>OX328011.1:19694477-20975090 GCA_946811545.1 Netelia fuscicornis | reverse complement strand
CTCTCTCTCTCTCTCTTTCTCTCTCTCTCTCTCTCTCTCTCCCTCTCTCTCTCTCTCTCTCCCTCTCTCTCTCTCTCTCTCTCTCTCTCTCTCTCTTTCTCTCTCTCTCTCTCTCTTTCTCTCTCTCTCTCTCTCTCTCTCTTTCTCTCTCTCTCTCTCTCTTTCTCTCACTCTGATTATCTCCCTCTCTCTCTCACCCCCTCGCTCTTTCGTCTTACTATCCTTCGATCCATGCAACCCTAATCTGGGTCACCCTCTCTCTCATTCTCCCTCTGTCTCCTTTTGTTCTACACGTTTCATCCCTGTTGCTCGCGTATCCCTTAACCGCCAACTATAAGTCCCAAACTCGATAATCCACGCATTCTTTTGTCCCTCTCTCCCTCTTGCAATGCCCTAGGAGGGAACCTCCATCATGATCCCTTTAATGTTTCATCGATACATTTTTTTCATTTCCTTCCCCTTTCCCTCGTTCGACTATCGATAAAAATCGGAAATGTGAGATCGATAACAGGCATTCGAGAGCTCCCCCTTTCCTATCCCATTTTTTTAACGTTTTTTTTTCATTTCTTTGACCCCTTCCGTGACATCAATCTCGCATGACGCGCTCATTGTTTTTTCTCATCCACGCCGATGTCACTGTCAAATGTTAAAAGCTATGGAATATCCAAGCTTGTCAATTTTTTTCCTCGATCTAACGACTTTCGCTTCCTCTTCATTCGCATTATCGTCGAAAAATCGCATTTAAAATAAATTGTATTATCACACATTGTTAGTTTAATTTGAAATATCTTCTGAGTAGGTAAAATATGTAATTTTTCCTCGTCGCGTTTAGTTCCTGTTGTTTTTTATTTTGTTTTATTATCACTTTTGCCCCTTTCTCTTTTCCTTCTCCGCTCCTGTTCTCTCGTTCTCTCGCATGATTTTGGACCGACCGACGATGTATGGATCGAATTGACACTGCACAGAACAAATTTGTCACATGCACCGTGATTCTCAATGCCTGTGCTCTGCGAACGGTCATTTGTCGAGCGATTAAATTGCATCCGCGCCCACACGGCGCAACAAGAACACGGACATAACGTGTGTTCGAGTGTGCGTATGCATTCGATGGTAAATAAAATAGGGGAACGGGGCCCTTGCCGCTGAGATAGACCGGTCAATTTTACATTAAAACAGTTTTTCCCAGTGACTTTTATGTCATATTTCCGACTTAAATATAGTAACAAAAACTTGTTACGTTCTTTTTCTCAACGGATAAATAATTTATCCGTCTGCTCCGACGAATTAATAACCGTTTGACCAATAAATCATTTTTAACAAATGCGCGCGATGTTTAAAAAAAATGCAATAAAAAAGAGAAGAATAACGCTTTAAGAAGTGACGTGAAAAAAGTAACGTGACGAAAAAGAATCCAGTGAAGGGAAAAAGGGCACACAGAAATCACGATTCCTGTTTGTAATCTGACATAGAAATGGACTATATATATATATATATATATATATATATATATATATATATCGAACGAAATTACTTATTTCGTGAATCTATAATGGCGGTTTGTTAGCGGCGTGATAGAAAAGCTTTCGACGGAAAATCGTCAGTGAAAAGAGAAAGGAAGAGGGGGGGGGGGAGAAATGGCTGACACGTGTGGTACCGCAGGCTTCTCTCGTGCTCGCGCCAGAGCTTATGACAGGGATATCGATCCTTTGCACCGCAGAAAGCACCGTGACCAGAACGCCACCGCGAGAGAGAGAGATGATGATGATGATGATTGTTTATTATGCCCTAGCAAGCTATGGGCCACCAAAGCGATCACGAAAATGCACAAAACCGCAAATCCGTAAATTACCAAATTTACAATTGTACAGGCTGCACCATTTACGAAGTAATTCATAATAAGTAGTCTTAAACTAAAATAAATCTAATTATACAGTCAAAAATAATCGTGATTAAATGCTGTCACAAACACACAACAAAATCAAATCAAGAAGTAACATAAAGCCGATACTGATAGCAGTCAAATCAGTACTATGCAATCCTAGATATAGCAGTACAGTAATAGTAATTCATATAATGCAAAAATATAAGCATAATTAAGCACAAAAGCATAATTCATTTACTAATTCAATCTGCTGTTGAACCTAAGGAACAAGGTAGCCCTGAGATGCCGTCAAGACAATATTCCGTGTCTTCCTACTACCTATCGATGTTATGAACTAGCAATCCTGCCTCTCGGTTTCTAACGGGTAGTTGAATAGTCGGCTTTTAAATACATCGATAGACGTCGACGCTCGAATGTTACTCGGCAGAGAATGCCATAGGAGAGGACCTGAGACACGGTAGGATCGATGGAACGTCGTTGTTCGGTGGATCGGAATATCAAAAGAGATAAGATTATCGCGCCTGGAAGACCGTCTCACATCAGGAGCCTCTCTGGGCACGATTTCACTGATGTACAGCGGCACGCTGGAAAACAGTGCGCTGTACAGAGATACGCCAAGGAAGTACGTGCGCCGGCCCCTAGCTGACAGCCAGTTAAGCCTCCGCCTGTATTGCGTTATGGATGCATCGCGACGCACGTCAAATATAAATCTAATGCAGCAGCTCAGTAGCTTTTCAAGTTTTCCATTGAGGGTCTCAGTAAGATCATTGTACACAAGGCAGCAGTAATCAAACAGGGCCAGAATGAGCGATCTGACTAAGGTGATTCGCACATCAGTGCTAAGTGAGTCCTTGTGAAATTGTAATTTGTGTAACACACCATGAATCCGTTGCGATACAGCAGTGACCTGACTATTCCATGATAAGTCAGAACATAGCATAATTCCAAGGTTACGCGCTTCAGTCACATATGGGAAAGTTAACGCGCCGATAGTAATGGAAGGTATCTCGGATAGATTTATCCCCGCAACGTAGGCCCTACTACCAATGATTAGCGCCTTTGATTTAACGATGTTAAGGGCTAACCCATTATGTTTCGCAAAGTCGGCGATGACATTGACATCATGCGTCATCATAGCGATCCCACTATTTAGTTCCGAGGGGAAACACTGCAAGTATATCTGCGTGTCATCAGCAAAAATCATGTGGTTGCAGTGTCGCAAGTTCGCACCTATATCATTAATGTAAAGAGCAAACAATAGCGGTCCAAGAACTGAGCCCTGCGGTACTCCAGTTGATAACAGAGAAAGGGAGAGAGCGGAAGAGAAAGAGAGAGAGAGAGATAGAGAGAGAGAGAGAGAGAGAGAGAGAGAGAGAGAGAGTCAGAGAGTCAGAGAGTCAGAGAGAGAGAGAGAGAGAGAGGGAGAGAGAGAGAGAGAGAGAGAGAGAGAGAGAGAAAGAGAGGGAGAGACAAAGAGAGACAAGGAGAGTAGTAGATAAAGTTCTTGATTTTTCTTTCTCTCTGTTTCCCTCTCTCTCTTTCTCGCTCTCTCTCTCAACCCGCCCCCGCCCCTCTTGCCATCTGTCTGTCTGTCTGTCTCTCTCGCTCTCTCTCTCACACACACACACATACACGCACACACACGCGCTCTCTCTCTCCCTCGATCCATCTCGTGCACAAAACTCTTTCTCGACATGTTCTGTTTCTCACCTTTTCCGATTCTTTCTTCTTCCTTCTTTCTATTCTTTCCCTCACCTCCTTGGATCGTTCTACACCCAACGACGAAACGTCTCACGCGCGCGACGCCCCCAGTCCACTCCTCCACCCTCTTCCAATCGTGTCTGACTTATATCGGGTCTGTACTACTAGTTCTATGTACTGACACAAAGCTCTCGCATTTATAGTTTTATGCGACGTCTCTTCCCGGCCGACGCAAAAGACTCTCTAGGTTGCTGAAAATCCTCGATATAAATATATATATATACAGGAGAAAAGCTTATATGACAATCTGAATTATTGACGATTTCGCGAAAACAAATTTTTTGTTCCGTTTTTTAATCTCGTTCCTCGACATTTGCTAGTCGCATTTTAATTTTATTTTTCCAATTGGGCTATCAATATCACATTTGATTAAAATAGCTTGAATTTTGAATTTTGCAAAGGTCGTGACATCATTTTGAGTTTCTATCGTCTTTGCAATCAACCAGCTTCGAAACTTATATGGGTTCATCACCCAATAATTTCTTTCAATGATTTTTATCGATTCCTCAATTCGTATGATCAATTTTTCTTTTGATCGTGAGGGATGAAAAAAATGCTGACGCAAAGATGATCTTTCGTCCGTGAAAAATAATCGGTAACGAATTCGACTGGATAGAAGGCAGCATGGTGCGGTAAGGCTTATGACGGGATTTTATAGAGATTGCAAGCAGAGCTATATATTCAGACGGAATTCGTCTCATCCTCGATCCATAATTTCCCGCCACACTCGAAAGGTCCGATTAGACCAGCCAAAATCCGCGAAGGTGACTCGGCAACGGCGCGAAACCCAGCGAGCCATTGAAACACCGGCAACCTGGGAAAGACACAGTATATAAGCGAGAGAAATCTCAATAGAAATCAGTAATTAACTGGTTACTCACCGGGAAGATTAACTCTGAATAAGAGTTAATACCGGTGATAAGCAAAGACTCTGAAAAAGAGTGAAGTGCTGACAGGGAGTTCTGAATAAGAACTGCTAGGAAGAGATTCCCTCGACGAGCGTTATCCCACCAGTATCATTGATCTGAAAGACAGATCAAAATATTAGTATTTGTCACACCGGCGACGGGGACTGGAGGGGAACCCAAGCGCGGAACGAGGAGACGACGAACGTAGGGGGGGGGGGGGGGGGCGCCCGCGCACGGTACTCTGTACGAGCAGTTGACGAAAAGCAATCACTAATAACCACACGATTTCAAACACTTGAATCTCGGAGGACAATCCCCACGATACACGGGACGTGGGAGTTCCGAATCACCACAAAAAAATACGATCACCATCACAGCACCACCTAACTTTGGTCAACACTCACGAAGGACGAGCATCTCGTCTCACCGTCAATCCCGCGCTGGACGAAAGAGGAAAGATGATCGAGCGATAGCGATCGATAATTCCAATATCGAGTATCGCGAATGAAGGAAGATCCCAGACGGCGGGAGATTCAAACCAAAACAAACGGCGTACAAAATGCTATTAGAGTAAGATAATAATTATCAGTATAAAATTATGAATACTACCCAATATCATATGATAGAATATTACGACTAAGAATTCGAATAATAAAGGCAACAGAGCCACGTTACAAAAAATAACACGCATTTTGTTAATAAAATCAGTGTTGCAAATCAATCCTAACCTCCCACACAACCTTCATAAATAGTCGGAGCTTCGCGCAACGCGGAATAAAAATAATATTGAAACTCTTACGTTCCAATATATATATGTATATTAGACTGTGTCATTTTTGGGCAACTTTTTTTTTCTTCCTGCAAACAGGCTTTAAACTTATAAAAAGGTAAAAAAAAGAAGCCTGTATAAATTTTAGCTCAAAATATTAATATATAGAGGTCGCTTAAACACATCTCTATTTCCCATTTAAATAACACAGGGAGAAAAAATTTCTGTCGGAATTTTATAACACGGTCATGGCATATTCCACAAATAAGCTGCCGGCAGATTCTTATGCAGAATTGAATGCTCTATAAAAAAAAGCCCTCCTATACTTTTTGGATAAACTTAGCAATTCAAGGGATAGTCGAGTTCAAAGTTGAAAGTGTATGAAATTTCATCGTGTTTTGTTAATATTACAGCAAATCTATCGACTCTATTGAAAAACATCAAATGACTTTTGTGTAGATTATTAAATTTACTATCCAAATTCTTTAATTTGTAGTTAATAAATATTGATAGATGGTTTTTTAAGACTTTAGACACTTATTTTTTTGCCAGAAAACTGGTTCTGATGAGCTAGTACTTGTCGCAATATATCTATAAAAATTGGACGAAATACTCACGACTAAAATATCATTCTTTGTTCCTAATAACAGAGAAAAATGATATTTCCTAAAATTTTTTAAAACAAATTTATTCATTAAAAATTATAAATATTTCCTAATTTATTATAGAGGACAGGTTTTCTGGCAAAAAATAAGTGTCTAAAGTCTTAAAAACCATCTATCAATATTTATTAACTATAAATTAAAGAATTTGGATAGTAAATTTAATAATCTACACAAAAGTCATTTGATGTTTTTCAATAGTCGATAGATTTGCTGTAATATTAACAAAACACGATGAATTTTCATACACTTTGAACTTTGAACTCGAATATCCCTTGAATGGCTAAGTTTATCAAAAAAGTATAAGAGAGCTTTTTTGTAGAGCATTCAATTCTGCATAAGGAATATGCCATGACCGTGTTACAAAATTCCGGCAGAAATTTTTTTTTCCCTCTGTTATTTAAATGAGAAATAGAGATGTGTTTAAGCGACCTCTAAATATTAAAATTTCGAGCTGAAATTTATACAGGCTTCTTTTTTTACCTTTTTATAAGTTTAAAGCCTGTTAGTAGGAAGAAAAAAAAAAGTTGCCCAAAAATGGCACAGTCTAATATATATATAGAAAAGAAATAGAATTCAGGCAGCGATGTATATATATATATATATATATATATATATATATATATATATATATATATATATATATATATATATATATATATTGAGACGTCGCTGCCTGAATTCTATTTATTTTTGCGAGGTGCCGACGATCGTGTCACATGCAGGAGGTTGAGGGTGGAATTGTTGAGAACAAAATTTAACAAAAATAATAACTTGAGATTTATTTACCTAACTAAATAATACAGGCTAAATGTTTATGATTATTTCCTCCTTTAATAATGTAGGGATTAACGAGCCAAATGCTTTTATTATTTTCTTTAATCCTATGAATTCGGATATTGACGAGTCGTATTTAATTCAGAGCGAAAGATGTACTGTTGCTGGCCCCTCCTAGTTTTGAAACTGATCTCTCCTAGGTCCTCCTCCGGCTGCCACGAGTCTCGCGATTTGGCGATAGGCGTGATCGAGTCCTAGGTCCGTCGAAAAACACTAAGTGTGCGCTGCCGAGCTCCGGCGTGTATTAGTATCGCGATGTGCGTGCGCTTTGTTGATTTTCGCGCGTCTAAGATAGACGGTTGCGACCGTGCGATGTTTCCCTCTATAGTTCTCCTCTCCGTCCCTCTCCTTGATTGATACGCCGTGCGGATAAACACGTGTCGTTGACCCTCGTCGACTGCTCGTCGTGCCAGACCGAAATATAATATTTCGACTCTGGTTTTAATCCACGCCGTCCAGCTGATCGCAAGAGCTTGCGGTGATTTAATTGTAGCACCCTCGTGCTACTTCTCGGACCCTTGCGTCCCGGTCCTCTTGGCCCAGCCAAGGTCTGCTGTTGCAGGTTGAGAAAGATCTGGTTTACTGAGCGAAATTTTGGCATTTTATACCCAAAATTTCGTCTGTCCTTGTCCGTTTTCGCGAGTTACCTTAAGCCTTCTTTAATTGTATATATATTTTTTCAAATTTTTCGGTCGGTCATTCTCGCCTTTTCTCCCGTTCCTTTCTTCATCTGATACGAAAAAAATGACACGTGCGAAATTTTGCCGATGGATTCGTAAATAGCGCGCGAGCAAATCCGTCACGTTAGCAACACTACACGAGAGGAAGAGAAAGTGTGTGTATGTGTGTGTGTGTGTGTGTGCGTGTGTGTGTGAGAGAGAGAGGGATCGACAAGCGGCCAGGATGGGAGGAGAGTTGTTGCTTTTTTGTGTTTTTGTTTTTTCTTTTTTTTCGGTTGAAGAATGGAAAAAAAAACGCAATTTCACGAAAAGACTCGTAGCACAGGACACCGTATGGCCCGGCCACTGCGCCGGCACTGAGGCTACGCCGGAGCCTCGGTCTGCTGCCGCTGCTCCCTTTCGCCCCCCGCCGTTCATACAGCCGCCCTCACCGCCGCTTTCCACGGCCGCCCGCTTCCAGCCTGTACTCCCACACTCACTAGCTCTCTCCCTTGCTCACTCTCTCGCTCTCCTTTTCTCGCTCTCTCTCCCTCTCTCCCCCTCACTCTTTTGATAGCTCCCCGCCCGAGTCATTCCCTCTCCCAGCACACCACGGTATTTCCCCTTCATCATAGCTCCTCATCGACTTTACTGTTAACCAAATGTTCCCTTACCTCTCTTTCTCTAACGTACGCGTATATAACAACAATATCCTAAAAATTATGGACCTTGTATTATTAAGCAAATTTCAATGGATCGAATATCACGACGCGGTATTGTTTCATTATGTTTTTAATTCTTAAATTTTAATCGGCGGTCACTCGGTCAGCTCTTGAATTTTGAAAATAGATTAATTTATTTATTTGAATAAATTGGCTGGATAATTTACAATTATACAATTTTCGTGTTACCTGTCATTTAGAAAATAAGATAACGTCAAATTTGACGAAGCAAACGCGCGTTTTTCCAAATTATCGTTGAAACGAACTGTTTTCAAACTGTGACGTAATGATCTCGCGATATTTATTCTATGAATGGAAATTATTTACAAATGTATTTTTCCTGTATCGCAGTACCTACTTCGCGAATTTTTACTCCGTGACGTAAAAACCGATGTTCAATTATTGAATAAAAATTCATTCGCGCAACAGTCCTCGAAAGTTTCGCATTTGTGGAAGAAAGACAAAAAGAAGAAAAAAAAAGTTTTTCTATCCCTCGAGTTTTTACTCCTCCCGCTATCTTCCGTCTCTCTCTTTCATTTTCCTCCCACGACTCTTACACCCCCGTCCCATCGCTCTCTCTCCCCTAGCCTTTCCCCTCCCCCTGCATCATTCTATCGCTCTCATACGTTTTATCTTCCTGCCGCGAAAATCAGTTCTGTATCGCTGGAGGGTGCGGGCGACCCCCCGGCGACATAGCGAGGCGTGGAAACGAAACGATGAAAACCGTCGACGCGAAGGGTACGACGCAACGTCGTATACGGTCCTGGTCCAATGGAGAGCAACCGTCGCAAGCACCACTACCATATCGGCAGACCAGAGCAATACGAGTTTTCGCTGGGTCTCCATCTCATTTCCCAGCATGGAAGGAAAACGCTTGCGGAGAAAGCTCGTACGGAGTCGAGACTCTAGACCAGGGAAACGCAACTAAATTTTTTGGCGGGTCAAATGTAAAATTTAAAGTTATATCGCGGGCCGCAGCAACGAAATTTAGAACTCATATTGTTGGCTTCTTTGTATTACCCAGAAATCACCACGTGGAGGTGAGACAAATCAATTCCCTTTGTTAGTTTTTTGGGAGCTTTTATTTTTTTTTTTGTTTTTTTTGTTTTTGTGTTTTTATTTTTTGTTTTTGTGTTTTATTTTTTGTGCCGAGCGTGGCCGAAGGCGCCGACAGGAAATTTCGACCACGTTCGGCTCCTTCCGACGATGCCCGAGCTTCGCTCGCTCACGGACACGCGCTACTATGATTGTGTGATGCGCGCATAAGAGACTAGAGAGGGGGTAACTTTTAGGCACGATCTGGCAGCTCTGCTACAAAAGGCTGCGATTCCTACCACGCTCTCCTATTCCTCATACAGCCTGCTAGTGCTCGCACGGATGACGCTGGGGCCCGGGCGTGAGGTATTTTTCATTGTTCCGTGGATTAAGCTTGAACGTCGCGGGCCGGACTGGAAAGCCTCGCGGGCCGGATCCGGCCCGCGGGCCGCCAGTTGTGTATCCCTGCTCTAGACCGTGAGCTGCTTCGAGAATTTCGCGTCTGTGTAGCTCGACAAGAGCGACGACGTAGAGGCAAGTAACGCGAGAAGGGGACGATCGACGATAGCTAGATTTTCCACTACATGGGTCCGTCCAACGATGGAACAAAATCGTGCGTGCAACAAAGTATACGCACTCCCATATATGTAGCTAAAGAAACTGGTACAAATCGTATATTGACTCTGTACGACAGCTGCAACTCTCACCGATACCGAGAGTCTCCCTCTTCCGGAGAGAAAAGCCTTTGAATTTCGTTTCTTTTTTTATTCTCGTTTTTCAACTTCCGTTTCCGATCCATTCTGTCGTATTCCTCGCGATTTCGTTACGTAGATCTGGAGAATAGAATAAAGCGAGCTTCGAATTGAGAATATCTATGATAAATTACCTTGGCTTTTACCGACAGAAACGTCTTAAATCGTTTTTAGTCCTGGCGTTAGTTTCGCGTTACTTCAAAAACGTAGGTTCGAAAAGTGACAAGGAAAATTGATCGTCGATGTGTCCCTGAAAATTCATACAATACACGCATTTATATATTTATATGATGTTACAAACGCGTCGTATAAATATATATTCATGGATATAATTCACTAACCAGGCCACGGTGAGAGATTTAAAATAGAAACGGTGTTTCTGGTTTGTAACGAGTTCGGTTAATCACGGCATTGTTGAACCGTATAAACGAGCTGTGCCCTTGTCGTGTTTGACCAGTACGGGATTACTTCACTGTAGCGCCCACCGTACGGTCTGACCCTCGCGGGGCTTTTCTACTTCCCCGGCGGCGCGTCACGCGTCAAGTCATACTCGCTATAGCTATAGCTATGACACGCGATACACAAGACTATCGTGTCTGTAACTTTGCATACACGCTTTTTCCACGTATGAGAGTATCATACTCGCTTATCATTAAACTGCGAATTTGTAAGTTCAAGCTGACAAAACGAATATACATTTTTTATCAAATCTTCGAGTACAAAAAACGATACGTTATTTTTAGAAAATTAGTTTTTATTCAAAATAAAATATAAATGTGAGAGATTGCGTGTTCGGTAAATTGAATAATCACTCCTTCATGACCTTTTAACTTTGCTAGTTTAGATTTAATTTTACTGGTGCAAATTACAATTTTTTTTCTTTTCTCTTTTTATTTTTTTTTTAAATTAAGCCATAAATTGTTTACTATGCGGCATAATACATCGTTCGCGATCTTAATATTCGAGCTGTCTTATAGCCAGGATTATAAACCATACACACTGACGCAGATAAAACACAGCACGAGAGACGGAAACCGGAAACATGCGCCCAAGAGGGTTCACGGCCGCGATCTATGCAAAGTAGATTTCCGGTGGCACGCTCTTCCGCGGACCACGACATTACTCCGAGAGAGAGAGGGAGAGAGAGGGAGAGGGAGAGGGAGAGGGAGGGAGGGAGGGAGGGGGAGGGGGAGGGGGAGGGGAGGGGGGAGGAAGAGAGAGAGAGAGAGAGAGAGAGAGAGAGAGAGGCTGCGAAACGATTACTGTTCGAAATGTTGCGCCTCTAAAAAAGTCAAAAAATAAATGTGTATGGGCAATTTCGTATCAAACGGATCAGCCACCGACTGTCACGATTATCCATTTGATATTGTATGATTTCTTTATTTATTTGTTCTTTTTGCTAGCAACCCAAAGTAGCAAAGTCTACTCCACAAATATCGAGTGTTATATTTTATCAAAATAGATATATATTTTCGCACTTTATAACTGCAATTATTTTCTTAAATTCCAAAGTTTTTTTTAGTCGATACGTTTTTAAAAACAAAACAAAAATGTATATTTTCATATTTTACGACTGCAATTATTTTCGAAAATATTGAATTCTTTTTTGCCCCATACGTTTATACCAGTGCTTTTTTCCTAAACATAATATTTGAGACGACAGCTCAATAAATAGCGAATGTTATATTTAAAAACAAAAAATGTATATTTTCTCATTTTACGACCGCAATTACTTTCGAAAATTTCGACTTTCTTTGGTCGGTATGCTTATACCAGTGCAAATATTTGTTTTATTTTAATAATTTTATTTCAGAAATGTAACATTCGACGCGACGACCGTTATTTAAAATCTATATGGGTTCTTACGACGCCTGTAATATTGCGAAGACCTTCTACCGTATACTCGTATTATCGATTCCAACATCAAAAAATATACATGTACATCGTTCGTTACTATGTTTTAGTACTCACTGTCTTTCCGCACTCTCTCGTCCTACATTATTCCTTTCCTCTCGGCAACTATCGTGGCTTTACTCGCCCTTGACTTTCTCTACCTTACCACGATTTTCCTAATCTCATCGCGAGCGCTTCGAGGGAGCATGGGGGTGGCTACTAGAGGGTCGAAGGTCGGCGGGTGTGCCTCTTCCGTTTTATATCACGATGTTATCCAACTTCACTTCGCTCACAATATTACGTTCCCCTATAATAATAACTCTCTTTCCTATTTATTGAAAATAACAAAAATAAATTGTTATACCAATTTTTATAAATATTCTTATCATTTGAGTTTGTTTATAGTTCGATTTTTATGTAACTTAACACTTGCAGGAGTCCTTGAGGTCATTGACATCGTGCTCGAAGTCAACAGTTCCAGAATTTGAAGCGGTAGACCTCCGTGAGTTCCACTGTTCACGGAACTACGATAGCGATAATCATTTATTGAGGCAATTTATCAAAATGCTTGAAACCGTAGTATTGTTGGCAAGTGATTTATGACGAGCATTTCGCGATATATGCGCATGTACATAATCGCACGATCTCGATGAATCGTGGTGGACCAGCTGACAGAGTAGCGCAGGACACTAGTCATCCTGTTTGTCCTCATCTTTTTTTTCACATTTCCTGCGTAACGAATCGCTGATTACAGTTTCCTTGCATACGATATATTTTACAAATACAAATGTTTTTATGTGTCTGCAATAAATAATAATCTCTATATATAAATACAAAATGCGCATTATAATATTTAGTTATTTTTATAGAGAAAGATAGAAAAAAATGAATGCAAATACAAAAACTCCGAAAATGACAAAGGTAAAAATGTATTTTATGGATACCACGTTATTGCGAGCTAGTTTTCTTGAAATAGGCAACGTTTTGTAATATATTCAAGTTTGCATAGTACATTCATTGTACATTGTTTGCATACTACAATCATTAAGTACAGCCCTCTGAAAACTACTGGAAATCAAATTGATTGACAGCGTTTAAAATTTCTGTTCTTTACGAATTTTATTCTTCATTCGCTACGTTAATCGAAAATAAAAAAGAAATTGAAAATTTATCATAACTTCCGAACCATCAAAAAACGGATAGATATTCATAGGACGAAAATGTTTAGAAATGACCTCCTCTATCATCCTGTTGGGTTTTGAACCGTCATCCCAGGG
Source organism: Netelia fuscicornis (assembly GCA_946811545.1). Taxonomy (NCBI): domain Eukaryota; kingdom Metazoa; phylum Arthropoda; class Insecta; order Hymenoptera; family Ichneumonidae; genus Netelia; species Netelia fuscicornis. The sequence goes on along the minus strand of OX328011.1, from coordinate 20,961,933 downwards.
ACACCCTGTATATGTCGCGAAATAAGAAATGTAAGACGTTGTCGCCCATGCTTATTTTCCGGAGCCTGGAAATATGATTTATCGCTGTTGTCGACGCGATGAAGAGTAATGAGAGTCACCTGAGAACTCCCCACAGAGAACGCATAGCGAAAGGTCAGTTTAACACGAGAATACACGACCCGCCGCAAATTTATTCCTTCATCGATTTTTGCATTCCACGCATGTTAAATCGCGAAGAAGATCATCCTAGAGTTGTAGGTGAAATGACGAAGGCAAGAGCAGTTCGAGGCAATTTAAGAATCGTCGAATAAATTAACGATATTATCGACACAACACAATGTCATTCGCACTTGTCGGATGCTAAACGAATGGTAGATTTGATTTGTTTTCTTTTTTTTGAAACAGGAAAAAAGTGGAAATATGAGTGCAAGGCTCGTGATCGCGTGTAGATAACTTCCCGTAAATTATTTACGTATTTGAAAAGTATATGAAAATTAATACGACGATTAAAAACATTAATAAATCTAAACAAATGTCTAAACGAATCGTAGATTCCATTTGTTTTCTTTTTTTTGAAACAGGAAAAAAGTGGAAATATGAGCGCAAGGCTCGTGATCGCGTGCAGATAACTTCCCGTAAATTAGTTACGTATTTGACAAATATATAAAAATTAATACGACGATTAAAAACATCAATAATTAATAAACTTTCGTAATATTTACCGACCAACCAATCGACCAACTTTTTACGTAAATTACGCGTGTTGCTGATGCGCAGTTCATCGACTTTCTACGAGAGAAGTAAACAGGAAGATTTTTCATGCGCGTGTTGGGGGAACATATGACAGAATCATAAATTGACTTCGTGGCTTTACCATACAGATTATTTCGTCTACGTTTTTCATCGAGCGAATTACGATTTATGACATTAATTAATTTATAATTGAATCAATATTACAATTGACATTAATTTATAATTGAAAATTCACAATTCATAATTCATAAATTGAAATTTATAATCTATCAGATTAATTCCTGAACTCTTCATAGAATTTTCGAACAGCTCCTCGTTGATAAGAGAATTTAATAGCAATTGGCCATTACTGGGACCGAGATGATGGAGGAAAGTGTAGACAAGACAAAAAAAAAGGACGGGGATTGGTTTGAATAAACGTAACGACGAAATATTAAGAGGTGGCCAGTTAGGTTTATTCCTTTTGGTTGCTCGATTACAACTGTCGACTTCGAGTACTGTGAGAGACTCTCTTTTGGATTCTCGAACATTCGACCGGTACGTTATTAGTTCCCAGAATTGGGACGATCGCAACGCCCAGATTCACGAATAGGTATCGTAGTGTTTACCACCTTAGCATTATCGCCTTACAAAAGGTTATATTTAATGGATACGATAGTGAAAGCCGGAGCGATGTATGAAGAGGAGGTATGGGGAATGGGGGAACTAGGGGTATGGGAGAGGATTCAGCGCAGATATTGTAAGATGGCCTTAAGAGTTGATAGGAACACGCCGAATTATATATGGAGGAAAGAGCTCGGGGTACCGACGCTCGGCTATATAATAAGGGAAAGAGTATGGAGGTACATAAAGGAAGTGATTGGGATGGAGGAGAGCAGGTGGCCAAAAATCGGTCTAATGGAGGAATTGAGGGAAATTAAAAATGGGAACCCGTAAAGTAGGGAAAGAATATGGAGAAGGTGGTAGGAGAGATGAGGATGGGGAACGTATTAGCAATGATTTGGGAGAGAAAGGACAAGAAAGAGATAGAGGAAAGGATAGAAGAAGGGTTAGAAAAGCTGAAAGCGGAAATAATAGGAAGGGAATGGGAGAGGATAAGTAGGTCGACGTATAACAGAAATTATAAACATATATGCCAAAAAGAAGGGGAACTGTGGAGATATTGGTCAGAGGAGGAAGTGAGTGGAAGGAATAAGGAAATGTGAGCAAGGATGAGGTGCGGGAATATAGGAAGGGCGGGAAAGAAGGGGGAAAGGGATTGGATGTGTAGAATATGTAAAGAAAGTAATGAGACAATGGAACACCTAATGGAGTGCAGAAACGGATGGGAGAGAGTTACAGAGAAGGCAAGAAAAACAGCGGAGGAATGGGTGAAGGGAATAGACACGATAGCGGTAAGGGGGGAAGTAGTAAATATGTTTGGGGGGAAAAATACGAGAGGATATATGTGGGTATTATAGAGAAATAGAGGAGATATGTAGAAAAGAATGTAGAGTGGAGGCGTAATTAGATGTAAGAAATTGTAAAAAACTTATGTAAGAATTGTGCAATAAAAACTACCTAATAATAATAATAATAATAGTAATTGGCCATTAACAAATTCTATTGTGGTAAAAATCGAAGGCTGTTAATTAAATTGCCGTTTATACGCCATTTTGGGACGAACTAGAACACCTTAATCGTGCCTAGCTGATTAATTCTCCACGGTGCTTTACCTCCCGGAACATAAACCGTCGCGTTCGTTCCTTCGCCCTCTCGGGCTTGTCTAAACGCGCCGCCCATTAACCGCGTATTATATATTACGCCGGAGGAGATGAAATTGAATTAACATCATCAGCGGATGAGTATGTACGTACATATCGTGTATACAGGAACTCGCGATTATTTCAATGCGAGAGATGCAGTGACCTCGTAACTCGTGTAGGAAGGCCGAGTGCTGAGGGACTTAATAGGATTAGGCCCCAAGCCCTGACCACCACAATAGCTGCAGTGCTTTCGAATGGATTGGCAAGGACTCCTCTCTATATCCGGTGATACAAATACTCGCGCCTTTACATAAGCTACGCTGTCTACAACAATCGAATAATTACAAAGATCGTCAACCTCCAATTTTACTAATCGCAACGTGTTTATCAATTTCTTCTTTATGGACAAAAAAACATTATAAATCTAGAATTTAAAATATTTTGCGAGCCACGTTGGATTCCTCGATATATATTTTGTGGTTTAACAGCGACGAAAATTAATTCGTGGTAATATAAATAAAATTTTCAACGTAAAAATTAGTTTCGTAATTTTGGCACACTCTTATTTTCTCAATTTTTTCTTTTCCACCCGTTTGGTTCAGGAAAATTTGTTCCTTTTCTATGTACCGTTAGCCCAGAAATGTAGATGCTCGTTGGGAAACTCCTGGGAAAACATCAAAAATCCATTTCCTTCGTTTCTAAATTCTTCACGGCATATGTTTTCATAAACCATCGCACCCATGGACAGCTGGTTAATAAATTATGGAAATTTTTACACGACGCAGTTACTCTGGGAAAGAATCTGCTCAGCATCAGCAGCAGAGAAAGAACCTGAGGCAAAGTGGTGGAACAATTGTAGGAAATTTGCATACGATAATGAAGTTTATCAAAAAAAAAAGTTGAAAGCGTAGCATTATCAATGGAAAAGGAACGTTATGAAACTTCCACAGATGTTTTCAGCGCAGTTAATTAATTACCTGGAAAGTAACACTGAAGAAATGTCCATCGAATCGTATTTTTGAATAAATAATGAACCGACTTCGACGTCATTAACCAACAAACTTTTATGGCGGATTCTGAAAGGAACGATAAACATCCATTAACTTTATGTTACCTGTTACATTCGTGAAGCTCCGAACGCTTCGTGACAAGCCCGAACATAACGAGACATTCACCAACGCAAAGTGAATAACTTTAACAAATTTCTCGAAGAAACTGGACGAGTCGCATAGAGAACTAGCGCCACACGTGACCGAAAAATTAACTTAGATTCCCGCTACTTTGCTCATACGACGAAGAATCAAATTTTGCACTCGAAAACTTCGAAGTATCGTAATTTCAAGCGGCTGTGAACTTTGCAATTGCTAGACCGATTTTTCTTTTATTCCAAAATTTTTGAAAATTGGGCGAAGGTTTGAAAAACGCTGTTGGGTTTATTCCATTATCATGGCTGAAAATTAGAAAATCAAAGAATATACAAGAAAAAGTGCAAACCTATCGACGGTCGATCGTTGAAAACCTAAAAAAGCTGTAACAAAAAGTTGTAAACTTTAACTAAAACTCAAAAATTTGAGAGATTTTTCTATAACCTTCGATTATTTAGACAAAAAACGTCAAACCTACAAGCTGCTTTCGTTTCCTCTGACGAGTCTCGAATAATTTCACGTACTGTAAATTCTTTTTACTAACTCGTATCGAGTAGTACATGATAAGTTATCGTCAAAATATCCATCGGGGATGGGTCACATTGGTAGGAGAGACAGGAAGGTGTAGAATGATAAAGTAAAAGGAAAGAGTACAATTTATACGAGACTAGTAAGAGTAAATTGTCCGCTGCTGCATCGCGTTACGTATAGAAAATCGATGAATAGATTGTTGGCAAGCATTTGTCCCAACATGACCCTGGACCAAAAGATTCTCTCGACGATGAGAGGATCTTCGTTAAATACCAAAATTGTACAATTTTATCACCAAAAACGTCATTGCTCCAATATAACGAAAGAAAATCGCGACTTATTTTACAAAATTGGTCGATAAGCGATTTCCTCTTTAATTTTCTTTCGATTTTCGTTTCATCACGATGAAATTATCAATGTTATTGTTCGAACTATTTCCATTCCAAAGTATTTTTTCGTACCAATACTCGAAAATTTTATAAAATGGTAAAAAGTTGGCTCCGTGACATCAAAATAAGTCCTTTTTTTTATATATTTTAGTTGACCCTCATTCGAATCTGTCTATCCTTTATATGGTCGGTAGCAACCCGCCATCGAGGATCAGCGAAGATGAGGGTGGAACATGAAGAACTTCGAGGAAAGGATGAGAATTGGACTAAGGTCTAAGCTGCCCTGGTAAAAACATATATCTGCGGAGAAGAAGGGCAAACCGGTACGGTACTGTGCGAATTTACCCTCATCCCTCCCCTCCACTCCACCCTCATCCACTATATTCGTATATAGAGGTTAAGAAAATGGCGGACGAGAGCGGGAAAACCATGCTTTAATAGCCCCTGGGTGCCTTCACACGAATATGCACGCTCACACGCTCACAACTCCTTCTTGGCACGCGAGTCTTTGCTGCGGAAGCACCTACGGTAGGTTTACCGTCGTGATTATATCCCTCGCTGTTTCATTGCATTTGAGGGGAGTCAATCCTCCCCGTGTAAACTCGTTTCCTACCTCGCTGTGACTACATTTCGTAAAATTCGTGGGCCCACCTCTTCGCAAGCCACAAAAAAACAATCGCGCTCGATAAGCGTCCAACGATTGGTATCGCTGGCTTACCCTCGTATACGTAATCAAAACCTTATTAATCGTGAATTGCGAATTTACGTACGTATAAATACAAAGTTATATATCGACACACGTATGCGAAAAACAACAGCGAACAAAGGAGGGCGAGTACTCAAAATCTATTATAAGCAAGATTACTACACGTGAGACTAAACGAGATACAAACGTCGTTTGTTTTGCTTTCGTCTGTCGAGTACAAACATTTTAAACGATTTTTTTTCGTTTATTACGCAGTCATTTTTATTTCTCGGGCATCGGCTGCTAGGGCGGGGGGTGGGCGGCTTCCAGATTTGACCAACTTTAAAAATTGATATCTCGTAAACTATTAAAAATATCCCTAATGTATGTTTGTAACTTTTGTTTGTAATGATCCCATCTACCTTACAATAAAGCCTGTTATACTTTATGACATTCACCATGTATATATATCTCTGTGAATACGTGTCAATTCGACGTAAGAACAATGTCATGTAGTTAGTTTTTTAACAAAAAAAAGTACGAATATACGTCATTATCACGAAATTAAGGAATAAATAATTAAATGAAAAGTTATATTATTGATGTAACACGTAATATTTAACGTTACTTGACGTAAAATCGATCGCTTGGATCTTTTACACGTGTACTGATTTTAATTTATGCTTTTTTCTGGAATGATTTTTTAGATTTTTGTTTTTTTTCGATGTGTTATCGCATCTTCTAGACAAATGCTGATGAATAATGAAAATATATTTATCAACGGGATGTACAAATAAATTTTTTGTTAAATATTATTAATATTCGAAATTGTCTAACAGTTTTATGCTCGAATGCACAGAGTACTGTGACTAAAATGTCTTCGGACTACGACTATGAATCTTGTGGCATTAAACTCAGAATAAATCAAAGTTTCAAAAACAAAAATTGAAAATCAAAAATAAAAAATGGAGTTTTTGAGATATTAAAATTTTTTGCTAAAAAAAATAAAAAATTTCATAGGGTACGACTTGAATATTTTTCTCATATTTTTTTGGTTCATCCTCCTGATTCATACTCCCTCGCAGCTGTAACAATAGACACGAGTGCGGATTTGCACTCGTTACAGTTTACAAGAAAAAAGATCTTATTTTTTTTTAGTTTCGACGCTAATAGATTTTGGTTTGATGAAAGAAACGGAAAAGACTAAATATTGTATTTCGATAACGATAAATTCGACGAAGTTATACATAAAAAGACAACTTATGGCGAAAAAACGTATCTACAAATTACTCTACGAAATTTTGTTCGGAGTTAAAAATGAAAAATTTAATTGTTTTTATTCCATTAAAAATGTTGATGTTACAGAATGAAATGGTATTTGTAATATTTCGAAATGAAGGAAAATATGAAAATATATTTGTTTTATAGGCGATTTGTCGACAAATTTTTGTTGATAAATTCAAGCAATTCGTTTTGGTACCTTGTACCTCCTCGTAATATAGCTATTATGAGCTCGAAAATGACGCGATGCGTGTCTGAAAGGCATCAGTCATTCCGCTCCGAAATGGCTGTAACATCGTCCAAGCACATGTTTAGTTCGTTACATCTACTTCCTCATTTCTTAGTTATACGTATGCAAAACAGTTTCGTCGCGAAAAGCAAATTTATTAAGGCGAAATTTCGAATTGCGTAATTTGAGGAAATTTCCATAGCGTTTTTCACCGTAACATCTTCATAAGAAATGAAAATTTTGTATTATTTATTTAGCAATGCGAAGAAAATCTTGGGAATTTCGATAATTGGAACGAATAAATTTGGCAATTATTTATAATCGTTAAACGTAGAAATTGAGTAAATAAAAAAACCTATTATTTCTCTCACCTCGCGAATGAATGAAATCTGAGTACTCCCTTACTGTTTGTCGTCGGACGTCTTGTTTGCCGGGTTTTTGTTCACCCCCGTTCGAGTAATGGGTATGCGCCAGGGTATAAGTCACGCGGAGTCGACGACCAGAGTTCATTTTTCGCGCTTTATCCGTTACCTCGTCTTCCGAGGCAAAACCGTCGAAACGACGACCAGTATGCCAACGTGAGTTTCGAGACAATAGAAGGGGTGAAATGCGTCTATATATATAAATACAGGGTGACCCAAAAGTCCACGTTTGAAATTGTCTCATTCGGAAAGCTAGAGTCAGTCACGTTTAAGGTGAGCGGACGTAAAAATGGAAAATCCTGACAAAAGTCTGACTTTGCAAAAAAGGCCTGACATCTGCAGAGAGGGGTGCGCAGGTACAGAAACAAATATTTACATGTTCTGAAAAAGGGTGACATTTGCAAAAGCCGACCACAAGTCTGACAGGTACCTAAAAAGCCTCACATGCCAGGCCAAATTCTGACGTCTGATCATTCTAGTCGCGTTCGAACTCGCATTCTACGTCATATGACAATCAGCGAACAAAGTTCAAATAGAAAATTTAGACGTGAATTTGTTGCATCCTTTGCAAGCCACAGGTAGAAGGTGTTGCAGAATTTTTGGGACTCCCTGTATATACCTAGCTCGTCCTTGCGAGGAGATCGTTTGCGTTTTGTCCCATTGTCATCACGGTCTCATCTCACCATGCATTTATCTCGCTGCTTGTGGCGTCAGGCCGTGGATGACGACAATGGACACGCTGCTGATGTGCCGACTCCTTCTTCATTGCAGCGTTTTCGCGCTATCGTCGCTTGGGTCCTCGGCTTTACTACACGCCCGTATTCAACGATTGTTGCTACCCTTCGACATTTCCATCGAATTCAAATACCTCCGCACTTCTTTGAAACACGCGACGATGCATGACGTTTTGGGATTAAAAAATTGATGAAAGCTTTTCCATGTAAAAACTGCAAAAATGGTAATTTTCGTATGGAAAATTATCGATTCATAAGTAAATTTCACCCTGGAACGATTATGTATGTGCAGAATTGTAAAATAACGCGACGAATCGATCAAACATTTGTTTTATTTGTTTTAGTCGCATGTATATTTAACCGTCACTTGGCGTAAGAAAGGTCGAGACACTCGCCCCAGAAATGGTCCATCGAGTGATACAAATGAGGTCTTACGTTTTGAAGACTATGAGCCTCGTCCGGATAAGTTATCTGCTCGAACGGTATGTCAGCAATTTCCAAACTCCTGGCCAGAGCCATCGCTTGTTGATAATGCACATTATCGTCCCCTGTACCATGAACCAACATGAACTTTTTGTTACGTAAACCTTCGACCAATCTTGTCACGTCGCTGCGATTGTAACCAGCAAGATTGTCATCGACAGTTGGCAATCGCATGAATCTCTCCGTGTAAATCGAATCTAGAAAAGAAACGATAATAAAAAAAATATCGATCGTTATCTCCTGTTGATTTCCTACATGTTTGCACATTTATTTATACTGGATAACACGCAGATAAATCGTATGAAATAAGAACGAAGATTTTAATAAAGTCGATTACCGTAATAAATCCAAGAAGAAACCGGTGCCACAGAAATTCCACATTTAAAAATATTCTCCCGATCGGTAGCCAGTACCATGGCAGTCGCGAATCCCCCGTAACTCCAACCCCATATTGCCGTTTTGTTCGCGTCGATATATGGGAACATCGCTTGTAACTCTCTGAAAGTAAATGACAATGTAAAAAATTTAGAAATACGAAATATTATTTTTGGAAAAAATTGGTATTTCAATAATTCTATCAAAATGGATCGAAACATTTTTAAATAATAAATTTCCCTCACTTCGTAACAGCTATTTGATCCTCAATCTCCACAGTTCCAATTCCTTTGTATATCTCAAAGAGCATCTCGCTTCCCCTGTAAGCACTGCCTCGCCCATCTATTTTTGTCCAAATAACGCTGCGATTCGTCGCATAATAAGCACTGATATCGTACGATGGCGAGTCTGTTATCGCTGCTGTATTCGGCCCTGCATAACTGAAATTTTGTTTTCATTCATTTAATTTATACATTATTTATTAAGAACAGTTACCTACAACTTAACATTGTTACTTACACTTCAACGATCATCGGATATTTGCGATTCGCGTCGAAGTTAGCTGGCAATATCATCTTCGCTCTACTGACATAACCATTTACCGGAACATCAACGATTTTGGATTTGTACGACAAACGCTTTTTCAATTTTGTTCGTAGCTCTTCATTGGTCTCCCACGTGTGTACTTTTTTATTTTCTCTGTTGTAAATTACCACTGTACTCGGATCTGGGCCCGAACACGTCAAAGCGTAATGCGAGGCGTCTGTCGAGAACGAAGCTTCGGCATACTTGCAACTGTTACCTATAACATTTTTTTTCATAATTAATAAACGGAGCAAAATTAATTAATCGAAGAAATACGCCATATATCGAATTTCCCGAATTAAACAAAAAAATACAAGTCAATTTCGAATTATTCAAATTGTAGTATCACTTTTCACGAGTAATAATAAAAACAATAAAGAAAACATGAAAATTTGGGATGTCAATAATTTTGATCGTGACCAGAATAAAATTAGTGGATTAAAATTTGTCGTGCATTATTTCCTGTCTGTTCCCCTTCCATCTTCGACCTCGAAACATCAAAGAATAAAAAAAGAAAAGGAAATAAATTCCCGGCTGCATAGGCGAGAAAAAGTGGGGGTGAAGAATTTCTGGAGCGCGCCCTCCAGAGAAAATTACCTTCCGGCGTTAGGATACTGCAGGATATACAGGTCGGTCTTTCCTTTCCGTCAATGCGGGTGGAATACAAATTTTTCTGGGATGGCTCGCCGGGTGCGGTAGCCAAATAATAAATTTTTCCATTCGTCGAATCGATCGTGATGAGCGATATGACCTCCGAAGCAAGTGGAGTTAGATCTTTCTCGTTGTCCAAATTCGTGCCGTTGATTAAATCGTAGCTTGTCACGTGATTGTATTTACCATCCAATGTATTCGTTTCTTGATATTGCGTGAAAAACAATTTATCGTTGGCGAATAGAATTTTTGACGGTACGATCAGCCAACCCTTCGACTCCGACAGAGTCAACAATTTATACATTTTTCCATTGGTGTCGTACCGCACGAGTACACTAACGTTTTGTACACGATTCGTCCATATCGCGGACAGACTGCTGTTTGTCAACCAACTTACGGTGAACAATATGTGATCCCTGAGGAAGAAAACAAATATAACGAATTTACGACACGTTTATTTGAATGAAATTAAGGTTTTTAAATTAAATTGATCGAAACATGCAATTTTAATCGATACGGTTGATCTCAAGTTGGGGATCGATTGTGGCGGGATTTTCAAATTATTTTTATTTCTACTCACGTGCTGACTGAATCGATCGGTGCTTTGAGAGATAAAATTTTTGAGTTCGCATCCGATAGATCGATGAGATTTAATGACACACTAGGATTCGTTGTTCCTGCCTGAAAATAATAATTGGACGATTATTATTTAACAGTCGAGTCATTTTTTATCTTGACCGAAATAAATCAGCTACGTTGTGACCGTAAGAGGAAAAACAATTTTTTTCAGATATTTCCCTTTGTTCTACACATACCTAAAAAAATGTCGAATAGCAGAATTCTAGTAATTTTAGTGAGTCAATATACATAGGATGATTATATCACGATGTATTCGAGACAACTCTTATAAATATTTATGCGTATACGTCGAAGTTCGCGAGAGTTCGGATATCGTGCAAAACGACATAAACGACGCGATGTCGAGATAAAGTTCCGCTACGAGATAATCTTTTTCATCCGGGATACACAGGAGCAGGCGCGAAGAGGTTGCGGCTTAAAGGGGCTGTGCTAGGTAGAAGCATCCTGCCAAGATCTTTTATGGCCCGTTAAAATCTTCGCCCGAATGCGTCTACCAATCTGCTGCTGCTTTGGCGTTGAACTATACACGCGATGCTTGTACCATATCGTGGGCCACTGGGCGTTTATCTTATGTACCTATATATGGGACATTTCGTGTCGAATCGATGAACTGTATTATTTATTTGGCTTTAATGATTGTATAAATTAAACTGAAGCGCAGCTGTGACAAAAACTTACAACTCTTTAGGATTTCGATCAAAAATGAGATGTCAAAAATAACTAAAGTCTCATTTTTAACTGGTATTGTGATTTTTTTTTTAAATAATTCTTATTGGTTTAAGCTTTATAGTGTCGCTTTAGTGTGTCCAAAAGTCGCACTTTTCTATAAGAAAAGCAAATTACCCTAGATAAAACCTAACCCTGCATGTTAAGTGGCTCATCCTGTATATGAGGTAGTACAGGGTGGGCCACTTAAAGTGGTTCACCCTGTATATCAACGTACTTCTTACTTACAGGATAAGCTACTTTAAGTGGCCCAACCTGTATATCAACGTACTTCTTGCTTACAGGGTGAGCTACCTTACGTTACCCACCTTGTATATCAACGTACTTCTTGCTTACAGGGTGAGGTACTTTAAGCTGCCCATCCTGTATATTATCGTACTCCTTGCTTACAGGATGGGCTACTTTAAGTGGCTCGTCCTGTACGTATAATAAACTACATATATTCTACACAGATAGCATGTAACTTTTCTATCGGCTGTTTCGTTGCACCGATGTACTTATCTAGCTCGGATGTACCAGAGAGTTTTCCCAACTATCGCTAATTGATAGGCCGGAGAGATTTGAACGACTAACCCCAGCTCCGCTTGCACATGCAGTGGTCTTTCTCGTACCCACGAGAAATCAAATGCGAGAGTTTTAACACAAGCTAACACGACATACGTCATCTCCCAACCCTTTCTCTGTCCCTCTCTCTCGGTAACTCGATACCTTCAACGATAATTTCTGACGAGAGTTAACTCTCACCGTGCGATTCGTTTTCGTTCACACAGTCTGGTACGTTATTTTGTCGGACGTTTACATGCACACACGTCGTTCGAATAAAAAAACGGTTTCTTTCTCAGTTTTATATTCAGTCCGTCTCGTGAACTCTGGTACCGTTTGATCGAGGGTCAAATTCAACGAGAGGCAACGGATTTGTTTCATTTTAATAAAGTTTGTTCTTTATCGAAAGAAAAAATTGTTTTTCTTAAGTTACTTGCACAAATGAAATGAAGTTTATTTTGAGAGTTGGAAATCGATCGATTTCGACCTTGTTATATATTTTTTTTTATATTAAAAAGACATTATTTAAATTTATCACATTCGCTTTTGTTTTAGTGCTATTATTTTTCAACCCTTACTTCTTACCTTTGGATACTTGAACTTGACTTCCTCGGGATATTGATAACGTATATCACCCGGTGTACCGTAACGAAAATAAGAAGCTGTCTGAACCTTGGTGTCGTTGAAGCTCGCGAAAGCAAGATACTTTCCATCCGGGGAAAACCATACGCCAGTCACGGTGCTCATCACTTCCTCTGAAAAGAAAATATTTTTTTGTCTTTGAATAAAATAATTGTTAGTTTCTTCGGAAGCAAAAGAAAACCATACCATTTGTCACACTTACAGAATAATCATTAAAAATTAAATTGTATTCATTCAATTAAATATCAATTTTATAGCCAGAATTTTCTTAATTTTCTAACGTCTTGTAATATATTTCAAATTGTTCTTTTCCTTCATGAAAATGACGGAATTGTTTGATTAAATAGTTTGTTTTTCGCTCGTTGTTATTTTAATGTAGAATGCATGTATACCTTCGTAAACCCAGTCGAGTATACCATTGTAAATCGTTCCAACGATGCCGTCGGTAGTCAATCTTCTGACGACAACCGTGCCGTTTTCGTCCACCTGGCGATAGTACAAATCATTGTCTTGCTCGTAAATGAGCGAGCTGCCAGCTGTCGACCATTTTGCCAGCAATATCTGTTGTCCATTGGCGATTTTTTCAAACTTACTGTTTTCCCAGTGAACGTAATAAGCACGTGCGATAACCATGAAAAATGACTCTGAGACTTTATTTTGTAAAAATTTGCTTTGCTGCTAAAATTATATCATATTATACGTGGAGCAATTAAAAATGTAAATTAATTGAACGTAAAAATAATTAAGTAAATTAAAACTCACGCTGTCCCACGATTGAAGACCTCGTACTTTACATAAAGCGAGTGTCTAAATGCCTGCAAATGTTTATATCGTTTACATTCTATACAAAAAAAAGGCCTTACGTGTATTTTTATAATGATAATATTTCTGTAATGATTATAATGCTTCCCTCTCTATAAGAATTATCACAATATTTTCATTGTAAAGGCAAAAACACAGTACAGTAAAAAAATTAGCCAAAAAATAGACTTTTCATTAATTACTTGAATTAATTTCATTTGAGTGATTTTTCCAACTACATTCAAAATATTTAACATGGTTTAAACCATATCCGACGCCGGTTGCATAAAAACGAACGAGTAACTTTTTAACGTAACTATGAAGATAATTATTTTAACGCATAAAAGTAATTTCTTAATAACGTAAAGCGACTCACTCTTCGAGCGTCGTATCCAAAGAGTATGGAACGATTGTCGGGTGATAAGGCGGCTGAATAAGAGCCGTCGCTATACGGCTCATATCTTTCCTGAAAAAATAAGAAGAAATTTTCTTTTATTTCTTATTTGTTCAAGAAAAAATCGTACAAATTTGTAACTCTTCTAACAAATATATCGAAAACAATGAAATACGATCGTAAGTCGTACGTTTCTGGTGTATCTGGTGTAGGGCCACAGTTCAATTTCTTATTCGTGTCGACAGACAGTGCTTTCGGTTCGCGGTCGAAGTCCTATGCACCACCGAGAGGGAAGTACAAAGATCGAAGATCTTTTATGTGTCCTCGCTCCGTCGAGAAATGATTGTGCGAATATCGAGGCTGGGAAGGATTGTTGGGACATAGTGTCGAACACGCGACAGAAAATGTTGCCTGTGCCAAGTGTGCCTTGACGAGAAAATATGCCGTGTATAGTCTCGTTATAAGAGACACGAAGAAAAAAAGGAGAAAGAAACGAGTAAAGGAGAACCGGAGTGTCCTATGGGCTGTCGAACAAACGACAAACTGCCGTACGCGATCGGCTTGCGAATGAGACGACGTCTTTGGACACCCAATTGAATTTATTGTGCATACAATAGTTTATCGTATATATATATATATATATATATGAACAATGCACGTCGGCAGCATTCACCAAAATGCTACGTCTATAAGGCGTTCTATATCGACTCAACCCCTTGAAAATCGTCACGGAAAAAATTCAATATTTTTTGGTCAGAAGGTGATTACGAATAATGTATGAAAGACTTTATTTTTTAATGCCATTCGAGACATGAGTAATTAATTTTTCTTTGGATTTTGAAAAATGACGCTTTTTTCAGAATTTTGAGAGAATTGGGCAGTATGTTTTCAATCTGTGACAGTTTTCGTACGGTTTAGAAAAAAGTTGTCATTTTTTTATACGTTTGGATATTAATAAATTGCTGATGGTTCAATAATACGGTTTTTCGAGTTTGCGATTGAATTATTTTTGACGAAGGAAGATCCGTCTATCCAGGGTGGAAGGTTGAATGTGAATTCGAAAAGTTATTTGATACCGAGGGTATCAAATATCTATAGGCCCGAGGACGGGGCTTCGCAAAGAAATCGAGTGGCGGGGGTTGAAACTTTTGAAGAACATGAATAATCGAACTTTTGGTTTCGGGAACATCGAATATTTGTGGAAGATCCGAAAAGTATATACGTACCCTTGGCTCGGGATTTGCTCAATACTGAGAAGCGTATCATATAAAATAAGAGAGAAAGAGAGATAGAGTGAGTGAGTGAGAGAGATCAGGCGGGAAAGATAGGTCTCCAGAATCGAAGGCAAAAGTTCTCCCACCGAATCGCGATCAAAAGAAAAAGAAAGGAGGGAAATTCGTACGAGGGATTTTCAAAATTTGACCATAAACTTGGCAATTCTAAGTTTTTCGCATTTACCGAAAATACTCGAGCAACCAAATTTTAATTCGCAATCTTCGTGTATTTACTTTTTTCCTATTCACTTACTGCAACCCATTTTCCCACAATTATGGAAATTGTGCGCTTCTCGATGTTGTATTTGAGAAGAATGCCATCATCGCTCTTGTAAACTATCTCATTCGACGATATCCAAGTTCCGTTGAAAGGTTGATCATAAAAACCGTAGTAGAGCTCTTCGAGGTTGAAAGGAATCGGCTCAAGATCGTCCTTAATTATCGATCTGTCATCGTACCGATCGTGAACATCGCTCTTTATTCGTCGAGCGTCTAATCCAACGATCACAATTGCAGCGATCCAAAAAACTTGAAGCCACATAGCCGCGGGAAAAAACTAAAAAAATTTTTATTTTAATTAATTAAAAATTTGTTAATTGACGCAAATAAATTATTTTTTCTATTTTTCGTACTCACGCTTTTTCGTCCCATTTTCAGATCCTTTCGTTTTCTTTATCACTAGTTTTCAAGAACAATCGCGAAACAACGAACTGATGAAAAACTCGCGATCACTGACGCTGAAAAAATCAGTCTGCGTTACGGAAAGAAAAATAAAAATGACCATACAGATAGACAAAGTAAAAATTTCTAAACTCGCGGACGTCTTTGCAATGTCATATCGTCACGATCGCTCGTATTTATGACCGAGCATTACGAATACATCGTCCCGATCCGCAATAATAACTTTTCAGTAAAACTCTGTACGCGCGACGATAAACTTTCCCTCTTTGTTGTTCAACTCAAAAAGTATGAAGGAAACGATGTATTTTCCAAAATCAAACACTTTTCTCTCCAATAAAAAATCACTGCGTATTAACGTCACTCGAAAAGAATCACTAAATATTAAAACTATTCTTCAGACATTTTTGATAATTAATCAATATTATTAATTATTATCACGTATCGATTTTTCATCGAAAAATGTCGTCGATTTTTATAAAACATTAAAAAAGGTTTCAAAATTTGTTTAAGGTGAGTTTTTGGACTTATAAATTGATGAAAAAGCCGAATTGCTTCAGGAGATAAATTCGTAGCACTGACGAGTCCAACGACGCAGCAATGCCCACGGAGCAGAGCTCTGATTATCAGACCCGATCCTATCGTTTGCGTATATATGCGTGCGTGTGGATGCGTATACGTTTCTGCGTATGACCAGTACTGTATCACAAACCTCACCGAGCTACTGCAAAGTGCTATTAAAATAGTTTAAACGCCGTGCGACTACCACCAATGTCCACAAATGCACAAACGACTATGGTATCAAGTTTTAGTCTCTCTATAACTCGACGTTGTAGCCTCGCTGTCAGATCTCTTTACCGACGAGTGGGAGAAGAGGAAATAGAAATGAAGATATTGTATAGAACGCGGGGTAATGGCAATCGAGAACAAAAACAGATTATTTTTATTGCAAATAAAATCTATGATGGAGGCGCGATTGGCACGTTTGAATTGTTGTAAAAAAAAAATTCCATTGTAATGATCAATAATCGATAAATAATGATTAAGTAATGAACGATGTTTATCGTGACATTGGAAATGTTGAATATTAGTTTGAAACGATTTTAACAACTGTGATAATAAATATTGTAATCTTATCAAATTCTCTTATCGCGATTTTTGGAACATTTTTTGAACGTTTTTTTTAACGTTTTTTTCATTTGTGATTTTTGTTTCGTTTTTTTTTTAAGTTTATGCAACTTTGGTTAGGTGATCCTCATTATCCCTGAACTTCAGATGCTTATAATGTATTCTTCAAGTGCGCGTGTCAAGGTCTGTGGGAATCCCGGTAAGCCATATCGTATAACACCAATGTGCTCGGGGACTTTCCCTTGTGGATTTAGAAATTCTCGGGAGAAACAGATAAAATTGGACATAATTCTTTTCGTTATATCTTAGGAACGCTTCAAAATGATAAAATAAAATTAATGAATACATTTATAAAATGAACAAATATAATTGAAACAATGCGAATAAATTAATTTAAACATTTTCAAAGAAATTAAAAAAAATGCCTAATTTTATTCTGAGGATGTTCGAAATATCTTATATAGAGATAAAAAGGACTTCCGGTTCAAAAAATTTCATTTATGTTCAAACATTCGCGGAAATCCTTTCAGCATTTTGCCGTGGACCGATATAAATTTTCATCGTTACGCGAGAACAATCAACCAATCGGTTCGCGGTCATATTTTCATTCAATTAAACACGGACGTTCTCATTATGATAATTGAGTAGTGAAATATCTGCATACGTGTATAAGTAAAAAATGGAAGAATTTAAATAAATTTCCGGTAACCGATCCGTGTTTTTTGTTAAATTTCAGTATGTTGTATAGCTTGCAATAAAAAAATTCTAAAATCACTGACACCCCCATATTTTCGAGCAAATATTGCAAAGTTATGATTTAAAAATATTCAAGTCGGCATGGCGCAAAATATATAATCGATAGAGAAAAGAGTAAGGAAACATTTTGATGAACCAAATTTTACACATAACTTTTTTATTTTACAGCGTAAAAAGTCACTGCATTTTAATTGAAACTAAAAATTTGAGATTAAAAGGAAAAGGCCTTTTCACTTTTCATTATTTTGACAATCGCAAGAGATTGTAAGAAATAAAAAAAACTCACAGATATTGAGATAAATATGAGAAACAAAAATCAATATTTTTCTTGAATTTCCTGAACTTTTTTATTTTATTTTTATTTAAAAAAGAAATGGAACGTTAACGATTTATATTACAGAATGAAAAATGTGAAAATAATTTTCGATTTACCCTCTGCAAAGAAGGTTTTTACAATTTTTGCATAGCCTTGAGATAATACAAAAATTGTTCTGCCTAAACTTCGTCTCACGCGATATTAAAAAAAATCGGAAAAGGGTGAAAAATTTATCGTAACAGACTGTAAAAATACTCGAATTTCAAGAAAATTCGCTCTAATTTCCAGAGAGCTTGTCAAGTTCACCAGTTTTTACTTATATCTAAACTTATACATAGTAAAAGACAATTTGCAATACTTCCGTCTTCCCACGCCGCCGTCTGTATTTACGCATCTCACTCGCTCAACTGACCTCATCACACTTATAATGCGTGTACTTGAATTAAAATTAAATCTGAGACCTCGATCGTCATCGAGCGTGAAAACAAGCGAGATGGGCGTAAGATTGAATACGCGCACTGAGAAACTAACATAGATACACGAATGAAATTGCTTGCGGGGAAAAAGTATGGTTCGCCATACGCTCAAAAAAATTTTTTATTCATCAGTCACTTCGTAATTAAAGTTTCGACTAGAAGAAAATTGTATTTGTTGCAATCAGTCCCCTAAATACGCTATAAATATAATTAAATGAAAGCAAAATACTTTGTACGACGTGAATATTCGAATTAAATCTTTAATCGATTAAATTAAGATTTTAATTGAAGGATTTTTGAATTTGTATCGTATTTAAAAACCGCTTTACTTGAATAAGATATGTTTATTTTGTATAGATCGAATCTAAATCGTAGCACGATTAAAAAAAATCAACTTCTAATTTGGCCTATTTTATTGAAAATAAATTATTCGATGCTAAGTGAACGGTACTGAGGTCGTTATACTTACGCAGCCGCACTGGTAATGTGGGCTTCGCTCCGGCCTTTTTACAGCGTCGTTCTTGATTCGCCTTATCAATTCATAAATAAAGGATAGTTTAAAATATTATACGTACAGTCGGTCACAGAAATATTCGGATACCAACAAAGACTTGCTCTTTTCGTTCTCTATTTCTACCAAATGTTCGAAAAATCATAAAACTACAGTATGGTATATTAGAATTCGGATATCATTAGTACACGGAAACGACGAGACGTCGAAATCCCACCTGAAATATAATTTATCACATAATTTTGAAACGTGTAATATATGAGATCGATAACGATGAAAGATGTACATACATATACTAACATTTATTTAAATTAATTTAAAGTACTTACTTTTGTTAAATTATCAACAGAAATGTGTAATTTCGTTAAATTATCAACAGAAATGTGATATCCGAATATGTTTGTGAACTATAGAATTGACGAATTCTTCGAAATTTCCATATTTTTAAAACAATTTTAAAAAATTTAAACATAACGTACGTACAAAATTATTAATTTTTGGGTTTATGATACCTCAAAGTGCGTTCTAATATACCATACCATAATTTTATAATTTTTCGAACATTTGGAGGAAATAGAGAAAGAAAAGAGCAAGTCTATGTTGGTGTCCGAATATTTTCGTGACCGACTGTACGTATAATATTTTAAACTATACTTTATCATCTCTCGTTAGAGAGACGATCAACTCGATATCTTCAAAGCATTACTTTTTTTACTTATCATTATTTTGTTTTATCGTATTAAATTCAATACAGTCGAGAAGAAACTAGAGTAACTATACTCAGAATTATCAAGCAGTATAATATATGAAACTTATCTGATGATAAGTGCAACTCTACTAAAAGACAATAAACTTTATATAAAACGTCGAAAAATCCTCGCTTACCTGCCCCTATCATAATCTTAATCGTATTACAATTGTTTTGCCAAATTCAAAATATTTCTGCAAAAAATATGAAGAAATTAAAAATGCGAACAAAAAAGTAATTGGTCATTCTTGAAGATAATTATGAATATATATCATTATTTTATCATTCGTCCCTTATCATTTAAAGATCATGGATATAGGAATATAGGGATAGAGCACGAGTTCACGGGGGTGAAGCTATTGTAGGACGAAAGGACGTGGTATTATGTGCCTGAATCTGATTGGTTGTAATGGTGCGCAAGTGCAGTGAGACCAAATGGGACTAACAATAAGCTTGTATATATCGTATGTACATCGCTAGTACATCGTCGTATTTATCCTTTTCTTTTCAAAATAATTTTTATCAAAAGGGAAAAAAAATCAAAATGGTGCAGTGTTGTGTGCCAGATTGTAAAAATCGATCCGCTTACCAAAATTGGAAACAGATAAGTACTGTAGATCAAAATCGGAAAATCATTATTCAAAGGTCAGTAATGATTTATATGTATATCTATTCTGTTTTATAGTTTAACTTTTATAACAATTCGAAATAAATTGTATTGCTTTGTAATATACACGTGTATTATCGCAATTATAACTTCTATATTATTATATCCGTTTGTTTTTAATTAATGCTGCATACTTTATGGGTCTTTTTTGTATAAACTTTTTTCTTGCAAACTTTAAATAAATATCATTCATATAAATTCTTTTACATTAAGTCTCTATTTTTTATTCTATTATGATTTTCTATCATTGCTTTTACTGTTAATAATTATGGTTTTTTACACGCACACACAAAGAGAGAGATGTGATTTTACAATCAATTTACGTTTTTACTGTTTGGAATGACACATGAAGTAAATAGAAGATTACAAAGAAGTATAATTAAATATTGTATTTGTATGTAATTCTTTATTTGGTTCCCTTTCGGGTTACAAAGACTCCTATTTCTCTCTTTACACTCTTTTCCATTTACATTGCTTATCCTACGCTCTTATTCTACCTTATCCACTACTTCTTATTCTACCTTATTCTATTTACATATGGCTTATACTACGTCTTATTTCTAACCCCGCTTTTCCTTTCCTCCTCGCCTTTCTCTCGCACGCTCGCTCGCTACTCTACTCGCCATTCGCTCGCTCGCTTCCCTCTGCTCTCTCTCAGTCGCTCGCCTTTACATTTTCCTCGCCGCCTTTCTTTCTCTCTCTCCCTCTCACCTCTCTTTTTCCTATTCTCTACTTATCTATCGTTCTTCTCTCCTCTCCTTCCTTCCTCGTCCCGACTTCCGTTTCCTCTCCATTCATTCCATTCCTTCTTTCACTCCCTTCTTTCCTCTTTCCCCTCCCCGTTTCCCTGTTCCTCCTTTTTCTTGTGTTCTCTTGATCCGTCCATTTCCTTCATCCACTCCTCTCCTCCCCCTCCTCACTCAATATTTCTCTTATACTCTCTCCTATCCCCTTACTCTCTTCTCTTTCCCCCTTGCACCTATCCAACGCGTGTTCCCACGTCTCTTCTTCTCTCCTGCACATTCTGCACGTCATTTCCCCCTCCTCCTCCCAGTATTTCCCTTCCCTCATTTCGTTGCCTAACCTATACCTCGCTATTCTCCTATACCTTTCCTCTGCCCAGCCTGCCCTTAGATATTTTGGTATCCCCCCGGTCCTTACCTCCCTGTACCACCTATTGTACGTTGGCTCCCTAATCCTCTCCTCTCTTTCCTCCTTCTGTTCCCTCCTGTTCTCCTTCTCTACTTTCTCATATCCTTCCACCTCCGCCCCATTTTCCTCTCTCCTTTTTCTTCCCTTCTCTTTCATCTCTTTTCTCTCCTTCTCCCATTTCGACAATCGCTCTTCCCCCTCCCTTTCCCTTTTTTCTATTTCCTCTAAGCATTCTCTTGCTATATCACGTCCTTCTCCTCTTTTCAGCTTTTCTTCATACCTCCACGCCCTCCTGCCTGCCCTTGTTCTTATTTTCCACCGTTTTGCTTCTTCCCTGACCATATATCCTGGCGTCCCCCAATCCAACCATAACGTCCATCTTATATATCGTTCCTGCATGCTCTCTATTCCCTTCCTTTCCTCCCATCCCCAAATTTCCACCCCGTATGGCCATCACCGTCCACACCAATGAGTCAAAAAGGCCACATCCTTCTTTCCCAATCTCTCTCGAATTTCCTTTTCCCTATACCCCACACCTGTTTCATCACCGCGCCCGCCTTCCTTATCCTATCCCTTAGTTGTTCCTCCTGTCTCCCGTTTTTTTAAACACATATCCTAGATATTTGAATTCCTTTACCTCCTCTATCCTCCTTCCCCTCCACTTCCATTTTATTTCCGTACTCCTCCCCCCCTTCCTAAATCTCATTACTTTCGTTTTCCCTATGTTTACCTCCAACCTCTTTTCTCAAAATACCCTTCGAGTCTCCTTATCATACTCTCCATTTCCTCCTCTCTCTCCGCCAACACCACCACATCATCCGCATAAGCTAACGAGCATATTCTCCTCCCTCCCACTCTCATCCCTCCCCACCTTCCCTTACCTAACTCCTCTTCCAAATCCGCCGTCAATACATTAAACAAAATCGGACTCATTGGACATCCCTGTCCAACCTCCCTTCTCGTCCAAAAACCTTCCGCTATCTCGCCCTCCGCTTTCACCCTGCTTATCGTTTCTCTATACACCTCCTCTACTCTCTCTCTCTCTCTCTCTCTCTCTCTCTCAACCCTACCCTTACTCCTCTCTTTTCCATTGCCTCCATCAAAATTCTTCTATCCACCATATCAAATGCCGCCTATAAGTCTACGAACAGCCCTATCACTCTCCTTTTCTCTTCCGCTAGCCTTTTATTTACTATGTAGTTTAATACATAAATATTATCCACCGTTCCCATCCCTCTTCTGAAGCCCGTCTGGTTATGTGGTATCATTTTCTTTCCCTCCACTTCCTTCTCTAATCTCTTCGCCAACACCGTCGTATATATTTTGTATATCGTCGGCATTAGCGTTACCCCTCTGTAATCCTCCACTTTCCTCCCTTCTCCCTTTTTTCCTATCGGCGCAATTATTCCCGTTTACCATTCCTGCGGCCATCATTCCCCCCTCCATACCCTCCTGCATATCTCCCATGCCATCTCCACTGATTTTTCTTCTCCCCACTTCCACGCTTCATTCGGCACCTCGTAGCACCCCACCGCCTTTTCTTCTTTCAATTTCTTTATCACTTTCCTTATCTCCTCCTTGCTTATTTATTCCTCCTCTACTATTCTGCCTTTTGTTTCTACGCCCATCCTTACTCTTCCCTCCACCCCCCCCCCCTAACAGTCCCATAAAATACTCGTATTCCTTCCACTCCTCTTTCTCCATTCCTTCCGTTATCAATTAAATATTGTATTTTATATCAATGGAATATTGTGTATATTTATTATATTTTACAGTACAAACTAGAATCATTATGTTAGTATCAGTAGTACTTATTTTGCAATTATCTATGTATTTTCAATTTTGTATTTTAACCTACAAATACATTGCGCGTCCTACAAATATAAATGTTTGTATTTCATTATATATATATACAACAACAATATATAATACTTTTACCATTAACTTTTTCACAACCGAATATAGTTATCAGCGTTTTACATTTAACCTGCCGATGACGATTGGCACGTAGCAATCGTAACCAATGAAATTTAGGCACATACCTTCCCCGCATTTCGGCTTCATACCCCTCAACGACGTTTCCGGCTTATACTCTATCCCTATATTCCTATATCCATGTGAAGGATTTAATACAGTTGGATTTATGGAACCCAAGATTACCAACTGTCGGTAAGTCGCCTCATTTACCCTTAAATGTCCATCGGCAATATTCTCCGTCGATGCATATCCCACTGCTGGTTCGTCTTTCGAGACGCTCAAAAGCTTTGAAAACTGCACAAGATGCCGCAAGCAGCTAAAAGTATTGCAGGGTTGCATAATCCCTTAATTACTGCTAATTAGATTCCACCCTCGTTCGATCAGGCTCATCCCTGAAATTTTGCGGATAAACGATTAACCGAACAGAGAAGAAAATTGAATGCAATAAATAACTTACGAAAGGGAGAATAAATTTTCTTATTAAAATCGTGATATAACGATTTGATCAATTTTGTTTCCAAGCATTGGTATAGTATGCACGTTGCAATATACTTTGTGGCGCATAGAACTGCTGCTCACAACGATGTTTACCGAACAGGTGAAGGTTTCAGGAGGTGTTCCTTGTGAACAGGTGAACAAGGGCGAATCGATCGAAAAGTATTCGAGTTGCTGGAACAGGGTGAAAGTCTCGTATCGTCGTGTGCCACTGGGAGCTTTCGTTAGTTTGTCACCGAAACCAAGTGCTAAAACACGTTTCCAACGAAATATCATGTGAGAGCTTGCACGTTCGATCAATTAGAACGTTAGTCGATAAAAAATTATTTCGTATCCATGACGTCATCGTCCGAGAAGCAAAGGTAAAATCCATATTACGCATACTTATAAAATTGTCATCAAGCGATATCGTTAAATTTTGTAAGTATCTAGTTCAAATACAAAACAAAAAATTTGAAGCGAATTTTAAAGTTTTTTAAATGAGAAATGTTTTCGAATTACGTATTGCTGTTTTTTTTTTTACAAAAATTGGAAGGTCGTAAATTGATGGGAGTCGAAACTTCTAATTGGTTTGTTTTTATGTCGAAGAATGAGGCTCGATAACGGTGGACGAAAATAAAATTGAGGACTCTCGATGGCTCGTTTATTAATCATGGAACGGCCCATATACCCATATATATATATCTACAAATTGAGACTAAATATCATAACAATTTTATAGTGTTATTAGAAAATATACGTCACCCCGATCTATGAATAGTGTTACAAATTTCCGCGGTTGCATTGTTACGTTAAGTTCTTGGTAATGTGCCAAAATGCCGGATTAAAGAGAGAAAAGAGTTCTTTCGACCATGTGCATTAGGAATTTTTTAAATTCTTGAAATAATTTTATACTCACCCGTTCTCTCAGAGTGACTGACGAGTGATCGGTATTTGCTTGCCATAAATCATTACGTCTTTCGTATGACGTTAAAAAAATACTTATATATATACTATTTTTCTTAAATCGACCTCGAAATATGTTGACAGTATATTATAATATATGTATTATATTATATTACATTTCATTATATTATATTATATTATATTGTATTATATTATATTATATCATATTATAATATATAATATTATATTATAATATAATATGATATAATATATTATATTATATTATATTATATTATATTATATTATATTATATTATATTATATTATATTATATTATATTATATTATATTATATTATATTATATTATATTATATTATATTATATTATATTATATTATATTATATTATATTATATTATATTATATTATATTATATTATATTATATTATATTATATTATATTATATTATATTATATTATATTATATTATATTATATTATATTATATTATATTATATTATATTATATTATATTATATTATATTATATCATATCATATTATATTATATTATATTGTATTGTATTATATTATACTATATCATATTATATATTATATCATTATATTATATATAATGTGCCCACTTATCACACGGTATTAATTTGTTATTAATATTATTATTTATTTATTACAATCATTATTATTATTATTATATATGAGGGATAAGATTCTTTAAAAGTTAGATCGAAATACGCTCTCTCTCTTTCTCTCTCTTTCTGTATCAAAATCTTTCTTGTCAGTGAAATATCAGCGATAAAAGCTTCAAGTATGAAGACTGATAGGAACTCTTTGATTTTTTGTTCCCCGTGTGCATCGCCATCTCACGATCGCCAAATGTATTTATTTATTCAACTCGATAAACACGAAAGGCGTTACATTTGGTCTTCTTTAACTGGCAAAAACGCTTCTCCGAAGAACGAAAAGCTTTTGAAAAAAAAAAATTTCGAGAACGGGTCACGGATCTGTCGAGATAAAGAACGTAAACAAAAATTCGAGAGCACGAAAGAGAAGGAAAAGAAAGCTTATTTCTCGGAACTCGGACGGTATTTCCTTGTCCCGAGTGAATTCCGCGAAGATTTTTACGAACATCATTGAGAATAATATTTTACACGTGTATTTTTACTCAAGTGTCGAACTACATCGAAGACTCCTCGGCGAAGAAAAATTCGAGACACCACGGTGAAAGAATGTATCGATGAAGAAATGGCGAAAAATGTTTGTGGCTGTGGATCGTTGACATCTCTAGGAAGAATAGGAAATTCCAGTGGGAAAGGACGTGTCAATTTGGAATCGCACACTGGTGAATATTATTCTCCTACACTCTCTCAAACTCGTCAATATTCATTTGTTTTAAGTCAAAGCGAAAAAATTAAAATAAATTGCATAAAATTTAATTCAAAATTTCGTATATTATTACTTCGAATTAATTACAAACGATAATTTAATTTATTCCAAAATTAATTCAAAATGTCTCGATTAATCGTCAACGATTTTACTAATCAAGCTCCCTGTCGATCATCCATTATAATTTCAGTCAATTATTTACGATTTTTATTTGTTATAGAAATCATTTTTCCATTCTCAGACAAAGAAATCGCATAAATATACCAAATATAGGCGATCGCTATTTTCTCTATTCTCGCCAACGTTCTAATGGAATCCAGGGAACGCAAAGAGTTCGCAGCTTCCCTGAATTTTGTCTAGCCCCTCGCCCCTTTCCTCTTTCTGTCTTCCCTATCACAATCATCAGCTTCTTCGACGAGAGTTAAACCATACCAGCTGTGGTACGTCTCGTTCATTCGGGACCAGAAATCTTCTCTCTCCACTCGCGTTCTCTCTCCCTCTCTTCCTCTTTCTCTCTCTCACTCTCTCTCTCTCTCTCTCTCTCTCTTCTTCGCTCTCCGTCTCATTCTTCAACGGCGGAATCAAAGAAGCACAAGCATCGCCCACATATTCGAACAGTTCTCAGCCGGACGTCTCTGAAGCTTTCACGTGGTATCGCGGTTCTACAAATTTATATCAGTTCACCATCTCGATAAATTCCCTCGAAAGAAAAAAAAATCGAGAAATCCAAATTTAACGTATTTCACCAAAAAAAAATTGCATTTACTAAATAATTACATTTTGAAATAGTCAACGTCGAATTAAGGACGAAATTATAAAAAAAACACACCCGAATATTCGTCGACGAAAGAAAAATAATACTAATAATAATAATAATAATAGAAGAAAAATAAATGGCAGTTCGCGATTAAATAATGTCTGAACGAAGGTATAAAATGAAGACGCGCAATTTCACTGTATCGTAAATTGTCTCATTGGGACAAAAAATTGAAGAGGAGAGAGTATCTCGAGTCAGTTATCGGCCGGGGTGTCGCATTACGCGGTCTTCCAGCTTGGAAAACAGAACGCAAATACAAGAGAACGAAGGCCCCTCTCGTATGGCGCTGGTTCTTTTTACCGGGTCCCCGTTCCTGGGGCCCCACCGACCAGGCCCCTTCTAGACTGCAGGTGTAAGAAACCGCTTTCATTCGTTGCCTCGCGCGCGTTTACTTCGCGTCACCTTCGTCTCGTTCAACCTCTCGAGAAATAAAAATTGTCACCAAAAGTTCTTTTTGTCAAACTCTTGTACTAACTTTTCTTCGTTTTTTTCTTCTCGTTTTCTAACGATCGTTGGCGCAAAATAAGAAATTTAGCTTCTCAAAGAGTGCGAAGTTCTAATCAGTGCGCGATGAACCGTGAAACTGTTCTCGAAACGTGAACGACGAAGTGTCGTTTTTGTTTTATCTCGATTTTTTATTATAATCATTGTTTTTTTTCAATATTCGTAACAAATGAACATGGTGTTTTTCGGGAGGAAGGAAAAGCCGGAGGATCGGCGACTTCTCGCAAGCATGGATGCCGTTAATGGCGCAAAAATTCATCAAGTGGAAAATGGTAATGAGAACGCGATGAGAAATTGAGAAATCATTTTTGAAAATGATACGAGATTTTTAATTATAAAATTGTCGATCAACTATTTTCATTGCATAATTCGATTAAAATAAAACGTGCGTAATTTCACAGATTTGTATATCGTTCGATTACGCGAGGCGAATTCTATTACAAAATTAAACGAATATTTATAGAGCAAATTTTTTGAAAAATTACAAATTCTTTTAAATTTGTACTTAATGCCGATATGATTGGACTAAAACCATTGATATATTTTTATGCTGTTTATAAAATTTTAAAAAAGGGTGTAATCGAGAAGAACTTCATCGTCGTTCTCAGGACTATATTTGAAACATATACGATCCCATCGAACGGTAAACTAGCGACATTGTCCCTGTAATTGAATCAGAGATTAGATTAGATCGAGCTTAACGATGTATGTACAACATTGTCAATGTACTGCAGGTAAACACAAGAAGCTCGCATGCTTCGTACGTAGACTCGCCGTGACTAATGGGATATCGAGTACCCAATCGAACTGATTGATCGACTCGTCGACACGATAAATCTTCATTAAAAAACATGCAAAGTGAACGTAATTAAGTACAAAAATCCAAATCGACGATTTAACGTGCAGACAGATTTGTTTGATTTAAATTCTACAAAAAAAATGACGTATTAATTGATAATTTCAAGGTCAAACTATCGAAATATTTAATTGTTTTTTAATTCTCCAATTCGTCTTTTTTTGTATAAAACGCGAATTTGGAGTGAAAAGTACTTCGATATATTTAAAAATATTTTACTTTGACGTTCGTGAATTTGAAGATGAGAAAATTAGGTCAGAATTCTGAATACCCGAGAGGCTTTTCTTTTCTCTTCGTATTCTCGACGTGTGCCGCAACGCCGGAGACTTAATTAAAACGTAACTGTCAACTCAATTAGCGTCTTGGCACTTACGAAGCCTTGAGCTTGAGCTCTATCGAAAATTGGACAGCTTGGCCCTAATGTCTCTTATGCAATTTATTAACCCATTTTCTTTGCGCTTCGCTATTTTTATTTTTTACAATAAGTATTAATTTTTTCCCGTGGATCTGAAAAACAATAATTATACAGTTATAATTACAACATTATGACATTTTAGTTTTTTACAATACTAATTTTTTCCCATTGACCAGAAAAAGAATAATTATATAATTCTAATTATAACATTATGATATTTTAGTTTTTCACAATCCTAATTTTTCTCATGGACCAGAAAAATAATAATTATATAATTAAAATCATCGCAATTCTAATTGACAGTAAAATGAATATTTTTATTGAGAATGAAATTGAATTGAATTGAAAGAAATGAATACAATTTTCATCACCTATTTCAATTTGTTTCGTACAACAATTTAGCAAAAACAAAAGACCAAAAAACTATAAACGTTAGAAAAAAAAATGATTTCTCTATATTTAAACCTGAGAGAGTTTTCTGCAACGTTGAAAGGGTGGGGGATTATTCGGTATGCGCGAAGGGTGACGTCTTGCCACCTGTAGCTGCGAATATTGATCGCTCAGTTGGGGATAGGCCACGCCCGGGGGTGAACCATCGGTACGTCTCGTATCTCCCTCGATTTGCCACTGTCATCTTGCCACTGTTTCCATCCCATAAGAAATTCGTACAACCCGCGACCAACCCTTCACCTTCAAATATTTAAAAACAATTCACAACAATTTACATTAAAATAGATTTTCCAATTAGTATTTTTTTAATAAGTATCGTCAAAAATTATTCGATCGCAGATTTATTTTGGCCGATTTTTTATTCAATTTGTTCCTATCCTCTCCCTCGTCGACCGCTTAAAACAACCCCCAAGCACGTGCGCATGCTCCAGGACATGGCGAACAGGAGGGAGAACGAAATACATGTATAGATAGAGCTGATAATTCGCGCAGGGTTCACAGTTATGGAGAAGTGCACCGTGACTGTTCCAGCGGCCTTCATGCACGTGCGGGACAATATCGGCGAGCTCGGCAAAGTTGCCGCAGACGACACGGATCTTCTGTTTCTCAAAGGATTGCTTGACAGTCCGGTCGTCAATTCACTGGTCAAGGTTCGTAATTCTACGTTAAAAACAAAAATTTCTTCATTGCATGGGTAATCATTTTTTTATATCATATTTGACGTTGTTTCCTTTTTATTATTACGTAAATGTATAATATTATTTGTAATCGTCCTAACGATGAAATAATTATGCAAATGTGAGTGCGAGTAGCCTAAATAAAATGGATGAACCATCGTACGTTACGTGGCCTATGTGCACCCCCTCTTCTTCGAATAATCGATAACCACCCTTAGGAAGAAGCTAACACCCTCGGTATCGCGATGGAATACATTTTTCGTTACTCTATATCTCCTCTGTGCTTGATCAAGACTGTATTGTTTCCAATTTACTAATTTGTTTTCTCTATTAGAATAATAATCGATGAATATAAAATTACAAAAATTTAATTATTTCATGGAAACATTTGACAGCTTTTTTCCTCAACTTCCTTACAATTTCAAGACAGTTGTGTATATCAACCAAACAAAAACTAACGAACAAAATTAAACAGCTAATCGTTGAAAAAGAAGATCACAAATTAAAAAAGAAATTACGTCGATACGTGTTAAAAAATTGGTTTACATTGTTGCATTGTT
Source organism: Netelia fuscicornis (assembly GCA_946811545.1). NCBI lineage: Eukaryota > Metazoa > Arthropoda > Insecta > Hymenoptera > Ichneumonidae > Netelia > Netelia fuscicornis. Next base: position 20,931,442 of record OX328011.1, on the reverse strand, counting down.
ACGTTTGTTAAAAAAAATCGTACATTTTCGTTAGCCAAATAACAATTCGGCTGATAAAGAGAAATCCATCGAAATTTTGATTTTTCGTCTTATCGTATGAAAAAATCAGTTTAAACACAATCCAAGTGCAAAGAGAGTGGATTTTTTCGACACCAGGTATATCCCATTGAAAGGATGACTCACACACGTGTTTCCAGTCTCGTGACGTGTGTGAAAACGTGTATCGTCGTCGTAGTGAGCGTACGGGCCCTTCTACTTTTTTTCTCCCTCCCCTTCATTCCCTCTCTTCCAGTCTCTTTCACTTTCTCTCTCTCCCTCTCTCTCTCTCTCTCTCTCTCTCTCTCTCTGTTAAGTGACTCGAAACGTTCTCATCCCCTCTTTTCACCTGTAGCCAAGCCCACATTCCACGACATCCTGCCATGCAGGTAACACGCGAGAGCAGGTAGACGAGACGAATGAGAAATAAAACACGAATTTCGTCGAGAGAAAGAGAATTTGAAAAAAGTCAAAAAGAAAAAAAAAGTTTTGGTATAGACGACCGAAAAGGCTGAAGAAGGAAGTTAGAAAGAAAGATAAAGTTGAACTAACAGCGTGAAACCAGCAGGTCCTTTTTTCGTCCTTTATATTTTCCTTGCCTTTTACCGCAACCGTCGAAAAGTCGTCGAAGCTTAAAAATACCGGTTCCACTTCCGGTTGTCTCCTCTGTACAGGGTTACCGGTAATTTCCGATTACAATTTTATTTCTCTTAATCGTACCGTTACAATTGTTAATTAAACTCTTTTCAATAATCAACGTTGAATAAAATAAAATTAACAATTAAAAATTGATATTTTTGTATTTTTACTTATTAATTATTAATTCGTTTTCAATATTATAGACCCACACGTATACACATATTTATATAAAGAGAATTTTTGTTAACAATGGACACCTAGTCAAGTGTAAAGCACTTTTCAATAATCGACGTTGAAGAAAATAAAATTAAATATTAAAAATTCATATTTTTATATTTTCACTTATTAACTAGCGGTACCCGGCATACGTTGCAATGCCGTTTTCGTGCCATAATTCATTTGACACGCAATATTTTTTGTTTTTCTTTCCATGTGTGAAGCATGAACTTTCCAAATATAATCTATACTATACACATTTTTAGCGATTGTCCCCGTGCTCCGTTGATGGATATTGCAAATGCGAGTCGCACTGGAAACGGCAAACGTTTGAAATCGTATGGCATATATTTTAGTATCATTGGGATACGTGACAATAGTACATCGTCTTTTCCTTCAAATTTTCTATTTTAAATTGTAGTTTCGCTGATATTGTTCATCATATTTTTCCCTGGAACCCCAGTACCGTTGCAAAGTCGTGGTGCATTGATGTTTCGTAAAAGTATGATAGGCACGCCCATTTTCAATGTTATAACGTGTGGCGCTATGCCTGGCAAATGAAACGAATTCAGGAATTCAGTTGGATAATTAACAACTTGTTTTTGATTAATAAAAGCAGCAATCGACTTGTACGTTTTAGCTTCTCATGACATTCTCTTTTGAATCGTGAAATTTATATAATTGACATCAGTGTTTTTTCTGCTAATATAGTACGTTCCCTTAACCACTTATGTTTTTTGCAGTTATGTACAATATTTTCAAAAACTTTGTGAATCAATTCGTCTATTATTGCTGTTATTTTACGAAAGTTTGTACTTCGTCGTACAGACTCTCACGGTTTTCAGTCTTTCTTCTCGGTGCTCGTCCGTTTCTGAAACTTATAATGTATGTTTCCTTTTTGATCGAGGTGTAGATCATTCGATCGCTTCCCGATTTAGAGGCAATTTGACATTCGCTGTCAAATGAATTATGCAACTAATATTTAATGTCGAGTCGATCGAATCGTTAAAACAAATGAGTGTCTTTTATTTCGCTTGTCATTTTGATAGCATACTTTGACAGCTGTTAAATACTCTATATATGTAGATATACATAAATGTTAATTTTGTTTTGCCCCGTACGCGTTTATTTTTGCAAATAAAATTATTCTATTAACACAGAAACCTTCTCGGGAGTGCGGACTACAATTCACCAAATTTTCATCGCGATCGGATGAATGGTATAAAAGCTTACTCGTAACAAACAAACAAACAAACAAACAAACAAACAAACAAACAAACAAACATTCTTCCATTTTTATATATATAATAAAAAATTCATTTTCAATATTATGGCCCCATACACACACGCGTATTTATATAAATAGAATTTTTGTTAACAACGGATACCAAGTCGAGCGTAAAGTGTGGCAAACGAGCGTGGCAAGTCGACACGAGGGGTTCGAAAAGAGGTCACAAAGGCAATTAGGGCATTGGATAATCGGCTATTGACTGCATTGTTCTTCGTACTTTCCTTCGTAATGACTCGATGAAAGAAGAAAGACGTACATACGTAATACATAACGCTTAATCCTAATGCAAATAATTTAATAATAATCGCAATATTAATTCATCCAACGATTTACCTCGATTAATTCGTCCAATTAATGAATAAACTTGATAACAATAACTACCACCAACCGACATCATCTTAATCAAACGAGTATCAATGAAAAGAATTCGATTATCATTTTCGTTTCTCCATAAATTATTTATGATTGTTAAATAATTCTAGTGTCTGCCACGACGAATAACAAAAAATGTAGATACGTCGATCTACATATATACAAAAGACACGTAAGAATCTGAGCTGGCTGCGAGCAATTTGTGCAGCATAGTGTAAGTTTGTATATGCGAGTAATATTCACACGAGCAATAGTACACGAGGTCGTGACTGGAGAACGAACAATAAGATTCATAAAGTCGGTATGGTGGATCATCGTGGATTGAATCATTGTGGGAGGGGGGATACTCGCGTGCCACGTCTAAGACTTTAATTTTTGTCGCGCCGACCTTACGAACTTTATAATGGACATTGGGTCAGGGCATCTCGGCTTTTGGGTCACTCTCATTCATACGTTACACATTGCATCTGTATATACGTACATGAGTTAGCAAAAAAAAAGCTAATAAATAAATCACATTTCCGCTCGTTTTTCTTTTTTTCCAATTTGTTTCCAGTCGATTACTAGGATTAATCGACTATGCTAACATTCACGAACTAAAATTCCATTAAAAATCGCATTTCTGCTCAAACTGAGATTTCCATAAAACTTTATTAAATATGTCGGAAAAAATGTTTTTTGTCCAATTTCTCATCCCAGTCGATCATTAGGAATAATCGACGCTGGTCATGTTTTTAATATTATTATTATTATTATTACCATTATTATATACAAATTACACATACGACGCGTCCCCTCAATGAAATTCATGTTTTTAGTATTATTATTATTATTATTATTATTATCATTATTATATACAAATTACACATACGACGCGTCCCCTCAATGAAATTCACGTACTCACCCACGCAGCACGACATTTTTTACAATGACGTATGGTGCAAAAGTTTCTGAGCGAGAGAGCCAACTTTTAATTTCCGAACCATCTCTCCTCTCTCTCTTTCTCTTTCTCTCTCTTTCACCACGCCCCCAATGCAACCACACGAATTACTATCACAGTAGAGTGGGAGTCAATCGACAAAGAGATGCTAAAATTCATGCGTCAGAGAGAAAGAGAACGAGAGAGAGACGAGCAACGATAAAAAAAAAGCAAAAACGTTGTACAAGAATAAGTATACACATATTCACACGTGTATCGTACTACGCGAGATACTGTCTCGTGATACATCAACGAGAGTCGTTAAAACGACTGAGAACGAGAACAAGTAATAAGACAAAAATTAAAAAAAAAAGAGTCGAGAATAGAGACGTATATACATGGCGTAGTGAATTTTCATCGCGCATTACGCGATGGATGTAGAACGATGTAGATATCCCACGAGACTGTGCTAGTCGCGATAATTCCTGTAGTGCACGTCGAAAGACCACGATAGACGGATATACCAAGTATCCAGTGGCAAAGCCCGTTCTCCAGTTTCCACGGTGGGAACACACAGGGTCGTCAACCCGACTCCTGTATAGTTTTATTGTTTTGTCGTTTTATTTTTTTTTTATAATTGTTCAGTGAACTTTTCGTGCCCGAGGATATATAATTAAAGCGAATTCTTAACGAAGTTTGTTAAATAAAATTGACACTTAGATATCCATCGTTTCCCAGGTGAGAGGAGTACCAACGATTTTATTTTAGTGAGTCTTCGTTTCATAGACTCTTTAGAGTAGTCCTATCGTTACCGCGTTTCCGTTAGATTTCACTGAAAATTTGCAGAAACGTTCTTTGATGTCGTATTTACATGTGTGTTAAATTTCAGGGACCTTTGTCGACTCAAAAATCACGATATTTGTTCTTGAACATCGTCATTTTTCACAATCTCCCATAAAAGTTCGTGTTAAATATCGCAATATTATACAATGAATATCTCGATTATTTGGTCGATGAAGCTTTTTGAAATTTTGCACACATTTTTATGTGACATCAAAAAAACTTCGATTAGTTTTTATAAAAAATCTTATGGAAAGAAAATTCATGATTTTGTTTATTATATAACAAATAAACTTTACGTAGGATAAATTTGAATTTTGAGTATGTTGTTCTTCAATCAATTTGCAATAACTTTTCGTAATCAGCTTAAACGTTAAATCTATTTTCAATGTGAGAAAAAACGGGAATAACATTTTAATTCTCCCCACCGTCCCGGCAAATACGACTATCGTAAAAATTAAAAAAAAAATATTTTTTCAATCGATCGACGACGAAAAGCAAAATTGATAAATTTACGTGACTCTCCTAATGGAAAATTAATTACAAAGGACATTGTCTAATTAATTAGACAATTAAAGTTTCCTGAAATACGATCGATCATTCGATTCCATTAATTTTCCAAATATTATCAATCTCTCGAATGACAAAAAAAATCATATTACTTATCAAATTATATTACATTATCAAAAAATTATCAATTTTCGATTAATTACGATCTTACAAGATAGTTTGGAGATTCGAGGAAGACATTTTATTTAGGACAGATTTTGTACTGGTACTCGATTCATCGAGACGTCCCTGGGCTCGAGCATAAGTATCGGCTTGTGTTTCTTATGTCCACTGCATTTGTATATCTATACATATATATTGACGTACACGTGTATACGTATAAATATACCGGGTGACGATAAAATTGCAACGACTAAAAAAAAGAGAGAAAAAACAAGAAAGACGTCGACGAGGAGTTAAGGTGGGGAGAATCCCCACCTGTTTCGTTACGACCGAGGAGAACGGGGGAACCTCCGCGAGAAACGAAGACTCCCGCGACCGAGAACGAAGGGGGAAGTTGTTAGGCGCGGCAGTTTTCTGACGCTACCTACGGCATCGAGAAGCCCGTCAACTTTTATAAAGCGAAGTAACGCTACTCGTGAATCCGTAAATTCACGTTTTCTCCTGGTACTCGTCTATTTTGTTCCTTCGTTATCAATTTTTTAACACGTTTTTTTGATTTCTTGTTTTTAGTAAAAAAAAATCGCAAGTTTTTTTTGTGTTCTCTCTTTTCAAAGCGAGAGTTAAGGTGTCGCTTTAAACGAGATGGCTTAGTGCGTTTGTCGGAGCGAGTGTAAATTTATATTCGAAAAAATTTAAGTTTTCGTCTTTGTTGTTTAATTTTTGTAAAATTCGGTTGGAAAATTGTCACGACTCGTCCGACCAGGTGGGTGCGGTGTTCCTCCCACCTCTCTCCGTCCCTCTCCACATTGGAAACATACGGTATTTCGTAACGAGACATTCTCGTCTCGTTTCACCGTCGAATTTTGCTCTCGTTTAAATTTGTTTACATTGATTTTTACGTAATCGAGCTAATTTATTTTGTTTTTTGTTTTGGGGTCGTGAAAATATCGTGTACAATTTTGTGACCCGATTCTCCGGTGTGTTCTCTTCGCCGTGGAAACCATAATGGCTGAAAGCGAAGTTGCCCTCGCTACGATTCTCGAGACTCGTGGAGAACGTTTCGGTCGGTAAATTTCAAAATTTGTGTTTCTTCCTCGCTACGCTCAAGATTTTCCGACAAATCGTTCGATCAACATTCATATTACGAGCTTGGCATTGCACAAAAGTTTTTGTCTCGCCAAAAAGAAAAAGCTTTGGACCAACGAAATCGAAATCCCATCTCCATGTTTATTTTACTCGGAGAAAAGAAACTTAATTATAACGAGAATATTTTTGTGTTTTTTTTTTGTTTTCATTGTTAGAATTTTGTTGTTTAATTTACAATGAAGCTTGTGAACGTTAGATAAAGTTTCATACAAACGTAAGAAGTAGTGCGTGCTTCAATTGTCTTCGTTATTCGCGAGAGAGCGAACGATCTGACGACTCCAACGATGACTAAGACTACGTCAATTCGACGAAGCATTTCGTTACGTCAAACTTTTCAGCCATTTATCACATAGCTATATATATATATATATATTCATTTTCATAGTAAAATCATCATTTTCCCTGCGTAAATATCAAGATCGAGACGACAAGACGCCTTCTATTCCTAAATTTATCCCCCGACCTCGTACTTCATCGAGGATAAACTTCGCGGTTTACCATTCGTCAATCTTTCGGGAGTGACTTTGATTCATGGTTGGTGCAACGAGAAATCCGGGAAAATATTGTTTGTTCGAGCTTTGAGCTTTAAAGCGCCGCAGAAACGCCCGAGAAATGTATCAGAGCGTTGACGTAAACTTTTTTGTTTTCCTTTTTGCATAAACACGTGACTTTCGTGGTCTGACCGCATACTTCCCGCCATTTCCGGATATATTTTTCCATCTCGATAATGTACGAAGAGACGAGACGAGCGATTCTGGACAAAGAAAATGTTTGAATAATTTATGAAAAATTGAAACAATTGTTTTGATTAATAAATTAATTAATGTTTTATCATTGTTTTTGTTGCTTAAACTGAAATTTTTCTTGAATAATTCGCGTCGGACTATGCACCAGTCGCATAATGGGTAGTCACTTCGAAAACTCGTTTCGACTTTCTCAGAGACACACACGAGGACTCTTCCATGTACAAGTGGAACGTATACAAATAACTCAAGTCTCAAATGAAATTTCACTTCTCCGATTGTTCGCAGTGTCACGAGAAATCATCGATCAACGTGAAATACCTGGGAAAAGACATTTAATCGTTTGAGAAAAATATTTTTGTCGTTATTATTAACCCAATCCTGTTTTTTTTTGTTTTATAAAAAATTACAATCTTGTGTTTTTCTTCTTTTCGTTTTATACGTAGATACAAAAATTCGTTTATCATTTTTCAAAATTGTAACGATAAGCCATCATTTTTCAGCTTCAGGAACGTCTGGAAGGTCCACCGGAGCCGATCGAGCCGGTTTGCCTCTCGATCTGTGACGCGGTCGACGAGATCTGTCACGATTTTCAATCATCGAGGGACAGAACCGAGCGTGAATTAGCATTATTGTTGAAGAGCTCGCACTTAAAAGCACTTTTGGAAACGCACGACGCGGTTGCCGAAAGGCGTTCATTGCCTCAAAACGATCAGAATTCCGCAAAAGTCACGATGCCTAGCGACGACAGACAGGAAGCTGTGAGAATAGTCGGTCTCAGGAGACAACCGGACGAACCATTGGTAAAAAAACAAAATGAACACGACAAAAATATAAAAATTTATCTACTCGATCAAATTAATTATTTCTTTTTTCTATACTCAACTTTAATCAATTCTCCAAGTTCATTCAAATATATAGAACGAAAGCAATTTTAACGTTCGTAGAATTTGTTAAAGTAACGTCTTAATTTATTTATCTCGCAAAAATGTGATTAAATTCGAGAATTTATTTTACGTAGATAGTGAAATTAAATATTTAACTCAATAAATTTAATTCACTTTATGCATTAGAATTTATCTTTCTTCTCTGGACGATGATCGACTGAGTTTATTTTTCATAAAAAAAAGGATCAATGAGTTAATTCGTTATCCAACGTACTTTTAGTTTTAACAACAACAAAAAATCCATTTTTCACAGAAAAATCAAACTGTTTCGCGAGAAAATTCAGAATAGCATTGAAAAAGAATTTTTTTTAGCACGAAGACGTCACTACAGTTTGTAAACAATTCAAAGTAAAGGGAAATCTTCCTTGGAGTGTTCTATAACGTTGAACCGCGGTCGATCATCGTTGAAAGATTGGCACATTTTCTCGATTTATTTATTCTTCGGAAAGAGCTTCGATTCGGCGATGTTGTTCTTTGGCGAGAGCGATGAAGATGAGAGGAAGACGGAAATGCCACTGTAGTCCGTAAATAAAATCTCTCTCTCTCTCGCTCTTTCGTATCGTTCGCTCAAAGTTTATTATTCTCCCTGTTTTTCTTCTCCGTTAGTACGTAATTTCTCAATGTGCAGGCGTTTATTCCAGCCGCGTCACATTCGCACCACATGGCCTTGCAATTCTTTTCCCTCTGTACTTAGAAACAAATATCGCATTTTTTTTCAATCACAGAAATGTATTTTGATCATTGACAAAAAAGACAGTTGTCTCAATTTTTGTATACGTCAGGGAGCAAGACGTTTATACATTTCTTTATTTCATTTAAAATATAATAATAATAATAATAATAATAATAATAATAACAAATACGTCGGTGCAGGAAAAAGCAATTAAGTTTTTAATAAAAAATTCGTTTTTTCTTCAGGGCTTGACGGTTCAAGTGGACGACTCTGGAAATCTCATAATCGCAAGAATTCTCGGTGGTAGCAGTGCGGCATGTCAGGGTCTTCTTAGATCCGGCGAGGTCATAATGGAAGTCAATGGAAAAAGTGTACACACTCCGGATGAACTTCAGCAAGCTATTCAAGCTGCGAAAGAAAATTTGTCACTCAAAGTTGCACCTGGTATATCGAGCGATGGTAGCAGGCCACTCAAATCAACGGTAACAATTATTTTTTATTTATCATAATTATCTTTGGAGAACAATGACAAATTAATTCTAGAAAATTTTGTTAAAGACTTTTGAACGATTTCGTATGATTTTGTATCGATAATTTTTGCTCAAATAAATAATATTATACGGAAACAATGTATGGAAATAATTAAGTTAAACGCGAATAATTATTTTTTCGTATTTCAGTGTCACATGAGAGCAATTTTCGACTACGATCCATCGGAGGATACTCTGCTTCCATGTCGCGAGATAGGACTTCCGTTTCAAAAAGGCGATGTTCTACAGATCGTCGATCAAGCCGATCCAAATTGGTGGCAAGCCCGAAGATTCGAGGGCGCGTCTTTCGGTCCACCGGGCCTCATTCCTTCTCTCGAGCTCGAGGAAAGACGAAAGGCTTTTGTACCGCCGGAAGCGGACTTTGTTCACAAGATAAGCATATGCGGCACGAGAATATCGAAAAAGAAAAAACGCAAGATGTACGAGTCGAAGTCGAACGGTGAATTCGACGATGCGGAGCTTCTCTTGTACGAGGAAGTCGCGAGAATGCCACCGTTCAGACGCAAAACACTTGCTCTAGTCGGACCACGTGGGGTTGGCAGAAGAACATTAAAAAATCGTCTGATCAACAGCGATCCTGAAAAATTTGGCACGATCGTTCCATGTAAGTTCATTATTTCCATCTACAATTTTATTTGCAGAATGAAAACGAAACAGTAGACATTCTCGTATCTAAAAAAAAAAGATAAATTAATTAATCGTCGTTGATTAGAACATTAAAAAAAACCCACGCAACTTTATAAAAAAAAAAATAATTTACTTTCATAATGTAAGTGTCGATTTTTTTACTTCACACTCATTCATCGTTTTCCTTATAAATCTAATTCACCATTTACAAATGGTGAAAAAGTTGAAAACTAGTGAAATTATCGTTACCGTTTGTTTTTGTTTTCAATTAACACAGTCACTTCCCGTCCGCCGAGAGTTCTCGAGGAGGATGGAAAGAGTTATTGGTTCACCGATCGTGATTCGATGGAAACTGACATAAGAGAACACCGTTATCTCGAGCATGGTGAACACGGGGGTCATCTTTATGGCACGAGGCTCGATTCTGTCAGGGAACTCATTCGAGCCGGAAAAATGTGCGTTCTCGATTGCAGTCCGGCAGCTTTGAAAATTCTTCACAACAGTACGGAATTCATGCCTTACGTCATATTTATCGCCGCACCGGGTATGGAACAGCTCAAGACGCTTTACGATTTGGGACGAACAACCGGTGCCAGTAGTCGAAATTTAACGGTAACAGAAATATCTTAATTTCTCATCGTTATTTAAAATCTTGACCTCGTAGTTGAAAAATGTCGCTCCATTACGTACCCGGTATGCCAAATCCATCGACCATCAAGATTATTCTGTCATGGTTAATTTGTCTCTCATACGTTTGTCGTTTTAGTCTCGCATGTCGTTTTAGCCTCGCGAGAACGGCTCGTCCGATGTTTAACAAACGTTTGTACGTTATAATTTATGGTTGCGTTCAATTTTATAAAAACGAATAAGTCATCTCGCCGTTCGAGCGAATCGACCTTAGCGACGTTTTCATTTCCAATCGTGGAGCATGCCGCAGAATTATCAACGACTTGGATGGTAATTGAATTTTTTCGAAACGATTTCGACATTCCACAAATATCCTCTAAACTCCTCGACTCGTGTACTCGTCGTTATCCCACTCTTAATTTTCTTTCCCTGAAAACAAAAGAAATTTCGTCGAACGTTTAGTCACGTTGTAGAAAACAAGATTTTCATACTGTACCTAAAACTACAATAGTATGCTCGAATTTTGTATTTCTTCTTTTGTTTTATGGTATTCATTGATTCGTGTTTCTTTTTTTTGTTTTTAAAACGTAATATACGTGTTTGATGTTGGCTTTTGCTAGTTCGACCGACAGAGCTCCATCAGGTACAGTTCGAGAAGAGCCAGGACACTGGAGTCCCTCGCATCGTTGTACGAGGTTCGTATTTGCACGTTTATTTCATTCGTAAATATTTATACACGTTTGTAGGTATCGTGTCTTTTGATTTCCTAGAAATATAGAAAACATCCTCTTTATCGAAAAACCCTCATTCGTTCGTTATCACACAAATTCAGTAGTAATAATGAATGTAAAAAAAACGTTGAATAGCACAAAAGACTGTTTTGAAGATTACAAAAAATTGTGATTTTTTTCACGATGAAAATAATTATTGTAAATTTTTTTTATGCAACGTTATCATAGGAAGACGATTTGAAATCGACCCTGGAAGAATCGGCGGCTCTGCAGAGAGCGTACGAGAAATATATCGACATGGTAATCGTGAACGAAGATTTTGATAATACGTTCAGACAAGTCGTGGCTGCTCTCGATGCTCTTGCGATCGAACATCAATGGGTACCGGTCAACTGGATATACTGATAATGATTCGTACATTGCCACCGAATGATTGGTATTTTCCTTTTGTTCGTTTCTTTTTTGTTTTCACATCGATATTATTAAATGTCAAAAATTGTGTTCACACGTTACCGAATTAATGCGAGTATAGGTAAAAAGATATAGTTTGTGTATACCCGAGGATATTATGTATCGAGAAGTTCGATTCGTGTCGATGCACGATGCGCGAGATCAGGATCGAATATTTTCGACTACTTTTAGAATCCAACATTTTTTTTTTATAAGCGCGATAATTTCAATAATGCGAATTTTTCTTATGTCATCTTTCAAGTGTGATGAAGTTTGTCAAAGTTAGAAAGAAAATGATAATTAAACGTAATTATTTCTTCAGTTCAATCTGTTCAATTCTCTTCTCATTAGTTTCATCCGTCTTTGTGACTTTTTATTTATCTTGGAATGAAAAATGATCATTTTTGAAAATTAAATACAAAAGTAGTTCGAACAAGAGACTATTGATAATATCCAGCTATAATAATGAGATGATGGATTATAAAAGTAATTATCAATTTGCAACGAGATGCACGTTAAGGCACGACTTTCGAGCTACGGTCTAAGCGCGTTCGAAGCTAAAAAAGTACAACACCCACTTAAGTTTAATTCGCTAGTTTTTTTATTTAATTAATTTTTAACGAGTTCGTTCGCAATGCCATTTTTTTTTTTGCGAGAAACAAAGTCAAATCAAATTTTTGACGACGATATGGAATTGTTTTTTTTTAAACACATGGATAAATCGATAAATGATATCATACCCAAATTATTTTCACGATGTAACTACGTTTTTGCTACTCGTAACTTAGCGTAGAACCGACACAAAGAATATTTTAATATCGATAAGTGATTATCGATCGAAGAATAGGAAGAGCGAACGGATTCTAGATCGTAAGAGCGTAAAGTATATTACCGCCGTCCATTTATTTTTTAAGTCATGCGAGTGCATCTGATATAATACAATATCTATATAAATATGTATAATTTGAGTTCCATGGATCTGATAAACTTGCAATTTTGTACATCTCAATGCTAAAAACGTAGCTGACGTATATTTGTATGATGTAGTTCATAAAATACTGTAATAATTAATAAGCGTTATATTTCTGGACACCCAAAAAAAAGTATTCCTGGCACCGAGTGCCTTATCGAGGAGACGCAACGTGTTGTAAAACTCACGTTTGCGATACTATCTATAACATAAAAACAAACTATTGCATCATGAATTTTTAAAAAGGCAGACAATTATCAAAATCGTAAATATTTTCTACGTGCTTGATACACATACGAAGCGTATAAACGCATATGTGGAACAAGATTGTTGGACATTAAAAATGACAAAAATGTAATTCAAAGATTCGAGATTTGATCTTCGGATTGGAACGCGAGCGACACACGTGAAATTAATAAAGTTTTATTGAGTATTTGTTAATTCTTATAAAAATACTTATTAAGAGTGGGAAAATAATGTAATTTACGACATTGTTGCTCATGAGTCTCGCGAGATCGTGCACGAAACTTTCCTCTTCTGGTATCAACAATAAGAAGAGTGCCTTTACTTCCTTGCTTGTTTATCGCAGTTACTTCAGAATAACGAAAATCTTCGTGGTTCCATCATCTCGACATAAAATCTCATTCGCCAAGCATATCAGCAATCTTGGCTGAAAATCCTAATCATCTTTTACTTTTGGGAAAAAATTTGTTAAAATCTTTTTTTGTCCTTGATTTGTTTCATCCATCATCTCGGAATTATCCAACAAAAGATTTAGTTCCTGTTGAATGATCGAACGAACCGTAATTGTTTGATAAGAGGATCGTGAGTCAAACATAGAGATTCCTCTCCGAAAGGATATTGAAGTATTCGAATAAATTATTGTTTAATGATTTATCGTTGATGTATTGAAATTCGAAATCGATATGAGAAATGATCATTCTTACCGTTCCTCCTTGTAACTCAAACCCAAACACAAACATAGAGATTACTCTCCGAAAGGATATTGAAGTATTCGAATAAATTATTGTTTAATGATTTATCGTTGATGTATTGAAATTCGAGATCGATATGAGAAATGATCATTCTTACCGTTCCTCCTTGTGAACCAATCTCAAAATTGTGACCCTCATAATTATTCACATAGCGACACGGATATTCCGACCTGAATAAAAATAATACCTAGTTATTATTGTAGGTTTACCAAAGATGCTGATAGAACAATTATTTTTAACGGGCTCGATTTGTAGAATTGGATGTTATGGGATATCGTTTGCACGATATCAACAGCTGGTCCAGAGGCATCTATTACACTTACTCCAAGTCATCTTGGTTTTCCTAAATAATGTTTTTCACATTTAGTATTTCATAATTTTACGTGATAAATGTTTATCCACGAGATCAGCTCTTGAAGTTTCTATCATAAAAAGTTTAAACAATTGCCTAGAATAGACAACGATATTAAAGTTCTTGGCTCGTCTTTTCAGATGTTCCAATACCATCGTTCACCTTTCAGCGATGGGAGATTCACAAATGCAGAGGCGCTCATGTCGCTTGCTGTAGCGGAGATGTTCTCTTTTTTTTTCAATACCCAAATATTAATTATCAAACACTAGGGATATTAATTATTTTTAATCGGTATAAATTTAATCGGAATCAACCGGAAGGACTTCCATTTTGTACCAACTTTTTTTTAAATTCTCGTAGCATGAGTTTGCTATTAAGATTCTCATTGCGAACAGTGTTGAATCAGTCTAAAGTCGCGAAGCGCAGTTAACGTCAGATTTATTAATATTGAATTTGTTAAGAATCGATAAAAAATATAAATTTTTACGAATTCTCCCGCCCAGCATTTTAATATGTCAGTCGGGGCGCGGCCCAATTCAGTCGTACTTCCGGTAAGAAACCCCTGTGTTTACACATACAACGTTTCAAGATCCTTGATGTTAACTATGGATTGTTGTACTCCCGTTGTATGCCATAAAGCTTAAAGAAGGAAATAATACGAGATTTCAGAAATTTCAATTTTTCTTTATTTATCGGTTTATTTAGGGTTGGTAATGATCACGTGATCGTGTGTAGACGCATAGGAGATTCCCCGCTTCCTACCTTCGCTGGAATTCATGTTCGAATCTCCTTTAGTACATACGGAAGACGCCATGGTTTTCCAGCGTGCGCAATAAAGCCAATCAAGTGCTGCCACCTGTACAGTAGGAGCTCATGCCACTAGTATGGAAACGTCACAAACACGAGCGACACTGTTTCATAATTTTGTTCCCGCTGTCAAAGAAATCTCATACGCGGAAAAAATATTTTAAGCCAATATGAATATTGTAGAAGTTTTGAGACAAGCGGATGCTTATCCGAAGACCCTCGAAGATTTTCGTGTTAAAACGTTCAGTGGTGCTATAGGTAATGTTTACGTAAAAACTATATCACAATAGCGTATAATTTTTCTTTTGTATAAGAGATTTTTGTAGTCGGCAACGTTATCGTCTGCTCACCAGCTGGGAAATAAAAGTTTTACTTAGAACAACATTAAATCTTGACGATTCGAATAATAAAGTCCTTTGTTTAACGTTACTTGCGGTCTCATAGTATCACGTGGATCGTGCGGCGAATACTTAACCTCAATTCACTTCACGATAATAACCGAAAATTTAATATCTTTTCGCTTTTTCATGGAGGAATAAGCTTTGTTTACATTAAATCTTTTTGTTCGCGTTTTCCATACTAATTTGTGAAAAATATTCGAAAAATTTGGGACATTTGAACACGTTTGACGGCTACGTTCGTTTAAAAAATTATACTATCTTTTGTTTCATTAATAAATATGAATGAAAACAATGAGGTGGCAATGTACAAATTTTACTTGCAGCTATTACTTTTTTTCATTGAGTCAATTTTGTAATTCCAACAATCTATGCTTTTTGGTTACAGTGACAATCATCAGCTCAATTATCATGTTTTTACTTTTTGTATCTGAGCTTAGGGATTATTTAACACCTAGTATAAGCGAGGAGTTATTTGTCGACACATCGAGAGGTTCAAAACTGAGAATTAATTTGGACATAATAGTGCCGACCATATCTTGTGAACGTAAGTCGAAGAATTTACATTTGAAATATTCGCAGCTGGATTCACGGTGTAATTTTTTGTCCTCATGGTGCTATTTTTATTTTTATAGTATTATCACTCGATGCTATGGACATAACTGGCGAGCAGCATCTTCAAATAGACCATAACATATTTAAAAGACGTTTAGATCTTAGTGGAAAACCTATAGAAGATCCAAAAAAAACGGACATAATGGAGTCTAAAGTTGCGGTGAAAGGAGAAAATGTAAATATTCAACATTTAAAACCAATAATCTGAAAAATTTCCATTATTTTCATTTACAGAAAGAAAATACCACGATTGTAAAATGCGGATCTTGTTATGGTGCAGAAGATGCTGAATCAAACATAACGTGAGGTTTACACAGATGCGCGGACATTGATAAGACGGAAGTTTTAATAATTGTGTATTCGTCATATTCTATTTAGGTGCTGCAATACCTGCGAAGAGGTGAGAAAAGCTTATAGGTTGAAAAAATGGGCATTTCCCGATGCGACCTCAATCGAGCAATGTCAAAACGAAGATACCGTGGAGAAAATTAAAAGAGGGATGTCCGAGGGTTGTCAGATATACGGATATATGGAAGTGAACAGGGTCGGTGGAAGTTTTCATATATCGCCAGGCGAAAGTTTTTCGATTAATCATGTGCACGGTAATTAATTTTCACTTGTACCAACAGTTTTTACTTCCCTACACGTAAACAACATTCGCCTTACCTTTGTCAAGTAATAAGCAATATTTGTATTATAACTAATGATACATATTTGTATATTTTATATAGACAATAGTTTTCTTCGAATTCCCTATGAAATAATTTTGAAATAGCGGAGCTTGGACAATTTTATTTTGAAAGTCCTTTTTATCATTTCAGTTCACGATGTACAACCCTATATGGCATCGCAATTCAATCTTACTCACAAAATTCGTCATTTGAGTTTCGGGCGCGGTGTACCAGGAAAAACAAACCCAATGGATAATACCACTCTCATCGCGGAAGAAGGCAAGTACCATATTTTTTTAGATATTTAATCATTTTCGTGACCTTTTTCTTTAAGAATTTCACAATATCGTATTAGTAGAGTAACGACAGTTCCTAATATAAAGATCGATAATATGATAAATATATATGCCGTTTTGAGTATTAGCACCGTATTCCCGTACCGATGGCCATGAAAGTCCCGAAAGTTCCACCTCCCTGTATCATAGTCTTACCAACATTGTTTATCAGTTCTCTTCCCCGCATGCCATACCTAATGAGAAAATTATAAGAGTCTGTAATCGGAATATTAATACCAAAGTCAAAAATATATTAAACATTTCAAAACTCGGTCCGCAAGATGCTTTTTATACTAGCAAAATGTGATTTTTTGTTTGAATTGTATACAGCTGGCTCATACTTATGAATAAATGTATAAGCTAGTTGTGCCACTAAAGTCTCTATGCTGAGTAAACAATGAACAAGGAGCATGTTCTAAATTGGGTTCTTTCAAAATAAGCCCTTATTCGAAACAAAAAAATAACCGTAAACATTTGACTCTTTATCGAGTCTTTGCATAGGACTATAGACTTTTCAAAGGAGAATTAGTGTTCGATAATGAGGGAAAAATTGTTGATGGGGCAAAGTCTTAAAAACCACTGAGATCAAATCAATTGGAAATACTTTTTTAATATTTCCCAAAAAGATAATAATCATTACACATAACCAGTGAATACCCAGATTCAACAACAACCTAATGACATTTCAAAACATGTTTAGAATATATATAAACCAAAATCACAGCAGTTGATCCAGACAAGTTCTATGGAGAAATAAAATATTGCATGTGAAATGCACTATCAAAATTTCATTTTACTTTAATCAAAGAAATTACCAAAAATTTACGACTTGTACAAAAAAAAAAGGTTTTACATATCGTTTGCTGTATCAAGTAAAAATTATTAGGTAGTGATGGGAGGAATATTTGTCTTTAAACTATCTTACCATCTCTTTAATATTAACAAGGTCTGTTTTGTTTACTGATGAGTAAATAACTGAATATTGGATAGCCTTTTTGGAAAAATGAAAAGGATTTTTTATCCATAAACTTGTAGGATTAACATAAATCCAAAAAATATCTGTATTGTTAAAACATCTTCAATGGTAGACCATAAAACGATAAAATCATATGGTATTTTTTTGACGATATAATTTTTGCGGTATGTGCGCCCTGCTAAAGTTAGATCGCCAATTCATTGGGTTTGTACCTGAAGGCTGAAAATCCTCCAAAGAGAGCTCCCGATGCCATTCCTATGCAGAAACCCAGTCCAAAACCCATTTTCATTCTATCCCAACACGACGGCTGTGACGTCTGATAACCTCCACCTGGTACCATGGGCATTTTAACCTGCAAAATTCAAGGCATATCCATTTAAGCTCAAATTCTCTCATTTCACTTTCTGAATAAATGTAAACTTCAACTTCTTCTAAATTCTCGGATCAAAGATCAAATGGATAGAATTGTACGGCGATGCGAGGTTCCAACCGGGGAATTACAAACCTCAACGGTCGATATTTTTTCGTACAGTTTTAATAAAAGAAATTAACCTCTCTAATTTTTACAAAATGATGTCGAAAATGGTACTCACTGTTTTGGATACTCGCGGTATGTAACTCGATAGAAATGATTTAAAGTAGTGTACGCGGCTTGTTCGACATGCACACGAACTTTTCACGATATCAAAGAACCGCCATATTGGTTATGAGAGTTCACTGATAAAAAGACGACTGCTCGATCGTAATGTCAACGCGCATGCGCAAAAATTCACCGCGATTTTTTGAATTGAGCTTATCAATTATAATTCGCTTAATGTTGGTTTGTCACATTCGGTCCACTTTTTTCTCATTACGTAGACATTCATTAATTGAGGTAAACCAGTATTTACACCAATTTTCCCTAACAGATCTTCCGGAAGGAAGTAGGAAAATGTAGGTATGTAACGTAACACGTTTTTTTTTCTCATTTCAGGAGCGATGATGTTCAACCACTACATCAAAATTGTACCTACGACTTATGTACGGGCCGACGGCTGGCAATGGCAAACTAATCAATTTTCCGTAACACGGCATTCTCGGAAAATTTCTGCGCTAACCGATGAATCGGGTGTACCTGGTGTATTTTTTAGTTACGAACTCAGTCCGTTAATGGTTAAGTATACGGAAAAAGCAAAATCTTTTGGACATTTTGCAACGAATGTTTGCGCTATAATAGGCGGTATCTTCACTGTAGCTGGTATAATTGATTCGTTTCTCTATTACTCGGTACGAATTATACAAAAGAAACACGAATTAGGAAAGTTCAGCTAAGAGTACCAAACAAAAGCAATGCGCGAGATCTGATAAAAAGAAGTTACTAGAAACAAGTTCGGTTTTTCCGAAATCGTTATGTGAGCATGGGAAGTAAAAAGTTCATACTAAGGAATGAATTATACTTTTTTAACACTTTTCTCGTCACTTCCAGTCATAGTTGCGCATTATTTGCGATATCTCCGGTATTTATCTACATAATAGTAATATATTTGCTAATAATCACATCTTTTGTTTCCATGATTTCTCAATATCAATATTATTGGAAGGGTAAAGTCCACTTATAGGCATATTCTTCTGCAATTTAGGCTGTAAATCAGTTATCTCCATTTATGCAGAATTGTTTTTAAGATAAAAATATTGTTCGATCAGTCGTAACATAACTTCTTTTAACGTAAATATAATCAGCTTGTTTCATTTCGTAGCTTCTTGTTCACTGCCAGAGACGACATTGTCGTTAGTAATAACCCAAGATCTATTTTGTCATTGATTTTCAGTCATGAAAACTGGAAAGTCGATTAAAAAGCTCAGCTTAGTTTCAAGTGAACTTATTGCATTCGTGCTATGCCTGTGGTGAAATATTTATCGATAACAAAGAAAAGATATTTGAACTAAAAAGGCCTTTTATATAGTCTGTTCCCTTTTCCTTTTCAGACGCATTTTAGTTTTTAAAAGTTAACGTTAAGAACAAGAGGCATTCATTATATCCTGTATTTTCCATTAGTTATGTACAGTACATTGTGAAGTATCGTACGAGCGGTGGTAATAACGTTAGTAACGAAAAACTATCTGAAGTCGAAATAAGAAATAAATCCACATATTATGCCTTTACAGAGTATTCGGAAACGATCTGAACATCGAAAATACCTAAGTAGTTGGCGTTAGAATCAGCAAAATGATCTTTTTAAAATATTCCGAAATAATAATTGGCGAAGTATGAAAGTTTAAGCTGACAATGCCATCGATGCAACCCTCACAATTGAGTGATTATAAAAAATTATTCTCGTTCACGATGTCGACTCGTCACTCGTTTATTCACAAGTATTTTGCCAAGATGGATAAAATAAAATTATTTAACTACACAAAGAAAAAAGTTCATGAGAGGGCTTGAACCCGCGATCGATGGCATCGTTAATTCATAACTTAAACTTTCCAACTTTACGAATCAACATTTCGCCCAATTTTCATCGCAAGACAATTAAAAGAATCTTTTTGTTCTGCCGACAATTGCATGGGTATTTTTTGTATCCAGATAGTTTGCTAACACCTTACATAGAATGATGTATTTCATAAATAACATTTTATTTGCCAGATTAACGTGCCGTTGTCGTTATTGTTATCAAGCGTATTTTAACTATTTTCTATTTTACCAAAATCGTACACTACGTTACGTCTAAAAGACTAGAAGAAAAAAAATTACTAAACCTTTTCACTATAAGAGTTGTCATGTTAAACCCTTTTTTTGGCATGTCATTGCGATGAATGTACAAGGTGGGAGACAATGAATGTCATTGATAATGAAACAAATACATGTATATAAATAACTATATATATATATGAATATATATATGTATATATATTCGTTTTTTAATAACACATTTATTTACAATCTTACAAATAGAAATACTTAGCCGTATAGTAAGGCTTACAGATTTTTGAGATATAGATTGTAAGTTTGAACTGTGGTTTTTGCAACATTTTTACAAAAATCAACGTCCGATCCACCAATCAGGGCTTCTGCCGATACGTACATCGGCTTTGTCGGATCGTACTGAGCTTTTCCTACCATCTCTAGAAACTTGTGACGAGTCCGAAGTCTCTCCAGTCGACAAGTTAATATTTTGCATTGCTGTGATATTATTTGGTGTGGCAGCTTCATCGTGTTGTGCACGAAATCAAACACGTCTACGATATGTTTTCTTGCTAAAAGAATAATAATAAGGAACATCATTAGAATTTACTAAAATCAGTAATGTTACAATTCAAAATAAGAAGAGTATATATATGGATGTCCACATCTTCCATTTGTGTGCAAAAAAATTAATACTTATAAGATGTCAGATTGTGAATAAGTAATACTTATATATTGAATGAAAAATACTACTAGCTTTTTATCATATTGATAAATGTAACTAATATTTAATGTTTTCATTTCAGTATCCCATTTTATATCAAGAACTCTTAATATAAAATGAAATACTTAAATGGATGTTTGCAATTTTTTTTAAATCAATTAGATTATTGGACTACCCATATATGTATAATGACTAAATTCCTTACATTTCATGAATAATCGTGGTTGGGCCAACAGAATAGATTTCACTTCATATTTATCAAAACCCATTTCTTCCTTTATTGCAAAAGTATTTTCTTTAATATGCTGCATACTGTAAGTGATTAACCTTGGTTGTTTACAAGCCAAATATCGGATGTTGCACCCATTGAGACCAAATTCTTGTTGAAAATATCCGAGTCGGCGATCTATCCTTGTAGTATTGAACATTAGCCAATAAGGGTCTGTCGTTACGATCCTTGCAACCATCTCCCGATCAAATTCGTGAGCTCTGAGATATCTTATTCTCGTGTGCAAATCATCAATTTCTTCTTGGAATATTAAAGGATTTTTTGTTATAAATTTGCCTATATCTTCAGGTAAAACTCCACTATCGTGCAAAAATTGTATGTGAGGCTTCAGGTCATCGAAAGTACGTTGTAACAATAGTTGCATTGCTTTTGGACGTGATTCAATACGATGAAGGTTTACACCCAACTTTGCCAATTCTTGAATAATGGGCGAATTATTTGCATAAGCAGCAAAATTAAATGTAGGTACGTGATAAGGCGAGATATACGACATATCCTCAGTGCAGGGGTCCAAAGCCTTTGGCAATTCGACATTGTCAACATAATCTTCTACCAAGTCCTTGCCGATAAAATAATTTTTGCCGAAACTATCACTGTCAGTGATACCATTAGTATCGGACGCATTGACAAATGCCACAGGTTGACTTGAAAAATGCTGCTTTTCACTCAAAATTACCGATTCGACGGCTACTTCTTCTGTTATCGGTGACTTGTCAACATGAACGTTTCCTTGTGTACTATACAATCGAAAAAGCGTTGCTGTGCGGATGAGTGATTTTTCGTGCTTAACCTCGAAACGACATCGTATTGTCTTGCCAGCATTATAAAAGACCGTAACGTAACGTAAAAGAGCCATTGTTGAATATTGTATGTCTCATGTGCGTTATCTCACCGCAATAACTATTTACTTGTCAACTGACCGAGGAATCGATGAAAATAATGGAAACATAACAATCTTCTTATTTATTGGCACTGCTTTCATTCATAAAAAGCACACATAAACACATGTGAACGCCGAAAACTGCAACAACTTCAGAGAGCTTCAAACTTATTACCAGGGAGGCTAGAGACCAAGAGTGCGAACGCAATGTTAGAAAAATGGTCAGAAAGACCGAGCGAACGATCCGATAATTGCACCGCCTGGGGGCGCCTCTACTGCTTGAGACCGTCAAGCGCGGTGATTTTGAATCGTTGATCTGCGATGTGTCGTACATTTTGTCTGATTAACGCAGCTTATAATATTGATAAATAATATTGCTATGCTTTTGTTCAAATTTTTATTTGATAAATTGTAGACAAATTTTTATAAAAGTAAAAAAAATATGTTTCATCGGATGGTCCGGATAACGGGTTGCACGGGACGTTCTCCTCCGGTTGACCAACGGTTTCCTGTCAGCATAAAAATAAACAAAAATAATAATAACAAAAAAATAAAATAACCAAAAATAACAAAATAAAATAATAAAAAATGTAATAGCCACGTCTATTATATGTACATGTATAATAATGTCTTGGTTTTCGAATTCGGCTGCTAATTACGAGTCTTCGAATGGCTCGGAGATCTGTCGTTATATTTTAAAAAAGACGCAAAATAGACGAAAAAAAAAACTATTACTATTACCTTGTTATTTACCGCGATGGGCACAGCATCTGTGGTGAGCAAAGGTAAGATGCGAGGAATGCTCACAGTTTTCCCATCAGCCGTGTTTATACGATCTTCTCTGACGATAGCATCGTCAGAGCTCAATAAACTTAGCCGGCGACTATCAAAATATCCAATTTTGTTTAATGCTAATCGATTGTTAGTCGTTTGTTAGTGTTTGTTAGACAAAATCTAGCATTTGTTAGACTTTATTTATTAACTAATACGAAAAACAAATTTCATGTCAAAGTTAGCCGCGCGAAAATGATAATTAATGATTTCGAAGTTTTTTTCGTTACCAATCGTTTGTTAGTGTTTGTTAGTCAATTTTCATCGTTTGTTAGAGCTTTAGTTTCATTTAATCGTTAAAAAACTTTCGGCGCTACAGTACGCTGAAAGCCACATGGTGGCAGCACCGTCACAGCGACCGGGCACCGCTTTGCCGATGTATCTCCTCAATTTCATAAAAATGCCGATTCTTCCAATCCCAATCGATTATTAGTCCATTGTTAGTGATTGTTAGTCAATTTTTATCGTTTGTTAGAGCTTTATTTTTATTAAAACGTTGAAACACTTTCGGCCTGCAGTAGCCCGGCCCGCCGCGTGAAGTTGGCAGTATTACCACGATAGCAGAGCACCGCTTTGCCGATGTAACTCCTCAATTTCAGCAAAGTGCCGATTCTGCTTATCCCATTCGATTGTTAGACTATTTTTAGGGATTATTAGTCAATTTTTATCGTTTGTTAGAGCTTCATTTTCATTTAATCGTTGAAAAACTTTCGGCCCTACAGCACGCTGTACATCACATGGAGATGGCAGGACCGTCACGGCAGTTGCGCACGGCTTTGCTGATGTATCTCCTGAATTTTAGAAAAATGCCGACTTTTCTCATTGCAATCGATTGTTAGTCCATTAATAGTGATTCTTGGTCAATATTTATCATTTGTTAGAGCTTTATTTTTATTCAATCGTTGAAAAACTTTCGGCCTACAGCACGAGCCAAGCCGCGTGAAGTTGGCAGCATTGCCACGATAACTTTGTTACGTTCCGAGAGGGAGCCTCAGAGCGAAGACGCGGTACGATCGGAGTTGGAGCGCGAACTTTTGAATTGATTAAGTTGCGCGAGTGAGTCTGCTTGATCGCCGCGAATTCCGAACACAATATATGAATTAATGGGATTTTGTTGGAATTTATGTAGTTTATGTCGGTTCTCTGTTCCAGAGAAATGGTTAACACTTTGGTTGTACTTTTTAATAATCACCAAATAACATAAACTTTATTGATTGTTCGTTGATAGAATTATACATTGAGTTGACGTTTTACAGATTTTTAGTCGAGATAGTTATAAGGTCAACTCTGAGTCTTGACGCGGAGGTCTTGACTCGATGAAAGCGAAGAATAATGTGTATTGAGTTTTACAAAGAGTCGGTCGTTCTACCTCGCGGAGGAGGATTACAAAATAGAAACGGTTGATTTGATTGGTCGGATTTTGTTGTAACATCCCTTGTTTTTCTTGAGGAGGGGAAATAGTGCGTACGTGACCAGTTGTGGGAAATGGAAAAGGTTTTGAGGTAGAATTCGTAGAATACTTACAGTGTTTTGTTTATGGGTAGATTTTTGGGCGACGGTGTCGCTCAAGAGATTCTTTAGCATGTAATATGAATAAAGAAAGTAAGGAAAATTTATCTGGCTGGATATTTATGAATCTGAGAGTTTAAGTTTTCGAGTGACGAAGTCGCGCAAGAGGTTCGTGGAAAAGACATAAAGAAAAATGTTCGTCAGAAAGAGTGTTTATAAGTGGATAGGGTGTTCGAGATTGGTTACGGTTTGGGTTCCTTAATATATGAATGTAATAGGAGCTTGGTGCTCTGGCAACCTTTAGAGTCATGTGGGGCAAGTGTGCGCACTTAAGCTTTGAAATGCCATAGAATCGAAAATTCCAAGTTTAATGCAATAAAACGACGTTAATTGGTTAGAGTGGTTATTAAGCAATAACTTGACGATAGAAATAATATTCGTCAACGGCACGAATTCTCAAAAATTGACCAAAACTAACATAGTCCGAAATGCGTACACTTACCCCAATATAGGGGTAAGTGTGCGCAGCAGTGTAGGTAAGGGTGCGCAACATAAAATGACGAGATTTTTACCTATTAAATAAGTATAACCAGACACAGGAACATGGCAAATTTTTATTTATTATTATTAGATGTTTTAACGGTACTAATAAAAAACAATTTGAAAACAAGAATAAACTTCAAAAAGATGAATTGTAACGAACATTGACGGCATTGATATTGTACCTTTCGATCCTGAAACAAAATATTGCAGTATTAATACGAAGTTTCTAAAACGGGATAAGTGTGCGCATGCACACACTTACACAGCAAGCATGTGCGCACACTTACCCCAACCCATCAAAACGGGATTTCATCAAAATAGTTCGGGATTGCGTTATCTCAAAAATTGAAAAATTGTTACTTGTCAAACTGAATAGTACTCGATGATAAATATGAAACGTCCAAAATGGGCACAAGTCTACAAAAGATTGGACGCCAAAAATAGTAAAATATCGTAACAATTTGAGCAAAAAAATTTACTTACCTGCTAAAACAAAACGGCGGATTAGGGGCTACTAAAAATCGACCTCTTCGCAGGACATCGCACGGGGCACTGAATATGGGAGGTGCGGCGCTTTAGTTATAAATCGTTTCTGAGATATTTCATATGCGCACACTTACCCGCTGCGCACACTTACCCCACATGACTCTAGTTGGGAATTTTCCCTTAGTCTATTTAATTTCTAGGAGTAAATGATATAGTAGGTTGAGTTTTGACCGACGAGTGATGGTGGGTGGTGTGTGGAAAGTTTGTTGGTGAGTTACCGATTATCGGGAGTTTGAATTGTTGACCGAACACATTGTCGACTTCTGTTTTACCGGCTGGGACGTAACAACTTGACGCGCTTTATCCATGACACTTCGTAATTGCAGCAAAATGCTGATTCTTCTCACCCTAATCGATTGTTAGTTCATCGTTAGGGATTATTAGTCAATTAATGAAAATAAAATTTATAAAATCTCCGTACAAAAATCATCCCATTATTTTCGATCGCAGATGCACAACGTAGGAAATCTCGATGCACTGCCAGACAAGGGTATACGCCTTAAAAAGTGAAGAGAAGTAAAAGGTGCTGAGAATAAATTGACGCAGATATCGAAACAATTACCGAAAATAAAGAACCGGGAGAGTGATTTCGGTTGTCTGAAACCGGCGGAGAAGCAGAAGTCTGTATTGAACGAGGTTTCTGACCATTTTCCAAAATCGGAGGATGCAAACAAGCCATTGGGCTTGGTGTCAATTGCACACGGCTTGGCTCGTGCTGTAGGCCGAAAGTATTTCAACGATTGAATAAAAATAAAGCTCTAACAAATGATAAATATTGACCAAGAATCACTATTAATGGACTAACAATCGATTGCAATGAGAAAAGTCGGCATTTTTCTGAAATTCAGGAGATACATCGGCAAAGCGGTGCCCGGTCGCTGTGGCGGTGCTGCCACCATGTGGCTTGCAGCGTACTGTAGCGCCGAAAGTTTTTTAACGATTAAATGAAAATAAAGCTCTAACAAACGATGAAAATTCACTAACAAACACTATCAAACGACTAACAAACGATTAGTAACGAAAAAAACTTCGAAATCATTAATTATCATTTTCGCGCGGCTAACTTTGAAATGAAATTTGTTTTTCGTATTAGTTAATAAATAAAGTCTAACAAACGCTAGATTTTGTCTAACAAACACTAACAAACGACTAACAATCGATTGGCATTAAAAAAAATTGGATAGTCGCCGGCTAAGTTTATTGAGCTGTTTCAGGGTCCACATCCAAAGTACAGCGTGCAGGCTCCTTTACTCTAGGCTCTATGGTAGGAGCCCTTACCCGTTTACCGGTCGCCGAGCAGGCGGCAACTCGTACGTTATTCTTGTATGTAACTCGAATTCTCATGGTCGCAGGCGTTATAACTTTTTTCGCATTCGAGTTATTACTTTCGCAGCGCTTGAGCGCAGTAATTCAAAATACTCATGCACGCGAAAGTTTGCATTTATCGGTTTCATATCCTGTTTCAAAGGGAGACACGACGACACGTTTTCGACATGAACATCGAATAGGGTACCTTTTGATTGCTATGAAATTAGAGAAAATGTTTAAGAGCTCGTTAAGGTTCACGTTGAACTCGGAAAGATTACTTGAGGCCACTTGACATCTTCGTACATTTTCACCGTTTTTTTTTTTCGAAATTCATTTCTTCCGCCGTTGATCTAGTTGAGTCTACAAATTGCATCAGGAATTGCCACACGAGAAATGTTGATTTGAATAAACGACCAGATTAACAAGAATGTAAGGAAACTATCTACAATTTGATGTTACTCAAGTTTGAATTGGATCGGTCACGTAATTTAAAGAGGTTCGACATATTCGGAAGCGTCGATCTGATCTGCTTTGCTTCAAATTGAGATTTCTTGAAAACTACTCAACATTTTTCGATGTATTACAATTCTGTGTAGGGTTTTTGTGGATATTCGAAATAGATAAATTTTAAGACCTGTTGAAAATCGAAAAACATTTTTTCATTGTTTGTTGTGTATATGTATTAAAGTATTATAAACAATATGTCGAGTCTTTTTTCGATAGGTATATTGTTTCAGAAATTTTTGACATCGTTTTGATATTTTGTTAACATTTTTAACCACGTTTTTTTACCTTCAAATATATTTTTCTCGGGTTTGAATCGTTAAAAAAATGGCTCGACACATCCTTCGTTTGGATATACCAGTTACTTAAAAAAAAAATATACCGATATGATGAGCAAATTTCGAAAAAAGTTACATTGCAGGTGAAAAAACATAACTTTTGAGGAGGCACGGTTTTCTGAAAAAGTTGGAATTTCTAATGAATTAAAATGCTAACTTAAAAAATTATTTAACATACTCCCACTGCCCAGAATTCCATGAAATGTGAACCACGTGTTAAGAAAAACATGTACTTTCAAAATTTTTTTTTTTTAATGCATTTTCTGACGCTGCAACATGTCGAACCTCCTTAAGCCTTTAGAGACGAACGTATCGATGATAGGGGTTAAAAGATCCGATTTATAGGTATATTTTTTTATACATGCAATAGCCGTTTACATTCGCTGAATAAAATACATTTTCTAAGCGAGTACGTTTCTTGAAAACTTGATTTCGACACACAATAACAATTATAATACGTCGATACTAAACCTCAACCGCTATATATAGCTCGCAAGAGCTATTGAATCATGACGGCTTATCATCCTCGTGTAAAAGCAGTTTATTTCCAAGTTTCCGAACCGTAGCAATAAAATTCGGAACTTGGATTTTTCACAAACAACCCGCGCGCCAATCCCGTTCCTCTTTTTGTCAATGTCAAGTGTCGATACAATACGTGAACGCTCGTCTTTTGCATTGTGCCACGATATGATATAAACTATGACCGTCTGGTAACTCGCAAGTCACATCCACTTCGAATCTTGACTGCATTGCAATTTTTGTTTTTGCCCAAAGGTTATTCTCTTC
Organism: Netelia fuscicornis; assembly: GCA_946811545.1. Classification (NCBI taxonomy): domain Eukaryota; kingdom Metazoa; phylum Arthropoda; class Insecta; order Hymenoptera; family Ichneumonidae; genus Netelia; species Netelia fuscicornis. The sequence continues at coordinate 20,902,923 of OX328011.1, read as the reverse complement.
AAAGAACATTAATCGTTAGTGAATTTAAGTTTGCAGCATTTATTTTATCAAGTGTTCACGACCAATCAAGGTATTAATTACGATATTCTAGAATTCCATTACGAGCGTATCATTGCGACATTAAACTCGATATTTAATCTTAATAGTAAAATTGACAATCAATAAAGGATATTTCTTAATTGTCGGAAATTCGTTAACGAACATTTCTGTTACAGTCGTTCAAGTGATTTGCTCCATCTGACTCGTGTGAAAGTGTGACATGTACCACGGAACATTCTTTTTCATGCACGTGGCTATATTTATCCTGATGTGGACGCATATTACGGTGATGGGGTAATATGAAAGTTGTCTTATTGTTAGTGATTAGAAATATAGTTGTATATTTATATCGCACATTTACCCCGAGTGATTGAAATTGCGGAACAAACTTGAGAACGAGTCGCTTAGCCGAATTATTTCTTCGGAATATTTTAGTTGAGCTTTTTTTCACGATGGAGTAGATTCGATCGGTTTAAGAACCAAATGTCCATCTAGATCTTATTAAACGAGTTATACTCGTGTCGATAAATATTTTTTACTGTTTATGTAAACAATTTCCCTGTTATGAAAATTATATTGATCCTTTCAATATGACGTAGTTGAATTTTTATTTATCGATTATAAATTCAACGGATAATATAAATATCGAAACGTTTCAATATTTATTTAAAACTGCCTTGGAGTAACTTGCGAACAAATATACATGTACATCATTTGACGGTAAAATATTGGAGACTCAACAGGCATTACTAGTATGTCTTATTGTTCAATTATATTTTTACGTATACAACGAACAAGGATACCAAAAACTCGGTTTCAACAATGCAAGGAGCGTGGATTCGACACAGCGTGCGAGGTTCGAATATCTTTAAAGTCCCGTATCTTGCGAAAGCTAATATGCTCCAAGCGTGAGATAGATTTCCTAAAAAAATGGTTTTTGACACATTGCAGTTCGCAAGCGACCACTTTCCATGTGAGATTTTGAGCTGCGGCCGCAATCACTTTGGTGTCTTTTTCGAACGTTACCGACTGCTACCTTACCACGGCGTTCCCGATAAAACGAAGTGCGATGAATCAAAGGTAAATACTATTTATCATGCAGTCGATAGATAATGAGCCAATTGGGTTTATAAGATCCAATATCGTCATGCAAAGATCACGATCTTCACGACTCAACGTGCCCTCGAAACATTAGTTCACGATGTGCTACATACGCTTTCCAGATATGCAAAAATAAGGAGTGTGTCAATGCGGATGGACCAATGCCTCCATATTTTGGCAATACTACTTTATCTCATTGCGTCCAGGTAAGAAAGACGGTGTACAATATAATTCATAATGCTTATGTTTCTTATCATCATACAATCTATGCATATCGTCGGCAAGAAGCCATTAACCGGCATAAACCAAACATTCAGAAAAGCAGTTAATTACTTTTCGTAGTATCAAATTCCCTATGCTATCAAAAGCATGAAAATGTTAAAAAAAAAAAAAAAAAAAAAACGTCGTTATAAAATTGAAAATTATATGAAAAATGTAAAAATAATTCTTGTGTAAAGAATTTAAAAAACCAGCTGGAAAAACGAAAGAGAAAGTATATAAATGGGCTGTTTAAAGTTTGGTTTATGTCACTTATTGTTATTGAATTCTTGCACTAATTGTAAGCCGTCGATATACATATAAGATATTGTAGTGTAATATCCATCGTAAATACAGTTAACTGCGAGTCAGGGGCGATATTACGGTTCTCGAATCGAGTGAAAATGACAAAAGTGAGTAGCTCACCCTATTACGGTGAATGTCACTAGGTGTAAAGACGAGATTATTCGTGTGAGTTTACTCGACACGAAATACTGGATCCCTATAATGAATGCTAGTGACTTCACATTTCACTCGAAAAATCCGTAACAAGGTGAGTAAACTCACGTGAGATAAAAATGCGACAAGTGAGTAAACTCAGTTGAGAACCGTAATACACCTCCAGAACTAGCGGCTAAATATTACAGTTGTATGTATATTTGCCGAGGTGTAGTGTTTCTCTGTATAAAATGATGTCACGTTGGAGTGTATTGTTTTCTATAGCAATATCAAGCGAAATCGCAACCAACGCAAACCCGACATGAACAGTGCAAGAATTATGGGTTCGATGTAGCGTGCAAGGTGAGATTGTTCCTCCATCTCTTAAAGTTCATGCGTTTCCCGATCTACCATTTTCTAAAATCACATCCTTGCACATTTTAGCAAAGGGGCGTAAAAGACTATTCTTGTATTCGTTTACAATGCGGTTATGAGATAACACCTGGCTCCTATATTAAGAGATCCAGATCTAAGCTGGCAATTAAACCAGTTCCATCAACGGGAACACGCTGCGGCGATAACAAAGTGAGTATCGTTTGTAAAGTAGTGTTTCGGTACAACTTAATCGCGCGTGCGTTTGCAGCACTGAAAATAAGTCTGTACGAATTACAACATCGTATCCTTAAATCGAGTGAAATTACTGTAAATCCGACGTAAATCCGTAAGGAGTTCGTCAGACTTAATACATATGAATCATCTATGTTACAGATCTGCTTCAAGTCCCAGTGTGTACCATTGTCGAACTCTGCATGGTCAAACAAAAATCCTCGATATACCGGGAACGAAATTTTCAAAAAATGTAAACTTGATAAACAGTGATCGTTTGCGAAAAGACCGACATATGGCTGGTTCAGCTGATTTCACCCCTTTTAAATTAGATTGTCGTTTCATTTTTCTGGTCAACGGAGCGAACGATATCACTTATTAAGAAGTCGCGCCGCACTTTCCAAACGTAAGCTCGGAACACAATTCAACCGTTTATTACAATTGCTGACGTATCAGATATTTAATAAATAATAAACGTACAATTTAATCGAAATTACGTTAAATTAATTTACGTCAACACACGACTTAAACCAATGCATTCCCTATTAATTATATATAATGGCGCAGGCTCAACGATATCTTGTTTCCGGACATCGTTCTTATACTTTAATTTTCAGTTCTAGTTCAACCTTGCGCTCGTCATCGTATTATAAACCCAGATGTCGATTTAAGGCAGGCCAACACCGTGACGATAAGAAAAATAAGCTTTCTTCCATGCTACCATGCAAAAAAAAGTTTCTTTTTGATAAAACTTCGTAAAAGGTGATACGTTCCATTTTTTATCGCCAGTTTTTTTTTAATAAACAAAAAAGTAAGAAATCGGAAATCTTCCCGAATTTTGAAAATGTCTGAAATGGAAGGTCTCGAGATAGGTAGGTACTCTTGATTCTATTGTGAACGTATGGAATGACAAAATTTTAATCTATGTCGAGCGAGCGAGTTATAAAACGAGCAAGAAAAAAATAATAACAATTTCACGAAAGCGCAATTTTCATTTTGTTCAAATCTTCATCCCGTTTTCCCAGTTTTATCGTTGAGTAATTATTGCAATAAATAAAAGCACTACTATTTTATGGATAATAATTGAAAAAAAAACAAACATTAATTATCGCTTCGAATAATTAAAGTGCAGATGATTCTCGGCTCAAAATCTTGACTCGAGGAGCGAGCAAAGTTATCAACGAAAAACCAAGAACAATTGGAAATAACTTCGGAAGAAGCTACATCTAGGGAACGATAATGTTGCGCGGTTCGTCCGAGCGAGTAGTTTCACCTTCAAACTATCTTTCACCTTTAGATATCTCGGACTGCGCCGTACACGTTTTTATGTTGCTGTTTCATGTGTAACGTCGAGTAAACCGACGAGCCTCGTGACAGAGCGGAGCACATAGTCCAGTCGGAATACGTATACCTACCTTCGTTCTTTTTTTTTACAATATATTATTTGGAATTGACTTTATCAATAAATATTTTGTACAAAAATTTTGGATATAGAATTGGCTACAAAATAAGTCCTATGCAAAAATCACATAAGCTTGTTGTTAGTTTAACAACAAATCACTATCTTGTCAAATCATATACCCGCAAAAAATAACAAAGAGTGTAATTTTTACCGAATATCACATGATATATTACTAGGAAAGGTGTATTGTAATAAAGAATATTGGAAAGTAAATAAAGTTCAAGTATTAGACGGTCATCGTTATGATCTTACATTGTAATGTACGATTATTTCTTGCGCCTTCCGCAAAAATTCGTGTTAAACAATAATTATTAGCTCAAATATTGAGAAACATGGATTTTCAATGGCACTTTCGAATTCGTGAGAGAAAAAATACGTAGAAATAAATAAAAACATCTTCGAAAATCGCGATTTTCAGGACCCACTGGAAGGAACCTGAAAAAATGCGTCCAAGTGACGGCGCCAAATTTGTTTTTCTCCAAAACCCCTTTATTTCATCATAATAATCGCGTTACGCGGGAAATTTCCGTTTCCGTAATCACCGTGCAAAGTATGTTTCTGTGAAAAAAAACAACTGTATGTACTTATGTACGCGCATAAGAAGTTATACTTTGGCGTGAGCAAAAAGAATTTATTACGCATTCAAACAAATTTTAACTTAGTCGAATGATCGATAAACGACATCAAATGCCATGTATATATGGTTGAAAAGAAAACACTTAAATTGAATTAAATAATATTTATTTTATACAGTTTCTTTTTTTTCTTTTTGGCGTAATCGGTACGCTCGAGCTCGTTTTGCTGATTTTTTCTTTTCATCTATGCGGCTAAAGGGGGTCAACAAATCTTGTACCTGTATGTCTTTCGGGTAATCTATATCTTCCATAAAAACTTTTTCTTGTTATAAAACTCAATATGAATGATTTCTGTATTCAAATATAAGCGAAAACAGTAAATGAAAATAAACAATTATCTTTTGTAATACATTTACATTTCTAAATAATTGTATTATTTGAAAAGGTCTCACAAATATTTAAAATTGTTGTCCTTTGACGAGAAAAAATATGAGCAACTGTCAGTAAACTAATACTACTCGGAGGAATAAGGATTTTGATAAAGCTTTTATAGGTCCATTATTCATCCGATAATATTAGTTTTCCAGGTCTCACCACGTGGAGGTCGCTGCTCATCGAGACCCCAAGTATATAGCATATATTCGTACTCTAACCCTGAACGTTTTTAAGAATCACAATTTACCAAGATACCTAAGCACTGCACAATGAGCTAAAAGCAGTTTGAGCGGGATGTCTGCTTGCGTGATTTTAAATAAGGCCGAAAAAATTCACCAAGAGCAATTACATTTTCAAAGCAAAGCAGGGAAAGTCGATCCATGCTATATACGCCTTCCTTTTTTCTCTCCACAAAAACATAAATATAAGCACAATAAAAAATAAACCTAAAGCCATTTAAAAAAAGTAGATACTGTTTGTTTGTTTGTTTGTTTATTTGTGGCGGACTCCGCGCACTGGGCCATTCTTGGCCATTGTGCGCGAGCCCTTTAGGGCGCCGCAATTTCTTATTCCAGGATGGGGGTCCTAAGGCCCACTACCTCCGCGAAAAGCAGGAGATTTCGGATGCCCAGGCCCTCCATCTCTGTATTATCGAAGCCCACCGCCCCAAAGACCTGGTACCTCTCCTAATCCCAGGCTGTGCAGTGGGCGATGATGTGCAGGGGCGTTTCGTCCACCAGATTGTATCTGGGGCATAGCGCCTCCTGACTCCGTCCTATTCGGCTCATGTGTGCCTTAGTGAACCAGTGCCCCGTGAGTAGGCCCGTGATGCATCTGAGATCCACCCGGCTCAGTCCCATCACTTGGCCCGCAAGCTCGCAGGACGGTTTCTTCAGCATAGCTTTCGAGTGACGTGAGCCACTGGCCTCCCTCCATAATTTGGCGATCAGTCCGTCAGCCTCCTTGCGGAGGAGGTCATCAATGACTCTCATTGACACTCCAACGTGGCACGGCAGCCTGGGTGTTGCCAGGCTTTGTCGTGCGAGATCGTGAGCCTTCATGTTGCCTTCGATGCCACTGTGGCTTGGCACCCACAGGATTGACACCGTGTTGTGAAGGCTTATCTGCTCTAGACGTTCCTTGCAGTCTTTGATCAGCGGCGTCACTGTTTTCACTCCTCTCAGAGCTCTAACAGCGGCCATGCTGTCGCTGCAGATGTATATGTGCTTGCCCTTGTCCTCTCTGGCTAGGATCAGCTCAGCGCAGTACTTCAGGGCTGCTAATTCTGTTTGTAGGACCGTGGCGTAGCCGGGCAGGACCAGGGACACTTCCGTCTTCGGTCCGCCCGACCATACACCGGCCCCGGCCCTCCCATCCGACTTGGTGCCGTCCGTGAACCAGACTAGTCCCCCCGGTGTGAGTAGGTCCTTTCCGTTTGATCGCCATTGGCTCCTTGTAGGGAGACCAGTGGTGAACTTGTTCTGAAGAACCAGGGACCGGGCACATCTGTCGACCCCGCCGCTGACCAGGGTCCATATTTCCCTGTTCCGCTTTAGAATGGACGCGTGCCCCGCGTCTCTGTTGCCCTTCCATTCACCGCAGGAGAAGAGCCTTATAGCTGATCTCACCGCGTTCCTCTCTGCCTCATAGTGCAGAGGGGGAATATGGAGTAGCGCTCCCAGCGCTGCCGTGGGAGTGGTGCTGAGGGCGCCCGTTATGCCGAGCCCCGCCAGCCTGAATACTCCTTCTATTTCCTTCCTGTATTTGGCCCGCAAGAATGCCGACCACCATACTAAGGAGGCGTAGGTGACTCGTGGGATCATGATGGCCTTGTAAATCCAGTTTACAATTGCTGGCCTCAGACCCCACGTTTTATTGAACATCCATCTGCACGCCCAGAAGGTGCATTTGGCCTTCGCGGCTTGGGTTATGACATGCTTGTTCCACGTCAGCTTCGCGTCGAGCCATACCCCCAGATACTTGACCTGCGGGGACAGCTCGAGCCTTGTTCCGAACACAGTTGGTCTCTCCATCCTCTGCGTTCTCCTCTTTGTGAATAGCACCATCTCGGTTTTGCCCGGGTTTACCCTGAGCCTCTTGGATGTACACCATTCTTCTACTTTGTTCAGGGCCTTTTGCATTCTGCTGCTCAGCTCCCTCACGTTGTCCCCGCTGATCATGATGCAAACATCGTCAGCGTATCCTATCGAGTAGATACTGACAAAAATCTTGAATTGAAAATAAATTTTTGGGGGAGTTTGGTTAGAACACTTTTCGTGTGTAATTGGAACAAAAAAAAGCGTGACGGCATAAAAATGTTACGTGATAAAAAGCAAAGCTTGACGCGACGACAAAGTCCAATGAGTGCAAGAGAGACTCCACGCCACTAATGTGTACGACGATAATTATTCAGGCTGTAGAAAATTACAAAGTAAACGCAAATGCTTCCTGAATGCAAAATTGATTCGTACACTCCATAATAATTTGCGTGTACTCCAAACAAATTCTATACCTCAGAAAACCTTTGTCAGAAAACTGTCCTTATCGACTGACTGGCTGTTTTACTTTACCTTGTACGAAGTAATAAAATGACATAATAATGTTATGAGTTGTATTGCAAAACAGAAACTCTTCTTGATGGTCAAATTGTCATTATCAAAAAGTGACAAATTTTCTTTTATTAGATCAAAAAGAAACCCCGATGATGCCGAGGTAAGGCCATGATCTCGTTATCATCCAGAACTTTTCTTATAGTAAGAACCACGAAGAGTGGTGGGGTTTCGGTTAAAAACCCAAACATTACAGTAGGTCTTACTTTGACCTGGAACGTCAACGAAATAACTCGGTTGTGGCCAAGAACCTCGCTATTTCATTGCGCTCCTCGCAACTATCGCAAAGATATGAGTTTATAATTTATTTCCAACGCATATATAATTCAAGATCATTCTTACAGTCTCACGAATGTATAATTCGAAAAGAGCGTCACTTCGTTAGTTATTAATTAAAACGGAGATTAATTAAATAAGGCCAAATGAAACACCTAATAATTCTTTCACGATTAGTAAAAAAAATCGTTTCTCCATTTTTTGCGTCGATACTAATCATGAAAAAAATGTCAATTGAGTGAAAAGTAAATATCCAAATGAGCAATCGCTCTCGCACTCATGATGGATCAGTTATGTTACCGTAAGCGGAAATCATTAATGGCAGTGTAAAATAGGAAAGAGATAAATAAAAGATTTTACTTTCTTAATTTTTTCAAAATGAAGCGGAAAAGAAGAGTTTTGATATAATTTGTAAAGTAAAATGGAATAGCGCTGAAAAAAAAACGACAGATTAGAACATATAACAGTATCTGAAACAGCCAAAAATGAATTAAAAGCATAATGAACAGAAAAAATGTGTATCTTAAATGGATTCGTTACCAACTCATCTTGGTAGGTTCACCTCTCGCATATCTATGCATTTTCTGTCGTCCTTTAGAAGAAAATACCTCTTAATCTCCTTTCGCCTTCCAAACAAACCTAAATTAAGACAGCAATAAACCCTTGGGTTACCGCGAGCAGAAAGCAAACATTAAATGTCTCCAAAGCAAAAACAAAAACACGATGGAATGCGCTGTAAACATGCTATTTACGAAATTATAACCTAAAATAAAAAAAAATATAAATTAGTAAAATAAAAATTGTTCGAAAAAGTTCCCTCGATGACATGCAATCTTAAGAAACAGAACATCCTACAATTGACATCTACATAAAACGTATGGGAGCTAATTCAATTCACACCCACACAATACAGAATATTGCAGCAATGTTGCTAGATAGAATCGATTTTCTTTGCCAAAATATTATTTTGAAAATACAAATATGTGCGGTGTTACCAGTTTTAATTAAACTCAAGGTCGTCAATGACGATGATGTAAATTTGCCAATTTGGAGAGTAAGTATAAATAATATTCTTCTTTATTTCAAAATTTTCTTTGTTACATATTATGATTGTTTTCAGAGGAGGATACATTGTAAATCCACAGCGCAAGATATCGTACTAACGATAAAGACACGAGGACCATACGCATACGACACATTTATACAAGCATTACGTCAAACGGGTCACAATGATGAAGCCAAACTTCTTGAAAATGCCAGACTTATAGATGATATCAAATCATTTAAATTATTAATACAATTTCTCCCAATCGCAATTAATTGGATCGTAGAAATCATTATCGATCAGAACAGGTTAGAAGCTGTTAAACTCAAATATATCTCGCAAATTCAATCTATTAAGTTTTTGAATGTTTTCAATCATAAATGTAATTTATCCGTTTTTTAATGTTTGTTCCAGGTTACTATGAAATAATCGCAAAGGTTTTCATTCCATGGGAGTGGATGATAACACACACCCGAGTCCAAATCATGCCCGCTATAAACACGACGTTGACTGCAACAGCTTTGGACCGTGACAGCACAATAATGATTATTAAATTAGGATGAATAATGGGGCAACTCAACTTCATTTTTATAAACCGTTTTCTTTTAGAATTCATTTTTTTTTATATGTACTTACATATTTTTACTTATGTATTTTCATATGTACTCATTCCAAGTATATTTTCTCTCGAATAAAAATAAAAACAGGTTACAAATATCTATGGTTTTATACAATTTTTATTCAATATCGTCGTTTCGTGTATTTGATATTACACTCAGTATTACATTCGTTATTACTTATAACATTATTACATTTGAACAAATTCAATGTGATTATATACAGTCCCATGAGAGCGTAGTGCTAGAGAAAAATTCTGTTTATTAAAACTCGTCGTGAGAATTATCTCGATGAGATCCCGTCATCGGTACGTAGCCATAAACCCACCCCCTGCCTTGTCTGAAAAAAATCTGCTGTTCGGCGGTATCAAAGAATATTTATGCGTCGACATATATCGCGTAATATATAGTGTTAAAACATTATTTATCTGACATTCGGCTGTTGAATAAACAATATGGCCGCTGTTGTTGATATCCGATATTGGTCATCGATGTGAAAGAATATTTATCCGACACTTTTTAAATAAACAGTACGGTTAAGCAAGATCGGATAAGTCACACCTCATACCTCATATCAAGAATATTTATTACACACATTTAAATAAACAATTTGGCTAAGAAATATGGGGTAACGCGCGGTTGAAATTCAGGCAGGTATAAAAATACTCATAACGTCGTTAATTTTGCTCCGATCGACTTGAAATTTAGACACAATATTCTTGAGATATTATGCTTTCAGTTAAAATTTAAAAAAATCGAAAAAAAATGTATAACGCTACCCTGCCGTTAAGTCATATTCGGGAAATATGTGTGAAAAGTTTTATCCCAATTAATGTCACAAACATTCACAATACAAGGAAAAGTTGGTTTATTATTGACCGCGCATGAGAATGCGGGAGCCATCTTGATTCTTGTTTACACCTGACAAGTCGGGCATCAAGCGTTTACGCATGCGTCGCGCATCAGGCATTTACGTATGCGTCGCGCAAGCAGGTTTCTCAAAATTGTTTTTTGGCTTTTGCAAGGATTTAGTTGACTACCTAACGTTTTAATTAGTATATTTATGACTACCGAACGATTACGCATCATTTGACCATCTTGAAAAGATAAATAAAGGAAAAAAAATTTTTGGCCAACTTCACATATATTTTTAATTATTTTTTTTTTTTTTAACTATTAACTACCAGAAGCGCCAATTTCCGTGAGAAGTGCGCAGATTGGGTAGCCTTGACCCAGAAGAGCCGGGCCACAGCGATGTCCCAGGGAGACAGGGCGAAGGCGAGCGATGAGCTGGGCGTACGGCGAAACCGAGCTACTACGGGCTGACACACCGGCGTAATCCGAAGTAACTTCGTGAGCGAGGAAAAGCGCTCTACTAGATCCCACTCCGCTGACTGAGTGGTGCGAAGAGCAAAGACTGCGCCGGGCTGCTCCTCGAGACAGGCAGACGGAGCCGCTGGAACCTCTACGACGGGCCAGCCAGTTGAGTCCTCCCGGAGCCACGAAGATCCATGCCACTACAAGGGGTGGCATGCGAGCTGGGCGACGGAGAGGCCCCGGGATGCGCGGTCAGCCCGGTTCCCATGTCCAGGTACAAACCGCCACATGGCGGGAAGCTCGTGGATGAGCTGGACCCGGTTAGGAACATACTCCTTCCATCGGGAGGGAGGAAACTTAATCCAAGCCAGCGTCACTGCTGAGTCGGTCCACAAAAAGATGGGGTCGGCGGAGAGTTGAAACTGGCGTTGGACATACTGCGCGACCCGGACCAGGAGCATAGCGGCAGAGAGCTCCAACCGAGGAACCGTCAGCCTCTTCAACGGCGCCAGCCGGGTCTTCGAGCAGACGAAGGACAAGAAGGGGTCGAGCCCAAGGTAGTGATCTTGAAAAACACCACCGCCGTCATTGCCACTAGCGAGGCATCCGAAAATCCGTGTACTTCAATGGTGGACCCCGATAGAAGTCCGAGCCACCTAGGGATGGTGATAGAGGCCAAGTTGCGCAGATCGGAGCGGAATCGGCTCCGCCGGTGTGAGCAGGTTGGAGAAATATAATCGTCCCAGCCGAGTTTGTCAAGCCACAGGTCCTGCAATAGGACCTTTCCGCGTATTACCACGGGAACAAGGAAACCGAGTGGGTCGTAAATCTGAGCCAACTCTCTGACATAATGATCCACTTCGTAATTGGAGTGCGAGAAGTGGACTGTAAGGAGAAGGAAAAATCGCCAGACTCAAGGTGTCAGAGGAGGCCGAGAATCTTGGTCTCCATAACATCCATTGCACGGGTGGACTCGGTTCGTATGCCACTTGGAGAGGAGGAAATCCCCTGCAGCGCCCAGACCACGAACCTAGCCACCGACCTCAGCGAGCTGTTCAACGGTGTCCGAGCCGCCACAAATATCGTCGACGTAACGGCCATGCAGCATTGGCACCACTGCCAATGGGTAATTCGAGCATTCATCCTCAATGAGCTGCAGCAACGTACGTCCCGCGAGAAAAGGAACAGGTGTCATCCCGTAGGTGACGGTGGTTAGCTGATACGACGCAGGAATAGTCCAACACCGGTTGATTTTTTGGAAAAACAACGATCAAACAAATGTTCGAATTATATTATTTGTTTCCAACAAACGATTCCGAATCGATTGGCGTTTGAAAAAATCAAAATAGACCAAATTTCCAAAATTTGCGGCTAACTTAACGCTCATTTTTGTTTTGTTTGTTTGATAAAAAATATGATCAAACAAACATTTTAATTAATCAAACAATCACAAATAAACGACAAACAATCGTTATAAATTAAAAAAAGATGCAAAAGTCAAAATCGAGGGGCTAACTTTACATAGGTGGAGAATCATGATAAATTTGGACCCTGAAATCGACGAAAAAGAGATATGTTGGTTGTAATTGGAAATTCAGCTACGAGCGCGCTTGTGTTGTCAGTGTAGGACATGAAATATGGCATTGGTGATGCCATGAAGTAAGGAGTATTCGTTATCGACGCGCGGTCATTGCTGAAATAAGAATAATACTTATGTCTTAAATATTTATTAAATCAACAATTTAGTAATTTGAATATATTTAACTTGTGAACCCTCCTCGCATATTTTTTTCTATTCTCCTCACTTCTACATATCTTATTACACTATTATCTGACGCGCTCCCCGCCTTTGACTTACTTAAGCTTCAGCAATTTTGAGATAAATCATCGAGGTTGATTCCTTTCCGAAGACGTTTCCGTTGATGATTCTTTCCCGGATTTTTGATGATGATCGAACTAGATCAATTTTGGGAAATCATAGTTTCATATTCGAAACAAGAATAATTATTGTTTCTTAAATATAGCTTAATAAATGAAATAATAAGATGATAATAAGAATAAAAGATATACATAGTATTTGAATTTTACCGGCGGGCTGCATTGTTTACGAGGTAAGCAAGATAATAATCTGATTTATTGACCGGAGATGTGCATCACCCATCCTGGGACGTAACAATATTGGGATCTGACATGGAGGCGTGGTCAAATTCAATATGGTGCAGACCGGGGTGCAGTCGCCTGTCAAAACCGCGCAATAGTAGACTTACCGTGAAAACCAATATGGCGTAGAAGAGGTTGCAGCCAACTAGTCTTAACATAGCGTAATAGCTTTATTTTTTAATAAAATTCTAGTCCTTTCCATTAATGATATTTGTAAATGGTCTGATTCCAATCCTGGCAATCGAAATTTCCGAGAAGACGAAAAAATTTTTTGGTATACGCACTAGGCATTTTTTTTGGGGAAACTATGGAACGTCAGTTCACGGTTTTTTTGAAAAGAACTCTCGCATCCATATACAGAACATGCAATTCTTTTTTTCGATGGGTTGCGAGATGTAAAGACACCTACTTCTGCCATTTTTTGTTCAATTTCTCAAAATTACTGATATTAATGATTACGTTGTAACTTGAGCAATGCACCCCGGTTTTAGTTTCAACGTGTACCACCAGATGTCTCACGAATTTTGTCAGATCCCAATAACCGCACTATCTGCAATATGCTCCTCTCTCTCTTTTCTCAGTCCTTCTCTGTCGTCCTATATTAACGACAGCAGCGCCACCATAATCTATATATCTTTTTCGTCGGTTTTAGGATCCACATCCAAAGTACAGCGTGCGAGGTCCTTTACTCTAGGTTCCATGGGTCAAAGGGTGAACCTTTTTGTACCCATCACGGCCTGTTTATAGAACTTTATATCCCAATGAATATACTCTAATAGATAAATCTTTTACCAGATCTAATGATACTTTGTGAGATTTTATTTTATGTAACCGGTTGCATCTTAATTTGTCGGTGATTAAGGATTGTTTCCTCACAGTCTTTTGGATGAGAACAAAATTACTCTTTATGACATATAACAATAATACGATCGTTTGGCACGAAACGTGCACATTGCTTTTTAAATTAAAGTTTAATCTATGAATTGTAAAGTATATCAGACTACTTTAAGTCTAAGTTTATATCATCAAGGGGACAAAAGCCTCTAAATTAAAGTACCATTTGTTATGAAATATTTACAAAATATAGTTTAGGTTACATTTCAGACATATCGAGAAGAGCGTTCAGATGAGTCGGTACCCAATTTGTGCCATTGTGACAAACAAACAAAACGCTGCCTTCAATGTAAACTTGAACATTGCCAACTTTATAAACTTGTTTAGCTTCGCGATATCGATTAGGAATAGGCATAAAAAGTATGCCTCGCTCCTCACATTTTTTCTGTACAAGATCCTTGAAGCCTTGTGGTATCTGTGATGCGGTGCGTACAGCTTCAGCAAGCCTCTGCAGATAAGATACTTGTGTTACTAAGGCTCATAACAGTAGAAATATTCTGTCATTAAGAATATTCGGAAATCGTGTATACCTCAATTCTTGGCTGAGCATTTGCAGGAATTTGTGACATCGTAGGTTGCGTCCGTTCCAAACTCGTCAAGTACGAAACTTGTTCCATCGCACCAGGTTGATGGGCCTGAGGTGTCGATACAGCTCTATTCATCATATCCAAGGCTTTTTTAAAGTACTCTGTGAAATATTTTATGATGAAAATATGTGTAAAATAGTATTAAAAGATCAACTAACATCTAACATGATTTTACCATTTATGAACATTTCTAACAGATGTACCATTTGTACGTCTGTTAGAGATGTTTATAAATGCAGAAATGATGTATTATGTACCTTTAACAACTGGTTCAGCTAGTAGTTTGTCATTCAGCATACCCTTCCAACCCATGTACCAATTAGTTATTTGGTCATAATTCGGTGAATGATTAAGCCACAGAGCGAGTACTTGAAGCCATTTGGAAAAGAAAAACTTGTCCAATAGTCCAACCATTATTTGAATTGGAAGCAATGTTGACCATTCGTAAACCCAATTCCATTGATCCAAGTGTTGCTGGTGAGGATTTATCACGAATTCGGAAAGAGCAACTTGAAGCTTGGGGACAATATTTTTAACAAGGAACGCCTCCATGTCGCCTTTTGTGAATACTTGAGCCCATGGCTGTAACATTAATCGGGCTGATCTGTCCGAAGGATGCCACCCACCTAAGGCAGATCCTAGTTTACGACGGATTATTGGATAAATTAGTGTATCCATACGATTGCGCATTAGCGGCAGCCATGGATGGATCCAAGTGTGAATAGGAACTGTATCGGTTAGCGGATTCCATTCCTCCACCTCGAGCGTCAATTTTGGTAAAATCAATAGATCCAATATATTTTCTAAAATCCACGCCGGCAGTAGTGGCATCCAATCTTCTAGTAATTCGATTAGCGGATCAGGTTGCCGGCATGTCCATTCTCTGAAACAAACATTTCAGATTTCAAGTGATATTGCTATAAATGCCTTTATAAAACATTTACCATTTTAACTGGCTTGGCTTGAATGTCTGCTCTATGCATATCGGTTTAGTTCGTTGTCTCAAGGCAATAATAAAAAACTGTATTTAAATAGAATCTTGTACAATGTTCACGTTATTACTGAGTTTAACAAGTTTGATGTGGAAAATTAGGTTGGAGGAGAACTGAAAATAATATTATTGATATAATTGAAATGTACCTAGCAAATCTTGGGATCACCAAACCCAAATTTGATGGAAAGATTTTCAAATGAAAAGTAGCTTAATCGTTAGAGCTGAGCAGATAGTAAATAAGTTATTCGATGTAAATAAAAATTAATACATTAATGTTTTAAAAATAACCGAATTCGAAAAAAATATAAAAGTCTAGGGTGTGATATAATTGTGCGAATGATATTATTATATCATTTGAAGATGGAACTTACTGTACCGAGCCTCGTATCGATGGCATCCAAGCGTTCCAAATTAGTTGATCATATGGTTGCATGTCGCGTGATTGTAGGGTACCAACTCCTGTCTCAAGAATGTCCTTCCACTCTTTTATCATGGTCATCGGATGTCTTGGTTGTACGAGTGGATTCCAACTTGCAAGGGTCTCCTTCACTTTTGGCGCTACAAAACTGCTGGCTAATTCGCCCAATTCGTAAAGTTTATATTCCTCGTAATAATTATTTTGTAATTTCTTAAAAGCTTCAGCAGTTTCTTTGAGTGTAATTTCATCACTCTGATCCATTAGTCTGTCGACAATTGTGAGCACGTTCTGCAATGTGTCCATCAGTTGCTCCTGCTGATTTACAGCTTTTGTTATATTTTTCCTCTCAGCCTCGAGAGCCACCACTCTGTTGTTTAAATTGCGCGTCCTTCGATCGTTCTGTATTATATCCTGTTCGCACATGTCAACCAATAAATTGAGATTATGCTGTAACTCAGGTAGTTCGAAATTGCCCGATGTTTTTTTGTCGGTTAATGCAATCGCGTCATCGGGTCGTTTTTGGCCACTTGCAATTGCATGATACCCACTAAGAACTCGTTGTTCTGGACCAGTCATATCTATAACCTTGACATGACTGATGTCGTTATTCGCCACTGGTTTCCTGTTAGGCCGTGTTTTACCATCCTCTAATACCTGATCGACACTACGATAATGGTATCGAAATTTTTTCTTAGTACTATTTGCCGCATCACCTTTACGCCATTGCGATAATTTTACTTTGAAGTCTTTTGCCTCTTCTATGTCTTCGTCTTTCTTCTTTTCTGGACCTTTTACTAGTTTTTCCGGACCATAAGAACCTATAGTTCCTCTACCTCTTCTGACACACGCTTCTACAGGTGCATTGATGCCTTGCAGCTTCTTACCCAGACCTTTACCAGGCTCAAAACCCATTTGTAGTAAAAGCTTGGCTCCTATGCCCTTTGTATACACTTCCCAGCTACCAACTCCAGTCTTGATCAAGGCTGGGTTGACCTGCCCGCCTTTTCTCCTCAATCCTGCTATATCACCTTGCATGTCCATAGAGAATGATGGTCTTGACTTTGTATTAAGAACAGATTCATCTTCGGACTCACTGAAAGAAGTATGTATGTGTATTATCTAAATACATTTCTTTACTTCTATCTCCTACATTGCATTTGCCAGTTTTTACATTGTTATCACTCATAACAGGCGTCAAAAGGACCAGTATTCTAACTTTTTGCACATGGTTGTCTCTTCTCAGGGGACAATTGAAATATCGTCTCGGATGACTCCGAGTGCCAAAGGTTAATTTGAAAAAATATCGTTAACATCTAAGAATTTCATTGAGAATATGTTTATGGATGGATCAAATGAAGTGTTATGTGTCAGATTAATTTAACTTATACTTTGATAATGTATAAGTTAAATTAATTTATAGATCACGGATCACTATTCACAAATCATTCATGTTGCGTTGATTTCTTTTTCACACCATTTCAATATAACTTAATTGCAAATTTGGCTTTACAAACAAATGTCACAACTGTGCGGTTTGACTTTTGTATAATCAAGAGAAAAATTCACCCTATTTCTGTTTCTATATTAACTATGAGATGTTCCTTATCAATATTAATTATTAATAATGATGCCACAAAGCATGATATAGAATACTTTGTGCATATGCATATGTAACTTTAATACCTGGAACTGTTTGGCACATAATCATCGTCGCCTCTTCGAGGTCTTTGCATGTCGTCGTTTTCATCATCATCCTTTCCAGATTCGTCTTTTTTCTGTTCCTCTTTGGGCTTGTCGGACTGTTGAATTCCACCAGCAACGAAATTGACAGGCGCTGTATAATTTTTAGGTCCTTTGTTGAATGGTTTGGAGTGTTTTGCCGGTACTTGTTCTTCGTCGCTATCATCGGCCCATATACCAAGCATTTGTTGCTGCTTTGTGAGTTTTCTTCGCGGTCGGTTAATATTAAATTCATTGTCTAAATCGTAATCCGTGATTTCAAAACTTTCTACTTCGTCCTCGGACATGGTAAAATAATTTTACGAATATTCGTAAACTGTAACGATTTTTATTTAATTCGTTCACTGTCACCTATTGTTCAGAATACGGGGGACCACTAATTGTTTATTTGGACTGCCTGTTGACTGAATTTTCAGCGAAATAAATTACCGATATTATGAGATAATATGATTTAATATTTAATGTTGTTGTCGTAACATGTCGTGAGCCAAAAGTATTTGGAGGTTAATGATCATTATCTTGTTTACGCACCAAAAACGATGTCATCTGATTTCGGTAAGGTTAGTGAGTACCTTTGGGTCTCTGTGAAGTTAACTGAACAATTTTCGATGTATAATTTTTGCAAATACTAGATTCCAATAGACAGTAAGTACGTCGAAATTCAGTGAAAGGGTAAATCTTATCAAATACAAATAGTTTTATCTAAGCCTCAATAAGAAACATAAATATGTATGTCAGATCATCGTATATCAGGAGTTTTTTGTTACATGACAGAGCGATAATAGCAGCGTGCATTCATATCGACTAAACTATGAATAACAACTGTCTACTAAACCACGTTCATACCGGATTACTCGTTTCATCAGCCTGCTATCGCTGCTGTCTCTCATTGGCGCTACTACATAGGCTAACGTCACGGTTCTTATAGTTGCAAGGTAATTGTCATGGCATCGGAAAGATACAGCTTTTCATTAACGACTTTCAGGTAAATATGGTTTTAAAGTGTATATAATTATTCTCCACTATTCTTAAGATCACCATTATCGTATGTTTGAACGTATTAAAAAGATTCCATTACTTGAAAATCAACATTTGATTATGCATCGCGTCTAACCTCACAATTTCGTACCGGGTGATTCAACAAACTAATAATCATGCTGAATGACTTGATATCTCGCCATCTATTGCTGCATAAATATTGTGTGCGCCAGCTTGACGAATTAGCACCAATTGTAGAATAATCTCTAACATTCTTTATAAATAATAGTGATCAATATTACGATAAAACATAATCCTATATTTTACCATATCATTTAATTATTGTGATTGTGATTGCAAACAGCGTTTTTCTAATGTTCCATATATGTATAATATTATCTATGATGTGTAAAATTTCTATAGGAGAAAGTTATGATATGGAATGTTTTTAAATGTGATCTCCATTTACTAACGGCAATTAGATGTATGTTATTCATATACAAAAAATATTTTTTTCTCAGTCCTTCGGGCAAGCTTGTTCAAATAGAATATGCTCTAGCAGCCGTTGCTGCTGGTGCTCCAAGTGTGGGCATCAAAGCTTCCAATGGCGTCGTTCTTGCCACCGAGAATAAACACAAGTCTATTCTCTATGAAGAACACAGTGTCAATAAAGTAGAGATGATTACGGAGCACATCGGCATGGTGTATAGTGGAATGGGTCCTGATTATCGGTTGCTCGTAAAGCAGGCACGCAAAATGGCTCAGCAATATCGACTGATGTATCAGGAACCTATTCCAACGGCGCAACTTGTTCAGCGTGTTGCTACGGTCATGCAGGAGTATACTCAGTCGGGGTAAATATAAATATATACATAAATATTAACAGTTTTAGTGCCAAGGTTTTTTTTTAAATCCATGTCGGTCTGTGCCATGAAGCATGATAACGCTTCTGTCATTTACTTGCGAGTGTGTACGAATTGACAACCGCGAGTCAACTCGCTGTCAGTTCAACATGGTGAGCAAACAGTGTGATCGCCCTATTTGGTACTAAAACAGTTAATGTATGAAAATGATGTCTAATCATTAAATTAATATGTATACAAAATGTGATGGCGCAACATTTAACAAGATAAGAAAGACTTTCATTCGAATTTTTTCATAATTGTTGTTCTTAGTGGTGTACGTCCCTTTGGAGTATCCCTTCTGATCTGTGGTTGGGATAGCGGTAAGCCGTATCTCTTCCAGTGCGACCCATCAGGAGCCTACTTTGCTTGGAAAGCAACAGCAATGGGTAAAAACTTTGTAAACGGCAAAACCTTTCTGGAAAAGAGATACAGCGAAGATTTGGAGCTTGATGACGCTGTACATACTGCTATTCTTACTCTGAAAGAGGGCTTCGAAGGTCAAATGACAGCGGATAACATTGAGGTTGGAATTTGCGATGCTAATGGCTTTAGGCGACTTGACCCATCAAACGTCAAGGACTACTTGGCCAACATCCCATAGAGGCACTTAGGTTTAAATTTCTTTTTATATGGCATTTTTTTTATGCCTTATTATAACTTCACCCCATATGTCGATGAAAGAAAGAGTAGGGGGTCTAAATAAAGTTTTCTGTCCACGTATTCCATTATTTTGTATGTAAGATGGTCCTTCTATCAATTTTTTTCATTCACAGCAGTAATCCTACCATATATTTAAATAAATATTTATGAATTTTCAAACTGAAATGTTGCAGAAAGGCAGCAGTCAAGGCATTTTGCAGGGATTTTGGAATTGATATACATTATCTACAAATGATAACGTATGTCTTAACAAATGTTAGCTAAACCACTTCAATGATCGATCGTACCGTAATTAATCGAGGACAGCAAAACCACGACTTAAATCCACGTGTAATATCTGAAACTTCCGAAGCTCGGATTTGTCTTTTTTATGCTACATGCACTACTGATCGTGTTGCTGAGTAGCAACGATTCGTAGCAACAATCCGAGCTCATAGTATTCATTATACGAGTAGTAAATCAACCATTAGTAAAAGTACTCCACACTTGCACTCCCCAAGTTATAATGGATTATCAAATACATTTGTGAAGAAGGCAGCAGTTGCCGTTTGCAAGAATCCATCTCTCCATAATTTGATAATAGTTAAAACGATAGCTAGTTTTGCTTTGCGAATGAATACGTTTAAGTAAATGACTTTTTACACAGGAAGGAAAAATGATATTTTTCCATTGAAATTTGGTTAATCTGCCAAAACTGAATTACAATGTTAAAAAAATTGATTATTCCCAATTTTTGTTGGTGTTGCTGGTGAATATCTATTAGCAGATTTACTCTGCCTCGTTCAATGCCTTCGACCATTTGCGTATGACATGAGTACATGTCGATGTGAAGTTTCTTTTTCTCTTTTCTTCTCGTATTAGTTACAAGTATACAGGCAAAGCGAGGAAGGACATAGAGAAGGTAGGTGCTGAATGCTGGGTGCGCACTAATAGCTTGTAAAGGTGAAAAGGATATCAGCTTGCAGTCTGCAAATAGACATTAGCCTAGTTACATTAGGGCACTCAACTTGATCATCACGAGAGGACCAAGTTTATTAGAGCGTTGCTGTCGAATATAACCGATGTCAAAGTCTGTGCTAATTTTTAGTACGCTAGTACGGAGAGTAATTTATTCAAGTACTTTTTTCTTCTCTATTGGCTATTTACAAACCTTGAAATGGCATTGAAATTAGAGGAGACGTTTCCAGCTTTTCCTCATAAGTCTAATCACCTCTCAAGAATTTTTTCTTCGATTTTATGAATTTCTATAAAAAAGATGCAAATTCAGTTTCCAAACTGTAAGATGAGAACAGTTTATAAATTATTTTAGAAGCAACGATTAGATATAACAATTATCGTGGAACAGATTTTTGTTACACATCTATGCGACTGTTTGTGCCGTGTTTGACTGTTCGGACTAATGAACTAATATTAGAATTTTACTTATGTGCAGAGGGATGGCTTGCGACTCCGGTTGACAAATTACCTTGAAGAGGTTCTACTAGATCCCTAAATTACTAATTCGATCCCACAAGTATTTCATCTTAAGAGTCTACTTATCCAAGCGCGCAACTGTTGCTCGATAATAATTCCCCAACCGTCGGAAATGAAACACATAATAATAAACTGTTTCATTTCCGCATAGGTATATTATTGTGGGTCTACCTCAGAGTTGTCCTTTCCTTAGTACGAACTAGGTTACACGTTGAATAGTTGAGAACCTATAATTAACCGAGAAAGTGCGTAGTCCTTAAGGCGTATAAGCAGTTAAGTCATGGCAATCGTCTCTCGGAAAATACGTTAGTTTGTAGAAGTGGTACGAGCAAAATGGACGTCGTCAAAACTTCACAACCAATTACACCATAATAATAACAACAATAACAATGACAACAAATTACAAGAGACGCAATGATGACAATGACAAAAATAGTAGTAATAATAATAATAATAATACATATCAATAGCAAGAGGAAGAAGAACAACAACTACATATATTTATAATAACAACGCAGTCATAACAAAATACGAAAAACTTGAAAGTACACAACAATGATTTGTTGCAGGAAAAGCACTGTATTAACAACAACAACAACAACAACAATGACAACAAATTACAACAGGCGCAATGACGACAGTGACAACAATAATAATAGTCATGATAATAATGCATATCAATAGTAAGAGGAAGAAGAATAACATATATTTATAATAACAACGTAGTCATAACAAAATGCGAAAAAACATTGACAGTTCGCAAGAATTATTCGTTGCAGGAAAATCACTGTACTAACAACAACAACAACAAGAACAATGACAACAAATTACAACAGGCGCAATGACGACACTGACACCAATAATAATAATAATAATACATATCAATAGCAAGAGGAAGAAGAAGAAGAACAACATATATTTATAATAACAACGCAGTCATAACAAAATACGAAAAAACATTGAAAGTTCACAAGAATTATTCGTTGCAGGAAAATCACTGTACTAACAACAACAACAACAACAAAAATGACAACGAATTACAACAGGCGCAATGACGACACTGACAACGATAATAATAATAATAATACATGTCAATAGTAAGAGGAAGAAGAACAACATATATTTATAATAACAACGTAGTCATAACAAAATACGAAAAAACATTGAAAGTTCGGAAGAATTATTCGTTGCAGGAAAAGCATTGTTTGAGTAATCACGAGACCAAAAATATGCATCGGTACATAAAGGGCAGTCACCTTTTCGTTGAACACCAAACGTCTCTTCCTTCCATCGGTAAGCTCCCGAGCGTGCGTACAGGTGGCACGAATCGATTCCCCAACCGCGTCTGCACTTTTTATAATACGTCCCCATACCTACAATATTTTTCCTCCCCTCTTGCGCATCTGGCAACGAGTCGTCCCACACTGTTCTTCCTCACTTCCTCTTTCTTCATTTTCGTCTCGTTCCCTCTTTCTCTCATTCACTCTTGTATTACGGATACTCGGTATCGAACAATGGCCCGATTTTAATATGACGCTCGGTGCGAGTGGACGCGAGCTTGTAGAAGCGTACGGCTGCCTAACAACGGTTTTCATTTAGTGCCTCTCTTTATCTTTTCCACTCTCGTTCTCTCGAGAGCCGGCTCTTCCTCTACCACTACTTTTACTACTAATACCGCTACTACCTATTGCAACTGTTGCAGCATCAGCTCTTGCGGATTGAGGTACACACAGAATGAGACAGAGAGGACAACCGTAAAAGAGAGAGAGAGAGAGAGAGAGACAGAGAGAAAGCGACGCAGTTGCTCTTCGGATCCGACAAAGTCGCAGACGAGGATTCTCTGCCTCGCTGCTTCATCCCGTTTCGCTTCGGCGCCCGGTTGCGCAGTTTGCAATTTTAATACCGGAATTACGTGGGCCTCTACGACCCCTCTCTCACTCTCACTCTCTCTCTCTCTCTCTCTCTCTCTGTACCTTTCCTGGACTCGGCAAAGCTTCTCGAACTCTTCTCACAGCCTACGTTAAACATTTTTCTCCTCTTCCCTTTTCTCCCATCTCTCGTACAATCCTATGCCTAGATCATCGCATAGTCGAGTAGTTGGGAACCGTTGTAGTTGGAATAACCGATCTTGGTACAGATTTTTCCGTCGCACGCCGTTCTTTAGTTGTTCGATATACATTATTGTATTGAAAATGGTGAAAGAGAGAGAGAGAGATACGAAAAGTAGAAAGAGATTGCAATGTTACTTTGAACTCGGAGATCGTTTCGTTTCTGCAAATGACTAATTTCTATTGTTGTTATCCTCGTTGGCATTCTTTTTAAATTGTATTCTTTGCATTACCGCACGTTCGCCCTGTAGCTTCGTCACTTACTTTTTATTTCACCCGGTAACAAAAGCCTATAACGATTGCAATGCTTTTCCCGTTTTTTTTTGTTCAGAATGTCCCAAGTATATGTCAGTAGATCGTCAAGTAAGCGTATTTGCTTTTCTAATTATATTTTACATGTTTTCTCCCCCCTTCTCGTTTTCTGCGCGATTATCCGACACGCGGTGATAAAATGTACGTGGAATGTGCCCAATGCCTTACGGGCCATAACGAGGAACGAGTTTCGTGACGTAATGTTTGTACGTGAAGAATACCGGAAAAGGAAGACGATGGCGAAGGAATAATGATAAATATGTGCGAAATTAATGTTCGAATTACGACAGCGAGGATGACCCGTACTATGTTACGATTTGCATTTGTTTATGTCGTATATTGTGCTATTGCATTTACCTAGGGAGATGGAAGGTCTCGCGACTGTGCGTATAATTTCGTTGGTTCTTGTTACTATCCTCTTTTCTTCCATCCCAGGTAGTAGTACACGCTCTATCTCATTTCCTCGCCAATCTTTATCCCCGTATCCTCTTTTCCCTGTCTTCCCTCCATTTGTTTTATCTCTCTTTATCTCGTCGACCTGTGTGCTTAACTCCAATGGCAAAAGTTGGCCGGAGCAACCAGTCTAGAAATGCGAAAGTGCGAGGTGGTGCCCTCTACACTCGCATCGCTCTTTTCTAGTCGCCGTTTCCGTTATTGCCGCGGCTGTTGCCATGGCTCTGGACAGGACGGCGCGAGTGAAATTACACTCGAGCTAATTGCCGCGTTAGGTATGCGTATCGCGAAGCGTAAGGCGAGCGAGCAACCCTGAGAGATGTATAAAGTGAGTCGAGGCAGCTGGAGAAAAAAACAAAGAATTGAAAATAAGGGAATGAAAAAATGTGGAGAAGGCACGAGGATTTAATAGAACAGGGGTGGTGCATCGCATGACTAAAGCGAGAATGGTGAACTTTTTATCCACGCGAATACATTAAACCATAGTTTTTATTGACGGTATTATGGATAAAAATAAATACCTTCAATTATTGAAAGACAATTTGATACAAAGTGCTACACAAATGCGGATTGAAAGAACATTCAAGTTTTATCAAGACAATGATCCAAAGCACAAAGCGCGCATTGTACAGGAATATCTGTTATATAATTGTCCAAAAGTTTTCATCCTCCACCTCAATCTCCGGACTTAAATCCCATAGAATATCTATGGGATAGGGACCACCCCCGCGTACGAAAGATGAACTAAAGACGAGATTGCAGGAAGAATGGCGACAAATTAGTTCAGACTATTTGAAAAAAATTATTTCAAATATGCCAGAACGTCTGAAAAACGTGGAAGATCAAAAAGGATATGCCACTAAGTATTAAAAGTTATTAATAATTTAAAAACCACCCATTTCTTATAAGTGTCCGAATATTTTTGTTGCGCGAAAATCGTACATTATTCTATACAATATTCAAAAAAAGATCTACAGATTATAGATAAAAATAATTTGACGACATATTATTATTAACAAATATCAATAATGTATTCACTAAAAAAAGGAAATTTTTTCTTTCAGAAATAACTACGTGTTAGAGGTTTTTTGAATAATCGGAATTGCCAGGAGTAAGTCGTAGGAAAATGAATAAGAGAAACAGTCTGCAATTTATATTTTGATATGATCGCTTCGCGTACTTGGGTCGAACTGACGAGAATCCCTCTCGTCAATCGTCGTTACAT
Source organism: Netelia fuscicornis (assembly GCA_946811545.1). Lineage (NCBI taxonomy): Eukaryota > Metazoa > Arthropoda > Insecta > Hymenoptera > Ichneumonidae > Netelia > Netelia fuscicornis. The sequence continues at coordinate 20,877,238 of OX328011.1, read as the reverse complement.
TTTCGGTGTGTGACCATCAATCTCGCTCACCACTACTGTCAGGTGATTCTTATATAGTACCGCTCTTACACGTACGTTACATACGGTAGAAATGATTTATACCGATATATTGTGGTGTCCGAATATTTTTGTTGCTCACTGTGTATGTATGATATTTATGACTTTCAATTCTGTATTATAATTATATTAAGGCGTTACAGGAGATTTGCTCCTGATATCGACACTTTACTCGACGATATATTGTAAATTCGTGGCCATCTGGTCTACCTCGGGAATATTCGACAACGCGAAGACTGAGCACTCACGGCTTGTCCCATCGAGCCCACTCGTCGATCGATTGTAAGTAATCGATCGAAGAACACCCAAAGGAAGAATTATTGTGATTAGAATAGGATGGAATCGAAATCCTTCGATGAACTGTTCAGTCGGTTCATGGAGCGATTCCCAATTGTTGAGTTATCGGAATTGTGCGTCTATCCTTCTTCCTTCTGGTTTTCCGATTGAACCTTCTCTGGCACATCTACATATATTGTAAATTCTAAGGGATGCTCAATTTTATAAGTACATTTAAAATATTCCACAGCCTCGACAGCCTACGAACCATGAGCGCGTCGGGTGGAACTTTCTTTTACCAAGTAGTTGCAAGTAAAAGAAAAGTATCTGTTTCAAAGGATAATAATGATATTAATAATTGGGCGAATTAACGACTGCAGGTCTGCCTATGCATTTTTTCAAGAGGGAACGAAGACGATTGTACCGTTGCATGTCCAATTTAGTGTAACAAATGAGAGTAGCAATAATCGTGCCAGAGCATTTCCACGATGTGGATGAATCTGTGGCGGTGACTGTGAATCATCGTTCTTTTGTTATTCCCTCTGATCGTCGAGCTCTAATGACAGAACCTAACCATTGGCTTAGTATAAGTGAATGTCAGAGTAGGAAGAAAAAGGCAGACGGTGTTGAAAGACTAATGACGAAGTGACGATTAAGAAACTAGCAAGCCCCTGGGCTGGGACGTTGCTCGAAGCATTTCGAGCTAGAATTTTCCCTCCGGATTCATTCAACTTAGAATGGGCACGGTTCTTCTTGTACCAGGGTTAAGTAACTCTTGGAAGATTCGAATTTGTGTTATATAGAGTCAGGTTATACCTTTTGTAGAGAGACTTGAGAGCTTTTCCTCTCGTTCGTTTTATTTCTTTTTTCCATTCGGTTCTTTCCCGGATTATATTATTTGATTATGTATTATTGTGAGAAATGTATACGAGTAAAAATGGGAGAAGTTTGAATGTTTTCCGGCGTGCTCATGACCGATTTTAATGGAATTATAACTTTTATTATAGTCGATAAAATGAATATTGAAAACATGAAATTCGAGTCAGAGATGATCACCGGAAAACTATTAACTTTCCTCCATTGTTACTTATTATTTGGACTCTTGTGGGTAGTTTCAAAAATATTAAAAAAGGGTTGCTGGCAAAGATGCTGGTGGTGTTCTTTCTTAGGAACCGCTTACAGTCTAAAAATTTAGTTCCTCGCATATTTTACTAAATTAAGTAAACGTATAGTTACGTAGAATTACAGAATTGAGAACGAACCTCGGAATTGGAAAATCTCATACTATATTGAAAACGTGGCTGGTAGGATGACTAGTTTTTACGAGAAAGACCCTAGTCAACTAGCAAGAACTTCCGAACATGTTTCAGTGCGTCAACTTCTACCTAGCTTCTCGTTTGATTAATCGCCATACCAGCTAACGACCTGCGGAGATTGGACTCTACATTCTTGTACCTTCGTTTTCTTGGAACACGGAAAATCTCTCCATTATTTTCACATGGAATTTTTTGCATCCTTCATTCGAGGAGTGGCAGGACGCGGTGACATCGAAAGATCGCAGAAGTTCGGTCCAATCTTTTTTCTATACGAATATTTGGTTTACTTGGGTCTGAAAAACACGGAAAAGGTCTTCCCTTCCATCATTTTTCGCACGTTTTCTACATTTTGGTTTGAAAGAAAAACAGAGGTGAAAAAAGACCAGGAGAAAAAGAGACGATGAGATGGATAAAGAAGAAATTGATGTGGATGAAAACAATCTTGGATCGTTCTGGTTTACGCCCCTCTCACATTCCTTTTAATCATCCTCCATCGACCTTTTTTCCATCAGGCGTAGAAAAAAGTGGCGGACTCACTCACCAGCCGGATGTTCGTTTTTTTTGTTTGAAGAGAATTTACGATCGAGTAAACGAAAAAAAAAAAAAACAAATGAGAAAATTGGATCGTGTACGCACTTGTTTCCGAGCATACTGATAAATGATGACGCGTGTCTATGCCTTTTCTACATTTCCATTTTTTTTTAACTTTTTTGTTAACGTCGACCATATACATAGAAAACAAAAAAATACAATTTTAGAGAATTGTTTAAAGGGAATCTAGTGGAGCTATTACCGAATTTGATTCTTGGGTATAATAATTATATATTTCTAAGAAGATTTCGATTTTTTTTAATTGAAAAATAATAATCATTGGTAGAGATTTAGCATAGTTAAGAAGTAGCCTGAAAAAATATTAACCTGACTTATACCAAGTACTGCTACGTAGAATATCAACTAAAATTTAAAAAACGCAATAAATTATTAAAATGTAAAAAAATCATTTTTTTTGCATTTTCTAAAAGTAGAATATTTCAAAAGTTGCAAGTTTCGTGAGATATGCAAAATGCAACAGCAAAATATCTTTTGGCGTATTAAGCGATTTTATCAAACATTCTTTTAAAATAAAACGAAGTTTTATATTAGCGATGCATGGCATAGCCATGGGTTACAAAAGTTCACAAAAATGTTGTAGTTTTATGAACTTCTCGCCATTTTTAGCGGCCGAGGAAGGTAACGGACGTTCGCTAAAAAATACGCGAGAGGCAAGGGTAGTTCCACGATGGCTAAAAATCACTGCTGGTGCAGCTACTAAAGTGGAGGAACGAACATCATATCGTCCTCGAATAGAAGATTCAGTGTAAGTTCGATAATCATTTTTTCATCTTTAGCATGCAAATCGTACTTAAAATTTTAAACGCGTTTTTCTGGAAACCATGTTTTCGAAGTCGGTCACTGTAACATGAGAACGGCTTTACCGAACGGTTTGAATTTTTTCTCACTTATTCTATACATAATTGTCCTCCAGATGAATGAAAGATATTTTTTGGACGATTTTGTTTTTTTTCTAGCCTGGAAATTTTAGTGAAATTTTGGTCAAATTTGACTTTGACTTCCAACATCCGCTATTTCGTGAGAAATTAAAAATTTTCAAACCCCTTCATTCAGTCGGAGCATTTTATCGTTAATTAATGATTCTTTCTTTTTATTTCGGATGATTCAGTGACGAGCAGCAGTGATCACGGCAAAACCCTTTCTTTATTTGACCCCTCGCAAGTTTCCTGTATCTCACTTATTTTTCAATACTTTGCCATAAAAAGATTATAATATCTTCTTCAAATGCATATTTTAATGTGGAAACATATTAGTTATTAATTATTTTAATGTGTAGCTAACACAAATTTTTAAAAGCGTTTTTTAGACATCCCAACAGGGTCTGTCCCCTTAAGAGAGTGTTTAGAGGTTTTAAAGAATCATCGACACTTTCTGCAGACGCTCCATCCCTTTTCATTTCACGCAGTAAACACCAGTAATATTAATATTTTGGAACGTTAAACAGGATCCAAAAAAGTAATTTCCCTAAAGAGTTTTATTAGTTCTAGGGGTTTTGTTAGAATGAAAATTATTTTGCTAAAAACAGAATTATTTAGACCGGAAAATAGCACTTAAAGCTTTCATAAAAAAGATCGGATGGGTGACCAAATGAAACTTACAGAGACGACGTGTCGCTATAAACCAGACGAAATAACTCGTATCTACCAAATCAATGATACAGTCGTTGAAACGGTGCAGGTCGAATATTAGTTCGCTCCGATAGAACGGAGAATCGATTTGGAAAGTGGATAGAGGGAGGGTGGACTCGATTACCGGGGAGCTTCATGAGTCGACAGCCTAATCATTCGGCTTATAGCTTCCTTGTCGTTGAAAATTGAAAGGTCCAAGGGACGCGTCCAATCCTCCCAAACCTTTCCTTTATTCATGTCCCCTTGGTTCTCCATCTCTCTTCCTGTGATACGAAGTCCACATTGCTTCTTCTCTTCTTCGATCATTATGATCCGCCATCATGGCTTCCTGATTTAATTCCAAGGAGCGAGAGGGTCTCGTTACGATGGTACGTGGGTTAAAAAGTACGACACCAGCCCGTCGGTTCACCACCCCCACGAAGCCTTTAGTTTTTTCCACTGGGAATCGATGATAACGCTGTGATGAGTCTCATTGCCTACGAATCGTTCTCATCTTTGACAATTCGATCCGATATCGACAATGGCGATGATATTGGATATCTCGCTTGATCGATTAATGCGCAGTTTGATGAACCGACAAACTGCGATTATCGCGCGACCTGGTGACGGTTATAGCTAATATTACGGAATTCACTTTCTTTATTACCCATTCGCGATGTTACGAGCCCGATAAAAGTATAATTTACGTCCGAAAACGTTGCGAGCCGTAAACTAATGTCACTTGACAATATCCGGGAGTTTTGATCGAATCCTCGACCTAAACGGGTACGCATTGGAGAGTTGGATTGGCTTTATGCCTTGGCTGTAACCAGGAAGCTGATCTATCACGCAGTTTCATTTGCCGTAAAATTATTTTAAAGATGAAATTCACAAAAGTTCATTTATCTCTTGTTTTTATACGCGGGAATAAATTCAGTTCAAATCCTGGGGCCGCGATATTGGGATCTGACATGGAGGTGTGGCCAAATTCAATATGGCGCAAACCGGGATGCAGTCGTCTGTCAAAACCGCGTAATAGTAGGTGGTAAAAGGTGGTGATTAAATAACAAGTCTATGATTGTACTGAAATTAATATTTATAATTATGTTACAAACAGTATGTTAGAAGAGAGATAAATGTGTCACGATAAAGAGAAGATATGTGAGAATAAAGAGAAATTTTAACAACTCAAACATTCATAAATTTATCGTCTTTTATTATATGTGAAGATAAATTCACTGTGCCACAGATAACTGTAAAATTATCTTCTACTCGTGAGATAAGATTCACTGGCATCGTAGCACCTACAATTTTGAATATTTCGATACGTTGATTGGAACGTTCAATGTGTACCTTTGCTTTCGCGATTTTAGCAGTAAGTAATGCCCCGTCTCTCGAAAATTGTTTTTTTTTCTTTCAAATATGGTGGTCGTACACATTTTAAATGATTCCGTTCGGAAAGCTCATGTTTTACGGAATCCTCGATCCACCATTACACCATCGCCCTGTTCCAACAGACTTAAAATATTGCTTTGTTGAAATATATCATTGTCCGTTGTTCGACCAGGATACGGTTTGCTGACAAAAGAAATATTTCCAGTCGGTGTTACACGAGTCATAATCTTACACGTAGGGTAGAGCACGGATAGTTGAGCAAGCGGGTAAGTTGTGCAATCGTAATATCTCGAAAACTAAGCATCACACGCTGGTGCATCAAATGGACGAAAGAGAGGTATGTGGGAGGGGAATACAACAAATCATTGCCGGTAGCCACGCGGCGCACGAGACGATGACACGGGCCATTTTATTATTATTGCGCACAAAAGTACTAAAATACGTGATTAAGTATTTTTCTTCTAGCATTGTGTGAAAAACCAGGGCAGCAACTAGACGAGTACTAGTATGTAGTACATTTAAGTGGCTATCAATCTGCAATAATTATTTTAACGCACGTGGTACGGATTTCATTATAAATTAACATTTGTTAAAAAATCTGAGAAGGGGCTAGTTGAGCAGTTTTCGATGGGGCTAGTTAAACGATGCGCAACTGTCCTCATCGGCTGGCACGCATAACATGGCGGAGGTGAATACATCACGCTATCGCCGGTCCTCCTTGTTTATTTAAGAAAAAATATTTCACAGTTTGTTGCAGTTAATATTCATGATTCAAAATGTAGCTAATTAATGTAGCTATTGGTTTATTACTGCATTGCATCAAATGGTCTTGCATGTGTCTGATTTGTTGATGGAGTTATTACGTTGCTCAACTTGCCCCACCTATGGCGCAGGTTGAACAGCTCGACACTCTCTCACATTTATGATAATATCTCCTAAATCAGACCTGGATTGGATAATGTTTCTGAAGGCGTTTTGAGGTGGAGAATTTGCGGATCTAACGGTGCAAGAATCAAGGATATCGGATGTATTTTTTAAGAGTTATGATCGATTAAGCCAGAAACTGCTCAACTATCCCCGCTCTACCCTATTATGTTACAACTTTTCTAGCGAGAATATGTTAAAACTTGACAGCAAAGATTTGTAGGATGCTGTATAAAAATTTCGACGATATCGTTTTATCAAATATTCTCTGGCATTGCTTTGCAGTGTAGCAATTAAACATTAATGCCAAAAAAGAATATGAGACGTTTTGTTTTAATTTTATGTACAATACATCATTATAATTCGCTCGCGTAAATTCATTCTTGAATTGGAATATGTGGAATCAGCGGATTCCATATATATGGATCTCAACGACTTTTCTAGCAATTTCAACGATAGTATCTAGAATTTTCGTTGTTTCAATCACCGTAGCAGTATTCAATCCTTCGTTGGTGTTTATAAACATTGTGAAACTGGGTCTCAAGTCGTCACTTTTCACTTGTACTCCGATATCTACAAACGATTTCATTTCTGGTTGAATTTTCGGCTCATTCTCTATCGTTCCATCTTCGACGCAGCAATGATTCCCTTCAGCGTGGTCCATATTTTCCAAAATGGTCTCAGTCTCCAAATCCTGAGACTCTAATCCTCTTGAACATTCTTTCCGATGATTCCTGTTTTTTAATTTTTCTTCGCGTCTGCTCTCTCCAAATTTTCCTCTCCTTGGCTCTACTGAACTGCAAGGCAGATTGCGTGATGGGATCGCAGTCTTTTTTAAATATTTTACGTGGGATGGAATGTGTGTAAAATATCAATTCGTTACAAAACTAATCAACGGAAAACTTGTTTATTTAAGTATTCATTCAGTTCCATTCTTTTCTTACAATTAGTGTATCATTTATATCTTGCAGAATATATGGTACTTGGTCTCACACTTAGCCTCAAAAACGGATTTTACTCACCCGGTAAAATGTAGTCTTCTTTTCGAAAATGCACTGAACATACTTTCATATGAGAATTTATTTCACAAGCAATCCTCAAAGCGTTCTTCCATACTTGGCGTTGCTCCACTTTTTCCATTTCACCGAACCAATTTTTTGGGTATACGTAACAGGCATTTTTTTGGGGGAAACTATGGAACATCAGTTCACGGTTTTTTTAAAAAGAATTCTCGCATCTATTGAAACGGCAGAACGTTTCAATAAATTTATTTGAGTGCGATGGCTCGACGATTATATAGTGTGTGAAGGTTTTTTTGTGAGGGAAAGTAATTTCTCTTTGAGGCCTGTTTTTTGCATTGGTAACGAAATCGTTTATTCTCTTAGTTTCTGAGATTTTGAATTTTCAATTGGGGCGACTTCGCCTTTATTTTCTATATAAGTTTAAATGAAGGTAAAATTCCAGTGTTTAGATATTATTGGTATTTAATTCTATTAGTCGTGGGTCGGTATTCCCGCTCTGCTTGGTAGATCATCCGTGTGCCGCCAAAACATCGATGACAGTCTCGATCGCCGTTTCCTCTCCTCTCTCGTCAGCTGGGCCGGCGACGTAAACACAGGTGATCGCTCCTCTCCCCGCCTGTCCGTTGACAATGCGCGTCGTTGTGTTTGGGTTATAGGTCTCTCTTTACTGCTCGTTCGAGATACTTTTCGTCGAGCCAGAATTCTTTTTCAGAATTCTTGCGTTAAATCGCCGTTTCGCTCTTATTCAGAGGTCAATGCCGCTTACCAGGTTTCGTCTCTTCTTCAGAGCACCCACCCGGGTAAGTGACCAGCTATTAACTGATAATTTATCGAGATTTTTCGGGCCTTTTATACTAATTAGGCTGCTCGCCTATAGGTCGAAGGATTTTCAGACGGACCAATCAGCTGTTTTGACATTGGTGCCGTGTGAGTCTAAGTGCCGTGTGCACTGGCGACGTTCGATCTTTCGATGGTGGGGGGATTTTGCTCGGGTGTATGAGACAATATCGTCTTACTATATACGGAACATACAATTATTTTTTTCGCTGGGTTGCGAGATGTAAAGACACATACTTCTGCCATTTTTTGTTCAATTTCTCAAAATCACTGATATTAATGATTACGTTGTAACTTGAGCGATGCACCCCGGTTTTAGTTTCAAAATGTACCACCAAATGTCTCACGAATTTTGTCAGATCCCAATACGATGCTATCAATTAGGCGAGTTCTTAAATAAAAAAAAAACAATCTTAAAACATCCGTCTTCGAGCCTTGGGGTACAATAATTTTTTGTCGTGGTAGATCAATGATTTTTTTGAGAGTTGCTTTTTCGCATGCCCTCGAGCACAGAGTTCCGGACCTTTTTGGCAATTTTATCTTTCCAACTTTATCTCGTCTACCATAGACAAGTAGAAAGTATTTTCCTCGTACTAATAGCCAGATTTCCTCGTTGTTTCATTTTGAAAATCTCGTTGCAGCAACCACCTGCTGGGCTTGTACCGATTAACGACAGTGGTCGAAACCTCGGCAAAGTGATCAAAGCGGAGGCTCTCGCGGGCGGGAAACTCGGCCGCGCTACTTTTGGATGGAAAATAACTACCGTACGAGGCTCGAACGTCGCTGTTGAAAGTAGAACGGAACGAAAGCGGGCCATTAGCTTCGGTGTGTCCGCGTAAGCTCGTAAAGCCCGGTGGCGAGTCAACGCTTTCGTTGCCGATGATATTGGTCGTTGTTTCTGTTCAACTTTCAAAGCCACCTGCAAGCTCGGCAAAGAATCGTCGGACAGCGCTCGAGCGGTCAAAGTCACTCTCAAAGCTTTAACGACTGACACGTTAGGGTAACGAGTCATCGCTCGGGTTGGCTCGTGTGTCGCAAGCTTCGTTGAGCAATACGGCGTTCAGGATGGTCGGCTGCTTTTCATCCCCGGCCTCTCGACTCTTTCTAACTCGCGTTTTTCCAACGTCAGTTCTCCGTTATTGCCTGTATTTCATTTTCATTTTCCGAAGAGATTGACGTAGGCCTCGGTTCACCTTTGGATATCGCTAGAAATATTCCATCTTCGTAAATAACGTTTTTTCACTGACTGAAAAGAAAAACGTTCATTAATGTTTCAATGTGAATTTGTCTCTGGAATAAGACCCACGCAACTTCGGAGTTTCATGTGTTCGAGTTGGTATCGATCAGCAAAATTGAGAATGCGACGTGGTAAATAATTTATACATTCTCCTGGGTCTCTGAATTTCCTCTTCCTACAAAATCGCTCGCACGGCATTACGACGTGTACCTTGAGGATGCACCGCGGATGGACCGTTGGTTTCCATTCTCCGTGGCGAAGACGAAGTGCTCTCTGCCATCTTGTTACACGTTGGTTCTGATAAGCCTTCTGGTATTAGTTTCGCTCGGTAGAGGGCCAACTCAACCCATTACGGGGTTGAGTATTACGACGACGACGACGACGACGACGACGACGACGACGGGCAGGGCATAACTTCATCCGTGGATACAATGAGCGCGAACCGGATCGTGGAATGTAATTAAGCTAACGTCGCCGAGCGAAGATGGCTACTGTCAAATTAAACGGGCGCGCGATGCGAGCTCTTTCCTCTACCGGCCGCCATGTCGTTCGTCATACTGATATAGGGATAGAGACGGTAAGATGGAAGGAGCGGGCAAGATGGAAAATACCTATAACTTTGAATCATGTGACATGACGCTCACGTCGCTGTGTACATAGACACATGCGGTTACCTTGAATGGATGACCGGAGTTTACTTTGGCTCGCGCGAATAAAAGAAGAGTGCATAATAGGCCAAGCAAATAAACTTTTTTTTTGACAAAAATAGCACCCGATAACGGTGAGTGCCATCAGACGCGGAACAGCCTCCCGATCATAACTGACAACTTTGCGACTCCTGATTCCCATTTTATTTTTTGTTATTAACAAATTAGTGAAAAAAACACCTTTTTTTCGTTGTTTGCTTATAAAACACAAAATAATGAAGGAATCTGTTTGATCCCAATGGACGAATTGTAGGTAATTGAAATACGCATAAAAGGAGCGCTTAAAGAAGCTGATCGGTCAATAGTTAAGGGAGATACACTGACAGAATCGAGAAAAAAATGCTTTTTTCGAAAATGTATAACTCCGCCATTTTTAAAGTTGCAGGACAGGCTCTGCGCGAGATAGTAGGTATTGATACGTACTTTTTGTGTGCGAAATCTGGGCGCTGTCGGATAATTAGTTTTTGCGTTATTGCAATGAACATTTAATTCTGCCATATTTTGTGGAGAGGTCTGATGCTCTGGAGGTCGTCCGATTTAAGTTTAACAAGCGGCTTTTGAAACTAGAACTCTTGGCCTACAAATCGTCAATTTTAGATTTTCGTTTAATTGCGTTTAAGTAGGTGAAAATCGTGCCTAAACATGAACAAAAACGCCCGAGCGCGCCAAAGTGTCGAGTAGTGGAGGGTAGACCGGCAGCCGCGGGAAAGCCGCATATATGTTAAAGTAATAGAAGCGCGCTCGACCCAAGTTTCGTATCTATTTATTTGATTATTTCAAGAACCAGTGGGACTATTTTAACATTTTTTTTTAATTTGGTGTAACTCGGTCACCGGAATCTGATTCTTTACTCCCTTAATTATTGACCGATCGGCTTCTTTAAGCGCTCCTTTTATGCGTATTTTAATTACCTACAATTAGTCTATTGGGACCAAACAGATTCCTTCATTATCTTGTGTTTTATAAGCAAAAAACGAAAAAAATGTGTTTTTTTTCACTAATTTGTTAATAACAAAAAATAAAATGGGAATCAGGAGTCGAAAAGTAGTCAGTTATGATCGGGAGGCTGTTCCGCGTCTGATGGCACTCACCGTTATCGGGTGCTATTTTTGTCAAAAACTGGTGATTTTAGAGCTCTATTGCTTGGACTATAAGTGTTGTTTGTTCTGCGTCAAATTTTGACAAAAACTTTGGTTTTTCTTAAGTGATAGTATTTATACAAGGTAAGTAATATTGCTAGTTCTTTTTTTACAGTAAATTCCTCCTAGGAATAGATTGTACGAATCAATCGGGAAAACCAAAAAGAATATTAAAAGCTTAGGTAGCAGCGTTGATATCAATATTGGCAACGGGTGTGGTGAAGATGGAGAATTTAATTTGAGGGCAAGGAGGAAACTGCTCCATCTTCCCTGCACGTGATTATCTTCATTCTTTTTTCAATCTCTCCTACCAATGGCGTATTTTGTTTCTGGATGACGGTCAAATATAAAAGAAAGAATGGTAGAGGATTTTGGAGTGAAGAAGCAATGCAGACAGCGATGGATGAAGCTAAAGCAACAAAAAAAGGGAAAAACGAGTACAGTAAATAACGATACAATGTTGCATCATCATGAGCAGTCCTCATAAAATGATTTGTTTCGTCTATTCTGTAGTGAAGAATACATGGAGCCACTCACGGAGGTCTGGCTATACCGCCCAATATCTTGTCATTGACCACATTAGTTGTGCACCGACACAGAAAATGATTGCTTTTTGCGTTGCAATTGTAAAATGTAAAGATTTAAGCTACATTCGATATTGCAATGATCCTAACTATAATTAATTATCAATAATTGCATTATAAGATATCGAGTATAAAAATTTAGTTCTATTTTTTTCCTTTGAATAATAGACGTTTTGTTCCTCGTTCTATTTTCCCTTTGTTCTGTGCAAAATTGCTCTGATAAATTTTCTTTCTTTTTTAATGGAACATTCGAGCGGTCTGATGCAATCTGGGTTTCGCACGAGCGATTTATTTTTTGTCTTTTAGCTCGTGCGTTCAAGGAGAGAGGGTTGGCGTGCGAGGAAAAATCAAAGTCGTGAGAACTCGCGGTCTAGAGAGAACGCATTACCGTCCCGCTATAATGGCTATATGCCTAGGAATATGTCGTAGCATCAGAGAGGCTTTTGCACGTTGCTTCGAATAAAAAGAAGAGAACAATGGAACTACCCTTTTGCATTACACGTCGGTTATTTGTAATGTTTATAAAGTAGTACAGGTCGTACCAATTTGAGTGAAAAATCTCGACAATGATCGACTTCGTCGGAAAAATTATTTTCCGAAAGTTGTTGGAAACCTATAAGCATGTATAACGATGTTATTAGAAATTTTATCCATAAAAATTCGAGGAATTTTCAAAATTCGACAAATTCCTTACCGTAGCTCGATAAGAATAGGAAGATTAAAAAATATTTGTGATAGGGAAACTCCAACTATTTCTCGCGAAAGTAAGCATGCGTTTTACCCTAAAGATGAGCATTAGTTCAGATTCGCTAACAATTTTCCGCAGCCAAGTCCGAATTGAGATTATTTCATACTTAAAATGGTCTGCCCTATGTACGCGTTAATATTTCGTCGAGTATCAGGACGAGTACCGTGTCTCACAGGCCGCTCAGTTATGCATAAACTCTCTCTTCCTCTTTCACTCGCCCACTCTACAATTTTTATCCACGGAACATTTTTGCCGATAACCGTTTCTTTTTCAAACATCGATCGCTTTTTGAAAGGATTCAACAATTATGTATAACAATTATTCGTTCTGTTGAGTGATAAGAGGCAAAACCATATTTCCTTGATATGGTTTTGTCTCTTCGTCATTATACTTCCTCTTCATCGGATGATAATGTCTTCGTCAAATTATCGAAATAATCGAGGCGTGTATACAATACAGAAAATTATCGACGGAAACCAGCCCCTTCGGACTCGTTACAATGAGTTTGCATAAAACTACATTCGTCGAGATTGAAACACAATGGATCACTCAAGAATTTTATGGGGTTTTTAAAGCATCTAAATAAAATTTCATTGTGTTACATAGTACTCTCGTGGTCTGGGAAAATTACACTACATAGGTATCGATCCGAGGCTCGTTATTGAGTGAAGAATATTTATACCGCGGATGAATATATAATTCGTTCATGGGACGAGCATGTTTTATGGATGACATGAGAGTGAAAAAAACTTGGTGGCTAAACGAGTAAGAATAGAATCGAATCGATTCTTTGCTTTGTTTGATAATAGTACGCTTGGCACAAGTTTACTCGTATTACGCGTACTTGTTTCTGCCAGGAAACTTTAGCTCTATATTATCGAATGGAATGAAATTTAAACGAGAGAAAGAGACAGTAAGAGCGAGCGAGAGGGAGAGACAGGCATGGCTTAACCTTTAGCTATATTATTCTCCAAACAACTTCAAACTGCGGCTATGTACGGAAGCGAGAACGGGTCACGAGTTTTAGGAGTAAAAGGGAACGAACTGCAGAGGGATTGAGGAATATGAGAGTAGGAATTTTGGGTGAACCCTTTGTCGAAGGCGAGTGGTTCGTTGTTCTCTTGTTTCCGCGTGGTCGTCGGTTGCACGGGTCGTTCACGAGCCGCGGGGGTGGCATTGGAAAAGGAGGAAGGTGGAGTAGCCCGGGCATTCAAAGGGTTGGCGAAGGTTGAATAACGGAGGGTTTGGACCGGAGTCTAGACTCTGCTGCTCGTCGAATGGATGCGAAGGAGTGTATCGCGAGAACGCCATCTCGGGACCAAAAATTAAATGCACCGATAAAGCAGAGTTGTGAAATATCGTTGTTTACCGATCTTAAAAAGTAATGTTATTTTTATGTGAGAGTTCTTAGACAATGATTGAAAAAAATGCATTTTGTTTGGGAACAAACGAGTTACTTCTGGTCGCAAAATTCGGGCGCGATTATCCAGTCGGAAAACGCGACAATATGTAAAATGATCGACACATAGCAGGTTTCAAAAGTGAAATCGGAATCGAGAAATATGTCGGTAGCATGCCGCGTTGTACCATTTTGGATTTTATCCGTCGGTTCGGTCGTTATGGGCAGAAAAGCAACTAAAATTAGGGTGGCGGCGGGACCACGGTGAGGTTTCCAGTAAAGGGTGGAAGGTGTGGAGAACGTGGCAGTCCCAAGGGCGGTAAACTGGTCGAGTTAGCCAGATTTGGGGCTCTCACTCCGAGCGGTGGTAGGAGAACGAGGACCGTACCTATTGCCAAAGTTTTGAGATATACGAATACTTGTTTTTGCAAAATTCCGTATTCAGGGGATGGGGAAAGACGCATGCGCGAATGGGGATTCCGTGCTTGGACGAGTATACAGGGAATAGAACGGAGCAACGGCGTACACCTAACGATAATGTAGAATTCGTCTAACGAGAAATATCTATATTTACTTCAACAGCCACAAAAAAAATGTAGCTTGACGAATTAGTTTAGTGATAAACGCGAAGTTGATTTAAAAACTATAATTCATATTTTCAGAGGTACTTGAGATTGACTGAAATATCATATCGAAATATTTTTACCTCGATTATTGAACGTTCAGTTGGTAATCCCATTTGAAGATTTTCTGTTCGTTGAAAAAGATTTTTGGTATTAGAAGATCGCGGAAACGGAATTTTTCCGTATACCGCGACTATGGGTATCCGATTTTTTAAAAATTGTATCCGTCAAATGATCCGAAAAACATGATAATTCGGTTTTTCCGACTTTCAACCGGGAAAATGTTGAAATTTGGTAATCCGATCACGATATTCGTATGGTACGGAAAATTCTAGATTTTGCAATCTGCCATTTACAGTCTTTTCAGACGAAAATGATTTCAACCTATTTGAGGGGGTCCATGGTTTATACGTGGTCACGAGAGCACTCGAGTGGTGTGTACGGGCAATCGATCTATTACATTGGATGTACAGATGGCGCTTTTCTTCACTTTGCTTTTTCTTCCCATCTTTCGTTAAAATCGATGACGTTTGGCCACAAAAGAAGGGGGGGGGGGAGATTTTGGCGAAGTTTTCGGAAGTTTCAAAGCCAAATATGTTTCAGGTATGAAACTAATGATCTTCATTGACTCGTATCGGCGATCGTTTTGTACACCGTGCGAAGATTCTGCAATGACGACAAAACCTGAATTAAAAACCAATATTATTTTTCAGATTTTCTTCAAAATACTCAACTGACTTAGTTTGTCATGTAAAAAAAGAAAAAATGGGACAAAAAATGGTGACCTTGAGAAGTATTTGAAGAATGCTCTATAAACAATCAATCCCAGATTTGTCGAAGTTGCAATGATATGGTATGTTGTGACGCTCTCTATACCCGAGAGGAACAATGGTCTTCCGCATCAAAACATTTTGCGAACGGACGACGACCTTTTCCTCACATCACAGAGATGAACAGCTGTGGCAAGAAAATCGATAATCTCTCTGTTCCGCGCTGCTGCCCTTGCTCGTATCTTGGCCTTTCTCTTGACAAGCTCACGCTCAAATGCATCGCGAACGTATACCTTGAGGCTTTTGCGGTTTATAAGGATATCCGTACGATAAAATGCACATAAACGTTACTGCAAACAATTGTTCTTATCGTTCCTAAATACTCACGCAATAAATGACAACGCGTTCACTCTAGTCATCGTCCGTGGTGCCTGTACCTCATCTAACAGAACAAAATGGTGGCTCGACCAATCGCGGCTTTTCCCGCGGACGTTTGATGCGCGGATATACGTGCGCAGAGAAAAAGCGCGCTATTCGAATGTGTATTTTTTCGCTCGGGGGACAAGGTGGCTTGTTGAATGAACCATGCTGTCTGGCTAAGGACAAATCTTTGTATTTATGCATATAATATACATATATATTATATATATACAGAATGTCCTGTTTTTATTTGCCAATAAAAACAAGTCGAGATGGTGAGGGCGTAGGAAAATAACTCACTATAAAAATTGTATGGTTTCAAGGGAGATGAAGGATGCTCACATGAAGTTTTTTTTCCGTGGAGGCGTTACGGTCACAGGAGTATCATCATCATTTTTCTTTTAATAAAGATGAATTAATTTGTGTTTTCGATAAATTAAACTGGGACACCTTGTAAATAAATATATTTACGTCAATTTGTAAAATATAAATTCCATATTATCAATTTATCGTTCTGAAATTGAATTTTTTTATACATACGCACTGGTTTCCATCGGGGGTGTCTCGACCATTCGAGACATTCCTGGAACTCGGTATATCTGTGTGGGTGTGTTCGTGTCACGTGCACGTGTGCACTAATGCACATTGGTCCAGAATCGTTATTGTTTATCTACTCACACCTATGGAAGGGAAACTATAGCACTTCCAGCAATAATATATCAAGTCCCTGAATAATTGTTTTAAAAACTATTTCGCTCGTCGAATACTTTGCAACTGGGAACATCGAGCTGTCGTTGAGCTGCTCAAGCCTCGGACGAGAACTATCGTCACGTTTCCATCGTTTATATGCCACGTCGTAATAATACAATGCGCAATATGGTACACAGCAATGTAAAGGTAAAATTGGCAATTCTATACGACTATGTACACGATTGGTACGTGTTTAAAAACCCGTAGGTGGTATACTTAAATGCATAGCTCGTCGAGGGTTCTAATGCGACCTCGTGCGTATGCACCCAAGCCTATGGAGGAGCGACTAGAAAGACGATTAGTTCCGTCACTTTATCGTTGAACTCGAGTTTAGTGCCGGCCACGATGACGTGCCAGTCTCAAACAAGGGATTATACGGCTCGACACCACGTCGGGTAACTGCTCTCGAGTGACTCTCGGTACGTCGTAAAGAGCACCCGGTTACGGAGACCCCGTTCCCTACGCTCTTCCATCTCTCTTTACCATCGTCGGCTCGGATTATCCATGAGTTTGATCATACTCTATCTCTCTTTCTCTCTCTCTCTCTCTTTCTGTGTGTGACCTGCCTTCTGTACATGTGCAGCCTATATAATATAGTTTATAGTATTACGGTGCCGTCACGTTTTTCCCTTTATACACTAAAGACTGCGCTAAAAGCAAGAAACCTGGCCACATCGTAAACGGAAGTGCCTATTGTCATTTTAAGCTCCCCTGAAGTGTTAAAAACACCATTTTCTAAAATATAATTTGTCGCGTGACAGGAGAAGCCTCGTACCGCTTTTCGTTATTTAGATTCGCGTTTCTCTCATACGTAGTTACGTTTTCCTTCAAACAGACAACTCGTTCCTGAAGCAACGGCCGTGTGGAATATCTCAAATTTCGACTCGCACGAGTTGAATCGTACGTATATAACCAGAACCGAGTTTCTATTAGTACGGAGCGTGCAACAACGAGAGAAGACAACACCGACGGACCGCACTCTCTCGCCTTCGAGACAATGGGGAGTCTTCGCTCGCTCCTTTAGACAATGAGTTATAACGTTCTCTCATAGAAACTCCTTGGGCGTACGAGGTGGTGCATGCATGGATGATACGTATACGGTCTTCTCCATCTTCTTGTCATCGCAGGCTTCCTATCTCTGCCCCTCCCCCTTAACTGTCTCGCTCTTTCTCTCTCTGTCTATGTGTGTACCCTTTCTTTCATTCACTGGTACTATCGTACCGCATTCTTGACGTCGTACACAGTGGTACATAACGTTCAGTACTTTCCTCGCGTCACAATACGATTGAAATAAAATAATGGAGAAGAAAAAAAAGTAATAGTCTCTCGTACAAAATTCGAGTAAAATGTACAACCGACGATCTAAATCGCAATTTTCTCCCGTGTACTCCCTTACGATTCTACAGGAGTAAAAATCCTCTGTCTCGGCGAAATCATCGGTACTTCGTTGCGAGTAAAAAACTGTAATTCGAAGAAACAGTTTGGTGACCGTCAACTGCTCGAAGCGCTTCGGAAATACGCGCAAGCTTGATGCGGCTTCTCTCTCTCTCTCTCTTTCTCTCTCTCTCTCTTTCTCTCTCTCTCTCGATTTTTCTTCTTCCAAGGTTTTTTCGTCTCGCTCCCTCGGTAGCCTCGACGACCCTCGTAATTGCTTCGAGTTCCAGATTCAGGAGTAACCCCGGTAGAAAGAAAGAGATTGGGACGCGCCAGGGAGAATGACAAAAGCTCGAACGTTCGTTGGTGTGCGAACGGTTAAGGCAAGTTGGAAAAGTGTTGGATGTTACCGAGAAAGTAATCCTGTAGTGGTGCCGGGGTCACCGCGTGTCCTGCCAGGGTGAAATTAATCGTGCACCCTTAACAGGAGTCTGAGAAAAATGTCGTTTTCTATTATCCCACGTACATTCCTCTCTCTCTCCCTCTCGCTTCCGACAGTTTCGCCGAGTCATCGAAGGAATTGAACATCGCAGCATCTTTACCACGAGATCTAAACCCGCAGAGGGTCAGGGTCGGACACGATCTTACGGGGGGAAAATTGGCTAACGCCTTTCTCGAGAGACATACTCGGACACGATTGATTGTACACACACGTGTGTATTGCCTATCGGACCCCGCAGGGGAAAACCACGTTCGAAACACTTCGTCCACCCTTCATCCTTTCCTTTGATCTCAATAGAGTTATCCAGCTGGCGAATGAATTCACCAGCGACGCGACGACTTTATATCGAGAAAAAAAAAATTTATCACTCGAAAGCTAATCGCGGATATCTCAGATTGTATTCGTGTCTTTTGAATCGATCGTTACAAAATCAATATTGAAAAGTTGGCGCCAATTTGGAGCTCGTTATATTCTCAGGCGTAATTAATTCCACGTGTACATGTGTGCCGGTACGATCCTTACTAATGAAGTATAAAGGATAAAGGAGGATTCTGACGATTCGTTAGCTCATTCTATTTAATTGAATATTTATAAAAAGATGGCATAGAATAATGTATAATAACGCGCGTTGAGCTTTTATCATGATTACATATTAAATTCCAATTTGCGACCAACCGCGCACTTGTCGATAAGGTAATACCCTCGATACGTAGGTACATGGACATAAACACGACTCTGTACTATATCGCGATAAAATATATTGTTCGCGTAATTACTCGGTCGGTCGCGTAATTAGGGTGAATAACTTATAGTAGAGCTTGGTAAACTGGAGGTCCACTTCGATATGCTACAATATATAAGTATATGAAATATATCAGCGGCGACGGATTGTCGTATAGCCACGGCGTTCCGACCTCCCGCGAATATCACGAGTTTTCTTTTTTCTTGTCGAGACTAATTAGGATCACGGTGGAGTGTATACGAGTAAGGCAGAAAACAGGGCTCGAAACTTTTTTTTTTAATTTTTTTTTCATCAGCCTTGTTACGCTCTGGTAAGCGATACCTCCGTCGCAACGTTTAATTAAAGTACGAATAAAAGCAGGTGCAACAAGAAGTAAGTATTAAAAAATACTCCGTTGTCTTTCACCGTCAGGGAAGTGAATTTTGACCAATTTGTAGCAGCCGACGTTATTATTATGTAAATCTTATATAAATTACTAGCGGTATCCGGCATGCGCTGCAATGCCGTTTTCGTGTCATAATTCATTTGACGCACAATATTTTTTGTTTTTCTCTCAATGTGTGGAGTATGAACTTTCAAAATACAATCTATACTATACACATTTTTAGCGATTATCTCCGTGCTTCGTTGATGGACATTGTAAATGCGAGTTGCACTGGAAACTGCAAACGTTGGAAATCGAATGGCATATATTTTGGTATCATTGGGATACGTGACAACAGTACATCGTCTTTTCCTTCAAATTTTCTATTTTAAATTGTAGTTTCGCTGATATTGTTCACCATATTCTTCCCTGGAACCCCAGTACCGTTGCAAAGTCGTGATGGACTGATGTTTCGTAAAAGTATGACAGGCACGCCTATTTTCAGTGTTACAACATACGGCTTTATGCCTGGCAAATGAAACGAATTCAGGAATTCAGTTGGATAATTAATAACTTGTTCTTCATTAATAAAAGCAGCAATCGACTTGTATGTTTTATCTCCTCATGATATCTTCCTCCTTTCGAATTGTGAAATTTATATAATTGACATTGCTGTTTTTGCTGCTAATATAGCACATTCCCCTCACTTATGTTGTTTGTAGTTATGTACAATATTTTCAAAAACTTTGTGGATCAATTCGTCTGTTATTGCTGTTATTTTAAGAAAATTTGTACGTCGTCGTACGTACTCTAACTGTTTCCTGTCTTGCTTCTCGTTGCTCGTCCATTTCTGAAGCTCGTAATGTATTTTTCATTTGTGACTGACGTGTATATCTTCCAATCGCTTCCCGATTTTTAATGTCACGATTAAGGAAGTTTATCTGGTCAGCGAATTAACAAATATATATTGATTAAAAAATCAGAGTATAGTTATTAGTATCTATAAAGTCATGTTCTTAAAATTTGAAGACTCGAGGATACCTTGTTCACGAGACATAAATAAAAACATATTTTTCCGAAATTAACACGTACCTTTATGGGTTTCAGTGGTTTTTCCGTCTACGAAAATTAAATTTACAACCATTGACAAACAGTTTTTGACCAAAATTGCAGAATTGATAAAACAATATCTAAGGAAAATTTGTAGAGCTTCATAAAATCGATTAAGTACTCATGGGTTTCATAATAAATTAATTTGTCTCGAATAATAGTAATTTTTGCAAGGTTAAGCATTCGCGACGCCGTCAAACATGCTGAATTCACTACGCTTGTCACACAAATTTTTCTTTTGACTTACTCGATACCAGATAAACCTCCTTAATTTGACATTCGCTGTCAAATAAATTATGCAATTGATATGTGTAATATCGAGTCGATCGAGTCGTTAAAACAAATGAGTGTCTTTTATTTCGCTTATCATTTTGGTAGCAAACTTTGACAGCTATCAAATAATCTCTATATGTAGATATACATAAATGTTAATTTTGTTTCGCCCCGTACGCGTTTATTTTGGCAAATAAAATTATTGTACTAACGCAGTAACCTTCTCGGGAGTGCGGACTACAATTCACCAAATTTTCATCGCAATCGGATGAATAGTATAGGCACCTATGAGGCATTTCGCATGAAGTCATCCAGCCTAAAACATAAAAGTTTTGTAATCATCTTGAAATTTTTATGGTCGATAGTCCTATTGATAGTGAAGCTTCAGCAAAAATTTTAAAGCTCTAGCTCAAATAGTTGCCTAGCAATAGAGGCTCAAATTTGTACTATGTTGGCCGTCGTGGCAACATTCCCAGGTTTTTATCTTCCCGAGAAATATAGCTATTTTAAAAAGTCAAGAATGATTTTTAAAGCATTGTCTGCGTACTTTAAGAATATATATTTTATTTTTAATAAAATTAATAAGTTCATAACAATTTTTTAAGGTTAATGTTAAAAATGACTTTTTCTCAAAGATCGACACCTTCGATTTTTATAAAAAAAATGTATAAAATAGTAGCGTCCTTGCTGAACAAAAAAGTATATAATGTCCAAGATGGGCCGGACCTTAGTTTCGGAGATACAGTAGGATTTACCAGCGAGCGGGCGCTTCACGTAGTGCTCACGTAGAGCTCAAGCCCGAACGTAGCCTGGAGTGTCGCCGCGCGACACTACGTCGAGCATCCGCTCGCTGATAAATCCTACTGTATCTCCGAAACTATGGTCCGGCTCATCTTGGACATTATATACTTTTTTCTTCAGCAAAGATCCTACTATTTTATAAATTTTTTTTATAAAAATCGAAGGTGTCGATCTTTGAGAAAAAGTCATTTTTAACATTAACCTTAAAAAATTGTTATGAACTTATTAATTTGATTAAAAATAAAAAAATATATTCTTAAAGTACGCAGAAAATGCTTTAAAAATCACCCCTGACTTTTTAAAATCGCTATATTTCTCGGAAAGATAAAAACCTGGGAGTGTTGCCACGACGGCCAACATAGTACAAATTTGAGCCCCTATTGCTAGGCAACTATTTGAGCTAGAGCCTTAAAATTTTTGCCGAAGCTTCACTATCAATAGGACTATCGACCATAAAAATTTCAAGACGATTACAAAACTTTTATGTTTTCAGACTGAATGACTTCATGCGAAATGCCTCCTATGCAGGACAAACAAACAAACATTCTGCCATTTTTATATAAAGATAATTGAACTTGATATCGATAATTAACAAATCCCTGAATATTTTGGACGATTTTTAGGTGAATCGTGTGTAGGTGATCGATTCTCGGTGCGTCGACTTATCGTTGATAGTTTAGTTGTTAATTATTATAGAACCTCGTTCTCGCTTAGGCACTCGCGTATGTTATTTAGCACTTTGACGGTAAGTAGGTATGGCTGTTTCGCAGATTCCGGACCGAGAGTATTATCGGTATATTCGTTTCGGTTCTGTGCACCTATATCTCGTAAAATGTTGAAGTACGTTTTATCGCTACGTGTATCGCAAAGCCGTTAGCCGCGGCGTATAAAAACGTCAAATACTCGGAGTCGATATGATAGCCGTTTATATACGCTCCAGAATTTTTGTGCTCCAGGATAACTGCAATTTATATCGTACCAGGGGGTTATTCTCCACTTGCCCGTTTCGGCCGATTTGGCGGGACCTCACAGGGTGCCGAAATTATGTGAACAGGGACTTGAATTACGACGGTTGGTGGTCCTCGCTTTTCGACTCGGGATACTGGAGATCGAATATTCGATTAACCAAAAACACGTAGGAATTCAAATTCGTTGAGAAAAGGGATCGTGTGAAAGGGGTTGAACAGTTAACAAGCCTGGGGAGACAATCGATGGCTTAATGAAGAATAAAGCTTGAAATGCACCGAGATGGAGATTTCGATTTATTGGCAGTGCACTTCTTCGTTTTCTCATACTTGTTCCTGCTTATCTTTCACACATCCGTGGTTTTCACTACTAAATGTTCTGATTGGTCCCATTATGACAGTTTGGTGAGTCGAGGTGCTGAGTTTCTCACCCAGCGAGATAAAATGTTCTTTCCCTTTGCTCTCTCGCTCTGTCTCTCTCGTTCCCTCTGTCTACGTAATAGAGATATTGGGCATGAAAGCTCGTACTGCCTATATCGCTCCGATATCTTCTTCGCGACGTCTCGCTTTATGATAGTCGTAAATGATAACGACAATGGATCCTGAAACTCTCCGACGCTGCCGAGCGCTCGGTACAGAGAAGTTTAAGAGGCAAAGTTGGGACACGAGAGGCCCTGCGCCATTCTCGGCTTGACTTTTCTTCGAAGAAATAAAGCTCGGGCGCCATGCCTCGAATAAGCGAATGATCGTTGAAACGGTCGTTCCGGCAGTACAATGCGCCGACAATTTGAAAAAGAGGATGCAAAACAACGACGATTGTCTTTTAGCGGCGGAGTTCTAAGCTACGATATTGGAGAATGAATAATAACGGTAAGAGAAAGAAAGCTTCTATGTTGAAGTTCTTCGTTAAGGGTTGAATCGAGGTATTTAACATTTCAAATAATTCAACCATCGTTGGTTCTAATTTCTCCTCGCACTTCACCTTTATTACCATTTTTTTACATTGGCATCGGAGATTAGGGAGGGAGATCAGCAACGCTCGTGGCAAATTTCCGATTCCGTAACCACCCTGCAAAGACTTTTGGGACGAAACAAATTTAGACCCTCGGCAAGTGCTGATAGTCGACATTCGTGATTTACTTTCGGGATTTTGGGAGGGGGGGACTTGACTTTCTCATACACGCGATAGCCAATGAACACGTTGTTCTATTGGATGAAAAAAGTTGGAATTTAGGATGTTAAGATACCTACAAAAAACTTCCAAAACCTGTTCAAAGTAAGTTCGTTATCGGAGTGAATAGAGAAAGGGTGAAAGCGAGCGGACAAAATTAAAGCTCGCGATGAAACCGTACTTGTCCCCGATGGTTATTAGGGAGGATAGAGATGGAATTCGGGTACTCGAGTATACGAGTAAACGCCTCCGCAGCTACGCACCCCTCTCGTCCTTTCTCGAGACGATGAAAACCCACGGGGTCCTAGTCGTCGTGGTCTCAGCATTTCTCATGCATCGTCACGGTTATTTCCAGAAGAAATAACGGGCGAGTGTTCTCAAGGGGTCGTTGTAAACGAGGGGTGCGATGGGTGTTGGTGCGCGATGCGTTTCCATTGCGGTTAAGCTTAGCAAGGACTATGGTAATGTCACGAAAGAGCGAGCGACGCTTTGACGGTCGGGACGAGGGTAGAAGCTTTTCGACACAACTTCAAATCGTGTTTTTCGACACTCGAGAGTCAACGAGACCGCACGATTCTTTTCGTCGAGGTTTCTGTTTATCAAAAATCGCTGATTCGGATCGACCTTCGTCGATGGATAAATTATATTTACACCCTGTACTCGTATAAGAGAGATATTCGGCACGAATGAACAATCGCTGAAGAAGAGACCAGAAGTGAATCATCGCATGAAACTGAAACGTATTTTACGAAATTCAATATTTCGAAGGAATTCGGCAAAACAATTTCGTCACTTCTCGAGAAGTTAAGTTTGAACGAATGGTGGAAAATTCTTATTCTTTGCAAAGCACGGCCGTGTCTTTGAACAAACGGATAATGGTTTAACGTTTGAAAAAAATACATTGACGTAACGAGAGTCGTCTCATTGGCGAAAAATAGGGCAACATTTTCACTGGTCGTTCAAATCGTCGTTGCGTAGTGAATTTCGTAGTAATTTGGCTACGAGGCACCCCGACGTCTGGAGGCAAATCGATATGGACCGGTTGGCCAGAATATAGAACGCAAAGTGGTGGACGCGAGCCAGAGTCGAGAACAAGGTTGATGCGTGTGCTCTGGTTTCTGGAAATACCACAAGGATTTTCAACACGCGATGGAAACTTGGTAGCGGTCGATCGGGGATATACACGTGTCTTAGAGAATGTAACCGCCAACGAAGAAATATGTGAGACGTTAACGAGCCCGAATAGTCGCGAACGATAAAGCAACCCTCGGATATGATCCTCGGATCGAGAGAGGCTAATAAAAAACCATCACCAAGAGGAGGTAGCCTCGTGGCTACTCCGATTACACGATATCTTTTTTCAATTCGATTATCTTTGAATATAGGCTTTTAACGATCGCAATATCTTCCAATAAATTATTCTTTTTTTTCGTTTTTAGATTGTTCAATCTTCAATTTTTATTTATTGTATCCCACGAAGGAGTAATGTTAATAAGTAACTTATTGGACTCGGTTTATCGAGAAAACAATGATGTCCATAAATATAAACAGCTGTCGTATATATACGATTATGGGCATTGTGATAACGAGATAATTAAGCAAGAATATGTTTTTCCCCAAATTGACACGATTCGTACAATTTTATACAAATTTAATGATGTACAGTAATTCATGATTTCTCTCATACTCGCTTCTTGTCATTATGCGAGATGTTTTCACGACCATCTAATCAGTCTGGCCAGGTGCCTTGATTTCGATTGAGGTCGATCGATCCTCGCAGAACCGGGAGCGCTCATGATCGGATGATAATATGGATTATCATAAGCACGTTGAATTATGGTGGAGTACACGGTATATTATACGTATGCGTTTCTTGAACCGAAGACTGAAGAAAAACTCTCAAAGAGTCCTCTTAGAAATAGACAAACGCCCCAAACGGAACTTTGCTACCATTCCATGCAGATTCGTACCATTTCGTACAATACAACACTCACAATCAATGAAAAATATTGTAGATCGCAAACAATATCTCGATAAACCTTTTTATAATTCATCGTTATTATTTATTTACTCGACACTTTATATTTTATTGTTTTGTTTCTCCGAATAGTTGGGTGAAACATTAAACTAATCTCGATATGTCTTTTGTCGCAAATGATTTTTACAATATTAATATATTTTCGTGCATACGCCCATTTCGATGGTTGGCCCAAGAGCGATGTTGTTCATCGTCTCTGTACACCGAGTACTCGGGCAATGCCCTGCCACGGTTGTGACCGTACTATAGCCGCATAAAGCCGTCGAGGCAAGTTCGCAGCTAGGATTATTACAAGCCGGATTAAGGGGGATTGGCATTGTATCAGGGATTTGCTCAACTCGACGTTAGCTCTGGTTAGCTCCGGAGATGATAGTAGATGAAGTTGATGCGCTCGTAGACCGCAACCTACCGTTTCGGTGGAAAGTACATGTAATAACTTATATTCGACACTAGCCACCCACCCCAATCTATCTCACCCCTTCGTATTTTCCCCGTGATTCGAACAATAAGCAGGTTTGTTTCGTGCCTGCGGGCTTTTCCTGGTGTGGCATGAATCTTGGTACTTCGAGCACATACACTTTTACCCGGTTCCGTATAGGTACCTATTATCTCCGCATTAAGATAATAATTCTCCCTTCAATATATATTTCCTGTAATTTGTGCGTTTTTATTTATTAGATTTGTTTATTAATCAACCTGGCACGAAATAAAATCATTTAGTTCGTCGTTATTAAACACAGAATTATGCGATAATTATATTTATATAAAAAGTTCGATTGTCCGGCCAATGCAGGAAATTTCTACTGTGGACTCTTCGAGGTTCTCGGATGAGTAATTTGTCAGGGTAGAATCGTAAATATGAGCAACGCTTCTCATACGTGAGAGCACCGCTCGGAAAAGTACCCCTACGATTTCCAACGAAATACCAGAGTCTCGCCGGGTTTAAGGCATTCCCGTTTACGGCATACTTATCATATTCGTAAACGCGAGATTGTACTGTAAATTCTCCGCCACCTGAGACTCGAGGCGTTCGCGAATAAAAAAAATGGCCGGGTTATTTGCCCCCGAGACACTCGCGCAACGTCGAGAACGATGAAGCTCCCGCGAAACTCTTGGTTCGCACGAAAACTAAACGGAAAAGTTGTCTCCCCAAGAAGTTTTCCAAGCGGATAAACAGAGCCAAGAGGTGGTGGAATAAGCGACCCGAACGAAGCAACGAACGAGGGAAACAGAGAGAGTGAGAGACAGAGATAGAGAGAGAGAGAGAGAGAGAGAGAGAGAGAGAGCGATGGAGATAGACGTTGAGAAGGTGGAGGGCTAGGGAAAGTTTTCGAGCGAATCGACGGGGATACAGCGACTTGAAATTTCCCAGCTTCTAGGCGTACGAATTATACTTTTCCGCGCGTGCTGAGCTACGGAATAAGGAATTCAAGAAAAATTCGTTTACCGCTCCAAACATGATAGAAATAATTCAAACTTATTTCGATCGGATTACTGCGATCGGTCGACGGAGCGAAACTTCCACCTGTCCTTTTTTTTTTAATAATTTAGTTCAATTAATAAATAAAATAACTTAGTTCATTCATATCACGTATATCTGCAGTGTTATACGGAAGTGCTATACACACACACACACAGACACACATAATTATTTTTTACAATTACATTTACATTTATTATGTATAAATTATAGAGATCGTATATACCTATGATATATATATAAAATAACACACCATTATATATATATAATTATTCGGTAGCTGGGAAACCGCGAAGCGACTATTCCGTACAGATAAATCAGAAACAAATAGGAGGGATTGTGCGCGTGGTCCCCTCGTGACAGCGCCAGACTAGCAGTGATAGCGGAGTGAACCCTTGACTGGAAGAGTCCCCGCGGGTGGCGTACCGCGAAAATACGAGTGGAACTCTCCTTCTCCCTCGCCTCTCTTTCCCTTTCCTTTCTTTCTTTGTCCCTCTGTCTCTCTTACACACACACTCTCACTCACTTTCTCTCTGTCTCTCTCACCCACCACTCGGGTACTTGCTATATAGGTAGATGTAAGCTCGTATATTTTTTTCAACATCGAGCGACGTCGAACACGGAAAGGGCGGCGATAAACTTCACAATCAGGTCACAAGGAAGACTACCGATCGTCCGTCATGACTGGCATCACCGCCAGTCCGAAGTTTGTTGAATGAGGGATGAGAGAGAGAGAGAGAAGAAGAAAAAAAAGGAGGCGATGGGGAAAAATTTGAGTGCCAAAGGGTTGCAAATAGAGATTAGGGAGAACATCAGCAACACTCGACAAAAGTGGACGTTTTTGTCGCTGATGAAAATTACAACATTGTTTTCGCCGATATCTCAAGAACTGTAGAAGAAAAATGCACAAAATCCGAAATAACAATTTATGCATTTAAGGACGATAAGATCTGGAAAATAAGAAACGAAACCGTGTTTTTGTTGTTGTACGGAAAATTTGCGATCGACATAGACTATTAGAGCTTGGGAAATTAATAAAATTCTCCGTAGTGCAACATGGTCAATCTCGATAGATATCGCGAAATTTCGAAAAATCAAGTTTTTTCGAAGCTCTATCTCCGTTCTCGTTCGTTAGACGGAAAATTTCATGAATAACTTTTTGAAGAACTCGCCGAGCACTCGAGAACCAGTTGAAAAACATTCGGATAGCTCAACTTTTGTGGCCATCGCGGTCTTTCGAAAATTACGATTTTTTGGACCGATAGGAAGGATCCGCATGATTCTGGGCTGATTCTCGAGTGCTCGGTGAGTTCTTCAAAAAGTTATTAGTGAAATTCAACGAAATTAACGGAACATAACGTTATATTCTTCATCAGCGACAAATTTCTGATTCCGTAACCACCCTACAAAGACTTTTTGGACAAAAAAAAACGTTGACCCTCGGCAGGTGCCGATAGTCCACATTCGTCATTTACTTTCCTGACTTTGGGGGCTCCGGAGGGGGTCAAAATTGTATTCGCCCAAAAAGGCTTTGTAGCATGACTTCGAAATCGGAAATTTCCCGCGTAACCCGAAAATGATGAAATAAGTGATGAAATATTTCGGAGCAAAAAAAAACTTGACTTCATCGCCGAGGCGTTTTTTTTCAGGTCCCATTCCCATGGATCCCAAAATTCGTGATTATCGAAGGATCGCCACGGCCACAAAAATGGAGCTATCCGGATGATTCTAGGCTGGTTCTCGAGTGCTTGGTGACTTCTTCAAAAAGTTATTCATGAAATGTTCTGTCTAACGAACGACAACGGAGATACAGCTTCGCGAAAAGTCGATTTTTCGGAGGGTTCACGGATTCATCAATATTGCGATGTACTGTATTCAAGTGAGTTGTAATCCTTTCTCAGGCTCTAAGAACCTATGTCGATCGCAAATTTCCCGTACAACAAGAAAAGAACGTACTCGTTTTCGATTTACCAGATCTTATCGTCCTTAAGTGAATAAATTGTTATTTCCGGTTTTATGTATTTCTTTCCTACAGTTTTTGAGATATCTGCCAAACTAATGTTGTAATCTTCATCAGCGACAAAAACATCCACTTTTTGGCCGCTGAAATGTCGCAGAACCAACTTTCAAAGTTTTCGTATTTTGTGAAAAATCCTTTTCTTAAACCCTTTTCGCTCGATATGTCGGATAAATACTTTTCCCGAAACAAAACTCGCAATTTATTCGTCGTTATTATTTTTCAATAATTTTATCTACATTATAGGTACAAACGGTTCAACCGTACCGCCTTTTCTCGCTTAAATATGCAGTATTAGGCATATATTCGCAAAGCATAAGAAAAGCATCACGTGCAAGCTCATCTCTCCGCCCTTTGGCAACAATTTGCCTGGCTGAGAACGCGAGCCAAAAATTATTTGGCACTGGGATATCTGTAATCGAAGCTCTCGCATTCTATAGATATATACGAAAAATGGGAGACGCAAGAAGAGCCTCGTTCCAAAACCAATGACAAAAACGTCGCCATGTCCGCATTACCTCCGACCTCTATGAGAGTCCTATAATTTGGCTATCAATTCGGGATATCAGAACATTCGTTACTCGGGTAAAGAAAAATTACGTACGAGGTGTCATCAGTGGAATGAAAAGCGATTCATTAGAATTGTTTTACAATATTAACATTATCATTATAAGGGCAATAAACAAGTTTTTTCCCACAGTTAAGAATAATTCGTTCAATTTTCTATTTTTAATTGTACGACACGATTATTAAAAAATTTAAGGTTTTCCGAGTTATGAGGTTCATCGAAAAATGATTATAACGCTATCATCATCTAATCCCTTCTTGATTTTATTTATTCGTCGATGTAAACAGCTGCGACTCTTAAAGGCCCTTTCGAGAATGATTAACGAACTCAACCGACGTGCCCTATTCGCTCCATCTTCTCAGCTGCATAATGCACCCTTATGTACGTTGAAACAAGTGTGCTACATACTTCAGTTACGACGTAAACGAGCTGCAAAGTATACGATGCACTCGAGTACCGACACGATCGCGAATGGAAGGACGAGGCAGAGGGATTGAGGGAGCATGTATATTCTTAGTTACGGGGGATGAACGAAGTAGTCGATAATCTCTGTACCAAGCTAGTATATCGATGGCTGTCGATATCTTCTCTACGAAGAACAAAGCGACTCGTTTGTTGCAATAACTTTGCCGAAATCTATAGATATGTTACGGCTCTGCATCGAACGGACTGAACTCTTAACAAAGAATCAAAGCAAAGAAAATTATTCATAAGTAACGAAATATTGACAGTTTTGAATTTACAACTTTGAATAATTCATCACGAATCCAAAATGTTGACTTCTGATAATTTTGTTTAGTTTATTTCTTCAAGTGTCATCAACGATCCTTTCCCAGATTTCTCTCGATATCTTCAATACCGCTGAACTTCGTATACAGCAGAAAGGGCTTGTTTTTCAACCCCTTATAATTGCCTCATAGAGCTCGCGTTTTTCTTTTTTATGGATGTAGTCCATGCATATTCAGCTATCGTATGGTATAAACTTTGTTATTGCAACATGGCGTTCCTTGACAGAAGTCGCAAGAGGCAATATTGTATTTGCAGTTGCAACAGTGAACTGAAGGGAACAAGGTGGAAAACAGAAATTGTAGTTTCAATTAAACCGTACGTGGTAACCAGAATGCTACGGCTTTACGGCCTACTGGAGTCTCGGACGTCGCAAAAAGGAATGGGAAAGAGAAAGAGAGCGAGAGAACGCAGAGTGGCACGGCACCGCACCGCCTTGAGCGTCTGAAAGTTTAATGGAATTTGCATTTCCTCGGAATTTAAAGCTCGCCCAAGCAGCCTTCTACCGGTTCCCATCGTCTCTCGATCGCAGATGTAGTTTTCTTTCCGTCTGTCGGTAATACAGGCAGGCCTCTCTCGCTCTCACCGTCTGTCTCTATTCGGGCTGCACTCCCAGCTACCACTGTTATATTTTCACCTGTGCGAAAGTAAATCAAGCTTTGCTACGACCCTCCGCAAGAGCTGGCAGCGTGCTGGAGTCTCGGGTGTATCGTAAAGTCCGAAGTAAACTTTCCATATGTCTGTTTCTCCGTGTACTTGTGCGAATCTTGCAACACTAACGCAAGGGGCCGCGGCTTATCGCTGGAATCCGACTGGTGCCAATTTTCGAGACGAACAAAAAGCGCGATTACTTTTCAGCCAACCCTAATCTTTGTTGTTTTTGTTTTCGTAGAATTAAATCTTTTCGTCTAGAGATGAACATCCATCTGCGATATAATGTATGGAACACCGGGCCGGGCTTTTTGCTGTTAGGAGAAGAAAAAGCGAGGATGTAGCACCTCGACGGTTGGAGTGGGAACTTGTTGGGGCTAAAGGAAAGGGAAGATAAAGCCGCAATCTCGTATGCGAGTGGCGATTTCGTCGTTCGTATTCACAGAGCCTGGCGAGCGTGACGGGGCAAAAGGTATGGTGCTTTGCTCAGTGATAGAGACTATGACCACCATATGTGCTCTGGTCCCATACGTGTGGCTCGTCGTCTTAGCGACCAACGCAATAACGAGGTACGGAATCCTAACTCTCGGGGACTGAGGCTTACACCCTTAAGTACCCTTAAGTACTCTCAGGACGTACGAGTATATCTCGTAATTAAAATTCTAATTTTCCGTATCGTTTGATCGAAGTGCATAATTTATAAATTATTCCATCCTGCCTAATCTTTATCACCGATAACGACAACCACGCACTATCTACAGCCTGCGTCTTCCTTAACTCTTTCAATTTTCGTTATAAAACGCTTTCCCACCCATTCCTTGTATTTCCATCATTTATAAATAGTCGGTACGATATCTGCGAGGACTCGTTCCTCCAGAAAAAAGTGTCATAAAACGGGGGAGATATCGAATGGACAGCCTTGGTGTATAATTCACTAAACCTTAATTATTAACGCCTCATTAATCCTATTCCTGAATAGCATTGGAGGGTGGTGAGCACACTGGCCGGGAAATGTAGGTAGTATAACTTTCTTCCTGCCTCGCCCTCCTTGATGGAGCGAGGGTGACTGAAAAGATCAGAAAGTCGTGGGTCGATATATATATATATATATATATATACGAGAGCACAATCGCTTAGCTGCATCTTTATGCACGAACGATCTCGTGAAAATTCGCGCCTCTTGCACAAATCGAAAATAGAGGATGATGAGAAAGCAGAGATTCAATTTAAGGAAAGGACTCGCGAAGAAAAAAGTTTTGAAAAAAGGGACTTTTCGATATCTCCTGGCAAATACTACCGGCTATTAGCTATTTTCCATCTATCATAAAAAAAAGCTCTTTCAGGATAACTGCTGAAGATCGAAAAATCGCTTTGACATCATTTATAAAACCGGAGAACAACTTTTTTCCCCATGTGGAGAAACGAACCAAATAGTAATTTTTACGAGTAACTTGAAAAGTTCTATGCAAATCTATTGTTATTTATACCTTTCCACATTAAATATACGCGTAATAATTAATGGGAAATATTATCCAAACGTTTTTACAAATCTTAGTACTTTTTACTTTCATCCCTTATCTCTCTCTCCCTCCTGTGTGTCTCTCTCTCATTCATACTAAACGAGTCTATTTAGCCTAACGAGTACTTAATTGATGATTTATCGTCTGCAGGTTCAATCATGCGAAGAGATACGCTCCCTTTAATACCGCTTTTCCACTCTCCCCTATCTCTCGCCACTTTCTTCAGTCTCATCTTCTTGCTGCCTTTCTTTCCCTACCCCTTCCCTTCGTCCTTTCTTCATTTAAGTTTATTATTATCAGATACATATATGTACGTAAATGGCACAAGTTGTTCGTCATTAAAGCACACAAAAAGGGGTACGATAAATCTCGGCTGAGTTATTGGCAGTGTCCTTCGTATAATTTGGGGGTACACTCGAATAATTCAAAAATAAATTCATTTTTTATGTAAATAGGCTGTTGTTATTTTTCTATGCATTTTTTCCATGTTTATCGCAGCCAAATTCGCAGAATCTTGGCACCCGTACTGTTCAAAATATCGGAGCTCGTTTACTTTTAGTTGGGGTAAACACGGCAGTAAATGTTAACGCCTCAACAATACGAAAACTTCACGATGAAAAATAATATTTCTGCGTTATACGCGATAACGAAAACTATATTCATATTTTAGCGAAATGTAGAAAACGTGTTTTTCACCGTTTCAAAAATCGTGAGTCCTGTCTAGTTCACTTCCCGTCGACAGTTTATCTCCAGTTTCTAAACCAACTTGTCTCCAGACGCTTCCGCGTTTTCTGATCTAGCTCTACCTCTTCTCTTCTTTTCTGTCGTTTCTTACGTGCCAACTAAGACTGCTATCTATATAACGATTCGTTATAACAGCTGCAGTTTCGCGAGTGAACGAGGGAATGAGAGGGAGAAAGCGAGAGACGAAGCAGCGAGCAGATCCCTGCACCGTGGTCGCGAGACATTGAAGTAAAAGAAACGAGATTGGGTTTTGTAGTAAAAATTATGCAAACGTCGTCTACTTTCTTATTCCTCGTAATGATTTTTTTTCCCGTTTTCGTAAACCCTCGGGAATGTTTTTATCATAGCAAAGATACTTAATTCATTCTATTTTTTACAAGGAAGTTTCAGTGTTTTGATGAAAAATGAGGACAGAGCTCAAAATGCAAATACTCCATCTTCTTTCCATACCAAATTTTTCAGCACCTTTATTTTTTTTTATTCGTTTAGTTTCTTAGACGATACATTTCCTTGTTTCTTTGTTTTTTGTTAATAATTTTCATACTTGCTACCACTCGCTTGATGGATACCAATTTCCATCTTTTATCGTATAATCTCCACTTTCGCGATAGTTTTCACTCGTAAAACCTCTATCTTTGTATCATAAAAAATAAGTTTCCCTCTTCCTCGACTTTGCCCGGTCGCGCCATAAATAGACGAGTGCGTAAATTTCTCTGAGAGAACAAACTTGAAAGTTTGTCGATGTGTTACGCGCTGGATGTCGTGAAAAGGGATGACACAGACGACGAAGGCGCCACTGAGTTTTTATTATGAGCAGAATTTTACGCGAGTCGGCCCATCGACCTGAAAGAAAAGTGATTCACACCTATTTTGCAAAATTTTTAACAAGTCCTGATAATAAAAAAACATTTTGAAATTCGAAATCTTCTTCTCTTATATATAAAAATGGAAGAATGTTTGTTTGTTTGTCTGTCTGTCACGAGTAATCTCCTATACCATTCGTCCGATTGCAATGAAAATTTGGTGAATTGTAGTCCGCACTCCCGAGAAGGTTTCTGCGTTAGTAGAATAATTTTAATTGCCAAAATAAACGCGTACAGGGCAAAACAAAATTAACATTTATGTATATCTATATATAGAGATTATTTGACAGCTGTCAAAGTATGCTACCAAAATGACATGCGAAATAAAAGACACACATTTGTTTTAACGACTCGATCGACTCGATATTACACATATCGATTGCATAATTCATTTGACAGCGAATGTCAAATTAAGGAGGTTTATTTGGTATCGAGTAAGTCAAAAGAAAAATTTGTGTGACAAGCGTAGTCAATTCAGCATGTTTGACGGTGCCGCGAATGCTTAACCTCGCAAAAATTATTATTATTCGAGACAAATTAATTTATTATGAATCTCATGAGTACTTAATCGATTTTATGAAGCTCTACAAATATTCCTTAGATATTGTTTTATTAATTCTGCAATTTTGGTCAAAAACTGTTTGTCAATGGCTGTAAATTTAATGTTCGTAGACGGAAAAACCACTAAAACCCATAAAGGTACGTGTTAATTTAGGAAAAATATGTTTTTATTTATGTCCCGCG
Organism: Netelia fuscicornis; assembly: GCA_946811545.1. NCBI lineage: Eukaryota > Metazoa > Arthropoda > Insecta > Hymenoptera > Ichneumonidae > Netelia > Netelia fuscicornis. The sequence goes on along the minus strand of OX328011.1, from coordinate 20,842,102 downwards.
AACAAGGTATCCTCGAGTCTTCAAATTTTAAGAACATGACTTTATAGATACTGATAACTATATTCTGATTTTTTAATCAATATATGTTTTTTTAATTCGCTGACCAGATGAATTTCCTTAATTGTGACATTAAATCGGGAAACGATTGGAAGATATACACGTCAGTCACAAATGAAAAATAAATTACGTGCTTCAGAAACGGACGAGCAACGAGAAGCAAGACAGGAAACAGTTAGAGTACGTACGACGACGTACAAACTTTTTTTAAATATCCGCAATAACAGACGAATTAATTAAGAAAGTTTTTGAAAATATTGCACATAACTACAAAAAACATATGTGGTTAAGGGAACGTGCTATACTAGCAGCAAAAACACCAATGTCAAGTATATAAATTTCACGATTCAAAAGAAAATATCATGAGAAACTGAAACGTACAAGTCAATTGCTGCTTTTATTAATGAAGCACAAGTTGTTAATTATCCAACTGAATTCTTGAATTCGTTTCATTTGCCAGGCATAGAGTCGTACGTTGTAACATTGAAAATGGAGGTGCCTATCATACTTTTACGAAACATCAACCCACCACGACTTTGCAACGGTACTGGGCTTCCAGGGAAAAATATGATGAACAATATCAGCGAAACTACAATTTAAAATAGAAAATTTGAAGGAAAAGACGATGTACTGTTGTCACGTATCCCAATGATACCAAAATATATGTCATTCAATGTCAAACGCAGTTTCCAGTGCGACTCGAATTTGCAATGTCCATCAACGAAGCACGGGGACAATCGCTAAAAATGTCTATAGTATAGATTATATTTGGAAAGTCTATACTCCGCATATGGACACAAAAAACTAAAAATATTGTGTGTCAAATAAATTATGACACCAAAACGGCGTTGCAACGCATGCCGGATACCGCTAGTTCTTTATAAATTCTCGACAATGTTGATAACAAAGATTTATATCTTTTAGTTTATAAGTGTGATGAGTTTTAGGTAGATACTTATATTAAAATGTAAGAAAGGCAGAGGGAGTACATAAGTATTTTGAGAAATTAAAAATATCATCGATATTAAAACGTTTTTTTTAATCCCCATTTTTTTTATCGTAAGCCACCATTTTTCGCAACTTCCTTTGTTTCACAGAATCCCATAAAATTTGGTGATTTGGGCAAATCTACGTATTGTTTGCGAGTCTTGCAAGTGACTTTGGCTGATTAGGCACGCACAATGACGCGGAACGACTTATCCGCGTACGGTTAAATATCGATTATGGAAATATTAACGAGACATTCCCGTCTCTGGAAGTACATTGACAAACGTTCCCAGTGACATAAAACTTGAGGATGCTTCTCTACATACATTTTTTCTCGAAAACACCTCGTACGCATCTTAAAAACCGGATTGGAATATTTAAATATTTGTCGAACATATTCTTATTACATTTTCAATATATTTTTTTTCATACGCTTCATTTCCTTCATTTATCTAGATCAACTTGCACGAGGTATCGAGATACGTCATATTTATTATATTAAGAGAAATATAAAAAAAAACGGTCTCGATTTTTGAAATGGAACGAAATTTGAAATGGACAATTATCATTTTAGAAATACAAAAAAATAACAATTACCTGCATAAACTTCGATAATCTCAAAAATATCGAGAATTGGTCGCAAACGGTGCAACTAAGTCCCAACTTCAAGTTACAATTGTCGTCTTTTAAGCGAAGGCAATGTCAAGGTTAAAAGTTCAGTTAAAATTAAGAATACAGTTGTCTAAATTAAACTATATATTCCATGAATGAAATAAGTAACGGGCAAAGAAGCGCAGCCTAATTCACCCATAAAATCGCTACTTTCATTACTCTGATAAAAACAGGTGGGACCGAATACAGTTTACTTCGAAACATGTCTCCTCGACGCTTTTGTAGACCAAGCAAAGATAGCAAAAAGTTACACAAACTGGAGAATACGTCATGCGAGCATCCAAAGTAGAAGGTGTCAGTCTCGAGTCCACCTCGTAGGTCTAGAGTTAAAATAGATATATGCTGTCAATGGATATGAGTAAGAGAGAACGAGAAGGAGAAACTATGAGAGAGTACCTCATATGGTACTGGTCGTGTCGACAGCATCGCCTTAACATAGTTTCGAACCAAGGGTTTCCGCTCTTCAATAAGTCCTGGGCGAAACAAAGTTTGTCGTTCACTACTTCGTGGCGTTCTCTATACCTCATGTTCTCTATATATAAGTCCCTTAAGCTTTCTTCTTCAACCCTGTCGGGTGGCGTGCGTCCGGAGGTCGAAATTTCAAATTTTCTATATAACAGTCGCTTGTCACCCCGGAAAATCAATAATGACGTTAATGTATCCGAAGTTTCCAGACGGACTTCACGCGGGTTGTGATAAGCGTGTACAATCTCCAATCAACAACGTTGCTGACATTTAAGATTGAGATCAACTACCTATATATCAATTATAAAATTTTTTAAATTGAGATTACGATGTACAAAATCTCCCGTTTTGATAAATAAAAATAAAATCCGCTAGGTTATTCTCCCCAAATTATTGTCACTACAACAAAATTGGTTCAATTCGTATTTAATCAAAATCAGGTAAAAACTGAAAGTGTTTAAAATATTTTTGTCACGTAGGAAACTTTCGAGCATTCAATGTTTTAGTATTGTCCCGGTCCAACCAGAGAACATCTCTATTATTTATCGACATCGATCCACGTAGTTTATATTCTCGGGTGACGCAAGAAACCTCGAGCGAAATGCAAGAACGATTCTTGCACCCCGCATTCTATTCCTGCACCTGTAATCCGAAGCTGGTCTCCCGTTACAAACCTCTAGAATTTCTTTCCTATAAAATATACATATATATTCTTCAGGAGATCGTTGTCAGAAGGTTCTATTGTTCTTTCTAACAATCTTCGCTGCAGGTTCTCCCCTTTCCAAAATTTTCAACCCTCGCTTCCTTTTCATCGTTTCTCTATTATTTCGTGCATCTCGATGTATATCCTCACTCCGGAAGACGAGCGTGTTCTTCCGCTCGTCTCCACAGAACTTTCGTTCGAAAACATTGAGTTTTATACTTTTCGATATGAAGCCGTTTCGATATCGAGAATCGAAACGTCTTGATATCGAGGCGAAGTTCATCGGGCAACATCAAACTCCTCTCGAACTCGTTCGAGCGACTTTCATTCACGCACGATCCACGAGTAAAATATATTTCAAAATTTTAGTTAAGATCTCGTTGACTATACGTGTATATAAAAATTGCTCTCGTTCACTTCTTATTTGCTGTCATTTCGTTCTGACGCATACGATATATTCGCGATACACACGCGACAGAGATATCAGTGGCGTGTTCGACTTGCGACTTCCGTTGGTACAAGGAGAACGTTCGTGCTGGTTCGAACTAGCTCCAAACTTTGTTTCACTTCCTGATTTTCACGAATGGAAGATCGAAGGAGCGAGGCAACGATGGAGGAAGAAAGATGGGGAGGGTTGAGTACCTGCGATTGAGTTCTCTGTACTTATGCATTATACATATGTACATACATACACACACACACACACACACACACACCGAAACCGAGGGGAACTGCAATACTCGCTGGACGCCTATTCTAAGTTCATTTCGCTAAGCCTATTCCGCAGTTTGAAACTTTGAGGAGCTCGCTCAGTTCTCCTACACATGGAGAATCGGCAACACTTGACGCGCATTCGTCAGTGTGCAATCTACCAACGTAGCAATCGTGGAAACGAGGTTCTCCGTTCGTCTTATTTCTCTCAAATATCAATTTGTCTCGGCTTCTATCCGACTCTCTCGCACGAGTCTTACTCACGCTTGCTATATCCCCTTTTCCTCTCCATCCAGTCTCTGGTTAACCAACTAATCTTTACCAAGTGATTAATCGTCGGCTTAATCTTGCACTAATAAAAATACTTCATGCACGAAAGAGAGAACTGAGACGTATAGAAATTGTTAGAGATCTCTGAGGAAATATGGCAATCTCGTAATAAAGCGTAGAATTTTTAAATTGTGATACTTTTCTCGATGGAGTCATATTTAAAAAAGCATCGATCTTCGGATCGTCGGAAATTTTCATTTTTGTTTTTTTTTTTGGAGATTTTTACAAACATCGTTTTACATTCAATTCGTAAAATTGTTATTGTCTTATCAATAAAACAATATATATATATATATATATATATATATATATATATATATATATATATATATATATAACAACATTTAATTTTTGTTATCTCCAGGGACGTCAATATCGTGACGAATAGGCCACTTTGAAATTTGAATCTTGATCATGAATTCCTGTTAACGGATAAACGTTAGTGTCCATTTCACGAAAGCCACGGTAGGTACACGGTTCGATATTTCGATATACAGATCGTGAGGTAGAGAGCGTGGTAGGATATTAGTATATGTCAAATTAAATTGCTCCAGGTATTCGAAGCAGTCGGGTCAGTACGATGAAGCTTGTGAAGCTTTTGCGCAAAGTGGCATCGACCAATCTAGGGGATATCAATTTCGTGCTGGACATACTACGGCCCGCGGTCTCTCCCCTTGACTGGTCCAGTGTATACGGTCGGGTGATTATGGATTAGCTAGCTGGTGGAGGTGGCAGTCAGCGACGGAGATAACTCGGCTCTAGGCGTCCCATATATACACACACGCACTTAAGCGCGAGTATACCCGGCACCCACGTACTATACTTATAGGTGATGGTGCCAAGTACCTATACTGTTTAGGAGCTTCCACGACAAATTGGGAATTGCGGAGATAGCTACGACCGGTCGACGGAAGTCGTATGTAATAATTTCCAAATTTATTTTCTCACGATATTAATAAAGAAGAGCCAGAAAATAGCAATGATTTAGGGAAGATAAGGAGAAACGGATGTAGATATTTCATTGTCGTTTTAGTTTCGTCATGACTTGGTTATTATATCATCAAGGAGATAGTTTATATCAGGGTAATGAGGAATTGATAATCGACAGTTTTCGAATATCAATGGTGTAGGCTGTAACATAATGAAGCATGAAACTTTATGCTTCGATATTTACATTGGTAAATATTACTTTTGTCCTGCACTCGGTTATTTTCACGTATAATTTCGTTCCCATCGTATGCATGAACTTTCCAGGGGATTTGGGTGGAACCATCGAACGAGGAAATAATTGGGTCTATTAATTCTAATTCAATTACTTCACCAGTGGGCGTTAACGAGCCGTGTGTTGAGAGTGCCGCATTTTGAGCCGCTGAATAATTCAATAAAGCAACGATCGTGCAGATAGGGGATCTAGAGTCTCTTTTACAAGCCCGTGGTGCCGGTTGCACGCACTACTGGCACCACTTTTCGTAGTTTTCCGCTTCGGTGCGAAAATAAGATTTTCTTCAACGTGGTCAAATTTTCCTTACTTCAAGGCATTTTTCCCAATGACCAAATGTTTCTCGAGGGGTCTGAACAAATATCGTAACTAACATAAGTTCGTAATTATAATAAGTGTTATAGTACGTTTATTAATTTCACTTTCCATAGCTATGAGAAAGGACAGCTCTGTGATGGTAAACAAAAATAAGCTTTTTTTAATCAATTTTTTACATTCACTCAATGGTTTTTGAACTCAATTTAAGATGCAATCACAATGTTAATCCATATACAGTTCCGGGGAAAGTTTCCTGATAAAATTTGAAAACAGTGCCGAGACGATTTGTTATGCCATTTCATCGATAGTAGGGGAGACTGGGTACGGTTGTAACAGGGTACGGTTGTAACAACTCAAATATCTTCGAAAGTATGCACGGTAGATTAAAGATGCAAAGAGCAAAAATACGCGGATTCTAATTCCGGACATGATTCCCAGTGTTACGGCATGCTTCGAGCCCGGAATACGCTTCCATATAGGTCTATTGTGTATCTTCGAGCAAAAGTAACCAATTTTCAAACATTTCATTTCGATATATCTTCTAATTGATATCATTTATCATATTCAATATTTGCATACATAAATCTTGTATTATAGAGATTATAAAACACTAGCTGCCATTTTTGTAAGTTATTTTGTCTCATCACTGTGTATCGTTTTATTGCAAAAAGTGAGGTGGGTACGGTTGTAACGATTTTCATGGGTACGGTTGAAACGCTACAAATATTCACGAAAGACAAAAGACACACGTCTTTCAAGCCTCGACACGCATATAAGACTAGACTTTCCGCAGAACTAACGCACGCAGAGATATCTATTTCATTTATTCGATTAAAAGTAAGTATTTTTGATCAGAACTTTTGTTTAGAAGCGTACAAGCAGTGTCGACCTGGAGAAAAATGAGTGCAATGTCAAGGAGATTGTCGACTGTGGTCTCACGTAGGCCGCACCGATGGTAGTCGCTATTACATATTCAATCATTGTGACGAATATGATTAAATTGTCTTGAAAATTCTAATTTAAATTTTGTATTATTTTTTTATCAAGCGTGATGTCTTTATGTTAAGTTACCTTAATTTGTTTTTACTTTTAATTGTTTAAAGACGCTTATTTCAATGTTTATTTCATTAAAGTTGTTGACTGATTATGTGACCATAAGAATATAACTTAAATAATAATAAAAAGGTCCCATACAAGAGTAAACAAATTGGAAAATACATTAATACGGGTTTTTCATTTAAAAAAAGTGATAAAAAGGGATGCATTGTGTGTGATTTTAATGTGTTACAACTGACCCCCGTCTCTGTTACAACCGCCCCTGGTATGGGTACGGTTGTAACAGTGGCACATGTTTTATAAAACAATTTTTATTTCATATTCTTAAAGGGATGGGCACCTAATCGTGGTCTCTATTTGAAGGCAGATATTCAGCCTTTAATATAAAAAATTTTATTTGCACATTTATACCATAATTGCCAGGTTATGGACGATCAACGCAAAATTGTTACAACCGTACCCAGTCTCCCCTAGGTCCAGGCAAATTTAACCAACGCCATTTTAAAGAACAGGGATTTCCCTTCACATAGGCTTTTTAAAAAGAAATTTTTAGATTTTTTTTACAATTAGCATCCAGTTTTGAAAACGAAAATTTTTTGTCGTTTTTTTGTTCTTTGCGACTGGAACCCCTTTGCAGTAAAATTTTTTTTAACAGATTTCTTTCATCATACTCATAAAGGTAGAAGTAAGCTTCAATTTCATTTTTTAGAAAATTGTCTACGATTTTTTTTTCAAAGATATGTCGTTTTTTGAGAAAAAATAAACAATTTGAAACTTGCTCCATAGGACGAAAACGATGAGGTTTACAGTAAAACTTCAAGACGGCAAAAAGTTGTATTACTTTTTGTTGAGTTCAAGAGAATTTTTTTCAATTTTTTTTTGTCGAAATTTTTTTCCCACCTAATTCTGGTCAGCTCGATTGATCTGAATACCATGAAAATAATAGAATTACATTTTTTACTTACATATTAAACTTCGGTCTCGTCGAACAAACCTCCTCTCGCCGACATCACGCTTTTCACCACCACGCGGCATCCTCTCCACAAGTTTTTGGAATATCTCTCGGGGTGTTTCTTTCTAGCTGACCGGAAATAGGTGGAAACAAAATTTCGAAAACAAAATCTGAATAAATTCTCCTGAACTTAGCAAGAAGTTGTAAACCCCATCGTTTTCGGCCTATGGAGCAATTTGCAAATTGTTTTCTTTCTTTTTTTTTCAAAAAACGGCATACGTTTGAAAAAAAAATCGTAGACATTTTTCTAAAAAATGAACTTGAAGCTTAGACTTCCCACTTTATGAGTATGGTGAAAAACATTCGTTAAAAAATGTTTAATTAAAAAATTGTCGTTTTCAAAACTGGGTGCTAATTATAAAAAAAATCGTAAATTTTTTTTTTAAAGCCAATATGAAGGGAAATACCTGCTTTTTCAAATAGCGTTGGTTGAATTGGCCTAGGCCAACTACCGGCGAAATGGCATAAAAACCGTTGCGGCAATATTTTCAACTTTTGCCCGGAAACTTTTCGCCGGTAGTGTATATTAAAGTAGATGCAAGTAAATTATGATTGGAAAACAAACAATAGTTAATGTACAATAAATATTTATTGTACGATAACTCGAGCAATAATAGTCGAATATGTAAAATTTGTATAAACAATTTTTTGTGATTGTAATAATTATCGTTAAACGCGCCCTTTTCTGAAAATGACTATTTCTTAAATGTAATCATTTTAGATGAAAATAATATTTTTTTATTCCGAAACGTGGTCATATTTCGAAAAATAAATAAAACAAAAAACGATATTTATCACAGTTATAACAAAATTTCGTGGAGCAATTTTACGCATCCGACTATTATTGCTCGATTTTTCATCCGTCTTATCATTTGTCAATAAAAATTAACTTGAATCCACTTCAATGTATGTGGAATAACATATTGTTAATTGAGCCCAAAAAAGCCACTAACATAAATTAAAAAAATTCACCAGAAAAGCTTATATTTCTAACCGTCACAGTGTTCTCCTGCTTCAAACCCCTGAATTAAGGATAGGATAGTATCACAATTTAAAGTTACATCGCTTAGCGGATTTTTTCCTAAAAAAAATATATTATGTTTTAAACGACGATCGCCACATCGTTAAATTGTTGAAATATTTCATCGCGATAAGAATGATGTAAATGACGAAAAAAAACCTCTATTATCTTTACAGACGCCTGCGATGAACAGTAACGCGTAATTACATTCCAACCCTCGTTTTTGTTTTCCTATATAATCATTCTCACGAGCGACATATTTTCTACCCCTTGCCTCTCCGTCCACGTTTTCCCCCGTATCTTCTCGTTCTCTACTTCGTCTTATTGTCCCTCGCTTTTCTTTCCTTTCGTCGGACGATTACGTTCTCTCTACCGCGACTGTCGAATTAATCGGGCATGCGCTAGACGTCAAGCACAGAAAACGAGTGCCACCGACGTGAACTTTGCGCTCGAATTTTTTTTTCATCCGATGGACGAAGTAAATCGCGGAAGAAACTGGAGGGCCATCTTGCGGCGAGATTCAATATAGCGAGCAATAACGGTAATAGCTTGATTATATATATGTTGTACACACGTGTATCGTGTAAACAGTCTTGGTAGACGTTGTAGAGAAATGCTGGAGAGGTTGAGAGAACAAAACGTGCCGTTGAGTACCGGACTGGAATAAAAGAGTAACGACAAGTTTCGTGGTTCAATGTACGTGCAAGATTGACGAGCTTCTGCTTTTATATAGTTCGCAGAGAACGACTCTTCTCGCAGCTTTATTTTTGTAACTTCGTAATTGTTCCTACGTTTAAAAGTCGCTCGTTAATAATTCCCGAAGTATAAATAAGTGTTTTCTCTCTTTCCGTATTCCCCTTCGAATTAACATCAAACGATCAAGGCACCTGATTTTATATGAGATTAAAATCAGATTAACCCATAAAATCGCGTTGTTCCATTTCTCCAACATACCGGAAATTCAAATGATTTGACAGATATATTCACGCGTATCAGAATGTAATCTAATATAGATTATAGATAATTTTATGCTTTTTTTTTTGACAGTTGACGTGACGGTTCGATTTCAAATTTCTAAACTTTACAAGTTGAATTTGCTCGATCGCAGGCGCGTGTAAATGTGAAAAAGTGATTAGTGTAAAGTGTTATTCAGTTTTTTTTATAACTTTGTAAGGTAAGTGTTGATTCTTTTTTTTATTTTTAGACATTTTAGAATACCCAAAGAACGAGAAGTAAATAGTTTTGTGGAAATTCAGAGGTTTGATAAGTGCGCAGTGTTGCAAATATACGGTTTTTTCATTTTGAGTGGCTGTCAGCCAATACTACATTTTTTTAAATTATTTTTCCTATGTTATACAGCCCCTAATATAATTAACAAAATATATTTTAACTCAATAACAATACTCGTGCATTTAAGGGTTAAAAATAAAATCAGGCGCCACGATTGCGATTATCAGGCAGTTTCGAACTGTTCTTCCATAGAACTGTAGAACGCCGTACGAGATTATCGATCAACCCCTCTTACAGCGATATTAAGCTATTCGCGACGATGAAACGCAATAAAATCGTGCGTTCGTTCGGGAAAGACACCTCGCTTCTGGAATCATTGAATTTTTAATATTCGCGTACATTCGTCAAACGTTGCAGAGTTTTTAATTGGTTTGTTCTTCGCGGAACGAATCTTTCTCGTTCTATGAATACTTCAACGAGTTGCGCAACGGCAGTGAATCACAGTCGGCGTAGGTTCGAGTGTCTCTGCATGATTAAATAAGAGAGATCTGTTTCTGGATTGCTTGCACGCGGCTCTCCGTCACTCCGGGCGTTTCAATGCCACATACACGCACATACCTACACATATACAAAAATACACACACATGTCTAAATTGTGGACAGATCGTGCTCGCGCACGCACCTGCAACCTCCCGCAAGAACGTGTTTGCACGTTATCCCGCTAGTTTCTCTTCGCATGTGCGCTCGGGTACGCCCCACCGCCGAATTTGTCGTCGTTCTACCACCGGAAGTATCAAAAACCATCGGGCGTGTAAGTTGTAAGATTTTGCGGTAACTGGCAAAGCCTTTGCCACCTATAAATACGGAAGGCGGGTGTGTGACTTCTCAGCTCTCTCTCTCTCCCCCTCTCAAATCTCTCTTTCTCCATCTCTCTTTCTTCGAGGTACACAAACTACGTGAAAACTTGAAATATTCGGTGGAAACGCAACGGCAGGTGCGACACATTGCGCTCACTTCGCTGTGGGTGTTGTTGGCGTAGCGCAACACGCTGGATTATCCCAACCGTTCTCTTTCTCTCTATCTCACTCACTGTGTTTTACCATACGCTCGAGTTCTTAATTACGCGTACAACGCGACGGGTCCGGACGTTTTGAAAATTGATGCGCAACACCGTAAACCAATTTATATTCTCGCTTGTGAGAAAATCCTACGGTAAACTTAAGGATTTAATCTAAACTGTTTATGAAAAATATAAAGAAATTTGGATATTTTGTCGTCGGTTATTAACGAAAACAAAATAATTATTACGAGCGCGTTTATCGTCTTCGTTTCATAAATTATTAAAATTATAAGCACAATGCCGAGGTACAATATTTATTCTCAAATACTTTTTTAATAGCCGATAACGCGCCCAAACTTTGGCAATATTCTTCGAGGAATCGCGACCACTTTTGTTTTCGGTGCGGGAAAGTATTAGAAAAAAAACGAATAAGAATAAAAAAAAATGGAATTCAATGCAACGGAGAACTGTGCGGTAGCAGGTGCCCGCTGTTTCCGTCTAAAGTGGCCTTTTGCCCCGGCGTAGAGACCAAGAACGGTGCAATGGCGAAGTGCCACCCTTTCGCGATACCCGGGAGCTAGATATGGCGTCGGGACACTGGTATTATACGTACACATCTCGGCCACGATCCAGCTTTCGCCCGGAGGCGGCTCAGCTTTTCGCTAGATTAATTTTACTGCCTCGTATTTCGTGACCAGACCCCTCGATTACCAACCTCCAAACCTTTTCCCACATCCTCCAATCGTTTACTTTCTTCTGTAATAAAAACAGAAAAAATATCATAAAAAATATAAAACGAAGAAATTGCGAATGTCGTCGACACTATCGTTAGACTTCGCTCGACCGACAAATGCTTAGTTATCGAATCGAATTCGAGACAATCTAAGGTTCACTGAATTCGATAGACAAATGGACTTTGGTCCAGTTTCCAATTTCTTTTTACATGTTTTGTTTTTCTTTTCTTAATTTAACTCTCAACAATTTTGTGACCGGTCAAACAATTCCGACGTAACGAAAATGGAAGTAAATGACGTTTGTTAAGATCGAGGCACGAATAATAGAAAAATAATTCAATGAAAAGTTTACGAAAATCTTTTTAAATTATTCGTGTAATGGCGAATAAAACAGCTTGAGAAAAAACTGGAAAGTATAATGGTAAAAGTGTGGTCTGGTGAAGTCCTGCAGAGGAAATATCTACGTTGTATAATTCGAGAATTCGTTGCGTGAGGCGCGCACTTCGCTACAGCTACGCACGTGAACGAAAACAAGAGTAAACAGGAGAACTAAAGAACTTGAGAAGCGCACGTCTGAAAAAAATTGTTGCAGGGTACATTGAATAAACGAAGAGCGAGTACTCGTTCTTCTCGCCCTCTCTCGCTCTATCTCTTTTCACGAAACAAACCACAGGACCGGAATACAAATAGAGAAGAGCGCGAGAGCCTTCCGTCACGTCGTAAAAGCCACGCGAAGCGCGATGTTCTTCCACGAGGGTGGGTTTTCCGGGGAACGAGAATTACACGGTTGTCAGGTGCAGTGGGTGGCCTCGCAGGCAGCGATGCAACTATGTGAGATAGGGGAGAGCAAGGAGAGAGAGAAAGAGGGAGAGGGAGTGAGAAGAGAGAATGAGGGAGGACGGTGTTCTAAGGGATGCGAGGTTGAAGGACGATGCAAAATTTACGCGCGGGCTCGTGTTCGATCGAACTGCATGGCGAACGTGCAAGAATTGACCGTGAAATATCCCTGATGATTGAATTTCACTATAATTTAAATTCGAGCTTGATAATTGTAATTAACGATTGAAGGGGGGGGGGCTGTCTATTCGACGGTAAGACACATCATCCTAGAGGATGAAACAAATCGTACAACCAAAAATAATCAATGTCGGTAGACTTGTATTTTTATGACGTCATTTTACTACTTTGTTTCGAAGAAAACCAAGTTCGCGTCAACTTTGTTTACGTTTTCCTATATTCGCGTAATGCAAACCCTCGTGAGCTGGCTCATACCGGCTTTATACTAGCGGAATGCAGCGTGCTATGTTTCACGTAGATGCATGTTTATTGCTGCATTAGCAGAGCGACAGGAAGGAAGAGAAAGAGACCGAACACGCGGGATAAGCCCTACGACAGGATTTTGCTGGTTTACAGTAGGATTTCAGACCACCCTGTGAAATATCCTGTTCTTAGTGCTTTTCTAGCTACATAGACTCTCGGCAATCGCGCTCTATCGGTAGATACTCCACGAGTCTGTTTCATCCCTGTTTCTCACGATTTTAGCAATGGAAATTCCAAACTACCGAAAGCTCATCATGAAATTTTATCTCACCTTCCTAAATTCGTGTGCGGTCAAATAGAACAAAAGAGAGGCGCTGCGAGGTAAATAATTAGAAAAACATTAAACAACTATCATCAGGTTGTATGTTCAAGTTTGTCGTCAAAAATACTGAGTCGATACCGAATCGATAGGGGTAGAAAGATAGGCAGTGGACGATTCTTTTGGGTTTCGTACGGTATCCATAGAGTTTCGAACTTAACCAATATATAATATACTATCTCCTTATAAATTCTTGTCTCGCGCGTGGAAGCTATCGAGCCAGAGTGTGCGATAAAAAAACTACCCCCTCTTTTTCCGAATTACCCGCTTCGCTGTCGCCACATCGATACGAACCTCTGGTGTGTGCGTTCGATCCAGGAAGATCGCCCATACTGTCCACCATATCCACCACACCTACCACCACGAAAGACCGGGTTTATTAATCCGTAATGGCAAAACGATTAGTCAGGGTTGGCTTGGGTCTCTCCCCATTCCCCCCCGTGTGCTCGCCATCGGGCTGACAGTCGCACGCGCGACCTGCCCGTGATTAATAATCATCGCTGTATTGCCGGAGAGCTCTGCGTGCTCACTCCCTTCGGCCATCATCCACTTCCCAACCCCCCATCGTAGTCTGCACCACCTCTCGTTGCCCACCCTAACTATCGAGACCATCGCCGTCACCTCCGTCACCACCGCCACCACTGCCATCACCGCCACCGGTATCGGCACTCCACCAGTTCGTCTTCCGGTTCCGGTTGCTATGCGGATGTCCGTTGATACTTCCGTTTGTCCTCTTTTATCGCTTCGATAACTACGCATATTCTTCCTTCATAGGTATAGATCGTACATGGAGAGAATTTCTTATTAATTTTTACGGTGAAATCTCGGTAAAAATTGCATTATAGACTTGAACCCGGTGATAAATGTGCAAACGGTTGAAAATCGACACTAGCTTCAAATATTTTACTTTCAGGCATGTCAAAATTTTAGCACGCAGCATAATTTTTACGCGCGCTACACAGAGCTCACGGATTACGGCCAGGCGACCTAGCCCTAACTGATTTTACTGTGAAGAACGTAAAAATTCTGGTGAACGCACGGAAAATTTCAGCTTCCTTTTTTTCAATTTTCAAGACAAACGCGCAAATTTCTCAATTTGCACCGTACACTTTCATTTGTATCAGCCCTTTTTTCAACTTATTGCAGTAATGTTTACGTTTCGCGAAAATTTACTGTTAATCTCAGTAAAAATCTTAAAATTGTGTTTAATTTCTGCCACGCAACAGCAAATTTGTATTCATTTCGATTAAAATGCATAATTTATTTCCTAAAAGCCTGAAGAATTGCGCATTTGTCACTCAGTTACTGTGATTTTACAGTAAAAATTACTTAAAAATTGTTTCCGTATATATTTTTGTTTGCACAGTAGCGAGAACGACCTAAGCATTGGTTTCTTTTTCACGTGTAAGTACAGGAAGAAGCTTTTGGAATTTTAAGAGCTTACTTTTCGAACAACGAAACGAGAAAAAAAAAGATTTTAAATAGTTTATATTACCTTTCTCTAAGCCTTGTACATAGATAATGAAATGCTTGAGGGGGATAAATTCGTGATATCTATCCGAATGGCTTTTCGGTCTCTCATTAGCGAGATGAATTTCAAAGTCTAATTTCAACCACGTACGGTTCCGCGTATAAACGAACGTCATACCCTAAAAGAATCGGTTAGTCCCTTATCCTTTATGCCTCGACGTTCTCTCTATTATCGAGCCGACTATCTCTAGAGCCACTGAATAATTTTCTCAGTACGATAGCATAGAGAGAATGAGATAGACACAGAAGAAGAAGAGAGAACAAGAGCGAGCGAGAGAGAGAGAGAGAGAGGATCATCGTTTGAACTTACACAATCTCGCAGGATCGTGAAAATGGTTTCGAACTCGTTCCTACATTTCTCTACAGTAGGTAGGTAAAGGTAAAGGGAAACGTGCGATCGTGGAGGGAGATAGAATTCTACTGTAATGTAATAAGCATCGCTCGTGGTGAGAAAAGGAAAATGGGAAACATACATGTACTTGCAAAGAGAGAAAGAGCCAGAGAAAGAGAGAGAAAGAGAGAGAGAGAGCTAGAGAAAGAGAGAGAAAGAGAGAGAGAGAGAGAGGGAGAGAGAGAGAGAGAGAGAGAGAGAGAGAGAGAGAGAGAGAGAGAGAGAGAGAGAGCGTGAGGTGTGCTGGGAGTTAGCTGGTTACGATGTGTGCTATCTAAATCCTCTCCCATTGCCACTGGTGTTACCGGTTGCTCTACTGACGTTGTTTGGACCGTGTCTGGTACCAGGGCACCTACCAACCAGGAGAACCAACACCGGTAACGGCAACATCAGCCGCCAGACCGAGCCGAAACGTGTGCGCCAGAACGGCACGTCGACGTGGAGAACGACGAGTCGCGCGCGCAACGGGGATGAATTATTCGGTGTCTCGTGCACTCTGCGTCCTGGAACACTGATGCGAACACTGACACCAACGTAACCGCGCGAGGGGGTTGTCTCCATCTCACTCTCTCTCTCTCGTGTCACAGTCGACCTTTGTCTCTCTCTCTGTCTCTCTCTCTCTCTCTCTCTCTCTCTCTCTCCCGCCCTAGCTCATTCCCTTCTCGTTTGCTCTCTCCATCCTGTTATTACTCTGCCTCTCTGTCTCTCTCTCTTCATCCCTCTCGGACTTTCATCCTCTCGCTCTCTCTTTACCTTCTGCCGTTGACAATGTCATCCATAATGTTCGTCCGACTCGGGCTGAGCCTCGTCGTGTCACACGGAATTTCGAGGTGGACGACGCCGACCCAACGCAGCGTTGGTACACCAACCCTGTGGCTTTTATACCCTGGCGTCGAGGGTCGCGCCGCTAGTGGCGCACATGCGTTGTCATATTTATACGATGTACGTGAAACTTTCGCTTCTTTTTCCCGGCCGCGAAATGATCGCGTGGAAAATCACTTCGGCAAATTATATCACCGGTGAGTTTTTTTTTGGTTTACTGTTAATGAAACGTTGTAAGTATATCACACACACGACGTTTTATTTAATGGAATATTAACAAAGGTAGAGATTATTACTTATAAAAAATTATCACGAACATTCAGTGCCAAAGTCTAAAGAGCATAAAAGTCTTAAATTTCGATAATTTTTCACGTATCGGATGTTCATTTAGATCGCCATAATCGCTGCGAGATGATAGAACTTTATAACGATCTTTTACGAGATCGAGCTTGCAGTGAATTTGATTATGCATTATACGCCTCATGCTCTTTCATCCGGAGATTATTGAATTATCGTTTGGGTTTCCGACTTCACTGTGAGGGTGTCGACCTTTAGTTCCCACATTACGAATCCCTTTCACTCCCTCGCACTCTCACCCCCTCGATCCTTGCTGTACACCCTTGAAAATCCTTTTAACTCGCTATCTTCGAATTCCCCAGAGTCGACATTGGCTTATATTCGGTACTTTCGCGAGCCATTGCGGTTCAAGCCATGCCCTTCTTCGATCAACCCGTTCAATGATCGTCTCGCTAATCACGATTAATAATCTCGAATAGAGATTTTCTAACGGAGAATTACCTCTCGGTGAGCCTTTTACAATTTTTCCCTCGCGGTTGATTATTGTCCAACGCAAGCTCGAAATTTTGCTTGCGCATTTCTCGTTTCGACAAAGACAAGGCTCACCCTCTGAAGCGTGGAGCCACGAGAGTTGCATAGACGTCTCGGCGAGTCGCGACGGTTCGCGAAATGCTCCGTGGGTCGTCCGGACTCGCAGACGCAATTAATTGGCTCGTAAATTAGCTCGCTCCGGGTTCCGACCACAATGGGTCCGTAGGTGGTGGTGAGTCTGTCCTGGCGTATATTCGAAATCACGCGAGCAGCCTGTATGGAGGGGTGGAGGAGGGATAATATGCGAAACCCGTGGATAGCTCCGACAACACCGATGCGAGCTTTTCGCAATGTAAGAATAAGCGCGTTTGATCTATGCGGTATTTCGGGTTCGCCCAACCTTCCTCGGCTTTTCCCCAGCACCCATGGGCTATACGTGCCTGCGCGTTGCCTCGGTCTACCGTTACAACCGCGAACAAGCCAACGTGCCACCACCCACCCAGGACATCCAACGATTTCTCCCGCCACCAGTGGAAATTATAATCCACCGCTTTTAACCACCGTTTGCTATCGCTATTTTCACCCTGCCCCCATCCTCTTCTCCTTCCCTACCTTCGCAGTAGCTTTACCATTCTATCGAGCTTTTGTGCGTATACGCCGGAAACTTTTGATGCATTCCACCGACTCGTATCACCCTGAAAATTGTACGATCGGTTCTTTTACGCTCAATGTTTTTATTGTTGGTTACAAATTATTGGTTCTTGACTTTTCTACTTTTATATTTTTATTTATCGTTATTTTTATTTCAATTATTATTTGTCTCGTTTGCATTTCCAATTAACTTTCGCCATGTTTGGTTAGTGCGGCTTTAGATCTTTTGTTCTCATCTTTGCTTATTTTATAGGTAATGACGATGTTACTTTTTTCTGATGGTATAAACTCGTGTATTATCTCTTATACCTACTCAATCCGGTACTATCGATATGGGTGACAACGGAATTTCCATTTGGATGCTCATTCGTGGCTCGATACTTATCCGATCGCCACGGGTTGCTTTCATTTCACTCTGTTATTTATAGTCCAGCCTATCTCTCCCTCTCGCTCCTCCCCCCCCCCTTTCTCTCTCCTGTCGCTCCGTCTCTCTCTCTCTCTCTTTCTCTCTCTCTCTCTCTCTCTCTCTCTCTCTCCTGCCTCTCTCTCTCTTTGTCTGTCTTTGTCTCTCTCTCTCTTTCTCTCTTCATTCGTTGTGTGCACGGAGGTGAAAAGTTAGGATGGCTGACCATCAGCTATAGGTTCTATGGAAGAGAATGCGGCAGAGGTAAACTCTAGCCTGCTGTTAGACTGTATTATATTCTCTATAAAATCAGGGAGTTGCAGTCAATTTTTTATCCCTGACTTTTATCCCAAAATTCCTGACTCGTCGATATTAAACAATCACACAATTGATTATATCTTCATCGAGGTTTTCTCGAGGAACCAAAATGTTTGACGCTGCTGAAATAAATCTTCAACGCAGTCGCGTAAAAAAAAGTCGGGAACAATACACGACACGACCGCCCTTTTCTTCTTTCTTTTCTTCACAACTTTTGTTCATTTTTCATCCCTGGGTTGCTCCTTTTTTCTGGACAAAACTTGTATAGTCCCGAAGAAATAGACGGTAAGAAGAATATTTCGTTCCTTGCCCTAGGCGATACGAATTCTGAACGAGAGCGATGATGAGGATGAGAAATAAATCGAGAAAAAAGATCGAGTAGCGCGATATCGAATCGTAACGCGTACGGACGTAACGTCAACTACGACTAGACGCGATTTTCCTATGTGCTTCGGCATAATCCAAGAATCTTTCGTTTCTCACTCTCGCGGCGTTTATCTCCGGAAAAAAAACGACAAATGGAGAATATTTAAATCGAAGAGATTCTGTGGCAACTTCTCGTCCAACCCCTCGCCTTGACGCTTAGTTCACTCCACACTTAACTCTCGCATAACCCAGCACGTTTTTTCTTCGACTCAAACTTTCATCTTCTATCTGACACTTTTTTCTTCTATAATCTTTTCCTTTTTTTGGACGAAAAGCGAACGGGAAGGAGAGAGAGAGAGAGATGGAATAAATGCAGGGGACGTTCTCTAGATTTTTGTCCTATAATCGCAGCAAAATCCTTATACCCGACCGTGCACTCGAGAACAAGCGCCAGTCGCAGAAACTGCCTGCAGAATTCTCATTCTTCATCTGCCACTTCCTAAATTCCTGTATTGTAGAAAATCTCAACGAGCCACGTTATTTCGTGCTCTTGCTTTCTCTCTCGTTCTCCATTTCATCGTTCGCTTACTGTCCGTTTTTCTCGAGCTCTCGCTATTTTACGTCTCTTTCTCTGATAATCTCTTCGCGTCTCCGGAGTCTCGGCATCTCGTCATTTTTTTCCTCGTTGGCTCGAAGAAGGAGTATCTTTTTATATTCTCATTCAATGCAGACTCATACTTAAGCCTGTGAATCACGCACTGGGTGAAGTTGCGAGTCAGCCGAGACTCCGAGGTGAAGGCTTTTTTTTCAGTAAAGCCACGAATCCCGTCAGCGAAAATAATCATATTGTTTTTTTATTCAAATCAACTTCGTGAAGTTACAAAATCGACGATGTCTGGTAGTGAATGAAATTAACATTAATAGCGCCGGAGTTTTCACAATTGCAGGTTTAAAAAACTTGAAAAGAGCAACATTTTTATTTCATCCGGAATGAATTTAAAACAAAGATTCTTTTCGATTTCTCGAAATTTATGGGTCAAAAGTTGAAAACAAGTCAAATTGTTATTTTTTCATTTTAGCGTTGATGAGCGACAGACGATCGAAAATCAGATGCTTTACTTGTGTACTTGTATATATTTTTCACACATGGTAGATCATTCTTCTTACTCGTTCATTTTATCGAGCTTTTCGGTGATCGGAGGAAGATTCACCCAACGAGGAAAGATTACAGCTCTTTGCGGCGATCTTTGTGTCAAATCTCGTCCACAACTGCGATTTCGCAGCGCTCATATTACTCCGAGAATGTTTCTGTGAATTTACAATGTTCGAGCGTCACCACGAGACTCGAATTATCCACTGTCGAATAGTTCAACAAGTTAAAAAGTATTCTTTCCACTTAAAAAAAACGGTCCCTTCTAAATTCGTCGGAAAGGCAAAAATTAATTTGTCCAAAACACGAAAATGTATAAATGATACAATGTTGGCACCAAAATTCTGTTTAAAATTTTTTTTGTCCACGATGCTATCAAATAAGGTTAAATTATTGACCTAATTTTATTATAAATTTATAATTTTTAATTATTATAATTTTATTAAATTTTATTATATAAAAGATTTGATTTCTACATTATTGACATTGGAATTCGCTCTTTAGAGTTCAATTCACTATTTTCCATTCACAAGGCTTACTTTGCCAACTCGTCTTTCCGAATATTTTGTACATTTTACATGCAAATATTTTATGATGTCGAGAAACACTACGCTAGACAATATTAACTTAATGAAAGAAACTGCGATGCTGGAACGCGCAAATCACTTTGAGAATCTTTCGGAAAATTGACAAATTTGTACGACATTGTTCTTGAGAAATATGCAGTGCCCCCCCCCCCCCCCCTACGGAATAGAGTTCGACGACATTTTTGATAAATTGTATCTTTCTGCCCGTAATATTGCTCTTAGAAGCAAAGAATATCAACAATAAATTCGTTTCATGATTATTCACGAAGGAAAATATTTTCTCAAAACTTAATCACCGAAATTGTGAAATGGGGTGAAATTTGTTAGAACTTTACGAATATTTTAGCCTTACATTCTATAAGATTTATACTTATAACTAATCGTGAAAATACGAAAAAGAGACAGTGCCGACAGTTTGCGAATCCGTAAAGCGATTTCTCCGTCGCAAAACATATCAGGCCCATTTACGACGTAACTCGAATATGCGTTAATGTGCGCTATCCGTCTGTGGAACGGCGGAAAACTCGGATAGCTCGATCCATTGTTATAGTCAGTAGCGGTAAAGCGTCGACAAAGGGAAGGAATGGGTGTTGTTACAGATATACGTGCGTTATATCTATACGTTTCGCGTACATGCAGACGATAGAGCATTTTGTGCACACGCTGGTTAATGCACGCGCGAGCGAACGAACGAGCGTGCGGAGTCATCGTCGGCGTGGAGATAAGCCTTTGTACGCGTCATCGAACGGCGAGAGAGAGAGAGAGAGAGAGGTGGGAGACCGATCGTGGCTTTGCCGGCTTTCATCCGAGGGGTGGGACCGATCCTCCACGAACCCTCCGGCTCGACACGGTGCGAACGTTATTGCGCGGAAGCTCGATAACGTTCATTTCTGTCTATATGATTCTCGCAAAACGATGAAAAGCTCGAAGCTCATTCGTACCCGAACGAGCGATACGTTAATCTTGACTCGATACGAGTCAATGTATATCTATATCAACATTCTTCCGATTTCTTTTCAAATTACTCGACTCGATGATGTTGCGATATCTCTCGTTGTATATACAAACGATAAACAAATATATATTGTAGTAATATCCGAAAATTCGTTACGACTTTGATTGACTGGAATGAAAATATATGCTCGAAATTAATTTAACGAAAAGAAGCTTGATAGTTGAAAACCGAACGTACACGAATGACCACGTTCCGATTTGGTTATTTGGCAACCCTCTTGTTTGCCTTTAGGGTAAATGAGGGGACGTGAATGTTTCGTCGTGATTGGGACATTTTAACAACCATTGAATTGGCATTGAAAGTAAAGATTTTATTTTCAACGATAGAAAACCGAGAGAGGGGGTTGGAGTCTCGAGCGATAGAGGGGTTGATGGCTCCTAGTGATGGGCGGGTTGGAGGAGGGAGTGAGCTTTTACGAAAATATGGAATGAGAAGAAATAATCGTGGCGTATCTATACAGGCGAGTGTGTTAATTGACAAACTTCCAAGTCTATATTCTCATGGGCACAGAAGAGCTTAATATGCATCGGGGTAAGGAGACTTCCAGAGAAGAATAAAAGAGAGAGCATATCCGGAGTAGATGGATGCGCATCGTTACCGTTACCCAGAGAACGTTTATCGCTCGCAGAAGAGCTCACAACAGTGAAACTTCACAGTTGCGAGAAGGAGAGAGAGAGAGAGAGAGAAAGCGATAAGAGAAGGGGTCATTGTCTGACCATTAGCGGGCGTACCTACTGCCTGCTTGCTCTCGATTTTGCCGGAAACTCGCGCACAGTTTCATGCAGTACTGAAACTCTTCTATATGCTCTCTCGTTAATTTTTCCTGCAGTATATCCCTTTCTAGGCGAGCCGATCTTTTTTGCTCGTTTGCCGCGTGCCAGGCGCGATGCGCTCTTCTGATACAGAAATCGAGGAAATAAAGAGGTACGGACAAAGACGGAAGCTCGTTAGCTTTGCCATCTTTGTCGAGTGAATAAAGAAAACAGAGCGAAGCCCGAAGGATAACGATCTTTCGAGAAGATCCGAAAAATATCTATTTTTCTTCACTATACCATTGCGGAAATGACGTCATCGATATCGCGATCGTCATTCGCATGTTCCTGGGCGTCGATCGTGCGTTATTGCAACCCCGAGCTTTCTACCCTCGACTACCTACGGGGCTAAGCAATTACTTGCTACGATCGCGTAATATGTATTTCCCATCACGTAATTACTACCAACGATCTCTAGATACAAATATCAATATTTTGAAATCATCGTTGAGCATCGTTAATACTAAATTTCAACAGACCAATCGATAAAAGGAAAATATTTAATCGTGATTATTCGACAGACGTGAATTTTCTTTGTTCTGAATTTTAGTTTGCAGTCTACCTTATCAACCAACTTCTGCAATATAACGATTTGACGTACTAAACATTACGCAACTGTAGAATGAACTAGAAAAAGATGGAGAGTCAAAGTGAACGTGAGAAGAGATGGGAGAAACGAGAAGGGAAAAAACGAGCATCCTCTGTGCTCTCGAGTCTCCCATTGCTCGTCGGGACGGACAGTGTACAGTAAGAGTGCTATGTACTTTGGTTCTATACCGACTGGCCAGGGACGAGAAAAGGGGGTTGCGAGGAAAAGCCAGTTGCAGATAACGTCGTAGCGGTATGTGCGCGTGCTCGAGCTTTTTTTCTCGGTACGGTGAAGGAAGAGCGTAGCGGGGGGGGGGGGGGGGGGGAGTCGTGCGGCGTAGGTACGATTAATAAGTTGTCCCACGCGTCTCTATATAAATACCGACGGTGCCACCGGTTGCCGCTACCGCCGCCGGTTTGATCCTCTAGTACGGCGGCCGCATCGCACCCCCGGCGACGAAGAAACGTGCGCATGCGCGGAAAACGTAATATTAGCTCGTACAGTCGCACTTCCCTTACGTCGATTTTTCGAGACGGAGTTGTTTCTCACTATGCGACTGTAAGTTTTCTACCCACTTGTTCGTATGATGGTGGACAGTAAGGAAGACAATTTTCGACCAGGGAATTGCAGTTTTGTCAAAATGGCGGAAAATATTGGGACGTGGAAAGTTCACTCGCGAGAAGTTACACTGTAGAAGGAAATGTCTACACGGAGGATTGAAAACTTCTTCTCTGTTGCTTTTACAGTGTAAAGTTCCTACCCTCTATGTGTATTCTTATATTTTAGCATTTTTCCTCTTTCATGTTTCTTTCGCTTCGTCACTGTCATATTTTCAATTGTTTATCGATGTTACTATCATTTGTTACGTCTTCAGCTAGATTTTAATTATTACGTTTTCACCCCCTCTTGTTTCTCCATTTCCACTCCGTTCAATGACCTCAGCTGCCCTTCATTGGCATCTCTCTTTTACTCGTTCGCTGTCCATTTCGTTTTCATCTGGCGAGATCGCTTCTCGATCAGATTCGTCTCCAACCTCGCCTTACTAATTTCTCCGCATCGACGATCAATCATTTTTGATGCGAATGATTTGCATCAACCTTAATCGCAAAAATGATTTTCGTGCAATTCTTTCATTCTTCTTCGCGTCTCTTCCTCCCACATTGAGATTACCAATCCTGACAATTCTCTCCGGTTTTCCTCACTCTCTGGTCATCGAATCGTGTCGAGCGAGAAATAAGAAAGCTCGTTCCCTTAGTTGTTCGGTAGTGGCGCCTAGAACCCGGTATAAGCGGCGGGAACGTCGTGGGTGTGCTTGGGCGGCAAAACTGGGCAACGGAAAAAGGGGAGGGAGTGGGACGTCGAAGAGTGCGCGCGGGGGTGAAGAAGGATGGACAGGGAGCCGCAAACCGGCGAACACAGGCTTCCGCGCGAGAACGCCGCGCGCGTCTCGCTCAGTTACAGACCGAACGCCGCACGACACGGGCGAATCGAATCAGCCCACCCCCGCCCGCTCTCGTTCTTCTCGCTTGCATCCCCCTCCGCTCTCGTCAGTCGATAACGCGTCACGCGCGCTTCGACTCCGATCGCTGAGCGATACAAGTATATCATATATACACCATTTATATATACGCATATATATACAATACATACAAGTATATATGTACATATATATACACATATATATTATATGTTATATAATATATAGTATATTATATATGTATTATATAATAAATATATACCAAATATATAAATATATATATAATATATTATATTATATCATATTATATATCACATATAATATCAATATTTGATATATATATATATATATATGTACAGAGTTATATGTATATATACGTCTATGTAATTGTATTATGTGCATTGTAAACATGAGCGTTGGACGAGATACAATACAACGTGTGTGCAGCACAATTCGATTGTGTGTTTCTCCAGCGTCGATTAAAGCTTTCTACGGTCTCGCATCGTGAAATATTCGTTAATAAATTTCGTTTGCTTATTTTTAATTGTGATCGAGGAATAATAAAATTGATAATAGTCGATCGAGTAGTTTTTTAAATCGATGAGAATACGGGAAATCAATGTAAATGTGGAGATAATAGTAATAATTTTTGTGAGGAATACCAGAATACGTTGAATATTTTGGATCGAGTATCTTGCATATTTGATCTTCGTAAATGGAGATAAAGAACGCGTTCTCTCTCGCATCTATTGGGGGAGGGGGTTGAAACATCCAATGAGCAAATTTAATAAATCACTTTCTAGAAATCGCGAAAGATAAAGATCGAAGAAAAGCCGGAACTACGAGGGAAACAACAGTGAAATATCGAGAAAAAGCTCGTTGCGGTTCTTACTCGACACAGGATTTTCTTTACTCCTGCTACGTACACTCGTGTACTGCGCATTCTCCGACTTGAATCCCTCCAGTCCGATACTTAATTGTTTTTTTTTGTTACTTTTTGTTTTTTGTTATTTTATCGAGCCACGCTTCGTCGTGTAAATAAACATTGATCAATGTTAACAAATTAATTTTATAAACAGTCAAGACATTTGATTTTTTCGTTGAAATTTTAGAGATCGTGACAACAGTGATCTTTCGATCGTACACGAACTGACAATCGGCAGTGGCGCTTTGTTCGCAGTACGTTTAATCGAGCCTGTGGACATATTTTTCTTTTATCTCGTTCGTCTCTTCCAAGCCGAGAGATAACGTGTAACACGAGTATGTAACGCGAAGAGACTGAAAACGAGAACGACATATCGACGATTAAACGTACGTAGATTGTGGATGTGTGTGTGTACTTCGCACAGTGAAAAACACAAAGGAATTAATCGACGTTGGTAGCGAAGATAAATAGTTTTGTGAAGGATAATCGTGCGCGAAAAAAGACACGCGAAGATCATATCGAATCGTGACTGCCTCGTTGAACAGGAATAGATCTCTTTCGACAACAATTCTGATCACATTTCAGGTTTGTCGTATTTATTTTCACACACGAGCATCTGATTTTCTTTATTTCTCTTTGTCTATACCACTTTATGAAAAAAATAATTAATTTACAACATTTGAATAAAATTTATTTGAATCTGTACAATTATTTTTAATTGAACATTGATAGGAATCTAAACCAATTAAATTTACCGATAACGATCTAATCGTTCACTTCATCGAATAAAATTCTCAACGGATTTTCTTAACGTTTTAACCAATTACAGAAAAATTACAACGATAAAAGTTTTTGATTAATTATTTTACTATTATAGCTATTTTGTAAATCAAAACGAAAGTGATTTTCCTTGTAATATATTAAGGAAGTATACCGTACATGGGAATCATTTATATCGTAAACGGATTATTGTCATTAATGGCAATTTTTGATGATGAATAAAATCAAGCTAATTAGGCGATTATTTCGAGCGATTCGAATATCGATCAATCTATATGTGTCGACGTTCCCAGAATGTCACGAGTGTAGCGAAAAATCGTGTAATATTAGTTTTGCGCAACGAGAATGCGTGGGAACGTGATATATTCGCGTACTGACCCCGACGGATAAGCATCAGCGACCACGATTCCTAACAGGGCCACGCGTGGCGTTCACTCGCACGACTTCGATGTATTCGGTCGTACATTCCCAGAACACTTCTAAATCGAATTTTTTAATCTCGAAGAACGAAACTTGTTCCAAAATTTCACAACGAGCTCACACAATTTTTATTTTGCATCAAACTCACATCCTCGATTAAACTGTTCTTTAACGCGTTTTTAACAGTGAGTAATTGGCAATTGATAATGAAACTATTATTTTAATTCATATTTTCCGAAATAAAAATCCTTAAGGGTTATCGTCCTCTAGACAAAGTAGATGGAAAATGACGATGATGAATTTGGTACCAAGAGATTTTTATCTAGTTATTGAGATAAATGGAGAATAATTAGGGCAATTACCTCAGAATGCAATTATATTATAAAAAGTGGAGGTTGACGGTGAAATTTCACGAGACCTAAAAAAAGGTCACGACCACAATTTTCTCCCGCCAATTTATAAAGTACTGGGTTCGTAAAAATCTGTATTCTTGGACCAATTAATATTTGCGATAATAATATTCGTGATAAGCGGACTCGTGTCTCGACAACGGCATGAAAATCGAAAACACGCAATACCCGGTTGAAAAAATCGTCGTTGCTTAATTCACGTCGATTAAAAAGAACCTTGACATTACTATAGGCGTCACGCGGTGAATGAAATATAACGTACGAAGCGCGGTTGCTTGGGTCGCACGCGGTCGAGAATCGGTAAGTGGAAACGGCGAGTGAATGTCAGACGGGATGCTGTAAGTCACGTTACGGCAAAACGCATTAGAAAGTTGAGTTTAAGAGAGAGAAATAGGAAGAGAAGGAGATAGAAATAGCGATGGTACGAGCGAGTGAGTTGACTGAACTGCGACACGGCAGTATATGTTCGTATATTCGAGGCAAGCCGCGTCACGGGAGAAAGGGAGTTGGCGAACGCGAGACTGACATTGTAGACGTGCAACCACTCAACGCATCAAAGTACGACACAGAAGCATGTAATTTCCCAGGAGCGTCGAAGCGTATGCGGGTTTCTACCGAACGAGAGGCAAGAGCCCGAGACTGCTTCACCAGGACAAATGAACGAACAAACATCACGATGCTTTAATAGTGTGCCAGAGATGCATGCCAAAGCATTCGAGAAGGTCAGTAGTAAGGGGTGGAATCTCGTCGAGGGGATGGAAATGAAAGCAGCACGAAGGACATGCACCTAACATATGTATATACGTAATAGTTCGAAGGAAGTGTCCTTTTGACCTCGAAGAGACAAATAAAGACAGATTACACAAAAACAAATTCACTGAAAAAATAATTTTTAAACAATTTAGTTTACTACTCTTGATTTTAATATAAGATCAATGAATCAAAAATCATCGTTTCATTTGCTTCTCGTTAAATCACTTTTCTAAACTCCATTTATCGAACTAATCCGATATTTGATGAATTTTATCATTAATAAATATCGCACTGTCCATCGTTGGACCGCGAAGCGACCAAGCCGGATAATCCGAAGATCCGGATTGAGTCAAACGACAAAGCGTCGCATCAAGATCGAAAGTTGGCTCTTCGCGTACAGGGCTCTTTGGCAACGAGAAGCAATTCGCGTACGAGTGCGCTGAGAGGATTGATTAAAAGCGTGAGAATTCGCATAGTGGAGTATCCCGAGTTGAAGTCGGGAACGAAGATTTAATTCCGGGCGAATCGTTGTCAACCGTCGATGTTACGAGGACAGAGAATCATTGCCTCGGTTTCTCGAACGAGTGCGATGGTTCTGTACGCGTGCTTCCCGCGGTGCGCGTTAATACGTGCGTATACCAGTCGAGAGACGCATCGACGAAACGCGACCAAGACGACTTTATAGCGCCATTAACAGGGCTTGGGTGTACCATCGCCAGATTCGTGCTGCGACCAGATCTGGTATGCACGTTTCGTGGTTTTGGTCATTGTTATATAGAAACGCGACATTGACAGTAGCATGGGGAGTCTAGAATGAGCGAGCCAGAGTCATCGTCGATCCTAACGTACACATAAAGTTATACGTGTATATGTATGTAGTTTGGAACTCGCGGGCCTAGCTTGACGACTCTAAGACGAATTTAGACGATATCTGGTCCAATTCGTTCCAACGGTCGTATTTGACTTTGCGAGATGCGAAATATCCTTTCGTTGTCTCGGTCCATTCGTGTCGCGTCCATCATGAATTCCTTAGTCATTGTCCATCTCGATGTCTTCATTGGTCGGGGAAGACAAGTGCACAAGGGTTACGTCATCATCGACTTGATTTTTTTTAGTTTATTGGGTGTCTATGTTTTTACTGTCGAAAAAGTAGGAGGATAAGCGAGTAGGAAGTGAGTAAAGGATATAAATATATAGTTGGATTTTTTCTGAGGATAGTTATAGGGATTTCAGCCTGATGTTCGAAAGAAAAAGTAAGGGATTCTCATGACGTAAACTGTTTAAGCACGGTCATCGTTCATATATTTAGATACTGCGTCGCTTTTTCTCGCGGTTGAATATCCCCTTTGACTCTTTCACCCTCGGTCGAGGATGGAATAAGGAGACGAGCAAAACTACCCCCTGCGATGATGTTGACGAAACTTCCTAATTTCTTTTTCAGAGTCTTCTTGGCTCGTAATCTGTCTCTCAGCGGGCTAGCTACTCGGTCGTCTCTTCCCGTGAAATGTTTCTCTGAGTGAAAAACTTCAGAGAGTTGGAAAAATCGTTTTACTATGTTTATCGAGGCAAATAAACTTGCAAACTTTTGATTTTTCTAATTCCAGTCTATTGCTTCCTTGTTTGATTATTTATTTGTCGAATAGAACGTATAAAATTATAAATCGACTTGTCTGTAAATCCTGAATCTGCATTTTTCTTTCTTACTTTTCACCCTCGTCCCTGCTAACGTTCGTTGACGATTTCTCGAACCCAACCACTCTTTGGCTGTTCTATCTTCTCGCTTTCCTCGATATTCACTCATTTTGATGTCCTTCAAAATGCTCGTCTCACATCCCTACCGGTCGAATCACTCCCTCTTTTATTCCTCCACGTTTTTTCACCCCCTAGCTACTTCAGGCTTTCAATGAAGTTACGTATACGTTCTTTGCCGTGCCGCTCGACTCTCACCGGCGTTTTAATCCACTTTTCCTGTTTCACAGTAGCCTCCCTGTTTTTCAATGTTTCCCTCTGATTCTGTTTTATGTGACCCTCGTCAATATTTCGCGTCGGCAATTTTAATATAAATTCTTTTGGCAAACGAGTGGCCTCCCACCCTTCATATGTTTCTCTTGTAAAAACAGCAGGAACCCTATGCCCCACTTGGCCACCTAGCAGTGTTCGGAAATAGGAATTCCATCTCGAATCGATTCAGTTTAATCTTCACCATTTGCTATTCGATCCACAATTTTGTTTCGTACTAAATGCAAATTATCCTTTTTCATCCTAAACACGCCAACTAACGATCGAATAATTTCCAAAAAATTTATTTTTATCCCTCGACGTCAAAAATAATTCTGTTACCAAAACAAATTCAATCCTGATGAAAAATGAATTTTGATAAGCCTTCAATTTTATTTTGATGAGAATAAAACGCGGGGGATCACTTTACAGCCAAAATATCATCAGACTTCTATGCTAAAGTATAGAAAATATAAGATGGAAATATCGCGAATGTATCGGAAGAAAGGTAAGAGTATCATCCTGCTAGTAGAATATCGGAGGATATCCTCGAGGTGAAACGGAGAAAGAAACCGCGTATATGTTTACAACGACACGCGCACTCGTTTTCCATGATTTTACCCTCGGCGCGGAGGAAATCGAAGGACGAAGAGGAGAGGAAACGAAGATAGAGGCGCGATGGAGAACGCGAGACGAAGAAAAAGAGGTCTCGATATCCTCGGGAGAGCATCGAGGGTGTATCTTCGAGATCCGGTATCTCAGAGAGATCCAACATTGAGAAGGGTGAGACACAGCCGGGACGAATTCACACGCTGTCGCGTTCTTCTTACCTTTTACATCCCCACAAGAACCGAAGCTTCTCGCCGTAAATAGAAGCGTGAAAACTCGTAAACACCGCAAGTCCAAGATCCCCTGTAAGGATATACATACGAGTATCTACTTGCACAATATCTGATAGATTGGCTTAACATACTCGCCCCCTTATTTCGAGTTTGAAAAATCGAGGGCCTTAAATTTTCTTTTTTCTTTCTTCATCGATTTTATTTCTCTTCTTTTCAAT
Organism: Netelia fuscicornis; assembly: GCA_946811545.1. Classification (NCBI taxonomy): domain Eukaryota; kingdom Metazoa; phylum Arthropoda; class Insecta; order Hymenoptera; family Ichneumonidae; genus Netelia; species Netelia fuscicornis. The sequence continues at coordinate 20,811,603 of OX328011.1, read as the reverse complement.
GCTTAGGTAGATAATAATTATTGCATAGGTAATGAATAAAATTGAAATAATATTTTATTTATATTAAAAACAAAACACACGAAAATTGTTTATGTTTTCGAATCACGTGTCTTATCGTTAGTTTCGCGTCCGAAAACATGTTCTGTCTCAGATTTCGTTTTTTTAAGCCTTTTAATTGTTTGTGTTGTAAACGTTCGTATAAATATTATTTTGTGACGAATGAAATTTCAATAATATTGTATTCTCGCGATAGTTGAAAAAAATGAAGACCGAAATTGAGTCACGTTGTTCTGGTTGTGGGATCGAACAAAATTTAAGACCTTCGTTTTTACTTTATTTATCTTTTAAATATTCAATCGATAATTATCGCGCGATGATTGACGTTTAAATAATATTGTATTTTCACGAAGGTTTTGAAAATAGGGACGAAAATTGAACATGAAAACGTACGAGTGTCGTAATCGACGCTGACGTTTGATATATCCGCTCGTAGGCGTAGAGACATAGAAACCGTAAGGCCGGTTAATCCCTGTAGGTACGATTCGCAACAACGTCGAGTGGGACACTTCCGGTTCCGTTGCGTTAGACTCCTCGAGAGCTTTGCACGATACAGGAATAACGACGTTTGTATCATACCGAGTGAAACTGTAACTGTCTATTGCTCATTCTCTCCCTCTCTCTCTCTCTCTCTCTCTCTCTCTCTCTCTCTCTCTCTCTCTCTCTCTCCTTCCCCCTGACTCTCCTCAATTTGCTCCCCTCGTTTCGAAACGATCCTGCGTACTCGGGACTCTGGTGAAAACGTGTCGAAGAATTTAAACGCGAGTCAAGCGAACCCGAGAAGGGTGGAAAACCGAGGGTGAACTTCTTGAGAAATCGATTCATTCGGTCATTCGTGCTCTGCACTTTTCTCGACAATGTCGTTGATGGAATAAGAAAAATAGTTCGTACAAGGAATCGAAATTCTGTACTTGAATATTTCTCTATTTTGACCAAACGATAGAAAGGATGGAACATTATTTGTAATATCGGTTTCGTATACCGATGTGAAAAACGTGGCAAACTCGAGATCGAATATTTTTCTAGCACTCTCGAATGAAATATGATAAACTATTATTTTTATCCAAAACTCTCGAGTGCCTAGTTACGTACAAGTGTACCCTGTAATGGCGCGAGCCATTTCTACACGTGGATGCACAACCGGATGCAATTTATCGCAGTCGTTGCATCGAGAACTCTAAACTTCATGTGAATTTGACAGCTCGAGAGGACTACTTTGCTATCGACCCTCCTTCAACGTGGGACGTAGTACCATTAGATCGTACTCGTTCGTCGTTTCGATATTTCATCAAATTCGCCTCTAAGTACTTCTCGCGATATTCGCGCAAATGCGTATAATGCACACAATTATTTTACGAATTCCGTTTGAAAATGATCCTTCAATCGATTAAATTACACCATTTGTATGATTAAAATGTAATCAGGCCCAATTGGATGTTTGAGATTCGTTTTCCATGTATAATACTGTTATAAGTATTTTCTATGTATTCATTATCAAGCGTATCAAAATATAAATCAGGATTGAAGTGCAATTGCAACTGTGTCTATAACGACGACTGAATTCTATTGTCAAATTTCGTTCGGTGCATGAGCAAACGCTGTGCTATTTAGTAGGACCGTGCTCCTGCTGACTGGGTTGATATGGATTTTACCAGGTCGAAACTGGGAATATCGACGATACTGTCTACTATTGTGTGGGAATGTGACGAGTGTTGCACACTCCAACGTAAATAATAATTAATGCATCCGTAACTGAAAAAATAACTACATGTTCGAGAAAGTTCAAATAACTTCATTTTTCGTGAAACAGTGAAAAACATTCGTTATTACTGGTGAAACAGGAAAATAATTTGAACCATCGACATCGCTGAATTTACCGAAAAATCATTTTTCACATGTGATTTTTTTTTTCGCGGAATTGCATAAAAGAAATTTTTATTAAAACAGTGGCCGATTTTTTCTCATCATGGGTTTGGCTTGCCAAAATTACCGATGGTTCGATTTTCGGTGGTGCAATTTTCACGAGATGCACACGTGTATAAAAAATTATGATTTCTTGCCTCCCGAATCGAACTCGTTAGACCGACCGATATATTGATTTCGTCGTATTTGCTATTTTAACGACATACAGGGTGGTCCACGCAATGTGTCCACCTCTTTTACGACCAAAGTATACGTTGTACGGAAAAATGTTATGTACAAAAGTTACATGGTTTATAAGGCTACATCATGTGGCGCATTTATTTTTCTTCTAGGTGGAGGCGCTTCAGAGATTTCAAGGTCAACTTTGTTTTTTCAAAGGGAATGCTATATTTTTTATAGCGTAATATGGTAGAGTATCGAATTCTGAGTATAAAAGGATAGACCTTTATTCACCCTAAAGTTAATAGCTAATGAGTAATTTCACTTTATTACTTTAAAATTTCCTTTACGTAATATCAAGTTGCAGATTCGAATCTACTACAATATGATTCAGAATGCAGTTTTTTTATTAGTTAATAGATTATATTACTGTATTGATGCCAATGGACATCAATTCGAACGCTTACTTTAATTGCGATAATCCACGAGTCACTGACTCTACTCAAAGTAATAAAGTGAAATTACTCGTTAGCTATTAACTTTAAGACTAACAAAGGTCTATACTTTTTTACTCAGAATTCGATACTCTACTGTATTACGCTATAAAAAATATAGCATTCCCATCAAAAAAACAAAGTTGACCTTGAAATCTCCGAAGCGCCTCCACCTAGAAGAAAAGTAAATGTGCCATATGATGTAGCCTTATACACCATGTAACTTTTGTATCTAACATTTTTCCGTACAACACATATTTTGGTCGTAAAAGAGGTGCACACGTTGCGTGGGCCACCCTGTATATGCGAGAGTAAATGGAAAAAAAAATTATTCTTTTTTCCCCTTAGTCAGCGAACTTCACCAGATGGACGTTGGCTTGATTTCGTTGATCACGCCATGTTTGTGGCATTTGCGACTGTGGGAGAAAAACAATGTTTATTATTTTTCGTGAAGCCGGTGAGAGTCACCGAAATGTCCCAACGATCGATATCGTCGCCCCGACCATATGGCCAATAAACTAAAATGATAACTTTTTAATTAACGTTATAATGTTTATTAACATTCATTAAATATTACTGTTAAATTATTCGTTAATTTAACGTACATTTAATCAGCCAAGATCAATTTATATGAAAATATATATCGCGGTTTCAGTGAAAAATAATTGAGTTTTGGTTCGAAGGACTGAAATAAAATTTTCCAACATTCAACTCTTTTTTAGTTGCATTGGACGTTCTTAAAATAAAAGCTAAACAAATTACAAAAATAATGTCACAAAAACATTGTTAGGAGAATGTCGGCGAGAAAAAAAGGACGAAAATCGATAATAACGATGCATAGAGAATGAAAATAAGAGTCAAAGAAAAACCGAGAGAGAATCGTAATGAGTAAGAAAAATGGGCGCAAGTCTCGTCGACTGCGTAGTTTTTTCATTATCATGATTGTTTCGCGGTGTATATATCACCAACTGCCTACAATAGGCGACACACATTTCGTTCGCGCGCAATACAGACATACGGTCACTGCAACTGCTTCCAACGAACCAACTTTTTGCAAACTCCTGCTTTTTCCCGATCTTCTCGTCGCGAATATCCATTGTAAAGGAATACTTTTTGGTAAAAAACGATACCGATAAACATGAAAATCTCTCGTATCCATTCCATCATTTCCTATATCTCTCGGATGAGAGTAAATTCCACAAAAAGAAAAAGAAAATTTGAAAAAAATCCCAAAATTCTCACGATTCAATTGAATTTTTTGTATTCAAAACCCACCCCAAACATCGAAGTCTTTAGAAAATAGGGAAAGAGAGAGAGAGAGAGAGCACAAAAATTTCGTGGAGTAATGAATTTACTAAATTTGATATCATTTTCCATGAGAGAACTGAATTTTTGTGTATAAATTCGAATATTTATGAATTATAATTGTAATAAAGTTCATAACGAGTTATAGTGATTTATGGGTTTTGTCACTTAGCAGTTCGCACTCGCAGTTTCGCACATATGTTGGACGAGCTAAAGCTCGAACGAGTTTTGTCTAATTTTCTACATAACGTATAATCCCCTAACCGTCACACTCCCCTACTTTATTCACTATAGGGTAGTTGATAAATGCAAACGAGCAAAAAGCCTTTTAAAATATATGCAAGACCCACGTTGTTCGCGAATAAATTGAAAGAGGATCCTGTATGCATTTTCATTGTATCGTCCAACGAAAATACACAATCTCGATATTTTATTAACGGAAAATACCGCGTTCTCGTTTTAATCAAATATTCATCGTCACATCGTCACGTATTTCGTTCGTACTATCGTACGTGTACATTCGTAAAATAAATGAATTTTCCACGGAAGTATGCACATAGTCGTATAATCAAACGAGAACGTTTCATGCTTGACCGAAGACGAACGTTTGCCTATTCGGAGATTGAATATTTATCAGAATGAAAATGAGCGATCGATGCGTCACCAATTATTATTATCGTTCATATGTTGGCCGTAAAAATATTATTTAGTCATTTCCGTCCAAATCTGAGACTTGTTCGAAGATAAAATTTGCAAAGATGAATAAAAAATAGCGTTCGGATAAGTGCAAAAAAATTCCTAAATTTAACACGTGACCGTATGTTTCGTACGCTTGAGTGTTGAGACCGATAAATATAGCACGAAACCGTGACAAGATAGTACAGAATATAAGTCCCGCTCGTATAGCTTAAGGAAGAATGCTCTGGGCTGTTGGTCGCTTAATGCCACTCTCTTCCTCTCTCTCGTCGGTTGCTAAGCGTTCAAGAGGAGCCGGATGTAGATGGAAGGAAGCATATAAGTTCACGCGGGGTATTGGGAGAACGAGAGGAAGGAGAGAGAGAGAGAAAGAGAGGAGAGGAAGACCGCGAGATGGGCTGTAGCAGAAGGAACAAAGTGTGTAGGAGAGGCGAGAAAATAAAGAGCCGAGGTAAATGCGGTAAACCGACCCCATTGTGTCGCGAAACGTTCTTGAGACCACGTGTGTGAGGTCCTCGTCCCTCATATCCTCGAAATCCCCATTCTACGGATTCATCCTCCTAGTTTCTCTTCATTTGCTTTTTACTTTGTCCTCCTCTAGAGGCTCGCTCGTACACTCATCCCATATATCGGTCCCACGTGCTTCTTATTTCTATATTCCCCTTTTTTTCTATGTATGTGTGTAGCTGTCTGTGTATGTGTCTCTCCCTTTCACATCACCCGATCTCTTTCTTTCGGCCTTTCGCTCCTTCGAGCATCCTCTCAGTCTTCTTTCATGAATATTCGCATACACTTGATTTCTATAGAAAGTTGCGAAATATTCTCAAGGCAACGGCACACGTTTGCATCCTTTCACCCTTATTCGATTTTTCCTGCGCGTAAGGGTGGTGCTCTTCGATCTACATCTAGTATTCATTTTAGTTATGCCACTCACTGCCTCAACTTTATCGGAGGAACGTACGACGTTAAGGGTTGTAAAAAGAGGATGTTCGTGACGTCCAAAGGGCTGCTGCTCGAGTGGTGAATGACACTAATTAAAATAGGAAATAGACAAAAATGAAGTAAACCCGATTAAATTCACTTCTCAAAGTGAAATAACGCGGAGATTGCTGGATTTCTAAATCGTATCCGATTCAATTAAAATTAAATCCCTTCACCTGAATGAAATTCATTAGACTTCAATAAATTTGCATCAGTGTTCTCGTCATATTCTATACCATGAATCGTAAAACTTCATTGAGAAAATACGTAGATAGCGAATCAATATTTGAACATTCGTGTCTCGAAATTTCTGTACGTTTTGAGATTTGATTGATTCGCATAAAAGCTGCTTCTATCGTCAGCTCGAAGATCGTCTCGGGCTGCGAAATTTCGGATGCATGAGTTGTGGAGTTCGGTATGTGAGACGAAAAGTGGATAGGCAAAAAGCAACATAAGTACGGGAGGGTTTCTATTTTGGAAGCCGATCCGTTAACGCCAACGTTTACCGTGCGAGCTGTCCGCGATGTCGTAGCCGAACGCCGTTGCACACGTGACCTCGTCGTCACTCCCTTGGGAAAACTCGGCTCGGTTCGCGAGTCTGTTCCCGTCAACTAGGCAAATCTAATTGAACGCTCAACTGGCGGAAAATCTGTCAAATACATTAGCGAGCTTAGCTGTCCAGTAGTAAAGCAATACGAATAGTCAGCCCGTACATTTTTTTCTTACGAAATCTTACAAATAATGATAAATCTTCCTATTCTGGTCCTACAAAACGTACAGAAATTTCTTCGATTAAAATATTACCTTATTTTCAGAAATTGTAACGAGTAATGTTAACAAAGTATACAGGGAAAATATGAAATTATTTTTAACTGCTTGGAATTATGAAGTTTATTTTTCTATCATAACTTCTCATCGAGTAGTCGAGAATAATTTGCAACTCTTTCTTATCAAAGCGTTTCCAAATTGTGTTCACGACATAGGGAAATTGCAAAAATTGAAAAGGATTTAGGGAAATCATCGAAGAAAACAAATTATATTGTCTTTGCTCAACAATAATAACATTTCTAATAAGTAGACGCGAGTGTCCATCACATTAAAAATATATAAATTCCTTAAAATAAAAAATGTTTGGTATGTTTTGCCCGAGTATTAAACGCTTATGAAATATTACGCTCGGTACGTGGTCGCATCGCGTATAACTCGGGTGTTGCGAATGGTTCGGGTCATAGCGATCGACACGCCTTTCACTCTCGATACGAAGGAAAGGGAAAATAAATTCCTTTCCCACGCGATCGAATTTTTTTTTCTTCTTCTTTAATCGATACTTTCGATCGGATCGAGAGATCTCTGGTGAACTCGAGCACAGAAATTTCTCTACTGTCTCCTGCGATAATTAACTAAGCGATTGTCTCTCGCGTTCCCATCGGACGTCGTCTGGCAGACACTAAAATACTGTTACTGGACCACATACAGGATGGAGCACACTTCACTCACCCAGCGCAGATTAACGACTGGCACGTGGCTGGTGTCGGTATTACCATAAAATGGAAGACACGTGGGCGCGCCTGTAACTTCGCATTTACGTATGTGCGATATTTACGTACGAATATAAAATTACGACATTAATTAGCCAGTTAAGCGATGATATTGAGGGAAAATGTTCCGAAATATCAAAGCAACTCAAACATTTTCATTCCAATCCATTTAAAATGTACAGACAATTACTATAATTTAGTAGTAATATATTTGATTTGAAAACATCAATTTTTTCTTTGAATCATTACTCATTGTCAGTCATATTAACGAATTACGTAGAATTTATATTTATACATACACATATATTATTAATATTGAGATATTTTTTTATGATTTGCAAAAAATTATAATATATTTTTTAGAAAACATATTTATGTTAATTAAGGTAGTCGTATCGGTGGGTGGGGGATTAAAATTTTCTTCCCGTTTTTCCTCACATTCCCAGTGGACTGAGCGTTCAAGTTCATTAAGAAAAGTTGTTGCAAATCGACTAAAGAACAACATGCTCAAAATTCAAATTCATCCTGCGTAAAGTTTATTCGTTATATAATAAACAAAATTATGATTTTTTTCCCATAAGATTTGTTATAAAAACTAATTGACGCTTCTTTTAGCTCATATAAAAATATGTGCAAAATTTCAACAGGCTTCGTCGACCAAATAATCGAGATACTCATTGTACAATGTTGCGATATTTAACACGGGCTCTTATAAGAGATTGCGAAAAATGACGATTTTCAAGAATAAATATCGTGATTTTTGAGTCGATAAAGGCCTCTGAAATTGTACACACATGTACGTATGACATCAAAGAACGTTTCTACAAATTTTCAGTGAAATCTAACGGAAACGCTATAACGATACGACTACCTTAAAGTATCAAAATTTCTTCTCGAAATATACGATCAGTTTCGTATACTTGATTTCTTTTACTCGTCTTATTCAAAGCGGGAAAAAAATGTCAAAACTCTGTTCCTTTTCAGAAATTTTTCTGGAGCACAGCAGCGGCATGTTCTGAACTAACAACAAATTTTTTCAGAGCTATTCGAGAAAAAGTTCTCTGAATTTTTGGCATTTTAGAAAATACAGATTTATATTTATACGAGGAATTGTACCAGCAAGCTACATTGTCTTTTGAAACTATGGAGCATGTAAGTTGGTAAAACGACACAGAATTCTCCGTATATGAATAAGGTGGATTTGAAAAACTTCGTAGCTTCGTCGTATAATATGCGACGGACCTCGTATTATAACTGTACATATACTTCTTCCTTCATATCTCGTACATTTTGTCGAAAAATCGATCCTCTGGTAATCCAACTGCGATAGAGCTCGATTAACCTTTTAAGCGCCTCACGTCTACGTTCTTCATCCATTTCGCTCAAAACCCAAGTGCCAGGAGTTATCAAAGTGTGTATAAAGAAAACACGGACATTCATGGATCTGTGTCAGACATTTTTTTTTTAAGTCGATTCTCACTTTCACCCTCTCATGGTCGTCCCTTCTCCCAGTTAACCCCGCTAATCCTTTTTCATTTTTCTTGATCCGTGAAGTCTTGTCTCGTTCAATTTTCGTTGAATTTCACTCTGCCAATGAGATAACAGGTGCATTTTTTGTGAAAAATGACCTTTATGAGGATTTTGAAATTCATGCAACTTAAATAAATGCGTCAAATAAAAAGTCAAATGCTAATCGCGTAACTTATAACTGTGCTAAATACACGACCTTTATTTATATTTGTATATCAGCCTGGCCAAAAAGTAATTGCGTTTTTTCATGCAATTACTTTTTGGCCAACTCAATATAGAATATTTTCATAGACAAATTAAGCGAAGACTCGTTCTCGTGCCAAAGTCCACATTCCATTCTGAACTAAAACGATGTATGATGAAACTAGAGATGAGAAAAAAGCCGTTCAACTAGCACATCCAGCTATTATAGCCGTGTAACATCTTCCTGAATGGCCCAAAAAAAAACGAATAAAATCGCAGGAGATAGCGAAAGCTGTCTACTACCGTTAAACTCAATTTGCAAGCGACAACGAACGATAGGAGCGAACATAAGAGTTAGTATCCAGGGAAGCCTCGAAGGAAAAATCCATTAAGCCTTCCGGTTTAATCACTCCTAGGGCCATCGAGGGAAGCGAGTCGCGCACCTACACCAACTCTTATCGGGGCATACACTTGCGTTATATACATACTGTATTATCGGGCAAAGGCGAGAGAGTACGGCAACCCGTTGGTCGAGGTAGACAGGCGTGACTGAACGTGAGCTCAATCCAGTTCGCCCACCAACATCGGTACGGGTCCGTTCCGCCGAGCGGACCAGGGCGTTGATCATGTTTAGCCTACTTCGTGAGAGGAACGTAAATCATCGTCTCTAGAAATTGAGATACTACAAGGATGAATATCACGGCATATATTGCATCATCGAAAACATTGCCTACATAAGAATTTTCTTTGTATAGGCTTGGCCAAAAAGTAATTGCGTAAAAAACGCATTTACTTTTTGGTCAAGCTAATACACGACATATTCTGCATAACTCGATTGAATAATCATTCGAATCGATTAGAAAGTTGAAGGAGACTCTCGCAACCGTAATACGCGAAAGAGGTGCTAGAGTTTGATGTAACTTGCTCAGCATTAATTCGAAATTTCCATTAACCTCTTGACTCAATAAAATCAGATTCCGAGCGAGAAATTGCGAGACAAATTTGCCAAGGAAGAATAGAGAGTACGAAACGGTGGACCGGAATTTGAAAAAGGAACATGTAAAGAATAGAGAGCCAAGAAACGATGAGAAAAGGGGAGCACTTTCTTTCGAGATTCCGGGTGACCTACGCCGTTCTCGTTTACTCAGCAACGTTTCACCTTTTTTTTTATCCAAGAACGGTGAAATAAAAATTATTATACAATCTGATAAAAAATCTCGTGCATGCATTCGCAAATTCAGCACGACCTGACGATTTAGTCGGCCTTTCTTTTAGCCCCGTTACCTACCCCCTACCTCGCTTGACCTCTCTTCTAGCCCGAACAATTTCTCGACGTTTGTTTAAAAAAAATCAGAAAAAGAACTCAGCTGCTTCGTTATCGCATGTGTCGCAGGCTAATGCTCACGAGCTATTTTGGCTACCAAGCTGACCTGTTATAAGGAGCTGTATCTCCATTACGGTTAATCGTGTAAAAAATTGGCGACGAATTTTTTTAAAGTGCTTCCCAAGATCTAAAAATAGTCCAAATTTCATCCAGATATCTCAATTTTCGTGGTCGTGGCGAAGGTTTGAATATTGTGATTTCTCGTTCCTAAGAGGTATATCTACTTTCACTTTCCTGCTGTACCTTAGGTATATGTGATTTGTGTGCATGTGTATGTGCGCGTAACGTGGGCATGCAAGTAGGAAGTCGCATAAATTGTCTTGACGATGATTTGCGTAATCAAACCGTTTTCATTTCTATTCGCGAACCGTTCAAACGAATGCAAGTTTATTACTTATTGGTAATCGAAGATTTACGATTTAATCGACCTATTGCTTTTCATTTTCGAGTATCATACTTTGATTAGTACAATAAAACTGATTTTTTCTCCATCTTCCTATGGGTCGTTAAGTTTTCCATGAGAGTGGAAGGTAAATAAAGCAGATTTTTTATAATTATGTAAATATGGAATTCAATTCATGGCTATAAATCTATTAAAGGGTAAATATTCAATTATCGATAAGACATATTTTGACTTCACGTTCAATACATATATAAATGCGTATATTATGTCGCATGAATTAAAAAATGGTCGATTGATATAAAAAGTAATAATTTCCTTTCAATTTGCGGTAGAGCCTGGTCGCAGAATCCGGTTTCAACTCGAGTATAAAATGAAGTTTAAGTTTAAGAGCCTGTTTGCCATCTACCTGCAATTCGAACATTCTTGAAAATTCATGAAGTTTTGGTAAGAAAAATTCCCGGTTTAGAAATGAAGAAAAAAAAACCTCGTCACGACCAAGCGACATGTGCACACATTCCGCGAGTGTAACCTACATTTCAAGGGGTTCCTCGCGCTACCTTATCCCCTCGGAGAGAAAGAGTGAGCGAGGAAGAGAGGGGAAGAGAGGGGGCGAGTCAAGCACTCACAAAATTCGCTTGCCTGAATTTACTACGAGATCTTAAGAGTGAGAACGAACTACGTGACGCACGCTCCTAGACCCTGAAACCTTCCCAGTGCAACTCGCTGGCCCGCCATATCATTGCTGAAAGTCCTTTTTTGCTTTTTTTCGTCTTATTCCCGAGCAGCTCCGCATTGGCCTTCTTCAACGTCCTATCCTTCATTCCTGCATTTTTCTCTTCCCAACCTCCCACGCGCTCACCCCCACCATCTAATTTAGCGAGTTACGCTCCAGCCACGATGAGACGTCCTCCATCCTCGATTCTCATCCCTCCAGAAGACTTTACCAACCTTTCGTTACTTTTTCAAGCGAAAATATGTTTTTGCAATTCTAACCCATTTTTGAGCTCTTGCATAATTTTTGTCGCGATTCTATCGTAATCCAGGCTCTCTTTCGTCGATAGATTTTGACAAAGGAAAACGATAAAAATGCACCTGTTGCAAATTTTTCTATTTTAAGGCGCAATGTTATTAAACTGTGGAATGTTATTAAAAGAACAGACATTTGCCGTACTAACAATATTTTTCTTTAGTAATTTTGTGATAGGAGCTGCTGCAAACCGGTCAATATCTCTATATTAAACGTCGTAAATTACACAAAGGCTCATAGACGTTATTTCCTTGTTACCAGGAACGTGCACGTACGTTTTTTCCTTCTTTTTTTTGCCAAAAAAGAAAGTTTTTTACCTTTCCCTCGGTCATATTTGGTGAAACACGAATTGGAAAATAATTGTGAGACCAATGCCTCCCGGCGCGCATTTCTCATTCAATATGAATTAATAAATTACCTTTACTGATGGTGACCATCGAGAGAGCACGAAGGTATGGAACCGACTGGCATGAAAATCTGCTTTTACGAAAAGTTATTTCGCAAGCGATAAAACATCACGAGGAAACTTTTTTTTGCGAAGCCATTAATAATATGTAAACGAAAAATTTAATAAAATTAACAATCATATAAAAACGCTGACTGAAAAATTGTTCGTTTGAAAAAAGTTAAAATACATATATTTCTTGATTGAGCAGTGTCCGATAAAATCGATGTACGCCCTTTGTTACTCGCCAACCTCGAACGTCACGCGTCGTTCAGCTTCCAACGCTGTTCAATTTATAAACGAAAGATCGACCCGAAATTTATTTCTATCCGATTCGATTATTGAAAATAAATTCGAAAAAGCATCAACTAATTTCCAGTACAAAACCGAAAGAAACAGTGAAACGAGACGTGAGAAAACAAAACTATGGAACGATAAAAGACGAGGGTGGTGAAATTTATTTTGTTCGTGCAGTTACGAGGGAGGGCCAGACTCATCGTATAAAAAGAGACAAGGGTGAGGTACTTTATTAATTCTCATGATTTCCTAATTGGATTACACTTGAATTAATTAATTGGTTCAATTAAAGAGTTAAATCCGAGCATCGAGTGGATATGGCTTTGGCGCGGGGACTGTTGTGCGCGGGAGCATGCGAGTTCGCAGGCTGGCGATAGAAGCAACGTGGAGCTTTCACAATGTTCTCCCCGTTTTACTCGGACGAAAATAGGAGTTTGGAAAAGGGAAAATAACGTTATCCGCTATTAGCGAGACGCAGAAATTTCGGATAGGAGAATAGAGACGGTTTTAACGACAGCGAGAGGGCCGATCGAAGGACCTTCGAAAGGACTTGTCGACTTGAAAGCCAAGCGGCTTAGGTAGTCAATATGTTAGCACCCCTTTTCTATACCTACTTTGTGTATCTCCATAGATTATCATCCCTACTGCTAATTAAAAATCAGCACGTAAATAAGCTATCTATCACTTATCTTATGCGTGCAGCCCCAAAAAAATTGTCACACTTTAACCTTAAACCCAAGTGATTAAATAATAATAATTTTTTTAATTAGAAATCCGTTCATCTTATTTGAAAAATCATTGAATGTTCTTCCAAGGGTTTGAGGTAGAGTTCGATATTACTAAATTAATGATTTAACGTATTTCTTTAATAGCCAGACAAATATATATTTTAGTTTTTATATGGTAGCTCGATAGATTTGTTATATGTCTGAATTATAAATCTTTTTCAGAGACAGGTTTCTACGCTTTGTATTTCTCCTTCTCGGCTGTTTATCAAGAGATATTCACGACCATACTGGCGACACATTATTCGTTTTTTTTTTATTCATCTTTCTTTTTTCCATGGCTTTCGACTTCAATTGTACCACAAATACATATATGTATGTGCTTAAGGCATCTGATTTTTCGTATCGTACCATGCGGTATTGGCTTCTGGTGTGCTGCTGGAACCTTTGAACCAGTTCCAAAGAAGAGTTGTAGAACTAACTGAGTATAAGCTTTGGAAGGTTACCAAAAGGTCGAGAAAGGTGAACCGGAGAGAAAACGCATTCCCCCCCCCCCCCCCCTGTCGCTGTCTGCTCACGCTTGACGACGTTGAGAACGAAACGACTTGCACTGCCAGCGTCTCTGCGACAACTCCATTTAATAATGACCGTGAGGCACACTTTGCTAAGAAATAAGAACGACGAAAATACTGATGAGAAAGGAAAATACTGAACACTATGAGAGAAATATGCATTAAGAATTTTTCGAAGTCCACTTGAACACGAATATACTGTCGGCTACTGCCATAGTGCTCTTGCGGGGTATCGCATACCACGATGTAGAAAACACAAGCGACGGAAATAACGTTACAACACAAGATGGCTGACGCACGTCCTTTTCTTGAATCTTTATCGATACACATTTTCAGCGTGGCGTCTCGTAATTATTTCTAATTCTTAGAAATAAATCTTTACCATGAGGTTGCGTTTGTTTCCAGATGGTAAATACTCCCGTACCATCGACGACGCCACCCGGGGTCAATATCTATCGTTGACTATTACCATATTGCTTGAAAATGTCTACCCATTTCTCCATTAACGGGATTCCAACCCTCTTAACGGGCATAACCTCTTTTCGAACATCAGGGGGTAGTTTACCGTCTTTGGGGAACGATCAGGCCAGTGGATACCGCTCAAGGTCTCCCTGGAGCGATCTATTTTTCGTGGTAAGGCCCTCAACCCTCGAGCTTCACACTTATCACGCCTGTGAGTCGATCTAAATATTCAACATCGCGAGCGGAAGAAAAAATAAACTAAATCGATATATTTTTGTGTACGTTTGAAAATAAGTTCCGACGGTGCTCGTATTTTTTAATATCAGCTTCGTTATTTACACACTCTTTTGCCTCTTACCAATCAGCTGAAAATATCGTAATTCTCGCGGTTCGCAACGTTGCACACTTCGTGTCGAAATAAAAGGGCGACTATACCCCTAAAACTCGAGTACTATCGAGAGAAGTGAGAAGGTTCGATACAACATGGAAATGGAAAGGAAGAAGAGCAAAGCTTGGAAAAGTTGGCAATCCCTCTGTGGAGTAGCGTGAATTGGTTTACGACCGCCAGGCGGTTATTGTCACTAGCTTTACGTATCTTCTTTACTTGGAGAAGTGTCGTCACGAGCTTTTCACTGCAAAGCACACAATTCTCAACCGCTGAACAAAAATTTGACAATTTTTATTTGACTCTATACAACCGTCAATATTTGACAGCACGTAACTCTGGCTGTCTTGGAAGTACGGGGGTGAAAAAGAGGAATTTGAAGCTTGAAGTCTCTTGAACATCCCCGATAGTTTTTTTTTTTATGATATCTAACAAATTTACATGTCAAAATAATAGGAAAAATATCTTTAAATTTTCTTCGTCTAACTTTGGTCAATACTTTTTGTCGAAATTTTTTAACCATATTTTGTTTTTATTGCATTGCGAAGTTTAAAGATTTAGTTACAAATTAATTTTTTAACAGCCGAAGTACGATTTTTTTCACTGAGTTGTTGCTACTCGAATGAAAAGTTGTACTTTTTGCTTGAAAATTCAATATTTCCCGAAGAAATTAGAACAAAATTCATGGCAATCGCTGTAAAACTTTTCAATTTTTAATTTCGTTTATTCTTATTCTCATATAAATAAGTATACAGTTATTGGAGTATGGTAATGGGAATGAAGGAACTGGGAATGCGAAATCGTCAAATGGCACGTCGAGTCACGAAATAAGGAAATGTTAACAGCTCCAAGTCACATTTGGTCACGTTGCGAAGTTCGTCCGTATTTCCGACGCGATGTACGCGTTTATATATAGAAACGTACCACGATTTCGTGCTTACTTCGTCCCGCGATATTTCGAAGAAGAGTTTATTGGACCGGAAGCTTTTTCTTCGAACAGAAAACATCCTCAGGTATTTTCTCTTCTATCCTTGAGCGATAAAGTACGTGGAATATTTACTTACCCGCTGGACTGAGAAATGGGCTATCTTCAATAACAGAAGGGACATACATTTTTATCGCGTAAATTTCTAACGATAGATATTTGTAAACATCCCCTTCATCGAATTTAACATATAATAAATAATTAGATCTGTTTTTCGGTTTTTATATACGTTAATATTTATTATCAAAAATGATTTCTTTTTCAAATTTTAAAAACATCCCCTTTAGTGAACCTAAGGGAGGAACGTGTTAAAAAGTAACATTTCATATTCGAATTTTATTAAAAAAATAATTAGAAATAAGAGCGTTCTGTGTTTCGGTTTTTATAAACATTGATATTTATTAATAGAAAATGATTTCTTTTTCCAATTTTAGAAGCACCAATATTTCTAAAACATTCCCATTAGTGAACCTAAGGGAGGAACGTGTTAGAAAGGAACATTTCATGTCAGAATTTTATTAAAAAAATAATTAGAAATAAGAGCGATCTGTGTTTCGGTTTTTATAAACATTGATATTTATTAATAAAAATAATTTCTTCTTCAAATTTTCGAAACACCAACATTTCGGAAACATCCCCTTTAGTGAACCTAAGGAAGGAACATGTTAAAAAGTAATATTTCCTGTTGTAATTTTATTTTAGAAATTACAAAATTATGTTTCAAATACTCTCTTTGTTGTTTACCATAGTAGAGTTCCATGTATAATAGATGGAGAGAATACGTACGTCCTCGATTCGATGTAATTCCACTCGGAACGAGAAACTCTTGGGATTGGATCAAGACTCGAGATCTCTCGAGAGGAGCAGCAGTGACGAGAGATGGTAGATTAGCACAGACGAGAATACGGTGACAGGAGGGACAACCAACTACGACAGCAATGACGAGACTAATACGCCACGAGACCATCGGAGAGGCAGCTGCATCTGTGGCAAGAGCAACGGGGCAATGTGCGGGCGTATTTGGCCACTTCGTAGTTCGCTCCGTGATTTCGGAGACCGCTCAATGGTGTGCCCAGAGACCACCCGTTATGCGAGTATATATATATATACATATACATATATGCGCAAGCCTAACCGGTAGGAGGCTATGTACTTAGGGGACGAATGGGCCAAAACAACCAACTTCAACGTACGGTTGACTTACCATTGGTGTAAACTGTTTTCATTACTTTGCTTCTAAAATTACGTAAAATTAAAGACATTTAAAAATAAAGATAACGCCCCCTTCTCGAGACCCAAATTATCATTTACACGAATAAAACATAAATATCTACGACCAATTAAACTGTTTTCAATTTTTCTTCTAAATATTTATCGTATGCGTTTAGCACTGTAATTAAACAAATGTTTCCTTAACACCTACCTCGAAAAACAATTTTTCATCACTAATCAAAATATTTTTCATTGGTCACTTTAGTCTAATAATTGTATGTAAAAATTGAATATCAAAAAACCGAATGAAATAAATAATTAAACAGGAGTAAGATGAAGATCCGGAAAAAGATGTTTACGTTTCTGTAAGTTTGTTAAAGTTTGTTTGTTTAAAAGATAATATCTACGCGACTGCGCTTCAAACGAAATTAAACAGCACGTTATATCGTAGCCAATGATTTGCAATTTGATCGACGTAAGAGCATGTGTACGCGGAAATATCGGTATACCTAAACGTCAGCAAAGGTACCCTCTGCATTCGGCACATGCCTAGTTGAATATAAGGTACCTACGTACATCCGTACGAAAATCGATTCTGGCCAACTCGGACGTGGACCATCGTATAACAGAGAGGAGTTGGATTCATCCAATCATCGAAGCTAGGAAATGCACGGCAATGGAAATAGCCAAATGCTTCGTTGTTTAAGCGCGTTCTTCGAAAGTTTCTCACTGTTTCTGGCTACCCTGCTTCTGTGTGTTCACGCGCAATCGAATCCAATGCGTATAGCCGCGAAACGGATTGGCAATAGCCCAAGCAAAAGCCTTTCGTTCGTTTTGAAATTCGGACAAAGGCGTCGATGCAACGTCAGTGTGTACCGTGTAATACGTACATACCCGCATAGATAGAAGTGCCAAGGTGATCGAACATCATCGGCATTCGATACTTTGATTTACCTTTGATCGACTCGACTCGCAGTGCCATAGGCGAAATTAAACCATACGGTGGGAGAGAAAAGCAATCATCGAATTGAATTGACAGAAATATTTCTAATATTTCAAATTGCGTGTGTTTTTCAAGGTCGTAATATTCATAAGGTCAATGAATAAAAAACATTAATCAGAAATTGTTCATTCTATGGCAGAAGTGCCTAGGTGATCGAACATCATCGTAATTCGATACTTTGATTTACCTTTGATCGACTCGACTCGCAGTACGATAGGCAAAATTAAATCATACGTTTGGAGAGAAAAGCAATCATCGAATTGAATTGACAGAAATATGTCTGATATTTCAAATTGCGTGGGTGTATCAAGGTCGTAATATTGATAAGGTCAACGAATAAAAAAATTAATCATAAATTCGCTATTTGTAAAAGTAAGAAACTGGCGTAAGTATTATTAATACGGGAAATAATAAGCAAGGGGCATATTCGATCGAAAGATGATGAAAACATTGTTGAATAACTTGAAAAGTAAAACAATTATCAAACTGTGAAAAACGTTGCGTTAGCTTATGCGCTTTCACTAGAGTTATTCCTGGTACGATTATTTCCATCATGCGTCGTTATTCACCTAAATTCCTCGAGGTCACGACAGATTGGCATTGAGCGTAGCACGTCATGAGTTCCCCCACTCATAGTTGGCCAACCAATGGTCCATTATTACATAATAAAAATAATTTTCGAAGCTCGATTTTTTTCATTTTCTCGCAATTAATAATGTCGCGATTAAATTACGTAACGGCGCGATAAACAAATATTTCGAGCGATAATTAATTCCAAAATTCTATGGACACAAAGATGTCATCGTCTTTTCCTTCTTCCGTTGTAATTATCGAGACAAATAACAGATAACGATCGAATATAACGAGAAAGTTGTGAAACGCGAAAGATCGACGTCCCTTCGTTCGTGCGATACCTCGATCCGAAGAATCAATCCCAATTAAATCCACGACGATATTCTCGCTCTTTGAACATCAGCAGGAAAATTAATACGATTCTTCTTCTCACTTTTCTATAAAATCTCGAGTCTCGTCGTTATTACGTTCCATCGCGAAACGAGTATACCGACATGCCCGATGTTCATCGAGTCCAAGAAAAACGAAACGGTTGAAAAGAATCGTCGAAGAGAGAATAAAAAGTACAAAAAAATAACAATAAAAGAGATGGATGAAAGGGTAGCAGAGACAAAGTTTTAGCTACGCGCAACGTGTACAGGAAGTGCGCAAAGGCATATCCGTTCGTAGAAATCGATGACTTTTTAACAGGGGAGCTCGATACTTCTGAAACAATCGCAGGCTTGACTGTGAACTCTCGCAAACACAATTGTTTTTGTCGGTACGTTCGTATCGAAATACCGAGTGAATATTCATTCGAAATCGAGCCGTCTCACCGTTTCTTCTCTATTTTTCCGTCACTCTCTATCACCAACCTCCGTCACGTCGTGTCCTCCCCTGCCTGTTTCACATTGACATCCCCCATCGCGAAGTCGTTAACAATAGATCGCGTTGATTCTTCGTGTTCTTTTTTCTGTCTTTTTCAACGTCACCTCGGTTGCTCTATCAATTTTTTCTATAGATAATGGTTTTTCACCCGATCGCTTCCGACTGATGTTTATTTTTGGGTTCAATTCGAAGTTCACTGTTGAAAAGGCATTTCGAAAAAAAAAAAAAAAAATGTAGCACATTTTGAAAATTCGTACGTAGTTTTTATCACTATAAACTTGTTTTCAATATAAACGCAAAAATAAAGAAATCGGCTTCTTTAAAAATGTTATCTCGCATTCGTTTTTATTTCTCCTCGTTTTAACCTCGACACAATTTTTCATTAAAAATTGTTTAAAATGTCAGAAAGCAGAAAAGAATTTTTACTTTTCTGCTCACTCAATTTTTAATTTCGTAGAATATTCCAAGTATTCCGACGTAACTTTGTATTTGTGAAAATATAATTTTGTCTATGAAGAAGCAAAAAGCATGAATAAATTTCATAAAATAGCGAATACCCTCGAGGTATTTGATTACAAGAGAGGCGATAGAAAGAAAGAGAACCCAATTAACGGGCGTTCGAAGTCGCCATACAATCGATCAGTATCGATATCGAGTTATAGTTTTATCGAAGACCTTTCTAAAAATCATTCAACGAATAAGAGAGAAAATATAAAAAAAGGGAATCAAGTTGGCATGATGTAGATTCAACAATGGATTCTCGTTGAGCGAACAAATGAAGATATCGGTTCAATTTTTCCCGTTTTTGCCTATAGTTTCTGTCTCAGCCTCGCGATTTTCCAACTCTGATTGTCTCTGTCCCTATAGCGTACTCGAGATCGTCGAACTGTAGCGTATCTCAAGAGCCATCCAACGAGGCATTAATCGGTGGCCTCGATTCCCAGCTACGTTGACACGTCTGTTGTTAAGAGCTCGATGATTTTGGAATCGACGAGTGCCATCCGATGCAGCCAGTGCAATATTGGTTGAAACAATGGACTGGGCCTAATTCGTTAACGAATGTCGCAACGTCTGCGGCCGACGTTGGATTCGTTCTGTTTCGTTATCGATATAACATTGCTCCAATTAATCTAGATATATCACTTTTACTAATTATTAATATTACCAACGGTCATTAAACAGACATTTTATCAAACGAATATTAAAAATGGATCATGTACAATAAAGCGTTTTTAGCTTTGATCCGTTGGAGCTTTACTAACTGATATTTTTCTTTCCTACTGTCGAGGACACTTCCTCCCATCGGCCAATAAATCTTACATGTTTTCGTGGGAGGGCTATGATTTCTTTCGATCGAATTCAATTGCTGATCATCAATATCGATAATCTTCAAGAAAAAATGTTACATCTGTCTCTCGTCGTTTCGTACGATGAATCTTGGTCGATATTCTTTGGAAAATTGAATTTTCGATAATCGTGATTGTTTTCCTATAGATAGCTACATCGATTCACGGAAAGGATATAACTCCTCTCATTTTCACCAGTTCTCTTATCATTCAGGGCATCGCACCCTCCTAAGTTGAACATTTTGCGAACACGTAGATAACCACTGCCTGCTCTCTTTTCCTCTATTGGCTGAAATTGACATCGTGGCGTTGAAAGAGAGTTGCATTGCCTGGTGAAACAGCCTCGTGCTACAGTACATGCATTGTAACCTTAAAGGGTTGATACATAACGATAAGTGTTGAAGAACAGACACGTACTTTTATCTACGTTACAATGAAATTTCTTTAAACCAAGTTATGAAAACAAATGATGAAAACTCGAAGCTTTCGTTCAGAGCGAAGAAATTTCGAAAAAAGATTTTCATCGCAAAAGCTCGATTCTACTACTATTTTTGGAATTACTGTTATTGCTCGATGTTGCAATTGTGGATTATCTCGTTGGTTGAGACGTTTAAGTAGCGAGGGTGAGTTACCCGCATCATTCTACACCAACAAAAATATATATAAGTATATTTCGCCAGGGGGTAGTTTCATCCCCTAGCTTACCTCGCTCATCAACTCCAATGATACACTATAATCTCCTTTTTTCGGATTTCACATTTATCCCTTACCTCTATTCAGCATTTCCGTTTTACCCATTTTTACCTTTTACCCTTATTTCGCTATCTCGCAGTATTTCTTTCTTTTCTCCATTTGTATTTTTCCATTTTCCACTTAACTCCGGTGCAGCTATTTATCTTTGTACAATATCCGTTACACAAGCTTACGCGCTCTTTTCGTCGTACGTTTTTGTTTATAGTGTCAAAGGGATTATCGTTGATTATATGATTGCCATTTGTTTTATTTTATATTTAAATGTTTTCTTATAATCGTCCATTGTTTATTAAGTTTGTGTATATTTCATATCTCGTTTAAATGTGGAAACCCGGTACATAAATTTCGCAATTTCTGTACATGGCGTTGGTGACGAGATGTTTTCATTTTATAGAGATACATAGGCGTATATAGATAAAGCTTAGACAGGATGAGCGGGTGCGATTTGGCGTATATTGCACAGTTACGTGGAAGCTTGATACGAATGTGTTACTCGCATCTTAATGTCGTATATGAAAACTGTGCATATATAAGTATGTTTGTATGTATGCCCGTGCTATTAAATACTCGCGACGAGTGTATCTCGTCGCGAGCTTATCTAACGTCACATAGAAATAATATTTACAGAGTGGTTTACGATTCCAGCTCGTATAAAAGCTAATGGGTAAATGCGTTAAGGCTCTCATCAACGAAGTTGCCGCTGATATTATTACAACGGAAACTTTGGTTTTATAGCGACTAAACCGCTATCGTCTTATCGACGTAATATCGGACTTTGAACGAGTTCGTGAGACCAAAGTTTGTATTAGATAGTCCAGTCGGAATGTACAAAAATATGATCGATTTCTATTCGAAGATACAGGAGCAACGCCAATTTTTTGTAGGTTATTTGGACCCTCAGGAACATGCCCAGAAGTTTTCGTAAAAATCCGATATGTTTTTTAGTCACTAGACATTGTTGAAAAAGAAACGGTTTATTAGAGTTTATTTTTTTGGGATGGGTTTTATCGAAACATGCTCCCCACAAAAGTTGTGTGCCATAATGTCCTGGATAAAAAAAGTCATATGCAAAAATCACGTGACATTGTTAGTTTAGCGATAATTTGCAATGGAACAACAATTTCTTTGTTTTGTGATTATGGGGTAACAAATCGTCGACATTTATTGGCGCCATCTAGCGGGAAGCGGAGGTACCAGCGCGTGAGATATTGACCCGCATTACCCCGTAGTCCTCATTACCCTAAATTTCCGAATATTTAGGTAGAGATTTGTGTTAAAGTTCGACGATTTTTTACACCAAAATCGTCGAAATTTAGTACAATTTAGTACTTACACAACGGCATCACAATCTGGAAAGAATATTTCAATCATCTTCATAATTTAAGGCAGTATTTCTATTTGTGTATAAGCTAAAATTTTATATCCTCGAAAAATAGAGTTTTTTTTCACCTAATTATTTTTTTTTGTTCCTGGAGGTCCAAATAACCTCCAAAAAAATAGGTGCTGCTCTTGCGTCTTTGAATAGACCTCATGTCTATTCCGATTAAACTATAGACAAAATTCCTAACATTTACTTCTACTTAATTTTATTTTTTTTCACGAATAAAGTGTTTCTATAAGTTTGCGATATTTTTGAATCTCTACTATTCAGAGGAAAATATATCAAGTTTATCGTTTATATAATGTATTAAATATTTCTATAGATATATCGGTGTCAAATAAATTTGAAAATTGGGAAAAATAAAAAAGATTCGTTATTATATTTACAGTACCTACTATCGTTAATAAAATTAGTCAATCACGATGATAACTAATGAATCGACGAATTTCATCGTATCTGGGGTGCGTCTATTCTAACTCTAATAACGGTTTCCAAATTACTGGGTCTCGTATCAATGTTCTATCGGCCTTGATTACGCGGACATCAGCCGATATCTGCAGACTATAGCTAGCATAGTGAATTCGAGCTCGTTGCAGTTTAATAATAACTGTATCATTAAAACATATCTCATGTTTGTACGTTTTCAACTCATCGCAAATAAATTCACTTCGATAGTTTTGCCGTTGAAAATGTTGAATTTTTCTCATAACAGCACAATATATATTTCCTAGACCGTCGATTAGCAATTATTAATCTGGAAGATTCTTCATCACCGAAACAATTCGTCCTGTATTTAATGTAACAATCTGTCTTTTCTTCAGCTTTAAATCGTTTCCGGTCATCTCTATCTTTTCAATCGAACATTCCGATCCATTTTTCGAGTTGTCATATCTTTCATATTTGTATTGTATACATCGTGCTCACACGCTTCGTTGCTTCTGTCACTACTTCGTTTCGTCAGAAATTCTGTTCCCTCTTTTATATATTTCTAGCAACTTTGCGGCTCGTATCCTCCCTGCATTGGTATCTTTCGGTACATTACAACACCTGCATGGTACACATCGTGAATATATATGCATCGAGCAGCAAAGTGTAGTTTCCTCTCTCTCTGTTTCTCTCTGTTTCTCTCTCTCTCCCTCTCTCTTCTCTCTCGCAAGAGTTTCTTCTAGACGAGAGCGAGGGTGGTAAATGCAAGCCAGCAATGAACGAGTACGTCCCTCAGTACACAGGTTTCCGTGCAACCCTCTTTCTGCTTTTGCATACGAGGCTGTGTGTTTGTGTATCATAACGTCGCACAATGGGAACAAATCCAACTGCAAGTACATAGGCACGTACACCCTCGGCCACCTTACACCTAGTACACTCGTCGACATACACATTGACGGAGTTCCTTTTGAGAGAACTGTCAAATAGATATAGTTCTTGGACATGGTATAGTGATTGGCAGTCTGTGTATCATGAAATCTACAATATGTTCGATGGAAAGAAAAATCAGTATGACAACTGATACAATTTTTTTCCTGTCAAAGTTATGAAATAGAATGCAGATTTATTACTCTAGAAAATTTAATTTTTTAGCTTTACACGTGTACTGTAAAAACGAAATTGATTAGAATTGTGAGTTTCGCCCTTCGATATTTGTACAAGATTAGAAATTAACGAGCAGCTATTTTATATAATTTTACGAGTTTCGAATTTTGAAATCAATCTTACAGTCTCACAGTAATTAATTTTTTTCGAGAATTTTAGAGTGGCCAATGGTTATCTTTTCTTGTTCTAACTTAGCCAATAACTGTCTCGATAAACAATCCGTTACACATTTGTAAGTCGTTCGTTTGTGTGTGCTTGTCGAGTTGGAATACGAAAAATATAGAGAGGAAAGGAGTTACAGGAACTGAAAAATGGAGTAGGAGAGAGAGGGCGAAATGAAAGGGAGGAGGCCAGAGAAAAAAGGGCGGCAAAGAACGAGCGAGAAAGGAGGACAGAATCGAGTGTCGCAGTCCATTAACGAGTGCCATTTTCATACAACGTTCTTTTTCTCCCGTATCTCCCATTCTCTCTCTCTGTCTCTCTTTCTCTCTGCTTCGCCGTTACTCTTTTCCTATTCTTTTTTCACGATTTCTGTTCTCCCTCCCGTATCCCTTCGACTCGTTTCTTCGCAGCCAGAAATTCTGCGAGAGTTTTGTATCGCTGCAGCAAGCTCCGTTCACAATGGGTCGTTCATTACCGATACCGGGCGCGAGAGCGTTGCATTACGAAAAGAGACGACGGTAGATCTCGTCGGTTACGCCCGAGGCGTTTCGTACAGTCGCGTCGAAGAAGGCAAAAGTTGAAGACGACGAACGAGATAGTGCGAAAGATACGCTAGTGAATGCTCAATTCGAAGAGACGAAGCGATTGAGAAAGTGCGAACGTGTTATATACATCGATAACAATTATTTCTTCATTTAACACGAACGTCAAGCGTTTTGTTAAAATTCTAATTTCTATTTTATTAAAATTTCAACTTATCACGTTCCTCTAAAATTCCATAATCTTGTAATTATCGAACCTCGAATGACCTTAATTTGTCTGGTACCAGAAAACAATATTTTATTCATAAGACAATTTTTAGTTATAAAAACAAATTTTCTTCCACGAAGAAGTCAAACAACACAAGTTACCCAGTTTTAGGCAAGTCTTAAACTAATCGAGGCTATTTCAAAGGCCTTTTCATCTTTAGAATTCTCAGATTTCCAGGGCCGTCGTTTTTTACCCCGACTCGTTTTACATACCGTTGCTCGAGGGATCGGGACGCAGCCACTCGTGTATCAAAAATCGATGCTAGTGCCAGCCTCGTAACTCCACACTTCCCTCAATATTTTCAATCAAGCTCGTTTACACTTAGGGGTCGTTTTCAATTATGCTAAATCAATATATGTTTGCGTCTATTTAATTGTAATCAAATGTCAATTTTCAAATATCGAATTTGATCCCAACATCGACCCGAAGCTTTCGACTAATCGTGCTTTCACCTCGTTGCAGTGACGCAAGCTCTGCCGCAAACCAGAAGTGACGCTACAAGCAGGTTCACGCCGCGACCACCACCGCCAATGGCGGCCGCGAGCTTTCCGCCGAACTTTTCCAACGTTGGCGTCATCGAGGCCTGGTGAGTGATGCTAAATTTGTACCTTGCTATAACACCAACTCCAATTTTAAGAGAGTACACTATCTATTACACTGGTATAGATTAAAAAATAAAATATACACTACCGGCGGAAAGTTTCCGGACAAAAGTTGAAAACAGTGCCGGAACGGTTTTTTATGCCATTTCGCCGATAGTTGGCCTAGGCCAGTTTAACCAATGCCATTTTAAAGAGCAGGGGTTTCCCTTCATTTTGGCTTTTTTTTCAAAAAAATTACGATTTTTTTTACAGTTGGCACCCAGTTTTGAAAACGACAATTTTTGGTCGTTTTTTTGTTCTTTTGCAAGTGGACCCCCTTCGCAGTAAAATTTTTTTTTACGAATTTCTTTCACCATACCCATAAAGGGAGAAGTCTAAGCTTCAAGTTCATTTTTTATAAAACTGTCTACGATTTTTGTTTTCAAAGATATGTCGTTTTTTATGAAAAAATAGATAATTTGAAAATTGCTCCATAGGATGAAAACAATGAGGTTTACAACAAAACCTCAAGATGGAAAAAAAGTTGTATTACTTCTTGCTGAGTTCAGAAGAATTTTTTCAGATTTTTTTTTCGAAATTTATTTTCCACCTATTTCCGGTCAGCTCGATTGATCTGAATACCATGAAAATAATAGAATTTAATTTTTTACTTACATATTAAACATTGGTCTCTTCGCAGATTTCTTCGACGACGGACTTTCTTCGATGTAAGTAAAAAATTTAATTCTATTATTTTCATGGTATTCAGATCAATCGAACTGACCGGAAATAGGTGTAAAAAAAATGTTGAAAAAAAAAATCTGAAAAAATTTTCCTGAACTCAGCAAGAAGTAATACAACTTTTTGCCATCTTAAGGTTTTGTTGTAAACCTCATCGTTTTCGTCCTGTGGAGCAATTTTCAAATTCTCTATTTTATCTCAAAAAATGACATATCTTTGAAAAAAAAAATCGTAAACAATTTTCTAAAAAATGAACTTGAAGCTTAGACTTCCCACTTTGTGAATATGGTGAAAGGAATTCGTTAAAAAATTTCTACTGCAAAGGGGGTCCACTTGCAAAAGAACAAAAAAAAAAACGACCAAAAATTGTCGTTTTCAAAACTGGGTGCCAATTGTAAAAAAACCGTAAGATTTTTTTTAAAGAGCCAAAATGAAGGGAAATCCCTGCACTTTAAAATGGCGTTGGTTTAATTGGCTTGGGCCAACTACCGGCGAAATGGCATAAAAAACCGTTCCGGCACTGTTTTCAACTTTTGTCCGGAAACTTTCCGCCGGTAGTATATACATATATATATATATATATAGGTTTGTATAAGTATTTCCTAAAATTTCACACGTATTTGTACGTAGTTCTTCTTATCGTTATCACCCTTATGAGATCTCTCGATCAGCGATTTTCTTTTTTCTTTTGTGATTCGATATTTTTCAATCTTTTTTTTTGTAATCGAACATGATTATCGATTTGTCATCAGCAACGCCGAGTCCTGAGTACATGCGTGCCATACGTAATAGGACGTTGATGATACACGATTGTTATTATTAGACAAGTATACCACGTAGCTACGCTATAAATATTGGTAGCTATACCGATATTTGTCAAGTAAATTGTAGGGTTCGCACAATTTTCTTCAATTTTGTCAAGTACGATATTTCTATCTATACCGCTATCATTATATTCCTACTGATATGTTTGACCACGTAGATGCGAAATGATACACGTAGGTCGGAGTGACGTCGTGGCGACTCAACACATTACATAGTCGTTAACGCAAAATTTATTCTATAATTTATTTTCTTCGCGTGATTTTTGAGAACTAGCAACGACGATTTATAAATTGAAACGAGTGTCCGAGTCTTAAACGAGTTCTTACGTCTTAAACATTTAAAATTAGATTGAGAAATCGAAATCTTAGAAATTACATCGATTTAGTTGGAACTGTTTCCTGCTGAAAAAATAATATTGCAAATTTGGGATCTGAAAAAATCGATCGATAAATTGTCCAAGAAATATTCGTTTACAGCTCGGACGGTGAGATTATGGATTATTGTCGAAAAGAGGCAAGAATTCATGGTCCAGATTATAGTCGATGCGTGAAATTACAATTTTCCTCCCAACTGATAAGCTCGATGCACGAAAAATATTTCTTTTTTGACTTGCTTTGATACATCGATCGAGCGAAAATTTGAAATTTATCTCAGCGATGAAACCCTAGAAGTAGAAAAAATAAAGGGATTTAGTTCTCGTTAGAATTTCCCTCTCTCTCTCTCTTTTCTCGGGTGTTACCTCGTTATTTATCATTTAATGAGATCGAATCGTACGCGTTTATATATTGAGGAATAAAATAATAAATTGAGATGAAGCGTCTGCACGAATCGAAATGACTTTGTTCACGTAACGATTTTCAAATATTTATCGTTCATTGCCCGTTCGATGAAAAATGCAAATATTTCTACAACGCTGGCAAATATTACCGTTATCGAATCTTTAATATCGTAACATCTCGTTCGTAATTATTTTCATCGATATGTGCGCGTTAAACGAATCTCTCGAATAAAACGATATCGAATACAAATTTTTAAATTCCACGAAACAAAATTGAGATTTAAGCTCGTGGTATCTGGAAAATGGGAAGCTTGTTTCGCGTATCAGTTCGCAGCCAGGAAAACGAAAATTTTAGAGCGCCGAGAGCTAATCTGGCGACGCGAGTCGCATGCAAAAAAACGCACACAGATAGGTACACACAATGTCAGTAGCGCATTGTCCCGTTCCTGTTCCAGCCTCGTTTTCCTTCCATCTTGAGAAAAATATTTACGGTTATCATTGTGGTATTATTACGTTAAATTCCGCTGGGATTGCATCGCATTTCCCACGAGACTGGCGAAACTCCACGGTTTTAATCCGAATTCATCCTCCCGCTTGGCTTTTTAATTCTCCACTTTAACGATTTTCATTTTGCGACGATTCTTACTGTCTAAATTAGTTACCGTTACATCCGCGAAGTTTTCCTAATTTGGACTAAAAGTTGATATAACGGGCTAATAAAATGTACGTGGTGGCTGTGAGATCGAGGAATCAACCCTTAGAAAAGTAAAAAAAAAGTCTAACGAATATAATTATCGAGGAACAAGTCTTAATTAGGGGTTGTTCCCCGATCGACAATTAACGTTGAAACGAGAAGGTAATAATAAATCACGCTAATGAATCGAAATTATGGTAAAGTGCGGGAACGTGCGCACGCATCATTGGCAAGAAAGCAAACTCTAGGCACAAGGGTGGTTGTCCGGGGGTAGTTTCCGCCCTCGAGCCGCGACTTTTTCCACTGAATGAGCCCCGCATTCAGTCGTATGAACAATAAAATGGCACAGAGGGTGCAGCGCAGTACCAGAAAAGAGACGAGAAAGAGAGAAAGGGTTGGCATTGTTACCGAGCTGAGAAACTGAGACACGTTGGCCGGCAAAAAGGCACTGGCGAGACGGCAAACGGGCCCATCGTCATCGTCGTCGCAGTCATGCGAGCCGACTAGACGTACCAGAGATGTGAAAAAAGCACTGGGGCCAAGGGTGTAAGGAAAAACCAACGGGAACATCGAAAAGCTCGGTGAAAAGAGCGAGTCCGAGACGAAGAAAGTGAAGAGAACGCGTGACCGGCTAGAGTGCGGTAGAAAAAAGTAGGTCTCTTACTCGCAGTTTTGATTAAAGTTCCTTTTTCGAACGGGCTTGAAAACTCCCTCCACCGACTACGCAGACACAGATGGATAGAGACAAAAAATAGTTTTAAAAAAGGACGGAAAAAGAGCGAGGAAGAGATGGAGTCGACTAGCCGCACTCTCTGAGAAGGTAGAAGTGGACAACGTCGAGAGTTTTCTGCGTTTTAGCTTCAGACGTATGAATTCTTGCATGTAGTTCGACTCTCGTACTCGTAACTCGGCTCGCTAAAAGCTTCTTTTCTTCGTTTCTTCTGTCGTACCCTCGACGTGACGCTTATACACACGCGTTTGTCACGTTTATATTAGACGTGCTTGCTGTCATTTCGCGACGAATCCTCAAACGTATTTTTCTTTCTTAATTTTCTTCGTTTCATTACTAGGTTTTAATGTCGAAGATATATAATAGCAATCAGATTTTTCGATAAATACTTTGCTAATTCGGTTATCGAGAAATTTGATTCTGCCTAAAATTGTTCGAGTTTAATGGCGTTATGTAATTCGACGTCAAGAGGGTAGTTAATAAGTTCGAGGATGAATTAAAATTTGATATCGGGTTTAAGCTTGAGAAAGCAAAATAATCCAGTTTTTTAATAAAAGTTCGATAAAAATTTATAATGATACGTGATACTAAGTAACGGGGTCCATTACGAAAGTAAAGAAATGCTCGATTATGAAATTGGGAAAACGTAGTTAACACGTTTTTTCTGCTGTCCGCACAGTTTCCAATGTTTGAACGATTTAAACTCCTTCTCTCACTTCTCCCTAATATCCATTTCACCTCGCTCTTCCTTGGCACGTAAAATACCTATACGTTCTTACAACCCTGGTTGGTGTTCAACCCCCTCATTTTCATCTCGTGCTGATCCCTCGCTTCCTTTTCCTCTTATATCACATAGACCCACTCGCTCAGGTGCCTGCACCCGACACTTTTTGCCAGCGAGTGTGAAAGAGAAGAGAGAGGGGGCGAGAGAGAGAGAGAGAGAGAGAGAGAGAGACAGGGGTGAAGATAAATGAACAAGAAAAAACGAGACAGAGGGATGAAAGAAGAAAGTCACACAGTGCGTTTCTTCTCACGACCCTTCATGCCACGACGAACTTCAACCTCCCCGGCCAAGTCTTTGATTAACTCTCCGAGATTCGTCGAAAGAGCAGTGTTGCAAACGCACCACCACCGACCCATTTATACATTGTATATATATATATCTAAATCGGTCCTCCATGCGTCTCCTTCTTTCACTCCTTTCTTCAACAT
This sequence comes from Netelia fuscicornis, assembly GCA_946811545.1. Lineage (NCBI taxonomy): Eukaryota > Metazoa > Arthropoda > Insecta > Hymenoptera > Ichneumonidae > Netelia > Netelia fuscicornis. The sequence goes on along the minus strand of OX328011.1, from coordinate 20,780,794 downwards.
CCTCGCACCCCATTTCCATCCCTCTTTTCCATTCTGCTTTGTTCGAGAATCAGCAAGCTTCTTTTTACGATCCGAGGGAGCGATAAAGAAATGAAAAGAGAAGGAGGAAGAGAGAGAGAGAGAGAGAGCTTTGTCCTGAGAACACAGAGAGCCCGAGCTTTTCCTTCACGCTCGGCAAATTCTTCATTTCTCCTCAGCCTTTGCTCTGTCTGTAGAAATCGAACATGAATCTTCTGTAGTTTTTTCACCACACGTTGCCACGATTTCCCGAAACCTTCGTGCTCAAGAATTTTACAACGAAATTATGCAGAATCATCCTAACCTGGCGCTTTTATCGAATTCCACAAATACCACCTCGAAATCACGAAACCGTTTACACTGCGGATCTTAAAGTACTGTTCGTTTCGTTCCAGGAATTGATCTTGGATTGGTCGCGGCCGTTCTAAAGTATCAAAAAATCTGCGTTGAGCCCAAGGGACTTTATAGGGTCATTTCGGAATTGGAAATTTCTCGTGCAATAAGAATATCATGATTATGAAGCTTTTTGAAGGAAAAAAGAATGTCGCCCTATCCCCTAGCCTTTTTTTGCAAGTCCTTTTGTCCCTGAAAAACGGGATTTTCAAACTGTCCCCACAGCCACAAAAATAGGACTATCTCGATGATCCTTGGCTGGTTGTCGAATGTTCAGCGACCTCTTGAAGAAATTATAACATTTCTTATAGAACGATCGAGACCGGAGCTAGAGCATTGTAAAAAGTCGATTTTTCGACGGTTCCCAAGATTCTATTCCTGTGAATTATACTCCTTTCTCAAGCTCTAAGCGCCTCTATCGATCGTGATCGAGAGTCGTCATTCTACAAAACTAGCAACGTCAGTGTTTTATTGATTCTCTTAAAAGGTCTCTAGTCATGTGAGAACTTTGTACCTTACTCCTCACTTACGTAAACATATATACTTTATTTCGCGGATGATCTAGGTACATATTGAACAGAGTTATAGTAAGGAAATAAACAATATAATTTTTAAATGGCCCCAGGGTGGTGCACGGTGTACCCGCAGTGGCCTCAACCACCTCACCGCGGTCCGAAGAGTTTAGGAGAGCGCGTGGAGATGACGCCCCAGGCATGGTTGTACAGGTTTTATTACATTCTACCTACTCTTTTTCAACAAAAACTTAAACTTTCTGTCATTTCGAAGCTGCAGCGGAGGGTACATATTGCGTGGATCAAAACCTGGCCTCAATCCTCACCACTCCACTCGATTTGGCCCACCGTCAACCATTTCGAAGTTTGAACTCAAGCTACAATTATTATTTTCCATGCTGATTTCCTAATTTATTCCCATCACCCAGAAAGTTAATTTGTGTTTCAATTTCCTAATGACGAATCGAGTACTCATAGTAAAATCAATTCTCATAGACGTGTAATGAATACTACGAGCATCGAATCATCGTCATCATCATTGTTACGAAAAAAGGAAAATCGTTACTCTGCCATCCCTCGGGCTTTTTTAAAGCTACGTCGTCCTGTATAATTAAAGGGCATGGGACCTATAATATCGAAATATCTGCATTCAATTCCTGTCGCTTGGGATTATCCTACGGTCTATAATACACGAACACGCACTGGCATTCGTGCGATTTTGGACTAGCTTGCTACATCTTCTCTTGCCTCGTCGCTCACATTACCTACGTAGACCACCTCTGCCCTCTATACTGTCCTGGATATATTAACGGAGCAATTACCGTACATTTCGGGTTTCCCACAAACGCGCGCGTTCCTATTCACCCTCACGATATAACACAGCGACTCGCTCAGTCACTCACCTCGTACTCATACCCTCTATCATTCGCTCATACATTTTGTCCCTCAACGCAGTTCGACCGACCTACACCATCGTTAATTATCCACTCTCGCAATTTCGTTCGCGATAGGATTTTTCTTTTTCCCACTCCATCAGCGCCATATAAAGTTACCTACACACACGTAATACTATAGCATGAATATTCGCGCGCGGAATTCATAAAACGTGTATGGAATCCGATATCGGTTGCTCGCTCGTCCGCGAGCCAGTGCAGCTTGCACAGCAGTCGATTTATTCGAGCTTTATATATATTTTTTTCTCTTCATCTACTTGACTTTTATATCCCGGCCCTCGCTCCATTTCTATCTACTTCATAATCCAAGCAATCGATAAACCAAAGATATTTTAAACGACCGAACGCCCTTCTTTTTCCACTCTCGTAATTTTGAATTTATCTCTTTTTGTTTCGATTCCTCTCGAAATTAACTCGTCCATCAACGAGATCCTTGGTCGTACTATTTACGCCGAGCGTATACGTTTTACCCGTCATTACTTGTTGGAGAATTTTTTAACGTGGGAGTTGAAGAAAGTTTTTGATGATGATTTATGCAAAGGGGGAATTAACGTCGATGAAACTTATATGCTCCTTTATCGTGGCATAATTTTCTCACCCACGAGTCAAATACTCCGTAAGCATTTATCTATAAACAAAATCAACGTTTGTTGTCAAAATTGTCCATAACTGTGAATTCTTTTTAAAGCTCGAATCTTCCTCCTATAGCAATCTTCTTTCTAAGCCCATCAAGCTTCACTGCCTAAAGTGGTTCAAAGGGAACGATAGGGGATGTGTAGGATGTATCACGTGGCTGCACATCAAACTAGCGTGAAACAGAAAATATCGATTGGTGTGGTCAAAAATAGCTCTCTTAATGGACAGTTGAAGGGTCAAGGTATAAATATCGAATATGTTTCTGACAAAACTTGTTATGAACAAACATATTTTCCAGAAACAACATAACGTGTCGTTAACTTTTGTGCTAAAAGAAAGTACGATCGAATATTTCTTATGACTATAGGTCCAAGAAATGAATGAAGTGGATAAACCAAGATTTTTATTTAAACTCACAAACTTTAGGAACGAAATTTTAGACAATACCTTTTTCATATTCCGATGATTTATCTGTAGGCGATCGTCAATGTAATTTCAATGAAGCTCAACTCCGAATCAATTGTATAACGCGTGCACGAGGAAGTCTACCAAATATTAAATCCCTCGCTGATAATACTTAATTAATCACACTAGGTCGTAACCGGTAGTTCATATTTATGCATGCATATCTAGATCCGCATATATTCATATATAACGTTATACAAATGAAAATTTGCCGATAAGTAATGCATTATTTATCGTCTAGGGTTGTGGCAAACTTTTAAGAAACTTTATACATGCGAATTCAAGAAAAATACCATTTATTTAGACAATTATTTTATGGTTCGAAATCATTATTTGTTAAAAAAAATACTTTTAGATACTTTCAATAATCATGCATGCAATGTCTACTATTAAATATTTTTTATTAATTTAATAATTAATTAATTTAATATGACAGAAAGTTAATAAGACCGTTATTTAAAAATTGTGCTCGAAATATGAGCCTTGGTTGTTATCTGAAATTTACCATCAACAATTTATCTTCTATTAGATAGAAAAAAACTAGTCTTTGTCGAAGTTGATTTGAAAGATATTCATTTTATTCAAAGCGATAGTTTTTGGAACGCAGACATCTCATTCTTTATTGAAATAGTGTGCAAAAATCGAACTAGATCAGTTCATTAGTGTTGAGAACATCATTCGCGAACCTAACTACCACATTATTATTCTTAGTTATCTTTAAACATAAATTGCAAAAACTATAATAGAAAGTATATAGTTTAAGTTGTATATTAATACTTTTTTTATAAATGAAAATTAAACCCAGCATACAAATTATTGAAATTCTCTGTTTTTTCCACGTTATATGTGTCTACAACTCCTCTAACGAATAATTAAATTTTCTACCAATAGCTCATTGATGACTGTCACCTTGTGACAGATCTAATCCCAAGTGATCTTGTCTATAAACACTATTAACAAGTATCCTTCCCCCTTGGACAATTGTAGTTTCCTGCTTCCGTTAACATTACAAATCTTTCCGAGACTCAATTTTATCTCGAATGTTGAATCGTTGTCCCCATCCAGTAAACTAGATACATTTCCCTAACGTACCTACTAGCGCGTGAAGTGTCAAGCTCCTTGTTTTATTATCGCTAGTAACAGTGGCAATGGCATTGACAGCGAAGTTTTAGCAAACTCAACTATATCGTGACGATGAAATGGTAATTTTCGTTTGGCACTCCTTCTATACACCTTTGTATTTGTATAAATATATGTGAGTATATATCTGTGTATACGCATATAAGCATTATATGCGTATACACACATATACGTATACAACCACACGCCCACTGGATGTATATTCGAAACAGCTCTTGGCGTGGGTGGTTGCCGCAATTAGCCCAACGTCCCGTATAATAAATTGATGTTATGCCAGCAACGTGTCCCCAATACTATCAGACTCGAGCTCACTAGCTCATTCATTCCCTCAAGCTTGCCCACCCCTGGATATATCTTATTAGCGACGTATATATACCTTCGGCGCATCTCCTCACTTTCCACGTACTCACCCTTAACGACGCCGCAACCATATATACATTCGTTAGTTAACCCCCACCCTCAACAAGCAGCTGTGAAATATTTATCTTGGTGAAAATGTTATAACCATTGGATTGGCCTCGTTCTAAGAAACGTACAAATATTAACGTTATATCAATTGTCATTTTTTTAATATAATTGTTTGTAGAACTTATTTATCTTGGTAAAAATGTTATAACCATTGGATTGGCCTTGTTCTAAGAAACGTACAAATATTAACGTTATATCAATTGTCATTTTTGTAATATAATTGTTTGTAGAACTATTCATCTTGGTAAAAATGTTATAACCATTGCATTGGCCTTGTTCTAAGAAATGCACAAATATTAACGTTATATCAATTTTCATTTTTTTAATATAATTGTTTGTAGAAATGTTTATCTTGATAAAAATGTTATAACCATTGGATTGGCCACGTTCTAAGAATCGTACAAATATTAACGTTATATCAATTGTCATTTTTTAAATATAATTGGTTGTAGAAATATTTATCTTGACAAACATGTTATAACCATTGGATTGGCCTCGTTCTAAGAAACGTACAAATATTAACGTTATATCAATTGTCATTTTTTTTAATATGATTGTTTCTAGAAATATTTATCTTGGTAAAAATGTTATAACCATTGGATTGGCCTCGTTCTAAGAAACGTGCAAATATTAACGTTATATCAATTGTGGTTTTTTTAATATAATTGTTTGTAAAAATATTTATTTTGGTAAAAATGTTATAACCATTGGATTGGCCTCGTTCTAAGAAACGTACAAATATTAACGTTATATCAATTGTCATTTTTTTAATATAATTGTTTGTAGAATTATTTATCTTGGTAAAAATGTTATAACCATTGGTTTGGCCTCGTTCTAAGAAACGTACAAATATTAACGTTATATCAATTGTCATTTTTTTAATATAATTGTTTGTAGAATTATTTATCTTGGTAAAAATGTTATAACCATTGGTTTGGCCTCGTTCTAAGAAACGTACAAATATTAACGTTATATCAATTGTCATTTTTTTAATATAATTGTTTGTAGAATTATTTATCTTGGTAAAAATGTTATAACCATTGGTTTGGCCTCGTTCTAAGAAACGTACAAATATTAACGTTATATCAATTGTCATTTTTTGAATATAATTGTTTGTAGAAATATTTATCTTGATAAAAATGTTATAACCATTGAATTGGCCTCGTTCTAAGAAACGCACAAATATTAACGTTATATCAATTGTCATTTTTTTAATATAATTGTTTGTAGAACTTATTTATCTTGGTAAAAATGTTATAACCATTGGATTAGCCTTGTTCTAAGAAACGTACAAATATTAACGTTATATCAATTGTCATTTTTGTAATATAATTGTTTGTAGAACTATTTATCTTGGTAAAAATGTTATAACCATTGAATTGGCCTCGTTCTAAGAAACGTACAAATATTAACGTTATATCAATTGTCATTTTTTTAATATAATTGTTTCTAGAAATATTTATCTTGGTAAAAATGTTATAACCATTGGATTGGCCTCGTTCTAAGAAACGTGCAAATATTAACGTTATATCAATTGTGATTTTTGTAATATAATTGTTTGTAGAAATATTTATCTTGATAAACATGTTATAACCATTGGATTGGCCTCGTTCTAAGAAACGTGCAAATATTAACGTTATATCAATTGTGATTTTTTTAATATAATTGTTTGTAGAAATATTTATCTTGATAAACATGTTATAACCATTGGATTGGCCTCGTTCTAAGAAACATACAAATATTAACGTTACATCAATTGTCATTTTTTAGTATAATAGTTTGAAGTCTTTATCCCTGATATATCCTATTTGTATGTTTACTTGCCAATTATAGAAATGAACGTACTTTGAAGGGAAGAGAATTTTTCTCTCTTCATTACAATGTAGAATACGTCACTACTAACAATTATTTATTTAAGGCCATTATGAGCATGAAATAAAAACTTTCCACCCGAACTCAGGTGCATCGTGGCTAATGCGCATGCTTCTATTGAGGTATTATTCCCAGAGTACGGAGACTCTCAAATTATCAACGAACCGTAATATCTGCAGTATAATGTTGCATTTCATATCCACGATTCGCATACAGGTTTAATCATTCGTATACGCATTGTCGTCGCTATCATTTTTATAAATGCATTCGGTCCGCGCGTGTACAGTAAAAGATAATTTTGAAAAATTAGTAAATGAGAAGGAGATTAGGTTGCTTTCAAAGAATGTAACGCTGCGAAATTTTAATGATTAACGATTATTTGCCTCGATTGAACAAATTTTCATGATTTATTGCGATTGTATTTAATGTAAAAAATAAAGTGTACATTGTTCTTTTGAATTAATATCTATTTTATATCGTTTTTAACTCAAGGCTATTACGGCGTACGTTCTTTGAAGATCTAATGCCATTATTGGCGTAAAAAATGTATGTGCATAAGCTATGACACTCGCAGTAACGTACTATTGATACGAAGCTTTTTTTTTTCAAATGTTCCGCAAAAATTATAAATTCTTTTTCAAAGAGGGGCGAGTCATTCGATCACTGCAATAATCAATTCACGATAACGGGCACAGTCTGATTCCCTTGAAGTATTAATATTTAGTTTGGGGCTTATGATCGATGGAAGAGGAATTTTTGCGTTGGATTATTTTTCAATATTTCCAATATTTCGATATGTCTATAACTTCATTTTATCGAGTCATAAAAGCGGATAACTTTTAACGGTCGAGCAGAAGAATTCGTAAATGAAAAAGACTGGTATTATCGAGAGTGCATCGATGCTAATGTTACACATATCGAAAAAGTTGTCAGAAATAGTCAGGTAAGGTAATTAAAGTAAAAATATGTGTCGTAATTTAAATGTCACAAATGAACCAAACTAATCGAACTCTTCGATTGTATTTATTAAAAAGTCGGCTATCGCTACTCGATAACCCTCATCCCTCCGAGCTATCCTCCCCTAACCTCGGTGATTGCAGGGTGGTAGAGTGAACAGCGAGGAAAAAAAAAGACTTATACCATAACCACTGTCGATAAAGTAGAGTACACATCTCTTAAACCGACTTACATATTTCTTTAATTACCCCCACTAGTTTCAATGATCAACCCTTACATACCATTACACCCCTTTAAAACCATTAGTAGCAACGACGAAGTTCCCAGCACACAATCTTTTCGTATATAAAAAATCGATCGTGTAACCACTCTTTAAATTCTGCATTACCCATGCGGTATAGCGGCCGATTTACGGTCTTTGTTTCCAACTTCTGCCACAGGGTGGCCTGACCTGCGTCCCTTACAACATGGCCATTTCCCCTTATTTGCTTTAAATACTCTGTAATTTGTGCATTGATATCTCACTTTTTCAAACACTATTATTGTATTATTATAAGAATGTTACAATAGTGTAATGGGTTTTGTTGTATTCGAGGTTACGACGTGGAGTTTCGTGCATGTACCACCGATTTTCATCTTCCTTTCTTCCTTCTAATTCAACTAGCGTGTTATAGAGATTTTCCTAACTTAACTGATAAGACATTCATTTATTTTAGCCTGTTGCTTCATTCTTAAGGTAGAAACTCGTTCTGGGAAACGATCGAAGGAGTTTATAACGGGAAATCGTAGTTGAAGAAACTGTTATTTTAAGGATAAGATCAGTTTCACGATCTTGTCGATGATTACTACTTTTCTATTATCATGATTGCAAACAATACGATTCTACCGCGGATGCTCCACCTACTCTAGACCGCTACGAAATTATCACCTCGCCGCTCCCCACAAAATCCAATAGTTCTTTAATCTTTTACTCTTTCTCTCTCAACGCCAATCAGGGAAGAAAATATTGATTGTACTTATAGTTACGTTACTTTAAATTTGGAAAAGTAGTTGTATTCGACGTAATCTCGACTTTACTCAAATATTCGTTATCCGAATAAAACAAAATTCTTTTTTTTTTCTAAATTTGTAATCCGAAACAATCGGTTGAATGAATATATAACTATTTATTTGAAAACGACCTTGATTATTGATTTATGTTTTTTGTAATTTTAATAAGAATTTGGTTAAAAAAAATCTTTCGAAATTTACGACGATTTTCAACCCTAATATGGACTTTTTAGCCTTTCATAATCCATTCGAATAGACAAATGATATTCGAAACGAGCTATAGTGCGAAATACTGCAGTTTTCTTTTCAGGAATACAAAAAGATTGTAAATTTTGTTTCCTGGGGTACATACGTAGTAATGGATGATGGATTTGAAGCATTTCTCATTTCAAAGTGTATTACACTGCCTCAATAATCCTTGGACCATCGCCAGCTCTTCGTTCACCACACAGCTGACCGAATCTACTACGTCGAACCGAGAGAGCTCCTCCTCTTGCTCGTTCCGTCGTTTTTATTTCTCTTTTTAGTATTTTCGTCTTCTGGAATGTTTTCAACGAAGAAATCGCTATAAATAGTGGCCGAGTATAGAGTACGTGCTCTCGAGTGTACAGGCTTCTCATGAAGTCCTCCTCTCTCTCTCTACCTCACTCACTGGCTCACTCTCTCTCTCTCTCTCTCTCTCTCTTCGTCTTTTTCTTCATTTCTTGCGACTGATTTCCCTATCCTTCGTCTCTCTTGATCTTCTCAAGCCTCGAGATCGTCATAGCTCTCTGGCTTTCTCTTCCTTCCCTCTCTTGACGCCTGTCTCTGGTTCTTTCTCGGCCTCTGGCAAGAGTGTCCGCCGCGACCATAATCGACAAAACCAGACGCCAGGCGCTCTCGTTATCGCCTCGGTAAATCGTTGGCTTGTGCTTCTGCCGGTTTCTCGCAGCAGCCAATGCCCAGGCAAAGATTCAGTGGCGGTCCGTGAGCGGGCACAACGGCAAGAAAAATTCGACATGCACGACTTGCCCCGATTCGAATCGCTTTCCTTCTCGATCGTGTTCCAATCGGTGCGAGATCGATCGACGCGATCGAAAATCCATATCGATAATAACGGCTGTTTGACGATCGCTAGTATTATACGAGACGCAAACACTTTGAGTGCTATCGCGTCCACCAAACTCGACACGGTCTCCTGTTCGATCGTCTTGCTCTGTTGGCAATGACGCTAACTATCGTACTAATCGCTTTCAGATGCTGGACGGATCATGAATCGCTTCATCACCTTTTTTTTTATTAATATCTCGGCGTCGTTCCTAACTTTCAGAAATTATCTGCCCTGGACCCAATACGTAGTACCGATTTTCTTCATCCATCGAGTATTTCAGTGAGCACGTTCCGTGTCTCGGAAGGAGGAACGAGTTGTTCGAGCGTAACGGTCTGAGCCACATTTACGCTCTATTCGTATTATTTCGCTACTTTTTGTCTCATTTGCCATTTCAACGGATACTTATTGTTGTTTTCTGGAAACGGGCGAAATATTGGTTACGATTTACCGAACGAAATCGACATTTTAGCTACGTATCTATGCTTCGTAATAATTTTTAAAGGTGCAAAATATAATTTTGTTTTTTATGTTTTTCAAGAATATTCCTCAGACGTGGTCAACGTATTCTAAGTTTAAATTACGTTATTATATTGTCTGTGAATGTCGGACATAAATAGTGCGAATATTGTTTTTAGCCCGTGTCAACTTTTATCACCGGTACAGGAATCGTTAGTCGAAGCGACTTGGCAAATCCAACTAGATTTCATTCTCGTCCAACCGACTTCCTAATTCTCCCACCTGAACTTTCGCAACAGCGAAACTTCTCAAAAGCAATCATCCCCTCGAGCGATTTGCATCATTCCGTATCGGATACTCGCACTTGTTCTCGTCCCTCAAAACTGGATCCTGCCTGAAGTCCCGTTAACGTTTTCACCACGGAATAAATAAAGTGGCCGATACGTTCGTTCCAAGATTGACCTCAGCTGTCGATACGATTCCCCGGGGTAGCATAGACGTCGACCGAGTCGAAGGTTTAAGAAACGCACCATGGCGAGTTGCAGAAGACACTCCCACGACAGATAAGGGTAACGAAGATCGACCACACTTTTGTCGTTGTTCCAAGACGCGCGGTGGGACATTTTTACAGTATATCGCACTCTCTTCACAATTCTCCTTACCTCCCGTTTCCGTCTTCCTTTTTTGCACTTCCTTGCCCTTCGCTTCACTCCGACATTTCTTCGTTCCTCCTCCATTCGCTATCTATCTGTATCTCTTCTTTTCCATTTCTATCTCTTTTTCTGCTTTTTTTTCATCCTCTCACCCCTCCCCAACCCCTTTCTTGCTTTCCCTCTCGCACTCTTCCTGTTTCTGTCCGATGCTTGTGCTTCCTATCTCTCTTTTCCCTTTCTATAGAAGTTTCTGCGATCGATACACCGCGGATGCGACGTTACTAGCTGCCTATATATACACACACACACATATATATATAATATGTGCTAAGCAAACAGAGCGTCGGTGATGCGATGGCGGTGGCGCGCGGCATGGCACGACAGCCACAGGGATTCGTTATAACGATCTGGTAGTGATATCGCCACCAGTACCTGCCGAATCGGTACGGCCCCTTCTCCTTCCCTCTCGTTCACTCATTCACCCACTCGTTGTCTATCTCTTTCATCCCTTGCAACACAGCCGAGCGTCCTCCTCCAGAGCGCACGACTCCTGTGTAACGTGTTTGTTAATGCATATACATATATATATATACATATCTACATCTTATGTAGATAAGACAGAACACAGATGGGAATACAACAAGGGCACCGGCTGGAGAACCACTTTGCTAGGTGCCGAATCACATAGACTACCTTGTACCGCGGTGTCCGATACAAAGATACGTTTGTATTGACATTGTATCGCGAACCAAGGACGCGAAATGCCGAGATAGCAACCTGCAACCCTTTACTTACCTGGTAACAATCCCCTTCGTTGTCACCAATTTTTACTCTCGATCAATTTTGCTATAAACGAAAATTTATTTATTGCAATTTGCATTTATTTGTCGAGGATAATTGAACATGTTACTTCGCACTGGTTTATCAAGAAAATTACACAATATTGAATTTAAGGATGATTCTTTTTTTCCGAAGACATTAAGAAAAGTGAATTCCAAAAAGATGACATCTTTATTCTAATATTTTTTCAATTAAGTTCTCAAGGTAACTCAAAGTAAAAATATATCCAAATAATTAGACTCGACTGGTCGTATCTTCGTCGCTTCTCAGGTTTGCAGAGCTGTAATTTTGTATACAAATTCAAAGAGACAGCTGCCTTCTTTACCAACATTTCCCACTCGGGGGAATTGCTTGCTCGGTACAGTGGGTAGTCCATGATACTTCGGTACCACGCACATCTTCATCCAGCACATTGATACAAGAACACATAGGAATACATATATGTATACAGCAATGTGCACACGTTCGTAGCCACGGTCTGACGCGGTCGCGTGTGCCATATATAACCCTGCTCCGGGCTGCGGACCAAACACGATAGTTATCCGGGACAGTTTGTACAGTAAGACCAGTCCCTGTCCCTGAAATCCAGTCCATAGGTCCTTTACATGGTACATAATGCATAGAATACCGAGAGTTGTATCTGCGTCCACGCCGCGAAGCGGAAAGGGATGCGAGTATTTGGTACGCGAGGGGCTAGCAAGAGGATGATGACGGCCGATTCCGCGTGTGCCTCCTGTTGGCGCGCATTGCTGTTATTGGCTTTCGAGGGAACATCCGGTAACTATCGGAGATACTACCTCGATATACCTCTCGATATCTCGTACGTACACCCGATATACAGGGTGTGCATGTAGCTACGATATTCGTCGTTATTATGTTGTAACGATGCATATCAACTGGTATTAAATACTGCCACGAGGGTCGAATCTTTGATCTTGGACGGCGCTATCGTACAGTTACGTTACGATACCTTTGGATTAAATATGTAACATGTACAAAATTAATTTTCGTATTTTTCTATTTTTTCAACGATAAATTGCAACAAATTGAGAATAGGAATGTTGTATTGGTGTATGAAATAGGATATTTTGTATTCTTTTAAAAATCTTTTTGGACGATAAAATTCGATACGATGAACGTGTTGATGATTCAGGGTGACAATCTAGGTACTAGTGGGTCTTATTGTTAGGGTAGATAGAGGGAATTTTGTTTTCGTCGAGAAAGACTTGAATTGGAGGTTGTAAAATCGTAAATGCCCCACACGAATATCACTTTCTTATTATCGATTTGCCGAAATCTGTAGGTCAAAAGGTGAAAAAAATGTAAAAATTTACTTTGTCTAGTTTTTTTTCCCAGGCCTAGGCAAATTAAAGCTCCTAACGTTTTCACTTTTTCAACGTGCTTTTCCTTATCCATATTAAGTGCTTTCTTAATCTAATTAAATTTGTTTTCCATAAAACTGCGGTGCAAACGACTCCTATTGCAAAATAAAAATACAAGTGTATACAACTTGATGAATTCTCGAGAAAAAAAAGGTTGTTATAATTTCATTCCGAAGCAAGCTCAAAGTGACTTTCAAAACTTTTCATCACAAACTGTACAACACACTTGAATCTGAAAAAAAATCAAGATCGTTGCCGCCAAACTTTTCACTTTCAATCGTTCTTATTTATATGTATGTATATACAGGTAGGTTTCTTGATATTTTATCAATTTCCTGTCGTCTCTGAGTCTCGCGCTGAGCAAAGAAATTGGGTTTCTTTTTAAGTTGAGACGACGAAGACACCGACGACACAGTGACCTCGTAAGTTGTCCACCCAGACCAGACATATCGTAAGCTCAGATGCAGCGAGGGCAAAGCCCAGTGAACGAAGAGAACCGATACGATATAGATGTATGTATAGATCGATGTAGAAAAATACTTGTACACATGGTGAATGTACTAGGTCGTCATATTATCGGCTATCAAGAAAGCCGCTTGGTTATACGTCCTGTTGTAGGCGATAGTGTAGTACACAATATGGGCTCGTACTACCTACATATCTGCCAACACGCCAGTAGCAGTAGCTGCGCGAGAGGGGAAAGGGAAAGGAAGAAGAGGTAAAGAATCGTAAGAGCTGCAGCATAGCAGCTTTGCTGCCAGAGAATATCTTCCATACAGCTATAGCAGCTTCGATGGGTTCAGAAACGAAATTCTACGATAGCTCGATCCGACTTGAACGATAAAAAGTGTTCATCGTCCACATATGTCCAAAGCACTCGCTGATCTCTTGCTCCCTTTTTTTCTGGTTATACATCGCTCCGATTTTAGGTCGAACGATCGCACTGTGCTTGTAACATCGGGGCGTTGTGTGTGAACAAATATTACGGGGTTGTGGTGAATTTTATACGAATATGGAAAAATAAATGTTTTCTTATTTTTGTTAATGGGAGACTAAAGCAAGTTTGTAAATTGCTCGCGGATCAAAATTGCGATATGGTAATGTGTCGAAAAGTAAAATTTGTGTTTTTCGCAAAAGTTTTTAACGAAATAATGAACGAAATCAATTAATGGAATCGAAAATAATGGGTTAAAATAATATAAGAGCCATCTTTAATGAATCATAACGAACGAGTAATTAATTAAATGTGATTGTGATAAAAGGCAATTAGTACTGGACGGTTGATCAATTAGTTTCATTAATAACGGTCAATGATAATGTCATAATTAATATTTATCGGTAGCCAAATGAAGAAGAGAGAATGGTAAGAAGTGTTCTGCGTATACTTTGTGATATTAAAGTGATATGAGATATCATGAAACGAGAAACGTATTCTACAGAGCATATGATCTGCCATAAAGTTAATAGAAATACAGATAGAAAAATAAGTGTTACTTTAAAAGAGTATTGCTATGGATTGCTCATTATTAAAATATCTACCTTATTACGATCTGTCCACTATACGATAATAACTCCTGCAAATTTCCCCTTCTCGTTTCGCAACAAAAGATAAGAAACACCGCATCATCGCATCAAATCGTAACTTTGTATTAATAAAATACTGTAATATGTTCTTTTGAAATGTTATATGAACGAGACATGAAAAAGTTTGCAGCGTGATAAAGAATTAGTCCATAAAACGCAAAGGAAAAATATTCTGTTTAATGAATTGTGGAAATATTTCGCTCGCTTTTTTCTCATCCGAGCAAATAAATTCATTATTAATTGATTAGCTGATGAGGTTCTTTGGGAGTTTCTGCTCGTTTCTCTATTTTTATATTAATAGATCTCATTTTTTAAATTGTCATCTTGACAATTAGATAAATAATTTTGTAATTATTTCTTTTTTTTAAATAAAATTCTCTATACATATGTACGAAGATATAAAGTATAGAGCTGTATAATATTTCGAGACCCTTACAGTAATTGCCATGTTATTAATTATCATTAATTACAATTTTACTATCATGAAAACGTAGGTAACAAGATATTCTCGCGATTAAATTTGTTGAAACATTTCGTAATCTTATCGATCCCTTATTTTCGAAATAAAACATTCTAACGATAGTCATAGGAAAATTTAGGGCTGCTGGATGATAGTTTGGAGTAGTTAGAACAATATTATAGCGTGTTGCAGTGGTGGTAGTACTCGTAGGTGTGGGAGTAGCAGTGTTCGCAATAGAAGAATTAAAGTGGTGTACACTCGACGAGAGGAGTTATGCAGACGGTAAGTGGTAAGCGGCAAATCGTAAACGTTGTACCCTGCCGAGATCGAAATCTTCGTCAGGCACGCATTCCGTCGTCACGCAGAGCGTACCGCCTGGTACGACCGCATCGTCAGTCCCCTTGCTTGTAGTTTGCCACGGCTGACGCGCGGCTGACACAAACCTACCTTTACTACTGCCGCTCTGTGACATTCAGTTCCTCGTCTCGTTTCAACCTTTTTTTTCTCTCTCTTTCTTTCATTACTTCCCTCTCTCACCGCCTATCTTTTTTCGTTACATCGACTTTCATAAACGTCGTCTTCGCCAGCCATATATCTCTTTCGCTCTTTCATTTTTCCCTTGATCTCTTTCTGAATATTGAGTCATATATTATTTTTCATATGCCGTATCGATCTCCATCGCTTCTCGGCACAAGATGATGAAGGAAGAAGGAAACCGCTTCGAGTTTACCGGAATCAAGACGGTCATACGTACGTCGTTAACCGCAAATTCAATCTTTTTTTATGATTTTTTTCGGATTTCGAAAAAGATGGTAT
This sequence comes from Netelia fuscicornis, assembly GCA_946811545.1. NCBI lineage: Eukaryota > Metazoa > Arthropoda > Insecta > Hymenoptera > Ichneumonidae > Netelia > Netelia fuscicornis. Next base: position 20,765,049 of record OX328011.1, on the reverse strand, counting down.
GTGATTTCATAAAAAGTTCTTTATATATAAACAATATTAAAAATAAAGATCGCTTTACATTTTAGCATCATTTAAAAAAAAGGAAAAAAATAATGATGTTTTGGCCAAAAAGTAACTGCGTTTTTCTCTAATGGACGGCCATAGGCATACGCGTATAAGAAACGTAGTTACTTCTTGGCCAAAACGTCATTACGTTCTTTTCTCTAATGACCGTGCATATTTGAAAAACGATTACTTTTAAACCCAATATTTGACGTTATAACTCTTCCAGTACGGACGATTTTCAAATGTGCACAAAAAGCTTGTTTTCCTCATACAGAATTGAGAACTTCTAAAATGAGCTTGCGCGAACGAGGTGTGTCTGTCTCCTCGTTCTCAACGGAGTGAGAACGAGCACAACATAATGCAAGGGACATGGTACGATGATCCTCCAGTGGAGATGCACGTTCTCGAGCTACCTGTAGAACGTATTACTCGAAAAGAGATCCTAGTAGTCTCAGCAGCGCAAGCACTCAGACCACTAGTACACCATTGGGATACCTGGAAAAGGGAAATGCTGCCAAGAATGGCATTAGAGACGGAGACGAAGAAAACGAGAAAAATAAGACAGAGCGAGTTAAGAGTCATTGCAATGCTCGTGGATATATGGGACGTTCCATATCATACAAATCACATTTTTTTAATTTCACGTCGAGCGTTATCTCCAGAATTTTAATTGGTCTATAGTTTATCATTTATTTTCATTGCAGTTGTTTTTCTTCCATTTGAGAAATATTGTTTTATCCATAATCATTTTACAATTTCGTTGTTTTTTTTTTTAATAATTTGTTAAGATCGCTTTTGCTTTCGAACAATTCTGCTTATCGTTCGTTAGTTCCTTCGTTACTCCCATAATACGAAAGCGACATATTGACGTTATTTTAGTTAATATTTTTTTTGAATTTCATTTTTATCTATTTTTTCATAGCCTCGTTTACATCGCTGAGAACAAAGAACTGCGGCGGTACAGAAATGGAATTTTAGTTGCTGTCATGCAGTCGCAACGAGAAAGAAAAAGAAGCGGACTCTCGAGCCAGAGTCTCTCTTTCTCTCGCGCGTGAGCCAGCGAGTTAGTTTACGTTTGGGTAGGGGCGTTGGCCGACTGGATTTATGTTACCGAAAATTTATCGGTTCAATTTCCGTGATATTTAAACTCTCGAGGTGGAGGTGAAAGGGTTGATCGTGCTGGTGAGGCGAGAGAAGGGGATTCGGATCGTTCACCACGTTGGCGCGGCATTGCGCGCAATGAAATTGCCCCTCTATAACGACATCGCCCCGATGGGAGGCGACGGCAAACGTGGAATTCATTCATAGCGTAATTTTTTAAGACACTTTTTCTTCGACAATAAATTCTTCTCTTTCGATATGAAATAAATCATCGCTCAAAAAAAAATTGCCACTTACTTCTCTATTTTTTCACTCGATTAACCCAGATTTTTCATTTAGGTAGATAAAAAAGACAAAGAAAAATTCCAAGCAGAATTATTTTTCTCATTTCAAAACTGTCCTTTTTCCAGTCCATTTTTATTTGATCTCCAGCCTCGATTCAGCGTTAAAATCATTATCCCATTTCTTCTTTCATTTTTTTTCTCGACGAACGCGAACCGCGCGGGAATATTGTGAACTCGTGCGTCCGCTTGCTCTAAAGACCTAAGCGGTGGAATATCAGTGGCGTGTATAGTAACGGACTCGCGGATTCACAAATCCTGGGACTCGTTCGAGAACGCAAGAAAGGTGGACATAAAGAACGAGTCGTAAAAAAGAGTCGTCGAGCGCCAGCCTCGTCGAGCATGGGCGCGTGCACGAGAGAACGCGATATATATATGTGTATATATATGTATATAAAGTAAGTATGTACTCGCAGTATATATATCACAGTGCCGTGAAAGTTCGCTCTTCTGGATATTGGACTTAAATTTTCCAGCGGGCGATTCAATTTAACGATTTGTGCGGTCAAGCGTATCGAGACGCCGAGAATTTTTATAACGCGGCCGTGTTCTCTGTTTTTCGTTCATGTCGGAACTTTATTACAAACGGGGAACTTCTCGGCTCAACATTCTATCGAATATCGCGGTAGCTCGAAATTCATATTTATACCTTGTATCTCCCTCCAATTACGAGCTCGTAATTTTTTAACATTATTTCTATTAATTAATAATAACGATAGTTTATTACTGTTTGCATAATTAACAATAATAACTACGTTACTGACAAAAGTTATTATTATTATTATTAATTATTAAATTACGAAATAGAAGGAGGAGGAAAGTGTCGAACACTTTCTGGTGTGTGAAGAGGTAAGGAGGAAGTTAAGCGAAACGACAAGAGAGTACGGGGAGAAATGGGAGGAGGAATTAGGAAAAAAGAAAATCGGTGCTAGATAGATAGAAAAACTAAGAGGGCAAATTGACAAGGAAATGTTTAATTACTATAAAGAAGTGGGAAGAATTTGCAAAGACGAAAATTTCGGAAGTTAGTAGTGTTAAGATCACAATAGTGCAATAGTTCATAAGAAAAAAATTGGTAATACACTTTGTAAAAAACCAAAAAGGTTATGCAATGAAAACTCCATACTACTACTACTATTAAATTACGAAATATTATTATAAACATTATTTAATTAGTTCGTAATGAAAATCTTCAAAGTTTAAAAATATTACGAATCTCGTTAACATTCATAAAAAAAAAGTATCTTTTACATCGAATGTGCCGATTCAAAGGTTGGAAGATAGAAGGAAAATCGTTAAAGTGCACCACGATAGCGCGGTATTAGAATCGTTTCACCAACGTGTTTCACGAAGATTCGGGGTGTTTATTCGTGAGGTGAGACTCAAAATGCGGTGGAGAGAAGCTCCGGGTGGGGAGAGGGTTGTGGAGTAAGAGTGCACAAGGTTCCTGACTTTGCTCCGCGTTGCTCCACTTTACGTACTTAACTTGCCAACTTGGCGGTACGGAGAACGAAGGAGGAGGAGGAGGAGGAGGAGAAGGGGGAGGAGGGGAGAACTACACGCTGCAGCGCCGAGTTGCGAAACCCCGATGTTAATTTAATGCGGTGGGTATATACATTTATTGCCGCTTCGTCTGCGCCCCGTGGAAGAAACGAAATGGGGGTTTGCCAGAGAGGAAGAATAAGAGGATAAGGGTGTGCTGCGCGAAAGCTCAACGGGGAATGGAAGAAACCGGGCGAACTTTTTTTTTGGACATGATAACTGCGAGAATTTGGATAGGTGTGTGTGTGAGTGTCGGTGTGCACGCGGATTATTTTAACGCGTCGACGTGAAGAATAAGGGAAGATAATCCGGGTCAAGGGGTAATGAGGGTCATCATATTTCTTTTCTAGGAAGAAATCTTGTTTATCGTTTTGAAAAAAATACTCGGTTCTTTCCATCAGGCTTATTATTATAAGACTGGTGGAAAGAATCGAGTATTATTTTTCGAAACAATAAAAAAGATTTCTAGATACTTTAGATAGATTAGATCTAGATTATTTTCATATTCGACCATTGTAAAAGGTATAGTTTGTAAAGTTCAATTCAATTGACTTTACGTCGAGTCGAAGCTATGCATTTTTAAAGCGAGCTACACCTTTGATATTTCAAAAATTCTACATTTATAAAAATGGCAATCTCATACTAAATAAATCAATAAATAAATAATATTTAATAGTTTAATTTCTTATAAATTTATTATTTATAATACATTCACATATAATGTATGTTGATATATTATTATAATATACAACATTATATTATATTATATTATATTATATTATATTATATTATATTTATTATATTATATTATATTATGTTATATTATGTTATATTATATTATATTATATTATATTATGTTATATTATGTTATATAGTATATATATCAATATATAATTTACTTAATTTATCTATTTATTTATTTGACCTATTTTATATATTTCATTCCTGTTATTTATTGTATTCATCTGAATCGTGTTATCTTTCTTATCTATTGTATCGATTTGGTTCAATTATTTTATTTTCTACCCTTGGTTATTGATTTTTTTTTAATATGGCATATGTACCTACCTAACATATATATATTGTCATGCTTATAAAGCTGAGGAAGTGGTTAATAACGGGTGTACGGATATACATGACCAACTTCCTGTCTTTCCCTCTATGGCACCGAATCCACCCCACCGCACATTGTACGCTTATACGCCTGTTCGTACGGTACGGCAGCTTTAACAGAAGCGAACCCGCAGTTGTACGCTCTATAGGTAATGCACGCTTGCCAGCCACCTCGTTTTTCTTCCGTGAAGCACTACGCATACGAATCTCGTTATTTAGCGTCAGGCGGTGGAAAGGTGAGTAGGTGGAGAGAGGGGTGGTGTTCCAGTGATGGCGACGGCGGTGCTACCTAACGGTAGTATGGCAAAAGTGAGGGGAGACGGTGGGAGGAAACTCACCTCGTGCTTGAAAACCGCAACACACGAGAAACACGATGGGGGACCTCCTCTCCTCCCCCGTTGCCCTTGTCTCATCTCGTCTCGTCAAGTCTCTTTCTCGAACCCCACCCCCACTCTTTCAAACCCCCCTCTCCACCCCCCTGCACCTCATTTCTCTTGAAACCTCCCTTACGTCGTATCTCTCAAACTATCACGGTTTTCTCGACTTCCTTCTCTCCCCCCAACTTTCGCTTATCGCCCTTTTGCGTAAAAGCGTCGAGTTTCTTTGTTGATTATTATATCTTTTAAAACAGGAAGATGGTTACGTATAGCGTTATGATTGAAATGCGTTTTTTTTAAATTATTTATTATTTAGTTTATTATTATTATTTCTATGCGTAAAAGCATCAAGCTTCTTTGTTGATTATTATATCTATTGGATATATAATACTTATTTAGAGTAAGAAATATATTTACGTATACATAGATTAGAGTACAAAATAAATCGACACACGAATCGGCGATTCGATAGTCGGCAAATACGTACAAAGAGACCAAAGGGTTTATAATTTCTTTTCTAGCTTAGCGACTGTTCCTTTAATTCATGTGACAAGTCGTCAGTCTCGTAGAGATCTTTGTCAAGAGTAGATGGACCTTGCCTCACGTTATTAATAAAATTAAGTGGTTAATTGAACATCTCTATCCGAGTTATAATTATTTCTCAACCCATTTCCAAAAATATCTTTTAAAATAGGAAGGTGTTTTTTTTTATTATTGCGTTTGCATTTTTTTTTTTTATTATTTTCTCATTAGTCACATTTTATTGAAAATTTTCTCGATTGGTTTTTGGAACAATTGCGGTATGTGTCGTACTTAGGGATTCGATATTTGAGGTTGTTTCGAGGAATATAAGATACTGCTTCGAGCATGGCAGATTCCATTAATGATCGAGGAGATTGTACGATACCACTCACTAGGTTGCATAATTCGAGCGTAATACCACAGTTGCGGTTTACGTGCAAACACGACTCATCATTGAGCTGAAATATAGCTGATAAATCATACGAGAGATTAAAGCGTCTGAAATATTATAACGTTTAGATTTCAAGACGGTTTTGCAATTCGTCTTTCGCGCAACGATAATACTCGATCTATTCATATCGATCGAATTTTATCCTTATCGATTAATTACAATTACTAAATATTTTGAACAAAACAATTAATAAGTATCGAAGTCCATCAAGTAATTACCAATCTATTGGTTTCTATGCTCATTAATTAATTGTCTCACTTATCAATTGATCGATCAATCTCTTAGCTTCTTCCGTTCTAAAATATCTAGATACATCTTAATGTTATCTAAATATACAAAAACAGATATTCTATTTAATATATCTAGAAATATCTAAACGTTATCCAGATATACAAGAAGAGAAGAAAATTCTTAAGTACGTTTCGTCGCAATATCTACCAGCTAGCTATTATCTACGACCTCTTAATACGCTGATACATGATTAACGTGTAACCCCTTATCCAGGATGTATCAGGATTAGGAATCCAGCGGGACAAGAAAAACACCTTGATGAAAGCGAGGTGAAACAGCGAGATTGTCTACACGTATCAATTACACAGGCATCTCTATCCACCCCCTATAATTTTCCGAACCGGTCATCGCGAAAGTTAGAATCGAAAGCATAATCTCGTTTCTCTTGCGATCCGCCAACTTTACACATCCCTTTAAACCTTAAAAAAACGTCGAAAGATCGCAACATAACAAATTTTCAGTAGTTACTTCGGCACAGTTTTGGTTCCTTTTCGAGCTGGCATAAACAGCTACGACTTTCCAAGTGCGTCGTAAAGAGAAGAGGAAAATACGTTGGTGCATTTTTGCCTTACCATCCGTCGGTAAGTGCAGAAATAATAATTTTCACCTATATAAGAGTAACTTAAAGTACAAGTTGTTGTAACTTTTACAGTTACGAAAATTGTTTTCAACGGAATTGGTAATTGAACTTTGTTTGTTTCTTTTTTTTCCTGTTTTCATGTTGAGAATCCGCAAGAAGCTTTATTCGCACGGAATCATCCGTCACTTCGTGACCTCTTTCTCAGTTTACTCTTTTCTTTTGTTTCTTGGAGAAATGTGAAACATCTGATCAGCCCTCTACACGAGTTTCCTAATGGAATCGATCCACAACTCGAGAATTGGTCGTTCATTTCTCGATGTTCGGGCTCAACACGCGCAGGCAAACAAGTAGACTGCTCTTTGTCTCCATCGTTTTTATATACCTTCCTCTCCGCCAGAATTCGTGAGAAAAACGATAAAGCTCGTGTCTTCCGACTTCCGGTACATCGGCATCTCACCGGCTTACATGTGACCCTTGGGGGGAATCTCGTTCCCCACATCTCTTTCTCCTTTGTTCCACGTTTGGGACTTTTTCTCTCGCTCGCGTTCTTATCGCCCTCTCCGTCTTATCTCCCTCGTGACTCGGAACAAATCGAATTAGCGTAATAAAATTGGTGTACCAAGGCGAGAGAAGAGTAGACGGTAGGGAGTCAAGGAGGAAGGGATGAAATTCGAAGTGGATGAGGTTTAGGGATAATGGCGAGTAAGACACATGGAACGAGTGCCGGTTCGGCTATTGAATCATCTATATATGAGAGATTAAGCGGTAAACTCTAGAGGAAAATAAATCGAACACGAATAGAGGCATAAAGGTGGCAGGTGTTAATTTGCATTTAAGTCTTATCGAGATAATTGTTATATCTTAATTCTTTTTCTTCGACGAGCAAATTATTTTTAATCCTCGTTTCTCAGACTGGCCAACCAATAAATGCGCTTTTTTCCTCATATCGTATCTACATATTAAAAATGCAATTACCTTTTAACAAGTGCGATGCTAGAAAACATAATTTACGACGATAATTAATGATTTTTTTTTTCATAATTTCGCTAATTGTCCTAATTTATGATAAATAATTGGATCGATCAATTTATTTACATACGTTAACTGTTATATCTCACGAACTAAAAACAGATTTCGATAATATCCTAGAATACGAGTTGCATCACACAAATTTGGGAAATGGAGAACGATTTTTCTTAATTATAGCGAGAAAAAAAACCTGTCGCGCTCGGGCCGTCAAAGAATTAAAAGAGCATTGTTCCTCGCAACTTTCTGTATTTTCTCAGCTCTAAGAGTTCTCCATGCTCGACGAGAGGAAAAAAAAAGAGGAAGAAGCGAAGTCGCAAGACGTGATTGCTCTTCTTGCGGGTGGCTGTTGTCGTGCTGCTGCTGCTGCTGATTGTAATAGCACGGTTATATCGTATGCTTCTAGCTAGTATATAGTAAGTACGAATAGCGGTGTTTCCTATACATATAACAACCCTGAACAGGTTTCACCGTCCCTGGAAGAAGCCCCACTGGTGTTTGCAACTCCAGGCACACGAGCATACGCCCAGCACACGGTCTTATCATTTTCTTTTTTCCACCTCTCTCCTTGCCCCATACTGCTTGCTCTCTCCGTTCTTTCTCTCTTAATCTCGGTTGCTACTCTATACATCGACCTTTGTCTCTCCACGAGCTTCCTTCTCTGCTTCCTAACCCCCCTGTTCACTCTCCTCTTCCTCAGTCGGATTTCATCTCACCGCGGATCCACCGAAGCTTGCCCTGTCTATTTCTCTCCCTCTCCCTTTCTCGTATCAACCTCTCCCCCTCATCAGAGGGGCAGGGTGGTTTGAGTTACACGAAAGAGACTATATGCTCTTCCTGCTTTTTGTTCGCGCCGATCGAGGTGGAAATCTTTTACCCGTCGCGCAAGAGCGGGTTTCGTAAGAGAACGAGAGAACGAGACGGAGCGAGAGAAACAGCGAGGGAGAGAGAGAGAGAGAGAGAAGAGACGATGAGACTGATAGAGAGCGCGAGCGAGATAGAAATTCAGTACGGAAACATCCATCCGTCCTGCATGCTATTTCTACATATATACAAGCTGATGCATCGAACGCAAGCGAACTTGGCCGCGCATCATCCCAACGTCGACGAGACATAAACATTCAACCTGTCAGCTCACCGTGTCATCAAGAAATTGAATGTCTCACGAAGCGAATAGTTCCATGCGATCCATCGATCCGTATCCTATTTCTTTCCTCGGTCTACCTACTTTGTTTCCCGTAACGTCTTTCCTCAATTCCATCATTTCGCTTCTCATTCGCATTCCCTAATTTCTTAATAAGGACATTATTTTTTTAGTCTCCAATTATCGATCATTGTCGTATATCATTTGTACATTGAGGCCCGAATGGATTAAACGATTCGTATTTAATTTCATGAAAACAATTATCCATGTGCAAAACAAACAATATCGATACATTTATAACGTCATTTGTAAGGGCGAGAGAGTGGGGAGGGGGGGGGGGGGGCACGTGCTTTAAAGCGTTTGTTAGTTTCGAGCTCATAATTTACGCTCGCTTTCGTATCATATTTTCTTCGTTCGATTCACGAGTGAAAATACAACAATTACAGTCGCAGAATTACACCTCGCAGCTCTTGGCTCATTACACACGTTCCAACTGTGAAATGCGCGATCGTCACCTCGTTACGGCCGGTTTTGCCTCGTCTCATCGTATACCACGGTTAAATCAAAACGAAGAAAACAGACCGGTCACGAGGGACAGAGAAGAAAGAGAGAAAGCGATAGAGAGAGAGAGAGAGAGCGAGAGAGAGAGCGATCGAGAGAGGGACAAAGGGGGAAAGAGTCCGTGTGGCGCACCCACGGATCGTCTAACAGGACCAGAATTACACGAACGCATACAGACCCATACAGACAGAGGCACGAAACGAGAGTTCGCAGTAGCAATAATTTCAGGGACTCTCAACAAGAGAGGTGGTTTTCGAGGATAACACGAAGAAACGGTCGCGGAGGAGTCGTTCGCGAACGAGCAACGACGAAGGGCGGTGGATGGTGCAAGGAGAAAGGAGGGAGTATTAATTATTACACACATTTCGTGGTCCGAGATTCTCGATTCAGTATTTCCCCTCTCTCCTTTCCCCGACACGCTACTCTTCGTTCCCTTTCAGTTATATGCGCCAGGCACGCGTGCCCGTCGGGTAGACTCGTTACCGAATAAGGTCAGGCGATTCCGCCCTACCGCGACTACCCAAACCCGCGTCGCACAACTGCATCGCGAACCAACGCTGTCCTTGTGCCTGAAGAACTTTTATATGCCATCTATATATATATATATATATATACCCCGATATAAGTACGTATGCATAATATTTTACATATTAACACATTCATGACGAGAGCTTCGCTAATTTATATATATATGTATATATCGTATATTTATAATACCTATTATTATATTATATATTATTATAATAATATAATATAATATTAGTATAATATTATTTATTATAATAACATAATAATATAATATTATATTATTATTATATATAGATGTAATATATATAATATTAATATATTATATAATAATATAGTATAATATTGTACTAATATTATAATAATATAATATTAGTATAATATTAAACTAATATTATACTAATATTATATTATTATATAATATTAATTATTATATTATTGTAAATTATATACAATATATATAATATATAATATGTAATAATATTATATGTATATAATATGTAATGTATAAAATATTATACATATCTACGTATATATATATATATATATATATATACGTAGATATGTATAATATTTTATACATTAACACATTCATGACGAGGGCTTTGCTAATTTTACCTGACGTTTTCATACGACCGCATAGGCCGTAGCCAACGCTCCATATAGAACTTATGTCCTATATAGAGATATATAAGTTTTGTCATTACGCGTATATTCGTATACACCCGTAGTTATGTAGCACGAGAGGCTGAGGATTCAACAAAGTTCGTCTGACAATATCAAGTACCTGTACGACACAGCGTTTACCGTATGTCGGTTTTGTAGACTTGGGAACACACCCGCGTGGTGCTCGGCGATATTACCCTGTCTATGCGATGCAAATTATACACATATATATGTATGTGTCTGTGTGCGATGTATATATGTATGTGTAATTTGCATCGCGTAGACACGGCAATACGTATACACGTAGAGAAGCGAGAAGATTCGCGAAATCTGCCTGACAATTTGGAGAACGGCCAACGCCGCGAGCGTCAGCCACTTTGCCATCCCTTCTTCCGCTTCTCTCGTTGCCTCGACACGAGCCTATATTCATCCAAACCAGTGGTAATTCTTATATTCTCGTAGTAGAAAGCCTCTACTACACGCAGCATGCGAGCTTTTACCTCGAATTACGTTTTTTCTTGGACCATTTGGATCCCAGGACTTACGCGGTTCATTCATTTTTATCTCGGAACTAAATCTTAACGAATCAACTTGAATCAATAATTTGTCGCGAATATTGATCAGCGATTCTGTTGACCATTTATCAATTGTTGATGTAAGTTTGAAAAATCGGCTTTGGCTAATAACTGCGACGGTCAGTCTCGTTTCTCGTATTACCTACCCATTATCAGTTGGCCGATGATTATGTCCTAGTATCGGATATATTTTTATTATTACTATATTTTTATCGATCGGTATTGATTTATGGGGCATCGAGCTTTAATTAAGAAAGGATAATGGTTATTAATTCGGTCCGATTATCGAAGTATAATTACGTCTGGGTAACCAGTCGACCAAGGACGATTTATCTATAAATATATGCGACGATGCAATTCGATATGATTTAAGGGATGATTATGCATTTTATAAACAGAATTAACGAACAGCGTGATTTTTGTTATTTGCATTTTCATCTTGTTCATTATCGCAATGCAAACCGAGTTCGATTTTATCAACAATATAGGAAATTTTACAGTAGACGTTTCACGTCAACCCTCGCTGTCCTCGTCATGCTTGAATTTCGTCTCCCCTTTCCCATCTCCCGTTATCTGCGTAGCTTTTTGGTCGGACAGACCAACGAGATAACCGTAGTCGACTCGAGTACGAGCCAGAAGCCGAGCGAAAGAGCTAATAAGAAGGAAAGAAGAAGAAGAAGAAGAAAAAAGCGTATAACGATCTATGACGCCGCAATTACAGCGGCAATTTGCGCACGAGACTCCCTCTCCTCCTTTCCCCCGTGTCTCTCCCTCGAGCTAACGTTTCGCCGGTTCTCCCGGGAATATTTAAATTCTTGAGGAAATTAGACGTCCACGGATGTTAACGCGACGTCCTGAAGACTACCTACCCGTCGATCCTCTTGACGCGACGTCCCTCCTACCCTTAAACCCATTCCGTACTCCCCTCAACCCCTTTCTCACTCACCCTTAAAAATCAAATTCTGTCAAAATTTGCCTCGCGATGGAAAAACTAACTTCTCATTTATAAATCGAGCAACGGTGGTAGCGAGTTGGTTCGTATTTAGATAAAACATCGTTATTAACGTAAAAATTGTTGTAAATGTTGTTTTTAATATTATCGCTTGTTTCTTTTTTTTTTCCAAAATGCTGAAACGAATGAGATTTTGTTTTCCATTTGTTCGGTTTTACTTCCTACGTTGGTTTTGCCGACTACAATGGACGCGCATAACTGTGTGGTCGTACCGGTGCTTTAGCAACAACGGATCGTGGCGCGAGAACTATAGTAAACCTTGGTCGCACATCGGAATCTTGGTTTCCAGCGTCTGTTCCTAACTATAGTACCGCGACCAGTCTAACCCACGTCTCTTTGTGCGAGACACGATGGGTCAGCGTCGTTCACGTCCGGTTTGCGGAACACTAAACCCACACTGTATGTGTCCGGGTTGCGCGTTCGTGTGCGCGTAAGTTTCCGTCGTATATCCTAGGCACGGGTCGCACATTTGCCAACGTTGACTTGCCAATGGTGAGTCTCTCACTCGGTCATTCCGTAACTTCGTGGAAGTAGCGTAAATGTTGGACATGTGATAAGCGGTCGATGAAGATAGAAAGATCGATGGTTGTCTCTCGCCGAATGGCATAGGCGACCGATCACTGTGACAGAGCGGGTGCACAGTTCGTTGTATTAAAACATTGACCCTGTTGACAAATCTCCAAATATTTTTGTCTATTTTTAATAACAAAAAAATCAATGTTTCGACAGATTCTGGGGTTAAAAAAAGGGAGGTACGATAGCGGGAGTAAATATTTTCACTCCAATGTTTAACTTATTCTTATTTATTTTTTGCTTATTATTCGTCGTATTAAAATATTGGCCCTATTAAAAATTTTCCACATATTTTTTGCCTATTTTTAATAATAAAAAAAGCAATGTCTCCCAAGTTTCTTGGGTTAAAAAATAAGCGAGCTACAGTAGCGGAAGCAAATATTTTCCCTCCAATGTTTAACTTATTCTTATTTATTTTTTGCTTATTATTTGTCGTATTAAAATATTGGCCCTATTAAAAATTTTCCACATATTTTTTGCCTATTATTAATAATAAAAAAGGCAATGTTTCGCAAGATTCTTGGGTTAAAAAAGCGAACTACAGTAGTGGGAGTAAATATTTTAAGTTCTTCGTTTGTCTTATTCTTATTCATTTTGTGCCTACCTTGAAACTTGTACTTACAGTCTGCCATATCGGAACATTGGTGCTATCGATAAATCCACATTTTCGTAGGTATTTTCGAATAAAAAAGCTGCAAAGTTTCGAAAGGATCTCGAGTAAAAAACAATACGAGCTACGGTAGCGAAGACAAATATATGTTCACCCTGTTTTTTGCCTTATTTTTGTTTTTGTCTCTCTTCCCACACCGCAACTTCTTTCCATCGCTTTCCCTCGTAAAATCACCAGGGACGATATCTCGATTCCTTTCCTCCTTCTCGCTCCTCCTCCTCCTTCTGTCTTCCTTCGTCAGTGATAAAAAAGAAGAACGACGTGTGCTCTATCGCTTTCGACGTCCCAAGCCCGTTGCTGCGGTTCCTAGAACCGCGAAAGAATACGAGAGAAAATTGCGAGAGTGGAGGATATACAGCGCGGAGTGGTACAGAGTAATTTGTTCCAGGCGAGGTAAATCCTCCCTCGTTGGGTCGCACCCATCGCCATCAAGAGTCTCGACGATTACAGTCTGTATATATATATATATATATATATATATATATATATATATATGCGTATATATTTAACGCGTATAAAAAGGAGGATGCAACAGTGACGGAGAGATAAAGCGCTATATTTAATCCTATACTCCAGTGAGAATCATCTCTGACAAATCTTGATGCGGGAAAGGCGCTTTTCTTCTCGAGACGGCACAAGCGGAACGAGACGCGATAAATAACGAGGTAGACACACCTGACACGGACTCTAACTACATAGGAAAAGAATGAGTGATTGAGGTGAATGCAAATAGAAAAAAATAAAGAAATAATGAAAGTTCGATCGTATTGTCTTGCCTTTGGTTCCCTGCGATGTTGGATAGGTTGCATTTTGATACATTGAGTTAATTCAGGCCGTTGTGTAGTTAACTTTGTGGTGACAGTGGGGTTTTACTTGCAACAGAAATATATCTATGTTTTTAGAGATTATCGATAATGTAGAAAAAAAAAACTTCTTTTACATTGGGAATAAGAAATTAAAAAGAAAAATGACAGGAATAATTGTTAAAAATGTAGATGGGTTGGATGAGAATAAGACAAAGTTAGGAGTTGAAAGTCACTGGTGAGGGAAACTTGTTAAATACCGACCGGTTAGTTGCAGAAATTTATATCGATTGATTTTTGTTAAGTATTTTTTTTTACGTATTTTTATTTATTTACTAGCGGTACCCGGCATGCGTTGCAACGCCGTTTTGGTGTCATAATTTATTTGACACACAATATTTTTTGTTTTTTTTGTCCATATGCGGAGTATAGACTTTCCAAATATAATCTATACTATACACATTTTTAGCGATTGTCCCGGTACTTCGTTGATGGACATTGCAAATGCGAGTCGCACTGGAAACTGCAAACGTTTGAAATCGAATGGCATATATTTTGGTATCATTGGGATACGTGACAACAGTACATCGTCTTGTCCTTTAAATTTTCTATTTTAAATTGTAGTTTCGCTGATATTGTCCATCACATTTTTCCCTGGAAGCCCAGTACCGTTGCAAAGTCGTGGTGGGTTGATGTTTCGTAAAAGTATGATAGGCACGCCCATTTTCAATGTTACAACGTGCGCTGATATGCCTGGTAAATGAAACGAATTTAGGAATTCAGTTGGATAATTAACAACTTATTCTTGATTAATAAAAGCAACAATCGACTTGTACGTTTTAGTTTCTCATGATATTCTCTTTTGAATCGTGAAATTTATATTTAGCACGTTCCCTTAACCACATATGTTTTTTGTAGTTATGTGCATATTTTCAAAAACTTTGTTAATTAATTCGTCTGTTATTGCTGTTATTTTAAGAAAGTTTGTACGTCGTCGTACGTACTCTAACTGTTTCGTGTATTGTTTCTCGTTGCTCGTCCATTTCTGAAGCTCGTAATGTATTTTTCATTTGTGACTGACGTGTATATCTTCCAATCGTTTCCCGATTTAATGTCACGATTAAAGAAATTTATCTGGTAAACGAATTAAAAAACATATATTGATTAAAAAATCAGATTATAGTTATCAGTATCTATAAAGTCATGTTCTTCAAATTTGAAGACTCGAGGATACCTTATTCGCGGGACATAAATAAAAACATATTTTTCCTAAATTAACACGTACCTTTATGGATTTCAGTGGTTTTTCCGTCTACGAACATTAAATTCACAACCATTGACAAACAGTTTTTGACCAAAATTGCAGAATTAATAAAACGATATCTAAGGTATATTTGTAGAACTTCATAAAATCGATTAAGTACTCATGAGATTCATAATAAATCAATTTGTCTCGAATAATAATAATTTTTGCGAGGTTAAGCATTCGCGGCATCGTCAAACATGCTGAATTGACTACGCTTGTCACACAAATTTTTCTTTTGACTTACTCGATACCAGATAAACCTCTTTAATTTGACATTCGCTGTCAAATGAATTATGCAATTGATATGTGTAATATCGAGTCGATCGAGTCGTTAAAACAAATGCGTATCTTTTATTTCGCATGTCATTTTGGTAGCATACTTTGACAGCTGTCAAATAATCTCTATATATAGGTATACATAAATGTTAATATTGTTTTGCCCCGTACGCGTTTATTTTGGCAATTAAAATTATTCTAATAACGCAGAAACCTTCTCGGGAGTGCGGACTGCAATTCACCAAATTTTCATCGCAATCGGACGAATGGTATAGGAGATTACTCGTGACAGACAAACAAACAAACATTCTTTCATTTTTATATATAAGAAGATTTTGACAATATTAATAATTTGTCCAGTTCAATACAAATTTTAGTTTTGATACGGACTGTACCTCTTGGTGATCCTTAAACGTGTCTGCTAGTTCGCCATTAATCATTTTGTTCTCTCCAATCGTATGACGCGCTCAGTCTTATTACCCGAAGAGAAAGAAAGAAGAAGGAGAATTTTTCTTCACGCATCTGGAGAGACCACTTTCGATCCGTTTCGTCCTACGCTTTCGGATTAGCGGGCAGTTTTTACTTTTTCTTAGAAAAAGCTGTTACAGCTTTTCGGAAAAGAATCTTTTCTATAAAAGCAAAATTCATCGGCGATAATCCATGATAGACTTGCAAATTTTAAAAGATATAAAAGAAACTAAATCGTAGCAAGTTCCTAAATATATTAGGGTAAGTGAATGATTTAATATTGAAAACCACGGCATGGTTAAAGCTTAATTACAATTATAGGGATGGCGAAAAAATATTGTTATATCGATATAAAATTTCAAGTATCGAAAAAGTATCAAAAAACGACATTTTTTTCCCATAGCAACATCGACTTTATTTCACTTTGGTCTGTGTTAAAAAATTACTGTGTGACTGTGAAAAAATAAAAACTAACTTCAAACTTGGACATCTTCTATCCTCTACGTGACTTAATAAAAAAAATCACATTTTATGACCTATCTTATTTACATACCATTTTTGATTAATTACAAAATCTCACCGATATATCGATATTATTTTTTCGCTATATCGATATATCGATATTGTTTTTTCGATATATCGATATCGATATTGATATTTTTTTTAAATATCGATACGATATATATCGATAGTTTTTGACCCTTCCGACATCCCTAATAACAATATTATATTTCAATTTCCATCCAAACATTCGCCAGGGTTCTTAATGGACGAGTAAATTAATCCAATCACAAGCCTCTGGACGAACCCTTTAAGACGTCGTGAAATCGTAATAAACTCATTCGCATAATAGCCCAATGTAGCATAAATACATGACTGAAAGGACATTGACTCCCGCGTGGGTTAGGGTTGTCGGAGAAATTGAGAACCCCTGGCAAGGATCAAGAGCGTGGCGACGGTGGTATGATACGAGAGCGTGCATAGAGAAGCCCCGAAGGGTACGAGATAGTAGGACCGGCGGCCGCAGAGTTGCAGTGAGTCGCCACTGTCGCTGTCTCCTCTCTCTCCTCCCACTCTCGCGCTCTCGCGCGTTCTCTCTCTCGCGCCCGCGCCCGTGACTCGTTCTCGCGCTCGCTCTTTCTCACTCGCACCCACGCCACGTTCCCGCTCTCTATTGTTTCCACAGCCTTTCACTCGCTATCTCTCTCTCTCTCCCTTCTTTCATTGTCGGTTGAGTAGAACAACCGATCGTTTCGCGTCCCTCGTTTCAATCTCCATCTCTCTCGCTCTTTTCCACATTCTTACCCGGTATGCATGTAGTATAATACACTTTGTTCGCGCTGTGGAACTACGTCGTCCTTTCTCATTTTTATCCCCACCTCGTGGCTTCTCCGTCGCTCGTTATTCCCCTTTGTCGCGCTGTCTTCGTTGCACCACCGCTCTCGATCTCCCCTCCACAGTGAACGATGCTCTGGTGGGGAGGCCGTGAATGCTCCCTCTCCGCGCCGACCCCACGCCATTGCCTTGTCCCCTACCCCGCTGTCCGAGCCCTCGCCAGCGCCGCGTCTTGCTCGTAGGGCGGCGAGTGAAGCTCTCGCGGCGGCAAAGCAACACAGAGTAACCGGCACAGCTGCCATCGACACACACAGGAGAGAGAGCGAGAGAAATTGCGAGAACAGCAGCAGCCGGAGGAACAAGCTGCGTGTATCAACCGCGCGAGCGTCGAGAGAGACTACCAACAGCAGCAGCAGCAGCAGCAATAATCAGCATCGAAAACCAAACGGCAGTAGAGACAGACGCTCACCCGACTCCGTATGTCTATCCTCTCTCTTTCTTTTTCGTCCTTTCATTTATTAACCATCATCGTACATAACCGATAAGTAAACGCATCGTCACGAGAGAACTCTTACACGTTACATACAACGCCATCCTCTACGGGCAAGCTCATCGACGTGTGCGACATAACCAAACTCAGCATTATGAAATCTCTCTTTGTTTTCATTTCGCGAACACATACGTGAAATACGAAACCGCCAAGAGCGTCCTAAACACCACGGTGATGACAAAAGCCCTAGTGACACGCGAGCTCTCCTAAGGAACATACTCGTACAACTCGTACCAGTGTCGAGTGATTAATCAGTGTGTTTGCGACGAGATTATTATCATAATTGTTTCCTAAATGAGTGAAGAAAACATAAACCGATCGTAAATCACGACACGAGTGTCTTCCAAGGATAATTTATTCGCCTCTACGTAAATTTTCGTATCGCGCACTCGTTACACATCGTCGCAACAGACATTTTTCCTCTTTCAAACTCGTTCAAACGTGCTAGAGGAGTAACGGTCGCGGACTCCGGTGCGAAAACCAACGCGACGATTCGACTCGTTTTTGTTTTCGTTTTTTTTTTGCTCACGCAGATTGCGGCCATTGTGCGTTGCCTAGGGATAATTAAATCTTTCCAGGACACGAGCTAATAATTCAAATTCATACTTACCATAAACCGCGTCCGGACTTTAGCGAATATTGGCCGGACACGCGTTTCTTTGTTTCAATACTACGCGCGCGCGTTTCTATAGCTTCGCGTTCGCCATTCGTGATCGGCGCGAGTGTGCGCGCGCGACAGCGGCCCCCCACCCCTCGCCCCGTCCCTCTCACGCCACCGAGCTCTCCGCGCCCCCCTCCTCCTTCTCGGGCTACTTCGGCGCGTTGCCCACGACGACGTGTGTTCCTCTTCCTCGTCTTCTTCGTCTCGTCGCGACTGTTTAACGCGGTGGTTGTCTCCTTGTGTGACGCTTCTCGTTTTCGATCCACCACCAATACTTTTACTCTCGTTTAATCTCTTATCGCTCCATTTCTTCGCTTCGCGCAATTTATATTATATTTTTTCGTTGCGCGTTTCGCTTTTGTTTCTTTTCACCACCACCATCGTCGTCGTTGTGTCGTAGTCGTCGGTTGGATTGTTCACGAGCGAAACACGGTGCTGCAACCCTCGCGCGCCGCACGAACTTGAAGGAGAGTTTGCGTCGATCGAGCCGGGTTTTACGGGGTGTTAGCTTCTTGAGGCACTACCACGTCTCTCTTTCTCTCTCTCTCTTTCTCTCGTTCAGGCAGTAACGCCGTGACAACGCGCTCATCACGGTGTAACCTTGAACCTGGCTGTGCCAAGAGAGCAAGCAGCAGCAGCACCGTCGGAGCAGCTCCAGGATCACTAGCGGCCAGTGCTTCGTCGAACTGCGACTAGATGGTGTGTGTTTGAGTGTCGACGGTGATTGTGTCGTTGAAAACGAGGAGTAAACGTGCGTTGCTAGTGCTTTTTTTTATTTCATTATTACCGGGAGACATCGTTCGTTTGCGTTGGTTAATTTGGTGGCGGTGCATGTTCGACGTGCCAGTGAATATAAAAGAGGAAACGAAAGAGAGAAAATAAAAAGAAAACTACGCTATCTCGAAGGATACAACATAAGCCTGTACAAACGTATATTAAATTCTTTCCTTTTTTTTCACGTGTCAAGATTGTTTTTTTTTTAACGTACAACCGGTCATTTCCAGCCCAACGTCCGTTCCTCATTGAGGAAGATTAATCGTACGAAAATTCTTTTCGACAAGAGGAACGCTCTGTTTTGCGTCCAGGACACTGGAATTTCAACGTGTCCGAGGATGTTTCCGTACACGACTTTTCCAGCGGTTGGGTAAGCTTGACGCTTTGTTATATTCGCGTATATGTTTGCGTATGTGCGTGTATGTGTGTGCGCCGGATACTGGATTTTTTTTTTTTTTAAAGATGCGAGCGGACGAATCTTGTCTGGTTCGTGACAAGCATTTGTTCTTTCTACGAACCAGTAACTATCGAATATTTATAAAAATCGATCTACACACACACACACACACACACACACACACCGTACTATATATCTATATATATATAGACATATGAGTTGTTATTTTGTCTTGTTTCGATTATTCGACTTGTTTCGTTGTTTCTTTGTTAATTTTTCATAGTATATTTGTCTTAATCCTGTTTTGTTGGTTGGATTGTATTACTAACGGACACGACGAGAGATACGAAAAACGACAATTGGCAAACTCTGCTCGTGGTTTGACCATTTTTCCAAAATCTTGAAATTCTTATAAACAAAATTTTCTTTTGTTTTTCATCTTTTTCTCATATTTTTGTCAAACGGAGTCGAAATCTTTTTCCATGACAATGAGACGTTGACGAACTCGTTTTTCACGAGACGACACGATTAAACGCGAATAATGGTAATCGCCCATGTTTTCCAGCATTTTTAGTAAATCGTTTCGGAAAACTGCAATTTTTTTCAAGTTACAATTTTGTTTGTCTCTCGAGTCAAACACGCTGTTGGAATTCGACTTACAATTAGCGCCAAGATAATTCCATTCTTTCGTCGCGTTTGCAGTTTTTCGAGCGTATTGCTTATTAATTAGTGACTTAGACGAATCGATTAATTAACTATGCACCGAATGTGTAAAATGTCCTTTTGAAACAATCGTCCAATTTTTGTTTCTTCCCCTCTGTACTGTTTTAACGTTTCTAAAATTAAGAACACACACGCGAGAGATGTCCTACATTTGTTCAAAAATACGTGTAATAATACACGAGGTGTTCAATGATGTTTCGCGTCACTCGTCGAAACGAAGAATAATTTGAAAAAATATATTTACACTCTCGTAGTTAGAACCTGCAAAAAAATCACGCTTTCGTTACAAAACTACCATAGATAATAATTGACCCAACCAATGAACGATAAGAACCTCGACCAGCGGTGTTTCTCGATTCGGGGTCGAGTTTATTAAAACTGAAAATATGGTAAGAGAGCGCGTTCGCTTTCGCGATCGTTCTCACTCTCTTTCTCCTTCCTCTCGGTCGCGTCATTTTGTCCTCTCGCTCCTTTCGCGCGTCGTTGACACACTCGTATACAAACATACACACATGGACGAACGCGCGATGGCGGTACAAACCGAGAAGCAGAGTGCGATCTTGCGTGACGCGTTCACCTTTTGCCTGAAAGTTTGCCTCGTCGATTGGATTTCTGGCCCGGTCTTTGTTTATTTGTTCGTACGGAGGTTTTTTTTCTGTCTGCCTCTCGCGTGATTTTCTTCTTTTTTCTTTGTTCGCTCGTTTTTTTGTTTTGCTTTCTTTTTTTTTTGTTTTTTTGTCGCTACTTTTGAAATAAGGCGTCTGTTTTCATTTAGAAGAATTGCCGACGGTTCATTTAGCGTATGTGCCAACCGTATTGGTTACGAATTACCGCGCGAATTTTGGGGAAATGAAATGGCAAAGTGAGAGAAACGAGGGAAACAAAATTGAGAGAAATCTTCGACTGGCGTTTGTTTATTTTGGTAAGAAATATTAACGCCTGTTGATACGAGCTTGCTTGAAATTAAAGGCGAATTTGAAAAGAGAAATGTGGAATTTTTGAAAAGAATTGAATCGAAATTTTCTCCACGAAATTTCCAAATTTTTTATATTTCAAAAATATAACTTCCTGCTCGAAATGTTTCGGGAGTACGGGAGATTTATGGAGAGTTTGAAGCGAAACGAAGTTGTTAAAATTGATCGATAGACTGCGCATCGTTTTTGTTATTATTTTCTGCGCATTGTTGCAAAAACCGATGGGATAGAATGTCCGACACAATTTCAATACGTTGCGAGCGTAACTATGGAAATTCATCGTCAAAAAAAATACAATTTTGTAAGAGTTTAATGATTTGAAAAATAATAGCAGAGAAAAATTCGTATTTTTTTATTTTTGTGGGTCAATTTTGATTAACGATAAAATCGTCGAAAGGCGTTTATTCCGTTCGTTCTATCGTCTCGTTTGATCCATCGCATTGTAATTTTGGACTATGGAACGATCGTACGTACGAATGAAAGATTAGGAGGGTCCTAAGAATAATTAACGCTTGAATTAAACGGTCGAAAAAATTCTGCTCGACCCAACCGTGAAACAAAGGAGAGTTTCATTGTCGATATTGGAGTCGGACGAAAGAGCGAATAAAATTTCGCATTAATTATATTCACGCACGGGCGCTATTCGTGCTTTTGTCGCAGTTTTATCCTCGTGTTTTTCAAAACGAACAGGCAGTACGATAAATAATACGCTCTAGAGATAATGGGCGATGAAAATGCGTTTTTAAATCGCTCGATATTTGTTTTATCTCCTACGTAGAATCCTCGTAAAAAAAAAGGAAACGTGGTGTACGATAAATTTGATTTTATTACATGATACAAAATTTTACGGACTTCGTTGGATATCGTGCGATGTTACATTGTCGATCGAATCAGCAAAATTGCTGGAACAATATTTCGCGATGAAAATGTTCCTGGTTTCGAGAGGGTTACTGTACAGATGTGTAAGAAAGAAAATTTGTAACGTATTTTTATTTTCCATACGAATCGAAATGTTTTTATAAGTACGTATCGATCATGAAAATATTCGAGTAAGGAAAACTCCAAGAATGATCGCAAATGTGCGGTACTATGTGAGCAATACAACTTTACAAAACGATCTAAAGATATCGTATGTTATATCAAGCATTCAAGAATACAGCAGGAGATACAGACAAAGAATTCAAAATCGTCCAAATGTACTGGCTCGTAAACTTCTCGATCGGATCGATGAAATCAAGAGACTCAAACGTATAAAGCCTCTGGATTTATCTAATTAAGCAAACCTTATAATATGAAGAAATAAATATTAAAAAAAAGCTTATAGTTTCTTTTATATTCCCTGTTTCAATCAAATGTTCTAAAAACCATAAAATTGTGGTATGGTATATTAGAACGTAGTTTTTAGGTAATGCGAATGTAAGAATAATTATTTCGCACATACGATTGTTTAAATAATGCGAGAGATTCAAAGAAATCACGAATTTGTAGGTCACAAAAATATAACTACAACAGTATTTAACATGCCATACTATGATTTTATGGTTCGTTGAACATTTCATTGATACAGAGAACAACAAAGCAGCTCCATGCTCGTGTTGGAATATTTTCATATTCGACTGTACATCGAAAATTGATCTGTAAACGAAATTATTACTACGTTAATATTGTTCTACAAAACGAAAATATTATTATTTTAATATTATCGTAAAGAAAACAATGATATTTATCGTTTTTAGAATAATAATAATAATTCAATCAATAATTCAATCAAATGCTCTAAAAACCATAAAATTGTGGTATGGTATGTTAGAACGTAGTTTTTAGGTAACACAAACGTAAGAATAATTATTTCGTACATACGATTGTTTAAATAATTCGAGAGATTCAAAGGAATCACGAATTTGTAGGTCACAAAAATATAACTACAAAAGTATTTAACATGCCATATTATGATTTTATAGTTCGTTGAACATTTGATTGATACAGAGAACAACAAAGCAGCTCCATGCTCGTGTTGGAATATTATCATATCCGACTGTACATCAAAAATTGATCTCTAAACGAAATTATTACTACGTTAATATTGTTCTACAAAACGAAAATATTATTATTTTAATATCATCATAAAGAAAACAATGATATTTATCGTTCTTAGAATAATATTGAAATAAAACAAATATACTATTGAAATAAAATATTATATTTATATTGTTATGGAGAAATAAGAAGCATTCAAATAATAAATAAATAAATAACAAATTAAAATATGAATGACGTCAAATTCCTTGGCTCCTTCGGAATGTTGTACGTTCTCAGAAGTGCCAAATATTCCCGAAAGCAATCACTCTGCTAATACATACGGTGCATGGACCTATATGTGGTTATATACACACACACACCCATATCTCTCTCTCTCTCTCTCTCTCTCTCTCTCTCTCTCTCTCTCTCTCTCTCTCTCTCTCTCTCTACCATATATATATGGTGTATATATATGGACCATGTGTACACAATACAACACATAATATCTGCTGCATCCATTATCCCCCAGAAGATAAAATAATAAACCGTTACGTTTGGTACATTAATCAAGCGAGCACATTTGTAGAGTGAAAAGCATTGCGTTTAAAATTCAGAGCGTCAGTTCCTCGTCTGAACTTTTACCTCTCTTTCTTGTCCCCCACCTCTTTCTCTCTTGGGGCGTGTCTACGTATGTTCTTTTTTTTTATGCTTCCTTATTTACACGGGAATACACGTGAGTAAGCCTATGAGAAACCACGCGGGTTTTCTCATTTATTTTCTTAAACACACAATCTCTCATTCGCTCTTTGGTCGCGCTCGTTCTCTTTCATACGTTTTCTTCCCATCCCTCTTTCTCTCTTTCTCGTTTGTATATTCACGTTACTCCGTTTAGCACGATGTTTGTCTGTGTGTGACGCCTCCAGTGTTCCTGAAGGCAAACTCGTCGTATGAAAATTAAAGAAATTTCTGATGTAAAATAATTGTTTAAAAAACTTTGACAAAATTTGACGAAGAAAATATTTTATTTTTTGATATTTTTGTATAATCGAGCGTGGAAATTAAATGAGATTTATCGTTGGTTAATAATAAAATATTATGCGAATACGTTTATCCCCATGTCCCTGTGGGATTTTTATCATCAGAATTATGAAAAAGTTTCCTTTCGTCGGGAAAGATCAGGGGTGGCTTTGAAAATGGAGGGGTGCTTTCGGAAATGGCGATTTTCTGAGGGATGAAAGATCCGCTATAAAAAGAACAATGTATGTTTGATGAGGTAGCTAGGGTAGAACTGTCTTCGAGTTTCGATATCCCTAGGCTAGGGAATTATCTAGAAAGATCTCAAAGGGACCAAAATTTGTATCCTATAAAATTTCTTAAAGGGTCGAGCCTTCCTACAAAATGTGTATTTCTTCAAAAAATTGCTTTGTAGCAGAAGAAAGTACCTTGAACAAATTTATAACTATGCAAAACAAAAGAAAATAAATTTCAAAGTATTTAGCAAAAAATATTGTAAAAATTCAATTCCTTCATTTTCCCTAAGAGTTCAATTTCATCAATACTTGACAATTATTGGAGTAAAGTGATGAATCGATTAAATTTTATCTAAGTCTGTGGTCGAATATTTAAAAAAAATCTTATCTACGTATAATCAATTTCGATTTCTTGAAAGAGATTTTTTTAAATCCTGAATTACCTGGCGAATTACCTTCATCGTATAGCGAGTCTCACATGCCACTTATAGGAATACTGGCTGAGGGCAAAGCAGGCACACGGTAAAGAGAAACTCGTAGAGTTAAAATGGTTCGAGAGAGAGAGAGAGGGGGGGGGGGAGCAAAGACAGAAATTAAGAAGTGCGAGTGAGAGGAGTGACTATACGTATGGCGAAGGGTGCCCTGCCTCGCCAGAGACAGTGATTGCACTCTCCTCGTCGTACACATCTCCGGCTCCTTAAGTCACAGTTCCGTTAGTTTGCCAGACTAACGCAACTTGAATCTAAGAAGTCAGAACAAGTAAGACAGCTTTCACATGAAATCAACTTGAATATTCGTCCATTAATTCGATTATTAAATTATAGATAAATACTATTAAAGAGTCTTTAAACTTATAAATATTTTCGTGATTGGATTGGCCAAAAAATAGTTACGTTTTTAATACACAAACTCGCATGGCTCCTTAGTCGAAGAAAAAGGGCAATTACTTTTTGGCCAACCTAATATGCGCATATAATTGTTTCAAACCGATAACAAAAATTATTTACATATGTTAATGTGCGAATTGGACAATAGTAACTTATATTAGCAAAAGTCTTGTCTTTATTTTTGAAAATTATTTTGTAATATTAGCAAGCAAGTAAAATTTTCAATGTTTTCGCTTTTATTTTGGAAGTAATCTTTTACAATTATTCGTCATCGGGAATTTCCCATAAAATAAACGTGAATATTTGTCCATTAATTTGATTATTAAATTATAGATACATACTGCTAAAGAGTCTTTAAAGTTGTAAATATTTTCATCTTTTACATATGAATGATTGGCCAAAAAATAACTGCTTTTTTAATACACAGACTCGTATGTCTCCTTAGTTGAAAAAAACGCAATTACTTTTTGGCCAACCTAATATGTGCATATAATTGTTTCAAACTGATAAACAAAATTATTTAAATATGTTAATGTGCGAATTGGACAATAGTAACTTACATTAGCAAAAGTCTTGTCTTTATTTTTTAAAATTATTTTGCAATATCAGCAAGCAAGTAAACTTTTCAATGTTTTCGCTTTTAGTTTACCTAATCTTTTCAAACTATTCACCATCGGGAATTTGTGAAATCAAAGAAGCGTCAGTTGTTTTCGATTTGCGATTTTCAATTAAAAACAATTATTAATACAATTTCGCCAAACAAGTTTATCCCGTTCGACCAATCCTTCATCATCGCGCAAATATCTAATTCCTCGATCGATATTTATCGTTCTCATTCGGCTTCTCAACTTCCTTATCGGTCCTACGTCCTGAAATAAGATAAATCTCGTTTGTTCATTCCTGGCCGGGGTATTTCTATCGCTTTTACGTAACGAGAGACACGAATACATTCGCCATTTTGGCGAACCGCGTTTATCGCTCATACTCGAGAGTTTCGTCTCGTCGTATACAGAGCGCGGTTATATCGGACAAGTCGCAAATGCGGAACGCTTCCGTAACCGGTCGTTTAGAGAAAAGTTGACTCTACTCTTTCAGTCTCTCCTTTCCCCTCTACTTCCCCCTCCCTCTCTTCACCCTGTTATATCGTTATCTTTCTTACCGATACAAACAATTCTCGGTACAAACACAGACTTCCCCCTCCCTTCCCCACATTCGCCTATAATATTTCACACAATTTGTGCTCCGTTAAAGAGAGCTCGGCGCTATTCACGCTCCGGCACTTGGCTTAATCGTGTGTAATACACAAGAATGAGAAAACAAACGGAGTAGAGAATATTCTCACAAACCGAGAGGCCGCTTTATGCGTGCACCATTTCATCTTCGAGTTCCTTTGTACAACACGCCGTGAATGGATTTTTCTCGCAGATGTGTGTACTCGACGTTAAGGAGGAGTTGGCGGAGGGACGAAAAGGAGGGAGTTGGAAATCGGCTACTATAGTTGTATGAGAGTCTCTAACCTCGGTTTTATATATACTCGTACATACACACTGGGAGTTTTAGTCGCTCCTACCTACGTGTGTTTGTATTCCATCGACTATATTTATGTTAGTGTACATTAGAACGTCTGACAATCACCAAGAAAAAGGTACTCGGCCCGTACGCGAATAACGCGTATCTTTTTCTCACGGGCACAAAGCGCGCGTTATTATTACGAATAATGTTGTCGTTATTATTGGACGAAGTTAGACCTGCCTCGAGTGAGATGTTAAAAAAAGAAAAGAAGAACGAAATCTACAAGCTTGGCTTTGAAATGAAAATCAAATAAGCAATTGGAATAAAAAAATTCAAAGTGATTTTTCAAGTGTTATTACAATATCGTGTATTATCCCCCGTAAATTCTGTTGGTGAGATTTTATCTATAACGCCAATGACGATGTCACGGACGTGAGGAATAAACGAATGGTGGAAAAAAAGGATATTTACAGAAAGTGGTCAATTGCGGGACTGTTTTTAATAAATGAAAAAACAATCTATACGCGTATTCAATTTTAATTCGATAACCTGAGATTTATCCCAATTATAGAGATATATTTCTTGGAAAATTTAAGGTAATCCTATCGTTACAGCGGTTCCGTTAGATGTCGTTGAAAATTTGCAGAAACGTTCTTTGATGTCATATGTATATGTGTGTAAAATTTCAGGGGCCTTTATCGACGCAAAAATCACGATATTTATTCTTGAAAATCGTCATTTTTCGCAATCTCCCCATAAGAGCCGGTGTTAAATATCTCAACATTATACAACGAGTATCTCGACCATTTGGCCGACGAAGCGTGTTGAAATTTTGCGCACATTTTTATATGACATCAAAGAAGCTTCGATTACTTTTTATAACAAATCTTATGCAAAACAAAATTCCATAAACAAACATTTTGTTTATTATATAACAAATAAACTTGCCGTAGGATCAATTTGAATTTTGAGTATGTTGTTCTTTAGTCAATTTGCAACAACTTTTCTTAATTAACTTTAACGCTTGGTCCACTTCCAATGTGAGAAAAAACGGGAATAAAATTTTAATCTCCCACCCAACGATAGGACTACCTTAAACCGAATGAAATTCACATTAAACAAAAAAAAACATTGGACAGGGACAAGAAAACGTTTAAATCTCTGTTTCCCGCAATTTTTGAAACGTCGGTAATGCCAGAACTTAAAAACATTGTTGATTTATGGAATAATAATTGGCGAACAAAATTGATACTTTCATTTGTAAAAAAGCGTACGATCTCATTTGTACATTGTTGGCCCGAGTAGAATTTAGGAGCGTTGTTGAAATGAAACGATAGATCGATGTTGCGCTATTTTCTTCGTTTCTAGTTTGGCTCGTTCTTCTCTCTCCCCTCTATTTCTCTCTCTCTCACTCTCTCTCTCTCTCTCTCTCTCTCTCTCCCACCTTCTCTCCCTCCCTTTCTCGTTCTCTCACTCACTCGCCAATGCTAAACGTATAGCACCGGTCAGTCACTGTTCAAGGCTGACGAAGAGCGCGGCACAGTTGGTACGTTTGTTTTGGCTCCGGAAAAGCCCAGTTTGCCGTTAATTAGTTCGAGAGCAGGCCTGGATAGCACTCGTGCTCTCCGGGTTGCTGATCGTTTGGTCTTGTCACACACGCAACGAGAAAAGGTCAGCAGTTTTGTTCGTACGAAACCCGCACCGCCGACCGAATTATGTCTATGTGTGTATCTTGGTATACTTCACATTCGTTGAAAATGAAAATGAAATTTTGTGACGTTGGCGTGTGAAGAAACGAAATAAAACGAAGGTAAAAAAGCTGACGGTATTTACGATAATTAATTATTAATAAATCAATAAATTGACACGTTGATTAAATTACTATCCATAAATTTTTTCATATTTATACTATTTATTTGTTATCAATATTTATACTTTAATACAGCAGAAAAAGAAATGAACGAAAATATACAACAAAAAATCCGAAAAAATGATATTTTTTGCTTCGTTAAAAAATAATTATTAACGAAAGCATTCTTAATGAAGAAAGGGATCTTTTTCCCATTATTTTTGCATAAATGGGAACAAATATTAGTAGAGTCGACGCGAAAAAGCTGGTCTTATTTTCATTTACAATTTTTTTTTTAAATCGTTTTTATGATTATTATTATTATTTAATGATTTCACGTTACCGATTTATTTTAGGCGCGTCATCGTGATCAAGAATAGGAATACAAAGAACTTTTTTTATCATTACAGTCCACGAACGGTGCATTATGAACGGAATTTTCATCTTCCTCCTAGCAATTCACGATCCTGATCTATCTTATCGTTTAACGTCGAGCGAGCATGACAAGCGGTACAGGTTGTAATTTATCACTTCCCAATGAGCTAGTAATTTCGAATACGTTCATTATCGGTCATTCGTTATCGTTCCCCCAGTGCATTACCCACAGGTAGACATTTTCTGCATTAAGCTTATCAAATTGTCTAACGGTTTAATAATCGTTTACCTTGTCCTTGGAAACAAATTGTCGGATTGTTTCTTACACGACTTTGTGTAGCATTTTTTGTTCTTTTTCTCAATGGCGTTTTTAAATTGCCTCAGAATTTATTAAAATTTATGTTCGTTTCGCGTTATTCTGCTTGGAACATTTTTTTAAAAAATCATCTACAGTTTCTTAAACATTTATTATGAAATTTCGTCTAAAATAATGAAATACGAAACATTTCTGTCACGAGAGTTAAACAATGCATGTCCACAAATATTTCTATTTTCATTGATTTTCTTTTTTCTTATTTTTTCACCGCAGCGACGCCGCGATCTACGTGTCGAGTGTGCAAACAGACATATCTGTAGTTTGCATCACAAAACACTTTTACTCCAATGTCACCAAGTCCACGTAATCATTAGCATAAATAGAATTCGATTTGGTATAAAAAAAAAAGTAGATCGCAGATAGAAAGAGATTTTTCTTCAAAGTTCTAGATCGATGTCGTAAACATTTCATCTCGATATCATCAAAAGTAACAAAAAGTTATCAAAGATTTCGAAAAAATATTAGACTATTTGCATCGAGCTGGGCTTATAATTTATAATTACCTACGTAAATTAAATTCAATGATCGATTATTAAAATGATCGATTCGATTTTTAATTTGCCATGCGCACTTTTTATTAATCGTTACGACGAAACGACGCGTTATTGGCGTAGCTGAAACATCTTTCCACCAAACTCTAATGTCAATGTTGGAATACATTGTGCGATTAATCGAGCGTCCCTCGCGTATAAAATGTAGATGCAATAAAATTCTCTTTAGCACGACACTTTCTTCTTTACTTGGAAAATAAATTAATTTACAGACGAGGTTAGCCTCGGCCCGGCACTGCTCGATCGTTCTCTCACACTTCGCTCCATTTCTCTCCGAAGGCACTTCGAGTTTGTACGCTTCGACGCTTTCGTCTTCTTTCTCGGTTCTTATTTCATTTTATTCTCTTCAAATCGATGTCGCTGCCCCGTACCCTTTACTCATTGCGACAAATGACCCGGAAAGAGAATCTTTCATCGACTCGCAGCTGTCCGTGGCACTTCGGGCTAAAAAAAAACTTAGTTTTTCTGGACGAAAAGTATTGGAGAAAATTCTTTTTAACATAAGTCAACTTATTTTATGCGCTCGCGCGTTAATTCTCGCAAACGTTCAATTTTCACCGATTTTTCTTTTGGGTCAAAAATATAGAGAGAGATTATATAAAAATGAGTAAATTCCATTTTAAGGCAGAATCTCACTGTGACTGGCAGTAAAATAAGCTTTTTTGTTAAAGAATCTTTTTTAGTTCGGTTAATGATTTTTTCGGGCTCGATTAAAGATATGTTATTCTACGTACATTAAAGTACATACGAGTCAATTTTTTATTGTAAAAAAACGATAATTGAAGTATAATAAATGTTTCTGTAAACGACGTTTTTCCAACTGGCGCGCATGATAACTCGAGCAATAACGATCGGAAATGTAAAATTTTAGTACGGAATTTTTTGTAATTGCAATAGCTGTCATTAAGCGTAGCCATTTTTTATTTCGTTTATTTTTCGAAATATGGCCACGTTTCGATATAAAAAGCGTAAATCGAGGAAAAAACCATTTCAAAAATTCATGAAAAAAGTTAATTTTTCTAAATGTCACAGTGGAGTTTTGTCTTAACACGTTGAACAAAGAATTGAAAAAAAAAACCTTAACTTTTCTTTTTATACATATACGTATAACGTAACGAGAAAGAAAAATATGAGCTTGAAAAAAAAATGAGCAACTCGCTTCTATGATGATAATCCAGGATTATCTCCGCCGAGTTTTCATTGATGACAAAGAAACGGTCACGCCGTCTCGTTGCACGTGGTCGTGTCGTAGTTTGCAGTGACAGCTCATCGGCTTGCTTAGTGTCCCCTCTACCACCTCTCGTTCATTCCCGCTCTTTCTTTTTTTCTTCCTCACAGAGAAAGCTTTGTTTTTCTTTCTTTCCCTTTTCTATCCTTTTTTTTTTTTAAATCTTCTATCACTCGTACGCGACGACGAATATCCTCTCCTCGCTGCGACGATTAACAACCTCCACGCTTCCAGTCGCATCAGCGTCGAGGCAAAAATGCACGCCACTCGAAAATCTCCGACGTCTCGCGCTGGTTGACACAATTTTTCTCGCTTTTCGCCGTCCCACTTTGCGTCTCCCCTATATCTTCCGAAAATTTCTTCCTCTTCCGCTCATTTCCTTTCTCGTTATAACGAAATGGAAAGAAGGGGGCGAAGGATAATGTAAAAAAAAGAATTTAATTAAAAAACCGAGTTTTACTTGTCTCAAAAATATTTCATTTTTTATTGTCGTGTAACAGATTGTTTATGTACGACGTGTATTTCTACAGTTCTTTGTGTTTGTCTGAAATTTTATTTACCTTTGAATTTTTATTATCTTGACACAAATCACGTAAACTTTGTGGTCAATGAAAAACCTTCAGAGATTTGTGAAAATATTTTCTCAACAAAGGCGCATTGTAAATAATTGCGAAGGTTGTTGAAATATTGATTTTGTTTTTTTGATACTGTGGAGAGGTAAAGTATATGGATACTTATATCTATATAAATGGAATGGAAAGAGTTTCGTCATGGTCGTTCGAAATTGAATCGAAGAGGAAATTGATCCGAGCGAATGTTATTATTGCTGCTCGTGTTCCCGCCGCTGAAAGTGAACAAGAGCGGAAGGTAACGAACACATCAACATAATTATATGTATATCATGCGTATACGAGCATGTACATACGAGCTTGTTGACTTGCGCAACGTAATTTGCGCAACGAGGAAGCGACATGGAATTTCATTTTGTAATGAAAATATTTATTATCTTTTGTCACGGACAGAAAGAATGATGTTTCAACATCATCACGATCCACCTTCTTTTTAATACTTGTAACTTGGTAAATACAGGTGGTCCATTTTACCAACCTGGCGATTTTTTTATTGATGAATAGTTTGTTTTGTTTTCGTATTTTATTCCATTGCAGGAATTATATCGACGGTTACAAGGCTATTTATTCGAGCGCCATTTTGATAATTTTGCAGGAAGGCGATTTAAAGCTTTATTTTTTGGAAAAATATTATTTTTTCTTTTAAAATTCATCCCGTCTAGCTCAGTTTAATGAATACAGTTTCTAAGAAAATTGTGTTTCCAAAAAATAAATCTTCAAATCGTTTTCATGTAATATTATCAAGATGGCGGCTGAATCAAATATACTTTTCATCGTCGATATGAGGTTCGTAAATTATCAAACTCGTTTATGTAAACAGTAAATTCGAAATCGTTCAGGTCCTTGCGTATGAACAATTTCGTAATTTACGCGCTTGAAGAAATACCGATTCAAATGACGCGCCAGACTACGCGGTAGCTCGAAAAAGTTGCGCGCGCACCCACGCGCCCGAGTATTAGCGGGGAATCCCGGAGTTAACCGAGGCGCGTTCAATTTTTGAAGTTGATACTTGATTTCGTTCGACAATCGACACGATGAACGCGGTGTATTTTATCGTGAGACAATTTTATTAAGAAACGAACAATTGCACTTTTAGTAACATCGTTTATTACGCTTCTGTATGCACCGCGAAAGAATGGAGATGCGTTATTCCGCGTAAGAGCGCGAGCGAGGGGAACGAGCCAAGACACGTACGCGCGTAACAGCGAGGAATTCGCTAGATTAGACGCTACTCAAGCCCTTCGTTAATGCTCGATCGCCCTTGCATCGTGAGAACAAAATAATTGCCAATCGTCCGTTCGCAAAATCTTCTTTGAATAAACGATATCGCAGCTTTTGGCTATGTACGATTTCGTGAAAACCGAACAATCAACTTTTGTACCGTTCCCTATAAGTTTGTCCTGTCTATACGCGTGTATCATAAAGCGTCCAGTTGCATCGGTGCAGTGTGCAAAAGTGCAAGGCTGTTGAGAGTCAAGCAAATGCACATATGGACGTGACAGAGGGGAGATTATCGATTGCTTCACTGCAGCTGAGTGCTCGAGCGTTGTGAGAACGAAAAACTGGGCATCGCTCTTTTGCTAAATTTTTGCTTTATAAAGGACACCCTGTTTTTGGGTTATGCACAGCGTGCTAAAATATAAAGACGTGGGAAATAGGGTCGTACGATAGCGACATAGTTTCTCATATCTTTTTGCAACCGATTCGTCTCAGTATCACGATTTTTGTCCCGATTTTGCTTGCATTCTCTCGTGTGAAAGAAAAACCGTCGTTACAATTACGAAGAAAATATTGTCGCAAAATTCAGTTCACGCTGTCTCTAACAATAAGATCCTCAAGATTTTTGGACATTGTAGAAAAATGTCTAGGAATATTTAAAAAATATATGCACATATTTCATGTACCTATGTAAAACCGAATTATCAACGTGAACAATGTGTAATCTACAAATCTTTTTTTTTACGTTTTTCAAAACACATTAATTACGTCTGCTGACTTTAATCGCTCTGTGCGGGAGTTACTAGGCAACGGTTGTTTATCGCTTCACGGTCCCCTTTCGTTCGCCTTTTGCAGATCGAACAGCCCTGTATATCCTTCCTTTCGATTTTTGTACACGTTGCCGATGGCGGTGAGATATTTTTATTATATAGAGAGCTGTATGTATGGGCTCTTCTATTCGTACTCAACAAATCTTTAAACCGTTAGCTTTTTATTTTTGACTAATTATCTCGTCCTGTTACATACGACTTATAAAACATGAACGCATTTTTTTAAATCCGCTTATCAGCCATAATTTATTTACAAAAAAAGTTGTAATTTGTTTTAAAAAATACCCGCTAATTCCTGGGAATGAAATAAGATGTTAATTACCGTACTACATCATCGATGTATTTTATTATTATTCGATATAATATTATTTCTCCTCCACTCGTCACTCTTCAAGTTTGCGCCATCGCAATAAAAAAAATCGAACAAATGTAATTCGAGCGAAGGGAAAAAACGGGATTTTAAACGTCGAGAGGAAGGCAAAAGTTTCAGCAAAGAAGTGCATATGGAGGTGGGATACGCGATGTGGTGTACACGTACACACCCATAAATTTATGTGTATATATATATATATATGTATATAGTGCTCCAGCCTGCGGTCTGTAAACCAAAGCGCCGCCAAGGCCGAGCATTCGTTTACCTCGGGAGTGCCATTTTTTCCCCCCTTCCTTTTTCCATCTACCTTATCCCTCATACACACACACACACACACACACATATATATGAGATATATAAACGCAAGCTATCCTCCTCTTCTCGGTTTTCGCGAACGTTACGAACGTGTCCCTGGAATCGAGCGGAGGGCTCTTGGCTGGCTAGCTTCTATTTTTCTGTCTGTCTCACTGTCTCTCTCTCTGTCTGTCTGTCTGTCTCTCTCTCTCTCTCTCTCTCTCTCTCTCTCTCTCTCTCTCTCTCTCCTCTCTCTCTCTCTCTTTCTCTCAACGTTTTTTCCTTCCCGATTCTTCTCTTTCTCTTTAGTTCCTCCATGACGGGATCTCGATCACTCTCTCTCCTTTTCCCTCTCAGGCTCGTCACGTGATGAATGCTCCGGCCCCGAAGGAATAAAGAATTCGATATCAGTGGCCTGTCCCTTTCCTCTTTGCCCTCCACTATTGCTCTCTCTCTCTCTCAGTTTCTCCTTCTCTTTCAACTGCCCCGTTCTCCAGGGACGTACCCTTCGAGTTCGCGGTCCATTGTCGTCATCGAAACTTTTGTTACTTCGGCTTACATATTTATCGCGATCGATAAATCAGTTGACCCTGTCTCTCTTTCTCGGACATCTTTGACCGGTCGTGGGCGTTGAAAGGAGTTTTGCTTCGAACTACCTTCCTTTTTTTGTTTTCATCGTTCTCTTTCTCCCGAGACAATGATAACACACTTTTGATTCGAACGAGATATTTTTGTTTACATTGTTCTTTCGATCAACAAACTTTCGTAAATTCGAACGTAATTACTCGAATCTCTCGGTTTTTGAATTTTATTACACTTTTATTAAATTCACTTTCTTTCTTTTTTACGAATATGAGTTTAATCTCAATATTAATCAAATTGTACAAATAACTTTCAAATGAAAGAAAATATTTTTTTTTTAGAATTATTTAGCACAATGTTTCATAAAAAAAAAACGTCAAAAATAAATGTTCTCTTTCTCCCCAGACAATGATAATGCTTTTGATACGAACAAGATATTTTTTCCCATCATTTCGATCAACAAAACACTTTCCTAAATTCGAACTAAGTAATCACTCAAATCTTTTGGTTCGTAAATTTCATTAAACCTTTATTAAATTCAGTTTCGTTCTTTCTACAAATGTGAATTGAATCCCGATATTAATCAAATTCTACAAATAATTTTAAAATGCAACAAAATATATATTTTTTTGGATTTATTTAATACAAAAATTTCATTTAAAAAAAGTAAAAAACAAATTGTAAATTCTTTTTCGCCACGTTCGTATCGACAACCCTAGTAATATGTTTGTATATCTGCACATTTTTATGTATATGTGTACACGTTACGTTCCACTTTGGAGGAAAGTTTCTGAAAAATATACATCGTCGAAGATTTCGAAGTGGTGAACAACTTGGGGTATCCTACAATGTTGTAGCACGTACCAAGGCTCGTGTCCGCGGCTTTGAGAAGAATTTCAGATACCTGGCAGCGTCTGCTCGGTGCTCGAACGTGCGCGTTGCAAGACCCTCCGCTCGCCGTATGCTTTTGCCACGCCTGATGGCCCGTGTGGCTGGCCTCTTCGAAAGGCAAAAGGCTGGCGAAAAGCTTCGAGCCAGGTGCGACCAACAGCTGTGCCATATAACGATAGGGTCTTCCGACCGAGCTCCACAGTCTCCTGACTTTTATATTTTCTTCTCTCTCCCTTCTTCCCTTCGATTTTTCATTATATCCTCGTTCTCGTTTCAATCCCCCCTTTTGTTACTGATTGTGAGCTCAGAGAAAAGAAAATCCGGGAACATTAATGCACCGCGAACAATCGATTTATCGCATTTAAACAAATTTTAATAAATTTAAATGCGATACAATAATTTATTCGTTTCCAATAAAATATATTTATATGCTATGAATTTTTCAACGGTCCGGAGTTGTTTTAATTAACGTTAATAATTACGATGAACGAGAGGCTATTAATTTTGTCGATGTGTAATAATTTCAAATTAATTTAGTTTGATATCGCAAACAGAAAATTCTATTCTCCATAAATACTCGATCGTTATCGAGGCACCTTACTATTTCCGGTCGATGATTCCGCGGGAAAATTTCGCAATAGCCACGAGCGAAAGACAACAAATCTGGTCACACTTCGCTGAGAGTACGTTGACCTACTCGGTCGGACGAACTCGTCGGTATTAATGAACAAGAAATTATTGAAAGTAATCGACTTCCTTTCTATTTTATTTCGAGTATTTCCATTATTCATCATCGATAGAGAAATCATCGCCAACTCGAGCATAGAAAAACAAAGCAACGTATTCAAATTTATTCAATTAATTTCTACCTATTATTCGTTTTATTAAAAAAAACTGCAAATAAAATTAAAAACCATTGTTTCGAATTAAAATAAATCTAAAACTGCAATTAAATCCTTGAACTTCTTTAGATCGACTCAACCTCCACTTATCACTTTCTCGTTGAATCAAATTAATTCGATGCTTCGATCGACTTCAATTAAGTCTTTATTTCACGATTAATTAATACAATTGAGCGTTTCAATCGGATTCTCTCGAGATTTTACATTCGCAAGCGGAAATAAATCGTGGCGACGTTAAGCCAGATCGAACGACTTTCCGCGCAATCTTTCTGTCGTCCGAGTGTTATAGTACGTATTATAGCTACAAAAAGCAAACTGCAGAGACATAGAGAAAGATCGGTGGGGAAAGAGAGTGATGAGAAGTGAGAGGGGGGGGGGGCAAGAGTGTGTATACTACCAGAGATACTAAAATAACTCGAAGCACCACCGATTCCTACATACCCGAAGACACTTACCCTTAACGCCGTACGCCCGAAATAGCCACGACATGGCGATGTAATCGCCTACCGTTGCCTTTTCACTAGAATCATCTACGACCAGAACCCGGTAGTAGGGATGGCAAAAAAATATCGATACATCGATATTTTTCGATATATCGATATATCTATAGTTTTTCGATATATCGATATAGATATTATTTTCGATATACATCGATATATCGCTATTTTTCTGATACATCGATGTCGATACGATATATATCGATCGACCATACCGGCAATATCGAAACAACTCGAACCATACTCGTCTCTCTCTCTCCCTCTCTCTCTCTCTCTTTCTCTATTTTTATTTCTTCCTCTTTGTCGTGACGTTCCGTTTGCTTCTCCGCACGGAGTTATGTAAACATCGTGTAGTTACTTAGGAATTTAAGGGTTGAAATGTAACATCTCTTAAATTCCATCTTTTTTATCACTGGAACCAGCTTTATAGAGTAAAAAGTTTGTTGCTATCTCAACCAAATTTTCACATGAAAAAAGATTTTTTTATGAGCTTTTTGTTTTAGTTTTGAAGAAAAATATTTTTAGGAATTTAAAAATGTTTTGAATAACAGCTTTTTTGAACTTTGATGGTGCGTTGACATAGTACACGTGCTGTAAAAAAAGGAAAGCGTAGGAAGCTCGTTAGTCTTGTTAACGATCGAGGAATTAAGGAAATATTGAAAATTTTGAAACTTTTCGAAATGTAGCCAATCTCTCGAAACTTTTTCCAGTCAACGTGAACTGCAAAGTATTCAGAGAATTCTTTATTCCTCGAACTCGAAAGTGAATTAAATTTCAAAAAGTACGAACGTACATTCGTCAACTCGACGATTTATTAAATATAATTTATTTCGATAAGAAAAATAAGTTTGCCTCCTTCTTTTAATTTCTTGTTATTTTTTTCTCTTTCTTTCTTTCTTTCTTTCTTTTTCCTTTTACGACCTATCCCGATGAATGAAAATATTTGTGTACAAAGTATAATTTCGCGGATTATTTAATTGCATATTTCGTGCTCTTGGAATTGCGATCCGAGAGGTTTACGAGATTTTTTAAAGAAAATGAGTGGATGAGTGGATCTCTTTCTCTACGTGCGTTGGTATTCGAGCGTCTCTCGCATTCAAGAACCACTCAGCCTTGTTTATTCATTCGTCGTTACGAGACCGAACGAATTTACAACCGCTCTTTTCTTTTTTCATCTCTTCATTTTTCTTACATATTCGTCGTGGCGCGACGAGTAGGTAGAGGTACGCATCTTTTCTCGAATCCCAGACGCGAATGTCTCGGTGACGCTTTCATAACCTCGCGTGCAATAAAAACTCCCACTATCCAACTTTATTTATTCCCCATTAATTGTATTTATTTATCACCAAAAATTCAGCGAAGTAAATTAAGAAAAAAAAACGAGTTCAGTAATAATCAACGATTCTCCATAATTAAAGAAAATAATGAAAATTAAACAAGCACTTCGAAACGGTGAAAATAAATATTCATTATCGTGTTTTACTGTTGCACAAACAAACGTTAACAAATTTTCTCCCATGTGCTCCAACTTTTCGAACAATATTTTAACAAATTACAAACGCGATATATATTCGTAGCGAATAATAATGTTATTGCAAGAATACGATAAGTCGGGAAAGTGAATGGAAATTATGGAAACAAGACTGATTTAAAAGTACAGGACGACAGTTTGAAGCGAAGGAACGAAAAGAACTTGAAAGTTTGAGAGACAGGCTATCTAACCGCGACTTCCTCCCCCTCCCCTTTACCCCATATATCTCGTATTCGCAATAAGCAGTTCAACTCCCACGGGAGAGTAAGGCCACGTCGTCTTTCACTTCCCTTGAACTTCGTTTGGTACGAGATGGGTGATGGGGTGGAGAGGGGAAGGGGGGGGGGGTGCAACGTCAGATTGGAATAAGGAGACACGATGATGCTGCAGTCCTCCTCGTGAACTCATCGTCGGAGAAAGAGCCCGCTCGAGTTTAACCGCACTAGCGTTACGACACTATATAGATATATCTTCTATATTCTCTTACCTGGACCACGAAACGTATTTTCCACGAGATGAACAACATCCTTCCCATCCCTTTTTGCCTTTCTCGTCTCACTATAGGATTGATTATGCAGCGCGCATTGCAACGAACTTTTCGTCAAGACTGTTTAATACGCGGTAGAAAATAATCTCACGAATTCTCGTGAGATAAATAATACAATTTCTCATCACCAAGGATAATGCAATGAAAAACAATGTACCGAAGACGTACTGGAATAAATGAAAGACTTTGGACAACGTTTTTGTGAAGTATGAATTCAAAATTTATTATTATCTTTAGGTATAGTTTAATTTGCATAATTTTTTAGCAAAGTTCTTTTTCTTACAAAATCTTACATCTAAACTTACATTTCTTTTTACAAATTTCATCTCTTTCTCTATAACACTCGCAAATATCTTCCTGTATTTTTCCACCTAGCAATTCAAAATTTATTAATAAAAATGATTAATTAAAAACTCATTGTTTTGTTCAGTATGTTAAAAGTTTTTTGTGTCAAGTGTACTTTACTTTGGGATATAAAAAACAGTTATAAAAAGGAATGTACAATTAAGGATTGAAAATTGGTTTTTAAAAAAACAACATTTTTTTAACACACTGACAAAAAATATTAGAATCTTTAACAATCATATATGGCTGGTAATGTTTATATGTGGTAAGGGAGAAAAATAAAACGAGGTTTTTACTCCAAGAAAAAGAAATTCATTTCGTCTTCTCCATAATTTATGCTATAAAGGGTTAATTATTTCTGTGAAAATTGAATTTGATCAAATCAATTCTTTAAACATTTAAAGTATTTATCTTTTCACTTAATTACAAGATGCAGCTATAGCTCGCTGGACCGGGCTCTTAAACTTTGTGCGCGAGTCTGACTTACCCTTGGGCCCGCCTCGATAACGGTTATGTCCTACTAGGGGCTTGGGTACAATGGTCCACTGGACTGAGAGCCCGGTTAAACACCACATATAAAAAAAATGTATTTATTATACAATTACAAGTAAACTGTTTATCTGTTTTTCTATTCACTTATCTAACTCTTACCTGGTAAAATTCGCATTCCTACTTAAGATGTATTAAGGTAGAATGGACTTCTTTGGAATTCCTGCGAAGCTCATGTTTCTAGCGGAGGACGAAGGAGAACTAGACTGTGGAGAAAGGGAGAGAGTTGGAGGCGAGGGTGAAAACCGAGAGGAAAAAAATTTAAGAGCGCACGAGTGCAGCAATGCGCAGGAACGATGTAAGACGTCGTAGAAAAAGTGGAAGTGCTTTCCCACCTCGCGCTTAGATGATACGACACCCTCTTTGTCGCTCGCTTTCAACTTCGTAAATTCCTTTTTTTTGCTCAGTGGTATTTTTCTCGTATAGCTCTATACGCGGTTCCATTTTCAAGCTCTTGGCGTACTCGCCTTACCAGCCATAGGTTATTCAAAAAACTTTCACACGCGAGCTTTTCCTCTTCCCTGATTTTCGGTGTGTTCCCTTCTTGCCTCAATCTTTTTCCTACTCCGTTTTCTATCTTATTTCGAGGACGGCGCACGTGTTTTTCTCACTTTTCTGATTGAAAATTATATTTTGTAGCTTTTTATTATAAATTTCATGAATGTAAATAATATTTGTTGCCTCGTTTTTAATAAAAAGAGAGCACAAATTATCAGTGGTGAAAAATAATAACGCGTAATAAACTGAAACTTGAGTTTAACGCTTGTAATTAAGATCGACTGTATAGAAAACTCAAAGTTAAGTTTGAACTCACATTTATACACCGGGGATTCTTAATTCGGGCGTAAGATCAGAGAATCTTCGGTATGGCAGACCAAGAGAGTTCTCGGTTTTCCAAGACTGAAGATCCGACCAGCTACTTTCGCAAATTGCAACTAGTCTCAGAGATTTTCAACGTACTTCGAAGACTTTTTTTTTATAAAAATCTCTCTCTCTCTTTTTCTTCATAACTTTTCATTTCCTTAACCTTCACTCAGAAGCTCCCATCATCCTAACCCATGCTTAATTAACGTAGTTCCGACAGTTTCCGTTTCTCCCTTATCCACTTCTCTCTCTCTCTCTCTCTTTCGTCCTTTCCCGCGATCCTCGGACGAGCGTTCCGTAAGAAACTTATCATTTCCGAGAGTCTAAGGGTGAAGGTTGCCGCACGAAATGAAACGCGAATGAAAAGCAGAGTGACGCGCTTACGTTACTCGCACCAACTTCAATAAAATAGTATTATACGTACGTAAATATGAAATTTAAAAAGTGATCAATTTTTCAGATTTTTTTAGCAATTTATTTAGCAACTAGCGGTACCCGGCATGCGTTGCAATGCCGTTTTCGTGTCATAATTCATATGGCACACAATATTTTTTGTTTTTCTCTCCATGTGTGAAGTATGAACTTTCCAAATCTATACTATATAATCTATACTATAGACATTTTTAACGATTGTCCCCGTGCTTCGTTGATGGACATTGCAAATGCGAGTCGCACTGGAAACTGCAAACGTTTGAAATCGAATAGCATATATTTTGGTATCATTGGTATACGTGACAACAGTACATCATCTTTTCCTTCAAATTTTCTATCTTAAATTGTAGTTTCGCTGATATTATTCATCATATTTATCCCTGGAACCCCAGTACCGTTGCAAACTCGTGATGGATTGATGTTTCGTAAAAGTATGATAGGCACGCTTATTTTCAATGTTACAACGTGCGGCGCTATGCCTGGCAAATGAAACGAATTCAGGAATTCAGTTGGATAATTAACAACTTGTTCCTGATTAATAAAAGCAGTAATCGACTTGTACGTTTTAGTTTCTCATGATATTCTCTAGTGAATCGTGAAATTTATATACTTGACATTGGAGTTTTTGCTGCTAATATAGCACGTTCCCTCAACCACATGTTTTTTGTAGTTATGTGCAATATTTTCAAAAACTTTGTTAATTAATTCGTCTGTTGTTGCTGTTATTTTACGAAAGTTTGTGCTTCGTCGTACATACTCTAATCCTCCGTTTCTGAAACTCGTAATGTATGTTTCCTTTTTGATTGAGGTGTAGATCTTTCAATCGCTTCCTAATTTAGAGTCACGATTAATTTGACATTCGCTGTCAAATCAATTATGCGACTAATATATAATATCGAGTCGATCGAGTCGTTAAAAGAAATGACTGTTTTGTATTTCGCTTGTCATTTTGATAGCATACTTTGACAGCTGTTAAATAATGTCTATATATAGATATAGATAAATGTTAATATTGTTTTGCCCCGTACACGTTTATTTTGGCAAATAAAATTATTCTACTAACGTAGAAACCTTCTCGGGAGTGCGAACTACAATTCACCAAATTTTTATCGCAATCGGATGAATGGTATAGGAGCTAACTCGTGACAAACAGACAGACAGACAAACATTCTTCCATTTTTACATATAAGACGATGAAAATTTGATAAACTTTGTAATTCACAAAATGTTATTAATCACGCGATTATACGAGTAAAAAGCAATGAAAAAGTACGATAAAAACATTATTTCGTTCTTTGCCAAATTCGTGACGATTAATCGACAAAATGAAATAAACACTTTTTCGAACAAATCGTTGATCAATTATGAAATACATTTGTCGAACCAAAAGATCACGAGGTTCTCATATAATATTATCCGATTGATCCGATTTATTATCATCTTACCAATCATCGTTTCATTTCGTGCGTCGAACGAGAACGCCACTGACCCGTGAAGAAACGAATCGACAAACTACAGTTACCCACGCGCGATCTAAAATCGATATCTCGATCGATCACGACTCTTCGCCTCAGCCAACCAGAGAAGCAAGAAAGAAAAAAAAACCTAGTCTAGTAATAAAATATATCGATACATGGATCGAAAATCATTAAATCGAATTTAACAAAAAAAAAAAAAAAAAAAAAAACGAACCTCGTCCTTATCGTTTTATTGCCATCGGTGTTCCGGTTCCACCAAAAATATAATTAAAGCGTCGATCGCATTGATTTTTTGGCATTATACCTTGGCGCAACATATCGTTACGATTATGTTTCGTGTTTGTTTATATGAGAAATATGTCGAATATGTCGCGTAAGTGCCACTCTCCCGTTGCGTAATATCGTCGCATATCCGGTTTGCTTATAACGATCACCCTTCCCCGAATATCTCCAACAACAATCGGACCGACAGTAAAAGCAAGCACGTGCGTCACGTTCCGTGTATTCTCTCTCTCTCTCTCGTACACGTTGGATTCCTTGCCGCCCTCGCTGGCACAGTGTCCATACCCGTAACGTTAATGTGAATTCCATCCTCCTCCCTCCGTACCATCGCTGTATATCCTCTCGACTATGTGCGTCTCTGTGCGCGTGTGCGAACTAATGTTTCCAGAATGATTTTGCGGCGGTACCGTTCGGTACACCCAACGCGTTTTGGGAATGCTGTCAATTTGCGTTTCCTCGTGTTTTGATTAATTTGGAATTGTGTCATTGTCCCAGAGAATACGCGCGAATTCTCCTACCATGGATTGTTCGACGAGCGATTCGAATATTGACAAATCGATCGGGCAAACAAATACGAACGACGATGGAAAACCTCATCTCCCCGCGTCACTTTGTCACTGCGCGAGGACTCGGTTCGAATATTTTATCGCTCTTGCCGCGATTCTAACAAAATATTTGCGGATTTTAACATTTTTATTTCCCGACAATCCTCGCGACGTGTTATGGAAATAAAATAATTCAGCGGCGATAATAATTCATAGAACGATCGCTAGGTGTCGTCGCGGGTTGTTCTTTCCAAAAACATAAACTTCAACACCGAAGATCGCACCGTTTTCAATTTTTAATAAAACAAGGAAACTTATTTTTCCCAATTATTCCCGCTATTTTGTTAATTTCGCAACATTACAGTCGTTTAAAAAATTCGCACATAGCGTACTTCTAAAATACGATTTTCCACGAAATAGTTGGAAGGGAGAGAAGGGAGGGAGGGGGGGGGTGCCCACGACCTTACGGTCAATTATGCAACGTTCTGTGACATATGGATAGCGATTATACGCCGGACTTTTTCTATTTCGCTAGGGCGCCATCCTTGATGGGGTGGCCGTATTTGGAACTAATCCGAAAATCGACTCCATCAGGCAGAATGAACCTCGAAGAGCCGTTAGACGTCTAAATGCATACTAACCGAGTGAATACCAGCAAGAAAAAGAAGTCTAATTACCAACTCGTGAATACACGAGCATTGCTCGTTATTTTGTGATCGTTTGTTGTTCGAACGAAACGTGAGACGCGTAGAATAACGAACCGAT
Organism: Netelia fuscicornis; assembly: GCA_946811545.1. Taxonomy (NCBI): domain Eukaryota; kingdom Metazoa; phylum Arthropoda; class Insecta; order Hymenoptera; family Ichneumonidae; genus Netelia; species Netelia fuscicornis. The sequence goes on along the minus strand of OX328011.1, from coordinate 20,720,066 downwards.
GTCCAGACTAACCTCGCACCGTGATTATCGCGTTCGTTCCGAAAGTTTGAAGATAAGTCAGAGGTACGAGGGTCGAGTATGTATATCAGAAAAAAAAGACACGCGTTCATCAATCTGGGCATTCACCTCGACAGTTTATGTCCGTTCGTTCTTCGTTTCGAGAGCTTAGACTCTCCGTTCGTTATTCCATGTGGGACTTGGAGCTATTAACGCTTGGAACGGACAAACGCGCTTTCTCGCTCGACCGCGCGCCTTCTCTTCTCCGCTTGCTCACCGACCGAGAAAGAGGGAACATAAACTCGCCTTCTCATCTCATCTCCCGTCTCTTCTTCCTTTCTCTTCTACACGGTTCTTGAAGCGTTTGGGGCGCTATTCAAGTTTTTACAGCTAATTCTTTTTCATATCGTTTTCTGTCCCACTCTATCGCTCTCTCTCTCTCTCTCTCCCTCTCTTTCTCTCCTGTTCTTTTTCTGTGAAATATATCTATACATCACATCGCTTCTTCGTGCACACTCGCACGTTGCCACGAATTGTTCATACGTTCGTAAACGGCGAACGACGAACAAGAAAAGCACAAGCGTGTGGCGCCAAGCAAGTCCCGGCTTTTCTCTCTCTCTCACTCTCCCTCTCTCGCTTTCTCGATGAGAGAGGGACCCTGGCTATAGTTATGTCGTGGCTGCCCGCTTCGCGCGTCGAGGAAGAGGTAATTACGCCGAAAACGACGTCGGCTTGGTCCCGGGTCCCTATTACGGATTCTCGGTCAAGACCATTGAGGTAGGATTCGTACCAGCGATAATGGAGGACTTTAGCTCCTCTCGGTCCTTTGTGTCGCCTCGTTTCCACCGAGAACCATGCTCCGTCAAACTACTTTAGGTCGCTCCGTTTCTTTACAATCGTACGATTTTTCAAAACATTATTAAGATCGTCTCCGGACGATTTATAGAGGGCGAGAATATAGGTAATTGCAAAAAATTGTATTATAGTTAATGATTAATCTTAAACGCTGGCTCTTTCCTCGAGTATGACGCATGTGCCGATTTTTCTTCAATTCACGTTTAACAACGAACCTTTAATTTATATTTACTCAATCGGCTTTGTTATGTTTACCAGTATAATTTTTCGTCCCTTGTCAAGGGAGTAGCCTCCACCTGGCGCAACCATTAGTTTTCAAAACAAGAAGGGCGCAACGGGAATTCGCCGTATCGCGATTGTTCTACGAGCGTGTACCTACCACCTCTCGCAGGTTTGCAATGTGGCACGTGGGTATACGTGCCTGGCAGAGGGTACGAACTGAAAATACCATTGAGTATACGGTGGTAGACGCTGATGGTTCTCCCTCCAATCCTCGAGCATTCGACGTCAGCCATGTGCCGCCATTGTTCGATGTTCAATGACGTTCCTTGTCGTGGCACCCGGTGGCCAATACTCCGGTGGCAACGATCTTGCTTATGACCTGTTGTTGATCCAGTCTCGTACTGCTATTATAGTTAAGCGTTAAGGTGATTTCGATTATCGTAAATAATGGAGGTAATTCTTAAGATTGTATCGATGGTAACCGATACAAAGCTTATAGTCCTATACAGTTGAGTCGATAGGTGGTTAAGGCTCGAGATGCAACTTGTACCACATGACGCTTGAATGAGCGAGATATAATTGTAATTTTCTACCGAATCGTTCTTTCATGGTTTCGAAGTTAGGAATAAAAGCAAAGCATTGATATACTAGTAAGGATTTATTCTACGGCGTTCAATCAGTAAAAAACAATTTCGCAAATATTAGAACTACAGAAATATATATCTTGAGTCAATCAATCCGTGAATAAGAGACAGAGCAATGACTGGTTAATTTTTAAGCTGATGTAAAGGACATTTGTCACATTAGTAAAGTAGCATTGAAAGTTTTCTGCCGTTTTTTGCACCATGTACCTTTTCGAGAATGGATAAACAAGAAGTAAACATCGTCATCGATTTCAACACGATGATTATTAAGATTCCAGCTCGCTAAAAAACAACCTGATCTTTCAGAGTTGTGCAAGGAGAAACCTGAAGATTTGTGTCATTAAACTCGAATACCCATAAGTGATTTTGATTATTATTATAAAATTGTTACGTCATTAATAAAGATTAAGATTCAACGTTAATAAGTTTCGAAAAACTTATTTCATTTTTGATATAATATATAATTTTGGCTACATAGTGCAGGAGGTAACGTTAGTTTGGGCTTTTCTTAAAGTGATACTCGGGGAAAACTAATTGAGAACCACTGACCTAAGTGGTTAAAATTCACAGATTTTACCTGTCGAATTTCTGTTGTTATTTGAAATTGGAACTATTTAGTGTCATTCACTTTTCCAGAATAACTTATCATCGCGAGTCGTATCCAGGTCAGAATTGATGTCGATTATAGGTATATTCAGTTATTCACGTCGCATGCGACCCTTAATCTTGCCAAAATGGCTTCAACCATCCCTTCAAGTTAATTTTCCCCCACGGTTTTCATAGTCCTTCTTTACTACTCAAGGGCAGGTGGTTAATCTTTAATCCGCTACAGCTTTACTACCATCTAATTTCGCTCGACCACTCCACATTAATTGCACTAGGAAATACGATCTATTCGAACAAAGCTCCGAGTTCCCTTCTTCCCATAATGCAGGAATTAACATCCAGTGTATATCATAAAATTCCAGAAACCTTCCAATTCCTCCCATAACTACGATCCTCCAGCGCCCACCCCAGTCCGTGTCTAGTTTGTTGACCCGCGAGACCTCGCCGCTGCTCGATTTTCGTTGAATCTCGGGCATCGAACTATTGCCCGGCTCGAGGAGGCAGGATTTTCACCCTCTATTCCTAGGGTGGATAGGACCGGGGCAATATGGCATTCAGTGCGTATACGTTGTCATTCCGACACGAGGCAATAGAAACGGCAGCTGTCGTTACCGCAGTGTCTCTGTGCCTCCCCCTTCTCGCATTCCCACCCCTCTTCTCGCTTTACCCCCCTACATCCTCTGTTCCATTTCGCCCCTACCTCGACCTCTTTGTACGACCGTCGCCATAATTACGCATAGTGTTAAACATAGGAAACGCGCCACCTCTCGGCTCGACTATAGATTCGCATTGATACTCAAGAGAATGCTGTGACCTGAGAGAGGGCACTAATATGGCCTCGCAATATCTATGTAACCAACGAATATAGTATTGTATCGAACAACACACCTGGCCGTACCCTGGAAAACCCTTTCATTGTTCGCATAATATTATCATTGGGCAGGTCGCGTTGTTCGCACCGCCTCGTACCTCCTAGCTTTGATAAATTTCGTCAGAAAGCCCCGCGTTGTTCATTGATCCGCATCGACTACAAATATGTTTTCAATCCGTTACAATAATCATCCTGTTTCCATCCTGATAAGGACCATTTGACGTTTTGTCTCGCATCGAAACAATCCATTCTGAATAATGAATAACCCACGAGTTAATTAATATAGTTTAAACGTTTACACGAGATTGTATCGTAGAGAAGCAAAAAAATTGTGGATTTTTTTAAAGGCAAATGGTGGATGGAAACGACGTTTTCAAATTCACTTGACGTTTGAGAACCACTGGTGAGGATTCTAGCTGGCAACGTTTCTCTCTACGTGTTCCGAAAGTTGCAGGGCAACAGACGACGACGACGACGACGACGACCGATGTTGGAGACAGGGGTGGGGTGAGGCCAGGGGGAGGGAGGGGGGGGGGGTCGAGACCAACCCCGTGTCTAGAATCGTACCGAAGATAAGAATATTCGATTACACGAGACGTCCTTAACAGGTGTCCGCCACACGGTATTACGCCGCGCACGACGGCCTGGTACGACTCGCAGTCGTTGCATGGTGGTGTTGGTGGTGGTGACAGCACTCCGAGCTTGGGAAACACTGTATATCCGTATGTGCATATATTTACGACTAGGCTTACCGGTAGGTACTGCAACTCGACTTATACATTACTCCCTATTAATTCCGCTTGGCCTTAGGTGCGACAACGTCTAATCGCACATGACGACCGTCGCTTTCGCAAGGCTTATAATGAATTTCCATATTTTAGCCGATAATCTCGACCTTACGATTGTCGTACATTTATTCAAGAGAATTCGATTAATTGGAAAACATACAATTTTACGGGCTGCTCATTTTAGTTTGCAGTCAATCGCAGGAAGAAAAACTGGAATTGACTTAATATATTACTATTATTATTATTATTATTATTTCTAGCGTTCTTATTATTTAAAAAATATCTATCTTAAAGTTCTTAATTAAAGTTTACAGTAAGAAACACGAATCAATTTAATATATTATTATTATTATTATTAGCGTTCCTATTATTTAAATAATATGTATAGTAAAGTTAATAATAATAAATAAATAATTTATCTCACCTAGATTTTCGTTGAAAGTAATAAAATTGTTCAAATTTCATACCCATGCCAAATGTTATTTTTCTCGGTATAAATAGTGCAATTCTTGAGAGTAAATTTTTGGATACCAGAAATTATTCAAAATAATTACGAAATTTTCACGAAGCGAAAGGCAGGTTTTGTGATTTTTTCATTAAGCGAGCTTTTTGGTATTGAACAATAAATGAAGTCGAAGTATCCCAGACGTAAGAAAGTACATTTTTACAACCGGTCGATGAACTACAAGAATCGAGGTGTGTCTATTTATATCCAAGCTAGCTCAAAGATCTTCAACTTCGATATTGCAAAAATTATACGTGACAATGTTTTTATTGATTATTGATAAAGAAAATATTTGCAACCGTGAATTAGTTTGCTAATTGTTTTTCTGAAAATTGCCTATCTCGTCTTGGAATATCATCGTGCATCGACGAATAAAATATTCTCTTCTAACTCCGTAAATAATGTAGCGTACGTAAGAGACGAGGTTCGCCCCGAACCAGAGACAAGAGTAATGAGAATGGACAGTGAGTTACGGACTGGGTTAGAATGAGCGAGCGAAACGTTTCCTAGCCACCGAGGGAACAAGAAACTCACTGTCCAACTCCATCTCGGCTGGTAGCACGTCAGAGAATCCACACACTCGACAGTGCAACGAGTCTTTGCACTTTCGATGACCGCGCGCAGCATCTTCATTGATTATCAAATACTTCGTTTACGAGACATCTGAGAGAAGGATAGCGTGAATGATTAGTGAGAAAGGTTAGAAAATACGAGAGAAAGGGAGAAGTAACGAGTTGGCACGTAAAACAAGGATACTTTCTTCAATTCCATGAAAAATTAATATAGAAATAGAAATTATTAGGTCGCGATTGAGAACCACTGTCTCGAAGAATTATGTTAGATTCTTTCGAAACGTCACTCGTACATATACTCGTGTGTGATCAATACGCACAGTATCGTTGATAACTTCGTAATTAGAGCAATTCGCCAAATTGCTCGAAGCTTTATGAACGTAAATTCAATTCATCCATTCGTCCAATTTTACTCCTGGGACCAATTAAATTAATCTCTAATGAATCGACTGTTGACTGGAGGCTGATTTATTATTCGGTCCTTTCAGTAAACGGAGAAAACACGAAATCGAGGCTTACGCCCAATAAACATGTGCGAGGCGATTTCCGTAACATTATTATTATTTTTTTTAATTTTCTTCTCTTTTTTTTATTGAATCGGAAATCACACAGTGCTCTGAATGTAAAAACGGTTCATTTTACATTCAGTCGCGTACTTATATAATATTTTTGACGTACGGTTTACGATAAGCTTTTATATGAACGTTTCATTAAATTTGTGCAAAATACTTGTATAGGAAAATTTCTATTGAAAATCAAATAGTAAAGATTAATTATGGTTACTCGAATTATTTTTATTTTCGAGATTGTTCCATTCGTAAATTTTGATATTTTCCCGATAATCCTACTTTAAATCTTCTTCGAGATCAAATGCGGTCTCGTCCTCGCCAATCACATCGGTTACATTACCATCGGCATCGAGCATCGGCTCGTGTCTCATCAACCTGTAACGATTGTCCAGATGAATCGCTGGCGCCCAGACCTGAGTTTTTCTCAACTGAAATAGAATTTAAAAATCATGTTTTTGAGAGACAAGAATAATTTTGAAAAAACACAGTCGTTATATGAAAAATAACAGCTCGATTAATTAAAATTAAGACCTGTGAATAATTCAAGTTCGATAATTCGAACGAATATTTATCACGGATTTTTGCATAGGTTATTTTTTTTCTTGCGTGAATAAATATTTTTTCGCAAAAAAAAAAACGAAACAAATACAAAAATATAATCTTCGAAATATCGCGTTGCTTGAAGAATCGTTATTTCCCTCCATATTTTTGCATGGATTCATATTTTTTTATTTCATGCGTGAATAAATATTTTTCTTCAAAGAAACGAAACAAATGGAAAAATATAATCGTCGAAATATTGCGTTGCTGGGAGAATCGTCATTTTCCCCCATCTCCTTTAAGTTCATAAACGTTTCAACTTTTGCACATTTTCCATATATATATATATGCATGTACGCCTGTGTAATAATTTACGAGTTATAAAGAGAGCGCAAGAAAAATGCTCTCGTAGACGCGAAATCTCTCCTTCGCGCTAGACTCTTTCCTGACATGAATTATTTATAGAGATTATTCCGAGCGAGGTTCGTGTATGCGACCGAGACGTGAGAAAAATCGTGAGTCTGTCGGTTTACAGTATGTTATGTGCTGTGCAATACAAAATACACATGCATACTGCGGTTATACACGTATGTATAAAATACTGCACGACGACAGACAGACAAGGTTCATACGCGCAAAATCTTCGCATATAGTTATTGCATCCCTATTTCTCATGTATGTATATGTTATACCAGTGGGTGTTTTTGTACACTCGGTTAAGGCATTGATTACTTGTGCAATATCAAAGTAATTTTATGAAATAGACAAATCATTATCGGTCAAAATATATTGATGACTTTTGTGTTTTTAGTGCGTAAAGTAATTAAACTATTCTTCTTTTTACTCGAGTATATACATGGCATATATGAAATCTCAAATACCCAGGCGTTTTAATATGAACGATTTCATAAATTATAAGATTGAAGAAATATCGATTCAAATAACGCGCCAGATTGCGCGGTAGCTTGGAAAAGTTGCGCGCGCACCTACGCGCGACATTTAACAACAAAATTGTGTTTCCAAAAAATAAATCTTCAAATCGTTTTCATGTAATATTATCAAGCTGGCGGCTGAATCAAATATACTTTTCATCGGCGATATGGAGCTCGTAAATTCTCGAATTCGTTTATGTAAACAGTAAATTCGAAATCGTACAGGTCCTTGCGTATGAACAATTTCTTAATTGACGCGCTTGAAGAAATACCGATTCAAATGATGCGCCAGACTACGCGGTAGCTCAGAAAAGTTGCGCGCGCATCCACGCGCCCGAGTATCAGCGGGGAATCCCGGAGTTAACCGAGGCGCGTTCAATTTTTGAAGTTGATACTTGATGTCGTTCGACGATCGACACAATGAACGCGGTGTATTTTATCGTGAGACAATTTTATTAATAAACGAACAATTGCACTTTTAGTAACATCATTTATTACGCTTCTGTATGCACCGCGAAAGAATGGAGATGCGTTATTCCGCGTAAGAGCGCGAGCGAGGGGAACGAGCCAAGACACGTACGCGCGTAACAGCGAGGAATTCGCTAGATTAGACGCTACTCAAGCCCTTCGTTAATGCTCGATCGCCCTTGCATCGTGAGAACAAAATAATTGCCAATCGTCCGTTCGCAAAATCTTCTTTGAATAAACGATATCGCAGCTTTTGGCTATGTACGATTTCGTGAAAAACGAACAATCGTCTTTTGTACCTTTTCCTAGAACTTTATCATGCCCATATGCGTTTATTATAAAGCAGTCAGTTGCATCGATGCAAAATTCAACTGTGTTGCAACAAGCCAATGCACATAGTAGCTTAGAAAAGAAGAAATTATCAAGTACGCTTCGCTATATAACGTTCATACACGTGATAGCAATAAAACGTTGAGCATCGTCCATGAAACTCGTGTTTATCAAAAAGACATTATTACAACTCCCTCGTACGCAGTGCGAACGAGAAAGTTCGTCGAAGTTCGAGTCCCACGATAACCATCGCATCTTGCGGATTCCCCGAAAGGTTCTCGCACTAACTCGATGCGTCTTGTTCTTTTCTCCCGTCCCTTGGTTTACATTAGTGCGAGTAAGTAAAATTAGGTCACTGGAGACCGAATCAACGAGGGAGAATATCGTCGCAACATCCTTAGCCACTCGTCCTTGTTTAGAACCTTTGCACGATTCATGGAATACACGAAAAAGTAAAATGAGTTCCAAAACTGAAACAACGAGCAAGAAAAAATACATACGAATATCCAACACACACGAAAACGATCTCCAATATAAAAATCGTCTCTATAAATCTATTGTTACACTTTGAAGAAATCGATCGTGACTATACTATCGTCGCTAAGCCATTAAATCGCTATTTATATTGCTCAGTCTGCATATTTGTCATCCCTCGCGCAAATGGAACACCCGATATATTTTTCATTTCAAATCTTTCGAATGTTTTTTTTTCACTCACACCGAGACATACGTTTCTATACGCGGATATTGCCGGAGTTATATCACAGTAGGAAAGATGAGAATAGTTTTGAAGGTATTTCCTTTACGTATATCTTGCGTACGCTCGCACAGCAAGGAGATAATATTTCCCGAGTGCATTCCCAGCTTCGTGCTCTACGTTAAGACCACCAGCGTCACGGTGTCTTGAATTCGAATATTAAAACCGCAGCACACATCTCGTCTCCTTGAATCTCCACTAGTCCGCAACTGGAAAGCAAGACTGTTTTGCCGACGAGTGATATTTTCTTTTCTCTCCCTCTCATCATCTTCCTCTTACCCCATAGCGTGAGACACGTCTGACTCTTCCATGCAATTGTGAACAAAATATATAGTCGAGAAAATAGCAGTAATGAAAATTTATCGTATTTTTTTCATTTTTCATTTTTTTTTTTTCAATAACGACGACACGAAATTTTGATAATTTAGCTAGCTTACGTTGTCTCTACTCTGTCGGAAACAGAAACGGTGTAGGGAAAATAAGATGTATAAGATTCTGTATTGAGAATACTTAAAATTCCTCGTGAACGTACCTAAATCTTGCAAGATCTGAAGAGATTTTTGTCTTGCGAGAATCTTACGAATTCATGGTGAAATGTATCCCTCGGTAGGATAAATCCTTCGGGTCCGATGTCAGGTAGGGAATTCTTGTTCTCTCTTTCTTCCGCTCGCTCGGTTTCATCTCCGAAACGTATTAGCGTAACCTGCAGTCGAGCTCTCGACGTCTCGTTTCGAATGCCAATCAAGACAGTGAAATTAACTCACTCGCTTTAGCAATTTGCTCGATTTAGTCGCGATTACGATTAAATCGTTCTCAGACTTCCCAGACATTATGCGTATACCGCGATAAGGAACATTCTTCGATTGATCACTTTTGTCTCGTTACAATTTTTTAAATAACTATGCGACGGTTGAAGCGTGCAATAATTGATAAATTTTGACAATTTGTGACAATAACATTATTTAAAAAAAAAAAACAATATTTTTTAAATAAATTTTTAAAAGCGTACAGCGTATTCTGGCGACACGTCAATCTTGTCAACAAATTTATGACATGAAAGTTCGAATGAAATCCGCTCGTAGCTCGATAAAACGTGAGCGAAGTCGATCCATCTGTGAAACTTGCTACGTCCCATCTTCCGTAAATTTGAACGTTCGTCTATCTTATTTCGACTCAACGCACGCACATATGCGATGAAGTCTTGTCTAGTCGAGAATGAGGCTGAAACTTGACAACAATAATTTCAACGCAACATAATACAACAATAATAAGAAACTAGAATTTCAAAAAAATAACAATTTTTTTATTTTCGTAAAATATATAATAATAATAATAAAAAATCTTAAAATATGAAGGACAAGTTTCCCGAAGAATTGATAATATCCACGTTTCACCGAAGGTTAGAGAAGCGACGATCCGAGATGAAGGAACTATATACGCTATCGATAGCAACGCGTTTTCTCGGACGGTCTCCTTTGCATAATTCAACGCGGGATCGAGTTCGCGTGGGAAAGGATTCCGAGGAAAGTACCAACGAGTTGGTGGAGAGAAAGAGAATGGTAGGTGAGGAGGAGTGGTTGTAAATTTCGAAATGGACTCTTGGGGATGTTGGGTCGTAGAATGATCTTTCGAGGGGTCTCCCAAGTTGTTGCTCGAGAAGGTGGTACCACGAGGGTGGATGAACTAAAACTGCAAAGTTGAACAAACGAATCCTCATCGGAGAAAGCTTGAAGTGCAGGCTCGATGGGGAAGATGCAACGTTAAACCCAGGAGGAAGACCAGAGGTAGTTGTGAGTATTGGCTCGACATGGTGTATACAACATCAACGCTGTCGGGATGTCGTAGTCGTTCGTACGCAAACTCGTTGCTGGATGACTCGTCGTCAGGGTAGCGGCTCAACGTCGACGACCAACGTTGTTCTCCATAAGCAGCTTACAACAATCTCTCTCTCTCTCTCTCTCTCTCTCTCTCTCTCTCTCTCTCTCTCTCTCTCGCCCTCTCTCTCTCTCTCTCTCTCTCTCTCTCTCTCTCTCTCTCTCTCTCTCTCTCCCTCGCTCTCTGTCTCTCTTTCTTTTCTTTTTCCCTGTTCCCCTCCCTCTTTTACATAGATATTTTTCTCCGTTGGTTCTCATCATCCTCTTTCAGCTTCGACTGCATTCTGTACTTTTACCTTCGTGTATCTACCTAACTGTTCTTGTACACGTCAATATTACACCGATTCTTGTTGTTACTCTCGACTTGTTTGTTTAGTAGGTGATATATACGTTTTTATCTATCAATAAACGGAATTACTTTATGACCAAGTTGATACATACACAAGGTGTTACAAAATTATTTCGATACCCAGGAAATATTTACGATTTTTTTTTAGATTTTCCTGTGATAAAAACTGGCCGAGATATCGATTCGCAAATATTAAAAATTTAAACAATACCGCCGAACATCCTGCGAGTGAATGATAACGAAAATTATGTTCCCTTATCGTGTAAACTCGTAGTTCGTTTATTTACAGTTATTTTGTCAATATCTAAAAAAAAGCAATAATCCATTAAAAAAACGTTCAGAGCGTAACGTGTACCTGCAATTCTAATATTTATCAATAGAGTGTTCGATTGCATTGCGCCCATACTTTCAAACTATGCGAATTAATAATCTCAGTCAATTTTAATCGCAGCACAATCTAAAAAAAATTTATGTTTATATCGACGCTAACAACCCAAATATTTTCTGTACCCAGATATTTGCCTAACGACTCCTGTATAAAGTTCTATGTGATGATTTACGTATATTTCCGAATCGAACTGATAAGTCCCGAGCTGATTCATTTACAGTGAAATCCAATCTCGATTTTAACATTTTTATCCAATTATTTTCACGAAAACGATAATCGTGAACAATCTCATATATACAGGATGAATTTCATAAGGTGTAATAGGCTTTATTCTATGGTAGATGGGATCATCACAAATAAATGTTGCAAATATACATTACGGATATTTGTAATAGTTTATGAGATATAAATTTTTGAAGTTGGTGCAATCAGAGTGCGTCGAGAAGCATTAGAGCCGCCCACTCCCGCCTTAGCCATAGGGATAGCACAGTGTAGGGCGTTATATTTGGGATTACAAAATTCAGAGCAATCAATTTTATTTATTATATTATTACGCAGTCATTTTTATTTCTCGGGCATTGATTGCTCTGAATTTTGCTACTCCAACTGTAACGCCCTATTACACTGTGCTATTTCTACGGCTAGAACGGGGAGTGGGCGGCTCCAACGCTTCTCGGCGCGCTCTGATTGGACTAACTTTAAAAATGTATATCTCATAACCTATTGAAAATATCCCCAATGTATATTTGCAATTTTTGTTTGCAATGATCCCATCTACCTTTAGAATAAAGCCTGTGACACCTTATGAAATTCACCCTGTACATACATATACGTATACATGTCTATCAGCCATGATTTACGTGTATTTCCGCAGAGAACTGATAGGTATACGTCAAGTATTATTTACATTCGATTTCAACCTCGACGTTACTATAATACAAAGCTTCAGTCCCACATTACAGTCACGAAAACGATAATCGTGACCTTCGACCGTTCGAACATGCATCCCATGCAATAATAATCCAATGAAATCAATCGATATCATTTCTATCTGGGTGTAAACGCAGTTATTCCATGTTCGTGCTGTCACTATTGTGTATCGTATGGCAAATGGGGGTATGTGTGAGTGTGTGTGCGTGTACAGTGAAGCGTGACCACTCTGTGTATATTGTCGGTCGAACAGGGAAATGAATATTGAACGAGTTGCAGTAATCTAGATTTTTATATTCTCGTGGCGATGGCAGCGACTACATTTTTCTTTTTTTTTCTTTCTTTTTTCTCGACAAAGCCAATTTACTAGTATTTTGGCATCTCGTCATAACTTCTATCTCGCTGCTCGCCATTCGGGAATAGGAGAGTGCTTAAGTCTTCTCTTAACTCAAGAGTCTCCGGGGGAAAGGACTCGCCGAGCAGGAGGATATCGGAAATGCAGTATCTCTTCCTTATTTATAAGTCGCGGTATTTTCACGTCGATTCTCATCTCTCTCATAGTACCGTGGAATCTCCCATGACACATATCACCGATTACTCGTACGACGTATGAAATAATGGAAATGTTTTTTTTCTATTTCTCAACGAAACTTGATATGTAGCAATATTTTCTTTTCTTCTTTTATTTTATTATATTTGTAATAAAATAAGCAACACGAGTGGTTCCATGCCAGGAGATAAATTTTGGAATTTCAAATTGAAAGTATCAAAAACCGTTTACGCAGGTAAAACGAAAAATTTTAATAAACTGGATTTTTAAAAACGTCGACGATTCTCAACGTTTGCGGAGAAATAATTCACCGTGAGTCGTTTCGTATATTTACATAGAGAATTAACTATTCCATTTATCTATTTATCTTTTAATTTTCAAATTAGAGTATGAGTTTTTAATTTTCTAAAATTTATTTTCCCTTCACTGTTGAATTAATTATTTTACTATTATACATATATATGTTACTTGCATCGACGGAGGTTTTTTGCAGAGGAGGATAGAGAGAAAGCGGCTGCAGCCGGGACGCGTAAGATGGAAAAGAAAATATAGAGGTGGTAGTAAATATTGTGCAGCTCGTAAAAACCCGAGAAGAATGCGCAAGAAAAATTCTCAGATAGAATTTATTTATTTATTTATTCATTTGTCCGGGATCCAAATGACTTCGCCACGAATCTGCAATAATATGAATCGATCGAAAACGTTCGAGAATCCGCAAAATTTGTCTGTACAATATTTTTTACTCGTAACGTTCGCATTGTTTTTTCGACGTCGGACGTCACCCAATCTCACGAACGTCTTTGTGAGTGGAGATAGAAGAATACCGCCAGAAATAAAGTGATGGGGCAACGGAGCGATGAAAAAAAAGAGACGCGAAGAGAGCGAGAGGGAAGATGATTAACGGGACGAAAGGGGAGGACGAACGAAGAAAAAGGGCGCGAAAAAAAAATTAAACGAGAAGAGAGGAGCGAGAGAGGACGACGTCGCACGAGTTACGCCGTTGCAAAAGATCAAACGATCGCGCTCGGCTTTCCCAACGAGCTTGAGATTAGCTCGCTTCTCCCATTTCTGGTCACCACCACCAACCAAGACCATGCGGTAACTGCACGCTCGTAGTGGTGTTTTCAATTTTCTCTACTTTTCCTCGTATCCAATCCTCGATCTCTCTCGTTCTCTCTCATACGCTTTTCGCCTCTCTTCCTTTTTTTCTTATCCTTTTTTTTAAACAGGGTTTTCCATTCATCGTTTTCTTCTAATATTTCTTTGCAATATTTTAATCTTTTTAATTTTTTTTTTTTTTTAGCATAAGAATTTAGCGAATACAATTTTTCTTTTGCAAAAAAAATGACACGTCGCACTCTTACGGTGCTGTCGAGAAGTATGAAATAAAAATGCGACGTGAACTCTTGACGTGAGTTTTTTTTTTTTTTTTTTGCGAATGTCAGAGTTTCAATTTTCTTCTTCCCCCTTTTTTGTTTTTATTTCCTGCAATTCTGTCGCGAGCATGTAAGAACGAACGAACGAAACGCCTACCCTTCAACGTTCCTGCGTATTTTCTTTTACATTATGCATTCTTTTCTTTTTTTCGAAAATGAAAATTGCTTTTTTTTATGGCAACGGTGCAGGGGTAATGGACGTCGATGAATAAATGAGATTTTTTTCGATCGTTGTTTAGATATTTTTGTATTGTTATACCTCCTATTCTAAAAGCTATCGATACGTCAATATGAGAGAAAATTTAATTAATTTTAATCGAGTTATCGACCATTTTAATAATATTTAATTGAAATAAATAATTTTTGAGGTTTATCTTGATAAAAATAATCAAGCCGAAATGACACGATGAATTCTAGTGTGTCACGGGGTTACTTCACATTTCGGGCAAAAGAAGAGCCTGGCCCTATTTCACTTTTAACAGAGTGGGAGGTGACCTTTCCAGTTTTCCGAAATGTCAGTCGTTCCGGAGACAATGGGAAACGCGAGACTCTCAGTCGTCTTTCTCACTCGTGATTTGGTCGACGATTTTATTCGTTCGTAAATTGCACAATTAAAATCGTAAAAATGATTAAAAAGAATAAAAAATCACATAAATGAAAAACCTTGACTCGTCCGTGAAAAATGGAACGTGAACTTAGTAAAAAAAAGGCACTACATACGTTTGTAAATTCGAACGTTTCGTGAGGAATGTTCGTAATTGCGAAATAATGATCTCAATTACCGCAATGTTAATTAAATTAACGATTTACTATAGTGACTAAATCCCAGCTAATTTAATTGCAAAAATGAATCTCTCTCTCTCTCTATTTCATCGTGTAATTCCGATGGTTGCTGGGCTTGAACGAGTTTCACGAGTCTCCGGCGCCCCAGGGGGTCACTCCTTTATCCCTAGGGAGCCAAAGGTTTTTCACATCGCTGAATTTACGGCTTATCCCATATGAAGTGCGTTTCATGACGTGATTTTTCGCCAAAGGTGTTTTTCATACGCGACCGTAACAAACATGACCATAACACGAATAAGAAAAAATAGTATTAATGATGGATTTATTAACAAAAATTTTACAAATTTATTGTTAAAACGACCCTTTTGGAACTAATAACATTTTTGACGTTGCCATACAGAAAAATACCGTAAAAATTGCTCAATCAATTCGGTATTTAATTCAGCAATGTTTATGGTATTTTTCGAGGGGTTAGTCACTCGAGAAATCAGTGAACCATTTCATCAGAAATCAGGCTAGGAATCGTTAAAAATCGCTGGAAATTGCAGGAAATCGTTGAAGTCGAATGATTATTGCTGATTTCCTCGTGATTTTTCCATATGTATAGGAAATCATTGGGAATTACTCATCCCCTCTCCAAGCGAGAAACCATTTATCAAAGTTTTTTTATTGATAGTCCAAAAACCACTGATTTCTGAAGTTCGGGAATCGTTTGCCGGATCGTATTCGTAAGTCACGGGAATCGCAGTGGAAATCGCAAGGAATCGATTCATTTTGAAAATCGTTGTGCCACCGAACCTGCGAATGAGACCAACCCGTCGATAATTTTCGTGACTCGGTATTCGGCCAAAACCTGCTCCTATTCGAATAAAAAAATTCTCAAAAATTCATCTCACTCCTGAGGCACTAATTGCAAATATTCAAACAAAAAGAAGCTTTCGTCGCTAGTTTCAACCCCTCGAGGACAATTTCGAAGTATTAAAACGATCAGCCATTGAAATACTCATTATCAAAAAGTACTTTCGATTAATTTGATACTCGGATTTCACCGCCAATCAAATTTGCATTGTCCCTTAAGGCAGTCGTTACAGCGTTTCCGTTAGATTTCACTGCAAATTTGCAGAAGCGTTCTTTGATGTCATATGTACACGTGTATAAAATTTCAGAGGCCTTTATCGACTCAAAAATCACGATATTTATTCTTGAAAATCGTCATTTTTCGCAATCTCCCATAAGAGCCCGTGTTAAATATCGCAACATAATACAATGAGTATCTCGATTATTTCGTCGATGAAGGTTGTTGAAATTGTGCACACATTTTTATATGGCATCAAAGAAGCCTCGATTAGAATTTATAACAAATCTTATGGAAAACGAATTCATAATTTTGTTTATTACCTAACAAATAAACTTTACGTTGGATCAACTTGAATTTTGAGTATAATGTTCTTTAATCAATTTGCTACAACTTTTCTCAATGAACTTAAACGCTCAGTCCACTTGGAATGTGAGAACGGGAATAAAATTCTAATCCTCCCCTACCGATACGACTCCCTTGAAACCGTCGTAAAATATCGGATTAAAAAAATCCCACCTATCCTCCCCTCGGTGTCGATTACCCAGTACTTTTCGCGTACTAAACATCAGATTCGTTTTCGAAGACCGACGTTACGTGTAAGGATACAGGGTGGAAAACACGTCAGAGTGATGATGTTCTCGAGCCTCGCATTTTCACCTTGCGGTGAGTTTCCTCGTCGCCACGTACCGGCGCAGCCATACAGGACATTCAAATCGAATTATGTTATTACCGAAGCCGCACAACCCCTGGCTAACGCAAGAGGAAGCCTCGCGAATTCTATCTCTCTCTTTCTCTCTCTCTCTCTCACCACACACACTCTCTCTCTCTCTCTCTTACTCTCCTGCGCGCGCCCCCTATATCTCATTTCGCGTCACTCTATTCTTTCCGTTGGTCGTCGTGTTCGAAAGCGTGACCTGTATGAGCGGGGCTTCCTCAACACGTACCCAGTTACGATCCCGTGGCTTACGTCCGTTCGTCGTAACCCCTCCATCCCTCCACCCCGCATCCCCTTCATCCCCCTTTCAAATTTATACCAACCTTCGTTCAACCCTCCTTGCACGTGTTTTTTTCTCTCTTGTTTTTCTTTTCTTTTTCATTTTTCTTTCTTCTTTTTTCTTTTTTTTTTTACTTTCAAAGGTTTCCAAACGCGACCCCTACGGATCATCGTAAATCCGGGAGGAAGGCCAGTAAAATTTCCTCGTGACCGTCGTTTTTTCATTGTGTATATATCGTCGGCCAAATTGCCGAGAATCGTGGGAACGCGCGCTGCTATCTCGTGCAACCAGATTTAGGCTCGTTTTGCTTCTTTATTGCAGGATCGCGCGGTATAACGAAAAACAAAATGGCGGAAGTTACATCCGGCTAGTAGAAAGAACCCCCCAATGGGCTCGTTCGGAAACGCACCCCTCGGTTCGATCGACGTTTACGAACATTCGCAAGGACCGTAAAACTTTCGACCAATTACTTTATTTTATTTCATTAGCTTGTTATTATCATTAGAAAACACGTTGTGTCGTTCCATCCGCGTTTTCAACAAAAAAACAATCTGAAACTTCGTGACAATTGTTTAAAAAGCAATTAGACTTTATGAAATTCGTTCGAGCGTCAAAATGAAAACAAAAATGTAAAGAAATTGAAAAACTCAGTTCTGCAAAATATCGTCGATTTATTATTTCTCGTTTCGTAACGAATTAAATCATCTCGTACGAATCAAAATAAACGAGACGCAACGTCGAAATAAAAAGCTGCTAGCATTTTTCAACGTTAATTACACTATTTAATATTAGACAAAAATAAAAACGTGAGAAAATAAAAAGTTATCGAAATAAATCTTGCTGGACCGATACGATTGAAAAATATTAAACTCCAGCTGAATTATAATAATATCGATCTCTCGAACAGAGTGGTGTGCGTCCCTCCTTCTCTCTGTCTCTCTCTCTCTCTCTCTCTCTCTCTCTCGCTCTCTCTCCCTCTCTCTCTCTCTCTTTCCGTAGCTAGCTACCTCTGAAATGCAGCAGAGCGTTACCGCTCGCAGACGAGGAATACGGCGTGAAAAGGATCGCGATACAGAAAGCAAGAGAGAGAGAGAGCGATAAGGAGCGAGTCGAGGGTTGGGGGATAAAAATGAAGAAGGGGGTTGATAGAGCGAGAGAGAAAGAGACGTCGGAAGAGAGGAGGATGGGGTAAGTTAAAAGAGACGTGGCTCCCGGTTATATGTTCTCGCGGTCTCCGCAAGCTCCGCCGACGTCGTCGTCCTCGTCGTCGACGTCGTCTGGCCGTTCCCAGTATTGATCCGTACAGAGAGGGGTTTAAGACAAGGTTCCCACCGAGTACCACAGATGGCTCCACGGTGCGACGCTAAAGCAGACCCCCTCGTATCCACGCGATGATCAGGGCCGTAAGGTTTCCCGTTTTTGTCATTTTGTGTCTCAGGATTATAATCATCGCCCTTCGTTAATCAATTTTTCCAATCGATAGTTCGTATCGAAGACGATCGATCGATCGTAAGAATTTTTATCACAGTTGTGAAACTTTGTTTTTGTTATTTACATTTCTAAAATGTAAGTTTCGATGTACTAGAATGATTTTTCTTCTAGAAAGGCTTTGTTTTCATTAATTTTAGAGGTATGTTCATTTTTGTTTCCGTGGGAAAGCTCGGGTCTGATAAGATAACGTAATAATGGCCCTTAAGGTCTTTAAACGAGACTCGGGGCGACATTATTCGAGAGTTACAGTCCTGGACAAGAGCACACATAGTCTGTCGGATAGCACAGAGACCGGAATTCTCTCTCCAGTCCTTTCAGCTTTGCCGGGCGTATCGTTATACAAACCGCTGCATATATACACGGTTTGGCCTCGGCAGACACACGCACACACGCGGTGAGCCATCAGACAAAACTCATCTATAGCAGCCCCCGGGGCGTCCCGTGCAATGCTCGATGGTTCGCGTGGCGTCCCTTATCACGCCATCACCGCCACCAATACCCAAAACCCTCCTTTGATTTTTCAAACTGTCCCTCGAATTTATTCTAGCACGATCGCGATTTAATTTCTCCGTTATTAAATTACACTTCCGGATCCTTCGGTGGTCCGGTGTAACATTCTCATACGTTGTGATCAATTTGGAGTCGATGAAAATAGACTCGATAGAAACGAACGAGGTGCGATTAAAAAAAAAATCTTGTCTAAAATTGATTGATTGGAAAAAATCGAACTATTGCAAAATTATTGTTATTACTCACGTGGCATGGTATTTTGCTAACGGACGAATATAAAGTAAACCAACGAGGAGAAGTATAAAGTTTATTTTTGCTAAATTTTCAAACCTTTGTTTAAACATAATTAATTGCAATTTTCGAAAATCAATTGAAATATTTGATTTCCAATTTTACTCGTGGCGGATTGAGATAGTTCGATAAAATATACACTTGCTCGATAGAAACGAACGAGGCGTGATGAAAAAAAGTCTAGTCTAAATTTTAAATATTGATTGTGAAAAATCGAACTATTGCAAAATTATTGACATTACTTTCGTGGTATGGTATTTTGCCCAACGGATGAATATCAAATAAATCAAGGAGGAGAATATAATGTTTATTTTTCCGAAAATTTTAAATCTTTGTTTAAACATAATTAATTGCAATTTTCGAAAATCCATTACAATTCCATTTTCGATGCAATCGATTTTCCATTTTACTCGCGGTAGATAGAGATAGTTCGATAAATTCAGGATGGTTGATCCTTAGCCTTATAATTCCATGCATAAACTTTGCAAAGTAATCTTGTAACGAGGATTCTGCCGTAACGGATGGTGAGCTAAATAGAGACACGGTTTTGAGGATATTGAATAACCACCTCCCTCTCGCCCACCCTTATTATACCACAGCTCTTTGTTTCTCTCCCTCTCTCGCTCGCTCATATTCTCCACTCGAGTTTGTCAGATCTAACGATCGTTCGTCTCGTATCTAACATCGAGTGTATTGACCGGAAAGGAAGAAAGGCAGTTACGCCGTAAGAGAATTCGTGCCAAGTAATGGACGAATGGACAAACTTATATAAGCGGACTAAGACAGCGGACTATAAAAGATTATTTCAGCTCGGTTAAAATAAGCCTTGAATGTTGAAATAAACGCCCCGGGCTACCAATATCTCATTTTGAAATAACGCGACTTAAACGATTCGATACGCCATAAGTTTCAAATTACTCAACCCTATACAGCTGACTTTACAAATCTTCGAATTCGAAGGAAAGAAAAACTTGATACGTGCCATATTTTACGTCCTATAGGATGAAAGGAATATATATTTAAATCGTAACGAGTTTTAGTCACGTAAGGGTGAATTAATATTGAATTTTCTTTCATAAATATAGACGAGGTAGGGATGGAAATCGTACCGAGCAAAAGAGAATGACGAACGGATCTGCAATATCGAATCATCCCTTTTGTACGTAGCTTTCGACGTTGCTCCTTCCACTCGACTACACCCTTAAACGTGGTCTTGAAAATCTTGGGTAGTCGCTGCAAGGGAAACATGAATTCCTTCAAAAACAAAATAATATAACCGGTCTTCGTACTCTGTGAAAGCCTTGAGAGTTGCCTTCATTCGAACTCCATTCTATTTCCATCTCGAGTCATCTTAACAGCTTGCAAGACATCAAATCCCTGCGATATTAATTCATTCCTATGACCAAAGTATCCACGTCTATTAATAAGAAAACTTCAAATATATAATTCCTCGAGACGTGGTGTATTTGAACCTCTATTGAATCGAGGGTCTTGGTAATTTCGTATTCAAGATCGTAAGATGCAACGTGCAGGTATAAGTTGATTATTCACAAAATAATATTGGAAGTCGTTTCATTAATATTCGTGAGATGCCAAAAATTGATTGGATACGAGGACGTGACGATTGTATAAATGCAATCGTGTAGGCAAGAAGAGTAAACCGGAAGGGAAAGGTTACAATTTTTTCGTTGTTGGTGAAAAAATAGTGATTCGCGAACTGTGGGAAATCCGGTATAGAGAAAGTTACCGCTATATAAGGGTTGATCTTGGGGGTCGAGATTACGATGGGTGTCTAGGGTTACAGGAGTGGGAAAGTCCCGAGGAACAGAGGCAATGGCCTGCGCGCTGTAACGGGTATTGGGACAAGATAGTGGTAACGCAACTACGAAATCCGACAATGTCGCAGATGGTTCTCAAATTTACGACATTGTAGCCAATGCCCTTAATTCTATTATTTTCATCGTCTTACATCAAATTCGCCAAAAAATCATTAACATATTTTCCATCAATATCACGAGACTGTCATAAAAAATACGTTTTTATTAAAATTCAATTTCTTTTAAAATTAACAACCAATAATTACCCTAACTCGCTTTAAAAAATGGTATCTTTTAGTATATTTCTCATAATGAAATTTGGAAATCGCTTTCGTTCTCCAGGTACATAATTTTTGAGACAATCGAATCATCGTGTTGAAAATTCGATTCTGAACATCATCCAATCGTGTCATACAGCTTTTTATTTCCAACGTTCTCCGGTATTACCGACAGTTGATAAACTATTAACTCGTAACACTTAACTACTTTATTTGCATATATGTATGTAGACAGAAGATGTATTCGTCGCATACACGCATATAAGCTGTACGACTATTCGAAACTCGATGCTGAACTTAATTACGAGATTGATAATTCAATTTTTCGCGTTCCCTCTTTCTCCCTCTCGCCTTTATGTAACGTAGATGTATGTAATTCAGTTTCCCTGTCAGTCCGGAAAATAATTGGCGCACACGGCTTCGCGTGTTTGTACCGCGTCACCCGGCAATTGGATTTTTATCGCAACAGCAGCACACACGTATCTGTGTGTGTATGTGTGTGTGTGTGTGTGTGGGTGGGAAAAAACGTGCGTAGGCGTATAATAGTTTATCGTTGGCAGAGCTCACCCTCAATCTCGATTCGCGGATTGAAGTATTAATATATATCTCGTTCTCTTATCGATATCGCAGAACACATTTATCATTAATAGAACCCAATTAGCAACGTTTACCACCGTACAGTACCCAGCAGGAGACGAAAAAAAGTAGAAATAGTTGGTTCTTATGTTTTTGTTCCTCCTGGAGTGTTTCCAGTTTCTTTGCAATTGTTCCGATGCCTTTTTTCACTCGGAATATTCATTTTTCACACTTTTTTCGAGTCGTTAATTAACGTATATTCATTACAGTAATGAATTTGATGAGAAAATATTAGTCGTTGATTCAAGAACGATTAACGAAATGAAATCCTCGCGTGATAAAATAAGAACTTAGCAAAATGCGTCCGATAAAAATATAAAAAATTACAAACCGTACGAAATAACCATACGAAAATGAAGTGCTCGTTAAATAGTTTCAACCGCTTCCTTGCTGGATTTTAGTGGCGACATTAAATATAAACGGGAAGTCGTTAAAAATTACTCGCGTATACAATCTAAACCAAAAGTTTATCTCGATCAAAATTCGAGTATCTAAAAGAAAATACAAAATATAAAAAATAAATAATAATGATCGTTATCAGAAATATTATTGAAAATTGTAATTATCGAAAATTATCTTAAAAAATGATTTTTCGAATATTGAACAAAAATTTAGCTAATAATTATAAACGTGCACACAATTAAAATATGTTTTTACCATTTTATAAATTTTAACTCCACCCATTTTTCGAATTTGTAAAAAAAAACGCTTTTTAAATGTAGATTTAATCCGCGGGTTCTAGGTAACGTTAGCGACGACTAAAACGAGACTGGACTACTATAAATCATTCCTTACGCAGATTATTTATACTTTCTCGATATTTAGATAAATCATAGATTATCTGTTTTGCATCGTATCAATATATTATATTATGTGAATTGTATACTTATACGTTTTATACATATATGAATATATATTTAGAAAGTGCAGTAAATTTAATGGGCTCGTAGATTATATGTGTTTAAAGCTTTTTACGAAGAAGACATTTTTTACCACATTAATATTGTATCTATTAAAAGAGGATGAGATGAAATTAAAAATACATGGTAGTGTGCGACCGCATCGAATTAGCGCTTATCGAACTATCTCAATAAATTAATTTATTATTCCATATTGCACATTATAATTTTCTAGATTTCCAGCAAATAATCTCGATTTTTAGTTGTGTCTGAATGTTTAGTTTAGCGATGGAAACTTTTCAGATACTTTTATCTTCCCTTTACAGCCTCGGGATTTAAAAATAATTTATATCGATCAAATAACGAGCAGCAAAGATCGAATTAGCAAATTAAACTTTGATTTATATAAAGTTATTTTATATAAATAAATCGTACTACATTGAGACAAACGTAATTAAACAATAAATAAATCCGTGTTGTCGCATCCATGCAAAATAAAAATATTCGATATTTCGGAACGTCCCGTATCGCTCGCGTATTTACTGACACAGGCCAACGATACAGACTTTTTTTCTGCCTCTCGTTCGAATTTACCACTTAAAAATCTGACTAACTAGAGGAAACTGGCTGTACTTTTTGTGGTCTTGCGTGTCTTTTTCTCCAATACTGACTCTCGAATTTAACAACCCTTTATCCTAATTTCTACGAATCTGTAAACCTCTTTGAAAAAAGACGCGATCGACTTTGTTGTTTATCCTTCGATGATCTTTATATCACGCCGCAAATAAAAAAAAAAGAATTTAAAAATCTCAGTCAGGTTTCATAATTTAATTAGGGTGGCGTTAATGACTAAACGCGATTTTTTTAATTTACCAGAGCGATAAGGATTATCTCAACGTACAGTTGATAAATTCGCGATTTGTCTCCAATTTACACAAAATTCAATTTGTAAATGTGAACTGTCTTAAAATCCTCAAAGTACTGAAACTAGACAGCAGCACCGTTAACCCGATAAATAATCACACGTAGATATCGGTAGGTACATGAATGTATAGCACAAGGTGTAATTACGTATGATAAATAGAAAACACTCGTGAATAAAATTAAGGCGTCTCGATAAATGAATTAATTAATAAACAAATATATCTTGGTGTTTTACGTGTGTTGAACCAAAATTAGTTTGGTATCGAATGTAGCGTTGTACTGTTCGCGTGTAGTGTTCGATATTAGTGTGTTCGGCGTAGACAGCGCATAAATAAACGCACCAACTACACTGTACGATCTGAGTAGAACGTTTATATGTGAGCCAAATCTCATGGGGAATTGAAGAATTTCCCGATAAAAATCTCGGATATTTTTTTTTTAATTCAAGTATGTTGTACAATTTGCGACGATAAATTGTTGAAACAACTATAGGAAACTGCCAGATTGTTTTTTGAGACAATAGTACGAGTTCGTTATTCTATTTTAAAAATAGTTTAAATCGAAATATCGCGAGGGCTGTCGTCGACAACGAAAAAATGATACTTATCTTTTTTGCTGTCGATAAACTCAATCTTATGTTCAAGCTCATGTTATTTTACAACACAAATTGTTCATACGGCCTTTTTATTGAAAATAAAAACAAAATTAAAGATAAAGACAATTTTATATATTTTTAGCAATACAAAAAAAATATTCCCGTTCCTTGGACATTTCTCGATGCTTTTCATTATTTTTTTGTTTAATAAATACTGATAAAATTCACAAGCATCGAAAAAAGTACAAAAAAGTGAGTTTTTTTTAGTTAGCCGATAGACGGTCACAGACGATGAAAAAATGATACTTATCTTTTTTGCAGAGAATAAATTCAACCCTATGCTCATGTTATTTTGCAACACAAATTGTATATACAGCTTCTTTTTTATTGAAAATAGAAATAAAATTAAAGATAAACAAAATTTTCCGTACGTTTAGCAATACAAAAAAAAATATATTCTCGTTCCTTGGACATTTTTCGATATTTTTCAATTTGTTTTTTTAATAAACATTGAAAAAAATTCACAAACATCAACAAAATTACAAGAGAGTGAGTTATTTTTTTTGTTTTTGAAAAATATGCGAAAGTACGTGGCTTTATCTTTAATTCGGTTCCGATTTTCAATAAAATTACAGGCAATTCCCGTTGCGAAAAAAATGTGAGCATGAAATTTGCTTTATTCTTCTGATATCGATAACGAATTACACGATATAGCGATTCAATAAAATTGTGGGCTACGATTTTGGCCTCGCGCTATGTTTTTAAAAAACATCTGATCGTTCGCTGCAAAATTTTGTCAACGTAAACTTGTACGGCATACTGAAATTTGAAAAAAAAAATTGCGATATTTGCCGTAAAAACTTTGCAATCTCTGGTGAATTGGCTCATATACATACTCAATTTGATTAATCCGTACTGCGACTAATTCTCAAAGCACCGTAGATAGAGCGAACTTGATATTCAAAGAGTAGCCGTTCGATTGATTATTTACCGAGAAAAAAAGAATTGGGAGAGGGAGAATTAACAGTTTTGCCTTGATTTTACAGGAAACGGGACTGTAAATCGTTGCGAACAATCCGCAAATACCGTTCGATCTTTGTCGATAGCTCAACGAGACTACGTCCACTTATGAGTCATGTGATAGAGTGCGAATACGTGCCTGCCAAAAGTGTAAAGAACAATTACCCCAAAATTCGTATGCGAGTGAAAATGACTGCGAAAAGAAAAATGAAAAAAAAGAAACGAACAAATAAAAATAAAATAAAAACCTGATCTATGGAGAAAATTGAAGAGGAGACGAGCGAATATTCATACGTATATTGTAATACACGATAACTGAGCAAGGGGTGAGTTTTGACGATGATGAAAGCGTTCTTCGTACCTCTCGACGACCCACAACATTTTTGCTCTGTTGTTTGTTCTCGCAATTAAAATGTCTCGCAACAAAAAAGAAGAGCTAAAAAATGTTAAAGAAAGAATTTAAAAAAAAGGCTCTACAATATGCACCGGGTCTAACCGCTCTGTGCAAATGTTTATATTTCCCTCGAGGTATCCGTTTAGTTCCCTAATCTGCCACAACGTGTGTACGCCGCACTTCTTTCGTTCCGCTTCCGATTTCTACGCTCTTCCCGTTGCCTCTTCCACCTTCCACCTCCTCGCGTACTCTTGAACCCTCTGGTTGTTGTTTCTTGTCGTCTCTCGTGCCACTTTTGAATGCACTTGAACGTAGTGTGCTTTTTTCTGCTTTTTTTTCCCAAAAGCGCATTCTAGACGAAGCACATTCAGGGTTCACCTGATTCTCCGTTAGCGTACCCAGTCTTGCTTCATCCCTGATGCAACAGGGCTGTATCGCTCGGGACCTCTCCAACTTTATCTCCTCGTTCCTCCGGTTGCATCATTGTTTTTTTTTTCACTTTAAAACCCCTTTAACCTTCCACCTACCTCGACCTGGACTACTCGACTGTTCCGTTTAACTAAACCCTCGTTTCCTTGGCACAGTGTTTCCCTGCTTGAGATAAAAGAGAAATTAACTCATACGAGATAATACGACGCAGAGCAAAATGCCCACTTGAGTATATGTGATACCTGCTGTTTAATCGTTACGCGTATTAATGGGCGTCTCTGGAAAACTGTTTTCAAAGGCTTACGACCTGACGTAAAAAATACTGTCTAGAGGAAAAGTAAGTAAACATTTAATAGTAGAAATAATATTTTTCAATGTCATATTGTGAATTTGGCTGATTTAAATATTTGTAAATAAACAAATATTTGTTTTATAAACCATGCATTTCTATATTTTTAATTTCCTTCAGTTTTTGTATGCCTTCGTTAAATTTTACATGTTCGAAATTGAAATTAGAAAATACCTCAGGTATCATATATTCTTGATTCCCAATCTCGAGAAATCACGAGAAACGCATCATATCAAATTTTCAACTGGTCCATTTTTCTTTTTTTTTTTTAAGATAAATCTAATAAAATTTTGCAAACAAAAAAAACGGAAGAGTTGAAAAATTGTGGGAAACGAAAAACCACGATTCCGTGACAGTCTCAAAGACAAGAAAAATCTGGAGACGACAATCGTGAAATTATAATTGTGTCGATGATGCCAGAAATAAAAAAGGCCAGGCGAATGGAAATTCATAATGACTGAAAAAAAAGAACAAGAGAAAAAATGTGCAGCACGACTGAAATGCAACAAGGAGAAAATATCATCGAACGTAATCGAACGAAATCTGTACCAAGGCTACGAGCCGAATCCTTGAACCGGGCGTTCAGGTAAAAAATAAAATACATTGTATGCACACGCAGAATTGGACGAAAAACTTATTTAAAAAAAAAGTAATGGAAAAGCTGATCGAAAGTATTTTTGGGAACGGGCTTAACCAGCTGTAAAGAAAGTATTACAAGTCCTCTTAATTTATCTATCGTATAATACACGTTTCCATATTTCCAATTTTATCGTAATATATTAAATAACGAGTATTTATTTATAGAATGAAAATAAAGAAATAAGCATTCCTCGATTTCGAAACGTTGATTATAGAGATTACCATTCGTTTCGTTGTACGTAGAGTATTTCAATAATTCTGTCCCCCTTAAAATTTGGTCGAGTTGTTAATTAATTATCGAAAGGACATTTTTAACCTATCGAAGTGAAATAGTTTATTGACTCGATGCATGAAAATCTGAGAAACTTCGTCTAATTGGATACCGAGAGAATTATTTTAAGGCTTGATCCTCGAGCTTTGGCCTACATTCTAAAAACACGTTGGAACAATAATATATGAATATATGAATTTTTTTTAAATCCATGCTAGAAAATATTAAATGAGAAAAATAAATAATTTGTCTGGTAAAATGACGCTTGTAACTAGGAACATAATTCATTGATGTAATATGATTCGTTCTAACAATTCTGAACAATTAATAACGATCGATTAATTAATTTCACTTCGATCAGAAAATATGTCTCATTTCGTTATAAATATATTTCTCAGCCATCGTTATCGGTCAAACCTCACGCGGACATGACCAATTGGACGAACTTCGACGATACCCTGATATACAATATTCGTTGCATTAATTTGAAAGGAATTTTTTATATTTAGCACACGTCTCTTGATTGGAGTGGAAATAATTAATCGATTGTTGTAATAATGAATCCATTATTATTATTATTATTATTATTATTGTTTCCATCATTTTTGAAACTTCCATTTTATTGCGCTATTTTTCTTTAATCTCCGCGATTTATTTGACATTCGCGAGCTTTTCTATTTGCTTTTATTTTCAATATTTGTATTTACGTAGGATATTATTATCGATGAACAAAAAAAAACATCCATTTCGATATTTGATTACGTATATTTTCCTAATTGAGTTCCATCTCCAATTATTTATCGTTGTCTATCCATCACACTCCGACTCTTTTTCTCTTGCGTAATAATTATCGTACTGGCTGTACGTAGTAGGATAAAACTAATGATTGTATCGAAAACAAACAAAATATGAAATATAATGAGGATTGTAGGTAGGAGGGATGAGACAGTGTACGGTTCAATAATTTTCATTCGACATTCGCCAATTTTGTATATTTTCTTTAATTACCGTCGACAGAGAGATAACAACTGGATACAAAAACAATTAAACGTCATCGTCACGAGTCGTAATAACCGGGTGTGCCCACTTTTTTTAAAAAACACCTTTAAAAAAAAAGCAAATCATGCAAAAATTCATAAATATTCCTGTTAGGAGATTTCCATGTACATCGTAAAAAAAATCCACGCTACTTGTGATATACTCGTTTCAATCCTATCGCCAATCAAACACGAGTGTAATCAAGCTCCTTCGACCCAACTGCATGCAAAATTATACATATATTATAACTTATGTGGTAATCTCGTATATTACATTGTATATTATCCGTACAAGTACGTACGTTCTCGTTAAATTAATTTAAGGTATTCATTGCTACTTAGGATTTAATCGCTACCAATCGATCTAATCCGGTTGTATAATTGGTGCAAGCATGTACCTATTTCGTCAGAAACGGGCCTCTTTACGACTCTCGGTATGCCGTTAGAGTCGCCCGGACTACCTTGTAGTCGCACATATTGACCCTTGCCAGGTTCTACCAATGAATGGAAAACTTCCGATGGATGGAACGCTATAGCGTCCATCATATTGATTGAAACGATGGAACGTAGCGTCCATCCATTATCTAGGAAAAATAGTGCAGTAGGTTTGAAGGTTAACGTACATAATTAACAGTTATCTATTTAAATAGATAGAAAAAATCGCCAATCGAAATCTGTCGACATAATGATGAATGGACTAACCTTAATTAGCTGTAGGTAAATTTGACCAAGCTCTAATTTTGAACGTATTGTAAATTCCACTATCTACCATACACCCGTTACATTTCGTCTAATTATTTACTGCAACAATTATTCAACTAGTCTCTTTGGATTTATCAAGAATCGTAGAGCAGCGATATAATTTACAGTAATTCTTTAATCTAGGAACAGATTGTACCACCGCGATTAGATTTTCATCAAGGCTCAACTAATCGAAGGTTTTGTTGTAATCGACTGCGATATTTCTCGAAATTATTCTCATTTTGTTTAAATGTTTGCTTTTTTTCAACAAACCCCGGGCCAATTTCCCAATTTTTTGGCTTATAGTAACGACGCTCGTATATAAAGACAGTGATGAGGTGGGCCAAATACGGAAGCGGGGTTGGCACGAAAAACAACGAAATACGTAATATTGATCCAGGCAAGGAGTTACACTGGCATATATTGTCCTGCATTGAGTCGGTGGAAGAGTCGTCATCTCTCTCTCTCTCTCTCTCTCTCTCTCTCTCTCTCTCTCTTTGTGCTCTGTTTCATTGTCTGGCTTTCTCTCTCTCGCTCTCCCAACCCCCTTGCCCCTCCTCTCTTCTCCCCGATTATCGATTAGATTCTCCGAGGTTGCTAGCAATGCTGCGCCTTCAGAGCGGTTGTATAGTATAGGCGAAATGGAACGACGGGAAGGCCCGCGGGCTGGTCGTTTTGAGTTCACCCTTCTCGCTGGCACGCTCGCGGCGCGCATTGTCTCGAAACTCTGGGATAGATAATAGACTTCACTCACCGTTGCTATCAGAAATCGCGTGGGAGGTAGGCACTTGGAAACATCGGCGACGCATTAAGGGGCCTCGAAAACACGTTTTTATTTCTCAAATAATAACTGCACGAACACAAACCTTTATACACTATGTTCATTGAGTGAATAAACGAGTAAACAAAGAATTGTTACACCGAGAAGTTTCGACTATTTCTCTCCATAACACCCTCGACGACAAACTAGCCCTTTATTTCCAAATATATTTGTAACATTGTGTCAAATCTGAAGCAACCTGCGAAAACAATACAATATAACAAATTAACAAAATTATATATTTCATTAAAAAAGAAACGCAAAAGATCAAATAAAAAAGAAAAAAAAGAAATTAAAAAAATTACAAGATAAATTGGAGATGCTCGATGCATTATCATCAGCGTTTCACTTGTATCCTCTGGAGAGATTTGCAAGAGGATTATGTTTCAAGTCCCCGAACCCCGACCCTCCAGTTTTTTTCTCAGATTGTGTTCTCCTTTTTTTTTGTAACGCGACGTGCACTCGTGTCCTGAAAGGAAACGCACATCGACACGTTCACCCTCCGGTGCTCGAGTTCCAATCGTGTAAATCTCCATGGACTATGGGATTAAATGGCCCGGTAAGAGGGAGACGGAAGGAGAGAGATAAGACCGGAGAGGCACTTTCCGGTCCAGGACTCCCGAAGACCCCGGGTGGTTCTTCGATGATCATGCCCCCCCCCCTTCTCTCTCTCTCTCTCTCTCTCTCTCTCTCTTTCCCTGTGTTGGAAACGGTCGATCAACGCGATAAGTCATGCCTCGTACATTCGTAAGATTCTCTTCACTTGGAAATATCTACGAGATTGCTGATTGAGCAGACATTGCACAGTCTGCTCATTGCAACGAATTTCTATCGGAATATCGATGGGGGGATCGTTCCTCTCTTTCTAGCTCCCTCCTCTCCTCCATCAAACTCCAAATCTCTCTTCCTCTCGTCGGATTTGCCTGGACTAAAATCAACGTAATATAACGAAAGAAGGGTGAGATACCGACTCTGGTATTCAGTTTGGCGCAAGCCTCTCGTTCTTATTAACAGTGCGATCGAGATATTTCGATAACGGTCGAGAAATGCAACCCTCCTAAATCTTAATAATTAAAAAAAAATTCGAATTCCTCCACCGTGTAAACTTGATTTTTTAATTAATATTATGCACTCGCACCGATCGAGCGCCTCATTTTCAGCCAGAGGAACAGCCATCGATCGAGGAGAGGTCACTTTGAGGGTGGCGAAATATATTTGCGCGGTCTCGCGAGCGGTATAGCCAAATGTAATTTGAATTTGAAGAAAATCGAGCGATAATGGAGTTGGCGCTGTACCTCTGTTTTATCGCTTTAGCACAAAAAACCTCGAGGTTTGCATTAGTCCATGTCCGACGAGGTCCACGCGACATAATGAATTCTTGGCTATAAATTTATCTCAGTCCATTATCGAAAGTCGGAAAATAGAACAGACGCAACGGTTTCGAGCGACTTGAAGACGTTTTTACTTTTTCTTATTTATATTTAATTTTAACACAAGAGAAATGATATCGCGCACGAATTCCTCCCGGAACATTATTATCGTCAACGAGACACGTTGGTATTTATAAAATATTGAGAAAATAAATTGTTGTCGACCGATTCTCATAATTCAAAAGATATCGCCAATTTATTATTTCAATAATTCACCCATACCGATCGATATTTACACCCCTGCCGTTACCGAGATACCAGGAAATGATATAAAACTAAAACTACCCCATATTTTCTTCCTCGAGTTAAGCCCAGACCGTTCATTTTCGATTATTACAAAAACATAGAACAAAATCGAAGTGTATCTCGTTAGTCACTTTATGATCGAACGTGGATTTTTGTTATTGGAAAATGTTGCAAATTTCAACCCTCGAGTAAATCCACAAGAAGGGATGAAATCATGCAAGAGCGTCTCGAGGAGGAGAAAGTGGATTTGATCGTAGAGCGAAGATAAGTTCAGCCCTCTTTTTTTTATATCTCCTCGTTCCCCTCGACCTTTTCATTTTCACGAACCCCCGTCGCTTCGTTCTCGAATAACCCGCGACAATGAGAATCTATTCGAAAACGTGGAAGGTGCGAGACGCGAATTGTCGAGAATCGTGTATTGCGATCGAAGTCCGTAAAGCGTGTTTCACGTTCACAGCGACGACGTCGTCCGGAAGAACAAAAGCGAGTCGCTTCTACAGACGGGGATCTCGCAAAATCCTTAATTCTCGTTCCTAGTCGTCGTCGTCGTCGTCGTCGTCGCTGCGCGAACTATAAGAGACGATATACGTGCTTCTGGTGCTGAGAGACAGTTGTGCGTGCGTAGGGGTGTGTATGTGTAGGTGGATAAATCTCTAAGCTCCGCGTTGCCTGCAACTTCTCTACCGGTCTCGAACTATGCGCGCATGGCATCCTGATAGAAACACGCAGGAGCATTCTCGAGCCACTCCAATGAGAGCTGACGCGGCTCTTCTCTCCATTCCTTGCAGCGTACTCCCCCCCCCCCCCCCCTCCCCAGACTTGACTGATACATTAAAATTCATGATTTCACGCGTCCCGAGGCGAGATCCTTCGTTCTCTCGCCGAATTATACTTTCGACGTACGTATGCGTTTTATCGAGACGGTAATATGTGAAAAATAAATGTGAGTTTTATTATTTTTATTATTATTGTTATTTTTTATACAATAGTTTAAGACGTTGGTCTGAAAATTGAAAATTAAACGATTTAAAATAGAAAGCAATATGATTTTTATCGAGATGGAAATATGTGAAAAATAAATGTGATTTTTATTATTATTCTTTTTTGAACGATGTTCTTAGATGTTTGTATAAAAATTGAAAATTGGGCGTTTTAAAATAAAAAGTGATATCATTTTGCGGATCTTCATACGTTAACAAACAAATGAGAATGATTTTTATCGAGACGAAAATATGCCAAAAATAAATGTGATTTTTATTATTTTTATTATTATTATTTTTTACATAATATTTTTAGATATTTGTATAGAGATTGAAAATCCGTCGGTTTAAAATAAAAAGCGATATCACTTTGCGGATCTTCATACGTCAACAAACAAATGAAAATCATTTTTACCTTTAATCCCTACGGGACTCTACCCTACGAGTTTCGAGATTTCAAGCTGTCTCGCTCCTGTTTGACCCGCTCAGCAGCTTTTTCCTATTATTCTAAAAAATTCGCGGGTAAACTTAGAAAATACAGTTAGGTCCCTTTGAACAACCTCGTTTTTGTCCTTTGTCGTTGTGTCCGATTTAGTGAACGAACGTGCCTCTGCCTTATCCGAATGCAAACAAAATGTATAATTATTTAAAAAATTGCTATTGTATTTTTTGTCGCGAGAATTTTCATCGAAAAACCGGAATTATTATTATTATTATTTTTATAATCATCGAGTGCCAATTGGTAGTGCGGTTGGCGAAGCTTACATTTGAATCGCGAATATACTGTTTTCTCCTAAATAATAGATTCACAAGCCACAGTAGTGTATCGATCTATACTTATCAATAAACATGTACACATGTTTACAGACCTAGAAATTTTCATAGCATTGGAGTATGCCTACTCGTGCAGTGAAAATTGTAAATTCTAATATCGATATTACAAATTATTAGATTATTTTACCAGTAGTACGAATCGTCGTTTAGAATTTATCTTGCAGTAACGTTTGAGACAACAATTTGCATAACGTAGGGGAATTCTATTGGTAAACAATATATTTGAAAATCAATCGAATTTCAATCATAGCGAGACTCACATGTATTTAATAATATCTTTGTAGCAATAAAGTGTTCCACTAATATCGAGGAAAATATTCTGTGGCGTATATTCGTATCTAAGGGCAATATTCTAATCGCTTCGAATCTCGTAGCTCGTCGCGAAAAGCGTCTCGATAAATGCTAGCGTATAGTAGAAAAAAGAAAATTAACGATATAATAAAAGTAACTCTAATAATATCCACTAATTGTTACAGAGAGAGAGGTAGAAAAAGAGATTTAAAAAAAAAACGAAGAAAAATGTATCAAAACGGACGATCATAACGACGTTCGCAAGCATTACATAAATTCGTATTTAGATGGTTATGATTGCAACGATATGCATTAACAGTTTAGTCCTTGATGTATGATTTATCGTAGTAAAATTGTAAAATTGAATTAAAAATCTTGATAACGCTTTTTTGTTGTCTTTTATTTAAAAAAGACAGGAATATTGAAAATGATATTGAATTCATGAATATAGATGGAACAGCGGAGAGATAATCGATCATGCATCGATCAATTCAGAGAGTGTACGTCTCGTTTATTTGAGGCGAACAAGGGCAACCCCTCCTAATAAAAAATCGTGTCATGAGAGATGATGGTGGTGGTGGTGGTGGTGTCGGTGGTGGTGGTGGTGTCGACGGGAATATGAGATACGGCATCGATATGGAGTCGACGGTTGACCCCACCAACGACCAGGCAAGGCTCAAAAGGTTTCACACAATTATCGATTCGCATGAGTGAGAACGAACTATAAATAACCACACCTGTAGTCTCAATACGTAATAACAATATATATATACCTTAATTCGAGAGTGAAACGCCAACAAATTGTTTAAATATTTGGAGTATTTCTCACTTGGATATTAATGTTTTATATATATAATGATATTTTAATTTTTATAGTAATTATTATATCACATTGCCGAGAGTAAATTAATTTAAATTAACTAAACTCGATGAAAATTTGAGTGTTCGGGTATACTATGTACGTGTGCCACCAGGTAGACGAGTTCTCAGTATTATTGTACTACGTTTTATGTACAGATGAAATTTTGATCAGAATAGATATTTTACATAATTACGTTCCCTGTAAATAGTTGCGAATAACGCCATTTATCACGGTATAGTTATTGTAACCGTATTAATTATCCCCTTCGTTTTTCTTTACTTTTTTGAACCCATTACTTGTCGGATATAACTATATAGTGTATCAAAATTCGAAGGGTTCTAAAAGAAATCGTTTCGTTTTTTATCGTTTGTTGCCATTTTTCGTTCTAAGCGTATACTTCATTAGAAAGAAAAATTTAATCGTATAGCAGTAAATTAATTCGTGACGATGTGACCCAGATTATTCTCTCGATAATTATCGTGTAGATAAGTATTTCAGATGGCTGTTGTAAGATAACAACGATTTGACGAACTAAAAAGGTTCGCGAAGTTTGATGAACGAAGGTTTGTAAAATCGTAGCTAGATCTTAGCTGTCGAAATCATTTTTCTCTACGTACCAATAAAGTCTGACGAACTTCGTTAATCGATAATTTTAATGAAAAAAAAAAAGAATATACCGCAGCCA
Organism: Netelia fuscicornis; assembly: GCA_946811545.1. Classification (NCBI taxonomy): domain Eukaryota; kingdom Metazoa; phylum Arthropoda; class Insecta; order Hymenoptera; family Ichneumonidae; genus Netelia; species Netelia fuscicornis. The sequence goes on along the minus strand of OX328011.1, from coordinate 20,684,558 downwards.
TATTTCAACAAAGTTCTCCTCCCATCGAATTAAATCGAGTAAATTCGACAAATAATTCATTGTTTCACAACTCGCAATGCTATTTTTATGATTTTCATTCGAGCCTGCCCGGATTAATAATCGATTGTACCACAGGAAAATGATTGAGTTTTAATTAACGACCCACGAAACGATTAAATAATAAGGAAAGAAAACAAAATGATTGAAATTATTGTTCTCAGTCGTATTAACACGGGTTCTCTGTTAATAATGAAAACATCAGTTCTGCAATGCCCCAAGTCTGGAATTATACCGGATTTATTGATAGAAAGGGATCGGAGAATTGTGGCTGGGTTACCAAGAGGAGACCGAAAAGGCATGTGGGGAGTCATGGAAATACGAGAATTTCGCAATTCCGATAATCGAGAGTGGTCGATAACCGACCGCACTAGAGATAGTTCAGACACACCTATATACATGTATATATGTGTATATCCAAAATTCACGTACGTATTTCGAAACGAAGAGGGTAGATCGCGAGTTTTGATTTCCTGCAACTCCGACGTTACTGATGATGGTCGATTGCAATGGAATGGATTGGTCGCAGAGTTGAGTTGGGTAGATTTTTAAAACTAGAGCAGTTTCGGGTTCGTGTCTATTGGAATAGACTGTATACGTCCGCGAGAGCTAGTTTCATGTTACCTCGAAGAGTTTAACTTCTCCCTCCATTTTCCCCAACACACACGTACCTTTTCGCATAACGAATACGACATAAAATCATACGTCCTAACTTTTATTTCAATTTGTCTTCGAAGTTATTCTTTATTATTGATAAAATTATGAAAAATAATTTTGGTCAATTGGCAGGCGCGGGATTTCAATTTAGAACTGTGAATTGTTTGAGTTATCAAATGATTGATTACAAATCAAATTTCTTAGTTTTGAAAAATTATTGTTGTGTAAAATTTCGACATTGGATTTGATCAATACGTAATCGTTAGAAATATACGAATTTTATTGCATTTATTCGATACACCTAGGTGTACGAATTTCCGAAATAGATTTACCACGGTTTTTATAGGAAAATCGTGTATTACCCTCGATCAAACGAAACGCGACATAAAATCCTACGTCCTAACTTAATTGCAATTTGTCTTCAAAATTATTCTATATTATTGATAAAATTATGAAAAATAATGTTGGTCAATTGCGAGGTGCGAGGATTCAACTTAGAACTGTGAATTGTTTGAGTTATCAAATCGCTTGATTACAAATCAAATTAAAATTTTTAATTTTGACGAATTAATGTTGTGTAAAATTTCGATATTGCTTTTGATCAATACGTAATCGTTAGAAGATACGAATTTTATTGCATTTATACGATACACCTGAGTGTGCGTATTTCTGAAATATATTTACCACAGTTGTTATAGACAAATCGCGTATTACCCTCGATCAAACCAAACTACCCCTTTGCTGCAAATACCGAGGAACGAAAGAGAAGATTGTAGCTCTGCGAGCTCGAGGCAGTCTGCTTTATCGAGGGTCGGTTCGAAGGAGTGCGAGAAGGTTCTTCTGGTTCTAGGGTTCGAATCTGTATGTTACCAACCGGGAGGGGAGTAACGCTGGAAGCTTGCGAAGCTCTCTTTGTACTCTACCGTTCCCTACGTTCTCCTCGTTGCAACCGTCGAGCGTGCAGTGCTCTTCGTATTTCCTTTTTCCTCTTGGATTTGAGCTAAATGTATCTCTTGAAGAATTTTCTCTTATCATGAAAATCCTACTCGACCGTGTATCGATATATACGCGATTAAAAAATAATTGACCTAATTATTACGTCAATCGATTGATTATTAAATAAATACAAATTATTCTACAAAATCATTCGAGATTCCTATAAGCGGAAATAATCTTAAATAATTATCGTGGGAAAATAGGAAACACTTTTCTTCATTTTAATTGTGAAATAATTAATTTTTATCTATAGGTTATTAATTGATTACTAAATCGTTATTAATAGATTCAATTCTCACGCTTCGTGCAAACTTTTCTTCATAAAAAATAATAACTACCCAGTTAATCTACAGTAAAAATCTATCTGAAAATTTTGCGGGAGATTAAGTGATTTCCAATAAAATCGTTCGAGTTCTTTAGTTCAAAAGTTCTTCGAGTAATTAGAGAAAAAGTTGAAATCGTGGTTGGATGATAAATTATGATCGAAGGCTGGCAAAACTTTTAACGATGCATTTTATAGCGAAGAAAATGAGAAAACAGGACAGCAAGAGAGAAAGAGAAGAACAAAAAAGTATAAAACGTTCGAGGCTAGTTACAGCGAGAGCGAGACGATGGAAAAGTGGAGGACGGAGTATCCGTAATCGACGAAGCATTGTTACTCTCTTTTCGAATCTGCTCGCGCAGAACGAGAAAATTGGCATAGGAAATCTCTCGTCCGCGATGCCTTCTCGCTAGTTCGCGCCGACTTTTTCGTCCATGTGCCTCTTTGCTATCTTAGAACTGAACAATAGAACGAGAGGGAACACGGGTCTGAAAAAGGAAACGATTTATAGTGGGGAAAGACTTGGCAACGTCCAAGTGCTAGATGGACGAGGTATAGTGCGCATCCATGGAAAGGCAACCGTCGGTTTTGTATTTTCAGCACGACTGCATTTCCATTTACAATGAAATCGATTATTTTTATTATTTTTAATAAAATATTCGAAGGGTTTTCGTTTCGGGGAGAATTCATTTTTTAATCGTGTTAATTAAACAGGATTTGCATAAAATATCAGGGTATTAATTTGAAAACTGTATGGCAGCAAAAAATCAATATTAATCCGTTCGTTGAGCGTTTAAATCGTAATATTCTTTAAATACATTGTAAATCATTTTGTTGTTTCAGAAAAATCAATGTAAATGAATTTAACAAATTAATTTTGGTGGTAAATTCTTATAAAAATATCGAGCCACCGTTTTTTAAAAAGTATCTAATATCATTTTTCTTAATTAGAAACTAAAATGTTTTATTGCTCGAATTCAATATTATGAATTTGCCATTAGCTTGTCGCTCAGAGAAAATTTGAAAGGACGTCTGTCAGGTTAGAAGAAAGTGCGAGGAAGACATAGAGCTTCGGAGATATTAAGAATTGGCCCAGATCCTCGATTGAGCGAGTTTGAAAAGCCCGGAAGTTGCACGAACGAGATCGAGAGACCGAAAGACCGAGAGAGGAAATAAGCGACGAGGGGATGAGAGAAGGCAGGGTGAGGAACGAAATTGGTGGCGATGGTCGACAAAGTTCGATAGGTGTGCGTTAAAGGGACGAGGTCTTTGATCCCGTTGACAAAATGGCTGCAGTACTACGCGTAACAATTCCAGTTCGAAAACGTTTTTCGATAAAAATTCTCCTTTTTTTTTAAATCTAAAAATTCCAGATATAAAACAACTCCTTACAATTTTTCTATTTCTTTTTTTATAACACACTTACGTTATTCTAGAACTGGAAAACATTTCAATAATTTGAACTTAGCCTTTTAATTTGCCAATTTTTTATCTTTTTTTTTTAAGATTAGATTTCTGTCGCTTAATTTAAAATTCGATTTATCAATCGGTTTTTATTACGAATAATGCAACGAAAAGATTTTATTTAAACGAGTCGAAAATAGTTAGCAATAAATGGCGCGTGTGCGAGGTTCGATTTGCATTTCGCATTATCATCGATTTATCATATTGACAGATTTCTGATATATCGAAACTACGGTTTGAGAAGCTGTTACGACAAAGCAAATAAAAACCAAACAGGATTCCGAATGCTGAGGTATTTACGTATTAAACCGCAAATTCAATAAAGAGTCTTGGAGTGCCCCGGATTTTTTAAATAAATGTATAACGTACAATTTTCTAATAATAATAATCATGTAAATGATATTGAAAGAATCTCCGGTTGGATAGAAAATGTAATATTATGCGATGTCAAGTGGTCTAGTTTCACAATTTTCGAAACAATGCGAATCGATTCTGCCGCTCGGAAGATAAATATACCTAACAATAAGAAGTCTAAATTCTGCAGTAGGTATACCTTGTTTCGTCCTCCAAGCAAATTTTCATGCGAATTTTTCATTAAAAAAATCCTTGATAATAATACAAAATGAAAATTAATTCAATTTATTTATTCTAATGAATTATATACAAATATTATAAAATTACATTTTTTTTAAATAACACACCAATTCCAAGATGCATAAACTCTTAGAGTCGTCGATTACGAGTTTGATTACAAATAGACAAATTCATTCCAAATTAATTTTCCGGATAATCCAAAATCCAATCTCGATATAAATACATTCATAACAATTTATTCCACTCAATTAAAAATCATAAATCTTACAGTATTTTCGAGCAACGAAGATTTAATTTTTAAACACATTCGCGGGATAATTGTTGGCCAAAACAACAATTCGACGTGTGTCGAATACTTTTTTTTTGTTTTTACAAAAACTAACGTAAGTTTCAGCCCATTGGAGTAAGGAGACTCGGCGAAAATTCCTCGTGACATAAATATACGCATGGGTGTGGACGATACCACCCCCCGTTGTGAATTTATCTAGGTTTCGTGCGTACGGGTACAACACAGAGGGGCTGAAGGGATCGAAATGGTGTGGGTGGGTATGGGGTACGGTGTTTTCCGTTGGCCATCTGTCGAGGGAGGGACCCCCCGCGGATTAATTGGAGCCCCGTCGTATTGATCCAATAACGTGTAGCCTCAGCCCGCTGTTGCCACCACCGTTCTCTTTCACTCTCTCTCTCTCTCTCTCTCGCTCTCGTTCCCTCCCCCCTGGCTGAGGGCGTGGGATGAAGATAAAAAGATAGAAATGGCTCGCAGAGGAGAGCCGGAGAAGAGAGGATGATAAAACGTCGGGTGAGATGATGAGAGAGTGAAAGATGGATGGATGAGTCGAGCAAAAATTACGTATCGTATCGTACAAAGAAAAAAAAATTAATAGTCGTATTAAACGAAGAAAGAACACAAATTATATTGTAATATCAAGTATTTTTACGAGATTCCTGTATATTTCAAGGAAAATTGAAAACAAAAAGAAAACATGAAAAAACGATACTCGATATACGCGACTATTATCGATAAATCGAGTTCTGTTCGGCATCTGCGCGAGAGAAATGGGAAGGAGTCTGACACGTAGAAGCGGAATCAGTTTAATTGGTTTTCCCTACGTGTGTCGAATAAAAAGTCCTTTGGGACATTCTGTCGTTATTTTGTTCTTCGTTTATTTTTGTTTACCCGTCGTTTTGCTCGTTCGTTTTTTTTTCTGCCTTTTTCTATCCTATATATTCTCGCGAGAGCCATCGAAACATTGAAAATTACCCGAGCGTGCAACGATCGAAATATTTATTGGCAGTTAACGACATATGCGACAAAGATATTTTTCTAGAGCAGACAACGACGATGATAATTGAATTCGATAAAGCATTCCAATGGCCACGCTCCTAACGATAACAACTACGGCATATCAATTTATCCACGTGGGAATACGTGTTTATTATTATTATTATTATTATTATTATCCCTCTCAATTTTTTCTGTTACCCCAATAGAAAACTTCATAATATCAAAACGAAGAATCTCTGTTATTCGAGATGAAGTTTCGATTGAAATTCATTGGAGCGATGGTTAAACGATATTTATTTTTGTTAACTGATACAAAAATATTTATACAAAATTTGCAATCGTATTTGATTCGGACGAATTCTTTTTTTAATTACTCTTTACCGAAAATGGTTTTGGACTATACAGCTCGAGCCAGGTTTTCCACGAGAGTCATAAAAAGCTACGGCATATTAATCTATCCACGTGGAAATATATCTTTATTATTATTATTATTATTCGTCTCAATTTTTCTGTAACCCGGATAGAAAATTTCATATCAAAAATAAAAATCTCTGTTATTCGAAATGAAGTTTCAATTGAAATTTATTGGAGCGTTAAGCGATATTTATGTTTTTTAACTGATTTTTTAATTTTTTAATTCAACATTTTTTTTTATTTTTTTGTTTCTAGAGCTTTTATTTTGGCCTATACAGCTCGATCCTGCGTTTTCCACTTGAGTCATAAACTCGTACCGCGGATCCTGTCGGTTAGTCCGCTATACGAGTATACAGTAGTAACAGCTTTCGAGTCTAACCGAAGAAATTGGACAAAGTGAGGACGAGGAGTACCCGAGTCACTTCAATACCCGAGCTCTCTCGCGCATCTTCGCAGCTCCCGGGATCCAATTTCCCGACAATAATCCCGTTCACGGCTCGATGGAAAAGACCGTTGCCTCTCCGTTCTTTTCATCCTCCCACTCCTCCATATCGGAGGCAAAAGGAGACGAGTCCAGGCCGTGTGCATTCCACCTCTCTACGGAGTTCTGTGGCCCGTCTGATAATAGAATGCGTTCTACACTTCAATTCCCTCATCGCGTATCCGTCTTTTTTTTACCCACGAGGAAGGAAAAGAAAATAGAGGATGAAAAACGATCGGGGACAAAAAGATGTCGAGAAACTTTGCCACAGGGAGAACAAATTTTCCTCAATTTTTTATCTCCGAGAGTTCCATTTTTCCGAACTAATTTGATGTTTAAAAAAAACGATTGATTTATAAACGACGGAATAAAAATGTTTAATTATACGAATCGTCACAAATATAATATCTTTTTTATTTTGATTTTTTTTTGTTAATTTTAGGACGGATACCGAGTTTGATCTCATTTTTATTTCATTCGATCTTAACGCGAAGTGTCTCTCACTCGGTCTCTCAAACGAAATACGAAAAAAATAATTGATGCTTGCGTAGAAAAAAGAAAGAAGCAAAGCCGATTCACGTCCGTCCTCGTGGTGGTCGTGAGTCCCGCACTCTTTTGCATAGTCTCGTGTTTTCGACTTCTTGTTTTGCGCACGTCTTAACACGAACGTGGTTGAAGAAGCGGATGAGGCTTTGAAACGTGACTCGTTATTTTCATCATGCGCGATGGGAGAAGACGAGAGTTCCGAGACTTTTATTCATAGGGTAGGTCTCTTAATTAAAATTAAATGTCGCGGAGATTAAAACAAATAAGTATTCTCTCGGGATGGTACACACACAATGGCATGATTTCTCGTTAGAAAAAAAAATGTTGTCTTTTGTTCATAACGTCCAAATCATGGAAAATCTCAAGTTTTTAATTCTTGTCGTAAAATACCTTTGAAGGAATAATTGAACATCTCGACTCGAAGATAACGTTTTTCTTTTTTTAAATTAAACAAATAATCATGAAATAATAACTATTGTTGCTACTAAACAATAATAATTCTAGTTTCAAGAACTATACTGTATTATACGTTTATTGGAAGTGTCGTTTCTCTCGTAGTGACATACGTATTTATCGATAATCAAATAATAATAAGCCAGGTAATACGATCGATCGTTCTTAATACTTGGTCGTTTTTCTAACTTGTCGTAAAATGTCTTTTCTTGTCGTAAAATGTCTTTTGAGAAATAATTGAACATCTCGACTCGAAGATAACTTTATTCGTTTTTAATTAAAAAAAAGAATCATTAAATAATAACTATTGTTGCTACTAAACAACAATAATTATACTCTCAAGAACTATATTGTATTATACGTTTATTCAAAGTGTCGTTTCTCTCGTTGTGGCATACGTGTTTATCGACAATCAAATAATAAGCCAGGTAATAAGATCGATCGTTCTAATACTCAATGATTTTTCTAACGTGTCTATAATTATCTAAAATACCCACGTGTATGTACAATATACGTGTATAAAATTTCTATCGGTTCTATTTGCATAAATGACCAATTGGCATTTCTATAATTACATTTATAAACGAAAACTCAACTAAATCGAGTTTTAAGAAAAGGAACGAGATTCTAATCGACACAAATTATAGCACATCGCCTCGAACATTCTACACATCGTAACAAGAAAAAAAAGGATAATATAAAAAAGAAACATTATGCACACCTATAAAAATGAGTAATTTATATAACTATTCTCTACGACATCTAAAAAGTTTTCTCTCTAAACACAATAAATTATAGTCTCTCACGTTCCCAATCGAAGCGGACCTCTCAGTTTCTTTCTCTCTTTCTCTCTCTCTCTCTCTCTCTCTCATTCTCTTGAACAAAAATTTAACGTTTGTGTTTATCTGTTTTCCTTACGCCCGTGAACACTTCGCTCCACATCAGCTTCTTTTTTTCATCTCATAAAAAAATTAATTAATACACGATCTTCGTTTTAAATCGTCAATTTTTATTCCTTTATTTTCATTTTATATCAGGAACAGAACATAAACATAAAACATTTTCGTGGCTTTTTTTCCTCTTCGTTTAGCCGCATAATTTTATTTATCTTCCGTCGTGTGTTATTGTCACTTGAATTTATCGTTGGATAACAGAATGCGTATAACACTGTCGATGCTCTTTCTTGGCTTACTTCGCGGGGCGCTTTCGAAAGCCTCGCGTCAGGGGGATGAACCGAAAGAGGATACCTAGGGAGGGGCGGCAAATGGTAGAGGGAGGGGCGAGAGGGAGGGGTTGAACGCTCTCTCTCCCTCGCAAAGAGTGCTGCCACCTGATGGTCGTGCCCTCTACGACAGACTATAACTTTCTCTCTCGCTCTTCCTCCCTCGACAAGGCTCGCTGCTTCCACCGCTTCGCGATTCTCTAGGCGACCCTCGCTGAACAACCCTCTGTCCCATCTCCCTCTCTCTCTCTTCTCTGTCGCACTGCCAGATCTGTTCTCACAGCTAGACGCGCCGCGCCCGTTGATCCAAGGCTAATCAATTGTTTCCCATCTGGCACTTGGTTCATTTTCCCTCTTTTTCTCCTCTCGCAATTTTTACATTACACTGTTTTTCATATTTATCAAAGTCGTGTCAATTTTGTAAAATAATATTTTGTTTTATTTATTTTTTTTTTTATTTTCATTTCTATCATTCACATTTCGATGATTTCAGACGGATAATCTTATCCGCGCGAATTTCTAGCAACGTGGGGCAATTTTTTGTGAGGTTTCTTCAATTCTAAAGAGAGCTTTTAACTTTGACCGAATTGGTTCGATTTTTTTTTGTTTTACATTCGGAGAGAAGAGATGTAAGAGAGACGTTTCAATTGGACGTTCCGCTGTCGTATGCATATAATAATTCGATGTAACGAGCGTCGCGTGCGACCGATAATTGTGCGAGCACGCACGTGCCTGCGTTCACTCAAACTCCGAGAGACCCTTTTTCAACCTCGTTCGATCGTCGCCCTCTTTCTTATCCGCGCCTCAAAACGAATACGTGATGCGTAAGCAAAAAATTGTCTTCGATTATTCGTCGCTTTGACGAATTAAATCCACGCAAATCCCAAAATTCTTTCGGACGTTTGAAGTCAATAAAAAAAGAATAAAAAATATATCCGTACTTTTTCGCATTTTGTTAATTTTTCTATGCAAGTGTCGAATCATTTAAAAATAATTAATTTCGTAATTATAACAACGATCTACTTCTTTTTTCACTATTCGATTTTATTATGAGCTCTATGAACGTTTAGAATTAAAACTGTAGAACAAAGAAATTCTTCCTTCTTTTGCAGAATTCTACAGAATTTACATACTTTTGAAAACCAAAATTAATTAATAAAATTTTAAAACGGGAATGAAAACTGATGATTTTTTTTAAGCCGTTGCTTTTGAAATTGTCTATCGAAAAATTGCAAACAAATTACGAAAGAAACCAAACGAACTTTTGTTACACCGACTAAGTGGATTATAAAAAAATCCCTCAATTAAAACCTCGTAATTAATTAGTTCGGTCGTTGAGTGAGCCAGTTGGAAATAAGTTTATCGAGGGTTGTAACGAGGATTAATATTCCAAGCGTGGTTGGAAATTAGGTACGGTGCAGACTTTGAGAGAACGATGGAGGAGAGAGAGAGAGAGTGATGTATTTAAACAAACAAAAAAACAAGGACCGTTTTGATGTTTCGGAGGGTCGAAGTCAAAATTACACGCGAAGGGCGATATGGAGTCGAGTTTGTATGGAACTTCGATGTAATAACAATGTACGCGAGCCTCAACATGCCCGGGCAATTCACCCCCGCGACGCTAATTCGGTCCACCGATGTGTAACGCGAGAGTCGAGCTAGCCAGTCGCGCGGTAACAAGGTCGATTCATTATTCACGTAACGACTACATGGGGTATATTTCGGGGCGGGACACGTTATGATAACGAATCAAGGGGTTGAGAGATAGAGAAGTCTAGTGAGACATAGTCAGAGAGAGAGGGAGAGATAGAGAGAGAGAAAGGTGAGAACGCCAACGAATTGGGCCACTCTTCCTTCTCGTTCGTCGATACTTCTCGTCATCCGCGTAACGAAACCGAAGAAAAGTTTAAAGATTTAATTCAATCTCCGCACAAAAACAAAAATTCATTACAACATTTTTTTAAGCTTTTAATTAATATTTTTACCTGGTAATTAATAACACGGTGTATAAATAACTAATGGAACGTCAAACTTGAATAAATCGTTCGAGCAATTACGGAAATAGAAAATTATGATAATTTGTAAATAATAATTTGGGATTGTTGAACAACAAACTATCGATGAAAAGTAACGAGATAAAATTAGATAACAGTTTTTTTTAGTTCGTCGTATTTGCCTCAATATTTCCAAAAGCTTGTTCTTATAAATATTCACCGTACGATTTTAATCGTTGAAGAAACGTTGAATATTGTAATTTGTTTTAAAACGAATGTAAACTCGATGCCAGAGTTGAAAACGGCAGGAAATAATCAATTTTACATAATAAAAAAAAATCGTACGCGTAATATAAAAACGTCTCGCGATAGAGAAATGAAAGGAAGTTGGAATGAAAAACCGGAAGAATTGCTATAGGAAAAAATCGAGGAAGAGGAATCGAGCAAAATTGCGGCGTCCAAGGAGTGCCGCGCCTCTATATCGACCGGAAGCTGCTCCCCCATCGACCGGAAAACGTTTCACCTCTCGCGTTGCGTTGCCGGACCAACGTTACTCTCTCGACATCCTTATCGCTAGTTCGATACAAGAATTTCACGAGAGAAAACTGAAAGCTCAACTTCCTCCATTTCCTCGAATTTCCCTCGAAACGTTCAAACTTTCATCATTTTCGTTTATCAAACTCAGCCCCATCTACCCTACTAAAACTAGAATCCCAATTTTGATAACGACTGATTTCCCACATTACAATTGCTAAATTCTAAACATTTCCCAAATTTCAATTGCCAAAGTCAATCTTTCATCCCGAAATATAATCTTTATCCTTCATTAACGAAGTATTTTGGTTTTGTTTTTTCGATTTCTACATTTTCGACTTTGTAATAATTTCCTTTCGTGGACTTTATCCTTGTCATTCTTATATCAATCTCTAGATTTGGCTCTCTCCCTCTCGCGCTCTCTCTCCCCCTCTCTTTCTCTGTCACGCGCACGATTTCATTTACTTGGGCGGAGCGCGTGCTCGGTAAGAATCGTCCGTTTCCGAGATTCGCGCGCCACAAGCAGTCGACGGTGGATTCCCTAACTTCGCTTCAATTCGGTGTACTTTCTCTCTCTCTCTCTTTCAACGTCCCTTCTACAAGCGAACGACGTGCGCCACCCCTCGCGTTCTCTCCCACAAGCCGCCCCTCTAGTTCGCGACCCTTACTTCGATCCTTTCCTCCAATCTCTCACTCTTCTATCTCTGTCTCCCTTCCTCAGCCCGAAAGCCGCCGACGTTCACGACGAATAACGGGGATTTGCGCAAAAGATATCGAAGCGGAGAAAATCCGAAGGAAAAACTTGCGTCGACGAATTTCCCGACGAAAATCCAAACAATATTTTCTCAAGCACACACGCGCTTCTTTTTTTATCACAAAATACTCGATATATTAACAATATATATTAATTTTTTCGATATCAATCTCGATCAAATTTTCTTTTGTCACTCGATAATTTAATTCCATCGCGCACTCGGCAGATCTCGTCACAATACCATTTTCTCTACGTCCATGTACGAAACACACCGAGCACGTATGTAGTAGAGAGCAAGTTCGCTACGATTAAGAGGTTTAAAGCCGGACTAAATCCCAGACGAGGTTAAACCAGAAAGTTTCCTCTTTTTTTCTGTCTACGCGACTACAATTCCCTTTTTCATCATCCTCTTCGAACGTCTCTCATCTCCGAATTAAAAAAAAATTCACCAATTCTTCACGAGGCATCCTTCGATCGCGGGATTTTCTTTGATTTTTCATGAAAGCGCTACTTTTGTTTTGTATCTGGCCAAATTGCGGAAGAAAAAACTGCCTCGATCAATCGCGAAATAATTGGCTTTCTTTTCTTTCTCAAGAGTCGTTGGATTTGGGGATAAAAAATTGGAAGGAATGTCCTGCGTCGTAGTTTACGACGAAAGTAACGAAAGATTGGAGAAAATGCGCTTTGGTTATACAGGAGAAATTTGGACGACGTCGACGATGACGATGAAGCGAACGAAGAGACGTGGCGGTTTATCTCCTCGAAGGACGTGTGGCCACGGATCGAGGACAATGTCCTATCACACCAGTAACTCAGGATAGACGTACTGCTGTGACAGGACAATATCCCTGACACCGGGCGTTATAAACGGGCATCGGGCGTCGAGAATGGCGGCTTCTTCCTCATCTTCCGCTCCTTCTTCTTCATCCGTTTTTTTTTGTTATCTCGATTCTTGCACTTTCTCCTATTCATCTCTCAACAATTCGTCCCGGTACGAATGAAACCCGATCGAATAACTCCGAACGATATGGAGTCGTTGCGAACCCGAAAATTTGCCCGTTTCGCGATAATTTCGATAAATACATCGATATACATGTATACATACACATAGATATGCGTATATATAAATGTATGTATCTATATATACGTGGTGGTACGACTCGGATAACGTCAGCGGTTGAAAAACCACCTCTCTCGAATCGGACGAGAAGAAAAACGCAACATATATGTGTGTATATACGTATATTACGTCTACAGCAGAGCTGTGCTTTGTACGTTCGTGAAGTGACTAAACTGCGGTTGGAATGGCGGAGGCTTTTTAGGTAAAGCGACTCGGTCGAGCGTCCCGACGGCACTGCGTCGCTCGCTGGCGACGTCGCCTCCGCACCCTTCACCTCCCGTTTTACCCCGGCAACCCCTTTGCACCCCCTCCCTCCCTACTATCCTCCTTCTCATTCTCTCTCCAACTGGCTCCTCTCCTCCCGCAGACCTACCCTCTCTGTCTGGCCGCATACATATCTCACCCTGTACGCTCTTGGTCACGAGCAACCCCTGCGCGCAGGGCAACTCACTGTCTTTTTCTCGACGGCTCGCTCAACCCTCCAACCCCTCAGACCACCTACCAACCCCCCAGCGCCCACTACGCCCCTGGCTCGTTTGCCACAGCTTCCCCTCCCGACCACTAACATTGCCTGGAGTTGTCGTTGCCAGGACGGCGCTGGTGTGCCGCGACGTCGACCTACACGACGACGACGTAGACGACGACGACACGGCTTTCGGTCTCTCCCTCTCTCTCTCTCTCTCTCTCTCTCTCTCTCTCTCTCTCTCTCTCTCTCTGTCTCTCTCTCTCTCTCTCTCATTCTCTCTCTGTTTCTCTTTCACTCACTCATACGGAATGATAACACGGTTACCCAGTTATTGGCCATTTAAACTCACGGTTTAGTCTTCGAAATTTCAATACTGTAACAAACATGTACAAACCAGAATCGAAACACCGTTGAAACGTTGATTTTTCGAATCCTAAATTTTCTACAAGCTTGTATCACAATCCTAAGATTTACTGTACTCAAATTTCCCGAAATTAGAGAAAATTCGATAAAAAAAACTTGGAGGCTAACGCGAAGGTTCATAACACAATTTCCAGTGACTCGAAATTTTCCGATAATCCTTCCCATAACGAGATTTACCCGGGAATTGTCGATTCTTCGATCGATACAAATTTGATCAAAAACATCGTACATTAATAATCTCTAAATGAGAAAAAAAAATTGATAAATTTTCATCGGGTGAGTCAGTGTACATTAACGTTACAATCATTGGCCAGTGTGCATTACTGAGCAACACACGGAAACCGCATACCGACCAACGGCCAATGACTGTACCACTCGTAGTATCGAACCTTCTCGGCCCCCTAGTCATTGACACGTTAAGTTCTAACGATGCCAGTGTGATAGTCGTTGCTGCGATATGTAGGTGGGGGTAACGTTCGCGCTTGGTAAGCGAAGTGGGGAAGGCAGAAGGGAACACGACACCCCCAAGCGGCCACATCCACCACCTTCCAGCGGCGACGGCAGGAACGGGGGGTGTATTGATCCACCGGCTGCGCACTCCCTCGCACAATTTCTCTCTCTCCCTCCTGTTCTCCCTCTCTTACTATCTCGTTCGTTCTATACCCCCGTACACCCCCTCTCATACCACCCGGTGTACTTGATTTCATTCTCACTCTCTCCGCACTCGCGAGCCCAACGTTCGTACTCGCTCCCTCGAACTCTCATTCTCGTATTCTTCCGTAGGTTCGCTTGCTCACTCACCTCGTCACTTTTCCAGCTCGCTGTACGAATGTACGAACCACCAACGTTCGTACACTCGCCCTTAAATATCGCGTGCATGTAACATTAATACATGTATATCTGCATCGGTTAAACGATACCGATACGTAATTCCTGTACACGACGAAGACTTACCTACTGATTGGATTTAGGATACTTTCGAATTTTACTAATAATTCGGAATATGGATCGTATTTTCTGACTCTTATTGTTAAAACACATATTTAACGGCCAATTAATTTCATCGGGATTTAATGGAAAAAGAAAGAAATTTTTCGTCCTTTTGCGAATGACGGTACACGTATGATTAATTGTCGCGTTTGATAATTGGATTGAAATTAATGTTGGTAAGAGTCATGAGTGTATCAACGACCGATATATGGGATAGAAAGCATCGATTAGCTCGACGGATCGATCGCTTCGCGAGTTTTGCGCGACGGTGGAAATAGGGAAATATCACGTTGCAAATGAAACGCGATATTATATTGAAGGGGAGGGGGTTGGATTTGCAGCATCTTTGTGAGACGTTTGGGTATCAGTGAAATTTAATTGGAATTGAAAATAATTGATACAAGAAAATTTCGTGAATTTATATTCATTATATATATTTGTTAAAATTTATTTTTTTTATAAAATTTCATCGTTATTTTCTGGCCACAAAGTAATTGCATTTTTCTGCCGTAGATGAATTTACTGATAAGAGGTGGCATTGCTTTTTAGGCAAGTCGGAATTGAGAAAATATTTTTCATTCGTGCTTTGAAGTTCGTTGCTTTAGGATTCACCACATCCATTTTAGACATTTCTCACTGATATCACGACCCCGCGTTATCCTTACGTCCATAAAGCTCGAAAATACGTTTTCAAAATCATCATCCTTTTTCTTTCGTTTATCGTTCTTCCGCTTACTTCGTCGGCCATTCCCAACACTTTTATCTCTTTGCCAGCTATCTCCGGTCTTACGTGCCTTCATATGAGCATCCCCAGCGAGATATAAGGTACATCGGTACCGTATATCACGAGCCGGCACTATATAGGGTGAATCAAAAAAAAAAAAGATTTATAGAACGATATTACTGCGGATCTTCGGTACATTTTTTCTTCGTCTTCTCATATTTCAAGAGTTTACGTATTCAAGAAAAAAAAACTGTAATTCGAGTCCCATACTGGCAGTTTTATATTATTTAAAACAAAGATTTTCAAGGTACACGATAATTGCATCACGAGTCAAAATTTGTTTATATTTTTCCACCGAATTTTTGTTTAAAAATGAAAATTGATTTTAAAAACCTCACATTTCACGAAAATTGTCAAACTACTAGTAACAATTTTCGAGATAATTGCAAAAATCCCGAATAGCGAAAAACAAAAAGTAACATTTTTTTGAAACATAATAAATTGAGTTTTTGATACAGCCTGTAGAGTGACTAACATAGGAAGAGTTAGTTACCACTGTAACCTTCGCACCTACCCCTCGAAACCGTCTAGCATCGTCGTTCCAAAGTTGCGATAACGTTGAATAGAAGCGAGTATCACGTTAGGCGAATACACGAGCGAGAAGTAGCAAGACGGAGCGAGAAAATAGTTTATTTTTGCAAACTGAGAGATTCCTACACTGTGCACGGTTTGATTCTTCAAACCCTCTGTCGACTCCTACATTAGATTTCCCTTTCGTTTATACCCGTACATTCATGCATGCGCGCATATCTCTCTCTCTCTCTCTCTCTTTCTCTATATACATATATACATATAAATTATCATTACATACAGAAATGTAATGTTAATTTATAATTCTTTTATTCAGTATAATTTTATGACAAATTAATTTTTAAACTGAAATTAATCAATTGTTTAATTATTTTTAATTTGATAAATAATACAATGTTAATTTAAAAATTTTTAATTAAACTTATAATTTTGTGACATTTTCTGTGCTCTCGGTGGTTCGGAACCCACCTAAAACTGTAGGGCCACCGGAGTGGTTAACGGTGAAATGCGAGGCAAGGTGTGATAGGAGAGATACGTAAAAAGGCGGGGGAAGCCGTACCGAGGAATCTGAGTAAAAAACCACTCCGGTCTAAGAGAGGAGCATGTAAAAGCCCGCAAGGGCATACAATCGGAATACAGAAAAGAGTATAATTTTGTGACAAATTAATTACTAAATTGAAATTAATCAGTTGAAATAAAGTTTTTAAATGATTTTTAATTTAGTAAAAAAATATAATGTTAATTTATCTTTTTTTAATTTAGCTTGTAATTTTTGTGACAAATTAATTACTAAATTGAAATTAATCAGTTGAAATAAAGTTTTTAAATGATTTTTAATTTAGTAAAAAAAAATATAATGTTAATTTATCATTTTTTAATTTAACTTGTAATTTTGCGACCAATTCATTTTTAAACTGAATTAATCAGTTACGAAGAATTTTAATTATTTTTAATTTAATAAAAAATATAATGTTAATTTATAATATATTAATTTAACTTATATATGTTTCTCTTCCCCCGAAGACTTTGTTTTTTCGACGAGTCTCTTCGAAGCCAATTCGAATCCGAGCATTTCCCTCATTTTTTTCTCGACTCTGTTCCATTTTATTTATTCTTTTCCTTCGGAGCCCTTGAGAGAGACGAACTAGAGGTGGGAGCTCGTGCTTTTCGCTCCCCCGGTTGAATGACCCCGTCATCCGCTAAGAACCACTCGCGCTTTTTGCATCCACTTCCATGCTCTCTCGTTTTTCATTTCCTTCTTAAATCCAGCTTTGCTATTTCTCATTCTCTTTCTTCAATTAATTTCTTCACTCACTGTTTGCCTGCTCGAGTGTAACATCACGTCGATGATGAAATAAGAACATCCGACTGTAACGCGTCAAAAGTTCGTTGACCTTTCGACGATCTCACCATGACCTTGCAAGGACCTCGGTCATTTTTTTTATTAATAGTTTTACAAACATCTGCCTCAATTTTTCTCCGAACAACTGGTTTCGGTCGATAAAATTCAGCACGCTTGCGTGAAACTCGTGTCAAAAAATGTGAAAGTCGACAACAACGTTGAATTCCTGACGTTTCCATATTTTATTTTCAGTTCCTTCGCTCTCCGACATTCTTCTCGATTTATATACACACACACACACATATATATATATATATATATATAAATCGATGAGAGTATAGATATACCTTGTCGGATGTCAAAGGCGTTACTCGATTTCCGTTCTCTACGTTCACCCGGAAGTTCCCTTGGATCTTCCGAGAATCGAGACATTTTTCTCGAGTGCCTCTCCTGCTCTACACTTATTCATATTCTCTCTCGAGTCACTCTCGTGAATTTCATCCTTTATCCTCGCACTTGTCGATCTCTCCTCGTATTTACTCGTTCACCGAGTTTTGCTGATCCGAAACACGATGCGAACATAACTCATCGACGATCGATGCCGCCACGACGACATTCGCGGACAGATAGCACCGTCAATTATCTATTTTCCCATCTTTCTTTTCCCACTTCCCTCGATATCTGAACGAGCTTCCTTTCATTCTCTCGTTATATTATAAAACACAATCGATACTCCACTAACCAGTGACAGAGAGAAGGAAAGAAAGCTCATTGATATTCATCTTTTCTCCGGAACTGCATAATGAGAATAATATGAGGAAATGATTGAAAAAAGATATTCCTATTGGATAGTAATTTAGAAGAAGATACCTTCGATTAATAAAAGTATTTGAGGGAAACAAAATGTTGAATATATTATTTAATTATTTTCTTAAATTTAGAGAAAAACTATTATCATTGTTTTAAGCCGATTGCGAATTAAAATTGTCACACAAACTTTAATTGACTGTGACGATCGACAGATAAGACAAAATTCTGAACTATAGCTTATAACTAGTTTACCAGATTTATTTGTTATATTAATGCTCGTACTTTCTTCGAATTAATTTAATTCGTAACATTCATGAACAAAAACTCTTATTTTACATAACAATTACCTTGAGATTGCGAGGATTGCGAAGATCGAAAAATCTTGGTACACTTGGTATCTCCCACCGAGGAAATCGGTCAAGCCTGTGAGAGAAAATACAAGTAGCTACTAATTTCAATCTACTGGCAACAGTTAAAAAATAAAACTAAAATAAACAAACAGACAATAATTACAGCAGTATGAGAATATAAATGATCATAAAAAGAACAATTTCGATAATCAATAAAACGGTATTAAGGCAATATTTTAATAGCTTACTGCACGTCGATCGTCGTAACGAACATTCTATGATAGGTCATGAAGAGGACTCCCGCCATAGCACAGACCGAAAGGCCGACCAGCGGTAACACCTACGATCCAACATAAAAATCGAAATATTAATCACCGATCACATCGTAAATTATTGCGAACACATGAAACGAACAACGAAAAAACGAAGAGAAACGAGACACGAAGACTGAAAGATTGAAGAGACCTCGCGTAGACTTATTGCTCACAGCGAACACCCTTGGCAAATGACCTATGATAAACTCATAGTTGGCACGCACCCTCGCATTAACAAAGTAGTCGCGTTGACATCAACATCGTCAATTTAATTAAAAATTATAATGCATTGAAAATACGCGTATCTTTCCCAGTACAACGTTTTAATCCCGCGCAATGAAATTTCTCTCGTTTGTGTTCATACGTTACGTTTGGAAAAGAAGGTGGGAAAAACGAATTAACCCCGAGGCAAAGTACAATTCGTTCCACACTATGTAAAAAAAAAAAAGCGATACTGTAATACGAGTTGATTAAATCGTAGTTCATTAACTTGAGTGTTACTTGGAAATTCATTATTCGCAATTTGTTATTCGTACTTATGTACTGTGCATAAAAACGTAGACAAATTAGTATTATCGTACTAAAATGTATCTCGATTTCGATGCAACGTAATTTTGAACCCTTTTTGATGAATTTTTCATCACAGGATTATTATAATTTAAAGAATGTGGCCTAAAGTACCGTGAGCACTGCCAACTTTTTTCTCGTTGCATGTTCGTCATCCAAGCACAATCATTCTTTTTATATAAAAAAATCGAAAAGTAAATACGTGAATAAAAAAGTAAACTTACAATTTTAACTATATGAATGTGCTACCTCGACTAGGTATGAAAGATTTCAAAGCGTTATTTCATTTTTCATATCTTTGCTTTGGCGGACGTGCAAAAAAAAATGAAATATACTCGAGAGATAGAAATTTTTCATGTTCAACGATACAGGAACTTATTTCGGTGATAAATTCAAGCTTGTAAAAAAGAAAAAAAGTTGAACCGTCCGCGGCAGATGCTCACTGTAGTTACATTCTACCCCGAAGCTCCTCCCAACCCTCTTAATCCATTGAACATTCCCATAATTCAACGACCGAAAAATGTCTCAAAAAGAAAATAATAATAATAATAATAATTTTGAATGTTTCTTAACGAACGTTGCTATAATTTGGCGAATTTAATTGTTGTTACAGTGCCGGCATGGAGGCGGCAAATGGTGCGATAGAGCACGATTTTCATAACGCCCTGGTGCCAATAAATGGCAGCCACTCGGGTAGCTCAGGAAGGAGTACACCCAACGGTGGTGATCCAGCACCGGGAAAGCTCTTCGTCGGTGGTCTCTCGTGGCAGACGAGCAGCGAGAAGCTCAGAGAATACTTTGGCATGTTCGGTACCGTCACGGACGTCCTCATAATGAAGGATCCGGTCACGCAGGTTCGTGCATTAGAGCAGTTTGCCCCTCGTCCCTCTCTCCCTTAGCCATTTTACATTTTTTCCCCCTTACCCATACTCACACGTATACGGATAAATATACACGCACACCCTGCTAGTAATGCCAGTCCCTTAACTACAAGACGGTTGTACGTAGTGACCCGCCGTTTGTGTTACGGTCCTTTCCTCTCCTCGTTCCACCATTCTTGCTGCCACATAACGGTGGACGGTCTCGTGTTTCGAATCGTATCTGTGACTATTTCGTGTTAACGGCAGATCGTCGCCCGGCGCGTTTCATTCGTGACTTTTCTCGACAATTTTGTATTTGATATTTTATTCGAGGCGCCATTGCAGACTGCGGTGTACTTCGTTTTTATAGCAAGAAATGTGCCGTTTTCGTGGGATCTTTATTTTTTTTTTGTATTTTTATTTTTATTTTACAGAAGTAAATCTTTCGCATGCTAGTTATCATTACAGATTCGAGGCGCTGTTGTTGGCTGTTGAATCGTTCTTTGTTTCAACAGGATTCCCGACGTTTTCGCATATTTTCTTTTTTTTACTCCGACGTAAATTTCTTACGCCGAGTGACGTTAAAAACCCTGCGTAATTACGGCAGTGTGCAGCTATTTTTTTTTTTTAAGAACGGACTATAAGCTTAGTTTAGATCGAAACTCATCGTCGATTCGGTTTTTGGGAACCGGAATATTTCGCGATACGATGAACATATTTTCGAATATTATGAAATTTGAATTACCGAGTTTCTTAATTTTTAATAATCGTAATGATACTTTACTACCTTAAACGTGTGTAATAAAAAAACGAAGATTTGCCGCGATTGATGAAAAATTTATAGCGAAACAAATAACGTTACCCACTCGATAATCGAAATCGAATTTTGATTTTTGGAATTAGCTAATTGTTCAAACAAATCTTCGAAACGGCGCGGTTTACCCAATTTGTGTTTGGCAAGATTCCCGTCCATATCTCCATTCATCAACCCCTGGCATATGAAACTTGTGAGTGGCGTGCCGATCGATTCGATTATTTGAAAATATTTGTGTAGGGTTGTTCGACACGAACTCGATGCGAAGCGTTTTCGTTTACTTCTTTAATCGGCACGCCATTGCTAAACGAAAAGAAACGGTGACATCTAGGCATCCGTAAGAACCCCGAGCCCGAATAATTGTTCCTATCAAGAGAGTGCTTTAAGGAAGTTCTCGCTGAACACTCGGATCTATTTTCGATTTGACTATGCTTGGAAAATAATTGATTTGTTCACTTTATCATCGATCGACAAGTTATCGTAATTCGCAAATTCAAATTTGTTTTATTTTAAAGTTTCATTATTGAAAACGATCGATATTTGGCCAATGATTTACAAAATTATTCACCGGTTTTAGCAGTTTGATTGTGATATTTATAATTCGTTATTAAAATCGTTTTTTCAATTGTACTTAAAAAATGGAACCGAGAATGCTTTATTAGGATTGCGTGCGAGAACTATCTTAGCCTACCAAAACCGCAACGAGTTCCTGCACAAAATAAATCATTAAAAACAAAACAAAAACCAATCCATGGAGGATTTTGAGAGCTAGCTTCATCGTCAATCCCTCTGTCTTTGGACTTTGCAGCGTAGCCGCGGTTTCGGCTTCATAACATTCGCCGAGCCCGGCAGTGTCGACAAAGTTCTCAAGTGTCCGATTCACACGTTGGACGGAAAAAAGATCGATCCGAAGCATGCAACTCCGAAGAATCGAGCAAAGCAGGCCAATCGTACGAAGAAGATATTCGTAGGTGGCGTTAGCCAGGACACGAGCAGCGACGAGGTCAAAGCTTATTTCAACCAATTCGGAAAAGTGGAGGAAACGGTGATGCTAATGGATCAACAGACGAAACGACATCGTGGCTTTGGCTTCGTAACATTTGAGAACGAGGACGTTGTCGACAGGGTCTGCGAGATACATTTTCATACGATCAAGAACAAGAAGGTAGAGTGCAAAAAGGCCCAGCCGAAGGAATCGGTGCAACAAGGGGCGCTCGCACTCGGCAAGAGGGTCGTCCTCGGTGCACTGGGTGTCCGCTTGGCACCACAGCCGCCTCTCCAAGTAGCCACGGCGTCACAGATCGTAGCTGCGCAGGCGCAAGCGCATGTGCAAGCGGCGGCGGCTGCGGCAGCGGCTGCTCAGGTTCAGAACGCAGTTGCGGGTTATGGAAAATTATTCGCGAGCAGTTATCCAGCATTATCGGCGTACAGATACGCGCCGTATCCGATTCCAGCGGCTGTAGCTGCCGCGGCAGCCGCTGCGCCTCAACAAGCACCAGCGCCACCTACCGCCGCTACCGCTGGTGGACCTCAAGCAGCGCCTGCACCGGGCAACCCCTACCAGGGCTATTCACTCACGAACGTCGACATGTCTAGCTTCCAGGGTGTCGACTGGGGTTCGATGTACGGTATGGGAATGTACGTTTAAGGGGAAAACGCGATTAGCCATTGAACGACACAACGAGGACACGGGGACCGAGATGAGGAGGAAGAACGAAGAATATTTGAAACGAAAGAAGAAGCGAGATTTATGGTCCGAGGATGTTAAAAGCTGCGCACCGAGCGATTGCTTCGAGTTTTTCGGTTGGACGAGAACCCAGCGCGACGATGAACAATACGAAGCTGAGAAACGTGAGAAGAAAGATCGGATATTTGGAATGACGGAATCGTGGATGATTCGACGAAGAAAAAGAATCAACGCGGCTCGACGTGTACTCGATGTCGCCATATTCTTTATAAACTCGTATCGTTCTTCGTGAGTTCGTATTAAGCGACGGCCGAATCGGCCATTTCCATGAGACTTGTTTTTGTTGTTGCGAGCAGCGTTAATTTTCACAGTAAAGAGAAAAGTACCAAGAGCGTAGACGGTAACTGCGAGAAAGAGTTTCGGGATGAAAGGGACGAAGGGATGAATGGTACGACGATCTACCAACGGAGAAGAGATTGAGGATTAAAACATAAAAGTAAAATAAGCAATTCGGAATGAAATCGAGTTAAGTATTATTTCTTTGTTCGTTTTAAATTATTTTTCTTCTTTTCACGCTTTCGGGACCTCACTCTACGTATTACGGTCGAGCTAATTTTGTTCTCTGTGTTCATATCCTTTTTCTTTTTGGCTCTCTACTGCTGCCTACAAAAAAAAATACGCGGATATCTCTCGAAATCGATCACGAAACAAATCATTGTGTAAAACGATTACATCACTGCACGATATTCGCTATTGTTCCCAACGATAATTATTCATTTATTATTATTATTATTATTATCATCATTAGTATACTAATGGCGTTATCGCAATGTAATGACAATTAATTTATATTTTGCTCGCTTCGGCCGGCGCAATTCGGTTCCTAGTTAATTTACCACGAGGTTCTTATTTCTTTTGTCTTTTTCTTCTCGTAACGTAATATTATTTAATACTTTTCTCTCCTTTCTCGTTCGCGACATCGACGCCGATTCGATCGTGCGTGCGATCGTTTCCCTCCCGGCTGTGAGAGGTTTCTTTTTCTTTCGAGCGCAAAGAATGAAGGGAAAAAGAGTTGAGCACTGATATTATTATTATTATTATTAACATTATTATTATTATAATTATAAAGATCTTAAGACGCGTCGCTACGAGCCCGATTGAATCGTCACATTAGCTGGAATTTGCAACAGCTGCGGAACAAAAAGGTTGCAATCGGTGAAAGTACGCGTGAGAAAAAATAATGAAAAATCGCGTTGTCAATATAGCTGTTAGTTTCGATTATTAAAAGAAAATCTTAAGAAAAAAAAAATCAAAAAAGATAAATGGATCAAGCAATACTGTCGCGAATAAAATAATTCGCGTATCTTCGCGTCACCGGTTAATCTCGGGCTTCATCGCAGCGACACGCACTCGATTCCCCGATGGCCCTCGGAATTTTTTTCTACGCGCATTCAGCCATTAACGATCGAGGCGATGCCAAAATCTAAAAACAGGCACGACGAGCCTAAAGAAAACGTTTTCGAATGAAAGAAAGAAAGAGCAAAAGACAGAACGCGGTGTTTAGAACGATGAGGAAGAAACAAGCTTGCAGCTATATATCGTAATTGATAACGAGTGATGTGTAAACTCTCGCCTCGACGAAACTCGCTTCGAGGCGGCGGGGTGGTCAATACTTAACCGATAAGTAAAACAAAACAAACAAACAAACAAAAAAAAAAGAAACTTAACATTAACGATACGCATATATTTTTCTTTTCGAGTTAATCACGGAAGACAATATTTCTCTGATCTCCATATCGCGGTGAGAAACTTTCTTCGACCGAAAAAATGCGTTTGCAGAATCCAGGGTAGGAGGAAGGGATTTAAGGGGAAGGCTGGAAAGAAGGAGAATAATGGGAAAATAAAGAAAAAATCAAGAAATCTACGAAAGTGGGAGAGATTGGTTTGGAAAAAATCCGCGGGCGTGACCCGTCGTGAACTTTGTGATTTATCGATGCGACGGAACGCGCGACTGATCGGGAATTACGCGTGTGCGCATCTATTTAAAAAAGAAAACAAACAAAAAAAATACAAAAAATAGCTACTCAATACATAAGAATACTCGATAGATACTTAAGCGGCACCGCGACTATGAAAAACAAAGGTAGAAATCGCGGATGGTGAAGACTAGCCGGAAAATGATAAACAAAAACCGTGCGAGGAAATATTGATATAGGAATTTTGAGATTTAAGCTCAGTAAGTTTTGAGAAGCAAGAGTAAGTTTGACGAGAAGGGATCGGGTTGGACTCGTTTCTCGAAATACTTTCGATGCTCTGGTCACTATTCTTTTTCTCAACACTTTATCCACTTATTCCAATAACAATAATTTTTTAAGTAAACGACAAAAATCGTAACGAAAAAAAAGAAAAGAAAATTACAAAATAAAAACCCAACCGATGGGAAGAAAATCGTGTCCAGTAGCGCGAAATTGTTTTCGAGAAACGGAGATAAACGTGAAATATGTGAGAAATTTCGAGCAATAAGCGATAACTCAACTATACTTAACGGTTAAACTTACGATACGACTACCGCATACACACATATATATACATATATATATATATATATATATGTATATGTATATATATAAATTATACATATAGTATACATAAATTACTGATAATGATAATAATTTAATCGACTATCGCTATTGGCGAGACATTGAGAGTGTGAGAAAGAGAGAAATTTTGAGAGAATCCTGGGAAAGAAAAAAAAAGGAGAAAGAAGCGTCGAACGAATAGAACTGAAGGATGATCAAGGCTCTTATGATACAGGATAAAATGCGATTATCCTTTTCAACGATAAGTAATATCTTTAGTGATAAAACGAGGGAGAAAAAGAACAAGAAAAAAAATACTGATAAATACAACGTGCGAGTATATATATATACACATGAATTAGGATTAAAACAACAACAAAACTTAGTATAACATTAATAATAAACGACGACGGTATAAATACGTTGATCCGATCTACGAGAGACGGATATATTAACGGATATTTACAAAAATTGAAATTAAACTAAAAAAAATAACTCATACGTAGATGAGACACCGAGAGTGAGAAGCCAAAATATATAAAACGTAAAAAAAAGCGTAAAAAAGAAGAGAAAAAAACAATTACCTCTCTCTTTCTCTCTCTCTCCTTCTCTCTCTGTCTCTCTTTCTCTCTCCCTCTTTCTCTCTCTCTCTCTCTCTCTCTCTGGCTCGCGTCGTGACTTTTACCAAACGCGTGAACATAACGACGAAGCCTCGAGTATTATTAATTTATAATAAAAACATAATTACTTATCATTGTCATACACGATACGTACTTATTGATCTCGCGCTATTGCGAGATCAAACAAATATTGAGAAAATGATGAGAAGAGCGAGAAAAATGAAAAAGAGAAAAAAAAACAAAAATAATAACGTGACATCACGATTTAAGAACGAGATAAATCTCGTTGATTCTTCCGAGCATTTTTCTCTCGCTCGCGCGAATCTCATCGAGAGCCTGAATATTAATTTATCAATTAATCGATTAAAAGTAGATCAAACGAAAAAAAAAACGAACATCCGTATGATATTTATGAAACTTGACGGGACGTGGGATATCCAATGGAAACGATCAGATGCGAGCGAGAGGGAAATTTAAGGGTAACGACGAGAAAAATGAATGAGACCGGATGTGAGTGTGACGATGCATGAATGATCAGACGCGTGCTGCGGGAGACTGAAGCTCCGTGATACGATGCACGAAACGAAAGATAAATAAACGACAACAATAATACAATAATAATAATAATCACCGATCCGTCAAAATTCAGAGAAAAAATACAGCTATGTCGCGTTTCTTTCTTGTCATAGATTACTTTTTTTTATTTCTTGCATCGTGCAGCATGCTCCTTGTAAATTGGAGCTGCGCGAAATTCTTTCGCCATATTCAGGAAAACAGGATCGGGGAGAGAAGACAAAAAATTAGGCGACGCGTTTCAGATCGAAAACGAGAAAAACGAGAAAAAAACGTATACGGGCGTGTCTCAATGGCCAGAGACAAAACGAGCGTGTGCGTGTGCGTGCGTGCATGTGCGTATGTTGCTTCATTAGAAAATCGTCTCCAACGCCATATACATGACAATTACATTTGTAACAAATTAACGAATTTCGTTTTCTTTCTATGGTCAAAATTCACCGAACAATCGAAAAACAAATCGGTTCTCAAAAAAAAAAAAAGAAACACACACACACAATATCATCGTGCCGTTTGGATCGACGAATTATCCTTCGAGCTCGAATGTGTACGATAAAAATCGACGGTGAAAGATTTTTTTTTTTCCTCCAAATTGAATTACGAACGACGAAACAGCGGATCCGAGGACAATTTTCACGAAATACGTGACGCATTATTTTGAATATTAGTTAGAAAAAAAAGAAACGAACTCAATTTCGTCCTCCAACGATTCGACGATCGCTGAAACTAAAGTTTGTTTATTATTTCTTTTCTCCTGCGAGAGAAATCGCCAGATCTCAGCCCCCAAAACTCACGACATCACATCATCCCGCTATAAATAATTTATATTATTATTATTATTATTATTATAAATTATTATTCTCTCTCTCTATCTTTACACCGAAATCACAATCGTTTGCTAATGTCAACGGTAATGCATAGCTTAGTTGAACGCTGATTAAAACCACTAGCTGAGTATGATTATTATTGTATATAGTATTAATATATACATAGTATAAATACATATATATATATATATATACATTGAAAATTTATACATATATATATGTATCTATATTGATATTTATAAATTAGGTGAAGCATGCTGGTTGATATTATTCTCTATCCAAATTTGGTTTACCTTTCGATATTTCAATTTTCCCCTTCGACGTATCTTGGTCTCTCTGTTGGGCACATCGGCCTTTCAATTATTCTCTATCCTTTATTTTATTTCCCCCTATTGGATCTCTCGAACCATTTCGCTGTAATCAATGTATCAACGTTCTTGGGACAAAACAAAGAGGCGGTGATATCGTAGGATCGATATCTCTGCCTCTTTTCTTTTTTTTCTTTTCTCCATTTCTCTCTCTCTCTCTCTCTCTTTTGTTACTTGGCCCACCTCGTCTGCGACCTCGTTAACTTTATATTTATTATGAATCGGTGGCGATGATTTCATCGCGCCTTCCAAACCGTCTCACGAGTTCCTCGTTAATTCATCGCTGGTCACCGTCGTGATCTTTATTTCATAATTGAAGAACACTCGGCCGGATCAACGACGAAGGCGAAAGTGAGGTGGGCGTGCAACCGCTTGTTTATCGCAGGTGTAGTCGAAACTAAATATTAACATATATGTATCCATATCCTGTTAATATTTATGGTGAACATGGCCACCTCGATTTCTTTCCCACTCGACACAATCCGCTCGTTCTTCGAGAAAAACATATCACGCGATAAAAAATAAAACAAATAGATCAAAATCGAAGAGAAATATAAAGTACTTTAACGGAAATAAATTAACGACGAACCAGACTGTGATAGGTGATGGGCGAGTTTCGAGAAAGAGAGAAAGAGCGAAGAATTTAAAGAGATTCGATGAATTAAAAAAAAAACGTGTGATCAAATGTTTCGAGAGTTTCCAAACCCAAACCCATTGTCTTTTTTTTGTTCATTTGTTTATTTGTAATCCAACTTCACAATATCCAGTAGACGAGTACTTGCGAAAAAGTAAGAAAACAAAAAAAGAAATGAAAACGAAGGGGTAAAGGAAAGAGGAGCAGCGTTCATCGTTATCGTTATCGTATACTTCTAGTGTATAACCGATACTCGGGACGTATTATTATTACATATATTATTATTATTATCATTATGATTGTGCATCAAGCATCGTTATTATTATTATTGTCATAACTGTCATCATTATTATTATTAGTGCGACATGAATAATATTACACCAAAACTCGCTCACCTATACACACACACACACACACACACACAAAGACACACACAATGCAGACAGAATACGATGAGAAACTTTGTACGACGCATTTGAAACTAACATTCGAGCATGAAATTTATATATGGGGGTTGAGGGCACACGTAAAAAACACACGAGAAATACACATACATGACAATTAACTGAAACAGACTCCTCATTGAAAATACGCAAACGGACAAAGTGACAAATTTTGAGAACGAGAAGACGCAATAACAAATTAAAAATCGTGGAGTGTTCGAAAAACTTTGTCACAAGTTTTCCCGAAGATATCGAGTTTTCTTCGAGAAAATTGATTTTTTACTCGATACAAAAGGCGATACTCGCAATCTTTGGAAAAAAATACTCTTTTCATTTCAGTGTTTTTTAAATTGTATAAAAAACTTTTCATGGAAATTTCCTATAATTTGTTTGTCGAATAGCAATAAATTCAATCGGCTTAATCGTAATTTGCAGTAATTATGAGGATTTACTAAAAAATGTGAGACGTGTCAGGTGAGTTTGTAACCATGTGACAAAAGGGTAGGGTTGTAATCGATACTTTCAACCCTTAGATACGACTGAATCGATCGACCATTTCGTGTTTCGAACACTCGCCGCTATTATTACCAAGAGAGCCTCTCGTTATTTTCATAAATTTTCCAATGACAAAATCTAGATCCGACGACGTAGACGAGCCCGTCTGCGTGAAAATCATATCGACACACACAGCATCGCCGTTGTTCGACGAGAGTTATAAAACGATTTGACGACCGCAATTGGAACGGTTTATAGTTCGAGGAGACAGTCGCAACCGTTTCCACGAAAGTATCTCCCGTTGTTCCCTTATTCGTCCTCTAGTATTTCACAATTCGTGCTTCCATTCATTCCCACATCTTTCATGGATTCGAAACGAATCCAAAAACCACGTTGGTTGGTTTCGAGTGGTCGTCATCCTGTACTTCCGAGATTCTTCTACGATTACCCCTTTACTTTTTCTCTTTCCGTTTATTTTTCATTATTATTTTCGTCATCGTGCCTTCTCTAAGCCTTCCATTCCTCGGGCTACGACAGCGCCGCCACTCTCGCGATCCAAGCGCATCCTGTCGAGGAACCTTCTTCTCGGGTTCGCTACTTTACTAAAACGTTGACGGACACTGTATGAAAACTCGATGATCTGTATTTTTTGTCGGACGACAACGGATACTTAAATATATGGACTGATTTGGACTCGCGAAAAGAGTCTCGGAAATGCGAAAATAAAAGACTTACGTATGGATACTGAGCCACACGTGACACTGAAAAAAAAATATATAAAAAATAACATATATACACAAACACACTCATCACTACACCGATATGATAACAGCAACGTAAATAGTTTAGGTCGATGCCTAGAACAAAATTGCCAATAAAGTAGTCGTTTAAAATTGGTAGCTAACATCTTTGTGTATCACCCTTGTATTTATATATATATATATACATATATCTCTTCCACCCAAACCCTCGATATTTCGATCCCAACTTCGTGTCCACGTAATTATTGATTAATCCTTCGCCCACCTGTAGGTATTTTTCTATAGAGACTTTCTCATCCAACCTCTTACGTTCCCAATCGGTATTGTGATAATTACTATAACTTTTCATTATGTTTTATTTTTTATTTTTTTAACAACGTTCTCTTATTTAACCGCGAGTAATATTGTTTTTTTGTGTTTTAGTTTTTTATTGGTACTGCGTTTGTGTCATCACAGCCTCACTTATTTTCTTTTTTTTTTCTGATTTTCTACTTTTATTTTCTGTGTTTTTTTTTTTGGTTTTCTTTTTGTAATTACTTTGTCGTTGCCTCGTCGTGCCATCGGTAGAACTATGATGCCGGAAGGAGCGTGCCTTGGGCGCTGAGGGAGAATGAGAGCGAGACAATTTCACGAAAATCTAGGAGTAGCTCGACTCTGGTCATGTTGGCTAATTGGCTAATTAATATTAAGCTCATAATTAGTCCGGTTAGCGGCCGTTCGGCGAACCCCGTTTCACCCCGTGTTCTTATTGGTTCAGCTCCTTCGACTTTGCCCCGGTCATTAATCCCCTTCTACTTTCTTTCGTTCGTTTCCTCTGTAAACTTCCTTATTCTCTCATCTCTTGGTCTCTCTGACTTACGGCAGCAATTCGCCGTATTTTTCCCATCAATTCCAAGATTTTCCCATTCGTGCTTTAGTTTTGATATTATAGTTCCGGATTTCCTAGCGCACCTGTGACGTTCAACTTACGGCTTTGAGTACTGTAGATGTTTTGGTGCGAATTTGAAAGAAGAGAACCTACTTAGCCAATTTGCACTTGGTGTGATTTCTTGTTTCATAGCAAAAATGACGGATTTGAAATTGTGCACCGAGAATCATTCTTTTTTCATACGTGTAGGATTAAATAACGAGGACAATAATAGTTTATCATACTTTCTCCAATCATATGGAATCCCCCATTGACATTTTATAATGCTCCGAATTATTGGATTATTATCAAATCAAATTTTAATCGTAACGACCAGCCGTCTCATTTATCATCTTTTTTTTTAACAAGATCATTTCGAAACGAAAAGAAAACGTTGCCAAAGTTTGCACCAATTATATATACAGTATAGTTGGATTATTGAGTGTTCACGAGCGAGCGTAGAAAACACGGAAATTTCAGGCCGGTCACGTTCAACGGCAAACGAAGGAAAAACATAAAAAGCACGCGCGTCGAATCATCGTGGAATAAATGATCTGGTTTAACGGCTGTGTCATCACCGATAGACCGCGAGGGAAAAAAATCCACAAGAAAAAAAATTATTGTTTAATAATTTTAAAGAGTATTATGCAAATTATAAAGGAAAAAGTATAAAAATGATGAAAGATAAACTCGAAAATACGTTTATATTAGAACGATTTAATTCGCTACCATTTTATAACTACATCGCAGAGCTTCGTACTCTAAAAACCGATTTTTCTGTATTTTTCCTTTCGAAATGTTCGTATAAGAGAAAATTAAAAAGTTGGATCTTTCCATTTTTCAAATATTCCCAATGGCTTCCGTAAAAATTAAGCTCGTTTATGCGGAGCATGCATTAGCTAGATCCATTCTGTCTCTCGAGAACTCATAGTCGCGATGTTCCACTCAAATTATTCCTCTTCGAGATTGTACGACTAGTAAAAAAAAATCAAATGTTGCACTCGAGATACGCAAAGATCGACACAAATCGATAATTTGGACATCGATTGATTTGACCCGACGAAAGTAATCCAATTTTCTTCCAATTTCTCGTTTTCCAAGTCTTCTTTTCATCTCCCTATTGTAAGACCATCGTATACGATTCTACAGTCATCGTCACGATTTCCTGTGTAAATATAGCACGCATTATCCACTTGGGGACAATTATAAAAAAAAAATTAAAAGAAAAAACCAGTAGTTACAGCTGTAGTGGTAGGACCGATGGAAGAACGAGCGTGAGAGCAACAAGAATACAATCAATGTGTAGAAATCGTCGAATATCACTTTTGATACCTTGAATAGTGTTGTTTTGTGTGTAAAGTAATTGTTGGATTGATCCGGAACGTTTTGATAAGGCTCGTATATTGCTCTAGTATACAAGCTTGTAAGTATGTTGGCTTACACACGCACTAGTTTGAAACCCTCGAAACGATCGAAGAAGAACAAAATATATCCTTTCCTCGTTACATCCTTAAAAGTTGTACTTTTATCTCGCGATTATTGATCAAACCGAGAAAAATCGATTGAAAAATTTAATGGAAGAAGCGTAATTTCGATTCAACATCATTAATTTGCCTTTGATAAATGTCTCCAGGGCGTCAATTGTCCAACTTGAAACTTGCCCAAACAATAAATTTGATATCAGTGTAATTTGATCAACGCGATTAATCAATTTAATTGAGTTTTTTGGTAATTTCAAAAAAAAAAACGATGGGTAGGGGTGCTTTCATTTGAATTTATGTTTCAACGTGGTTCGACGTCACCGAGGGCTGTTTGAAAATTGATAAAGCAAATAGGCGTGGATACGTGTTCGAGGATACGTAAAGAAATTCCTGGCAGGTTTCGAGGTGCGTCAATGACACAGCATCGTCTTCCACGAGCTTTTGTTACCACTCAATGTTCATCCTCCAACCCCTGTGTGCACATTTCGAGTGTGTCCTTTGCATGCTTCGAAAGAAAAAAGAAACAATCATCATCCCCGTAAAAATCTTTCGCGTGATCGTTTCGAGACACTAACCCGAGTGCCTTAAAAATAATATCTCCAAAGCTCCTTTTCCAATCCAAAAATTCGAAAGAACGAAAACAGATGTTTTTTCATATTAAAAAACAAATCCTCCCCATTTCTCCCCTTGCAACTCTTTCGATCCTCGAACCAACGATCTATAGAAGCATCCCAGTAATGTAAAATAATGATAATAACAACGTAGAGTACATATTGGTAGAGGTGAATTTCTTCATGAGTGGTGAACGAGATTTGAAAGCAAAAAACAAAAGACGTAAGATAAAATTCCAACGGACCGGGTGGCCATTCCCGTGCCTCAAGGATGATGACCAAGATGACCAACATCGTGATATAACGAAACAAAAATCAGGTAAGATGATCTCTTTTTTTTCGTAGCTAATGAAACAAAACACGAAGATTCTTCTATCATTCTGATCTTCGATAGTGATTTTCTAATTTAGAAAAACAAAACAGTTAGTGACTCGAATAATGCGCAATAGTTACTTAGAGTTTGTGGTATTTAGAAACTCTTGGCTAATCCCTGGAAAATGTGTTTCGTTGTATTTTGTAAATGACAACAAAGGCAGAATTTACTTAGTCTGTTTTTATCGGAGCTGGAGCATTCGAGAGAAAACAACAACAACAACAACAACAACAAAGCCAAAAATGCGTTGTTTCCGCTTGGCTCTCTCGTCGCTAGACGTAGTTTCAAGAGAGAGCGAGAGAGACCGTGTGTGTGCGTGTGTACTTTACGTTTGTATTTTGGTATTCGGAAAGTGAAACAAACAAAATACATCTTCTGTATTCGTATTATTAATCACGTAGTCTTCGTATATTTTTGACCCAACGCCCGAATAAAAATCCTGACCTGGCTTCCACTCTGCTCCACCTTCCATCCCTCGAGTAAAGATCGATCGATGGTGTAGGCGTAGATGTTAATTGAGTAGAAAATATAGCGATTATTTATACGTATATGCATATTGTCTATAGTGGTATCTCTACTGTCATGACCTACTGGGACCTGAGACGGAAACGACGAGAGACGAAGAACGGAAGCTGGAAGACCGAGATGAAAAGAGAGAGAGAGAGTGAGAGAAAGAACAAAAAAAAAGTACAAGAAGGATAACGACGTAAGAAATGATGAATTTTCGCGAGACTAACCGCTGGCCCATATACCTATTGAAATGGAACAATTTCTTCCTCGTCGTCTAAACCTTTTGTGCCTTCCTTCATTTAAAACCCTTTCTCATATCGTTCTCTCGTCACGCAAGACAATTTACGATGAAGGCACCAAATGACAAAGTATTGTGCATTTTTTTTTAATATCCGTGTAAGAGACGTTATTTTTTACTTCTCGTTTCAATGAAAATGTAGATTCTCTTTTGATGAAACGAACTTCGGGCGAACAAACAGAACTTTCGTGCCTTCATCTTGCGAAAATTTCGAAAATCGATCGTTAAACGCTGTTAAACAATTTTCTGTCACACGCCCGAAGGTGCACCCGTAATTGCATGAGTAATTAATTATTCGTATATGAATTAACCCGCAGCACCGACCTTTTCCTTCGATCTTGTCTCGTATCGTGTTCAGTTTTTTTTTTTTTTTTTTTTTTTACAAAACAATAAAATCTCCCGCTAATTTTCACGATCGACAATTTTTCAAATTACTTCTTATAATTGAATTTAGAAAATGAAATCGTTGCGTACATTGTACGAACGTAAAATATACGGGACAATTGGTCGACGGATGACAAATAAATTGAAGCAGTATGTGGTTGCTGCCTAGGTTGTTTTTACCAGCATGTGAGATCGATTAAAAATAGTGTATCTGAATCGTTGGAGTTTAGTTCGATGTATCGATTTATCAATCACGATCACGCTGTATTCATTATCTCGTAGTATCATATCCATAAACATTTACTTGCAAATCCCAACTCATAACGTATGTAACAATGAAATATATATTATTTATCGACGTGTTTATCTAAGCAAGCTATCTTGCACACGCTTGTAGGCAGAAAGAGAGAATTTTTTTTATCTCGTCGCGATAAGAATTGACAAAAATTGATCCAAAATTAAAAATCAACAAGAACAAAAATAAAATAAATAACCGATCATCGAAACGCAAATTGTTAATTATCGGTGCATTACGGGTTTTTCAAATCGACGTATGAAACTTATTTTTTATTTTCGTAAAATATTGAATATTGGAAAAGGGAATGTAGCGCGAGATTTTGTGGAGAAACGCGTGGTAAATGTGCGCAATCGAACGTGTGCGAGCAAGAGAGAGAGAGAGAGAGAGAGACAGAGGAAGAGAGAGAAAGAAAGACAGAGAGAGAGATAAAAGTAAGCGTGGGCGTGTGAGATGAGAATTAAAAAAGAAGCTTAAAGAAAGTGAGAAAATGACATAGAACGACGTAAAAAAAAACGATTGTAGACAATTTTCGAAGCACTTTGGACATGGGACCCACGCGTATTGTAGAGTGATTTAAAAAAAGATAACAAGGAAGAAAAAAGACAAACGAAAATTAACAAAAATGAAACACGTGTGAAAATGTGAGAAAAGACGAGGCGATTAGGAATATGAGAAAAGTAAAATTAATAATAATAATAATAATGATAAATAAATAATTGACGTATGCACCGGTGCCGATTATGTCGACAGCCGGCATCTTGTTCTTCCAGTAACGATTATCAATAACGGGTGTACGAGTTTGTAATGATAAAAGAAAACAAAAATAGTGCGAGAGTCGTAAGGTTTTTAAGTGACAAAATAACGCTCTCGAAGACATTTTTTGTAGACTTTAAGAGGGAGTCATGTTATGTATCGATTGTATCGCGTTCGCGGTGCTAATCACTCATTTTTTCAAGATTAATCCGCGTACGCGTTCAATTATCGGTGTACACATTATTACAGGGTTGATCGATTGGAAACTTCCACTCCCCCTTCCTTCCCATCGATAATCTTCGCCTACATTACCCGTTTGGATGATTATAAGGAGTCAATTATCCAACGCAGCATAAAATGATAAAAACAAACAAAAAACAAAATAGGAAAAAGTGGAGTAAAGCCATTGAGAATTGTATGGAAGATTTAATCCATTTGTGCCCAAAATATCATCTTCAAATTTAATTGAAATAATTGTTCTTATTGTAATATTTATCATTGAGATTGATAAACGTTACAATCAGCGTTGGAAACGAACAACCAATTCATGAAAAAAAATAACATAATATTAATTTTCGTAGTGATGTATAAAATTGATAACACCACTAGTGATTTTTTTTATATTAGTACGTGTAATATATCGATTGAATGGGTACAAATCATTCATTATTACTTTCATTATCGGTAATTATTGTAGAAAAAGAAATAACAATTTGTGAGAAATATTTCTATTTCGATGGTCATTATAAAATAGTTCAAAATGAATTTAGAGTTTCAATGCGAGTTATATGGGCGCAAATGGAGTATTTCATTG
Organism: Netelia fuscicornis; assembly: GCA_946811545.1. Lineage (NCBI taxonomy): Eukaryota > Metazoa > Arthropoda > Insecta > Hymenoptera > Ichneumonidae > Netelia > Netelia fuscicornis. The sequence continues at coordinate 20,647,998 of OX328011.1, read as the reverse complement.
TTGCAATGATAATTACGGGTGACACATTTGATAAAAATAAATAAATAAACATATAGCCACAAAAAATGGGCAAAATCGAATTTTTACGTTTGATCAAACACATTTGTCACTAAATAATTAATCTTTCTGTCGAATATTCAATTGAATACGTTTGCTTTTACAATATTTATTCAACTCTCCGTTATTCGATCTAAAAACCCGTTTGATTGAACGAAATCCTACGATCATGATTTTTATTATTTAATCGCAATTTCCCTCGACATACGGACAGAATCTCAAATACTGCCTAAAACTCTGTCGATAAAAATATTGAATATGAATGGATTGGTCAAAAAGTAGCACACAATTTTCACATTGAATCGGAAAATTAGATTTGCCTGATCTCTCGACGTAAAGCGTTTTCGAAGACAACAAGTAGTCCAATGAAAAACTCCCCTGCAAAAACCTGTAAATATGTCCTTTCCTCGTTGGCATCGAATTCAGAATATCCTCGCCTTGATATTGACCGAGGAAAAGAACAAAACAAAAACAACGCCTCAATCTCGTTCCACGTGCCAATTTATTTAATTCTCATAACTATTTAATTTCCCTCCCTCTCTTACCCTCGACCATCTTATACAAAATCGCGATCCTTTTCATTCTAATTCTCCTTTCACGCTCGTGAAAAAAAAAATTGCAACAAAATTCCGTGACCTTCCGTTCTTCGTTTTTTTATTATTTGATTTTTTTGATATTCCATTCGTACGAAAGAAAAAATCCCGCGCTATGACGTAAATATAATTTTTAATACCAATGACTATAATAGTATTCGCGAATAATCTCCATATTACACGTATTAATCTCATCTTAATCAACGAGATCCCCATAGTAATTTCAAAGACAATTAAACCAAAAAATCTCGCGACATTCCATACGTGGGTTGACCACTTGTTGTTCATCATCGACACGAGAGGTTTTCGATCCACAATCTCATATCCGAGTGTCTACGTTATTTATCCATACTTGTATATACATATATTATATACACTTACATTATTATTATTATTATATATATATTGATACAGTATATATATATTTTTTCAATCTCGTCCCAATATCCCACCGAGGCGTCTCGAAGCCTACCCAATTATTTATTTTATCACGAGTCACAAGAGACACCCTTCTTTGCCTTGTGCGTTATTTCCTCTTCCTCATCCCTCCCCCCTCCCCCCACCACCGCCACCCCTCGTTCCCTCGACCTATAAGCAAGGTACATATACCGATAAGTATGTTATACCGTATGTATCGCATCCCTTAATAGACCTTTGCTCTACTCACGAATCCTCAACTCTCCTCTCCCTCCCCAAAAGAACACCCCCGCAACCTCTTAACATTCCTCTCTAGGGCCTCGCGTGCCTAGAAGCGTGAGAAATGGATTTTTTTGTTTCTTTCCTGTAAATATATATAGCAATATCGTATTTAATTCGTCTTCGTAAGTAATTAAGCTTAAGAAGCTCTTAGTATGCATATCGTATTATGATTATTATTATTATTATTATTACCATTATTATTATCAGTGAAAAACACGGTAAAATAGAGTTAAAAAAAGCCACGTTTTCGTGATAATACGACGACGAGACGCCGTTGGAAGTACACCTGTTGGTTTTATAGTGTTCGAGCTATTAGAAAGTCGTGAGTTCGTAACGCGAAAAAATTCTCGTTCTCGGTGAAAAGTCGCTCGATGAAAACAAGTGCAGATGAATTTTTCATTCATGACTGTAAACAAAATTTCGAGCTTAATTCTTTTTCGATGAATCTTGACAGAGATCGACATTTTTTCGCGCCACGATACTCTTCCTCTAGCGAGCAACTTGTAGTCATATATCTTATTACCTGATAAACAAGCTAAAACAAAAAGGTAATTTATGGAAAAAAATTATTAATATCATTAGCTTGTATACGTACAATATCGAGACCACAAAAAAAAACAATTATACATATATACACAGACACGAAGAGAAAGAGAGAGAGAGAGAGAGAGATGCTCGCATATTTCCCTTTAGTTAGTATTCACGTTAGTTTCTCTCGTAAGAGGTGCCATTTTTTTTTACGAGACTCTTTCAGTCACGACCACTTCGAGACCGACGAAAAAAGAAAAGATACCCGTCGTTCGAGTTACTGCAAGGCAGTTTTTTTCTAGTCCCTCGAACCAAGTCTTATCGCTCGAACGACGTTCGAGGTTATTTTTTTTTTTTTTGGTTTCCATTTTTTCATCATTAAACTTGATGAATATTCGTTCTCCGATAAGAAAGAGTCTCGGCCCGTAAATAATATACATATACATATATGTATTACACACGAATCTATATATTTATATTGATATTTATCTATGCATTGTAGTCACTTATTTATATTTAATTAATTTATTTATTTATTTTTTTCTCGATGAGAGTTAAATTATTTTAGTGCTAATTGCGTAATAGATTGATTGAAACCGTAATATTCGTTTTAAGTTCTTGTTCAACTGTCCGAAAAAGCTTCGACGTAGTCACGAGATAATTTGGCCCCGCAAATCACCATTACCCCGTTGGCAACGAGATCGATCATTTTTTCACGTTTAATCGAATTCTCATCGCTCCGCAATGAGCATAGACAAACAACAATAAAAAAAACAACAAGACTAATTTGGCGGAGATAAAAATTTGCAAAAAAAAAACAGGAAAAAATAATTATAATAAACCGAATCGTTGCCGTCGGGAAAATCCCGATATTTCCGCAATGAAGCTAGCTAACTATTTAGCGAAGCCGACTAGTAAATATGTGTATAGCTTGTAATTTATCGTAATTTTATTAATGCGTAAACGGCAGAGATATAATCACACGAAGGAAAAGAACAACACGTGTACACACAACACACGCAGTCATAAGGGAATTATTAATAAATATCCATGTTGAGGCGAGATATTTCGTAAGAATTAGTCACGGTGCAAGTTGAAGGCAACCAAAAAAAAATTAAGATTAAAAAATAAAAGAAACCATTGAATTAAATAAAACCAAAAAAAAAAGGAAAAAATCGAAAAATAACAAAAAAAAGAAAAACACAAAGATATAGAAGATAAACGAAAGATGAAAGGGGAGTGAAAGTGTGACAAATAATGAAATTGAAGATAAGAAAAACACACAGATACAAGATTGACGATTCGACATTTAAAAAAAAGGGGTGATTTGAGAGAAGGAAGAATTATAATTCCGATTGCGACCACATCGTATTTACTGCAGGTAAACTGGTTTACTGTACCTGTTGTTGTTGAGAACATATTAAAAAAAATACTCTTATTCCATGCTAATCGCTTGATATATATATATCTGTTCTTACACCTTTACCACCATCACTACCAATCATTATCCACATCGATAATAACAATAATACCAAAGGCTGATCCTCGAACGGGACCGTAAGCGATTTAATTTTTTATTCTTTTTTTTATCATTTTATCATGGAACGAGCTGGAAGTCGCATGGTTAAAAAAACAAGCGTATAAAAAAAAAGAGACAAAAGCAATTTTTGTAACTATTATAAAAAATGTATTTTTCTCCAGAAGTTTGAATTTTAAAAATGAACCTCGATTGAAATTATTTCATCGATGATCATTCACCGGGAATAAACGAGTAGAATTTTGTTTGAAAATAGAGTATCGGCGAGGCAATGTTGTTCGTGGTTCTAGACTGACCACCTCGTTTCATCACAGCAAAGCTTTAAATTTGTGGTAGATCTACACAGTATCTATATATATGTATATATGCGTATATATATACACATATATTTTGAGGTAGAAAAATCTTGCCACAAGAGTGGGTTACACACCCCCTCCTACCCCTATTCATATAAATACTTCTCTGCCTTCGTCTACGACTTTTCTTTTCGTTATCACCGAATTATCATTCGACACCGATCCAAGGGTAAGATAAGAACCGGTGTACGAAAAAGAAGGAATCTCATCGTACGAGGAAGCTGATTCCGACAAGGAGGGTGCACGAAGGAGAAAACTGGAGGAGAGAAAGAACTCGATGTAACAGGAAGGGATGCGGATGTATAAGGTACAGACGGATGAAGCATATGTGAAGGTAGCTAAGTGTCGGGATTTCCAAGTTGGATGGGACCGCGTGAAGAACGGTAATGGGATAGATGGGTGGGTAAGGATATTCGTTTCCAAGAGTCAACCTTTAAGAAAAATCCTCCGAGAAAAATGTTCCCCTTTCTTACTTCTCTCACTAGCTACACCATAGAAAAATAGCTTCCCTTTTCATTAGTTTGCGTATTCGTCCGTTGTCAAAATTCAAGCCCGAGAAAAACAGACAATTGGACATTTATTAATTAAAACGTAATTATCAACATGTAAGTATTTAATATGTTGCATCTCGAAACAGTTTCGTACTTGATTATACACTCAACTTGACAACAAAAATTTAATAAATCGATATTTCCTATCGTCGTTGTTAAATTTCTCAAAATTTGAACTCGTACCGATATCAAATTTGTTTTTAAATCAATGACTTACGATTATTATAAATTCTTGTCCTCATAAATCTTGTAGACGAATCATACAAATATCCTTCCGCTAAATTTCATTCGAGATCGGGGGAACAATTGTAATGCAATTTCGTCGTCATCATGTAAGTTTATTGACAACCATATCGTTCCACACCAACAGTCGTAATTTACATCAATACTTCGGCGTAAATAGCTATAACACACGATCTCAGCTAGTTGCGTATGTGTATTATTATTTTTATTGCTGTACAGTAGCGATTGTGTTTAATCGTGTTTACGTAATTAATCACGTATAGTCGTGTATATATATATATTTTATATACACGTATATGTACGCATAGACATTTATTTTATCCTTTGTTGATTACATAGTGCATAACTTGAATTAAATCCTAACAAATACTAGTCGTACATTCCTCCCCTCGTGCAGAATCCTCTCTCTCTCGTCCCAAGTGAAAAACAAAAAGAAAATATATAAAATAAGCCATGCTTCGTTACGACATTTATTTAAATCTGTATTATTTTTGAATCTGTAACTTCTTTAATTTTCGTAGAAGAATGATCTATGTTCCATTATTGCGGGGATAACGCGTGAATAGACGAGCCTTTCCAGCATTGCAACGAATTACAACGACTGTCATGTGAGGACATAATTTAACGTCATCAATGGTGTATATATACATATATCTCATATAAAGGATATAACATTCTATCGAGTTAAAATAATTGAATCATATTCTGTACAATAATACGCGAAGCACGATGACGTTGCGTTTAACACGCGTTTTGGGCAATAATAACGATAACGATCAGGGATTGACCAAGAGTCGAACGATCTATATATATATATTAATTACAATTATAAATAATATATATATATTATATATTATTATATAATAATGTATTAATTATTATAATTAAATATATATTATATTATTATATAATAGTATAATTATATAATTAATTATAATAATATTGTAATAATATAATTATATACATATTAATATTATATATAATATTATATATTAATTACGTAATTAGAATATCATTTAACCGTGAATTGACAGAGTAGACATTTAGTTTTGTCGTCTATACGCGTTTCATACGACCGTAGGCGTGAGATTTAGCGCGACACCGAGATATATGTACATATATCAAGTCGACGCGATGACATATCGATTCTGACGCGCGTCTCGACCAAATAATAAACAAGATTATAAAAATAAGGACTTATTTTGTTACGATAAAATTAGTCGGCGTAAATCGAGCACACGCGGACGGAACGTGAAAGGCGAAACCTCGATTTTTCGATCGGGAGAAATATATTTAGTAATACGTGTGTAGTTATTAGAGCGAACGCTCTAAGGTACCAAATATAGAAAACGAAAGGCTCGCGAAAGACGAACAGAAATAATAAAGTCAAAATGAAAAAGAGAAAATCGAGCAAGTAAAAAGAATCAAAATATGAGATATGAAATTATAATATCGATATAAAGGGACGATGAAATCAATCTTACGATAATCAAATATAATTAATAGTAATTTTAAAAAATACAATATATTAAGTATACATGTATATTATGAAAATCTATACATTATTCATAATCGTAAGTGTTAGAAAGATGTAGCGACATAAGTGCTTTTATATGTTTACCCGAGTACAAAGTGTACATATGCATAATAATTAATTATTATAACGATATTATTAAAGAGAAGAAAAAAGAAAAAAGAAAAGAAGAGAAAAACAAAAACATGAAAATGAGGTATGAAAAGTGTTCAGTAAGTGCTATACTTATTATACGTTTTAATTGTACGCGTAATTTATAATTATAATACGTAACGTAACGATCGTACGAGTTCGGTCGCGAGAAATCGCGCTAATCTTCCTCGCGGAATTCAATAGTTCCGGTTTTGTGATCGACACTTTTCTTCTATCAAAGTGGTGTTTGCGACTCAGGCCTAAGAATTTAAAGATACAACAACATTTCTAGTCAGACTATACAATCGATCCCGAGGAATTATACATATAATTATCGATATCGATTCTTGTCACAGAATTCTCGGACAAGAATTATTTTTCCAGAACGTCTGGAGATCAGTCTCGAGCTAATAAATTACGAGAGAGAGAGAGAGGGAGAGAGAGAGAGAGAAAGGCAGCCAACACATACTCGTAGCGAAAAAACAAAATGTGACGACTATAAAAAATTGAAAGAAAAATACGTGTGAAAAAAAGAAACGAGGAAAAATAATGATATGAGATAAACGTAATATTATTTATTAAATCGAAAGAATAATTAATGCGGATTATAATTATTATTATTATATACATATATATTTTAATCGAGGGACGATCACTGTGTAAGCTTCATATGCGACTATTACTCCTCCTCTGGAATTCCCCATTTATGAAAAAAAAAACTATTCGACAATAATCCCCCCTGAGTTTATCCTTAGTTCGATTCCGTTCCTCGAGGGTTGAAACTAACCGTTTAGAAAATACAGATAATTTCAACGGAAACGTTAAATTTTTCACTACTTCGTGAAATAGAAAAAAGCATCCCGCTAAGGACGAGTCTAAATTCGTATTATTTTATGACAATCGAATCGATCGGTCTTCCAAACTTCCTTTCCCGAACACACCCTAAAAGTCACCTTCCAAATGTTTTTTAATAATTATACAAATTCGCGTAATTATTACAGGTGCAAGAAAGAGAAAAATTTTCTTTAGAAAATTGTCGATGCCCAGCCCCGATAATTAACATCGAAACAAGGGGAATGGGCACGAATCGATTAAATCCATTCCGAATGATTTTGCGTCGAAGCAATTACGAATAATTAGTGCGAAATGAAAACGATTACAGCGTTATTAATATATTTAAGAATTATGTGGAAAAATTATTCGTTCATAACGAGCATTCATATTTTTCCAGAATAATAATAATTATTAATATGAGTATTATTATTATTATTATTATTTTCATAGTAAATTTGGCATTGGATATTGCGTCCACCTCGCGATATACCAATGGTTCCTATACTTCGCAGAAATACGAAATCATCGTAAGAGCGATTCCACTAATTGATGAGAATTCGGATAGAAACGTTTATTTCTAAATAAGAAACGTTCATGCTCGTACAATCATGGAATAAGGGCAAGAAGAAAAAATATTATTCGGAAGGCCCAACACCGAGGAGAAGAAAACGCGACATCATCGACTCACGAGGTCATGACAGAGAGCCTGGGATGTATAGAGATACATCCCCGTGAATGGTGAGGGTGAGTATAACGCGGGGGTGGAGGATCGATATTGGGACCCCCTGGGGCACGCGCCGCTCCTCCTGCTTTTACCTCCGATTCCTCGAGCCTTCCCTACCCCTGTTCTCGATACTGATCCTACACCCACCTCAGCCATTTTTCCCTATGTATATCTATCTTTCGTTTCCCTTCTTTTCATCCCCATTCATCATTCGTCCGTTCCTCGCCCGTATATATCAACGAAATATTGTCCAATTTTTATTTTATTCTATTTTCTACAACAGAAATACATCGTCCTGACAATTTTTTAACGAAAAGTCGGCTTTTTATTTCGTAAAAACGATCTTTAAAGATTTTTGTCATGCCTAAAAACGCAGGAGATATTTTCGTCTCGTCCATCTTTCGCCCTTTTATCACGATAGTCTCTCACTCTTTCTCTCTCTCTCTCTCTCTCTCTCTCCCCCTCTCTCTCTCTCTCTGTTTGTTCATCATTCACATCCTTCGTTCGTTCTACTTGTGTTGTAAAACTCGTTGCAAAGTGTAACGAAGAGATCACGCGAACGAACGAAATATTGACCAATTTTTATTTTATTCTATTTTCTACAATAAAAATTCGTCGACGTGACAATTTTTTAACGAAACGTTGTCTTTTCATTTCGTAAAAACGATGTTTAAAGATTTTTGTCATGCCTAAAAACGCAGGAGATTTTTTCATCTCGTCCATCTTTCGCCCTTTTATCACAATCCTCTCTCCCTCTCTCTTTCTTCGTCGTTCACATCGTTCGTTCGTTCTACTTCTGTTGTAAAATTCGTTGCAAAGTGTGACGAAGAGATCGGGGAAATAATTAATTAAAAGCCATTACGACATCCCGGTATGTAAGCGTACTGCTGCGCGCGGTTCCGTTATGTAACAGCGCACGAAGGAAACTCGGCTCGTTTCAAACCACCCTAAGTTTCATTCGTCTTTCTCTCGGTTCTCTTTATCCACACGAACCTCGACGCAACTCTCCCGCCGAGTTATCCTCCTTATTATGTCAGATTTTAACGATCCTCCCTCCCCATCTTTACTACCCTACCTTCTTATTTCGCCCTTTTGTCTAGGTGCGCCCGGCTCCTACCCGAATATATATATATATATATATATATATATATATATATATATATATATATATATATATATAATACAATGAAGAGGGCACTACGGAGCTTCTATCGTGGAAAATCCCTTCGCGTTCCTCCACCCTGCTTTCAACCTTGAACATCCTTCAATAAAGCTGAAGTAGCATCGAGCAACAATACTTCTCACGCCAATCCCCCTGTGCACAATAGTTTGACAAAAGAAAAAGAAGATTCCAAGTACGCAGATAGTATCTTCTTCGACAGGTAAGTGTCTATGTGCTTCTCACATTTTTTTATTCATCTACACGTATCTTTAACTATGCTATATTTTCGAGCTACGAATAAACTAAAGGCACATAAAGCGGTCCTCGTACCGAAATACTTTACTACTGAAGTTAAGAACTTCTATTATATTTTTCTTTTGTATCTTTTATTTTTTATTTCATATAACCGATAATCAGCCACAGATAACTCTATTTGATATTGATGTCGAAGCAATGAAATATAATCGAAGTTATCTTACGAATTCCAATTCTATGTTTAATTGTTATCAAATACCGACAGTGTTTCGTAAGTACCTAGGAGACGTTTTCAAAGGTTTTTCAAGGTTCTAGTAAGAGCAACAATTTGCCTTTGCTCTTCATTGGAGATATAACAAATTACTTCGTCATTTAGAAATTAGCAGTAAAAACAATGATATCTCTCCAGCATCGAAGGATAAACGCGATTAATTATTCCGACTTGTGTGAAGCACCACGACTAACAATAAGACAATCACTTAGATCGACGAACGAAAACACGAAGAGTATTTCAACGTTGATCAGCCCACGATGGTCAACATTGTCGTTGAATCGATATAGGTAAGTGCGTAATTATCGACTCGATTCCATCTCGTACCTTTCGCAGATGGATATATTTTATTTCTTTCTCAGTTGACCACATAAACAAAAATAAAGAGCCTTGTATTTACATAAGAATTAAAAGCCCATTTTTTATTTCTATATTTTCATCGATTACTATTTGTCGCGTTTATCCGATTTTTTATTACATACATAATTTTTATTCGTCTCTTTTATGAATTCAGCGAATCAAATATTAGCAAGCAATTATGATCAAAATTCACCGAAATGCACGATGTTGCCAACTTACACGGGAATAGCGAAACCTTGAAAAACCGATTGTTTACGATACTGTATCTCCGTAGTTGTTCATCTGACAGTAAATTTATTAAGTATCTTTTTGAAGCACTCGCTAAGACCTGCAGAATTAGTCCAAGGTCATCCAGATAGCTAAATTTTCGTGGCCAGGATGAAAGTTTGAAAATCGCGAGTTCCACTCCAATCGCGGTGAAAGAAATTTCTGTTCTTTGTTTCCCGAAAAAATTGTTTAGAGCTCTTTCTTTCATCTTACTGACGAAAAATATTACATTGTTTTTCCCGATACCTCAAAAATTCTCGGAGGAAAAAGAAATAAACAAAACAACATAACTGAAAAAGCTTCTCGACGCTTTAATTTTTAAACTACCCTTTTGCGAGCACTCACGGAGCCAGATGTTGTTCTAGAACAACTTTTTGTTGCTATTTCAAAGGGTGATGGTTCTGAATTTGGGAATTTCGCCTTTTATCCTGAAAGCATAAGCTATATCGATCTATGCTTCAACATGTATGATGCTTTGTTTCTCCCCTACAGCAGCATGCGAAGACTATATGCATCACAGAGCAGTGCAGCTATTAACGGCTACGAGCCGGTGGAAATGTCACTTCGGGAAAACGAGAGACCCCTCTCCGTCTTCCCGAGGGAACGATCTCTCATATTTATAAAGCGAGAGAGGAATGGCATTAGGGCATGGGCTCGAGGTCGGTCTCGACCCATCCGTATAACACGATATTATGTCTGCGCGTATATTTTTCGCACGTGCCTAATGTACGGACATACTCGTGTACATACAATACCAACGACGAACAACTTTTCCAAACTTTTACATTATTGTTATCACCGGTGCTGGCGCTACAGGCGGCCCGATGTGACGTGATGTATTATATATCACGTTTGTTATATTTTTTACGAGAATATCGAATCACTTTGCAAGCGATCCATTAATCAATTTGGAGTGAAAAAAAGGAACCAGAACTAGCGGGTCGTAGGGGAAGGTGGTATAAAATGATCTCTCGTAGTAAAACGATCCTCCGCTGTTATACCGACTTAATATCGCCATCTAGAATATTTTAAGTGAATTTTGTTTTCTTACAGCTGATCTATACAATCTCTCTCAGTATCGTGACATTATTTGCACGGGGAAAGTTTTTATCGTGAAATATAAAAAATTACTGTGTCCGATCTAAGGTAAGCCATTATTTGACGTTATGTTACTGTAGTATGCGTACATGCTATGTGATAGGTCAGTTTGTCTCAGTTTCTAATACTAATTAACAATGGAATTAACCATCCTTCGCTACAGTATTCGAAAACCACAGGTTATGTTTCAATGTTTTTCGTTAATAAGGCATTTGGGGCAAAACGATCCCTTCATTGGTTGGGCAAAACGATCCCAGGATCATTTTACCCCCTGCCTACCTACTTCCATTCCGCTTTTTTTTAAATATGAAGTATTAATACCAAGTATGAAGTTAAGTCAATGACAGTAGTTAAAAAGAGAGTGTTGTTGTTAAGGTTCTGTTCAGAAACATCAATAATAAAATAAAACTACTATTAATGTTATAGAGATTTGCGAGAATTAACAATTTACCGTATGATTATTAAGACAGAAGCGTTTAAATGTGTTGTCTAAACTGAATCTATAATAAAATTACCAACAAATATTATTGAATGTTTTATTTCTTGCTTAAATATTAAATACTTGGGTAAAATGGTCCTTTAGTAGACTTTCACGAAAACATTAACAAAAATTATTTCTAATGGCTTATGCAATTCAACGTTTACTAAATTTGTAGTTCTGCCGAATAGCTACTCTTCCGATAGTTTAAGTTTAAGAAAAAGCTGCATACACTCGTTTACAGCTGTTTTCCCTTAGGGGAATCATTTTGGACCACCTTCCCCTAGATTTCCATATTTGTTGAACTGTGAAATATCTACACGGATGTAGGATCAAAGGACTCTTGGATGTTCAAACTACAGCAATACAATAAACCCGAGATAAAGAACGTATGATTGAAACTAGAGATGGCGAAAAAAATGAAAATATCGATATATCGATATATCGATATCGATCTTAAATATCGATACCGTATATATCGATAGTTTTTTTACCCTTTCGACATCCCTAATTGAAACATCGATCAATTTATCGAGGATATAACAAAAAAAGTTCGAATGAAATTACACCTGTTCGAAAAACATTTTTACAGTCGTTCACTGCCTTCTCGACATATTCCAACTTTACTGTACGTCACTTCATTTTTATGTAAATTCTCTGAGTGCATCAAGTTCCATCATTATCGAGTGGACGCTGTAACAACCGGATGCAGTGTCCATTTAATTTATTATATCGAAAAATCCTGAAATTCTGTTTAAAGCGAACCAATATTTCCAGATCGTGTCACCCATTCATCCCCATTTTTTTTCCTACATTGGAATTTTTAGTTTCAGAGAATGACTAAATATATTTACTCCAAATTCTACTTTATACGATGAAATAAAAGTGTATGCAATATTTTCTGATGTTATCGTTAGTTCAGCCTAGACTTTTTATACCATTTGAACACGTACGTGTTTTTATTTATTTATGGTACTAATCTCGTTGCAAAGTTTAAAAAGCGAGCGGGACATTTTCAGCCGCCACCATACTTCTCCCGTGTATTGCTTTGGGTATGTACCCTGGGTCGGTCAATTCTACCATCGACAACGTGCAAAATAAGTTCTCTCTATTTCTCGCTCACATTTTCGAGGCTAACGGTATATACATACCGGGGTAATATCTGTCGTATACGTCCCCCTCGTATTTATTATTTTACTGCCACACTTGCATACCGGTACATCTACAATAAGAGGAAGGGGGGGGGGGGGGGTGAACGAGTCAGACACTCACGCGAAAAAAATATTTAAATTTTCATGAAAAATACAATTCATGAGAATTCTCATTTTGAAAAGTAGAAAAGGATGATAACAATATTTTTCATTTTTTAGCATTTGGAAAGTGAAACTTTAACAAACGACTTTGTGAATTTATTTTGTCGCATATTTTTGTCCCGGGAGAACAATTTACCCGGAATGATTTATCGGACCCGATTCTTTTTTATTTTTACCTTTTCACTCGACTGAAGGACCTCGCTCGTACGGTTGTCGAGTCAGGTTTAGCTTCCTTTGCTCTCGCTATTCAATGTCTCCTATTCTCGAGAAACGAAGGGAGAGGAAAAGACGAAAAGAGGGTGAAAAGAAGGAAAAGTGGAGGCGGTCGTGGATGCTTTCTGGTCACGCCATAGTAAGTGAAAAATGTGAAGAACAAAAGTATTAGAAGAAAGCACAATACTAGCACATTGCGGCCTTCTATGTAAGAATACGCCTGCCCTTATCTCACTGATTATGTGATATATATTGTATATATTGTATAAACATAGTATAGCCAAATAATTTAACGTCTTATCAGAAAAATTATTGCGCCCATTAAAATGTTGGATTCGAGAACGTATATGGAATAAAATGATCGACCGTATACCATTGATAATACAGTCTTTTACATCATACTCGCTATACTTATACACCATATTGACCAATTTATATACAAAGTCATTTAAAACAAATACATCAGAACAATTTCGATTCTGAATAATTAGTCTCGAGGGTAATATTGATCAGCTATTTTCGCGTATTTGAAAATGACGTTTACACTGACAACGGGAACACCAAGGTTGTCCCCCACGGATTTTTATGGGATTTATATATGTTGTAGAGGGACTTTCCCTGAATACCCAGGTACCAGCTCTTATCCTAACGCGCCCCAGTTTTGGAGAAAATCGATGTTGACGGTTCCTATTGTGCACTTAAAGTGCTCATTTTAATTTATATTTGTTAAACTGAGTGTAGCATAGTTGATAAGGTCTTCGGTTATAACGTTGGCTAACGACTGTTCAAATCCTGCTCGTGAGCTTTTTTTTCAATTTCATTGCCCATGATATTAATGAATATATCTCATTTGATGCAAAATTATTTAAAAATGATATTTTACGCCATAATACTTTTATTAATAAATCAATTGGAAACACATTTGAGATATGGTGTGTATTTTGTATTTCACAATGGAATATTATAATTAAAAACGTTCATTCGCTATTACTTTTCTCGCTCGCTATTCCAGTACATGATTTCAGATGATTTTACATTAAATAAAATATGTTTATTAATATTCTGGATAATGAGATTGAAAAAAAAGTTTTCGGGGGGTATTTGAACAGCCGTCCCCCAACGCTGTAGCGGCAGACCTTATCCACTACGCTACGCTCGATGCGAAGAATTTTTTTTACAATTAACAATATAAAAGTAACAGGCGAAATAGGAAACTTCAACATCGATTTTCTTAAAAACTAGGACGTGTTAGGATAAAAGCTCATACCTAGGTACTCAGGAAAGGTCCCTTTATAACATATATTTATAAGACCCATAAAAATCCATGGGCGACAACCCTGGTGAGACTTGTGAGAAAATTCACCAGTAACAATGAATCATCTTTGTATCCTTTAATGTGTTTACATTTTACTATTCACCTTGTATTCCACTACTTCCCCCATTCGCAGCACTATCTATTCTCGTATTGTCTTATTTCATTCGATACCAAAGACAATCTTCTCTCGTTTCTGCACACAAATTTCGCACGAGGACTCTTACTACCCTCAATATCTTTTACTCCTATCGTTCCATGCCGACAGTTAGTTGGAATTCGAGGGTCGACATCTCGCATACTTTACACGGTGTCTCAACTTTCTCAGTTTCCACCTGGCACTCTTCGGTTCGCGTGGACAGACCCAGAGTGAAAGGGTGACAAAGAGAAAAACAGGGAGCGGGAGAGAGAAAAAGAGGGAGGAAGAGGGTGAGTCTGGGAAAGAAAGTGAGAGCCCGAAGATGCGAGACTTACATAATGCAGCTGGACGTATTGAATATTTTCCTCCCAAGGCAAAGTGATAAAGAGATCCCTCGGAAAACCTCCTGGTCGTGTACGCGACATCCATGGAATACTCTACATATAATACATTTCCGGAGGAACCAGGACAAAAGGTGATATGGATAGGAAACCTTCTTAGGGGAAAGGAATGAAGGAGGATGAAATACTCCTTCGTATATTCTTTCTCCTCAAGCACTTAGAAATGACATCTCGCCGTACTGTATACGCGATTGGCCCCGCTATATAGGTGAACCTATTTCGAACTATACGTACGAGTCCAACATATTTAATTCTTTTTTTAGAAAATTGAAGCCAAGATAATTTTACCGCTGTTCTTTCGAGCCTAAAACATACAAATAATTTTGTTTAGAATAAATAAAGACAACAGGATGAGAATCCTAGAAGAGTGTTACTTTTCCAATATTAATCTTCGAGAGACACGTGCCATGGGCAGTATGTGCAGAGGACGAACCACTCGAAAGCTTCTTCGCTCTCGCACAATAACCATTGTAGTTCCCTGTTGCGTGGGGGATGTTTCTCCTGTTCTAAGTAAACGAGGGTATGGCCTCGTTGCTATTTCCACGGGTCGTATAGCAACTAGCAATGGATCGTGGCTCGAGAAACATTCTATATAAACCTTGTGTCCAAGAACCAATTTACGATGTTATATACGTATATGTGTGTTGCACCCTCTAATATACGTTATACATTATAGGAATAATATTGGGAAAAGTTATTTATTTTGTGCGCTGATACAGGACCCGGAATATTCCTTTCGTCCTAATGAAAATAGGAATGTGTCGATATTGAGACGTAATTAAACACGTGGGTCAATTTCAATTTAAAAACCGGTCATTCACTCAGGGTGTGAACGACCCTCGAAATATCTGAGGCGAGGAATTGGGGTTAATTAGCGACAGAGACATCGCGTTCACTCCCTACCAACGAAAGTCGTCTGTCAATTAACATTGGGTAAGTACTTGCCTTTAATTTAGCACTTGACTAAAGAGGAGTTAAGGGTGTAGGGATATTTCTTCCTAACTTCCACTTCTACTTGTTTTTAATCTTTCCTCACCTGACATTGCCTATTGTCATGAATATAATCTCAGTATAGAAAACTTTACAAGCTTTATTGTTCTCATTCAAAAAGCATATTTAATGAAGCTCGTTCCAGTAACTCTGTTAAATTGCCACCGCTCCATCGACGATCGCGAAACGAAACTGAAACATTAGTTGTGGGATATATTTTTTTATATAGTCTGGTCAGCTTACAAACAGATCGTACCTACACTTGCAGGAAAGTAAAATAAAAAGCCAGTTATAATTGGGGCTCTTAATTTTAATATTAAGAGGTGACCCATCGCGATTTCTAATTCCCATTTAAATAATACGAGACAAATGTTTTGTTTACGTTTGAAATTGTATACATCGATAATAGTATATTGTATATAGCAGCACAGCATATTTTTATAAAGAATAAAATGCTGTACAAAAAAGATTTCTTACACTTTTTTGATAAACTTAAACATCCAAATGATATTGAAGTTTACATTTCAAAATGTATGAAAAATCATCGCACCTTTAATATTACAGCAAAACTATTGGCTCTATTGAAAAACGTCAAGTGGCTAAATGGTCAAATGACAAGAAGAAATCTTCTATTATTTAAATGAGAATTTTAACAGGATTCTGATTTAATCTTCCCTATCTTACGTATCTAGAAATGGGCAAGTATAATATCACTGTCAGAAGAAAAAACAAAATGGCGAAGTAAGACAGAAGTAAGAGCGTTGAAGAAGGAGTCCAAGAGAAATACAGAGGGAAATGGAAGAAAATAACGTAGCGATGGAGATATACAGGACGCAGAGCTTAAATCTTTGATGCCCGGAGGCTCGACCAGATGGGCGGTTCTTTTTTCACCGCACGACTCTCGTTCTCCCTCGTGTATATGTAGCGAAAAACGCGAATGGAGCATCGCACTCTACGGGCCACGTTACCGACGAGTTGCTCGAGACGAAGCGGCCTCCCTTCATCCCTCTAGGATTCGAGAACAACCCCTACCATTTCCCAATAGTCGTTGGGTTTACGGAGATAAAAAATTTGCCTCTCCCGAGGGAGAAGCGAGCAATGGTCCGAAGTCCTTCACGGATCGACCTAAAACCATGTTTCTCCTCCGTCTCGTACCAACCTTTCTTACCCCACATTTCTCGTTGCTTCCTAACCCTACTACTAAGACCCATTGTTATTACCCTTATTTCAAAATGCAAAACTAGAGATTTAAAGATTATATTTTTAACTCACCCATTCTAAAAAAAGAAAAGAATCGATTACGATCGACTCTTTTCTCGAGAGAGATCCGTGAAAGTGCGGGGGAAAACGAAACGTCCTTTATCGAGGACGAGATCGCCCCAAAGGACAAACGTTCGACATTTCCGTGTCAAAGTTTTCAAAGTTAATAACTCTACTTTTCGGTCGAGTGTAAACGACTTAGACAGCAATAGTGTTGTTGGGGTAGGTGAAGTGTCAATATTTGCCCATCCAACAGTTCCTGTCATATATATACGATACCCATATCTTTCCATTAATGTTCGATGGTGTGCGATGACAGTCGTATATGTAGTACATACTAGCACATTCCCATAAATTTTTACAAGCTCGCCTGGCTGTCCGACCTCGCAGTCGTATCCAAAAAATAGACGTAGTTTTTTCATCATATATAATGTACATCCGTCGAGAAAAAAACCGGACAGAAAAGGCTTGCAAAATGGAGGACCGAATACAGGAAGAAAAAGGGACATACGTATCATTCCTTCACTAGGTAATCTGATCTCGTTACTGCGATCGGTTTTACTTATGGGGTGCTTTATTTGCTTATCTATTTTATCATTTATTAGCAAAAATGAAAAGTCTTTTTTAAATATTTTTTGGCAAGATATGTGAAATGCATACGAGGTAGGTCGGAGGAAGGTGAGGTGGTAAAGTGATTAAACTTTCCGGAGAATCTTCCGTATATCTAGACCCAGATGTGTATATATGTATATACCGATACGTATTTATATACCTATATATATATATATAGTACGAGTATTTCACTGAAGTGCACGAAGATAGAGAAACGTGCGGTAGGCCCTAACGGTTATAAAATTGCATTCGCCATGGGGTTAGCGTACACGTAGCGGTACAGAGTCCACCGAAACGAGTCATACAAGATTCACCGACACGTATGTGTACCGTGTACTATATATCGACGAGACCCGTGAGAGACTCACCCCCGTTCGGGGAGTGAATAAAACATTTTGGTGTTGGTAACCAAGTGGACGCAGCAGCCCATATTCTCAACTAAACATACACATATATATTTATATAAAACTGTACAATCCCGCAGCTTTGGATCTTTCGATGCCACTACCGAGTAAGATAGTAAACCTAGAAAGTAAAAGTTTCAAGAGATTGATCAGCTTAGAGCTCGAGGCGAGTCTATTCAAAATCGTCCTCGCCTTGATATTCCCAAGTAGTACAAGTCCGTTTAAGTCAGACACGATTGTGCAGCGTGCAAAGTAGTTGAATGTTTAGAATTCTCCCCGACAACCAATTCTCGAAGGTTTCCAACGTTCAAAATCAAATCGTAACAGGAGTTAAAATCTGTTTAAACCAATCGCAAATCGTCAAAACGTAAATAAGAATATAAGAAAATAATCGAACTTAATTTAATCGAATGTAAACAAATATTATCAAACTTTCTAATAGAGTGTATTATCAACTTAACGGTTTATATTTTTATAGTAGCGTCGTCCCGATGAACACCCAATTCAGCCAAGCTTCGAATTAGTCGAGGATCATTGTCAAGTAGTAAAGCCCCGTATTGGTCAGACGAGAGGTTGTTATTATTATCACGAGCCGTACAGTCGATAATATCGCCGTAATGGAAGAGCAATGCACTGATGTATGATAGCTGAATGATGAACGATGATCAGTATTCGTTTCACCGGTAGTATAAAGTAGACATGCCTCTTTACCGCATAAAAGGATCAACCGGTACAGTCGAGCAAGGCTGAATACAGCGCAGCATCCTCGGCGGCATATACATCGTCCGAAACGCAGTTCGACCAGTGCGGAATGAAACGAGAATGAGAAACACACCGAGAGCAAACGACAAAGTACACCAAACAGTATCAACAGTGCAAAATGCATATACGTATACAGTAGAACTTCCCTTGACGCGTTACGACCTCGCTCTGCCCATAATATAATTATTTCGAAAGTTATTAATAATTGGTGCATGGAAACATTCTAAGTTAGTTTGTAAAGAAATGATGCTTTTTTCAAAAATTTAATGGAATGTTTTTATTAAAATTCATCAAAATTTATTGAAATTGATTAAAATTTATGAAAATTTATAAAAATTGATTACAACTTATTAACATTTAATAAAAAATTATTAAAATTTATGGAAATTTATCAAAATCTATTAAGTTTTATTAAATTTTACTAAAAGTTACTAATATTTATTAAAAATTGAAAGGAGTGCTTTTTGTCGTAAAAGAGTGCTTTTTTTTGTAAATTCATAATATATTCGAGTGAATAATTGCTATCGAACTCTGTTCGACAACTTATCGAAAACTCGACTGTAGGTACTGTACATCCGTATCCTAACTTCCTCTCGTCCACGCTGACGACTCCTGTTATCGATCACGTGGAACACGGTGGTTACTTGATTCGTTTCAATGTACCCAAACTCCGGGTCTTGTAGACTTTCGGGAATATAGTTGCTCGAATCGCGAGAGATAAAGTAAGAAGGTTGAAGAACAATCGAGGCACAAGAACGCAATAATAAAAACGTTGAAGTTAATTACAGAAATTATTTCGAGAAGAACCAAAGCATTCGTCCAAATTTTAATAAAGTTTTTCACGAGAGAATCCGAAATGCATGGGGGTTCCATTACAAGGGATGAAACGGAAATAAAAACAAGCGGCGCATCCGGCAACTCAAAGGGCGAACGGATGATGAAAGAGACTATGCCTGGAATGCGGGAGGGCGTGAGAGACCGAATGATAACCGAGGAGAGGCGGAATAAGGCAGAGATAGAGAGAGAGACGAGGGGTTGTGGGGCGTATGTGTGTCTCGTACGTTATAACGCGATCTGCTCAGACCTCCGCGATGCGTGCGCCGAGTGTGAGAGAGTTCGGGGCGAAGAAATCGAGGCTATGATAAGGCAACGCGGGGGGGTTGATTCGCACATGTTTGTACTCACGTATGTGAATTCGTCGGTGTGTGCGAGCATTCGTGTGAATTGAAAGAACGAGGGAAGTTGCGCGGGGTGGAACGAAATAGGGGGATGGGAGCGAAAGGGAGAGGGAGAGAAAGAGACGCGTATATACGCACGCGACGACCTTAGGGGAATACGAGCCGACGGGAAGGGAGTGGCCTGGAGTACACATGCTTATACCGGGTGTCCAGCAAATAGAGGGAGCCTTCACAAATAAACGTACACTGTACTATCCACGTAGTAAGGTAGTTCGTGCAAACAGGCCCTCTGTAATATATAATATCCTGAGCCAATTTTCATCGAAAACAAGTTTACGCGTTGGATCAAAATCGTGACGTGAGATTCGTTTCAAAATGAAACATAACGAAATTGGGAAAATTATTGATGCAATATAGTTTTTAATGAAAAAAAGTAAAAATGACACGTGTCTAATATAGACCGAAATAAAGCTTGTATGTTGGATTATGAAAAATTTGTACATGGGGTTATTATTAATAATAACAAATGGTTTCTGTTATTTGAGTACTCTCTCGGCTTTGCCATAGAGAAATGAAAACGATCATGAGCGGACAGTTTTTCTATGCACACAAAGCCATCCCTTCGTATCGAGTCAAGTTTCCATGACTACTCTTTGATAATATGCACTCTCCCTACACAAATGGTTATTACATCGAGAGGTTGTTGTATATATAGATTGTAAAGGACGAACAGACAGCTTCGAGGACAGGGGACTTATACAAACAAGATGGGTCTTTGGATTGATATTGATTATCTTGTACCAGGGCAATCAATTTTGAGGGAAATCTAACGTACCAATTGTGCAGGTCAAACTGCGCCTGGGGTTTAAGCTACGATCGTATATTAGGAGTTTTTATTGACGAATATACCAGAAAATTTAAGACCAATAAAGAAAAATATATCGAATAGTTTGTCCCATATAAATAGAAAGAAACGAAAATTGTTATGAAATGGAAAAATTCATTCTACGTATTTTATCAGCATTTGGTGGATTTAAAAAATATTTACGGAACGAATTTGCGGACAAATGTACCGGAAAATTGGAGACGAATAGAGAAAAATATGCCAAATAATTCGTCGCATATAAATAGAAGCAAACGAAAATTGTTATGAAATGAAAAAATTCATTCTACGTATTTTATCAGTATTTGGTAGATTCCAAAAATAATTGCAAACCTACAAAAACAAAATCCTTACAAAATCGAACTTTTGTAGTGAATTCCAGTGGAAAATGGCTACGTGTATATGCGCACATACACACACACATATGCTCCTATGTCGTGAACATCAATAGCTCGCCAGTCAAACATTCCATCGACTCCTCCGCCTCGTGTTCGCCTGATCGTGGCGCGTCTCGTGCAGGTTTCTTCCATCAAGGGAAACTCAGTTGCAGACATCAGTAGTAACGTCGAGCTTCGGGCAACAGCGGAGAAACGCTCCCAGTGTTATGGAATGTCGGCAAATTGGTATTCGAGTACCGAAATTCTACTGAATTTCACTAGCTAAAATAGCTCGACGCTTTTTCGTATTAATTAGGAGAGGCTTATATTTGATAGATACATTAAGTCGATCGAAAAATCGAAATTATTCTATATTATTAAATGTGGTTGGTAACTAGGTCGTCCGTTTTAGTTATATTGGTATTAGGTAAAGTAGGAGTTACGGACTCAGTGGAGCACTCAACGAACGGTCAGCCATGCATTTTCATAATGTTGTCCGACTGTTATTTGCTCGTACTACTTAATAATAACGTGGAAGGACAGCGCCAACGACAAATTTAATAACTCGAAATGGATGTCGATTAATATCTGATTAATAAATTTGTTTTGGCTAACTTTTTAACATTTTTAATTTTCAAAAAAGATTCTTGGAATCGAAACAAATCGAAAGAAAATCACACAGCTTTAGGAGAACCGTTCCGAGTACAATTCGACAAAAAAAATTCTCTTATTTAAATCTTGAGCACGAGCAATCATAGTTAGTCAGCGAGGAAAGTCCGAAAGAACCAAAGTTTAAACATTTCTTATTATTCTTTATCAGCAGCTCGCTTTTAGATGCAACGACGTCGATACATCGAGGACTTTCCAACTCAGCCTCTTTCATTTTTCCTTCACTCCTGATTCGCACTTCTTTGCACTTGCGTCATTTACTGTAGCCTGAAGTATTTTATAAAGAACCCTTCGAACTGTAAAAGTCAATGCGAGAGACTGGAGGAGAGACGAAATAAAGTAACAAAGTTTATAATTTCCGGATAATTTTACGTCCGAACATTTCGGTCTGCCTCATTTTAAACTTAAACAAGTAAAAATCTTGCCTGTATAACCGATGGACAGAATGTACAACTTGAACCTTTTTTATGATGTATTCGACGATTAAAAAATATTTCTCTCAATGAAAAAACAAAAAGCAAATATAAAATTGGACTTCCTTGAAATCCTCGCGCCTTCCAAAAAAAAAAATCTCTACGATCTAATCGTGCTACTCGACGTCTTTTTTTAACAAGGGGTTGCGCAAATTCTCTAGCGCATATTTGGAGGAGATGAATCTGCTTGCGTGGCGGTTAATCTGCGTCTGTATCGCGACTCTCGATACATAATATCTATATCTGTATTTAAATATACCCACACGAATGTGAAATATATAGAAACAACATGTGGCGAGCGTGCGCGGAGAAGCTCCTTCCAACGACCTCCTGTTATCCCAATACCAAAACGTGCCGTGGAGATTTCTTCGCGAACAATAAAACGTTTCGGGTTGTCGCTAGATCGGCTCAGACGAATGAGAAACGTCTCCGCGACGGCCAAGGTGCTGCGCCTTTTTTTTGCAAATCTAAATTATACCGCAAAGAATCAATTTTCGTTGTAACAACGGTCATTCGTTCGTATAAAGCGCAAGGGAGGAGGAAGAAGAGAAGATGTCAGTTCATAAACGTTTGAAGCGAACACTCTCTCACTCCTCCCCCCCCCCCCCCCCCCAATCCCTCCAACCCAATTACGATCCTTTCCTTCTTCTCCCCTCTCCCCTCTACACACGAGCGTTACGTCCGTATCAATTTTTATCGAACGAAAATTCCCTTTTTATTAAACTATACGCGAACGTACGAGTACGAGAGAAAATGGCCGATTGGGATACACACCGGTCAGGCCGATGCGCATTCATGCGCGAAACGTCGATTCAAGCGATGTTGCAAGGGTGGGAGAATTATCGGCTAAAATGAAACCGAATATGTCGAACGAGTGGAATACGAATTATGGAGTTATTCTTTTTGTTTCTTTTAAAATATTAAAGCAAGTTTCAGTTAATATCAATTCGTCACGTCTGTATAGATGGCGAAATTTGTATTTCTAGCCAAGGTATATCGCGACACGACCTCAAGACAATTTTAGCAAGAGAATGTAACTCAGCTTCGCGAGGGAAGGTAATGCGTGAGGGATACGATAAAGTAATTAAACAACAAAGAAAACAGTCGTGCACTTCGAATTTGGCGGTTCGATGACTTTGCGGTTGGCAACGATGCAGTGTTTTAAATACCGGCGTGTTTCGTGTTACAAACGAGCGGTCCACGCCCACTACTTTAACGCGTTCGTCAAAGTTAAATTGAGATTCGGCTCAATCTCAAAGAACCGGCGAAACCGGGTACAGACGAATGTACAGAAATCTCAGGCTGAAGAGGTGAGGAATAGCGACACAAAAGAGAACCGAGAATGGCGCACAAAAGGGAACGAAGAACGGCGAGAGAATGAGAGCAACGGGAGGGACGCTCGATGAGGGCGATGTGCCGTTAGGGCTGAAAAAAAACTAGCGAGAGAGATCAAAGGGCACGTTGGGAGCGAAAGGGATTAGGGATCGTTGCCCCTCTCTTCGCCTTCCTCCCGCCACCACCCTCTCTCTCTCTCTCTCTCTCTCTCTCTCTCTCTTTCACTCTCTCTCGCTCTCTCTCTTATTACCGTTCCTTTTTTGTCTTTCTTCCTTGCATTTTTTCTAACGTCACGATTCCATCATCCTCTTGGACTCAACGCTTTGAATAAAAAAATCGTGAGAGATAAATTGAATCCGTAAACTTTTAAATAATATTTGATATCGAATATTATTTAAGAAAAAAAGTTGTTTATACGATTAAAGGGGTTCGCGGCCGGAGTTGCCGCATAGAAGGATCGAGGGGAGGATTATGAAGAGGGTGCTATTTGAAAGAGGTCAACCATATACGGAGCTTATGGCAGGCCAATCGACTAGATGGTGACGCGTATATATGGACTTATCGATCATAGATATAAAAATCATATGTTCCAGGTTCGTTACTATATCTATATAGGCGTTCCTATTATACACAGACATCGCTAAAAACGTATAAATATATATATATATATATATATATATATATATATATATATATATATATATATATATATATATATATATCGCTCATTGATATCGTCTGGAAAATTATTAATCGTTTTATTAAACATGAGAAATCATGAATGTTTGGTCAAAAATGATTTCTAATAAAAAAAAAAGCATACGTAACATTTTTTTCTTGCAGAAAATTCGGGTTTTACGAGATTAATTTTTAACAGAGGAATTTTTAGAGGGTAGCATACAAAATGATTTTCGTACTTTGAAAATTATTTTTTCAGTTTACTTTCTTGGTGTGCATTTTTTTATAATGTAAGTAGGAGTAGGATTTGTTTATGATATATACATTGGCAATAAGTAATCAGTGGTTAATGAATGAGTAAACTGGACCTCTTTGAAAAAAAGGGAATTATTAATTTGACAGGGGATTAATAATATAAATACAATTACTATTATTATAGTAGAATATAATATAATTATTATATAATCATAATTACCGTAATTACAATATTATTATAATATATATATATATATATATATATATATATATATATATATATATATATATATATATATTAAAATATATTACATTATATATTACATAATAATTATCATATAATTATTACATGGATTTTAATAATACATCATAATCACTTACTTCCCACTTCTTTTTCATTAGAGCCCACGTAAATATTTTCGACCGATTCGAATCCGGTTCCGACGTTGTATGTTTTAAGCGTACGTTAGTTCGTTTCGACATCATCAAGAACTTTTAGTCGTCAAAGTCGGAAACGAGACCAACGCCCAACGAACCTTTAGTATATTCGTATTAGAAAAATTTTAATCGCATATTTCGATATATTTTAATTTTACGAAATTTTGTCAACCTACTCGATTTGCAAACGATTTAACGCCGATGATTTATTTACGCATTTAGGGTCACTTAATCGGATTAATGAAAATTACATCGACATTTTTATTATTCCTTTGATGAGCAGAGTATGATTTGAATTCTCTTTATAAAAATTATTGTCTTTTTGTGTTCAAACTGTCGTTTATACGATTAGCACGACTTTTAGAAAAAAAAATACGTGTTGTCAAGGAATAATTCGTCCCTCATTTGTCAAACTTGCTGAATGTGTAGAAATTTGTTTATTATTGTGATAGTTGTTATTACTTATAATTAGTACCTATTATTTTCCTGCATATTCTACTTTCTTCGCGAAGGTAAATTTATATATGTATATAAACATACACACGTACGTATTCACATCTACCAGTAAAATAAACATCAGTCGTGAGATACAAAAATTTTAAGTTGAAACTTATCCCAGGAGCAAGGGTTTTGTAGTTTGAGAATTTTACACTTCGCGCGCTGCGTGCGCTCCGCCCCGTGAAGCGGTAACTATGCCGAACTACCTTACGGTTCGAGGGTCACGAGGAAATCATTATTTTTATTTCAATCAAACTCGGTTGGTCAGACATAAGAGTTAACAAGCGTGCAAAAAAATAAATAAAGTGGCGTATACATTTGCATGTTATTTCAGGTCAGAACCCTATTGCATATCGGCACATATATGAATAAGAAACGAGATTTTTCAGTTGCACACGAGCCACGAGCCGAATAATTCTTGTAGTTCCACGGACGGGCAAGGGGGCGGGACAGTCTCGCACGAGACCTCCAAGAAGAAGGTATTGCCATCCGATTCGGTTATTTTTAACATTGGAAACATTTTTTCGCAAGGTAATAACGACCAAAAAATCAAATTAAACCGCATGCCAATGATGAAATCGGCTAATTTTCGTGCATACGTAAAAACCGTGAAATTGTTCATTCATTATACTGCCCAGTTATCGTAGTCGCGTACTCTACTTATATACTTTCCAGCTGTGTGATAAGCCGCGGAAAAAAAACCTAGTTGTCATGCTTGTCTGTTGTGACAGTTCTATCGCGTGCAGCAAATTTTGAACATTACGTTATTTACAATCGTGTGAGCGGCACAACGTGCTCAAGCTGGATAGAACGTGCGAATTAATTCAATATTTGCTGCGTCAGCCACGTCCACCGTGAGGTTGAGACGAGAGAGTGTGTTTCTCGCACACTTTTCCTCGGCGCGATTGTAACCTAAAAACAAAGACAAAAAAAGAACTAGCCATATTATTTTCTCACACACGATCCTTCCCTCCAGTTTTTGTGTTGTTGTATTCTGAATTTTCATGTTTTCAGGGAGTTTGGCAATTCGTTAGTATCCAGTGAATTTTACATCGTGAATGAGAAGAAGGTGAAAGTCGACGTCAAACACGTTAGTGAGACCGAGAGAGAAAAAGAGAACAATGGAGGCCTGCAAAGACGGCGCCGAACGTTCATCCTCGGAGGTTAACAAATCACCTCGTAAGTCATGGTCCGAGCTGCGTGGAGTTGTTAGAGAATTTAGACGCAGAGTTTCCAGTTTTTCGGATGGTTCTGTGCCGGATGCTGTCACATTCAGATCACTGCCCGATGGAAGGTCAGACAACTAACTCAGAATCTCATCTCCGAAATCACTCCGATCATACATGTATCATTAAACGTTTTTTGTGTATAATACTTGGTTGACTATTTCCATTTTGTTTGCCTATTTGTACAATATGATTCTAGGACTAGAATATATTTTTTGGGTACTCCGAGCAATGGTTGGGAAACTACTCTACTTTATGTCGATATTGCGAATTGCGATCATTACAATGGCTGTAGACTGCAATGGCTGCCGGTGATTGAGGCCAATTTCCAGAGGTAAGAATCAATTTTTTATTCATACTTTAAAAGGGTACTATAATTACAATTTTCATTTTTGTCCATTTAACGATCATTGTGATTGGTGGAAAAATTGGCAATAGAAATATCATACACGTTTATCCAATAAACATAATTTTTTTAAGCGTTTCTAGTGCCAGTAGGCTTTCTCGAGAAGAGCAATTGTTGTGGGAGAGAAAAAGACTGACCACATGGGGTATTACCAGTTACGAGATTCATCTCGAAAGTGGAAGAATGGTGTTTCCTGCTGCTAGTAGTCTCTATCAGTGTATGCAGACAAGTTATGTGGTAAATCGTTTTTGTTTGCTTTGTGAGACTACAGTAAGATCAAGATACCCATGCTGATATCACTATCAAATTTATAAAATTCGTATTACAAAGATCGGTTGACGAACGTACCGTATTATTCTCCAACCTATTCACGTAATCTATGAAAGACTATTTGCTTTAAGATTTGTGTCATTCAGGTCAAGTTGCCCCTTGAATATATCGATTGGACGGTCACTTTAATTTAGAACTTAAATGCTTTGTTTGTAAACAAAGAAGTAATAGATTTACACAGTGACATAATAGATTGTATTTTATGAACTCCTCGTTCTATGACATAAAAGACATCTCTTTATCTTCATAAATTCATAACAATGATTGAAAAAATCTAACACTTTCACTGGTATATGAATTTCTACCTATTTTCAATTTTATCTATACTGCAAGCAGCCCATATAATAAATACAAAATAGTTTTTACCCATTTCTTTTACAGACAGGACCAATATTTCCATCGGAAATAAGAATTTCAACTCCCGGTGCGAAATTGTGCCCTCAAATATGTCCATGGAATAGTGCATTAACCGCCTACACATGCTCCGGTGATTTGTATTTATCACACAGTATAGGAACTTCTGTACGTCTGACCCACGCTAGAAAAGGTGGTCGAAGCCTTGCTGAAGATCCTCTTACAGCAGGAACACCGTCATACGTTATGCAAGAAGAATTCACCAGGTTTGCATAAAGGATATGTCAATTCCCATATTTCGTACTACCTTTGTAAACTTAATCTCTAATGATGATTACCAAATTCCTTAATTTTTACTAACTTAGATACATCGGGTACTGGTGGCAGCCTAAATCCACAGATTCCGTGTACAGAATAGTTTACGAGGAGGTCGACGAGAGTGACGTGAAGATATTCTGTTTCCCATCATCCTCGACATCAACATTAAATTCAGGAGAAGTCGACGAGTTTAGATTTCCACGAGCTGGCACATCAAATGCTAAGAGCAATTTAAAAATGGTACAGTTTCGAGTAACCGATACTTATCAGATCGTGAATATCGAAATTCTCGAATTGCAATATCCTCTGCACATAATGTTTCCATGGATGGAGTATTTGGTCAGAGTCGGATGGATGCCAGATGCTCAGTCGTAAGTTTTTTTTTCTTATTAAAGAATCTTTCCTAAAACTAAAGCATGCACAATATCTTTTAATACTTGACACAAGTATACGAAAATTATGCATATATAATCACAACCTGTCAGGTTCTAATTCTATTCCAATGTGCTTAAATTTTTATCGAACCTAATTTGTGCAATGTTAGCTGCATGCTCTTTAGTATTCTCAGATGATGACCTAATTATTGACGATTCTAATATATAATTGAACTATCATTTTATCAGTATCTGGGTTCAGCTGCTCGACCGAAAACAACAAAGGCTAGAGTTGGTCTTATTGTCGATTGACAATTTTTGTGAACCACCGCCTAATGTTTATAATTCGGAAAACCATTTCACCCCATCTTCAGCAAGTGTACAGGTGATATACTCTGAGCAAAGTACAATCTGGATAAACGTCAATGACCTTCTGTACTTTTTGCCATCCGATGATCCGACGGAAGTTAAGTTCCTGTGGGGTAGCGAGGAAACGAAATTTATGCATTTGTATCTCATAACATCGAGTATCGCCGGTGAGTTATCACTTTTTGTTTACATTTTCATATTTAAGACAAGTCGTGCAGTAATTATGAGTTCTCCATGATTTCCAATATCCGGACAAAACATTCTATGAAAACCATTTTTTCAATATTGCCAAAGTTGTAATGATTTCCAATTAATACATTTTTAAATGGTTAATTTTGTTGCTATAGTTTACTGCCGTTTACAAATTACCGAAGTCAAGCTGGTCGCTTTACACTATGACAGGAATATATAAAAAAAAAAAGTATGCTACAATTACAAAAATATCTTGTCACCCATGTACCAAAGACCTATTAACCTTATGAGGCCAGAGGCTGCATCTGAAAATAACTGAAAAGCCATTAAACATAATACTTTCATCTGATTTTAAGGCTTAAGCAATGGTGTGGAAGAGCCACTAGATCGGTTGGACAGTGTTTATCTCCAGCCCCGTGTAGTATCGAAGATAGCCATAACACAAGGCGATTGGCAAGTTTTGCGACGTAAATTGTGGGTTGATGAGGTAAACTCGATTGTCTATTTCGCCGGTTTGCGAGAGGGCCCTCTCGAACAACACGCTTACGCAGTATCCCTGCGTCAACCATTAGAACTTCGACTGTTAACGAGACCGGGATGCAGTTATAATAGCATTGATTTCAATAAAGAATGCACAATGCTAGTTACCGTATACAGTTCAATCAAAAGTTCGCCAACGTGTCAGGTACAACGGATATATTTATCGTATTATTTCCATACAGTATTATATACAATGACCACAATGTTTTTTATAACCTTTTGATTTATCTTATCTTAATTTTTCTTCAGGTATTCAGAATATCACAAACTGACTGGACTGTGGAAAGTATTTCTCTAACACCTGTTGGCTATCTTTTGGAGCCCACAGTTCCTGAATCTAAGCTTTTCGCTCCAAGAATATATGCGCACAAGATCACATCCGGTGACACAATATATTCTATGATCTTTAAACCTCACAATTTTCAAAGTTCAGTTAAATATCCGACGATATTACAAATCTACGGTGGTCCAGACGTTCAGCTTGTTTCAAATACGTTCAAGGTAAATTACAAGTTTCAGCGTGAGACTGGCACTTTAGACAACTTCTTATCTCATAATATTGTGTAAAAGAATAAGAACATGTAACACGTCCTAAATCTATATGGATAGTTCAAGTAATCGTTTTTTCTATTCTATAGGGAATGAGACATCTTCGATTACACATGCTCGCTGCTCAGGGTTATTGTGTCGTGCTCATAGATTCGCGGGGCTCGAAGAATAGAGGCCTAATTTTTGAAAGTCATTTGAGAAAGAAAATGGGAACGGTTGAGCTAAGCGATCAGGTCGAAGTGCTAAGATTGTTGGCTGAAAAAACGGGATACATCGACTTGAATCGAGTTGCCCTTCATGGCTGGTCCTATGGGGGTTATTTGAGCCTAATGGGCATCATACAGTATCCAGAAGTATTTAAGGTAATATTTGCGCGGTGATCATGTGAATCCGACATTCTTCTTATATATTGTATATTCTGTTTTCGTAAAACTGTCTCCAGTGAGAAAGATCAAATTCGACAAAATACTTTTTGAACGAGAAATTTTTATAAATGACTGAAGATCATAAGAAAAATTCTCAAAATATTATTTTACAATAAAAAATTTCTTTCATTGCAGCTTGCGATTGCTGGTGCCCCAGTGACCTGTTGGAATCTTTACGATACTGGATACACAGAGCGGTATATGGATCTTCCCCAGAACAATTATCCCGGTTACGTAAATGGCTCGGTACTAACATACGTGAATAAGTTTCCTGACGACGCAAATCGATTATTAATCATTCACGGTCTCATCGACGAGAATGTTCATTTTTTTCACACAAGCGAATTGATAAACGCTTTGATAAAGACTGGCAAGCCCTATCAACTACAAGTATATCCCACCGAGAGGCATAGCTTGAGAAATTTGGATGCAACGAGACACTACGAGACAACGTTACTTTCATTTCTCCAAAATCACCTATGAGATCGCGACGAGATGCACGCGGACACGATTCAATAAGCACGATTATTATCGTCCCTCGCGGAGCATTCGGCAATTTCGTCAAGTCAAACATGCAGAGGGTGATTCACGAAAACGCCATCCACAAGGCTGTTGAAAAGATAATTTTTCTTTCGCAAATTAATGCAAAGCAACTGCCATTAATTTCTATGTACATAAAAACTTGAGAATATGAATTCTTCCATCGCGACGCCCGTGTGCGTACTATTTTCTTCGCCTTGTTAACTAATTGAGATCATTGCAAAGCAATGATACATTTTCGGCCGCGATTACAACAGACCTCACACTTCTAATTTATGTTTGCAACATTCTAGCAGAAAAACGGTTGTACCTCTATCGCTGCAGATTCACTTTAACCTTTATTCCCTTTGATGATCCTTTTTTTATACTCCCAGAATAAAGATTTAACAAAATATTGTCCCAAACGAAAGTATTACGTTATTGCGAAGAACTACTTGCAATAATTGTAGCGCGCGAGACGCGCAAAGTTCTGTGGTACGGATTTGAATTCATTTATTCACAAAAGTTTTCTCTCATTTCGAAAAATCTGGCAACAATTATGATCCCGTAATACATTTTCGTATTATGCTCCCTGAGAAGCAAAGAAAGAGATAACAGCAGCGTAAAACCCTTGCGAGACTGTTTCTACGTAATATTTCTTTCTTTTTTCTTCTCTCTAAAATTGTGAATAGAATGTGAGAATCTATTTATCGTAGAAACACTCCGAGCCATAAATTGTTGTAATATAAATATTTTAAAATGGTAACCCGAAAATCCGAACATGCGTCACTTAGGACATCGTAGATTCTTATTCGACGCAACTTGTTATTTTTAATCAAAATGGACAATACTCACGATAACTAATTTGTGCATATATACCCCCAAAACGTACTATACTGGTACACGAGGATCGAAACGAATGAGAGATCTTTGTTTGCTTTATATATAGAGAATTTTTTTTTTAATCCTGTTTCCGTGGTACTTACTGAATGTCTGCCCCCTCTTGCGCTAGAATTTTTCTTTTCTTAGACGTAAATATATATATTTTGAAACTCGATCATGTACATACACGAGAATGCGAAACGACGACGATCTATCGATTTCGTCAATATTTCACGATAATAGAGTAATGAGTATTAGAGATCGATTCATACACAAGTATTTGCGATTTTCATTATTGTAAACAATACCATTATCTTGCATCAATTTGGTCATGATTAATCGTCGATAAGTAAAATCACTATTTTGTACACGTCTCTGTTTCAATTACTATTATACACGAATCCTCATATGAACGAACGATAAAAATTGACTCACAAGAGATTATATTGTGAGCCATTAGTATTTTGTTTTTATTGATTTAGGATGCATAAATGAACCTCTATAAGTACATACTTAAATAAAGCAAGTACAGGAAGCTGATGATTTTTTGTCAGTTCAAGCTGCAAACGTATACAACTTTCTTCATAGGTTGCATTGTATTCTATAATTGGTTAAATTTTTATGAAATGTTTTACACGCTGTAATGTAATAAGTAACTTTAAAACTGTATGGATGTAACAAGAAGAATCAATTGACATCGCAATAATGATTTAGTTTGTACCATTAAATGTTATGCGCATGTGCAACTTTTTTTTTATCATACGGCTCAATGTTAGATATTTCTGTATTACAAAATTGTAAACATTTCGGCGAAATTTTTTGTAAAAACTATCGAATACAATGCAATATGTCAAGAATCTAAAAAAACATGGTCGACCAAGATAAACAGAGAAAATATTCCCAAAACTACTGAAAATTAATGATTTTCAAAGTACAGAGTTCTTATACAAAAACCAAGCAGTTATTCAACGAACATTCCTGTTCTAAGCATGACAGGAAATATTGTTTATTAGGATTTTTTTTATATGCTATTTCAAGTAAAAATAGAACATGACAAAATATATACTATTTATAGAATGTAACATCTGCATGTTACCTTCATAATCAATGACCGACACCTATAACAATTACCTTCTGTAAAAATTTCTGCAGTTTGGGCCTTGGGTTTCGAAGTAGGTTTTGTCATAAGGTTGTAATTATTTTTTATTAACCATTGTAACACATACACTACTACCGTTTCATAAAACCTGTTTTGGTCTTACGATTGAGGAATTTATATAGGTACCAAAGTCGCTTTCTCAATTCTTTCCATTTTGTGGGTCTGGCAAGCGGGAATATTCCTTTAGACCATATTTTTTCCTTTCTTATCAGAACTTGAAACTCATTGCCATTGACACCTCGCAACCAGGATGGTAAATTGTATAGTATTTTTGTTGGATGGATGCTGTCACTTCCCAATATATCAATGTAATCATTTTGTCCAAATAGAGCTTTTCGTTCCGACCATGAATCTTTCGGGCGATAAATGGGCAATTGTTTGATGGGTTTTGTAGAGCTCCTTGGCAAGAGACCCCTGAAGTGTATATGATCTTCATAGCCATAGCGTCTCACCACAGGACCCTTTGCAATTTTGTCAGCATGATAACGATATCGCACAGGTGTGATTTGCGGCGTCCAACTTTGCACCATTGTGCCAACAACTTTCTTCAACCAAGACATATCTACGAACCAAATTTATTACCTACATGTAATTATTTCCATTAACTTATTCAAAATTAACCGAACATGGACAAAATGAGATTCTCAATCAGAAAATCGCCATATAGAGTCTGATCAATTAACAAGTAAACGCAATACAACTTTAATACTATGAAACTATGTAAATGTTTATTATGTATTGTTTCCTTCGTAGTCGCGAATCTGAACATTGGAGGTTAAATGGCACACAAACATTCGTAGATCGTATATTTCACTAAATACCAAATGACATAATCCTATTTTGTCTCTTCTGGACTAACCTCACATAGATACACGAAGGAATGAGCCATTAATTATTAATAACTTACTGCAATATTTGAAAAATTCAAGAAAATAATTTATCACAAATCAGACTTCATTAATAACCTCCTTGAATAGATTTATACAAACCTTACGGCTATGAAGACTAGCGAAACATCGGAAACGGAGAGTGAACTCCCTCACGAAAGAGGTAGAATAAGCGTACTCAAAATATAACCAGAGAACATAGATTTAGATGGGAACAACGGACCCGGGTTAACTTTTGGCATGGTAAACGTAATTCCACTTATCAGCTGTAGAGCGCGCGGCGATGTATCGGTGTGTAGAGGCACACGACCGTCGGTAAAAGCACCGCCGACCCCACCAACGCCAAAAGAACATCTAGTTCGCCTTCGCCACAGATGTGGCGCTGTGATCTTTTTCTGGTTGTAAGTTTACCATTCTTGTATTTTTGTACTTTACGACAACAAACTTCCTTCGACCTATGTTCCCGCTAAAAAGAGTGTACAGAGAATCTTCTAGGGCTTTTCAATAAAGAGTTTACGTTAACAAAGTGGTGACAAAAGCACTACAGGTGTGCCATACACTTCGGCGCATTAGTTGACCCGCACTCTCTTGCTAACTCGCTTGTACCTCTGCTTGTACTTATGCGTGCCTGCCGATAACTGTATCTCACTCGCTCTCGTCTTTGGGACAATGCGGGTCACGGGGTAATGCGACCATTTAAACCTCAGAATCGTCGAAATTTAGCGACGCAAACTAGAGGGAAACCGCAATCGCCACCGAATCTGCGTGTGACAAACCCCTCGAGGTCGCTGTACCATGCGAAGTTTTTCTTGGCTGTAAAGAAGATATGTTTGCCGATCGTGGCAAATTTTTATGATATAATATTTCTAAATTGTTCAATTAACTCATTCGATTTTTACGTATGAAATTATTATCGACGTGATATGCCAACAAAAATGCCCTATCACTCTAAACATATATGAACAATCGGGCCACTCGCAAATTGATTCTTAATGTTCAGACTTGGGCGCCTCAACACTGTTGATAACGAAAATTCCACGGTGCGAATCAGCATGGCTTAGGTTGTTCCAGCTTAGCTCAGCTTTGAAGTTCTTGCAGATTTTTGGTGCTGAAGCTCCCAGCTTCTCCAACACTGTTTCACCTTCTCTCAGGTTGGTCTCTCATCGATGAACTTTTACGCACACTTCCACTGTGGACAATAAGAAACAAATTATCCTAATTATTATATCAAAATATTTTCAGTCTCAAGATTAGGAAAACTTGTTGGAACGAATACAACTCTGTAAACAATTTTCTCTCTAAGACAATTCTCTGTATTTTTTCTCTGTAACACACGAATCTTCCCGATCGGATAGGTTCATTTCTGAAATCCAAAAAGTATATACGTACGAGTATAATGCACAGTATGAACAATACACAGTATATAGGAATGATTGTGCCAAAAGCTCGACTAGCATAACTATCGTACAAACGATTTATATAGGAATAAAATTTAACATTTCAATGTTAATACTGTGGCTACGAAAAGGAGTAAATAAAACTATCCAGTAGTTTTTATCGTACATTTTTTATTATAGGCGAAAATTCCCATAGAGCTTGATGTATTTTCTTTGTTTTATTGTGAACGTCCAATACTGTAATCGTTTCGTTTGTTCATTTTTTTACTGCATTAATGCAGTTACACACAAATGCATATAATTATTAATTAGTAATACATATCATTCATTATTAATACCTTGGACGTGCGTCGTTGTTCGTGCTGAACCCTCAGAAATAACACGAACAAACAGGATTTCTAAAATTTTTAGCATCTCTCTTAAACACAGAATAAAATAGCTGAGACGCGCGTGGTGTATAGAACAACGAATAATATTTATTTATTATTCACAAAAAATTAGAGCGGTATAAAAAAACGGGTTGTCAAAAACGCGACAAGTTTACTCAATGACCATTGCGAGGATGCTGCGGCACTGGCGCGAGCCGACAGTGCCAGTGGGAGAGCTCTCGGACTACGCGCATGCGCGGGGCATCACCTTACTCTCTTTTCGCTATATGTATATACTCTACGCTAAGCAATAATTTTATTAACGAAACGTTGAAAGATTATATCAAGATTGGTAATTTATCAATTATTTCAAGATACGTAAGATTTGATCATCTGAATTTTTTTCTATCAAAAGAATTTTTTTCGGTGCAAAAGAATTAAATACACGGGGAGACGAATACTTTTTTCGAAAGAGTAAACGAAATTTCTACGCTATATACTGCAAAGGAAACATTGAAAAAAAGAATGGTCTTTTGATGTATCGTTCACAGGTACCTGAAAGTATACAGGGTGAATATCCTGAGGTGTAACAGGTTTTATTCGAAGGTAGATGGGATCATTACAAACAAAAGTTGCAAATACACATTAGGGATATTTTTAATAGTTTACGAGATATAAATGTTTAAAGTTGGTGTAATCAGAGCGCGCCGAGAAGCGTTGGAGCCGCCCACTCCCGCCCTAGCCATAGAGATAGCACAGTGTAGGGCGTTACATTTGGGGTTGCAACATTTAGAGCAGTCAATTTTATTTATTACATTATTACGTTTAGTACAGATTACATTAATTATTACATTAATTTAGTACCGATTACGTCAAAAAGAAAAAAAAATTGTATAAAATAACTATTATTTAATTCAATTTAAGTGTTCTCTTTTCAACTATACAGTCAGTGACGAAATTGAGTGGACACTTTCTAATATAAACTGTCGGAACGGTTTTTTATGTCATTTCGCCGGTAATTGGCCTAGGCCAATTTAACCAGAGTCATTTTAAAGAAGAGCAATTTACCTTCATTTTGGCTATATTTAAAAAATTTTACGATTTCTTTTTTTATTATTGGCACCCAGTTTTGAAAAAAAAATTTTTGGCCGTTTTCTTGTTTTTCTTTGAGTGGACACCTTTCGTAGTACATTTTTTTAGCACTTTTCTTTAACCGTGATCGTAAAGGGAGCAGTCCAACCTTCAATTTCTTTTCTTTAGAAAAAATTGTACGATTTTTTTTTTCCAAAGATATTTCATTTTTAGAGAAAAAATAGACGATTTGAAAATTGCTGCGCAGGACGAAAATGATGAGGTTTACAACAAAACCTGAAGACGGTAAAAAGTTGTAATACTTCTTGATGAGTTAACGAGAATTTTTTCAGATTTTTTTTTCGAAATTTGTTTTCCATCTATTTTCGGTCGAAGCTCGATTGATCTAAATACCATGAAAATAATAGAATTAAATTTATTACATACCAAATAAACTTTGGTGTCGTCGAATAAGCCTCCGAAGAGACCAAAGTTTAATATGTAAGTAAAACTTCATATCCTATACTGACAACACAAGCGCGCTCGTAGCTGAACTTCGAACTACAACTAACATATATCTTTTTCGTCGATTTCCGAGTCCAAATTTATCATGATTCTCCTATGCCGTTTGGTCTCTATGGCTCCTCTAGGCTCCGTGCTTTGACCGCTCAGATGTCGCAGTGCCAACTCTCGGGATTCTAACTTGTGCCGCTTATCTCCTTTGGAGTCAATGTTAAGCATTGGGGTTCCCGACAGCCCGTTTCACAACTGTTCATTCGTTTCTTTTTCAGCATAAACAAGGTTTAGTTAATCAATCGCCAATCCGGGAGACTAGAGCCCAGGAGTAATTCATCTATACAGATTTGATAGCTGAAAAAATAAAAAAGGCATCGGCGGCTTTACACAAGTTGTACATGCGGACCTTAAAATATTCCGCTCTGTCGGATCTCAGAACATTCGAGCAACGCGTACAAGCCTAGAAATATTGACATATGTCATCATTGCACGTCTGCCTAATTCACGGAAACATCCGACCGGCGTATACGGACCGCCAAATTATATATATATATATTGGGATCTGACAAAATTCGTGAGACATCTGGTGGTACACGTTAAAACTAAAACCGGGGTGCATTGCTCAAGTTACAACGTAATCATTAATATCAGTAATTTTGAGAAATTGAACAAAAAATGGTAGAAGTAGATGTCTTTACATCTCGCAACCCGTCGAACAAAAGAATTGCATGTTCCGTATATGGATGCGAGAGTTCTTTAAAAAAAACCGTGAACTGACGTTCCAGTTTCCCCCAAAAAAATGCCCGGTGCATATACCAAAAAAATTTGTTCGGTAAAATGGAAAAAGTGGAGCAACACCAAGCATGGAAAAACGCTTTAAGGGTTACTTGTGAAATAAATTCTCATGTGCACATAGAACGATCGAATCAACGCATAGAAATGTTTAAAATCGTAGGTGATAGAATGCCGGCTAACCTTATCCCCTGATTACGAGACATTTTTACAGTTATATGTGCGACTGTGAACTTATCTTCACCTACTATTAAAGACGACAAATTTATGGAAATTGAAATTTATTTTAATGATTTATTACAATAAAGCATATATTTTTTCATATCACAGTGTCGTTTTATTATCATTACTGTTTCTCCGCACATTGGCACGGTAAGTCCACTATTGCTCGGTTTTGACAGGCGACTGCATCCCGGTCTGCGCCATATTGAATTTGACCACCCCTCCATGTCAAATCCGAATATACATATATTCCCTTCGCCATATATATGACCATGGTAGCTTGCAGCCAACTTAACGGGGGCACGAAATAGTTGGCGCTTTGGCCACCCAGATGTCGCAGAACAAATTCTCCAGGTTTCAACTTTTGTCGAGCGTTGCCACTGATCTACAGTGAGCGTTGCTGATCTCCCTACTCATCTCTGCTTATATTTGTATCAGTTCCATGTCTGATCTTTCTTAAGCTTCCATGTTCTGTTTGCCCATATCAATATGTAACAATGAAATATTTCGGAATGTTGATGACAAAGAAAATAAAAATTGAACAATGTTTAGATTTTGTTGAACGTGGCTGATCTCCCTACCGATTTCTGATCACAATTGTAATGCAATTGAATATTTCAGTATTACGTAATACAAAACGTTTAACATAACTCTGCAGTACGGAGCTCTAGTGACGACTGGAGAAACTACAGAGAAGTAGGAACCGGAGTATGTATGTTGGTAAAGGAATCTATACAGTTTGTGCAATTTATCCACCGCGTTGTGATTTTCTATCGTTCGTGGTAGTTTGTGGAACGTTTACAGCTACTTATCAGAAGCTAGTAAACAAAACTCAAACATCCCGTCTTTTCAAAGTTTAAAAGTGCTTGCTCATCTCATGGTCTAATAAAGCCTGTATTCCTCACTTATCGTTAACATCAACTTGAAGATGATAAAATTAACGAAACAAGTCAACCTCGCGGGTTACACGTTGATCGTGCCGGCGGTTGCTGTTGGGAATGTTGCCCAATTGACTGTGGACCTCTTAATTTATAATACTAACATGAAAAAGGTAGGACAACTCATAAGTCCCGATTTCATACCATTTCTTGGTTCTGATCCGTACGATCGAAATTCATCGGATATCTGTACGACCGCGGACTTCTATATCAATGAAGAAAAACGGATAATAGCATTACAAATACGGTCACCACCATTGACCAAACTAACTGATTTTTTCTCAAAGTTGCGAGACTTTGTAATTGGGCAGAATATTTCCAAGGTAAGATTTTATTTGATTGATATATGTTTATAAATTTATTAATTAATCAATAAATATTTACGCACGATATGTTTTATAAATACTTTTAAAATAATAAATTTGTTATTTGTTTGTCTTCAATATATGTAGTATATTATCCAAAGCATTAGATTTGAAGCAAACTAACTTAATATTCAAAAAATCATAGTCCAAATGAAAAATGATATCCATCAAGAGTTGTAGGATTTCATGGGAAATAAGACATTACTGATTTGTCAGTGGACTTATTCAGAGCATATAATAGTAACAAACAGAGATGACGTGCAATTTCATTGAACATATACTTAGCTTTTTTGTTGAACAAAGTATAAGGTGTATTCAGAACTCATTGCGAGAAAATGATATCTGTACTGCAGATATATTTAAGTTATAGCCCTTAAAAATTCAACAATGCCAAACAATTTGTATTACTGTCTTAAGACCATAAATCAAAATCAATTTTTTGGTGTTTTTTTAAAAACGGGATGCGTCACAATATGACAGATGATGTCCCACAAAAAACTGTCCGAGCACTTTTAGACGCTTATTAGTATTCTGCTATTTGTGTAATTTCTATTATTGCAAACTTTCACTGATTATTTTTAGAGTTTTCTAGCCTATTGAAGGTGTAGTTTTGTTTCAATAAAATAATCATTTTCAGGTGATTATCCTGACCAGTAAGTGGCAATTTGTAAGAACGGACAGCCAATTAAGAAGTGAAGCAATGCGTTATATCGCATCGTCGAATATGGAGGTTAAAGATGAGAAATTATTCGAAGATCTAAAGTGGAAAAAATTGGAAGAAACCATCGATCCTCTAAATAATGAAAGCCGTTTGGAAATAAACGGCGGAGGTTTTGCTCTGAATCTCTTTGAATTTCTGTCCACAGAAAAAGTTCCTTGCATGATTTTACTGAAATTTTGTTCCGAAGGGAATAACAGTCCCGATGCCAAAGAACTTGCTTATTTCTTGAATCAGTGGATTTCGTTAGTGTCCAAAGACTGTGAAGGAAACATAAATTGGAAGGAGCCACCTTCGTGGCAACACATATTTGGTCATGAAGCACCTAGAGAAATATACTAAATGTTCTCTGAATTTATTTTCTATCTTCGTAAAAAATTTCTTGGATTTAGCAAGATCCTAATATGTAAAAAGCATTATCGACAATAAATTAAGTATGAGAAAAACCCTCATTTAATTATGCACAACCCCACCTTTGATCTTTAAGTGGAATAATTAGTCATTTAAACTGCATTTCAAATACGAAAATATATAATTAAAAATGAGATCAAATTGTTGATGATATGTACAATTTTGCCTGATTGTTTCAAGATCAAATGACTTATCAACGAATATGATTCATTGGCTTGGTATAAATTTTATTACCTTTATTCGAACAAAAAAGTATTCATATAATCCCACGTGTATTGAGTTAATAATCAACAATGATAAAATATTGTCTTATTAAAGTAAGTTTTATTGTTAAAAAATTCTCATATAAATAATTGATCTACCGTGTTACAGAGATCTATCTAATCTATAATATATTTTATGCAAGAAGTTTGGATTTTGCTGAGAAAGCTGCGTATGAGACAAGGGCAGCAAGGAAAGCAGCAAGAAGTTCTGAATGAATCCAGGGTCCTTGATAAACTCCTGGATTGTTTACCATAACGACTGCAAGCGGTTTGATACTTTCAGGATCTTCACCATTTCTGTGAGCTTTTCGTATTGCACCATAGCTCTCCTCGTCGTATAATTTCACATTATAATCACCCGAACGTGCCTTTTTAACATCGTCGGTCCAAGAAACCTAGAACATACAAAGAATTTCCTCAATGAATGAACTTCAGATACAAACTGTGATTGTACTTCATAAGATACAAAACACATGTCTGGTAAGTCTATGTATAAACACTATTTTACATTTTATTCATCATAAAGTTATATAAAAATTTCTCAAATTTTATTATATACTTATATTTCATAAGCATTATACATATATCATAAACACGAAATCACAAACGGTTGTGGATTCATCAATCCACAATAGCTGGTTCATAGACAGAACTTACCACAAATCCAAATGATATAAATATATTTGTGATAAACTCTTTGGACAAACCAACAAGTATCGTTGAAATCAGGATTACAATTCTCTGCATGAAATTTATGATAACGACTGACGAGTTAAAACTAATTCTTATTTATCAGAAACTTCGATGCATTCTTCAAAAAGTTTAAAGAATTGCTTATAGCCTTCTATCGATACTGCACCTCCCCTCTATCTTTTACAATATGGTTAAAATATACCTGATATTTGTTGTCTGCGCTCAGTCTTACAGCTGGTAAAGCTTTGCCCTCAACTTCAGCGTAGAGTGAAATATCCTTAGCTCCATTACTACACTTGAGTGTAAATTGTGTCGTGAAAGCTACGTTCGTTAGAATTGTAGCATCCTCGGTAACGTATGCGGTCGCAGAAACTTCGGGTTTTTGACAGGTTTCGGCAAAAACACATGAAGCCGCAATAAGAGCGATGTATACAACAATGAAGACCTTCATTTTAGATTACTTTAATACAATTTTCGACGATTATTGTGTCAACTTTCCTTGAGAAAAACGATTTGAACGTGCTGATAAAAACGACGTTTAACCTGTCTTCTTCACCGAGCGAATATCAATGGATATGTACCGAAGGTGATTCGTGGACAGTATGTTGAATTTGCCACTTGGTGGCGTATTGCGGCCACGTCACGAAACGCGTCGATACTTCAACGCCAACACGTGAGAAAAACAAAAAACAGAACACACGTCACGAGACGCGCTCTACAGAGCCAATTCCGAACACTCCTTCAGTCATCTCTCTGAATATAGGCAAATAATACAAATGTTTTCTATACATGTTTGACGAGCAAATAGATTATCGGCAAACCACGTGCATATATTTTATAAAATCACTATTACAATCGTCAGTAATGCAAATTTCAAGAAATTGTTTCACTTTTATGAGAGAAGAGATACGAGAGGACGCGCACATGCGCATGCGCAACAGATCCGGACACATGCGCAATAAACTTGCAGCATTACGACAGTATACCGTGCACGCGTATGCAAAAAAATGATGCAGAGCACACAGATTCACATCATGCAGCACAGAATCGCAAAATGGTAGAAAGTTCTAGAAAATTCAATTTTCCGAGGGAAATTGAAACACGTATTATAATATATTGAAGCGAAATATATTTCTCTGAATATCACCAAAATTTTATTGATTTCTTGAAGGTAGATACTTTTGCATACAAATTCAGCCCTTCATCATGGATCTTCTCTCTCTCGCTCTCTCTCTCGTGATCAATTTTTAGATTTTTTCTTATCATCCAAACTTTCAATTTATATTCGCTCTTACTGCGCTTGATAGTTATAGCAATAATCGAGGTATATTCAGTATTGTTCAATCAATTGGAGTATTCGGTCGTAAAGAAGATCCTTGGCATTCCGAGCCCATATAAAATCCATATGATTGAACTTACCGAATGGTACGGATTCAACAATTGTAACATTTTGTAAGTATTTCGTCAGATCGTATATCTCCTGCGAATAATGAACAATTGTTATCGATGGTTTAGTACTATCGTCGAATATTATTCTTGATTACTTCGAGTCGTTACCTTAGCTGTTACTATTGCATCGTTCCTTCCATAAATCAATGCAACCGGTGCTATGATTTTATCTATTGGATAAAAGGGCGGTCGAGTTCGGCCATATCTAACGAGATTGCCCGTCCTCTTGAAATCGTACGTTTGAAATTCTCCTGTTGACGCGAAAAATATAATATATAATCGATAATGTGAAATCGTCTATGATAAAGAGTATTCAAAATTGTATCTTACCTGACTGCAGATTTTGATAAAAATGCACCATTGTACGTAGCGACGTACCCGCCGGAAAATATGTAAAAAGATAGGGCAAGAGAGTCTGCATAAAAACAAAAATTGTAAGTTTAATTATTTTCAGTCATTGGAAAAAGCGTTCTGTACAAGGAACACGATACGAGAACGTAGAAAAATAATCATGAACTGAAGGGGTTTCAATCGGGTCTATATTTTAGGATCGTTTTTTTATTAAAAATATCAAGGTGTACGACC
This sequence comes from Netelia fuscicornis, assembly GCA_946811545.1. Taxonomy (NCBI): domain Eukaryota; kingdom Metazoa; phylum Arthropoda; class Insecta; order Hymenoptera; family Ichneumonidae; genus Netelia; species Netelia fuscicornis. The sequence goes on along the minus strand of OX328011.1, from coordinate 20,603,811 downwards.
ATTCTGATGATTGCCGAGTTCAATAGTTTGTAGTCTCGAGTTACACCAGTTACATAGCAAGTTTCATCTTCAGGGCTCGAAGTCTGATGAGTTGCAAATCACACTCACTCACTCTAAAGTAATAGAGGTTGCAATATCGTAGTTTTCATTCAAGGTGAGTTTAAAATTTTATTGTTTTTAACTAAAAATTGTGTGATAGCGTTCGCGTAAAAAAAATATTGTCAATGGGGTGTTTATATTAAAAGCATCATTTTCCAATGGAGCTAATTTCGTAATCGACTCACCGAGTTCAATTGCTGACGGTCCTCTCCGACTACACCAAATATAATTTTCAAACACGTCATATGCGAGACTGCGTCTTCGCGACACCATTGATTAGCTTGTTTTGCCAAGGTCATTGTCTGCGGTAAAATCTCGTAAATCGAGTTTCGCCTGAACGATTCCTGAAAACCAGAAATATAACTTATACTTTTAATGACAATTCTAATTTAGAATATTCTTGCATATCAAATGTAAACTCTGGGAAACAGAGAGAATGCCTTGTTTGATTTTCATTATTACCTGCAACGGAAAAACAGCCTGCTTGAAAAGTGCTTGTATTGGATTCAATTTGTGTCTCCAGAATGTAACAGGAGCTAAGCTGATAAGTAATTTGATTTTTTCGTTGTACTCGGGTCTCAAGGACAACATGACATAAGCGATAGTTGCTCCCATAGAATGTCCAACAAAGTACAAGGATTTTTGGTTGGTTCGTCGGAGGACATAGTCAACCATAGCTGGAAGATCTTGAGTTCCCATCTCGTGATAACTAATGAACCGAAAAATGTTGTTGAAATCGAAATGAAAATAGGCTTAGTCTGATGGCAAAAGGTGGCACGTCAACAAATATTTCTCGAGAATAATATATATTCTTATCATCACTATTTATATAAATAAAATATAGTCCGTTTGAATCGTGCAAATATATGCAATCATTTCAAAACTTCTATTCGTCAAATATTGCTAATAATTTCATATGAAATATGAGATTTATCACGGAATTTCCGAAGACAAGTAGTCTTTATTTTCGACACAATTCTAAAACGTTATTCCTGCATTTAAAATGACTATTGTTATTTTTACCTAAAGTCCCAAAATTCAGGATTAGTGTGGTGTCTCGTTCGATGTGTCTTTCCATAGGTATTCCCTCTCACGTTACCCATCCACACATCGTAACCGGAATCCGCAAGCATGAAGGCTGAGAAAACATTATTATTTACTTAATTAAAAATTATTAAGCGTACATTGGCATTTACTTCGAAGGATTTACAAAGATCGTGGTCCGGTCCCATCAGTACAAACGCATCCGAGGACCATAGAACACCATGCTGAAGAAATACGACGGATTTTAGATTAGATTTAGGTGACCTGGGGCTTGCCGGTATTCGAAATATTCGAAGTCGATATCCATCTTCGGTTACGACTCTATGTTCTTCAACGGAATAGCCATGACGTTGAACAAGACCGAACTGTAAGAATACAATTTTCTTTTCAAAATTATATGGATTCCCTCTACAAAAAACATTTTCTGGACTGTTTTGTCAATAGAATCTTCCAAAAAGCTCACTAACGTTATTTCTTTAGTTAACATGTATTTTCGAGTGTCAGAGCGATCGATCAATGATATAAAAAGTTTTTTTATTTCGATTTTTAAACAAAAATTTCAAATTTTGCGAATGTTTGCCTGGCAAATTTCGTATTTTTTTTTATCGATAAATTGTCTAGTACCTACTATCATGGTTTAATTCCAATTTTCTTAGAGTCAATGTTTCAATGTCCCAAGGTTCTTGAAAATAATATGACTTCTCAAATATTTGTTTCACCCCTATGCACGATAATGGCAAAACTGAGCTTTTGTTGTGCTACGTATCATCGACGTTCGAACTTCAATATTGTACAAACACTCACAGTATCAAGTGCGGTGTAATTTCTGTCAGCCATATGTTTTGCGTTCCTTGCTCTTGAAAAATGTTGACGCAGTTCTTGAATAAACTTCCCACCCGATACTTTTTCGCACGAGCTAATTTGAAATTCCGGTACAATGAAAATTATGGAGAACACAAATACAACGAGTACACTCTTCATTTTGCAGTGTTGTTACGATATCGACGAGCGACTGATTTACTAGCGGTTAAAATGTTGAAGTAAAATAAAATGAAAAACATATAAATCGTCACATGTCGGTCGCGCTCTGACGAACACGCGGATATCGCGTAATCATGAGAAATTTATTTATTTACATTACCGTTTAGTCGTGGTCCAAAGTTTGATTACGTATCTTAAGTATTAGGAACGAAGCGTAATAGCAGTCTTATATTTATTAAATACTAGCGACACGCCCCATGCTATGCAAGGGTGTAATTTAGAAAAAAAGAAGGTGAAAAATGTGTAGTTACTGCCTTTAACCATAAAATTTCTTTATAAACAATGCTTGTAGTTGACTTTTCGTTTCACAATACGAACAAATTTTGTTTTAAGAAATGCGCGAAAAGTCTACGCTCCATGGGAAAAGCACTCAACGCTTAGTTAGATCTAAGCCCGTTCGATCCGTGAATTATTTTTTCGGTTGCTTTAGCCTATGATTTCTTCTAAACTATGTATCAGAATTATATACCGTAAAGGGCAATTGTAATCTACATTAAATGCCCAAGAATACTATTACATGCATTTGGATAAGGATTCACACTGCATAAGAATAAATAGCGCCGCGAGTAACGCTATTTTTTAATTAAAATTTTAATGAAAGAAATGGTCATTGTGAGTCAACCGTAACAGATAGAGATATGCTATTGCGAAGTTTCCTTTAGGATTTTAGAAGCACTACATTTCTCTATTACGTCATTTTGAAGTATCTCTTAAAGTTTAGCCTACGTAAGCCATGTAAATTTATTTCCAGCGACTTGGTTGCAAAGTATTGCTTTTTTTTAATTACAAAAAACGTAATCAGGTTTTATTACATATATAAACCTTCCATGAAAAATGATCTAAATGATGGTGAAAATCGCATCAAAATCCGTTCCGTGGTTTCAGAGAGATTAGTGAATAAACAAACAGACATGGAAAGCGAGTTTGTATACTTTTTAGATAAGAGAAGAGACGTAACATCCCGCATTTGTATATTCAGAATGTAAAATGTAGGAAATTATTATGATTGTAAACATCGGTCAAAGTAAACAAAATTTCGATAACAATCATTAGACATGGAATTACAATTAAGTTTGTACTAACAATTTTCGATTCAAGCCTCGAGAGTCAAATCGAAAATAGTCGATACAAACTTGAGTGGTTTTACAATGTTTTACGAGCTAAAAAATGAAGATATTATGAATTCTTACATAACAAAAGTATTTATGATAAGATTCGTACAAAATTATCGATACATTTTTTGTATAAATTGAATAACGGAATTGTCCATTAATAAACAATAATTTTCAACTAAGTGAAATAAGCTCCATTATTCTATCGTATAATAATCGTTTGATATCTTTCGCCCAGAGAAAGTCGATGTGATTGAACGCGTTATAAGGAATGACTTCAACAGCAACGACCCTTTGTAGTCTCCTCGCAAGCTCCATGACATTCTACAAACAATGAATACAATTAAGACATCGTAGAAATCGATCGTACATAAACGAGCAAAGATTGAAGATTTCCTGAATTACCGTTTCGAGCGAGAGAGGATCGTTTTTTCCACAAAAAAAAGCCATCGGTGCTGAAATTTTCTTCACGTCGTATATCGGCGGTTTTTTCTTTCCGTACAATCTAAAATTCTCAATGAAGCCAAAGTCAAATTGTTGAAAGATACCTGAAGTAAAATACAAGTTTTTGGATTAAAATAATTCCATGCTAGTGACCAATCTAACTCTCGATAATTTACATATTTCGTACAACGATATAGTTTATTCATTTATTACCCGTGACCATGTTCTGTTGAAAATGTCGCAGAGTAGCGGTCGATCCCCCGGCGGGGAAATATCCAGCCATGTAAGGAATTAGTGTCTGCAAGAATAAACCTTTTGAACAATTCGGCAGCTAAAACACTATCGTGCTTAAAAACATTGCGTCGATTGGCAAAGTGGCAAAACGTACCGAATTTAATTGTTCTGGATCGTCACCTGCCAGTAGAGAGTATATTATACCACAAGCCGGCTGAGTCAACGAGTTATCGCTGCACAAAGCTCGAGCCAGCCTGCCGTTATTCCTCGTCTGTGGGAAAATCTCGTAGATCCTTCCCTCCTCGAATATTTTCTGTTAATAAAAAGAAGATCGTTGAATAAAAAAGATCAAGATTTACTTCCGACGGCTATGTTCATTTTTTGTTTCTTCCAAACTTATAAAACTGACTGTAATGAGATGGCGAGTCTCGATGGCCAATCTATAGGTCAGCAGGCTCGGTAATTGTTTCCAAAAAGCGATCGGAGCGAAATTCACGGCCAAACGTATTTTTTCATTGTACTCGGGTAATTCCGACAGCAATATGAACATTACTGTCGTTCCCATGGAGTGACCAACGTAGAAAAGATTCTTCGTACCGGTACGTTCGAAAATGTAATCGAACATCGCTGGAAGATCGCGTATCGCAATCTCGTGGAAGCTGCATCGGGATAAAATACAATTTTCTCTTTTAAGAATCGTCCTTACATTCCGAATTTTAATGCCAATCGATATTACCTAAAGCTCCAAAATTGTCGATCCTGGGGCGATAGATCGGTGTGCGATCGGCCGTAAGTATTGCCACGAATGTTGCCGATCCAAACATCGTATCCCGCGTCGGCGAGCAAGAAAGCTGTCTCCATAATCAACCATGAAACACAAAAATAACGTTTCATAAATTAGCTGAAATGCTACGAGCGACCGACCTTCTTCATCCACGGGGTTCTTGCCGATTGTAACTAATTTACTACTAATACATGTACATTCCAACTGGGTTCATTGCGAGTTCACTCCCTTGACCTCGACTTCGTAATTGATCGCACGTTTTATTTCTTCCTCTCACTTTAATCTGCCAAATGCAAGGGTAAACTATAAGATTATCAGAGATCGTTTTTATTATTCGTGCGACTTCCCGACCTTGAATCATCAAATTCACAAACATTATATATGTTTGCAACGTTACGTATACATATATGATTTTATAGTGATTGGATTCCGGGCGATTTAGTTACGCGGGCGCAACCGATTTATACCTGCGATCTCATAAGAATTTGATATACATATCTGTATTTTCGTATGCGGCTATTTGAATATTTATACGGGTGATTCACGTAACCTGAAACTTTGAAATATCTTGAAAAATGCGCATCGTACAGAAAATTCGTCGTATCGAAACTTTAATATCGCCGAGAGGGGCATCCGTTCGTGCTCAATTATACCCACTCCCGCGGTCCCTGTCGGCGGGGCGGGGGCAACTTTGATATCTTAAATGGGAACTCGTATTTTTTATTGCAGATTTGGATTCTACGTTGAAAACCACGTATGATTTGTCCGAAACATTTTTTGTTTTTTGCGATAGGTGGCGATATAAGCGCAAGTAATGAAACAGAAATTGAATGAATAAAAAACAACGAAACACGTATTTAATATTTGGCGACGGGCTGTTCAATGATGATAGCGGGGTGATTGGTAGCATAATTCGGGAATGACGACGAAGACGTATCAGAATCATTGAACAGCCCGTCGCCAAATATTAAATACGTGTTTCGCTGTTTTTTTATTCATTCGATTTCTGTTTCATTACTTACAATTATATCGCCATCTATCGCAAAAAACAAAAAATGTTTCGGACAAATTATACGTGGTTTTTGACGTAGAATCCAAATCTGCGATAAAAAATAGGGGTTCCTATTTAAGATATCAAAGTTGTCCTCCGCCCCGCCGACAGGGAGCGCGGGGGTTGGTATAATTGAGCACGAACGGATGCCCCCTTCGGCGACATTAAAGTTTCGATTCGACGAATTTTCTGTACGATGCGTATTTTTCAAGATATTTCAAAGTTTCAGGTTACGCGAATCACCCTGTTATACGCGTACTTGCATACGTCTATTTACCTTGACCGAAACCTCTCTTAAATCGAGACGTCGTGAACTTATCTCAAATTGAGCACGGATATATACCTCGTTAATGTGAATTTATCGAAGGTAAGCGGACACGCGATTTGACTGATGCGAGGCTGTTCTCTCCTCCGCATTAGTGACCGACGAATTTCGATACGATCGAAGGTCAAAACTGCGTAACGAATTATGAATTTACACAGAACTAAATTGGTACTTGAGTCTTGTGATAATTGATCAATCGTATTTTTTTTCATCCTGGGTCTTATGACTGACAACGAGTCATATTCACATCACACTTTAAGACGAATGTGTATATGCGGAGACATTAAAGTAAATTGTTCTATATGAACAATAGAATGGGCTTGAAAACAATCCTTTTCGAGAAGTCGATTATAACAGGAAACGAAATTATAAGTTAATTTCTAACAGTACGAAACTGTCGAAACGAGTTGGGAACAAATCTGAATAATTATTACAGTTGTATCCTGAGAATAATTGTCCAGCAACTGCTACACAATTTTTTTCATATCTTAGCATAACATGTTTTCTCAATGTACACAATACGATTGCTCAGGTATTTTATAATGTATGTCAGGTGACGATTTCTATAATACTGTACAATTAACATTTTTTTTTCTTTAAAATAGCTGATACATAATTGTTAAGGAGAAACTTGACTTATTCAATCATCGATGGGCGATTGAGTCTTGAGATAATTGATATACCATGTTTTTTCATCCTAGATCTTACGACTAACAACGAGTCATATTCACATTGCACTTTAAGATGAATGCGTATACGCAGAGACATTAAAGGAAATTGTTCTATATGAACAATAGGGTGAGCTTGGAAAGAATCCTTTTCGAGAAGTCGATTATAACAGGAAACAAAATTACAAGTCAGTTTTTAGCATTACGAAACTGTTCAAACGGGTTAAATAATTATTAAAGTTGTATTCCGAGAATAATTGTTTAGCAACTGCTAGAAAACTTTTCTCATATCTTAGCATAATATGTTTTCCCAATGTGCACAATACGATTTGTCAAGTATTTTACACTGTATGCCAGGTGACCATCGTTTCTGTACTACGATACAATTAACATTTTTCCCCTTCGAATAGCTGATACATAATTGTCAAGCAAAAACTCGATTTATTCAATCGGTGCAAGTATCGAAATACGAAAGAAAATCATTATGCGAAATAAATAATACGGATCTTCTATGCGAAGCATGTTTATCTAGTGAAACTAATTGTAAGTATCGACTATAGATTACAAAATGTAATTTCATCTTGGTATTTATAATAGGGAATATCGATGATCCGATCTGAATTGTATTGCCGGTTTTATGTTTGTTTTTTCCCTTTCTTGCATTACAATAAGACCGAACACGTCGAACGACGCAGTCACGACAATTTTACATCATTTTATTACTAGGTATACACACACGTGACGAGGAAAGTAGAACGATTCGATAAAAAAGGATCACAAGGTGATCGACTTTTGTTAGAATACTTAATTATTCCATCTCTTCGAATCTTCAAGGTATGAGATTACTCTCGCACTCCCAAGATCAACATTTCGGTGGAAATGAACGTTCGAAAAAAATCTTCGAGTCATAATACGATAAAAAAAAAATTAATCAAGAAATTATAGATTTCATACTTTATGCTTACGTGAATCGAATTATCGAGGTCAATGTATGCATCAGCGATATTTAAGCAGATTAAAAGTACCCAGATCTTTTTCGGGTCCGAAGAGAACCCAAACGTCGGAAGAAGCGAACAGTCCGTGTTGCAGAAAAATCGTGGGCTTTCCTTCTTTTCGAGGTGAGATTGGACTACCGGGTATCCGGAAAAATGTTATTTTATAACCATCCACGGTCGTAACATTGTGTTCTTCGGCCGGATACCCATGCTGCTCAACGAGGCCCACCTGAAATGTATTAATGCCTCTTTATATCGTTATATACGCAATCAATTAACATTATTAACGCGGTAAGCAGAGATTCTTGAAGATAATCCACCGCACAAGGACGCGGCGCTAATAATATCTCGTTCGCAAATGCGCAAGAACGTCGTAGCATGGCCAAAGCCAAGTTGCACATTTTATCGTCGAGCATTTCGTTACAAAAAATGTAAATAAAAATTGATGAAAGTAAAAAACTTTATGTGGTCAATTATCTGAATCCCATACGTTGAATTCTTATCTTAGCCGTTTTAACGACTGGTCGTTTTGACTGTACTTTGCTCGTTATGCGATCTTTGTGAATAGAATATTTTGAAAAACAACGTGTGACGTATGTTGAGTTATTTTATTGATTACATCGAAGTTGTTGTCGAGTTTCCGACTTTTGTAGCTTTTTCGTCATCGGTCTCTCGTACATTTAATTTTCTTGAGCAATGTCCATATCTTGCGGTCAAATGTTAGAAAAAAATAACATGTTGCGGTATGCGTAAAAGGTGTAAACTTATTTATAAATGTTCTATTCGTTCTTGTAATTTCCATATAAAATTATCTTGTCGTCCTTCCCTAAACCCCAATCGATTTATTAATTTTATCTTCTCGTTCAACAAATTCAGCCTTGTAGTTCCTACGAATTATGTTCAAATTTATAGAAGCGAGTAAAACGAAAAGTTACGACTTTTTTAAAAGTGACAATACCTTCAATTTAAACTTTAAAGCAAACTCAACATGATTAGATTCTTTTTTTAAAGAAAAAGTTCAAGTTTATTTTCAACGATAAGTAATTATGTTGGCATTAAAGGTATATTGTTATGTTTCACAGAAAATAATAATTTACTATATTTGCGTAAAAATTCTAAACGATACTTTCCACTGTTTTAAGAAGTTTTTAAAGTCGTTAAGTTGCAAGAACAAACGTGGATATGTGTACCTACGTGTAATCTGGCAGATTAAATTACGTTGATGAACGAAAAAACAAAACTCACAGTATCCAAAACAGCAAACTCGTCAGCGAGAGCGCGTGCATCTTCCACATTCCTGACTTTGATCACCAACGGCGTCCTAGGAAAAAGAAAATCTCTGACGAATTCGAAGCACGCGACGTCCCATGGTAAAAACGCGATCGAGCACAATAAAAACAATACACTGTGTTTCATGACGATTTATCGGTTTAATTTACCGAATTTCTTCTTCGACAATCGACTTGGTTTCACACGTTGTAAACAACTACGATCAAAATTTTGCTGTTTGATGCAATTTTTTTTACACTTTACACGCAGAAGTTATTTGAATTAATTCTATAGCTGAAATTTAATTTACTTCGGTTTAGTTCGATTTGTTAATTCGTTCGAATGGTTTTGAATTTTGTGTAGTTTTGCAGACCTATGATTTTCATTTTCTATAAAATACATAAAAAGTATTTTCCGAAGCAATGCAACTGTACACCTGCCGTTCCAGGCGACGCAAGGAAATATACTGTCAATGAGAAGTCGAGGGGAGAACCTTTTTCCGCAGGCATAATAAGCTTCGGCATCATCGAACGATGAATTCTCCCCCACCGGATAAATACAAGATTCAAAGAGAACCTTCTTCATTCGCATCCAAGGTATACGTTCCTTTCCTTCTTTTTCTAAGTCCTTCGGCGGGCAAACTCGATATACTACGCATAGATTCGTAGCTGTTATTATTATTATGAATGCGCAATTCGACAGAATCAAGGAAAAATATAATTAGTTGGCCTTTTTCGACTAACGTTCTTTCCAGATTCATCCCACATTTTAACGCATATATTTTTCTCATTTATACATTTACGTACGATTATTCCGATTACAGATATTTACGAGTCAACGTATGCTGGTTTGGAAACTTTTTGTTTTTATTGTCGAATATTTTTTCTGAAGAAAGATACGAATCCAAACGCAAGGACGGTTGTAAGGTGTTTCTTGCCTGTGTCCGACCTAGCGATTAAATAACACCGTCACTTGTCACGATAAAGTCTCTAATCGATCAGTCGTAGAAACCGAATTTACATATTTAGTGAAAACGACGAGTTTGCATCATTATCACGAATCTCGTTAGTGAGTCACTATTCGAGTCATTCGCACGGTCAATTCGTAAATACGATCAATGACTTCGTCGTTAACGACGAATTCACTTTTTGTCGATGGATAACAAAAACTCGACGCATTATCATCAGCGAAAACTGCAGTAATTTCCAACCGAGGCATATTACAATAATAAAACAAAACAGGTTAAATTGCATAGAGTAAAATACGGCAGTTGTCAGTAATAAAAATTATTCGATAAGATCCCTTAGCAATAAATATAATATACGGCGATAAAGAAAAATTAATAATCAGCAGTTTTAATTTCACCCGATGAGAGGCTGTAAGACTCTAACGAAGGCGAGAGCGATGGGTGTACTTTTTTCTAAAAGATGAACAAACACATTCTAACGATTTGTTTTTCTCAGGTTTTCTCGAGGATCCACCGTTTGGGAGTGTGTACTGCACATCGTCTGGAAATAGTAGTCATTTTTCATTAGAATTTTTGCCAACGCAATTATTGTGACACAGTGGAACGTCAACGTAGATGTGAATATACTTTATCTCAAGGATTTATTCCAGCTTCATTTGTACATTATAAGAAATCGAATTACGGGTACTCCGAGGAATAAAGGATTCAAATACAGTTCAATTTTTCTTATATCCACCGAACAACACAAATTGTATATCGTTGTGCCTTTTCTGTTTTTTTTTTTTTTTTTTTTTTTTTTTTTAGTGAACGACGTTTTTCAACCGCTCCATCCCATCTCGTCAAGTACGGTACGGCAAAAGGCATCCTACACCCAGTATTATAGATTACGAATCATGATTGTAAATAACCTTAGTAAAACAGCTGAATATTAATTGGCGACATAAAAACCACATTGCTTCTTACGTTGCGACATATACTTTGTTACTTTTGTTTCAAGTTCTTTTGTTATTTATGTATCCGTACATACACATATCCGTATGTATAAATATATAACGTACGATGTATTAATCGTTATGTATATATTTTATATATGTATGTATATACATATAGAACGATAGATTTGCAATATATCTATTATACCTATATATACATATACATACATATATGTATATGTATATAATATTTATAGAAAATTATACTAACTACATCGATATTTACATAAAAAGGCAAATGTGAAATACCTGTCTGTTCTTTGTCTGTTGCGTTACAAAAATATGTTCATTTATTAATGTTTCGTTCACGTCGCAATTGTTACTATTATAAATATATTGTAGCAAGACAGCATATGTTGCAGCAAATAGTATTCGCGCGAGACTCGTGTTATTCTATACTCCTATTGCATTATATAAAACGCACTTTTGTTTGTTTGTTAGAATACTTTAAATTCTATATAAGGTATACGCACCATTATATATTCTTTATTCTCGTTCATATGCAGAAAGTACCTCAAGCATTTGCCTTTTAACGAATAACCATATAACACTCGTCGATCGCCTATCACTTAAAATGCACGATTTGCGTTGACTTCGAATTGCAATCCGTCGTATCGAACCTTCGTGCGTCGATTGGTTCCAGCAAGCGCGCTACATTCAGTAGTAGGAAAAAAAAACTCTTTGCTCGTTATCAACGAGGCTTCCATTCATCCCGTTATTTAAGTGAAAAAAAGCTTTGTACAGGCGGCAGATAGGTTCGTAAATCTATAACTGCTCCTTTTTTCATATTAATTTTTTAGTAGGATTTCTTACGATCGCATCCTTTATGTTATCACATTTTGTTGCAATCATCATATTTTACACCTACGGATTTACTATGTTGGGTACATATAAATCATTCGCGTATACGTAAGGATCATAGAGTGCTCCAATCTGGTCGAAAGGTGATGAATTCCTTTCAACGAGAGAGGAAAAAAACATGACAGACAATATGCGTAACTGGCTGCCTCGAAGCAAAATACTAGACACCCGTTATTTTTCGAATATCCAATAGCTTCGAAACTCATAGAGCTTAATCGGTGAATATAAACTAAGATAGTTTCGAGATTGTGAGATATTGTACAGGATGGAAGTTGTGAAGTAGTGGAGTCGACCTGGAAAATGTTGGATAAGAATCTCATATTATTTATTACGTTACAAGTATAAAACAATAACAAATCTTAGATTGGGTCAATGGAAGGGCAAACTTTGGGTAAAAACCATTGCAAGGTGCCTAACACCAGGGACTGTATGTTTCACACCCTGTTCCTGTGTATCGTATCAACGAGATATATATATATATTTATATATAATATAGAAAGATGGAAAAAAACTCGTTGTTTCGTTGTCGCGCCTCTGTTTCACGTTGATGCGGCAACGCGATCCAGAGGGTCTTTGAACTGATGAACTGTACGAATTGCCAATTCTGGTGTGAATACTCACTAAGGTCTTAAACGCGTGCCACAATATATCGAAAAATTAAGAAAATTTCGCATGACTTCATGAGCATTCACTGAGATTTGCCGGGAAGTAATTATTTAGGCATAAAACTGGCATTATTTTGGACTTGTACGAACTAAAGGCTCGATACATTTCGGTATATAGCCGTGCACCGCATTCTTCGATCAAAAAAACGTATCGTGAAAATCATGAGTCTAAAACATACATAGTTTTCCAGATTCAATGTCTGACGATAAAACGTTGCGATCGATCATCGTCTTATTGTGGGAAAATCCCGAATTTGAAGCAGTTACGTAGGAGTGGCGCTCTCTTCATAAATTACGATTTCTTTCCGTCGTGCTTCTACTTCAACGGTAATTTTCTATTTATGCAAGAGACGCGTGTTCTTGTTCGTGGTAAGTTTAATCGCACAAGCCGGCCGTAGGGTCTGCCTCCCAGCATTGTCAGGGACAATGCGTCTCACAGAGACATCGGAGTCTCCTGATTACCAATCGCTCAAGAGCACGTTCTATTTGTCAATTTCATTCCTTGTGCTCAGGATCTGGCTTGGATTTTGGCTCCATCGTTGACGAACGTGCATGATGAGGAGTTGTCTGATTCCTTGGTACAAGCAATACGTTGCCATCGGCTGAAAGCTGCAGACTATATTCGTACGGATGATACTGGTTCCCGTCGGGATCGCGTAACGACTGAAAATAATGAATTGCGCATTTTTCAATGATCAATCATGTCGAAAGGACCATTGAGAAATTATCTTTAGGTGATTATATCTATAAAACTGATCAGTCGATAACCTTGAAATTTTGCACGTCTCAAGTATCGTTGCAAAGATATAAGACTGTCCGTCACTTTGCGCACAATGTCACTTAAATACTTGGCTGCGTATACAAAACGCATAACTATCAAAATTATATAATTTTACTAACCTGGAAAACGTGACGGTAAAGCTGACTGAATTTGTCTTTGACGCGTTGTCTTTCGAGCAGCATAAAGTCTCGGTCGCGTATCAGTCTCATCTTGCGATCGCGCATCTCTTTAACCTGATCAGCTAGACTTATGATCTGATCGAGTTTGCGTTTACGGCAGTTTTGCGCAGCAACCTTATTTTTCCCGCGCCTTCTAATGTCACGTATAAGCGACAATTGGGCCTCGCTGAGATCGTATTTACTGAGACGTTCGTTGAACTCGTCCATCGGCAGATTTATAATATCGTGAACGGCAATCGGGACGTTTAGCGACCGGGCACGCTTCTCGTCACGCGTCAGGTGCTCGTCCACCTCGCTTTTACGGACTGTAAATTTAATCATTTGAATTATAACATAATCTAATATTAACATTATGTATATTTCATAAAATCTTAATCGTCGCAAGACGATATCGATTATGACGATTACATACTTTTTTTATCGCGTGAAAGTGGTCGTTGTAGCGATCCTGAGCTCTCAGCCGGCATATGATAAGTATGATTGTGATGCACGTGCTCGATCGCGCTACGAGGAGATTGATGACGAGAAAAATCGACGCTGCAGCTGTATTTCATTTCGGGCTGTGGACCGGCCGCACCCTCGATCGGTCCGGAATAAGCGTTACCCGGTGCACCAGCACCGACCGTCTGAGAATCGTACTCGTATTTTATTGGTGTCGTTGGATGAGCACTGGCACCTAAAGGCGAACCTGAAATAAAAATTATTCCTTATTTCACAAACTATGAAGACAAAATTGCCGGAAGCTATAAACTTTTCCGCTCAATATTTCTTCAAGGTTCACGAGCATGTGACCAATCGAAACTTACCGGTTTCTTGCTCTTGGAAATATCGCTTAGCGAACATTTGATGTTTCTTTTGCGCAACGGGTGGAACACCTCGGTCAGTCGGACAGCGCTGGGAGCCACCGTTTCTTCCGGAAACGGAATAGGTACAGTCATAGGGCATCCGGTATTTGCTGCAAAGAGAAATTTGTAATTTATTTGACTTTCCTATTTTTAAATCTATTTATAGAATCGAGGATAAAATGTAGGTAGCTAATATTAACTGACAATGAGGTACGAGATATTTGATGGATCACAAAGTATTTTACCTAGCATAGTCCATCGAATAGTGAGAATCTGGTTGAGTATGACTTGAATTTGAGCCTGTCTCCATCCATTCGCCATCCGAGAGGGATGGCACTCGCTCGCTTCCCATACTGCTGACCGCGCTGTCACTCGAGGCGTCCATCCTCTCGTCCGTTACACCGGGGAGAACTGTTACTCCTGTCGCCGACGTTGGTGTACCGGCTGCCGCCTGTACACCCGGCAGAGCAGCCGCTCCAGTTGGTCCTGATGCATTGTTGCTACTATTATCGAGCATGCGCATAGTGTACATACCTGCAATCACAAATAAAATACGACAATGAATAATAGTAATATTTTTTACACTAAAAAGAAATTATGCCTTGAAAATATCTAAGGTAATCACTAATAATAAAAAATCAATCACAAAAACGTAGTTGCGGCTCTCTGAAAAATAGCTCAGCTCTAGATCAAATTTTAAATAAAAATAAGTATTTCAATAGAGTAAAGATCAATTGAAATTGTCAGTTTTAAATTAATGAAATCATAAACACCAAATTTAATTTATCGAATATTCAGAAAATTACAAGTCAATTAGGATTAGATCCAAAGCAAAAGTAAGTTTCAATGACGAGTCGACACAATGTCCAAATATAATTTAAAAAAATGCTAAACACTTAACTCGAAATTAGAGGAAAATTGATATTAATATGGTCAATCGATCGTTATCTCAAGTAGGATTCGAGGAAAGCGTACACATTTCTCGTTTAAAAACTAGCATGATATTTAATCGTGAAATAAGTCATATCCTACGATTTAAAAAAAAATGCTGATGTGACATTCGCGGATACCGCGTCTTTTTCTCGGATGTTTCTCTCTCTCATCTCGTATCAAGTACGTGACTGGTCTCACGTTGCTATCCGAGTTATCGCATCATCGCTCTTTCTCTCTCCCTCTCACTCTCTCCCTGACAAGCGGTCTTTCCGTCGAGCAACATTTCCTTTTGTGTACATTAGCTAATGAATCCAATCTATCGCCAAACCTGGACGAGTTTCTCGAGGACTCTCCTTTTATCGAGAACCTCAATTTTATTTCGCTATTCCTCAATGGTCGTATCTGATATAAAGTGTGAAAACGAACAATATAAAGAATCGATGATTCCCAGTGGCGATTGGGTCGTGTGGCATGTGCTCACGTGCATTCTTTTATTAAACGCGAATAAACGCATGTACCTCCACATTTTGAAAATGAAAATGAACGACAATCGACCAGACGACAGATACGCGACAATTTTTGTTCAAATTAATTCATTTAACTCGATAAAATGTTCTGAAACAATTAAAAACACAAAATGCACCTACGGGAATGAAATCACAATTTTGAAGTGGGAAAGATTATAAATTGATCGAATAACGGGTTTTAACAAGTCCAGCGGAAATTGAAGTTGTACCGCCAGCATTCAGAAAACGTACAATCATATAAATATACTATTTAATAATGGTATAGAAAACATACGATATATAAGTATCTAGAAGTCTTGGTTCTCTTATTAGAAACTAATACAAGAAAGTATCTCCACATTCTGAAAATGAAAATGAACAACAATCGACCAGACGACAGATACGCGACAATTTTTGTTCAAATTAATTCATTTAACTCGATAAAATGTTCTGAAACAATCAAAAACAAAAAATGCACCTACGTGAATGAAATTACAATTTTGAAGTGGAAAAGATTACAAATTGATCGAACCATGGGTCTTAACAAGTCCAGCGGAAATTGAAGTTGTACCGCCAGGGTTCAGAGAACGTACAATTATATAAATATACTAATGAATAATGGTATAGAAAACGTGTGATATATAAGTATCTAGGCGTCTTGGCGAGTAATGAGGAAATTTACATACAGCCATTAAAAGTCTAAAAACAAACGATCTACCTGTACACGATCTAGGCACGGTTTTGAACCCTTTGAAATTGAGCTCTCGTTATATCTTATCCTGCGCGATTAATGCATATAAATCTACACATATATAACAATATAGGTACGCTTTGTTTGACGACGTAACGTGCAAAGAGATAAAACGCAGCGACAAAACATTATGTAGTTGACCTCGACGCTCGGTGTAGTAACCGGTATGCGTTACGAGCGTACGAAATCATCAACGAACAATAAATTCCTATCGCATTATAAATTATACGATCGGCAGAACGGATTGCATATACACTATCGAAAATTTTTCTCTGACTCATCACATATATAGACACTTTTTTTCTCTCTCTTTCTCTTTCTCTGTGTGTGTGATACTAAATGGATCACATCTGTACATCTGGGAATGTGTGCGCTTGTGGTTTTTTTTTCAATATTATATTACTACATGGCTATAAAATCCTTTTACACTGCAAACTGTATAAAGTTCATCCTATCGCATAAATCGTAACCCATAACTATGCGCTATTCTGCGTATCGAATTTGATACAAATAAACACAGATGATGTAATCGTGATAATGAATTTCAAGTATGTTTATTCCGGGGGATTAAGCACATATGCTAGGTTTATCATAATCAATGTAAATAAATAAATGTTCTGGGAGAAACAAGCGAGATTAGTTTATTCCTTGTGTCGAACTAGTCGAGGTTTGAACATGAACCCTTTCTATCATCGTATAGGTAGCTAACTCAAATTGCTTAAATTTTACCTCTCTCCATGCACGAAGGGTTAATACGTTTATAAAATAATATGCGAAAATGTGATAAGTCAGAATTTTCAAAGACCTAGAATTTTTTCTAGTCAGTAGAAATATTGTTTCACGTGGATTAGTTCTTTTTTTTTTAAATACAAGATTTGTTTGGTTATCGTTATTGATCTTGTTCTATCACGAATTACAATAATGGGAATAAACGCAAGGCAAAGAATTGACAAATTTCGTACGAATATTGCAGTCTTTACGCACAATGAATGAATTTCTTGAGGAAACGTTGAGAAAGTGTGCAATGTTTTTGTACAAGCAATGGAAAGTACACAATTTCATTCTGGCGATAGAATTTAATTTTTGTTAATGCTCCATTCGCAACAGTACCAATCATGCAAATAATCGGCACGCGCTTTTTTTTTGTTTACATTTTTGTTTTTTAAATTCGGGCTTTTTTTTAGCTCACAGACGATAAGCGCATGACGAATAACTATTAGTTATTTACGCGTAGTTCATAAATACACGTGCATTTTGTTGTTTTGACTCTCGGCTCGTGGAGAGAGAATACGCCGTTTTGTATTGCTCCTCTCTTCTTTGCCGTCGTTGCAAGAGAGAACCGCGGTCGAAAGTCAGGGTCGGTAAATGAAAACGTCGACGGTCGCTTCGTTTAACCATTCAAATTACTCATGACTCGACAATTTTAAGTCGCACACACAATCGCATACGCCACGACAAACCGGCTTATCTTTATCTAATCACGTGACAGTATATACGTTTAAACTATCGTAAAAAAAGCGAGCGAGGCGACTAGTAGTCTCCGATTACGAAAGTATGTCGGTGCTCGGAACGAAATTCGCTAATTTTCATTAAAGGCTTGCACAAATCTTTGAGCTTAACAGAATGTAAAAGATTCGTTGTAAAAACTAGAACAATTTTCAGCAAATTTTATTATCGAAACAAGGCAGAGTGTTTTTTTTTAAATATTTATATCATTGACTTTTTAAAATTATGTAAAAGTTTAAAACGTTGCTGGCTAGAAATTCAATTCCTTTCTCCTACAATTGCTTAATTTTATTCATCTCGATTGAAGGAAATAATTATCGCTGCTTTATTCAAACTATCGATACTGCGTTACTTTTGTATTTATGATAAATGTCGTATTGTTTGTGAAAATTATACATACACGGTACGTACACGATGACACCCATGCTCGCCATTCACAAACCGTAGTTTCAGCACGGTTTGACTCGTTCGGCCAAAACGAGGGCGAATATTCAACGAGGAACGAACCGGCGACACGACGCGATGTTCCTTCACAATGTGAGGAATTTCACTAAATCCACTCCGATTAGATTGGAGATCGCTCGATTTAGCGATATGTAAAAGCACAAAATCTTTTAACACATTTCGTTGGTTATTTTGCTCTTTTCGTTTGTGAAAACACGTGTGATTTAAGCGCAACAACACAACGACGGTCTAGATAAATCGAGAAATTTTGCGGTGTAGTATATACTGTAATGCTTATAACAATACATATTATCAACGAAAATCTAATCGTCAAGATCGCCTGCACGACGATATTCGCCTTTTTCCTCGTGTCAGTCGTTGCGAAAATTTTGTTTCCACGCGATACGAAAAAAAAGATAGTTCCTCGCACTTGATTGTTCCAAAAAATTGGATTTCCCGCTTTTATATTTTTATTTTCGCCTTTTATCGTCCTCGTTTGATTCGATACGTGTATAATCGCGATGTTTGAGTTCCGGGTTTTCGTCTTTGTTTTTCCAAAATTCACTTTTTTTTCTTGATCTTTCTTTCCGTTATTTTTTTTTTTTGCAGTGCGAAATCGTTGATGTTGACTGTTACGAGAGCACGGTGAAACTTGTAGGCACTCGGTGCTGTTACAATCTCGTTCTTTGGTATACGATAAGGGGCGACGACGAAGCTCGCGATATACGAAGTTATTCGTTTTTTTTATATTCGCCCATTACATAGCGGTCGATGTGTGTAAGCTCGGCTAGCTATTGGCCAAGGGTCAACTTCACCGTGTGCGACGTATCTGACGTTAAGCCACGCGTATATGTCGATACATATAATATTCGTATCTTCTTCCCTCTCTCTCTCTCTCTCTCCTCTCTCTCTCTATCTCTGTTTCTATAAATATATATAGCGAACGATAAGCTTGCAACGTCATCAAGCACGTGCTAGGCCGGTTTTATTCGATATATGGCGGTGGTTGGATCGAATCGAACATCGGTGATGCTGCCAAGAACAAATCATCCGTCAGTTTCGCTCTAGAGTTACACAAAGAATAATTGTTCATTAACAATGCACTTAGAAAATGCGTGGCGGGTCGTTTCGTTTAATTAAAAAACAAAAAAACCTTTATTACGAGTTTAAAATATTTTTATTACCCAAGTTTATCGACGATTTTTTTAACTACGTAGCAAATCGATTTTATACGACGCTCTAAGTACGAAAAAAAATTGTGTTAACGAGGTTTGTTTATGCTCTCTGTCCTTTTTTTTCTCAGGCATGGAATGTTTTATCAATTTTGGGGAATTATACAGTCGATGAAATCAAACGTTTTTATGGACACTTTAATCGTTGGTGCTCAAAATTTCTCACTTTTTGGAATTATAATTTTTTTGTAATTTTTGCCCGTTGTTTTTTGTCAGAATTATTATATACACTTGGGTATAAACGTTATTTAAACAAATCACATTATTCCTTATTATGCGATATCGATAGTTCGATCGGTAAAAAAAATAAAGTTCCGAAACGACTTTTAATACAATTCGTTCGTTTATACGTAAACGAAAAACATCGTACGATCTTGCGAAAGAGAAGTAACGTAAACGATCTGCCGGAGTTTCGTACGTACTATCTCAAAATCATTTCTCGAACTGAGCACGAGGATATTCGTTCCCAAGAACCGCCGTTACGATAACGAAATGCCTAATCAGCGAAAAACATACCTGGCCGTCCCAGGTCTGTCGCGCTTTCAATCGCCCCCTCTCTTTCTCTGTTTTTTGAATTCTTTCTAACCTTTCTTCCGATCGCTCAGCGAGATTTTTCCTTATTTTACGACCGCAAGATTTTAGACTCAAAAAAATACGAGGAATTATTGCGTTATACGCGCAAACTAAAAAAAAAAACCCGAGACTCTTTCTCACACGGATAATATTTTTGTTAGCACACTGTTTCGCGAACGAAAATCATCTTCGTAAACGTGTTCTTTTTTTACTTATGAGAAACAAAATGTAACTTCCAAAGTCGTTTGAAAAACTTCTTTTTTTTTTCGCGGGAGCGCAATTTTTATGTTTCGCGTTAAATTGCTTTTTATAGAGACTGCTAGTCTCCGTTTGTCGGTCGTCGCACACACTACTGTCCTGCTTGATGCGAACTAAATGCCAGGTTTGAATATCGTCGCTTCCCACCTTGCGCGTTTCTCAAGTCTCGACGTTACCACCCACCACTTCGCCAATCGAAAGTGATTTTACTGCCACAATAATTTGTCAAAAATATTTTTTTTTTCTTTCGAATTATCGACGTACATCTTAGTCGTAGTTTGACGTAGAAACAACTCGTTTGGGTTTTCCCAAAAATAATTCAGAGATAATATTCTTCCTGGAATAGCGAAAAAAAAAACACAGTGAGTTGGTAATTTGAAGTAAATAAAAAGTAATAAATGGATAAAAGTGTGATTAAATTAAAAAAAAAGCTCCTTTCCTCTGGTCAGTGGCAAAACAAATAACACAAAATACATAAACTATGTGTTAATTGACTCTGTGTCATCGAATCAAAAATCTGTAATATTTTTAATCCTTCATCTTTCCATTATTTTGTACTTCTATTATGAAAAAATACGAATTACAACGAGGTACATATAATATTTAGGTACATAAGCTTTATAAATCCAAAATTTTGAAGAAATATTTTACTTTACATTGCTTTAATTTTATTTTAATTAGTACGTTTGCTGGTATTAATTAATAGTAATTAGCAATAGTAGAATACTTTAATCAGTGTATTTTTTTATTGTCATTAAAAACAAATGATATTTGTTCTTTAGAAAAACGCTACAAATTAATTCCAACTCCTAATATTATTATTATCATTATTTTCATTATTATCAGAATCATGCGCTAAAAACAGTGAGAGATTTGAATTCTCCGTATCAGCTTCGATAAGTAGCTCAAAAATAATATCGGCCCAAAGAAAATAACGTTGAAACAAAATTAGCGCCGTAAAGCGATCGTAACGAGACAAACGATAAGTTTCGAAATTGTAGCGCCGAGTTGTACATCGGTATGAAAGGACATATAACCGTTACATGCGTGAAAGTGCGTGTGTGTATGTGTGTGTGCGAGATCGACCAAAGCCAAAACCCCGGCACAAGAGAGAAGGACAAAGCTCCTCCAACGAGTGCGAACAAGTATGCGCAAATCATTATATATTTTATAGGCAACGCGTAGTGGGAGTGCGCGTTGCGAAAAAGCGTGAGCTCTGAATTAACGGCGAGCCGCCTCTGGCAGCACCTTTGTCATTGCAATATACGTGTACGCGATTAGGGAGGAGGTGAGCGAGGAACGTTATCTCACCGAGTGAGAAATACCGAGTCACGTGGTAGGTAGTACGATGATAAAATAGGCTAAGAAAACGGATCGAGAACAAAAGTAACGAAGCTCGTGATACGCGTGTATACTATACGAAGATACGAGGTATTATGTTTAATGTCATGTTTTTCCAACGACTCGATGTTACTATATTTCAAAAACTTGTCTGAATTCTTGGTCAACGATTTGTCATGATTAGAAATATGAAAACGTAATTTTCATTCGTTTTGTATTTTAAGAATTTTTTTTCAACAAGTTGCAACACAACATAATTTCTGACTTACGAATTTTTCGAAAATAAGATTTAACGATTATGGGGAAATTATAGATTCGAATGTATGCTTGTGAAATTTATTGAATTCGTAGAGTTTTGAATATGTGGCATGTGGGCTATGAAATATCGTATGGAATACACGCACATTTATAAACGTAGATAAATTCTTGTGTATGTATATATATATAATCGATACGTTAAAAATACCGGCATTATCGGCCTCTCGCAATTAATGAGACATACCGGCATGCGTTTGCGATTCGACCGATACTCGCATTTATCAATTTATAAATTTTGTAGACAACACGACGCGTTCGACGGTAGAAGGTCGACTCGTTGATCAGTTTTATATCGAATTTCTCGAATATAAAAAGTATATTTTTTTTTATCATTTATGATTGATGTAATCAGTGTCAATTCTATATGGAAATAGTCTTTCTTCTCGGATCGATTAATTCGTAATTAGTAGTAGGATTTTGATAATACTTTCTATCGATTTTTTTCCCTCGATATCGCTACTTACTGAAAATATTAAAATTCCATTAATAAAACAAAATTATTCCTGCGCTTACTGAATTTGTCAAGCGAGTTTGATTCTCGTTCCTAAACCGTTATGAAATTTTCATACAGTTAGCAATTAAATTTAATACTTGAAATTATACAATTATATTTAATCGAAATTTAATCAATATCTACAAATTATTCCACCTTTTTACTCGATACTAATCCACGAATTATAATGGTAATACGTATTATTCGATTTCTGATCTATTATTGTAGATAACAGATAAAACTGTTCCACTCGAATCGACAGATATCGAAATAATTATGCAAAATATATCAATTTTTTTGTTTCCACCGATCGTCGATGACTGTTTCATCCAGCTGTCTCACTGACGTATTAGATGAAAATGCGCGAGTGAAAGGAGTGGCGCGTCAGAGTGAATCAATTCCGTGGCTATTATTACGATCGGCTTGGCGCAAGTGGCGCGAGATGTAGCGAACGCAAAAGAAGGGAATGACTCACTGGCGAACGACTTTGTGACACACACAGGAGAGGAGAGAATACTCGAAGAGTCGAGATACTCGGTTTGGGACCGCGGGGTATAAACCCGAAGATGAGTCTCTCGTGACGAAGTTTAATATAAGCGAGTTAGTCCA
Source organism: Netelia fuscicornis (assembly GCA_946811545.1). Lineage (NCBI taxonomy): Eukaryota > Metazoa > Arthropoda > Insecta > Hymenoptera > Ichneumonidae > Netelia > Netelia fuscicornis. The sequence goes on along the minus strand of OX328011.1, from coordinate 20,580,491 downwards.
TTGAAATGTTACAAAAATAAGGCCTAACCCTGCATTTATCAAAGTCAGCAATTTTTTTTTTTTGATGCATAGGGGATGGTATAGGAAGCTTAAGTCCAAGTTTGTGGGGTTGTAACCCTTGAGGAAAACCCGCCATCTTGAAAAAGGGTTAAAACAATTTTTGGGTTATAACAATGAAACTATCCACCGCGCAAGAAAATTATGCCGTCGTTTTTTGTAGGAAATTAAATCCTCTACAAATTCACTCTCTTGACTTTTTGCCGTAAAATCGAAAATAGCAAAGTTATTAACAATAAATGACAACAAATGGAAAAACATCGTTTTTTTGAGTCGCTGTAACTTTTTATTTTTTCATTTTTCAGAAAAATTTATTCTTAGAAATTTTTTGGCGCTCCTTGAGACGAACAAATTCCACCCCTTATTTTTTAAATTTCGTTTATTTTAAAGGATTTTACAGCCATTCAAAGGTAAAAATGTGCGTCGGCACATCATACTTTGGGTTTGGGTTTAAAATCGTTGTATTGATATAACAGGAAAACTATCCACCGCGCAAGAAAATTATTTCATCGTTTTTTGTAGGAAATGGAATTCTCTACAAATTTGCTCTCTTGACTTTTTGTTATAAAATTCAAAATACCAAAGTTATTAACAAACAACGATAAAAAGTGAATGAGTAATTTCTTTTAAGTCGCTCTAACGTTTTGTTTTTGCATTTTTCAGAAAAATATGTTTCGAGCTTTTTGATAGAGGATTTTTAGACGAATAAATTTCACCCCTCATTTTTTAAATTTCATTTATTTTTAAAGATTTTACAGCCATTCAAAGGTAAAAATATGCCTCAGCACATAATATTTTGGGTTTTGGTTTAAAATCGTTGTATTAATATAACAGAAAAACTATCCACCGGGCAAGAAAATTGTTTAGTTATTTTTTGTAGGAAATTAAATTCTCTACAAATTTGCTTTTTTGACTTTTTGTCGCACAGTCTAAAATATCAAAGTTATTAACAAACAACGACAAAAAATGAAGGAGTAATTTCCTTTAAGTCGCTCTAACTTTTTTCTTTTCATTTTGCAGAAAAATATATTCAATGCATTTCGATAGAACATCTTCTGACGAATAAATTTCAATATAAATGTGTCAACTTTTGTTTCTTTATAAAGATTTTACAGTGCTGCAAAGGTAAGTGTCGGAGTACTCGAAAATAGACATAAAAATGAACGATTATGCGTCGTTTCTTTGCAAATTTCATTAATTGCGGAGGACAAATTTTATTTGTTGCTATTGCAATGTTCATAATAATTAGTTATGAACTCTTTTCCGCGCCACCTACGAGGAGTTAATAATAATAATTAGTTATGAACTCTTTTCCGCTCTACCTACGAGGAGTTCATAGCTAATTATTATGAATATTGCAATAACAACAAATAAAATTTGTCCGCCGCAATTAATGAAATTTGCAAAGAAACGACGCATAATCGTTCATTTTTATGTCTACTTTCGAGTACTCCGACACTTACCTTTGCAGCACTGTAAAATGTTTATAAATAAATAAAAGTTGACACATTTATATTGAAACTTATTCGTCAGAAGGTGTTCTATCGAAATGCATTGAACATATTATTCTGTAAAATGAAAAGAAAAAAAGTTAGAACGTCTTAAAGGAAGTTACTCCTTCATTTTTTGTCGTTGTTTGTTAATAACTTTGATATTTTTGATTTTACGACAAAAAGTTAATAGAGTAAATTTGTAGACAATTTAATTTCCTACAAAAAACAACTTCATAATTTTTTGTGCGATGGATAGTTTTCCTGTTATATCAATACAACGATTTTAAACCCAAACCCAACATATTGTGTGCTGAGGCATATTTTTACCTTTGAATGGCTGTAAAATCTTTAAAAATAAATGAAATTTAAAAAGTGAGGGGTGAAATTTGTTCGTCTAAAAATCTTCTATCAAAAAGCTCTAAACATATTTTTCTGAAAAATGCAAAAACAAAACGTTAGATCGACTTAAAAGAAATTACTCGTTCACTTTTTTGTCGTTGTTTGTTAATAAATTTGGTATTTTGAATTTTACGACAAAAAGTCAAGAGAGCAAATTTGTAGAGAATTCCATTTCCTACAAAAAACGATGAAATAATTTTCTTGCGCGGTGGATAGTTTTCCTGTTATATCAATACAACGATTTAAAACCCAAACCCAAAGTATGATGTGCCGACGCACATTTATACCTTTGAATGGCTGTAAAATCTTTAAAAATAAACGAAATTTAAAAAATGAGGGGTGAAATTTGTTCATCTCAAGGAGCGCCAACAAATTTCTCTGAACATATTTTTCTGAAAAATGCAAAAACAATAAGTTAGAGCGACTTAAAGGAAATTACTCCTTAATTTTTTGTCGTTTTTTATTAATAACTTTGGTATTTTTGATTTTACAACAAAAAATCAAGAGAGCAAATTTGTAGAGAATTTCATTTCCTACAAAAAACGACGGCATAATTTTCTTGCGCGGTGGATAGTTTCATAGTTATTTTGCAAAAACTATTTCACCCCTTTTTTCAAGATGGCGGATTTTCCTCAAGGGTTACAACCCCACAAACTTGGACTTAAGCTTTTCATACCTCCCCCTATGCACCAGAAAAAAAAAATTGCTGACTTTGATAAATGCAGGGTCAATGTAACATTTCAATGGACTAAGTGGCGTTACCACAAGACCGAGTAAAATAAACGTACACCGTTTCGTTACACCGATACTTCTCTATTTCACGTATACGAGGAATATTTATGTTTCACGTACGCCGAACTGTATTTCTCGAATATCGGTACTCCCGTCTTTTTCGAGCGGTCCCGCGAAACTTACTCATCTCACGGACGAGACTGATGTGGACTCGGAGTTAATGCTCGATGCTATGAAACTGACACCGAGAGGACTCGCGTCTGTTTCTTACCGTCTTCTCATTTTCCTCCACGACGAATCGAGGAAAATTGTCTTGAGTTTGTCACAAATCCGCTGTTAAAGAAGGAGATAAGACGACTCGTTGATTAAACTACAGAATGTTAAATGAATTTTTTTTGTTTAGTCAAAGCTTTGATTTTATAATGAATTTTCTAATCGAAAGAAAATTTGGGTTATTGTGATTGCCGATGTTAGACGATCGGTACAAAATTTCACTAATTTTAGGCGAGATTTTGTCAGTGATATTCTCGACTGAAAGAATGTTTAATAAGAGATCGACGATTGATCTTTCTTTCGGTTACGTTTTTAACTCTTTGCCTATCGTGTTACGAAGGAACGAAAATATCATACGTGATATAGTTATAATTTGCCAGATAATTTTGAAAATATTGTCTATACGAGCTCGAGTTTTGGATCGATGATTTCAATGTTTATTGACGAATAGCGATAATGATTTTGGTGTAATTTTATAGGATTCATACGTTTCAAGGTTGCTGAGATATGGAATCCGATTTTCTAGGAATCGCACGTGTGATCGGCTGTGCCGATACATAAGTCTCTGGGTAGCTCGGTCTTCTCCTTCTCAGTTCAAGATTAATACGATCCCGTCACCGATTAATGATTCTCCTCGTCACGTGCAGGGACAAAATATCTAAACAGCGATAAAACTTTAGGAAACGATATCGAAATTTTGAAAATAATTTATACGTCCATTGTGCGAACGATTTATTCGATAAACCCATTGCGCTTCGTTTTACGTAATATAAATTTCGAACGATTTATTACATATAATAGTCGCAAACGTAACAAACCTGTTAAGTCAAATAATTTCTTAAAATAAATGAAATATCTGATTATACGTTATTTACCTTTAGTTTCTCGTTGTATCGAACACATTTTATAATCGCTGCATCCGAATGATCGATCGTTTCATTTTTAAACCGCACGCGCACGAGTAAATTCAAAATTGTTTAAATTACGACAAAAACAAAGACACGTGTTATCGAAAATGTAGATAACTGTTTGAAAAATTGACAAATCAATGATAAGGCAGTTTTGAAAGATCGAAACTTGGGAAATGGACTCGTTTAACATCCATCGAAATTATACAAGCTTTAATATAAATCTTGAACTCGCATGTCACAACCGGAAGAAAAATCGTCGAATCACCAAACCGGTAAATATTCATATCCGTTTCGTTCCCTCGCGACGAGTCAAAGTCACATTGTTTATTCGCCAATTCGTCTCGCATTCTATAACGAGAGGAGCGACTTTATCGTCGGCGAGGCGATACGAGAGTTGAACCATACGTGTGACATCGACACCGAGCTATCGTCGATAAACCATTCCTCACATCCGGCAAACGTCAAAATTTTCGAGAGGCGATTTCCGAATATCGTTCGAACGGCCCTTCGAACATTTATGAACTTATTTATTCATAACTTTATTAATTTATAAACTTTTTATCACAGACTAGACCATCAGCGTGACTTTTCCCATTGGCTCTTCCATGGTACGTGACAAATTTAATCCTTACGGTCGTTGATAACACATTTGGACAAAATATTAAAAAAAACTTTTTCCCCGAGAACAAACTTACTGTCAATATTGTATTCCCTTCGGAGTTCAATTTTACACACGATAAGTAGTTTGAAAAATGTTTTTTAATTTATATTTCGTTGTACGTGGCGTTTTCAATTCGGTAAGGATTTTTCGCGATAACGATCGCATTTTCATGGAATTGTCGATCGTTTCTCGTTAGAACGACTGTAGGTTCTCGCGATGTTCGTGTGTGCTCGCGGCCACGGTTAAAACTGCGCTTTTTCGCCATACGCCATATACGACTTCTCGACAGCCTCCTCCTCTCCTTCTTAAACACGTGCATCGTTGGTCGGGCACGTTCTCCAGCGAGTAACTCGATGTGTGTACAACGTGTATGTCTCCTACACACACATATAAATAAATATATATACATATATACATGGTCGACCGTCTTTGTAGACTCCGATAGCCTCGGACGCGAAGCGTGCCTGCTACAAACAAGATAGAAAGAGAGGTGTGAGAGATAGAGATTCTTGTGCGCTAGCACCGATTAGAGAAATGCGATCATCGTCGGGCGTAGGTGGTGACGTGTTTCTTCGCCACCTACTACATTTGCATACGCCAGTTCTCCATCGTTATATTAATTCTCGTTATGGAATTTGAATTTCTTTCGTATTCGAGGTCGAAATGACTCAAGTGCTCGTTCGTGCGTGACAAAAGAAATTTCAACGATGAAACAAGAAATGATCAAAGGCGATATTACCCAGGGATACAAAATAAATGTTAAATTATAAGAATACGTTACAAGATATTTGCGAATATTATAGAGAAATAGAAAAAGTTTGTAGGAAGAAAGGGAAGGAGGAAGCAGAAGTAAGATGAATGCAAGAAAAAGAAGAAGAGGTAAGATACAAGGGAAGAAACAAGAGGTAAGAAACATTTCAAGTTTTGAAATTAGATGTAAGATTTTGTAAAAAACTTTGGGACAAAGGTGGGCAAGTTAAACTACCTAATAACAATAATAAGAAGAATATGATAAATATAATTGACGAATTTTGTTTTTAATCGAATGTAAATAAGGTAGGGAAGCAATTTTTTTTTCGAAATATCGATGTGGATATGAAAATTCGTAATGTAAACAATGACTTTCTTGAACAAAAAGATCAAACGCAATATTACCGAGATATACAAAATAATTGTTAAATTATAAGAATATGTTACAAGACATTTGCGAATATTATAGAGAAATAGAAGAAGTTTGTAGGAAGAAAGGGAAGGAGGAAGCAGAAGTAAGATAAATACAAGAAAAACAAGAATAGGTAAGAAACAAGGGAAATTAGATGTAAGATTTTGCAAAAAACTTTGGTACAAAGGTGTGCAAGTTAAACTACCTAACAATAATAATAAGAAGAATATGATAAATATAATTGATGGATTTTGTTTTTAATCGAATGTAAATAAGGTAGGGAGGGAATTTTGTTTGGAATATAAATGTGAATATGAAAATTCGTAATGTAAACAATGACTTTCTTGAGAAACCGTAGAAATGAGAAAGAAGCCGATTATCCGAGTACAGTTTAAGAGCCATCGAGCGCACGTGACCCACTCAGGAACAAGGGTATCGCCTCTCGCGGCGCGAATTCCAATTAAAGCAGCGCACACTACGAACGTAACATTTGTGCGCAACGTGCACGGCACGCTACGGTAGTTTGCGCGAGAGCACGAACAGCACGAAAAACATGCTTGGCTTACACACGTGCTCGCCGCCTCGATTTTACCTTGGCTGATTGTTGTTCTTCATTTTTGTCGTGAATCGTCACGAAAATTTTTTTTAAAACGTGTATTAAAATTATATAAATCCATATGAGAATTGATAAGAAGTGGCAAACGCGTGTGGAACACGCGATAAAATTGTTGGCGATTAATGATTTTTGAAATTAACAAATTCACTATGGCGCGAAAAAGAAACCGTAGAAAACGAGGTTTTCAATGGTTAATGACTCTCAAGGTAGACCATCCACCAAAAACATTGGTCGTAGGTCTATCTCATAAATAAAATGTAAAAATGATGTTCGTCTGGATGCAATAAAAAACAAAGATTGTAAAAAAAATATCATATTTAGAACACGTGCGTTATACAGAGCTCTCATTCGGCTAAAGCGTCGATGCGATTTAAATGTATTAATGTAAATACATATCCTTCTTGCCAAAAATCTTTCCCGGGAAAAAAATATTAAAAAACAGGACAAATTTTCCAATTACATTACATAATTGTAAGTTCACTGAACATAGTCGATTCAGAATTGGATAAAAGCTATGCCGAATTGATAAGCGATGATTAGTAACGATTACTTGCGTTCTGACAAAACGTTTTTTGAATATTTACATTCCTACATCGAGTATCCACCAAACGTGCATTATTATTTCTTGAAACAATGTCGCAGTCCAAGGACAAAGAACGGCGCACGTATGTACTTTTTCTTTAGCGATGAGAGAGGGAAAATTAAAATTGTCAATTGCCCGACGAGCATGCAAAGACGGAAAGAAGAACTAAAATGTTCTTCGATCACGATCGTGCGGCTAACCTGGCAGTCCTATTACATATATAAATTTACCGTAGTCTCTGTCTTCCTCACTCTCCTCAAACTTTTCGACCCCGAGCGAGTCACCCAACGGGTTGCAACGACGGACAAGAAAATATATATCGAATGAAATTCCTAGCATCGTTAGATCGTTATCTATATAAACGTAGCTTCAAAATAAACCGAGTACAATGTTTCTATTTTCATTTACAATGTCAAAGGCGTAATTGCCCTATGTTGATATCGAGGCATTGTCGACGATGTCGCGAGAAAACATCAAGGACATTGATATTAGTTTCACAGGTAATGCGAGAAGTTGGAGAATCGTTTCTCGGAATTGGAGCGGTGGTTTTATAGAAAAATATTGACCAGTTACCAGTGTGTTGTTTCGAGAGAATTCTTGTTGGCCTGACTGTGCAATATATACATATTTCGAGGACCACAAACTTTCTTGCTTATATGTAGATACGTGCTGTGTCATCGAACAAAGGATATACACACTGTAGACAAAGACATCTCTCTCTCTCTCGCTCTCTATATGTGTATGTGCGTGTGTGCATAAGTCTAAAATTTAAAAAAAATTACGGCGAGATCAACGCTACATAGAAAATTCTCAGGCTTAAATATAAGGGACGAAAGTTGTAAAATAATATACCTATTTGAACTGCAAGGAATACGAAATGTACAGAGTGTCTCGTTTGAACTGGGGAGTCAGATAAAACGGGTATATGGAAATAATGGTCGAAAAAACTTAAAGAGTTGTTGTAAAACGGATATAAATCAATTTTTGCTTTCAAATTCTTTTTGAAGAAATGTACATATGGCTATTTGCTTTTCCAACATTTCAGCTAATTCTCAAAGTTCCTCTGCGAAGAAGCGAAAAATAAGCTGTTGTTGGTAGAAGAAGACAACAAATATCATATCAAAGATTATAAAGTAAGACTGAAATAATTAATGTTGGTTGAATTATCATGGAATTCCCTATATGTATACATATAACGCATGTAATCGTATAACACTAGTGTGCTGTAACTGTCGTATAAGCACGATGAGTCAGCTCTATCGTGGACTATATTCGCAATGTGGCGTACTATTTAGAGAGAAAATAAATATGGTTAGGCCAATAATGAGCGAGGTTAATTCGTTTCTCGACGCCTCGATCGATCAATGAATATCCAATTGTCTCGCAAGAAAGATATCGAGTAATCGAGTGAGCATCGAACGCTCTTCAGTTTCGTCACACGAAGAAGGAACACACACATATAATGGCTACGACGTGAGAACTCTATGAATAAACATACTGAAATCACTTGTAGCACAAAAATCTTCATACAGCCATACGATATTCTTCTGTTCCATTGGATACGAGCTCAACGTAGCAACCCTAATAATATGTCTGATTTATGGGTTTTCAACGAGCTACGTGCAACGCACGTCTGTTTTCTGTAATGGTAAGGAGAACGTATTAGGTTAAATTCTGTCGATTTCCAATTTCTCAAGTGGACTGCCTGTTACCTTATTCAAGGGCCTGCGAACGGTTTCGTTGTTTCTTTTTTTCAACTGTTTAGTGCTCGGAGTTTTTTATTCTAATCCCATCATAAATTCGACACGACGACGACCGCATGTGCTTCGACCGATGCATATTTTTGGGCAGATTTCTTTTACGACGCATACAAAGCATCGACGTGTTGCTCAAGATGTGTTTAATCTATTGAATTATAAAACTAACGATTTGTCTTAGGGTTTTTTTCCATAGAAAACACGTCCCGTACTAGTAACAATTTTTTAGACAGACAATTCACACACTCACATTCATATATATGTATATATCGGCTAAAAAGCAATAACGTTTTAATGGACATGTGGAGACATCTGTCGGAACGAAATGATAGATGGATGTCATGTCGATCTATCAAAATCTTCATTGTACAAATCTATTAGTCTTTGTCTAGTAATAATGCAAAACCACACAAATTTGGTGGGTTTGAATATCAATCTACAGGAAACGAGGTCATAAAAAGATGCACATACATTGTCAGTAAAAAAAACTAAGACGGTTTAAACTCGCTCATGCGAAAATATGAAAGGAACTGAACCAGGTGCGTCTGATTCGTAGCAGGGATGTGATTACAAACGATAATTAAAAAAAGTGTTAACTTTTTAGGAAATGATTGCGATAACGCTTTTAGATCGATCTTATAGCACACCGACACCATCTCTTAATACGAAACCATAATAGTCAGTATAAGAAAACATCGGGATGTTACAGAGGTTGGAATAAATTATCCCGATTTTGAAATTCACGTTGGTTATTTGTTAAAATTTGTTGGAGAAGTAATTTACACCGATGAGGAATTTTCATGTAAATTTCACAAACATCCAATTCACGAACGAACAAAAATAACATCTTTACTATAATGGCCCGCCATTTCTTACAGCACTGAATACTTTTCGTAAACAGGAATTACGGACATGCGCACTGATACGCCGAGACGCGGGAACGTGGTGGCATTAGGAACTAATTGCTTGTTAACCAGGTACGTGCGATTTTTCTGCGCATGTTCAGTTCTCGCTGCCGACACCCCTCATGGTGAAAACGCCGGCAGCACCCCGGCGTGCACGCGGGAGAAATTTCCCTTTCTCTATTCCTTTGTGGGCTGCGAACTTTGCCGGAAGTCTCTAATCCTCTCGGATCTCCAATCAGAAAGGTTTTGCTCTCCGGCCGAGACGGTTGTCACAGCGTTCGACCATTCAACGCTTTGTTTAACCGGCACATCCATTTTCTAATGAATTAACACGCGAAAAGAAGAATCTTCGAATTAAACAACTTCGGGTGAGTCGATATATTAAGTTTTTTTTAATTATATCAATGAATGTGCAATTTCGCGTGTACAGTATTTGCTTATTAAAAGAAAATCTAGAATATTGCGAGCAAAAGTCCTATCAATTCATACTAAATTATGCGTGTTCGTACCGATAAATTGCTATTTATCTTTATAAGGAAATTATGTGTTTAATATTGTCCCGGTTTTTGCGATAAATTCAATGATACGAGAGCTTTTTCATTATTCGTGTTTAGTGGTGTTCCATTTTATTTATTCATTGCGATTGTGATCGTGACAATATTCGTTAAGTGTAAACTTTTTCATAAATATCTCGGTTACTTGCGATTCATGTTTTTCTTTGTCGTCCCTAAGACGAACATGGCCGCTTGTCTATCTGAAGGTGACCGCTGTTGTTTTTTTTCGTGCGTGTTTTGTCGACCCCTCTCAAAACTCCCGTTCTTTGTGTCTCGTGCTTAGCACAGCTTCTTTTCGGTACAAACGCTTACATCATATTTTTTCGTTGAAATTCAGTCGTGAGACCGTTGATCTTTTTTCATTGTTTTGTGACGTTAAGCTGATAAAAAAAAGTGGATCATTAGAGAGATTGCGATTGCTATTTGACGCTTTTTATTTAACAGTTGCAGCTAGGGTTAAATATATATATAATATATGTATTTTCAGGAAATTGAAATATCCAACAACAAAAATGTCTGAAGATTGGGACAATCATTTGAGTAATCCAGAACCGACTGACACCTCTTCCGTGAGTAGAATAAAAAAAATTAAATACACACACATGCATATATTTCTTAAATTTAAGTTGTTATAATTTCTATTGAAATGAGCCTCAAAGTAGTGAGAGTTTGACATAGCGCGATCAAATTATAATATGCTATAAATGGATAGTTAACAATGTCAAGTACAGCGATCCCATATTATTAATTGAATTCAACTTTGCAGTGTATCTAAAAACAAAGTAGCAGTGAAATAAATAAATATTAGTGAAATAGTTCTTGTGCAAATGCTAAATAATGTGTTTCTCTTGCAGTTTGTGGATGAAGGCCGTACGTATGGCAAAGGCCGTGGCTACAAGCCTATCAACAATAACAATAACGATTATGCGGTTGGACGGAAGTATGGAACTGATAGCAGTGGATTTGAAACTGACGAAGGGTTCAATGGTGGACGAAACAAAAGCAATGGGTTCAGTGACGAGGGTGGCTTTGGTAGCGGTAGCAATGGGTTTAATGACGAGGGAAGACGTGGCGGGGGACGAGGTGGAGGACGAGGTGGAGGACGAGGTGGAGGACGAGGAGGAGGACGAGGCAGTGGAGGTTACAGAAACCGTGACAATGATGGCATGAACAGTGGCGGAGGCGACGGATTTGACGATGACGATGGCAACTCAAGATCATCGCGTGGTAGAGGAGGCCGAAATGGCGGTCGTGGAGGTTTCAAAAATCGCAATGACGATGGTGAAGGCGGCGGTGGCTGGGGTGGTGGAGGGTTCGATGGAGACGACAATGATTTTAAATCATCACGTGGCAGAGGAGGCGGGAGGGGAGGTGGACGTGAGCGATCCAACAGAGACGATGGTGGTGGTTTTGGACAGCGTACTGGAGGCTTTGACGATGAGGATGGCGGCGGCGGCTGGGGTGGTGGAGGATTCGCTGAAGATGATGACGGTGATCGTAAATCATCGCGTGGTAGAGGAGGCGGACGGGGAGGTGGTCGTGGGCGATCCAACAAGGACGATGGTGGTGACGAGGATGGTGAAGATTCCTCTAAGCCACCGCCAGTAACATACGTCCCTCCTGAATTATCAACCGAAGATAGTGAAATATATAGCGGTGTAGATGTTGGAATCAACTTCGAAAATTACGACTCCATACCAGTCAATGTAACCGGCGATAATATACCACCAGCCGCTCAAAGTTTTGAGACCATGGGGCTAAGAACATTGGTTCTCGACAACGTCGTGAAATCAGGCTACACGAAACCGACGCCTGTTCAAAAGAACGCGATTCCCATTATCATGGCAGGGAGGGATTTGATGGCTTGCGCTCAAACAGGTTCTGGAAAAACTGCGGCTTTTCTAGTCCCTATAATCAATACACTGCTCGAACAACCGACCGAACTGAAACTTATCGGTGGTGGCTGCGAACCTCACTGTGTCGTTATATCACCGACTCGTGAATTGGCATCGCAAATTTGGCAGCAGGCCCTCAAATTTGCTAAGGATTCAGTTATAAAATGTGTCGTTGCGTACGGAGGAGTTGCGACTCAGCACGTATCACGCCAAGTGGAAAAGGGATGTCACATTCTCGTTGCAACACCGGGAAGGCTTCTCGATATGGTCGAACGAAGACGCATCAGCTTCGCCTCGATTCGTTATATGATTCTCGACGAAGCAGATCGTATGCTCGATATGGGTTTTATTGATGCTGTGAAACAAATGATGGAACATGAGAGCATGGTACCCAAGGGCGCGCGTCAGACTCTTATGTTTTCCGCAACGTTCCCTGAGAATGTGCAAACCATCGCCGCCGATTTTCTTCACGATTACTTATTTTTATCGGTCGGTATAATCGGCGGTGCTTGTACCGACGTCGAGCAGACGTTTTACGAGGTCGCCAAGTTCGAGAAGCGTGCAAAGCTCGTGGAAATCATCGAACGCGACGGCGCTGAGAATATACCAAGGACTCTCGTTTTCGTTGAGATGAAGAAGACCGCTGATTTCATAGCGGCTTTCCTTTCGGGTAACAAATTTCCGACCACCAGCATGCATGGCGATCGAACGCAAGAACAACGTGAGCAAGCACTCCGAGACTTCAAAACTGGGAAAATGCCGATTCTTGTCGCTACCGCAGTTGCCGCACGTGGACTTGACATCAAGGGTGTCGCCCACGTGGTAAACTTCGATCTGCCAAAGGAGATCGACGAGTACGTCCATCGTATTGGAAGAACCGGTAGAGTCGGTAATCGTGGTAAGGCAACGAGCTTCTTCGATCCTGAAGCCAACGCCGATCTTGTCACCGATCTCGTCAGGGTTCTTAATCAAGCAGGACAGGAAGTGCCAGACTGGCTAGCTGGCGGGGGCGGAAGCTTTGCACCGAATCGTGGCGAAAAGTTCGGTGGCCACGACGTGCGAAATGTAAGTTGCTAACGTCGAAAGAATATTTTCGTTTTCTATTTCATGTATTTATATTTTTAAGCAATCAAATTTTCTTTTTATTGCAGTTTGGCAATGATGGCACGTACGACAATCCATCAACTTTTTCGAATGCAATTGGCAACGCTGAGCCGGAGGAGGTTTGGTAGAAAGCGAAAAATAAGAGAGGTGGTCTGGACTTTTAAATTCACGACGTTAGTGAATCATTATAATACGTTATAAATCAGTTCTCAGCTTACGAGTGGGAATCGTATCAACGATTACTAAAGTTGTTACACGAAATAATTTTTTTTCTCTTGCTCATTTTTACGTTCAAAAAATCTTTTCGAAGTAAAAGCCTAGGACTATCACCTCAGTTTCAGAAATAATGTTGACCCCCAGATTTTGCGACACGATGACTGAACAATATTTGAGAAAGCGGATCAGTATTAAAACATGAGATATCTCTATTATTCATAATAGCATTCTTGATTTGTCATTAATATTAATTGAAAGATTGCGATAATTCACGGGAAATTATCGGTGTACAAGCCACAGAAGCAAGAGTTAACAGATAAACTGCCACAGAGGCTGGAACTTCTGAAATTACTTTAAGAGTTTGCTAGTTATGTGATAATGACGAATCACGATATTCGGTACTCCCGAATATAGAAATATAGGTTACTCGATATTAGTACGCAAACAACGATTTTATACGTTTTCTTTAACTATAGAATACATACAAATAAATATAAAAAGCCATATTGTCGAGTGTATAGCAACAATTTTCTGTTTATTATTATATTTCTCAACCTACACCCAACTCGCGCTATCTCATCTTTCTCCATCGCGATATGATTAATCGTATAAAAGAAAACGAGTAGAAGAAAAAGAAATCGTACTTACCGTCGTTCAGTGGCATATCCATGAGATGCAGATCCTCGTCGTTCAGCAATGAAGAGAGAAATCCGTCGGTCGTTTGATTGATGGTATCGGAAGCCGGTGCGTGGTAGTACATCATGTCGTTTGGTTCGGATTTATAACCAGCACCACTCTCGTTTCCCATCGGTTCACTGCTGTTCGTTAGGTTCATCGATGTGGCCACAGCTGATCCGAGATTCGACGGTCCACCTGTGTTCGTCAACAGTTAAGTTTTTAAACGGGACGAAAAAGAGAATGAAATACTTTGTAAGTGAATCAAAAATTCATTTTGGTAAATTCTGTTTTGTTCAATTTATTTACACCGCTCGTCAGAACAGGGCAAAAATGGAAGGAAAGGGGAGATATTTCAATTTTTTTTCTTGGGATGAATTACCTACCACCGCGGTACAATTACCGAGAGCTATTTAATAACATAAATATGTACCGTTTGTTAAGAGTTACAGATCAAAAAATATACTCACCGACATTGTGATAAGGTCCGGTGTTGTTGAGATCACCGACCGGAGGCGCAAGAGTTGCATTGTGAAGCAGCACATTGCGTTGAGTCTCGTAAGGACTGTGACTAACACCATGACCTGGATATCCAGAATGTCCTGTGTGACCAAAGTGATCGCCTGGACCCTGAATGTGCAGCAGAGAGGCTATATCCTGCCACCGTTGTTCCTGCCATCGCTGTTCCATACTCATGGCACGCACGAATGGCATGCGACTCTGAAAATGACAATATTAAGGTATTAGACAATCTGTTATTCTATTAACATTAAAAGTCAAGTAAACCAAAAAGATTACACGAATTGAATTTAACCAAATCAAATTCTCCTTCGACTACTTCTTCTTCCAACTGATAACTTTTTTACATTTCTTTTCAAAGTTTAATCTTCTGTGTTTGCTTGTTTTCTTTTTTAGGATTGCGTCGATATCGATGGATTAGCTGTCACACCGGACGAATTCCGCAGGCGCGTCTCTGCCTGACAGGTGTCAACCGGTTAGACGCAGGCGAACTCGAGAATAAGTCCCTCCCCCCTGCTGATCGCGTAGGTGTCATGGGCCACACAGACACACCGAGGGATTTGACAATATTAATCGTTCGAGAGATGCTGTACGAACATCGCGTTGGAAGGATCTTACCAATCGAGAAAGATCGTCAATCATTTTTTTCCCACACACGACAATGAATATTACTCGTTTCTGGTACGAGGAACATGCTAACGAAAAAGAAATACAAAATAAAACGAAAAGAAAACACGGGAAGATGCATGCAAGACTGCGAGAACGAGGAATTATACCGATCCGGTGAGAATACACACTGTGTACTACTAATCCACGGTAGCGTAATCATCCTCGTCGCACAATCTCGTAGTCTTAACATTTTACTTTTTCTTTTCTGTTGTTGCAGATATAGAGGGGAGTGAGAGAAATGGCAATAACACTGCGATATCAAGCGTAAGTGCGCGGCAGTCTCATTGCCTGAAGTGTCCGTGTGTACGCATTCATGGTATATCCTAATGTTCAACCTGCGGCATCTCACAGAGGATGGCAGCAAGGCCCTGATGCGCCAGGCGTAAAAAGAAGATGAATAGGTAAGGTGCCAAGTGACAGAGAGAGAAAGAGAAAGAGCGCCAGAAGATTCTGG
This sequence comes from Netelia fuscicornis, assembly GCA_946811545.1. Lineage (NCBI taxonomy): Eukaryota > Metazoa > Arthropoda > Insecta > Hymenoptera > Ichneumonidae > Netelia > Netelia fuscicornis. Next base: position 20,564,856 of record OX328011.1, on the reverse strand, counting down.
ATTGTTGTCCGGTGCATCAATCAGTGTTGCCACGGTGCAATCTGTCGAGCGCTCGACGCTTTTGCGCGCGATTCTCGCTTGTCAGCGCACCTGTCGAGTCCATGAAAGACAGAAAGAAAGAAAGAGAAAGAGAAATGTAGGCCGACTGCTGACCGTGTACCACACCACGAGATATCGTGCTGTACAGCATCGTTTGGCTAATGTGAAATTTGTGTTTCCCATGATTCAACAAGCAGCAAGCCGAGTGTCCCACAGATCGGTAGTTTTAACAAAATCGTTATTTCGAAAAAATTTTATCTCGAAGTTGTAATGCACAATTTTTTTCCGACTTCATGGGAATCCTTGTATTGTTGGCAATTGTCGCACTCAATTTTTTTAATAAGAAAACAACTGTCAATGCTTGGAAATAAATGAATTAAGGTCGAGATGTAAAATTGTACATTTACGTAGTAAAATTACAATTTGCGCTGTAAGTCACTCGATGTAAGAATTTTGATTGAGGACGGGCATAAAGAGCTGAGACAGGCCTACAATCAAAGTTTCAAAGAAGTTTATGCAAGCAGTTTGATCTATCAGGTATAAAAACGATAAAAAAAGAATGCTTTGAGCCAACTTTCAAGAGAAAAGTGATTACCAATGATCAAAAAAATGTCTAATCTTTATCGTCGACAAAGATATGGCAATTCCCTACAAGCCCACAGGAACACCCCGAGAAATTACTTTGAGATTTATTGACAGAAATCATGTTTTGGGGCAGAAGAAACTTTTCCATTTGAATATGGTTTTCTTTATTCTGTTGTAGTTGGTACATGGATGCCCTGAATATTGACGAGGATCCGGATCTAAACGAGAAGGCATCGCGAGCTAATGTGGTACACAACAGCCGTGGATTTGTGCTACTGAGGAGCCAGTGATTTATGCGCGTACGGCGCGCGATATGAGCACATTAAAACACTTCTGTACGCAGAGCCATGGAAGAGTCTCGTTGTACACGAGTAGACACGAAGAGTGTCTGGCCAACGATCTCTCCTTGGTCAGCGAGGAAGAGGAAGAGAGAAATGATCTTCCCATGAAAGTCGTGAGTGTACTGGAAACGTACGGAGGATGCTACGATGAAGCATCAGGAGAGTTGTGTCTACCGAGAAACAGGCAGATGCTTGAGCCAAGCTGTCGAGGACCTTCTAGGCCAATAGTTCTAGGAGTTGTTCTCGCAACTAATATTTCTCATGCACCGATTATCGTCCCAAAAAAATGTAAGTTTTTAATATTTTGTCGTAAGGAAGATACTACCTAATTTTTTTGTATGGTTTTTTCTGTTTTTCAATCACAGTCAAACGTCAAATTTCACGTCTCACGCCTCGGTCACGTTCATTGATCGATCAACCTGCTACTGATTTCTGTTGTCGAAGAAACCACGAGCTGCCGGCCTCTTCACAGTTTCTACCTGATCCTTTAGCTTGGAACAATTTTCATGTTTTTCTTTGCACGATCGGATCGAAAAGACCTTAACATCGGGGGAAGGTTGTGAATGAAAATATTATTGAAGACCCAGAATTAGGAATATTTTGTCGAGCACAAGAACGAAAGATGCCTTTGGCAATAGAAGAAATATTATGTTTGCCTTGACTTTCGATCATAGTGAAACAAAATTCTCACGCTATTTCAGTAGCCGAGCAGAAACCTGTTGAGTAAAATCGATTCACGAACTGTAACAATTCTATAGTTTTTTTTGTACATTCACGAGCCATGTTTTTGTTTTGTTTCAGAATAGAACTCAATCTTTATTATACGATGCGAAAGAACTTGGTCTCGCGCATACGTCGATCACGTCGAGCACTCGATTCGTGTACCGGTGCATTTACGCATTTCACAGTGAATATGACTTCACGACAGATGCGCATCGCCGGGGCATTCTCTCTAGAACGGAACTCTCGGCGTTGACCGATCGACGACTGTCTTTTCTCCCCGTCGCGTATACTTTGCTAGCTCGTCCGCTCTTCGCCTTCAATTGCTTGCGACCTTCTTACCGGTTCCGGAAATGCTATAGTGTTTTTCAAAAGTACCATGGCAAATGAGATTCAACGCGTTGACGCGATCAGTAATTCTATTTATCATCCAGTCAACGAATTCCTAGTCGGTCAATTTTTGTTACTCGATAATAATCTTCTTTTTTCTCAACTAAACGTGTCAAATTGAATATTGCAGTGCGCCTATTGCTGAATTGAGTTTGATTGACCATTGAAGCAGAAGAGGCGAGTGTGTCGGATATGGATCTTCGAGAATAATGAACGCCAATGCCGGAATAAATGAGAAAGGACAAAAGATTGTTTCAATGTGCGAAGGGAAAGAGCCTGCGTTGTACACAACGACGGAAGGAAATAGTGTATTGCCTTCAGAATGATCCTTGGTGTGCACACACGCACGCACCAAGTAAACGCATCAAACGTTCTCGAGACTTGCAGGGGGAGCTCAACGACGGAATTATATGGCAATGAGGACCTCGCACGTGAGACGTACTGGAACGGCTAATGGGTTGCGATATTAATTATGATCAATTCGTATAATCATCGGATTAATGAAGCCTCGTCGTGCATTATGAAGAACGAACAAGTGCCGGGGCTCTCGCGCAAGCTGTATCGCCCCAAGTGCATCCTAATGCATCGGTGATCAGGTAGTCGTCTCATTTCCATATCGCGAGACTCTCATTTCTCTTATTAAAAGTTTTATTTTCTTTTTTTTCACAGGCTCGTTCTCGGCCTATCTCACGATCTTCTGCGTTCCATCGACTCTCGTTTCTCATTCTGCTCCGTCTCGAGAGAATCGTAACCCCCGGCAAGTGAGAAATCTTGGTGTTGTGGGTAAATATTGTGGGCGAAGGATCCTCTACAGTTTCGTTTCTTGTTTGGTTTTCGAGTGCCACTCGAGTGCGTTTCTATCCAAATAATAAAATGCTACGAGCAAATATAGCTCGTAGTGATTTAAGGAGGAAAGCTGCAGAGAATCCGTTTTTTGTAGGACTCAAAATTTGCGTGTCAGTAGCTTTTAAAATAGCTGGTGTTTTAAATTTAATATTACAAAGTTGAGGTTTGCAGTTTCGAAACGAATCTTGAGAATCGTCGTAATTATCGTTAAAATACGGATAAATAAAAATTTTGAGGACATTGAATTGACAACAAATTTTGTTCCACTAAAAATTTAGGTCATTGCAGTAAGACAATTTCTTTAATATAGAATTTTTTGCTGCGTACGTAGAGGTCTAATTATTCCTCACTCTCGCCGATGGGTTTTCAGCTCCGCGAAATTTACTTATGCACCAACATCCACGGACTAACATTTTTTCAAGAGACATAAATCATAAAACTCCGGATGAAAAGAGCCCTGGGCCATAATTAAAGGTCTTTCGGTAAAATAATTGCAGTTTTGGGGCGATTCGCAAATGCTTGTCCAGCTTTCATTTAACATTAGCGAAACTCAGTGTTACATATAAATTTTTCAATAACACCTTTCTCCCAAGTTAATGATTATTTTTTCACTCAATTAAATTTGCAGCGGTTGAGCCCGACTACGCGAAATGTTCGATGCTGTACACGTGCCAAGGAAGGGGTAAATCTTCATCGCGTCTTCCGCGGCGTAACGTCACGGTGAATCTGTCCAGGTAATTACGTCGAAAATGCAGTAGCGAGCAACGTACTCTTGGCACAAATGTCATTTTGATAGTAGGCAGCTGGTGTCTACGGTATATACACATATATGCGAAGCCGGAACGCAATGGATTTCCGTGCCGCGACGAATTCTGTGACGAGTATGCCGATCGCCCGCTAGTCCAACTACATAATGAGTGCTCCTGTATCTTCACTACTATGTGAAGAGATACAAGGATCTCGGGACATTGACCAAATGAAGAGAAAAAGTCGTTGGAAAGAGAAAGATGAAAATGCCCTATTTTGTCTCGCGCCGTACACTCAAAGCAAATCGTGACGTTTTGTGGTCGCAGAGTGGTATAATCCTCCTTTAAAGATGGTCATACCTCACTCTTGCCCACTTAATTACGACTTAAGACCCTGGGAGGTCCGCTCACTGCTGTCAAAACTGCGGCGACTCGACTCCTCGACCATTCAAGGATCGAAGAAAGATCGTCAAGGATTTACGAAAAGCGCTACGCCGAAAAGGGACGACGCGATACCTGTTGAGCGAGGCTACAGGTACGAGAGGTACTACGAACGAAACGGGGGAAAAGAAGACGAGGATTTTTCTGATACTCGCAGGAAAGAGTACCTGCTGGATATTCAGCGCAAACGAACGAGAGGCCAGAGTCGTTCGTTCACCTGACAAATTTGCTGACAAGAAACCTGTGTTCACCACTGATCTCTCGTTGACTCGTCTCTCGTGTAGATCTTGGAATTCGCACGGGAGAGCATAGTTGTGTATAAAATTTACCAATGACCAACCGGAGAAGCTCATAAATCTCAAAAGCGCCATAACTGTCTATCGTCGAGGCGCGTGCATGCGCTTCTTCGTCGGTTGTTAGACGTTACTCGGAGAAGAAATACCCCTCGTTAGTTCGGATCAAATCTCTGAACTGCGCTATTGTTGCTTGATTGAGGCAACGTAGTAATTTTAGTGCGAACGTATCGAGGAGTTTCTCGAAAACTGTTACGTGCCCAGAGAGACAAAAATATTAAATATTTTTTATGTCTTGAAATATCAAGCGGAAACTCAAGAGTACAAAGTAGATATCTAGGACCATGCGAACTGATCGACGATAACAAATTTTTTAATTCTACTTTATTCTATTTGAAATTCTATCGACATATTATCATTAAAACTCTCTTCTCACTTATGTAAGCAAGGTTTTGGCGCAAACCACAATGAATCATGCCTAAAGTTTAGTTTGTAAATCGAATAAGAAGGTTGATTATTGAAAATTTCGTCAAAAGATTCTTAAAAATCTTCCTAAATAATATTTGCTTTAAATAAAAATACTAAAAGTAGAAGAAATACGACTTGATTACAAAAAGATTCTCATTCGTACTCGATGAATCATCAACGTTTCAAGGGTTTCTCCTACCGAAACAAAAACTATATCTCGCCAAATTGACCAGCTATCCTTCAATTGACCGCTTAGATAATCTTGAACGAATCTTCGGTATAATACGAGCTACAAACGAGAACATGTGCTACGCAGGAATAAAGAAAAGATTCAGGAGAGGCAAGGGAGGCCTCGTACTTTATAATACGACTTTATAATAGGTACGACATTATATACGTACGGTGATACGCGGTACACCGGAGGCTCATGTACAAGAGCTCTCGAAGGAGTAGCAATTACAGGTGACTAAGGTCAGTGTTAATACGACACTTGCGTGAGAGCGGAGTTCCAAAAATGACATGGTTCGCGACGATCGTGTAGCCATGCTCACTTGCGTAATATATCGTCTCTCTCTTTTCTCTGGTTGTAGCACAATAACGTACTTTACGTACATGGTCGTCGTACACAGTCGTATGACTTTACACACCGGAGGGGTAACAAGAGGACGGGGTACAGTGTGTTCTGTTACGAATAGTTGGCGAGCCGAGAATATATTATCTCGGTAAAACTTCATTATATCGTGAACCCGAGAAAAATCGCGAAGTTGGAGTAAACGTATAAGAGTGCAGCTTTTCCAAGTGGCTCACGATCGTCGTAATGACACGTTAGGGGTCTCTCTATCTTTCTCCTTCTCTCTCAATGTGCTCCGGGGTGCAGTAAAGGTCGTGACATCATGTACTGGCAATTATGCGCACGAATTTTCTCAAAGCCATTCCCGCCCGCGTGTCAAGCTAACGTTTGACGGATATTAGAGACCCTTCAAGAGCAACGACGAAGATGTCGACAAGCTACGAGTATAGTTTCTTTAACTTTGTTTGTGTAACGTAACGAGAGTCGACTTGTAGCGAGACGCAAAAAATTAACAATCTTTTTGTTACCGCTGTTTCACCTCGATGACGTTGATCGACGATGATTCATGGTGTGTCGTAGATATTCAATGTTTACGATTTAATAAAACTAGACGTTGCTGAAAAACAAAATCGTTTTGTTTACATCTAGGAACGCTCACTGACGCTCGTGATGATTTTTTTTCTTTCGTGAAACAACGTCGAACGTCCGAAGATAATGGATTTTTCTTTAACAATTGGTGTTCGATACCTGAAAAAGTCCTTCGTCCTGTAACAGACTCCAACATTCTGGGCTCGTCGATGAATGATTCGGCCGTATCGTTTGATCGTCGCACGCTGGATTATTCGATCTGAGAATTTGTTGCTCCACCTCGTTCATGTGTTCTTCCTCGGTGGGTTTTATTCGTATCACCGAGGGTCAACGAGGAACTTGCACAATAATTCTGTATCGAGACGCCCGTCGCGATGAGACAAGTCTATGATAACTTCGTTTCGTATCCTTATATTTACCTCGAAACGCGACGCGCTGTCTCTCGCTGATTGCCAAGCACGCGTTTCGTACGACGCGGTACGCGCTTGCGTTCGTAACCGAGAGAACTCGATTTGACAAACACTCGAGGACACTTCACCAATGGCAATATTGGCTCTACGGTGAAATCCTCACGAAGATCTCTCTTCCCACCGCTCCCTCTCTCACTCTTTTTCTCGTTGTCGTAGCAGCAGGATAAATACCTGAATATCAAATATATTTCTTCACCTTCACGATCTTTGAGATTTACTTTCTTGATCAAAGTCACTACGAAATCCTTCCTTCCTCCCCATATCGAAAATTTCCATCCGGATGAAAATCGTTGCCGATCTTACAGACTTATATTTTCTTTTGAATATTACATCACTCCTGTGTCGCTTTCCTTTTTAATATTCCTCTCGCACCATCGAATTTCAATTCTTGAGAAATATTTGCAGATTACAAATCGTCTCGGCTATTGTTCTATTTAAATCTTGAATTTCATCGATAAGAATGTCGTGATAGATCTTTGTCGCAAATCAACGATCACAGTCGGTTCCAATATTCAAAATTTCTTTTCTCTTTTCGTCGAATAATTGAGAAAACCACGGATATTTATCACTCGATAAGGATAAGTGTGGTAGTTGACGCGCAGCGTTCGACAACGTGCCGCGTGTCGTTCGCGAGTGTCGACGAGGGGGCAAACTATCTACGCGGGAGCACTGCGAGGTACAAGAAAGTAACGTGAAGAATTATGCGGCGGCGGTGTCGAGTATGAGGATGATCGTCGGTGGTAGGGATTTTCTCGACACGTCGGATTGGCGATGGAGTTTCAGGTGCGCTTCCTTCCACCACGTGGATATTTCCAGAGGCGAAACGCCGCGGTGAGTCCCCTCCGTCTTCTGTCTCTGGCTGGACGGACCATCTGGTCGGGGGTCATTGTCACGATCTTCTCGTCTCCGTTGTGTCCTATGACCGAGCGTGGCTAGTTCCTCGTACGTTTGCGTCGATCGCTTCGATCGCTTTATGAGATCTACGATGCCGAGCGCCAACCTCGTTTCATTATCCCACCTCGGATTTTTATCTCTCTATATCCGTCGTGGCATTCGACCATCGCGGGCTGTATCGACTGATTGGAATTGACGCCGGAGTCATCGATAAATCATCGATACCTCTCGTTCGATGGTCTCCATTTATCTACCATTTATATATTTATTTATATTCTTAAAAAAGCGACATTTATATATGTGCGTTATTGGTCAATGAAACACCGAGATACGCGGGTTTCACAAATATCGACGAGGTCAAGCGAGTCTCGAGACGTTATGTACGTTCGTTATTGAACATTTTAGTATCTTACAGTGTTCGAGAAGTTTGTCGTTATGTTCGTAATTGAAAGGTTCATTATTCCGTGGGAAAACAATGGTGCAGGACGAGTAATATTTTTTCAAGGCTTATGAAAAATTACGTAATTTCGTTTTACTTAAAAAATTTGGCATATTGAAAAAAAAAGGCTTTTATGTATTTCAGATTTTATGATTTTATCTGATAAGCATGTACGATAATTACTCGTAGATAAGGCAACGAATTGAGAAATTACTTCTGAGTTTTGATAAAAGATTTGACATTAACGAAAAACGTCGAATCAAGATATTGAAAAGGCATTTTAATATCCGCTATATTTATATTTCAAATTATTTTCATTCCTAGAATACAATTCTCTTTTCTTAAATCGAACAAAAACAAAAACTTGTATCGTCGAGAGGACAAATCCAGCCAAAGCAAAAAAGCGAGTAAAAATAGATGTTTTTTTTGGTACTTGCAGCGATCTCACATATTTCATGCAGAAGTTCTCGTTCCACGTACGACTCTCGTTACCCCCGTTCGATTTAACGACAGAGAAAGAGAGACGTTCTCGTTTGTCTCTCCAGTCAGGTCTCTTAGGCTTGATCACGCGACGGTATTCTCATACACGCAGTATCGTACGACGTATAATACACGCGACCGATGTAAGTTTAATTACAGCTTAAGCGGCAATTACAATTAGGCGTCGCGCAACTGACCACTCGAGTATATCTGTATCCATGCAGATGATATAGACTGTAAAAATTCCGTTTTATTCGCACATGTTGCATAAGAAGATGAGAGCAGAGACGAGGCGATCTATCGGCATGGATAAAGCACGGTCGAATCGTGTGTCGGTGGAAAAAGAATGAGAGAAAACAAAAAACAAAGAGAAAAAAAGCAGCAACGACGACGACCAAGACGAAGAAGAAGAAGAAGAAGAAGGACAAGAGAGTGTGCAAGGCAGTAGCAAGTTGCCGCTTCTGGAACAACGACTGGATAATAGTCGTCTATGATTATAGCAGTTGAGCGCTCGTATATACCATGGTGAGTTTCGTGGCGTACCTATATACGGCTCGACACGCATACTTTAAAGCCCAGAGGCCAAGGCGATAAATTTCTACCTTGACGTTTTATATTTTCCGATAGGGATGAGACCGATGCAACCGTGGCCCATCAACGTTCGCCTCGCCAACCCGAAGAGCAACCGTTTGTGCATATCTCGACTTTGCCACTTTTTATCGCCCTTCGTCTATTCCGCTTCGCGGACCAACGTGAGGGCGTGCACCCGCTTTCGTCTTTCAACATTTCTTCTACCTTAATGTACCTTTCTTACGAATTAGTTTGTTTTTTCTTTTGTCTTCTTTGAATTTTCGAATGTTTCGTACCGACTATAGACCACGAGTTGATTTCCGCGTATGTTTCTCGTTTAGGAAGGATTGATTCATGATCGTATAATTGTATGAATTTTAACTAAGTGTGTAGTTGGTTCGTTAAACGTTTTCAGTCGGATCGACGTTATTTTCATTAAGAACTTTAAAGATTTTGTAATAATTTTTATTAATAAGCTAGTTTTTATTGAAAAAGTGAAAGTTAATGGGAGTATTATGTTTTTGTTGTTGTATAAAATCTTTTATTTATTGTATCAAATGAGAAGTTTAAGTTTTCTAGTTTTCTGAGAAAATAATTGATTTTTGAAAAATGATGGATTTATCGATATTCTCGAATAAATTTGGATTCATTAAACGTGCACCAATCTCGTTACTCGATTAATAATTAAATTATTACTTTATAATGGATGGAAACATTACGAAAGAAATATTGGAAAAAAAATTGTTGTTTTATTACTTTTCTATATATATATATATATCTTTGAGATATCAGTATCCGCAACGAGAGGTGGTTGGAGCGAGCGCCGATATCCGGACAAGGGCGCCAATAGGTTCCCCGCGTTCTCTATAAGCCTCTTATAACGAGATAATAATTACTATTTTCCGCGTTACGAGCGTGACATTGACATCTAATCTCTTCCCTCTCGAGCACCAGCAACTCGTAACTTCGATCTCGTTCGTCGTTGTCTCGCGGTTACCTAGTGCATTTTCTTTTTCCGCGATTGCAAGCGGAAAAATAATCCATCCGTCCATTACTGTTCTACGTACAATAGAGATAATTTATCTAAATATACGTACATAACGAGACAAACGATCCGAGATTAGATCAAACGTTTCACAACGATCGAACGAGAAACATCTTGCAGTCGGCTCGTTATGGCGAATAGAGCACAAAAATATCAAGAAAGCAAAAAGCGCGTAGACTATGGTTTCAGTGTTGTCTACCAAGACTGTGCACTGTGTGAGTTATGATAATAATAGTAATAGACACAGAAGACTACGAGTCTTATCTGCCGATTGTATCGAGTTTCAGCTTTCACGTCAAATATGTATGGTCTTTCGGACAAATGGTAGCCGCAACAATAAGTATCGCGTTGCCACTTATCGATCTAGGAGAACGCTGGCACGTGTCCGGTCGCGACAAGTTTACTAGTCCTTTCTGAAAGTTTTTGTACTAGCACAATGGTAACTAGACGATAAAATAGTCATATAGTCCGGATACACGAGACATTCTTCGTCACATCGATTTCCTGTTGGCTTCTACCGATGGAACATTTTTCATTTTTAGTTAGAGTTTTTTAGAGCACCGGATTCCTAGAGGAATTTCGATTTACCTGCATACGACAACCACTTACTTACTCGACGTTATTACGATTTTAGGAAGTTTCGTAACTCCTGTCCCATTAACATTGTTTGAAGGCGTAATTAACTCGATAAAAGTTTCACGGTTCTATTAATTCACGTACGATTCAACTTCCGGCCAAGATAAGAGTGACAACGCTCCTATTTCTAATAAACTAAAGAGTGTCATTTTTATTTCGTTCGAAATGCGAGTCGCGGACAGAAAATGAAAGAATCTGTAGCATATAATAAATTTGTATACAAAAATATAGAGATTACTGTTACCGATCTAACAAAACGCTTGATATTGGTGGTCGCGTCAAATGGTCGATGTTTTCAAAAGTTAAAAAAGAAACAAAAATATTGCGGGCAAAAGGCACACCCGTATCGCGTAGGTCCGCGGGAAAGAGACTCGTAGTAGTCCGTAGTAGTACAACAGATAGACGTTCATGTCCCACCGAGTCGTTACATTAAGCCGTGGTTACGACGGATAATTGTTGGGTGCAGTGTTGTTCTCTCTCCCTCCACGCAAACGTCCTGTATACCATCGGTATGGGTACACTTTTCGTACGGTCAGCCTGTCGGACGAGCACTCACGGGGTACACCGGAGACCCTTGGAGTTCCGATCACCACCATCACCACCATCACAACCATCACCAACACCAACACCGACACCCGACGGGTTCTCGCGGTCACCGCTGTAAATAACGAATGTCCTGTTTATGGATCGTAAACGCCGTTGTAACTACGCTCCTATCCGGCGCTTTGGAGCCACGAGCTTTGGTACTCTTATCTCTCCGCGCTATTTCCTACTCCGTATATCATCTCTTGGCCACGGTGAGAGAGGGAGATGGAGAAAAAGAAAGAGGGTCTTCGGAGATATATATTATAACTATATACCGTGTATCAACCAGTGTGTGAGGCAAGAATATAACGCCGCTTGCGAACCCCTAATTAGCGGATTTTACCCGTGATTTCGAGAAAACCCGGGGATATATTCTACCGTGATATATATATATATATATATGTATATGTCTATGTGTGTGTGTGTAATACTGATAGAAGTACATCCACGAGATGGAAAAGATGAGCACTTTACCGCTCTCGCGACCCCAGAGTTGCGGTATTACGTTAGGTAAGAGTAAGTTTGCCCCGAAGGATTCACAGATGTTTCTTCGGGGATAAGAAAGCCATGGACTGGAATATAATTCGCTCATGAGATAGTTCATACATTGTTATACGCTTGGGGCGTAGATAATATCTCGATGGTTTTTCTTGGGCATGTGGCCCGAGTAATATGCAAATGTCGATGACATTTCGTTTCATGCTATACGATCAAAATTCATCAAACTCGTGTATACTTGATCGTTGACTTAGTGCGAGAAATCATTAACCGACATAAATCAATCTTTGACAAAAGTAATTAATTACTTTTGATATCATGAGAATTATGTGAGTTTTGAAAAAACTAAAAACAACAGTGCACAGTTAATATATTTATTAAAGAAATCAAATGGAAAGAGAACAGTAAATATTATAATAACCGTTTTTCTGAAATTTTGTTTATGTCAGTAACTTCTTTTTCTAACTAACTCGACGATATTTCTTATAATCGCGTTTACGACTCATTTTAGAAAATTCATAGTGATAAAAAACTAAACTAATAACGCCCTCAGAACAAAAGTTGGCAGGTCGATATTGAGTTAATTTTGAGCGTAAGTTAATTGCGAATAATTATTAATAATATTTGGAATTTATGAACTTACCTGGAACGAGCGATGGTGAGTATGGTGGGGATGATGAAATTGAGGATGCGACGTGTGAATCATGTCGTCGGATTCTGGATCTTCGCAGCCCGATGACTTTGTCTCGTCGCTGTCCTCCTGACTTTTATCGTCGTTGCTGACGTTCTTCTTGTCGTCCTCGTCGCGTTTGTCGACGCAATCTTCCGAGGGCGATGCCGATTCTCGACCGGTATCTTTTGTCTTCTCCTTCGGATCCGTATCTACTTCCTTAAATGATAAAGCGTCTGCGGTGTTAAAACGACGATTATTTTACCTCGTTTGTTTTCGGATTTTCGTCTCTTCTTCGGTAGCAAGATATTTTCGTAATCTTACGCGTTATGGATAGGATTACGTGTGATCACGACTACGATGCAGATGGCGCGGCGTTTGACCTGAACTAGGCGATTCTTCATAATTCCGCCGAACGTCGCGCCACTACTTGGACAGTGGTCATGCTCCGAAGTAACTTTACCGGACGGAGGGGGAATAAAGGACATCGGAGACATTTTCAGACTTGATTTTCCTTTTGTTTAAAATGATTACGACATTTGCATCTTTGTTTGAACATTGTATTTGACATTTTAAACATCATTGCAACGATTTATATCTCAATTAATGCGATTGTATACAATAAAAGATTCTTTATCAGATAAAGAAAATAGTTTTTTGAAAGAAATCCTCTAAAACTCAAGAGTTTTTTTTAAAATTATTATTTGAGTTTGAAAACAAGCGAGTTTTCTTTTTTATCTAAAGAAAAACCAAGTCAACACCAGTATTTATTACTTTGATAATAAAGTTAGAAAAAAATAAGTTTTTTATTACCGAATAACTTATTGGCTAAAATAGTAAAATAATTTACACTCGATTGTTCTTCTTCCATCAGCAAATAAGCAGTCAAGCATGATTTGTTTACCACGCTTTGTCCCAAAAAATGTTAATTTTTTACCCCAAGTTGGTTTAAATAAAAATGTAAATGATCCAAATTCTTCGATCCTTCCTTTATACCTTCGTGGCGTATTCGTGTTTTTAATTTAGTTATTTCGTACGTACCTCCGTCGATGGGGGATCATCGAGACCAACGAGACCAAGTGCTTCCTCGAGATTGAAGCCGTCGGGTAAACCGAGCGAGTCGTTGCTTAGAAGACCCTCGACGCCTGTGCTGCCTAAGAGGCCATCGGTCAACAATTCCGAGGTGAAATCATTTTCGAGATCCAAGGAATCGTTGAGTCCGAGCGAATCGTCGCTGAGAGCGACCAACGACTGGTCCTCCAAGTTCAATCTCGGCTGTCTAAGAAGTTCGTCCTCCTTCTCGGAATCGCCACTGCCTTGTCCACTTCCGTCAGGACTATCGGAACTGAGTATGTACTCGCCTGTAAAGATGCAGGAAACACGACGCTCTCGTTACATGGAACTTCAATGTCGAGTTCAACCGGTTAAAAAGAAATATAAGAATAAAGAAAACTGGCGGGTAAAGTGTAAACTTTGAAAATTTCGATCGCACCGATGATTACTTTCACATTTTTAAATTATTTATATCGTACTCGCATTATGCAACCCGAAGTTAATCTTTATTCAATTTCACGACTGTAAAACGTTAATACACGCTAGGTCAATTCTCAGGAAGGTCGTACGCGACAGACGGAAAAAATGGACGGCTTAGAATTTATTCAAATGCGTAAAAGACGCGAAACACTGGCACGGCGTAACTAACACATCGAATTATTAATTGCAAATATAGTTAATAAATAGGGAAAAATCATGGCAAGGACGGATATCTCGGGTAATTTGCGATATAAGAAGAACGAAACACGCACTAGTATTGGAATAACGAATGTTTTTCACCTCTGACAGATGCGAATCGATCGGGTGTTTTTTGACGCCTCTTGTTCGAAGCGACACGCCATGTTATTTAAAATATTCCACGAGCCGATGTTTTTTTTTCGTTCGCATCGTTTCGACACTCGGAGAAGCACTTAGAGGCGTCACATAGTTTGCACTGTGTTATTATTTCTCGTTTTCTTTTTCTTTTTCGAGCGTACGACACCGATTTTTTTATTCTTCCAATCAGTCGCACAGACAGGTGCGCTTAATTTATTCGTTGATCTATTGGGACGATCGAGAATTCGACGAATTCGCGAATTGATGAACAGAACGAAGGTGAACGCGACGAGACCTTTCGTGTCCGATGGCACTTGAAAACTGACGAAGCGCGGAGGACACAGGTAACATTTTTCGAGATGAAAAGAGCGATGGGGTCAGTCAGTCAGCTAGCGAAGCTGCGTGTTCGTCCCAGAGCGAGGAAAGGAGAGAGACGAGAGAGACGGAGAGAAAACGTAACTAATTGAGGTTCTAAAAGGGGTTGTCGTTCAAGATCCACCTGCTGCCTACAGTAAAACCCCTCAAGGTTCCCGCCCTTCGGCCAATCGTTGCGTTTCGATCTTCTCTCCCTACTCCGAGAATTTTTTGTTTCGTTCACCGACGCTTTGGTATAATGGAATTTTCGAGCTTATCATTGTTATCAATATTTTTTCTACGTTTCTTTCGACACGAATCAACGTTATTTTAAGTAAAGATATTGCTGATTGTAGAGACGATTACATTCGTGAATAACATAAATCGAAAAACGTATTTAATTACAATTTTTTAATTATGAAGAACGCTTTTTTTTTTACTAATTAGAAGTTTTGTTTTCCTCGGCCTTTAACGATGATTCGTTTTTGAAATGGAATAAGATAGTTCGTAATAATTAAGGGACTCGCGAGATGAAAGCAACTAAAGGGACAAAGAAAGGAAACAATTGGTTCGATTTTGGAGGATTGTAGAACGAAGGAGGGAAAGGATAACTTTTTTTTACTAAATTGAATGTTTCTTGTCATTCGCCCTTAACGATGCTTCGATTTTCAAATGGAATAAGATCGTTCGTGGTAATTAAGGGACTCGCGAGACGAAAGAAACTAAAGGAAAAAAGGAAGGAAAAAATTGGTTCGATTTTGGAGGATCGGAGGACGAGGCAGCGAAAGGATAACGTCTTGAAGATTTTGCTCAAAAGTCTTGTCCCTTTCTCGCGCATCTTTCGGACGGGTCTTTGCATCTTGCCACGCACCCGGGGATGTTATTAGAGATAATAATCGCAAGAAATAATAATTCTCGAAGCGACTCGAGTTCTCTACTCTCGGTCAGGTAAGACGAACATCACCTGCGAGACGAGCGGAGGAGCGTTAAAAGCCGAAAAGAAACAGAGACCAAGAAAGAGAGAGAGAGAGAGAGAGAGAGAGAGAGAGGGGATGATTTTCGTTCTGCGGGCTGACTTTGAGTGCGTCCCGAAAACCGACCGCGGTATAAGGTCGCACCTTTCGTATGCCTATTACATTAACGATGCGATGCGTTGGCGGCCATTGTGTGGCCCAAATGCTCTCCCGACCGCGTACGATAATGGCCGCCAGCCGTAATTTGGAGAAAATCTTGAGAACCACCCTCTCGAAAAACCGAACCGATGCGACAAAATAAAAATTAAGAAAAAATAAATTAGAATTTAAAAAACCATACGTTGGCGGCCATTCTGTGGTTCAAACGCTCTCCCGACAGCGTACGACAATGGCCGCCACCAGTAATTTAGAGAAAATCTCGAGAACCACTCGCTCAAAGAACTGAACCAAATAATAAAATAGAAATTAGAAAAAAATAAATAAGAAATGAAAAAACAAATACTAGTTTGTTACGTATGAATTAAAATAATAAATACGGACTTAAAATGCAGCGCGTTTGTTTAACCGGACAGAAGAAAAGAACTTTAATAAATAATATTATCGATAGAAAAAGAAATCTGCGATTTTTCGAACGTTTTATTTTTTATTTTTTATTAGCTTTTCTAAAATGTAACCGAGAGTTTTATACGGCCCATCGCTTTGGTAAAGAAAAATAACAAGTGTTTTTATGAGCCATCCGTTTAATCGTCGTAAATGTATAAGCCGTTAATGTAGCAGGCTATAATTTATTTTTGAAAAAAAAAGGAGAAAATTATATATACGTATGAGCCTTGCAGGTTTTGTCAAGGCGATAAGTTTTTTTTTCTCGAAGCTCGTGATCGGATTTTAAAGAAAGTACAGTTTATTAATGAGGTTCTATCTACGGGATACATAATTTTCACGATGTAAAAAATGAAATAACGACGAACGGTCAACCATAAAGATGAAAATGTTTGAAAAACCTGTTCCTATAATTAACGCAACGAGTATCGAAATAAACGTTTCTTTCGTCATAACGACACAGCTGGTATGCTCGTTATTAATTAATCGATTCCAGTTATCGATAACCGAATGAGTTTACCACGACAGTTTAATACGAATCAAATTTATTAAAAAAAAATTGAAAAAATTCTTAATTTTTAATTTACCTCACACTTTTAAAAATGACAAATACAATCGGCAGTTGTTTTCAGATCAGCATTCATCCGATTTCCCATGTACAACCCAAACCCAAATAAATAAATAAATTAAAACGAACGCGACCAAGTAAATCCTACTGGACAAAAATATATTGAAAAAGGGTCGAAAAACGATCACGAGTTGATTCTCGAGGGAGCGAATCGTCCTCGGTCGCTTTTTTTCCCCTGGTAGAGTCGAAACCTACGTATAGTGGAAAAAAGGGATGGTAACTTTGGCGCATATGGGAGAAAAATTCGCAAGATCACGCGAGCGGTCTAGGGCCCAATGGAGGGAAAATTATTTCTTTCAATTCCTCACGGGTCCTTTGAAGTGCACGGGAGAAATGGGGGGAGTCCGGGAGTTTTTCCAGGGTACGGCACGCGGTGCCCCGGAGTGTAAGAGCTTATAGTTTGCCGCTCATGCACACAAACACGCACACAATACACGGATATATACATATATAACTTTGACAGATCATTTCTCATATTTTTCGATGTCGAGGAAGCGTTCAACGTGTATGGCGCGAGTCTACCTAACGATCGCTGATAATAATTCCGCCATTACTTGACAGAATTTTCATTTTTTTTTTCGAAGGGACCGACAGGAACCATCGGAATCTCTTGTCTCTTCGTACATACTGCCTCGAAAATGCATCCATGGCTGATGCACAATACGTGACTCCACGGTGTACAAAGGAATATAATAACCGAAAGTATCCAATACGAGAATTGGATGCAGAAGGAGATCTCTTGGAGCGTTTCCAAGCCCCAAACGTAGCCGTCGGGGAACCCGTCATCGAGCATTGTCCTTTAGGAGTGACAAATATATCGAAGCAATTTTATCCTTCGCGCGAACCGACTCTCCTGCAGTGTACGAAGGGTAGAGAATGGGAGTGAGCATTAACAGGAGGTGCTGGTTTCTCGTGACGTCTCATTTTCCCGAACGACTTCCTGATTTTCGAAGGGAGTCCCGCGATAATGGAAAGATTTTCGTGATTTTTGGTCAGCTCGAAAACTGGACTCTGCTTATATCGCTATTGTCGAGATTAATTATAGTTCGACTGACTTTCGGTTGGATTTGTTAAGCCTCGTTAACGATTTTAGGGTGCGTGTGATTTGAGAGGGAAGATGAATTTTGGGGGTTGTAACAATGACAAAATTATCGTGTTGAGTTGGTTCGTTCGATTATTGAGTTGAATTCGTTTCAGTGATAACGTGGGAATTTAATATTAGATATTATTAATTTGTTAGCAAATATTAGACAGCGAAGACGACCGTCGGACGGTTCGATTCTTATCGAGACTTATTTCAGCCCTGATATACATTTTTATCGTCGCATGACGTACCTCAGACGCGACTAATCCGAAGCTGGTCAGGTAATCCAATTTTCACTGTTGCATTTCACGATACATGCACGTAAATATAGTATTTTTTCTTTCTTCTAGCGTCACAATAATGGTTTATGCGATAACGGAGTAAATCTTCGAGACACTGTTGATAACATTTTTAGGAACGAATTTAATCCACAATGGCGTCAAAAAGTGTTCTTGCATCGTTGAAAGTTTAGGGATTCGATCGGATTACTTCGTATTTTCGTAATTTGTCGCACTGGCGCGTCAATTTTTAATTGACAAAAAAGAAAAACAATAAAATACGTAGACTTTCACTGTGTTTTATTCCAAAAAAGTTGCGAAAATGATTTATACTGAATTTTTTCGAGATGAAAAGATTTTCGAACTGTTCGCGACACCGTTGTTTCGATCGCTGCGTAAGGATTTCGATGCGGGAGACTCGTGGAGCCAACTGATAGACTATCCTCTATCTCGGGGATTGCCATTGGGCATGGGCCAACCGGAGCTTATTGTAACGAGGGGAACCCGGTGAGTTTCGCTGTAATAAAAAAGAACGAGGAAAAAAAACCGACCAATCCCAACGTGGCTGGCCTCTTACTCCAATATGGCTGCCGGACAATGCGCGCGAGAGGATTGGGCGGCGCAGAGGGGGAAAGTTCTCACTACCCATAATGCCATTCTCCCCGTTTGGCTCCCCACTGTGAGAGCTCCGAGTAGGGAAACCGACTGAGAGGCAAGTTCGATCTTTCTTTGTATTAATATATATCTATATATACACGTATATATATGACGATGTTGCTTCGGCAATCAGGGGTGCTTCGCCCCGAGCAACCGTTTCTGCTTTCACGAGGGGTTGCCGCCACCCCTGACTACTTCGTAAGCACCCCTGTTTCCTCGAGCTCAGCAATGGCGAGCTACAGATTCTTCATTGATTTCGGAACAACTATATGTGTTGTTAAAAAAAACTCCTCTTCGATGCATTGCTTATAAAATCGAACGTTAGATCGAATGATAATTAAGTAAACGTCTCCAAATTTATATTGTTTTCTCGTACAGAGAGAAGTTCAAAATTTCTAAACCTGAGATCAAAGGGTTTCATGAAAATATCGTACTAACGAATAAAAATGGATTGATTTGTTCGTACATAATTCAAAGTTCATCATTCGCGCAACAATTAAAAGTAAGATCTATTAAAAAATTCTTATCATGAAATAATTAATGATAAATAACTGGAACAAATTTCATGAAAACGAAGTTTGAATATTTGGCAAACGAGTTTGTTTTTGTCCATCGCGTTTTAGTCTCAGTGTTAGAATTGAAAAAGAATATTGACATAACGTGGTCGAGAAAAATGTATAAACTCGTGTCCGACCAGAAAGGTTGTTAACCACTGGCGAGACGCTACCAAGATACAATCTAAATCCGGTCAAAATACGTTCTCCATTGATACCCTTTATTCCAACGTCGTCGCTCTCATTTAAACGTGATACGAGATTCTCACTCGTAGCTCGTACTATTAACTCCATACATATATCTGTACATGTAACATCCTCGTTGTACCTATCAAGATCCACTGGATAATTATCAACGAGGACTCTTTACAACTGAAAATAGGGTCAGGGCGATTTCCGATAGCTCGTAATACGACGTATTTTACTTTTCAGTAAAGTTCAATGAAAATTAGCAGTTCAAAGTCGTTTTCTAAGCAATTATCATAAACGATCGTTTCCGGGCCGTCAATTGCAATATTTAGATAACCGAACGAGTTCCTCACTGTCATTGAACGCACTTGGCGCGTGTGTTTGTGTGTAGAAAACGAATTGTAAATCTACGTCGCGTCGAGACGATTGCGACAATGGTTCTCATTGATAGCGTGATAATTATCTGGCGTGGCCATGGAGGATTCTGGGACGGAAGAGAGAAAAGAGAGAAAGAGGGAGAGAGAAAGGAGCCTGCTGCATCGAAGAGGCAAGAGCGGCGTGGTCGCGACTCAGGACGTCGACTCAACGCCGTTGCCCATTGTTCTCCATTTCGCCTCTGCCTTTGTCCGCTCCTGACAATATTCCCATTGGTTTTTTTTTCTTCAACCACGAACCATCGCCGCGTCTCGAATATCCCCTCTCGATTCTCCACCGACACCGCCGAGAACGTCTTGCTCCACCTCCTCTTGATATTCATCAGGGGTTTCACCGCGATGAACTCTCTGGTCTCTTCGTCCCGAGCCTTCTCTCAGTTATTAACGATTCGACGTTTCGGGTAAAATTTTTTTAATACAATTTCGTGAAATATACCAACTTTGATAAACATTCAAATTATTTTTTATCATTAATTCGAGACGATGTTAACTGATGAAAAAAAGAAATTATTTTTTGGAATGATTCTGGCATCGCTGAGAAAGTCTTGCTCCACCACCTCTTGATATTAATCAACGGCTTCACACCGCGATCAACTCTCTGCTCTCTTCGTCCCGAACGTTCTCTCACTTCTTACCGTTTCGACGTTTCTGATAAATTTGTCAATACAATTTTGTTAAATAAATCAAGTTTGATAAAAATGAATTAATCATTGATCAAATTCGAGGCAATGTTGAGTAAGGTAAAAAACAAATTATTTTTCGGAACGACTCCGGGGTTTCTGTGCGATTGGTAGGTAATGAATCAATTCGATTAAGGGATGATTTTGATAAACCTCGAAGAATCCAATATATGGATCTATTTTTATCGGTTCGAGAATCCTGTAGCCACGGAGGGGCTGAAAATACCAGAATTCGAACCCTGTCCAGGAGGATCCTCTTCGTTTCGTCTTCAATAGACCATCCCTGATTTATTAACCGATAAGTGCAAATCACCTAACATCCTGTATTGCGTATATTACACCTGGGTATAGATCTCTTCACCTGCGTGAAACTAGCCGAGCAAAAGTGATCGTAGCTGGTATAACGAAATTACGTTAGCCAGAGAGAAGGAGCATCGTAGATACGAAACATGAAATTGGGTGTGTTCTGAGCCTACGTTGGTAAATAATAACGGATGCGTGAATTTGTATTTTTTATCGCATAGTCTCGATTCTTCAATATGATGCACTTAGCAACAAAACGTTTGTTACGGCGATAAACCAACGAAGGATGAATACGAAGGACGCATACCTCGAGACCATTCAATCCACTTTTTTCAACCTCTCTGGTCTGCATCGCGTGCTTAGGTTTCGAATTATCGCAGGGAATCATCCACAGCCGCTACGCACGTGACGCAAAATCGTTTCGAGGGTTTATCAACTTCATAAAAAGGTTGAAAGCAGAAAATGGACTCCACTGGCCGAGGGATAGAGCGGGAGATAGGAGTACGATCAGTTAGCAGGGCCGACCGCGGATGTCGGACAAAATGGCGGACGTTACGGAATGACAAAATGGCGGCCGAGACAACCGGATCGATTCTTTCCTCGATAAAACGCTCTCATCGACAAAATTATACGCTCTGTCGTTTCACGGTCGAGTTAATACGGATCAATCCTATATAAATGCGGTTTGAACACTTTCGATCTCCGGCAATCGAATGGTTTATACTCGATCCATCTGTGCAGGGAACATTGACAACTTTTTACCAAGATTTTTTTCGTAGTGTCGGTAAACTTGTTGGTCTTTTTTGACGTAAGAGAACAGCCGCAATTTGTACTGCTACGGATCCGTCCGGATATCCGACCTTCGATCATGGACACGGTCATCGAGACAGAGAGTGACGAAAGAATGACTTCTTATTAATGCGGGCGACGATGCGACGATGAACCGATGAAAATCGGCGATTGTCAAGGTCGCGTATACTTCCTTCGTCACGGGGGCTTTTATGTATAATATCTATAGATATACCTACATGTACGAGTCCTTGAAGAGAGGTGAAAAAAATCAAACTGAGAGTCGGTGAAGGGCTGCTTCACCACCGACCTCAACATTGATGCGGTATTTTCTGGCTCTGTAGCTGTGGCACACATACGAGTCACTCTGGATGACTTTGCTCCCGGTCAACGAGAGGGCCTCGGCATAGTTGCTATGCAATGCTATGACGTTACGGGAGCGAGTTCTACTTGCCATTTCCGAGTGACTATTACTTTACGGAGTGTAGTAACCTTAAAATCACGTGCGGCTCATCGCGTGGTTCATGTTTCCCAAGTTAAGTATTCTTCTCTCGGTTCACGACACATTGCGTGACAAAGTGTTAAAAAAAGGCGAATTCATTCATCTTTTTTGTTACGGTGGAATAAACTTCGGGATTCGATAATTTACTATAGTATTTCTTTTTGTTAAATACTTGAGAAATGTTCCAGCCTGGATACAAAAATTATAATAAATATAATTAAATGGGAATGAAGCAAAAAGTTGTTAGAAAATTGCTAGAATTATTAATATTATTAAAATTAAGAGCACAATTCGTTAGAAGTTATTAGGACGATGCGAGTTTTAATTTTGCTCCTTTGATTCAATTTTGTAAATATTTTTCAATTTGTTGCAATTTTTAATAATATTTCTCAAGGGACGATAAAAGCAAATCAAAATTCTACTAATTCGAGGACTTTTTGAGAAACTTTGAAAAATGATTGCAGGAAAAGATCGTTATTTGATTCGTAGGTAATCTCATAGTATTCATAGTGTTTCATATTGCTTCAGCTACAGTGTTCTCCCTGGTCGACGCGTAAACATTAATTTTTTTTCGACAAAAGCTGCGATATTCGGAGCTAATAAACTATCGGAATTTGTATCGAAGGATGGGCATTTCGTGAGAAGTAGCTCTCTGGAACGGAGTCAAGCCGAGGTAAACCATAGTGCGAAAAAGCAAGTTCTTCGAGCTTATAGCTCGCAGATAAGATCTCACCGCGGTTCGATATTCTTGATATACGAACCGTCTAGAATCTCACGAAGAGCTCTCTCCCAGTGACTTCCGATCGAGACGATCGTATTTCTGTCAAAGGGCTTCTTCGTCGCTTCAGACGTTCTGGCACGTTGCGCAATTCGCATAAAACTAAATACATAAGAAACAAGAATGCACTTCTACAAAGATCTTTTCGCCTCTTTGCTTCTGCAAGCTGTCGTGATTCGCCCAACATCTTTTTTTTTCATGTCACGTTTTCTGGGCCTATCCTCGTTCTCCATGACGGGGAAACAGTTGATATAGGAATTTACAAAATACAGTTAAAAAAAAAACACACATAAAATAAAACGCCTACAACTCTTCTCGACGAGTTGGAAATTATTAAAAATAATTATCGCATTTCAGAAGCGACTTGTCGTCTTTTGATAGACCAAGGCTTCTTTAAAATCGTGTCTAGCTTTGTTCGAAACTCGGTTCTGAGAAATCAATCGATCATTTAATCGATGAGATTGACGAAGGCTCCGGAAAGCAAGAAATGCATCGGTACCTAATGTGGGCAATCACGAGCGAAGCGAATGAAAAAAAGTAAAAAAGCGAAAAATGAAAATAAAAAAAAAAGAATATGTATACATATATTGCAAAGATGGGTCTTGTATTAAAACGTCTGTAGCGATCTTGTGTTGATCCGGAGAAGGGTGATTCGTGAATTATTTGCTCCTTCGTCTTTGACTTCTGAGAGGATTCGAGGCCTTCACGAGAGATGATCGAGACGAAGTGAGAGAGAGACCTTGGTGTGAATTCTCGATGAGAGTCACGCCGGTCACTCGTAGGATACACGTTCACGAGAGTGTGTTCGTCGTGAAATGCCCAGACGTCTTCTCAATGCGCCAACCCTAACGTCAACGCTATATAGACGAGTAAAAGCTACGTATGGTCTTTATTTTCTCTCTACCCCCCCCCCCCCCCTCATTCTCTCTAATTTCAACTTCATTCGCATCCGGAACAAAAAATTCTCTGGAAAGCCTCTCGAAGAGTCTTTGAACAAGGTGGAAGACGTAGAATGGGCGTATCTGTCGTTATATCTTCCATGGAGTTTCTCAGCGTGCAAAGTCTGGCACGAGAGGAGTCTGCGCGTCAAGCACGAGGAAAAAAAATAATATCTCGTCTTGACGCAATAATGACAGGTTGTGCAGGTCGGAAAGGGCAAAAAAAGAAGACTGGACAGAGAGAGAGAGAAAGAATGAGAGAGACGAGGTGTCCAAAAAGGGCTGTGGCAATGGTCCTCGAACCGATGGGCCTCTGACCTCGAGCGACTTCACTCCGATACATATCTATCCTAAATCAACAAGGATTCACGTTGCTCGGGAGCCAAACCCGGCAGCACTTCACTCCTATCCTTTCCTTCTTCTTCTACTTCGTCTTTAGTTCTTTTTCTTTTCTTTCTCTCGTGCTTTCACCCGCGTCCCCACGAATGTTCAACGAATTTAATGTTTGGCTTTGCATTCCTCGAGGTGGGCTGCAGGTTCCTGAAGGACAAGTGGTGTTTTGTCTACGGATTATCCTAGTGTAACCGTATTAGACCGTAGTTGCGATAGAACAGAGCGTCCAGGCCTTCGATCTTATTTATCGTAGTAGGTACGCTCATATTTTTAGCGAAGATTGTACGAAGAATGGAGTCTTGTTACTATTTTCTCGCAAATTTGTATTTTTGTTACAATTTTGATTTTTTAATTGAATACATTTTCTAATTTAATCGCAATGTTAATCAAACGTATTCTAAGTCTTTTAGTTAAATAAATCTGTTGCTCATTAACTTTCGTTATATTTGTTTAAACTCGAAACTTGGATAATAAAATGATAGAGGGAGATCGATTGTTAAACGTAATATTTGTATAGATATAAAATCTTCAAACTGGTCTAAAGGGTAAGTTAACCCCGAAGGTACAAAAGGTAGGAGCGTGCTATGGCGGGATGCTACTGTAAAATCGTGCTCGCACGTCGTCTCTTAATTTTTCATCGTTATACACCGGTGTGTTTCGATACAGCGGGCAGATGGAGAAGCATCCTCGTCATCCTCACGAATCGCCGATTGCCACCTCTCGTGGCATTATACGACTGTTATGTTAATGTTTTAATCCGCGTCGACGTTCGCCGCTGGAATTGAAACGTCGCGCCGGCGTTCGCGCGGATGAATAGGAAGAAGCTTTCGCGTCTTCCTTTTCATCCGCGTCACTAATTTCTCGATGGAAATTTGGTACCTGTAAAGACGAGAAGGGATGATTTTGTATTATATAGCACGCTTGAAGGAGAGCGGTCGAGTATGTATACCTACGAGACTTAATTATTTACAAAAAAGTTATGGCAATATTTGTCATCGATGCGAACGAACGGGTAAAAAATTGATTATTATGTTGTTCGGCTTGAAGATCGAGCGATGTTCAAACGTGAGAAATATATGTTGGGCAAAACTTCCTTGAATGTCGCTGCTGACCTAGCTTGTCGGTGGACGCCATAACTGAACGCGTTTGGGGCAAAGATTTGGAACGAAAAGTTCGCGAATTATTAATTTTTTAATGTATCTACGAATGATCGATATTTGGGAATAAAAGAAATTAGTGAAATTCGTCAGAATACGTTTTGTTTCCATCTTTTTGGACGAGTGAGGGCAGCACGAGCGGGAGGCCACTGGTCGCGCCCCCACATGGTCAGTACCGTTAAACGAGGTTACATCGACTATGTGGGTTTATTTTGGAGCTACTTTAACCCTAGAAAGATAAAGTGCGCGTCGGAAGCGCACGCGCATGTTTATCTTTTCAGTACTATAAAATAAGATTATTTTTCTAGGGTTAACAGAATCGCCAAAATACGATTTTTTACGCAAGGTCGATAAACAGAATATTTATGTAAATTGGTGTATAACGGTGATATTCTTGTTGCATGGGAAAGTTTTGATTTCATAGTCTCTTATTGAAGCCGTTTGGAAGGAGAACAAAATTTGGACCGTTATAAGGTGCCTATAGGGGTTTGCTAGCAGGGAGGGTCTTAACATTTTGTTTATCCGACAAGACTTTGTATGGAGGTTGCGGAATCGGAAATTTCGCACGCAATACGAATATCACAATTATAATCTAGATAGCTTGCAATTCACGTAAATATTTAACTTTTCGATCTTAACGATTATACATAAGACTGATTAAATGCTTATAGGGTAGAGCGGGGATAGTTCAGCAAGTGGGTAAGTTGAGCAATCGTAATATCTCGAAAACTAAGCATCGCACGCTGGTACATCAAATGGACGAAAGACAGGTATGTGGAAGGGGAATACAACAAATCATTGCCGGTAGCCACGCGGCGCACGAGACGATGACACGGGACGTTTTATTATTATTGCGCACAAAAGTAAAAAATACGTGATTAAGTATTTTTCTTCTAGCATTGTGTGAAAAACCAAGGCAGCAACTAGACGGGTACTAATATGTAGTACATTTAAGTGGCTATAAATCTGCAATAATTATTTTAACGCACGTGGTACGGATTTCATTATAAATTAACATTTGTTAAAGAATCTGAGAAGGGGCGAGTTGAGCAGTTTTCGATGGGGCTAGTTGAACGATGCGCAACTGTCCTCATCGGCTGGCACGCATAACATGGCGGAGGTGAATACATCACGCTATCGCCGGTAGCCGCGCGACTCCTTGTTTATTTAAGAAAAAACATTTCACAGTTTGTTGCAGTTAATGTTCATGATTCAAAATGTAGCTAATTAATGTAGCTATCGGTTTGTTACTGCATTGCATCAAATGGTTTTGCATGTGTCTGATTTGTTGATAGAATTGTTACCTTGCTCAACTTACCTCATACCCTTGCTCAACTTACCCCACCTATGGGGCAGGTTGAGCAGCTCTACACTCTCTCACATTTACGATAATATTTTCTAAATCAGACTTGAATTGGATAATGTTTCTGAAGGCGTTTTGAGGTGGAGAATTTGCGGATCTAACGGTGCAAGAATCAAGGAAATCGGATTTATTTTTTAAGAGTTATGATCGATTAAGCCAGAAACTGCTCAACTATCCCCGCTCTATCCTATCTAATAGTACCCTAGATACTTTATATTTTTATGTAAAAAGTTTCCTAAATATGACAATTTTATAGTAGAAAAAATCGTTACTGTTAATTAATTGTGGTAACACCAAGAACCTAAAAAAGAAATGAGCCTAAGTCTCCTCAAAGTACTCAAATAAATTCTGAAGTTACTAACAAATTCCAGACTACAAGATTTACAAAAGTCATGCTATTATTTCAAAGATCAGCTCACATATAACTGCATAAATTATTTCGTAAAAATGCGAGCGATGTATCTCGTAAGAAAAGGATATTACAATATTTTCTCAGAGTTCCAATAGATTAATAATGGTATCAATTAAACTACCACGAAGCAACGACCGTAGGGCAAAGATAGAGCTCGCGTATCAGAAAACGATGACTCTACTTCGTCATTCTCGTGGATGTAGTCTAGAGAGCTCGACTATATGGTTATAATACGTATACGTATCGTAATAGTACGAAACATCCGAAGAAGGTGGAGTTTTCAGATGAATTCCTATACTTACATTGATTCCTATTTAATTCTCTGTAAAAAACGATGAATATGTAAAGAACTTTCATATACTTTCTCCACATGGAAAATTATTGGAAATTATAAATTGTAGCCACACCTAGAATCCAAATAAAATTCAAGTCTAATTATAAATCGCCAATTGTAATAAATTTAACAATTTGATATTTACTTTACTTTATTTAAGCTTTTATTCACAGCCTTATCCGGAATCCGTCTACCATCCCTTATCGCCATACCACTCTAGTCTCCCTCTAGCCTCGTATCACACATTTTCCGGTATCACAATGCAAGAGCGTCATTCGTTCCGGACGATCTTGCGGGAGCGAAATAAACACGAACTTCCGGAATTGATCGACCTACGTCGAGTTTTCCTATATACGTAGGACATATACATATATATATATTGTCGAAGAGAATAATCATCCCTCTGACCCTCTGGATGCGAGTAGGCTCGGCGAAAGCTGTATAAGTGAACGAGAAACCGAAAGAGCGACACAAACGGAGTTTTTGCCCCTTCTCCAGTCACGGCTCGGGCTCTCTCGCGTGTTTCGTCTATGGTGAGTTTGGTTCGTAGCGTGCAACGAGCCACGATATGAGTAATGGTGCGTGATCGCGTTATACTACCCCAACGGAAGAGTAGAGGGAGGAATATGGGGGGGGGGGGGGGGGCTTGATGTCGCAAGTCATCCCTCTGAGTATTACGAGAGACCGAGAAGCAACCGACGAATGAACGCCAAGTCCTATATATTTGTATATAGATATATAGACAGCTGCCCCCAGGAAGACCGAGAAAACGCGCCAGCAACCCCCGAGGGGTTTCTGCCTCGCTTACGATGCCGCATGGACGCTTTCCTCTCTCTCTCTCTCTCTCTCTCTCTCTCTCTCTCTCTCTCTCTCTCTCTCTCTCTCAATATATATGTATACTTATGTGTACGAGGACCGACAAAACTCGGAACGAGCGAAGGGCATAAAACATGGCGGCGAAACACGCGCGCTTCCCAAATATTGATTCCCTCGTGGGACAAACGGCGAATAAGAAGACTCGGCGAGAGGAAGCGATTCGAAACGCGTTCTAAGAGAAAAGGGGAGCGCGAAAATTCTTGTACGTAACACACTGTAACATGTTTACACGCTGGGGGATTTCTTCTCGCCCACATATATATGTTTTTTATCCCAAGGTGAATTTTTTCTAGATTAACAAATTTAAGGATAGTTGAAAAAAATTTGAATCTTTAATAATATTCGTAAAAGAAACATTGGAATTTTGAAAAAGAAAAACATTCGTTATTGCTCCGATAGTTTTCATGAGTTTGGGTACAATTTCTACGAGCGTAACGAAACGATTTCCTCGTAGAAATTGTTTCCGCTCAACCACACGCGCTCTTCCTCTTTGTCTCAATTTTTTTTTTCGTTACGCCTGTTTCCACGCGTTGCGAGACGGAGAGGGAGCCAGTGGATATTTTATAATTATTTTTTCTTCATCCCTTCGTACCTAACCCTCGCGAAGCTCGAGAGTACCCTGGCGCCTGTGACTAATCAAAAAGGAAATTAATAGGACAACGTTCTATATATATATATATATGTGTGTGTGTGTGTGTGTTTTTGGGGTGTGGGCATGAAATTCGTTCGAGCATTGCGTCGCTTTTGCATTTCGAATTTAGAAGTATCGAATATTTTGAGATTCTTCTCGGAATTTAATTAAAATGAAAAACACCCAATAGTTTACGATCCGATAACTATTGTTTCTGGTCGACATTTGAAAATTTCATCGTCAAGAAAAGTTGACCATTACTTTTCATCGTCCTCGCATAAATATTTAAAAAAAACGCGGGAAAAAGAGAGAAACCGTACAAATTTTGAATTATCCGAACTTTCTACCGGTTCAAAAAATAATTTTTCAATACATTTTATAGTTTATTATGAGAAAAAAAGGAGAATTTAGATGAGATCTGTGTAAGTTAGTCTCGAACTACACATGGCGGATGTGTCGATAAGCGAGCGGCCATGTTTTCGCAGCTTCCCCACTTCCTCGAGATTTCAAAGGAGAACCATAGCCACGGGATCGTCCCCGGCACGCACGGTCACGCAATAACGCCACTCGATCCACGAACACACACTCGCCTATATATGTATATAATAGGAGAAACGCCCGCGCACGTGGCGGCAGATGTTCTGTTTTACGTGACGCATGCGTTCCACGCAACACTCTAGTGTTTTTGTCCCATGGTTGTATATTGAACGTACACGTATCGTGAACTATCCCCGCCATTGCTCGCTCTCGACGCTCCTACAAAATCCCTATTTACGTGGCAATCGACAGCCAATCGGACGAATCAAAATTCATGTATTTTTGTCGGACGTTTTTTAAATTTCTGTTTCTTAGTAATTAGAAAGATAAAATAAGAAACGAATACGTTCTCGCGATTAAAAGTGCGTTACGATTCGAGACGAATACAAGTCGTAATACCTATTGATACATTTCTATAAAAAATGAAAATTGCTTCGAAGTAAAAACTACCCTCCCCCCTTCCTATAATTTTTAAATCTTTCAAACTTTGTTTTTTTTCTGTTTTTTGCTTTTCTTCTTAATGAAATGTTAATTTTGTTTATGTTTTCGTTTCTCGGTGAGCGCGTTCGCGTTGTTAATATTCATTCTCACCTTTTTATTTCTCACCCTCTCGCGTTTCGTTATTGTATAATTCACGCTGCGTTAGAGACCGGGACGCGATAGCATCGTGGCGGTACGCGAGAGTTTTCTATTCTTCAACGTTCGCTCCTCCTATCATTGAATCGGCGAGATTTTTCGTTGTGTTTAAAATGTCAGCGAGAGAGGGAGAGGAAGAGAGAAAGAGGGAGGGGGGGGGGGGTGAAAGGAGGTGTGTACTTCGGTGCGATGAATCGATATGTTTATGCAACTTTTATATATCGGAGTTTTATTAAATCGTGATAGGTGCGAGATTCTCGTGATCGTACCATAAACGCCCACGAGAGGCTCGTAACGCGTGTAAAAGCGGATCACGTATTCGAGGCTTCTTCTCAATAAATTAATTCGATAAGGCGAATAAAATTAAATCTATCAAAATTGTATCGAATTGCCATCGAGGGACTGACCGGTCTCGGACCCGAGGTGGACAATTCGATCTTATGGCGAGAATTCCTAAGAATTTAGAAGGCTAGTTACCCCCAACAAAAAAAAAACAAAAAAAAACATATTTCTTTGGGGGAAAAAATAGATCCGAGATAAATTAATTAAAAATGCGGCAACGATCGCGGATTCTTAATTAATTAATTTATATAAACCGACCTTTTTTGCTTTTTCGCTCTTGGACCTTTAAAAAAAGAACAGATCCATCCGGAAAAAATGATTCTTTCTCTGGTTAAACGCACATATCAAAATAAATAAATTAAAAATGTGGCAGCAATCGCGGATTTTTCATTAATTAATTTATAAAAACTTACGTATCTACTTTTGTTTCTTTTTTGCTCTTGCACCTTTCAAAAAACAACAGACCCATCCAGAAAAAAATGATTCTTTCTCTTAAACGCACATATAAAAATAAATAAATTAAAAATGTGGCAGCGAACGCGGATTTTTGATTAATTTTTTTATACAAATCTACGCACTTATTTTTTTGTCGATATGTTGTTTTTTTGTTCATTGTACATCGCGGAGGCCCGACGTGGAGTGAAAAAATAATCGAAGCGAAAGACGGCGGAGGTACGAACACGAGTGTACATGCGCGCGTGTGCTATATATACGTAGTGGTTATATTGGCCCACGGGCATTCTTACGAGTCGAATGATCCATTAATCAAGACCCCATACAACGAGAGCTCTCAGCTCTAGACTCCCGGGGCTGCGGATTCGATCGATCGCCCAGACGAGATTGCCGCGTAATGAGAGTCCTCCTATGTGTGTGTGTGTGTATGTGTGTGTGTGTGTGGGTGTGTGTGTGTGTGTGTGTGTGTGTGTGTGTGTGTGTGTGTGTGTGTGTGTGTGTGTGTGTGTGTGGCATTGCGCTCATCGAGAAAACACAACGGAGCCGCGCACCGCCTCTCGGCAAAACGCTTTTTTTTGTTGGTTACCGTGAGTACAATATGCAACGACGTGGACACGACGACGAGACGACGAAGGAACGCAGAAGATTGAAGCGGGCCCAGGGACCACCGCGTCACACGATTGTCTCTGACCCGATACGATCGATTCAAAAATGGCCTTTCCGCCATCTAAGATCGACGTTCCAATCAAGACTCGTCGAATTACGCGAATTATTTTTATTCGTCGACGCGTTTGTAAAATAATAAATTTCATATCATTGTTCAAATTCGAATGAGTATTCAAAAATTGAAACTAAGATTTTTTTTTGGAAAAAGAAAAAAGTCACCTAATAAATTAATTATTCGTATCAATGACCTTTCTTCTCGACCTTATGTATAAGCTCGATTTAAATAATTCGTGTATTTAGGGATGTGACGCAACCTCGACTTTAACAATGTTTCGAAAGCGCGCTATACATTTTTCAAACAATTTTTTTTAATTAAAAGAATAACATTTTTCGATCTCGGGGTCCTTGTCGTTCACTTCGAAGTTACCTGATCGACTTTTTCGTCGAGCATGATGTATCTTTGGATGTGTACGTCGTATACGAAGGAAGGTGGTACACGCCAGTTTGAGATGCACGGTTTTGATGGAAAGTAATTAAATGCCGGGACGAATAGAATGAAACGAGGAACAGAAAGAGAGAGAGAGCGCGCGAGGGAGAAAGAGAGAAGGGAACAAATAACGAAAAGGGCCGGGCTGACGGTGGAGAGAGAAACATATGCCTTAGAGCCGAGGGCGTTCCTCAAGCCACTCCCCGACCTGAAAACCTTCTCTTCGTATCTGCACGAGAGACCTCAACTTCGAGAATCATAGGTCGTTTCGCTCCATACACGTTTCAATAAAAATTGAATTAAACGATGGATCCATATATACGCGTATATCGTTCGGTTGACGTTTCTTTTTTCCGGCGTACATTCTTCACCGAAGTAACAGTAATAATAATAATGACGCCGATAAGCAAATAATAAAACCTCTTATCGTTCAATGCGTTATTGTTGTTTCAACTTGTACATCGTATTACGTTATATCGTTCTCATTATCAATTTGACGGTATTATTATTTCATGATATCTTATCTCTTCAATCAGATTGGAATCTTTCATCAATATCAAGCGAGGCATTTGTCGATTGCGCAATAAAAAATTATAAAAATAATTATAATAAAAGAAAAAAGGCATGCGCCATATTTCCTATCGTAGGCGGTGTGCGCATGTACATATATATAACGTTACGTATAGTTTCGCGGCTTGTGTTTTATGGTAATTGCGGACGCCTCTCTCGCGAGCGCCAGAGGCGCGGCCAGGTGCGCCTTGTTTCGTTTGGCCGCGCCGCTCGCGGTGTATTACCCCCTCGCTCCTCCCGCTTTCTGTGCCTATTATAGAAGGGAGCTTAACGCAAAAGATGTTTAACCCCGGTTCTTACAAATTGCCGCTTTAATTCGACACGGTTCGTGAACATCGGAAGAATATCGCCCGATGTGCTCCGATAGAAATCAGACGGCGAGAACACGAACGATTTTTTATCCGTATTAATCCTGCTGTTGCCGGAAAAAAACGGACCCGATTCGAGATTTCAGATGCAAATTCGCATTTTTGTTATAACATGTCGTTGTAACTCGAATAGTTTGTGCGTATATCGTTAAAATCACTCACCGGTTTCCAGGTCGATCGTGTACGATAATCCGGCCCATGGATTTTCCTCCTTTGGTTTCTCGAGTTCCTCACCATCCTCCTGTAAATTTCCGATCTTACGATAAGTTTAATAATGTCTTACGAACAGTTTCTTCATCTTTGAATAAGTTCCGGATAATTGTATCCAGACTATAATCTGTAGTTTTGTCCGAGGAATAAATTGCGAATAGAGTTATCCAAATGTGAAGAAACTTTTCGTCGGCAAAAGGAGTCCGACATGTCTCCTGTATGAAGTGTCATGGTGGATACGAGGGTAATTTTTATGGGGTGAGTTAGGGTAAGAACGAACGTGTTTCGTTAAAGTCTCGTACCTTATTAAGTATCGTCACCCTTTGATATTTTACGAGGGAACAATAAACCTTGTCGTGCTGGTTCACGATATTCAATTTATATCGTACGAAACAATGTTTTAACGTCGATACTGACAACTTTACGACCGACCGCGTTAAAAGAGCTTCGAATTTTTCATAACCATCATCCGGCCATTTTTTTACTGACCAAAAAGTACGAATCAATCGTTTAATATTCTTCAACGAATTCTTCGCGATAATATATTTTTTCTTCGCTAGTAGTGTGCGTCAAAAAAAAACCTTTACTAATAATTTTTAACAATTTTGACAACGTTCATGGAAAATAAATCCCGGGAGAAAGGAAACGATCCGACAGTTCTCTCGACGAGATCATCGTCGAACGAATCAAAATTTATTTAAGTAAAGTATACGTGAATATTAACACGTGTGAGTATTCATTGTACAGAATGTACACGCGTATGTGATGAACGATGGGTTGCAATCGAGACAAGAGAGAAGCCAAGAATCGTCGATGATCGTAAACGAGATTCGTATGGACGCCATAACTTTGACGTCATGATGATCGGAGAGGGAGCTTTTCATCGTGCGTATATACGCATGTATAAAGACGTCATAATCAACACGCGACCTCTCTACTCCCCCCTCCTCTTGCCGTAGAGATGCTACAAGAAAGGGCCTTAAAGGCGTACCATAGTTGGTCCATGGGTCGGCGTTGTGTATGGCGCACAACAAATGGTTTTATACCATGTAACATTACATATATATATAGAGATATACATATATATATGTATATATGTATGTATAAGATATACGTGCACTCTTCTCGCTTGGCTGGCCTCCGCAAGAGCCGGCTACACAGTGAAATGAGTTTAATGAAAACAGTATTGTACCTTGTCCATTAATCATACGGCCGAAGGTTTTCTGATAGCGACTGTGGCCAACCCCGAGAGGCCGAGAGACGCTTTGGTTGGCTCTTTTCGCTTCTGTACCTCGTATCATACGTATGTGTGTATGTATTAGTGCGTTTGTTTCTCCCACCCTTTTCTCTCTTTATCTCTCTCCATATTGGTTCTTTATCTATACGAGAATGCTGCGGCGACGAAAGGTCTCGATCTTTCGCTATATAGACGATTTTTGATGACGCACATAGCGAGGAAATTTTTCATCTGAAAAACTCGAACGACGTTCTGGGTTGAAAATATGTCCGACAATGTTGAAAAGTAAATCGTGAGTTATAAATATATAGGTATAGCTACTAGTTTTTGAAGTTACAGTTCTTTTGGCGCGTTAGGCAGGTCTGGTGGGAGTGTACTTTATTGATGTCACGAATTGCGCGCGCAGCACACCATCACGCGCCATGAAGTTAGTGGCGAGTGAGAATTACTCTCGAAACACCATCATACATCGTGAAGTTAGTTGCGAGTGAGAATTTTTTTTCCTTTCGGTCTGAAGTTAGAGTGGGACGCACATGGCATATACTATGTTAACTCGACTCTACGGTAACCATGGGCGTATAAATATATGGACGGAGCTTTTCTCCGCGGGGGTAAAGCCACAAGGGTGAGGGGGATGAAAACTTGCTGCAAAGGATATGATGAACTAAAATGGCGGCGACGATATCTATTTTCACGGTCCGATGACAAAGTAGTAAGGTGGTGGGGATAGATCATGGGGGTGCGACGAGGGAGGCATGTCGAGAGTAGCCCCGCGAAGCACTGGCTACATTACGTAGCCGAGAAATAATTTGGAGGTAAAAACAGTGGAATGCCCTTTTGTGTATATGCCATTTATTTTTATGTATATAAAAAGTTACCATTGTGGCCGTTCATGATCGTGTAGTATTATTGTCCTTTAAATAACACCAATTTGTTATATGTGGGCCGTATACTTAATACATTATTAGCTATTTCATTAAGAAATGTTGTGACGGTTATGAAAAGTCGAGCGCGAAGTGTCTTCGACCACGGCACAGTTTTGTTACACCAACGCCGCGTGCCGTGAAAATAGACGCGTCTTAACATATATCTATTATATATATAAGTCAAAAACTGATGAACCAAGATGGCTGACACGTGTTTTCTCTTCATCCCTGTGGCTTCAACCCCCGCATCCATAAAGGCACTTTAGGCTCCGTCCATATATTTATACGTCCATGACGGTAACATATTGAAACAGTACGTAAGATTTCCGCAGATCCATAATTTATTCAGTTGTTCAATGGAATATTATTATAACGCGTTGTCATTTTTGTGGAAAGTATATCTTCAGACCTGAAGGTCATAATAATGTAAGTATTATTTAATTTTTTAAGTTATCGAAGTTATTATTTATTGAATCATCCGATTTAATATTATCATTGAAAATTGATTTTTACGTATAAATATACGTAAATATTAATTTAATATTGGTGTTATTTTTAACCGCCTGCATTTAAAAAACCTGTAATGTGTGATTTTTAATTGTTTTTGTTGTTTGTTAGTTTCCTAAAACAAATGCGGCAAAATGCAAAGCTTAGAATAAACGTGACGAAGCCTATAAAAAGAAAAAATCAGCAGAACGAGCCCGAGTTTATCGATTACGTCAAAAAGGAAAAAAAACAAATAAACTGTATAAAATAAATATTATTCAATTCAATTTAAGTGTCATTTATTCAAACTTGTAATCACGGTATTTAATGTCGTTTATCGATCATTTGACTAATTAAAAATTTGTTTGAATGCCTAAAAAATTATATTTACTCACACCAAAGAAATATAACTTCTTATTAGCGTATATACGTACACACAGTTATTTTTTTTTCTTGTGTCGCTTGGATATGTTTATAAATGGACGTCTTTACGAGCGGCGAGAGTTTCTCAGAGGGATTCTTTCCCTCACTTTTGCCCCTCGTCTCGATGCGACAATGGGCGTCCTGTCATCGCATTCCTCGCATTGCGTACCTGCATCACTCGCATAGCTCTCAATTAAGGCTTTTGGCTGAGAGCGCGGGCACGACCTCTCTCTCTCTCTCTGAAGAACAGATCGCTCGACCACACGCTCGACGATCGCGAGATCTTTTTCATATATAAACCATAGAGGAAGATCCAAAGATTCGACAACGATGTAGAAACGAAAGATTTTGTTGCGGGGGTGGTACTGTCGTAGATTACAAACATAAATACGAAATCGATGCCCGCAAGCGACGCGTCTTAAGTAGTCTGTCCGCTATCTTTACCGTACAAAATCTTATACGTAAGTTTAGTATCAAGCGGGCGTATCGACGCCAAGTCACGTTTAACGTGAATCATCAAAAATCCCTCTTGGAGCTCTGGCGTTCCATGAACAACTCCACCGCGCGGGCGTCACCCATTCAAAATCGTTCGGTCCGTTTCGTTTATCGAAAAATCTATTTCGGGCACGTTACCATGCTTGCTGTTGGTCTACAATAGGAAATCGCAAATTCCAGATTCAAAATTATAACAACATTGTTATTTTAATCAACGCCGCCGATTTACCTAACGCGATTACGACTCACGAGAATTCAAACGATAATTAATTTTACGATAGACAAAAAACGATGAACATAGAACGAGAAAATGAATATTGTTTTATTGATAAAGGAAATACCATGGGATCGAGCCCCTCCCGCGGGAAATAACAATTTTGAAACGTTTTCGCGCCGTTCCAGTGGCGCCATCTTACGAATCAAGCTCGAAGCTTTCATCGCGTGCGGACGAAAATCAAAATTAAATCTAATACGTCGCTACGCAACGAAAAAAATCTTCTGTAAAGAAAAAAGAAAAGAAAAACCGCGGAGAAAATATGATTGATTCGTAATTTTGTGAACAACACGACCGGGAAAGGATAAAAAACAACATAATCGAAAAAAAAAACTGAACAATATAATTTGAATTCCGTACGATAAACGAGAAAAAGATCCGGTATGGAGGACAAAAAAAGGCCGCTCGCGTGAGACGCGCCCACGAAACTCCTCGGCGAGCTTCGAGCGCCGCGAAGAGAGAACGTTTTCAATTTCCACAGAACCATTAATACGTTCCTCCGTAACACATAGCGGCTATGTATAGAGAAAGGTATATATATATACATTTGTGGATATCTATCTATATATATATCCATCCTGCAGGAAAGATGGTGCGTCGCTCCAATCTCTTTCGCGCCGTCTCAGTCGGCGCTATCTCTTTTCAGCCAACCGGAGAGCGTTCCGGCTGATGCCGCTGATCACCTCGGGGGTCCATACGATATTATACATAGCCAGAAGCCGCAGCGAGAGAGGCCAGCACGTTTCCCGTGCGGCCCTTTTGCCCTCGGCTTTGCCCCATCGAACTATTCCCTCCCTATCTTGGCCCCGCAACTGTTTCACCCTTATACCGAAACTGGTCCATCCCTCGTAGAGGGGAGGGATCGCGGGACATTTATCATCTTGTCTCTTTTTCTCCCCACTATCGTTCTTTTTATTTTCTCGTTTTTCTCCCCCTACCAACCATCACCACTACCAGCCCTTATTTAAGCTATTACGTTTTGGTATTGGACGAAGCGAGAATGGAGCCGATACGAACGGGGCTATCGAGCCTTTCACAGCGTCAGATATTTCTCCCTTATTTTCGATCCTTGTGCACGCACGAAGAACGCGCGAGATTAATCGGGATGATTCGTGCTTGGGATATTCTCGTGTTTTATAGAAGAGGATTTGTTTTTCGGGGGATTTTCATTTTGAGATTCGTATCCTCGATCGTAGGAGAAGTATCGCGAGAGTAACGCAAAGTGACATTTCCTTGTAGGAAACACTCTCGCGTTACGACGGATGAAAAAATGTATTTATGTTATTCATTTTTCATCGGGAGAACTCTCTTGCATTTGTCAGAGGGAGAGTTTTGTTGGGCCATTTTTCCTCGCTCGTACATAAACGAGTGGTCGAGTGCGCTCGAGAGACGCGGTCTAATGGAGCCTGTCGTTGCTGCTCGATGTTACTATGATTTGTACACGACCCTGCCCCTCGCGAATCGAGAAAGAGAGGGAGAGAGAGAGGGGAGGTCAAGGCGAAGAGGTCTCTATCAAAAGTGTATTCAAGAGAGCATCGACTGAGAAATACCTCCAGCTTCGTGGTATGCGCGAGGATTGTTCCTGGAGGGAAGAGCGAGGTCGTTCATTTGCGATTTGCAACGAACGATAAAAAAAAATAGATACTATTGTATATTATTGTAAACCGAGACACTGTTACAGAAGTTTTGGCTCGAGGAGGAAACAAATATGAGAATGTTTCTAAAGATAATTATTATTTCTTTTATTCTATGAAAATATATTGATCATTATTCAGGTAAATAG
This sequence comes from Netelia fuscicornis, assembly GCA_946811545.1. Lineage (NCBI taxonomy): Eukaryota > Metazoa > Arthropoda > Insecta > Hymenoptera > Ichneumonidae > Netelia > Netelia fuscicornis. The sequence continues at coordinate 20,525,871 of OX328011.1, read as the reverse complement.
CTCGAAAAATATTCGTATTTTTTCCTTCAATCAAAAAATGCTTGCGAGTTCGGACATCTCTAAAAAATTTAAGTTTCACAGAAGGTCCAACATTTGAAGAATGATCGATCCTTCGCGTATTCGAGAATGAGGGAAAAAGAGAGTTCTTCTCGTTCTCCGCGCATTTTCTCTTTGTTCTCCAAGGGAGACGAGAGCAGTCACGGTCTATAGAGAAAGGGGGGAATGTATCGATCGAGGAGCTTGGAATCAAGAATCGTTCTCGATCATTGGGATCGTCTATACTAAGGGCGTCCCCGTTTCGTGACGTATATTTATATATATATTTATTGAACGGTTATAGTTCGATGGCGGCGCGGCGTCTTGTCGGGTCGACAAAGGACGGGGACTGGTCTACGAGATAAAGAGAGAAAGTACGAAGGAAAGGGAGAGAGAGAGAGAGAGAGAGAGAATCGAACCGAGATAGACGAGAAAAATACGACAAGAGCGTGGATCGGACTGAAGGAGAGATCGGCGTCGGCTACGTGGGAAGGATATCGACGAGATGGGAGACTCGTAGCTCTGTCCTTGTCGTCGTTTCAATAAGGATACCGTGCCGGAGTGAGACAAACGGGAAAGAAACGAACGTTGAAGAAAAAGAGAAAAATGAAAATGCTGAAAGAGAGGGATGAACGCCGACTCGCCAAGGAACGTCGATGCAACGTCATTCTCGGGTGGCCGAGCGATCCAACGAGAAGAGCGTTCCACCTCGCACGAAACTTACGGGCTCTTGCATTTTTGCCTCGACTTCTCGAATCTTCGTCAATATGCGCGCGACTATCGAGATTTTCTTTTTCGTCTTGCTACGACTCGAGTAGGTACGAACATTTTGGTACGTTTCATCCCCCCGAGAATCTCGGTAATCGTCGGTGGGAAAAAGATTGACCCGGATAAGACCAATTGGGTCCTCATCGAGACTTTGCAATTTTGATGTAAATTTAAAAACGAGAATCGTTAACGATTTTTATCGAATTGAGGAACAATTAACATTCGATTAAGCTATCTGTATGTTCTTTTATTGTATAAATTCGTGTCAAGGATTAGCTAGCCCTTCGTATTTTCGATCCTCGAATCTCCGAAGAGCGCGAAAGGACCTTCTATCGAATTTGAGTAAACGTTGGATGATTTTTCTCGAAATGGCGGACGACCGGGTTAGCTTCGAATCGAAAACGAGAAACGTGAGAGCATGCTCGCTCGACGGTCCGGAGGATTTGGGGTAATAACAACGGAGAGATAGAGAGAGGGTGAGAGAGAGAGGAAAGGAGATCGAAGGATGGATACACGGATTACAGGACGTCTTCGTGGTCTCCTGCTTCGATGCGAAGAGTCGTAAGGGCGGAGATCGTATCCGGGTGTGGATGAAGCGCGTGAGTTCTCGGCGTTATAATCGCATTTTGCCACGAGTTCTCTTTCGCACAGATAATCCCTTTGGTGTCTCCCGAACAGGGCTACTCGTAGATTTGACGGACTCAACCCTCCAACCCCTACCCTTCTGTGTTTTTTTTCTACCGATTGTTGTGATTTAGAAAAAATGAAGTTTGTGCAAAGGTCGTACGGTCGTTATCACTAGAACACGCATGAAAATCCCTCGAGGTTGAATCCAATTCAAAATCCAATCTCGAGCTTCTCTTTACTAGCGTTTCTCAACGTAAATTGCTAGCAAATTGAACAATTGATTTACGAAAATAAAAGGACTATCCTTTTTTTCTTGCTCGAATAGAAATTTGACTGTTTCAAGACGTTTTGAATTCGTCCTTGAAACTTGACGAGTCGCGACGGGATACCTCGATGAATCCAGACTCAATATTAAAGTCCGTCGTTAAGACAGGGTCGCTGGTGATGGACGTTCGAATTCGAAGTGACCCTTGAAATCTTTTGACTTCGAACCTCGAACAGTATTCGATTTAACCGCACGCGGCGGTTATGTAGAGAATGACGAGCGCACGTTCGCGCTAACGGAATTCACGATCGAGAGATATATATGTATATCCTGATACGATAGCCACCCCGAAGGAGAGGGTCGAATTCCAAGTTGGCTACAACTGAGTGGCGTCATCTTTCGACCACACCGACGAGACTTCCTATCGATATCGATTCATCGAACGCTGAAACAAATCATACGCCTCGATCTCTCCTACCAAAGACGGCGTATATATATATATATATATAGTAATACATTGTATACGGACACGTACAAATACGAATAACACCGCGGTGGCTGACCCGGCTTGAATGTTTTGGTTGTATGCCAGGTATTAATGAGATCTAATCTCGTTACGTGTGTTTCTTCACGAGGCAGCTACGATAAACGTGATCAAAGTTTGAAGTGTTTCAATTCGTTTTATTTCCTGCGACCATGAAGCAACAATGTATTTAATCGCTGTCACGATGCAACGAGGAAAAAAATACATTGGATCGAATAATACGTCTTTATGCAAAGATAAACGTCCGTCATTTTGTTTCGTTTCAATTTTAGAATCGATAAGTCCAAGAGGAAGACAAACTATCTTGGGTAAAACAATATTTGAGGTAGAAGTTTTCTTTTTTGATTATTCGAGATTGATTTTGTTATAATGAAAAAAAGAGGGTATTGCTGCGGGCGAGGGTAGATTAGAATGATTATGCGATAGATGATTTTGGAAAATTATCACGGGGGTAGATTGCAAATTTTGATTCAAATATGGATTGTTTATACAATATTGAAAACTGGCCGAAGCAAAATGGAATTTTGTTATTTTAACGGAAATGTTTCAAAATACATTCGTGATAATTCTATGGTGATATCAAATACCATGGAGTGAAATGAAAAAGAAAGAATTCGCAGTTTTCTATGGTGGGTAGCGATAAAAAGTCCTAAAGTAACATTGTAAAAGAGCCTTACCTTAATTTTAGTGTCATTGATGGCTTTCAGTGCCTTGAGCTTCTCGAGATCGTCGGCCGATTCTTTCTCAGAGGTCGATGGTGATTCCGGTTTGGCCGTAGTCGTCGAAGTCTCGAGGGTGAATCCGAGATCAACGTCCTGTTTCCACAGGACCTCGATAAGATCCATGTCCTGTAGACAAAAAATGGAGACTTTGTGTTCGTAAAAGAAAAAGAAGAAAGAAAACAACGTAAAACATCAAATAAAAATCGTATAATCGAAAATTGAGCCTCACGGGGGGAGAAATCATTTGAGGACGAGACAAGCCGAGAGTCCTTCGTGGTTTTCCTGCACCGAACAGGCCCCTGGCTCGATGTCCCGACGGGGGATGCCGATGGGTTTTCAACAGTGCGGGGTAGACAAAAGTGCGTGATTAACGACAGGCGGATATCGGCGTGCATCTCGATATATATTATATACGTATTCATATATGTGCATGTGCTCTCACAATATCCCAGAGGATTCGATCGAAGAAAGGATCCATGGAGGGATGAAGAGAACGAAGCGTACGATATAGCGGAGTGACGTTGCACAAAATGGCGTGCAGCTGGCTCCTTCGGTTCTCTGTACTCCAACGTAGAGGAATTAATTGAGTCAATTCGTCGAGTTCTCGTGGAACCGGGCTTGTTAACCAATCTAAGGATTTTCATCGGCAATTTAATAGTTGAAAAGAGCAACAGTCGCGTATATACGTTCACGTACGAAGAAAGTCCACGAGTTCAAGAAAGTCTTTCGAATGCAATTGTTCGCAATTGTCGTGACGAAAAGATCTCCTTTTTCATGCCACTTTTGTTCTCGTGGCTCGATGAACTCAAATTTGATTAATTTTGTTGATTTGCTCGAGAATTAATGAAAATATAAAATTCCACGAATTATTTAATATGTGTATATGTAATTTTCTTCCTATTTAAGATGGGAAGGTTTAAAATTCCAACGGTTATTAACAAAATATGGACTAATATTTAATAATATTCTTGTATTTTTGGAGTATTAGATACACTATAGCTATAAACTAATATATTTAATGAGCATTACGTGTATTAATGTGAAAATATGATTACAAATTAATTTATTACTTATCAACGTCCGTTAAAATTTTGCGTCTTGGCAATTACAGAAAGAAGAAATTATTTAAAATGAATTTGCGTTTGATAATTAACGGACTGTAAAATTAATGAATATTTGAAAAAGAGAATTAATTTTCGTACGACGCTACAAATGGCAAAATTCTTCAGTAAACTGTTTAAAAAATCAATCAAAATAAACTTTTGACACGCGAAATGGGCGAGGATTTTATAAAATTACATCTCGATAGAACAGTTGCAAAGATTGCCTTTCGATCGATCCAACCGTGTGCGCATAATCGAACGCATAATGAAACTATAAATTATTGCAGAAAAATCTTTTCTCGCGTTGGCGTTACGCCTCTCGCGCATCACGAAAGTCGCTCCGCATCAACGGCAAAGTTAATGGATAAACATATGTATAACGAGAAGTCCCGTCACAACCGCGCGTCTTCCCGAGATCACGGGAGCGTCACGAATTTTTCTCGTTACTTTTGCATTCTAACGATCGTGGAGACGACGACGCCGAAGACAACGAAGACGACGACCGGACGACGATTTCACTTGGAGAGATTTTGCTGTCGGTTCGAAGGCTCACCGTAAACTTCTCGATCCATCCTGAGTACGAACAATCTTTCACCTGCTGATGAGAACCGGAAGTAGACACCTAACTCCGTTCTTCTCGATGGCGGGACATTTATAAGTGATGCGCTTGGTTTTCTAACGATGAGTTTTTTTTATCTTGGATCACCGCGTCTTTCCGAGTGTGACAAGCGGACTAGAAGCTTTCGAATACTTCTGGACTCTTCTACATAAAGTTATATTTAAATTAAATCGATTTTATTTCATTCAAATGTTCATTTAATTGAAAAAAAATGGTTTTTCGATTAACATTAAACTGTATTTGATTTAAGAACGTTGCTTGATCAAATGTGTTAGTTCTTAATTCAAGTATATCTCGATTAATTCAAGCTATTGAGTATTTATGAGTTTTGATACGTAAATATATTTGAATTAAATAGTTTATTTTTTGTAAGTAATAGAAATCAATTTGATAAATTGGATGGATTTAATGTAAATCAAAATGATAAATTCATTTAATCCGCATTTTGATAAAAAATTTAATGATTTTCATTAATTTGAGTGAATTTTGATCAATTAAAATAAACAACAAACATTCAAAATCCCGATATAAATTTAATTTTTTAGCACATGCCTAGTTGCTTCAACTAGTCCAGTTTGACGTCTGTATATTTTCCATTTTGTACGCACCGTGGAACAATTTTTTGAAAAATTGACCACAAAAAAAGATAAAATAAAAAAAAACGTACGTCAATGAAAAGCAAACCGTATACTCGCGGTTCAAAATCGATTCTCGGGGAGTGAGGGATCACGCGATAACCGCGTTGGTACATGAAATACCATAGCGCGTGGGTGTTCACGTACGATTCGTCGAGACGCCGCCATGTTGGAGGCGCTGCGGGATGCCCGCGCGCCGCGCCCACAAAATACCCGCGGGGTTCCCCGACTCTCATCTACTCGCGCACCACGTTCACGATCCACGTCCAGTTTTTCGATTTCAAACGCGCGAGCATAATAATAGTTATATAAAACAACAACAAAAAAGCGATTCGTATATGCTTAAACACGCGTGAAATTACGCGTTTTTCATCACCGTCTTTACGAATCATCGGAACGAACTTGATTTCAAATTTACGTACGAAAACTCTTCGTCAATGTAAACTCGAATTTCGGGCTGTGAGTTCGTACTAACGATACATCGAATTCAAACTCTCGAGTTTCAATTTGAACTTTCGATGACGAATCCGACCACGAAATACAAGTTTACTGTCAAATATGATCGACTTTTAGTGCAAATCATAGAGTACAAAAAAAAATCAATCACTTTTGAACTAAAGTTTGTGCCGACAATTTACGACTCTCTTTTTTTTGTATCGTCTCAAACATAATTATTTTTATCTTCGTCAAATCTTCGGATTTCTTTGTACGCTTATAGAGATTCTCGGTGGAGAAGATTTTAAAAACCTGTTCGTAGCGTCAATAATAACCCGTTCTTGCTCTGTTACGACGAGGATAGAGAGAGAAAGATGAAAAAGGGGAGAAGCTGATCCCTACAAATTGCTCTCGTGGTAATCTCGTTACGGTGTAACACCGTGGCGGCTTCGCCTACACTCCACCTTCTCTCACAAACTTATACTCGCTTGGTTGTGTTGGATGCGAGAGAAAGGCTTTCACGGGAAATAAGGAAGACGAATCCCGCGGGAAAAACTTAGACTAATCGCCGCAGTGCTGCGCTATTGTACATAAGCAAGCGTTGAACGTATTGGGGTCGTTCTGCTGCTGATGGGGTTGATTTGGCTATGTATACATATATGTGTACAGTAGCAGTGAGAGAGAAAGCGCGAAATCGCGGTACCTGACTTTCCTACAACGAAGACAAGCCAATAAACGTCTTTCTTCTCGCTAATGGATGAGATACCGTTAGGGTAGATTGGTCAGACCATTATCCATGATTTTCACGCTACCACCCTTTTCCTCCGGTCGGTGTGCACTTTTGGCTGACACAGTTATGGAAAATTCGACCCAGCATCGCACGTAAATCGAATAAACTTCTTTGATAAATTTTCCCTTCGTCTTCGAAAAGAACTGTTTTATTAAAACATAAATTTCGACAAGATTTAAATAAACCAAAACAATTGCAATCCAATATATTTGCCTCGAGGAAAATTTGTGTATTCTTTACTTTTTCTTTCTTTCATTTATTGCTAAAGCAGTGGCAAAAGTTGGAGCAATAATATCTACGATTAACAAAAATATGTAATATTCCATTTTCGTTCCGTCAGGTTAAACTGCAAAAGTGTATTGAACCCTTCACGATCCCTCGTAAAGTAATGAGACCCCAAGGACACGAAAAATGTAGAAAAAGGTGAGCAATCTTTGGTACCGTGTCTAACCAAGTTCCCGCAAGAGTCCCATCGTGTTACGGCCATAAATTACTTAGCGTTGCGTATACGAACCACGGAGTTTGTTGTCGAGCTGCGAATAGAAAAGAGCGCGGGACTCGAGAGGAACGAGGTTTTTGCGGTGAACCACACCATCGAGAGTTGTAAAACAGCGCGCTGACCGCTAATGGGTCCCCCGCGGGTCACGCCCCAATATCCTCGGACCTCTCTCGAGGGGTAAAAGGGCCTCTTCTTCAGGTTGCTAGATTGTGGAAAAAGCTAAAGCTCCTTTACTCGTGCTATATACGCGCGCGTTTTTCCAAATTCTCTTATCCGAAATAACATCGGACATTTTTCATCCCTTCAAGTCAAGTCGCACCTGTGGTTCGCCAATGCTACGTCGCACGATTTATAGATATGTAGTTTTTCGAACGACATCAATTTTATTCGGAACAAACAAAATTCATAATTCAGTTAAATAGATCCTGCGATTCGATTGCATCGACATTAATCGACCGAAAAATTCTTTACTACATCGAATCGAATCACTTCGATCGCAAACCATTCAAGATAGTTGAAAAGTAATCTCAGAGAATTCTCTGTTTTTTTTAAAACAATTTTTCTCCATAGATGAATATTTTGTAAAAAAAATATTTTCCAAATAATTTGCAAAACTTTCAGGGGAAAAAAAGAGTTTTGTTTTTCAATAACAAAAATACTTCGCCACATCGTAAAACCAACACGCAAATTTTTTCCATCCTTTTGGTCGCGTCCTGCGTGATATCGCGAGCGCCGATATTTTCCCCGCACATGCAAAATCCACGTGCGTTATTTCACGCGCTCTCGCTCGTAATCGCAGGGTACGAAGCATTAATTTCCTCTTTTTAATTAGTGCGAGAGACCAGTATGCATGCGGCAGCAATGGCGGCCGACGGTCCGCGTTGTCGCGTCCTTCCTTCTCCTCCTACAGACACGTACGCGCCAACATTATTTCCCCGAGGAGGTGGGGATGACGCGCGGAGGAAGAAGGCGGCGGTACGACGGGCTGAGAGAGGACGGGGGGGGGGGGGGGGGGGGATTTGATTAATGATTCTGTGCGGGATCGGGAACGAGAGAATAGAGGAGAGGTCGCTCAGGGGAGTAGGGGAGGGGGCAGAGGAGAAGTGAGGAGACGAGAGGAAGCATATCCTAGGGGACGCTTCGTATTCTCTCTCGTTCTCTCGTTCACTTCGACGTACCGCGCACAAGAGCTGGATACCGCTCTGTGTCTGCGCACCGACAGAAAACCCATCGTCCAAACTACTTTATGAGAAATGTATGTTTCACGATCTATACACACATAAGTGTATATATATAGATGTAAGGACAGACGAAAAGGGAGAGAGAGAGAGAGAGAGAGAGAGAGTGGAAGAGGGAAGTGCGTCGTGTCGTCGGGGGTGAAGTGAATGCCCCATGGATGGAAAACATTCGATAAACTTTTTTGAAACAAAAATTCGAGCAACGAAAAGTTTCGGTGGATGGACGAGGGTGAATTTAATTTGAAGGGTTGGAAAACATTGCCACAACGAGAGGCTGAATAAAACTTTCTGGCTTTTGAGTTAAGCACGAGGGAGAACAAAGTGACTTCAATTTTTTTTTTAGTAAAAAGGCAATCGTTTTTTCGATTTTGATAGGGTGAAAATTTATGTATACAATATTTTTATTATTTATATGAACTGTTTTGTTAGATATCGTCGGATTAAACGATCACGCGGAGAGGGATGAGAGGGAATGATTAGAGCGAGGGTGTCTCGGGAAAAAGTGAGATAACGAGATATTCATCGTGAGGGAAAGAAAGTAAAGGAATAAAGAAGGGATCGTGCGACCATTGAAAGGGCAGGGATAAACGGCTGAAAATATACCTTGTTTATCGATGCAAATCCTGATAATGTCTCGGAAATACACCCTCTGCACGTACACATGCGTATATGCACCCTGAGCCATTTGACCCGAAAAACCCGAATAATTCGGAAATAAATCATTCGAGAAAAAAGTTTTTTGGAGCAAACTTGTCTAGTTTAGAAATTAAACAGGATTACATAATTAATTTCCGATTCCGTGACAGTTTTTGAGGTAATTTTGAGACCACGTTCATTTTTTTTTAATGGAAACATTCTTCTTCGAGTACATTATCGTTCTACGAAAAAAAACAATTTAGAAATTTTTTGATTAAAAGTCGAATTTGATTGTTAAGTGAACGTGAAATAATCTCTGATACATCGCCATATGTCAGTATTATAAAAATTGTCAAGTAATTATGCGGGTAAATATTACCAAAACAATTGGTTTAATCTCGAGAGCGAAACAACATTTATGTTATTGTATTTAATTTCGATTACCCTCCGCTATACCAGGGAGCGGATTAGAAATGGTTGTCGTAGAATTGACAATGAAACTCTGCTTCATTAATCTTTCTTAAAACGAGTGGAAAATGGATTGAAGTTGAAGGACATCGTTCCGAACGTTCTCGTTCGATTAATTTAATGAATCTTGCACATTTGATAATGAATGATTGTTATGTTTATTGCTAATGTTCCAATACTCATATAATAAGAAACCAAATAAAACAATGTTTGGAATAAAATTTTTTTCCCTTTTTCGATAAAATGATAATCTACTTATAAAATTATGGGTTTTCATTTGAAAAAGAAGAAGTTAACCTTGTAATAACATTCAAAACATTCACCATATTCCAAAAAAATAATCTAATTTTCTTTCCCTCTCTGCGCCACCCAACTTTTGTATAAAACATTTCTTTCTCGAATGATTTATTTTCGAATTATTTGCCAGATTAAATGCTTCCCCATTTGCATATCAGATTGGCCAAGAAATAATTGCGTGGAGTTTCTAATAGAGAGATGTATAGGCCTGCACGTTCATGTATTAGAAACGCAATTACTTTTTAGCTAATCCAACATGTAAGGAAATAAACAAATTTTTTCGCTCGTTTGTCGTCGAATTATAAATTACACGGATGATTCGAATGAAATTATGTCAATCGTGGTTGAAATACGCGACATTTTCGCAGACAAATTCTGGCGGCCATTGGTTCGGCCGTTTTATACGGGACACATAATATAGCTTCCTACCCAGGCCAGGGTAGAGAGAAGCGGAGATATACACATATACAGGCGAGAAAGAACCGCATATCCAATCGGAATACCGGCACGTTTCGCCTTTCTCTCTCTCTCTCTCTCTCGAACGTGTTTCTGCACGCTAGGTTGATAGTGGGTGACCGAACATGAGCGCGGTTCCGTCATCAGAGTTCTTCCTATATAGAATACGTATATGGGTATGTGCTGATGCGATACGTGGCTCGAGAGTGATATCAAATGCTAGGAAGTAGACCGGGCAATGGGGGTAGTGGACAAACGAAGAAACTAAAATCTCTCGTACCAAAAAAACCTAATTATTGGTTCGGTTATAAGTTTGTGTATCGTCTAAACATAAATTTTACAAGATATTCACTAATGACACTGAGATTGAAAAAAATGATCGGACGATTAAAATTTTGGCATCTTGTTTAACAGACTTGACGTTTCATTAGCGATAGTCGATACAAAAATTCACGCCACAGGAGCAGATTTTCTGCGTTTCGAACAAAGTACAATTTTGAGAAAAAAAATTGCCCAGGATATTGAGTATTTACACCAAGAATGTGACAATCGTCCATTAAAAAATGCTTAAGAGTCGCTTAACGATAATTAGTAGGTAAGACGCGAGGAATATTTTCAAAATTTCGTTTATGCGTAAGATAAGAATGATATTTAACGAGAAATAATGCGTGATCGTATCATTTGTAAAACATCACCTTCGTTTCCAGCAAATGAAAACAGTCAAAAATTGAATTTAAGATGCGAGAGAAAAAAGGAATATTTTTTAGGTGATCGCCAATTTCTCGGTCGAGAAAGGAAAAGAAGGAGGAGGGAAAGGACACGAGGAGAGTAGACATCGCACGCCGTATAACCGATGAATACCAATATAAACCAGGATGCCATCGAGGACGAGAAAGCTGCGCGATCATTTATCAAGCTTTCGGTGCGGGGAGGCCTTTTCTCGTGGAAATACACAAGGCTCAATGAAGGCGTACGGCGTTACGTGCTTTGGTCTTTTCGAGCATCTTATCTTCATCCTTGTCTCCCTTCATCTCCCTCCCTTTTACACCGACCAATCCCTCTGTCGTGCCGACACGAAAAGCCACGAAAGACGCACTGCGCGAGTCTTATCTCGCCGACAACCACGTCGTTGCGATGTCTTTGCATCGCCAATCAAACGAACGAAAGCTAATCTGGTCGACCGTTATATGACTGATAAATAGGCTCTCAATGGTACATCCTGCGCATCCTGCGCGATCCAATTATAAACACGTTTATATGCTTTTACCTTATAAGATTGTGTTAATTAGTCGATATAATTGCTTAGATATGGACGGTATAAACGAAAAAAACAATATCGCGGAATATTTTAACGACGTCCTTAAAGTTACGTTAAAATGACGTAAGCCCTCGTTTAAATTCAAAGACGACAATGAAATCGTCCGATGATTTACGATCGATCGAAGGTCTTTGAACAAAGAAACGATCGGCCGTTTCCTTGTTCGGAGATCGATTTATCTCAATGACAAAATGTTACGAATAACATTTTGAATCACGAATCTTGCCAATTTCGAGTAAATCTTGCGCTTGTAATGCGATTATCAGAATTGTAGAATGAATCGTATTAATTTTTTGTACGGAATCAATTTTACAATTCCCTTGGACAACTAGATAGAAATATAAAAATACAAAATCACATGAAATAAAGGGAAATAAATTAAATTTTTTTTAATACTCGATAGAACAACGTTTCAGGATAATGTAGTGTCAATTGGGGATTGTTAATTTACCGGTAACGTCGTGTGAGTCTCGACAATCTACCGAGCCTAAAAGCATGCGCATCTATCGTGGGAACGTTTCTCCTGGACAGAAGAGGGACAGGGAGAGAGAAAGAGTCCTGACAATCAGAAAAAGAGACGGAACGAGCTCCCGGGTTGCTGTGTCTCGCATATATATATATATATATATATATATATATATATATATAATGCACGGGGAACGCATAGGAAATGCAATTCACCCGGTAATCACGAGGGAACGGGCATCGATCATGTCGCGACGTTTCTCGGTGTCAAAATATTTCCTTCGCTTCTTTTTTCAAACGCGCTCGATCGGCGCGACGCATCGCACGCATAACGCGGAAGCCCGCGAGAATTTTCTCCGATGATCAATCCGAATCGTAGCTAGGCTTGTTATACATCTCGCCAATGTACGCGCGTGTCCAACACCGCATCGGCTTTAACAACGAGTTCCGTATTCCCTCGAGATGCGCGTCTTGCAAGTATAAACGCACGTCGCCAGGGAAGAATCATACGAATAAAAAGTCACGGGGGAATCATCAAACATTGACGCTTTATACGCATTGTTAAATTTCCTTTCGTACTTTTTGTTGTTATTGATATTGTTGTTGTACTATGGCGTTCCCGGCGATTTTACATGGTTGCTATGAACTTTGTTAAGTGTGAAATTCTCGGACTTTTCCAGCTTTTTCAAAGAATATCCCTTTTTTTTTGTTGAGATTTACTGATACAGGGAAGAAAAATTTTTACGATATAAAAATAATATTACATTATTTGGAGAAAGTCGATATGTTTTTTTTTTTGGAAATTATTCGAGAATACGTAATATAAATCGGTGTTTACTTTTGTCGAGACAATGGTTTTGTTTTTATGAAACATTTTTGAAAATGTATTTTACGTATGTTAACTATGTGTTGGATTATAAATTATGATTTGATAGGGATAAATACATGTTATCTTTTGGGTTTTCCTCGGATATTTTTTGCGCTCATGGCATACGTATAGGTCCGAGGTATTTTAGTTTGAATCGAACATGTTTTTGATATAAGTTGGACATTTTATTTATTTATTTTGCCGCTAATAACACGTTGAGAACGTTTCTCTAAATATTATTATATACTCTGTATATAATAATAATTCGTCAAACGACACATTTTTAAAAAAGTTGGAAAACTCTTGGACTTTTGACAAAAATTTGTAAAATTCCCGGAGAACGTCAGACTGAACAAAAAATCCTAGATTTTTTCGATTTTTTTTTTATATACGTAGCAACCACGTTTTACGGCGTATCCTTTCGTTTTTCGATATTGTACGGTGTTTCATATTTTTTTAAAAAGCATTCATTTTACCAATAACATATCTTTTATCTGTACAATTAAATTCGTTTTTTCGAACTTTCATCTCGGGTTGAGTGTACAAAAAATAAATTCTTCGGTTCGCGTCACGAATTTATCGAAGACCGTAAATTTGTTATTATCGAGTACGAAACGAAGCTTTTCGATACGTATATACAAAGTTTGAACCGACAGGTGGCGGGTGGTGGTGCGACATCGACCATAGGGGAAGAATCGGTACAAGACGAATGACAAATGAAGGAGCGGCATCCTTTTACGAATTCCACGCGTTCTCGGTCTCGGACACGTCGCGTATTTAAATACCCGCAAATTTATACACATATTACGATGTAAAAGTTAATACTCGCTTCGAAAGATACAGAAAAATGTTAACGAGTCTGTCCCGCTAGTAAAATAACGAGGAATAATGATGAGCAAAAAGGCAAATGCAAAAGACGAGAATAACCGACCATGAGGAGTTGGACAGCTCTTTCCTTGCGATCCGAAGAGACGTCTCTCGTCCGATCGCACGTAGTTCATTATCACCGTTGCGTTGTGACTGGCATCGAGACACCGAGACAATTGTTAATCGATAATTATTGGAGATACGAGCACGCATGAGACGTTATTATTATAATCGTTGCACTCGCAAGATTTTTTTATATTTATGATTTTATGATATGTTCTTCAAGAGCTTCATTAGCTCGCTGTTGCATTCCACGATTATTTCTCCTTAGAACAAATTCCCCATAAGAATCTTTCGAGACCGTGGACATTGATAAAAAACGAAAAAAAAAATCATAATAATAAAAAATGTGTCCATCAGGAAATTATTATAAATTTTTCTATTCATCGCGAGCGACAGGCGTGTGCCATTCTCGAAGAAATAAATTTCTCCTTTCGATCCTGACTTTCGACTCTCGCCGACGTTCTACCTTCTCTCTCACGAGTCTTTCTCTCTTTCCGCATTTTCTCCGGAACGTTAATACCGGCGTCTTCTTTCCATACCGTCGCATCATTAGTCACTATAACGTTGCGTATCTCTCCTCGCCTTCGGCTTTCTTACGACTAGACTAGGGGAGACAAGCGAAAATTTGATCTCGTCTGTGTATGCGCTCTTAGTTCGACGTGGCGCAAGCTCGAGGGTGGCCTTTTCCTTTCGTTCTTGCTCGTATATACGTGTATAGGCGTGTTTATGGTAATACGACAAGAGTTTTATGGTAAGAGGCACCCCGATGGTGGCCGTCTTTCTGTCGATTGATGATATTTTTTAGTTCGAATTTTCAACGAATTTTCCACGAGAGATTATCGGGGTGAAATAAAAAAATAGGTTTTTTTTCCTTAACTTTTATAGCTACGATATGTTACAAAAACAATATGTCACCTTCCAATTTGCAACATTTATTTTTTCATTTATTTTGCAAAGTTTGTGGGAGAATTTAAAAAAAATCATACTTTTGTGAAATTTCGGTGACGAAAATTGTTTTTTTTTTCTTTTTATAAAAAGCCGCACGAGCAAAGTGGATTTAATTAAATGTCGATGTTTGTTTGATGTGACGTGTGCCAAATGGAAACACGATGTTTAGTGACACGGGACCACCCCGATATCTCATGGGGTATCTCATCTCTGTTCTCGACCATAATTTGTCATATGGAAAAGAAATTATCGTGTTGGAAACCGATATACCGATTGATGAACCTGCACATGCCTAGTAAAGGGACGCTCGAAAAAAGAGAACTTTCTTATCGGTAGATCGCGAGAAAACATCGATTAAATCTCCGTAGCTATCGCCATTGCTGGTTTCTTATTAAGAATATTTTGTATCCAATATTTCGGCATTATCATAATAAATTTGAGAACGAATCAACCAAAAATAAAAATTTTGAAATCAAATTTATTTGATAGAGGGGAAAAAAATTAATTTTATTGTTCATTGCATTTGTTTGATCGTCGGTGTCCGACCGGTTTGTAGAGAATGGGCCGCCATCTAGTCACAAATGGTCGAAGCACTACATCGAAATTAACCCTCGCTGATCGTCGATGGCCGTTTATCCGCGGTTGATACACGCTCCGACAAACGTTAGCTTTATTCACAATTCAAAAATCTTTCTTCGCGATTTAACAAATTTCACTAAATTGATATACGGTAATTTTGATTAATTATACAAAAATGTATACGTTTCTTTAAAAGGATTATTTTTAGGGACGATATAACGATCAAATGGAAAATACGTTGGATTTGTTAGACATTTTACGAGAAACAGGGGAATGGAAAGATTTGAGTAAATCGTACGAAGAATTTTTTTGATCTTATTTTTAAAAAAGTTTGCATTTTTCTCTCAAATCAAGGTCAAATATTTGGATTTAATACAATTTTGATTCAATTCCAATTTTCAAATAAAATTTTTGCCACATCTTTATGTTGTTAAATTTTTTAAGAATTGACCTTTGTTTTTACTAAAAGAAAATCTCGTGTAAGACTTTAACATACCGACGCACGATAACTGATTATGTTCCCTCACTTTTTCGAAATGCTTGATGTTTCGAACGCTAGCAAATATGATCTTTATCGTCATAATTATGTAAAAATCAAAACTCGTTTGCTTTTACTTAAAAAATTGGCGAAATCTAAAAAAAAAATCTAAAACGGAATTCATTACCACCGGTTGGTGCGTTACCTCGTTTTAACATACATGAAGAATTTTCAATTTTCCCACAGTCACTATTCCCGCCTGTCTCCCGATTGAAAAAGCAAATAGTATTATTAAAAAATATCAATGTCACAAGATTCACTGAACCTAAAAAAAAAAATAAGAAAATCTCTTAAATAAAATAAAACTTAATAATTAATGTTAATTATTTAATATTAATCGGTAATATTATTATGGAATCTTGATCTTTTAATTTGCGTTTGATTTTGATATTATCGCGACAAACCAATATTTTTATTGAAAATAATTATTCAAACGCGACATTCACGGGGTGAGAATAAATCGAAAGATGTTATAACAAAAATATTTTACGACCAAGTTTTCTAGAATGAAAGTATACTACAGCGTGCTGCTGGAAGCGAGAGATGCAGTTATTGAGATTGTCACCGTTTAAGATCTCTTACAGTTCTCATGGTGTCGCGTTATCTCTCGTTGACTCTTGACAGTTCAGTTGCCCCGAAGCTCGAGCAATCGCACGAGCACCACTGGGTGGAATAATTATCAGTCTCGAGGTAAATAATCTCTACCGAACGAAGTTCGAGCGATCTCCGAGTATACGAGGAGGGAATTGTCGAAGCGCCTCAGAACTTGTTGGGGACGACCAGGTTTGTTTACGTGTAACAATATAATATCTCTCGAGAAGCGTTTATTTTTACTTATGAAACAGTAAAATTTCGTAATCGCTCGGGACCGATATCTGATAACTGGCGCGATGAAATAGATACGTTACGGCCAGATGTTCCTAGCTATTTAAAAAATTTACACAACTGAAGACGAAGGTTATCGACCAAACAATTTCCAACCGTCTTTATTGAATGAAGTTTTTATTTAAAAATCAATACCTCTCAATCATTCAAAATAACATTAAATAAAAAAGTAACCAGACAAAATTGTCACATATAAATTGGATTTGAAAATATTTAAAACGACCGAAACCATAAATTGTCGGCAATGGCAAAAGTAAATTATATATTTGTTTAATTGAAAACCAAAGAAGAAGATATTATTGGATGCCTACTTTAATTTATATTGAAACGAAGAGCCACACAATTATTTATTGTTATTTAAATTGACAGATTATCATTATTCATTCACGCTAAAAAAAAAGAAATTGTTTAACTCGTGAAGAACGAAGAATATAATTTTGCAATAGTAAATTATATTTAAAAAAATAATGTACAGTTTAATTTGAATCGAGGCGGAAAAAATTGAGATAAAAATAAGAATTATTGCCTGCGAATTGAGTCACGCTCAAAGTTTCGATGAAATGGCGAATGATTATTTGTTCGCGCGTTTTATCGCGAATTAGCAACGTGAAAAAAAGATCTCGCCATATCACCGCTTATCGTTCGATAATAGGTACCTGTCGTTCATCCACGCAAGTGAATGCAACAAATATCACCGTTAATTACGAAACTAGCCGCTCGTGGCGCCACTCGTCATTTCGCACGGTACGGATTCTCGAATCCGTCATCGCGCGAGTAGTAGTACAACTTTCTCTTCATCAAGTCTGTATGGACACAGTCCAGTAAATTTTAACATACTGACGAAATCCTAGACTTTTTTTTGTGTAAATCGTTACAATTCGCAATAATAAATTTGCAACGTATGAGCTTTGACACGTGGAAAAATCCTCGAACGTTGAGTAATCAATTATTTATGGCTGGCACGTCGTTAAAGTGCACGGCAAACAACGAGTTTTGCCTTGACCGTGACTCGATTGCCTCGAGACGAGACGAGACAGTAAAACATTTCCAGGAACAAATTTCCCAACAATTTGTCTTCGCTTATTATAATTGTTATTATTATTTATTTATCACGAAATATAATAATATTTATATATACAGTCTCTTCGTCGTTGAATTTGTAATATTGTTGGCGTTGAGTCTATTTAGAACGAGACGATCTACAAGGCTTGCAATTCAGTCTGAGTGAAATTATCTTATCAATCCAAATGATAAAAAGCGAGATTTACTAATATTTTTTTCTTAACTTATCGAAATTCAGACTCGACGATCAATGCTCGGTATGAATTTATCGTCGATTCGGAAACGGTAAATAGATACGAGGATGTATGCGACTTGATGCGGAATTTTACAGTCGTGAATAGCTTTTTTTTTCGTCGATCTAACAAACACTGTTGGATCACAAATATTGCACGAGTCGTCAATCACTCCGTCGTGATAACGGTGTAATCTCGATAACGCGAACAGAAATGTATTTTCTTTATATACGCTGTCGAGCAAACTTCGCTATGACAATTTCATGCAAATTTCCCACGCATGGCACCACGTGCTTTACGTCAATTTGAAAAAAAAGTCAAAGTATTAAAAAATAACAAAAAGCTTTTCGTAACGCGCGTCGAGAAATTTCCGATCCTTAAAATGTAATTTCTTTAAATGCAATTTAAGAAAATATCGTCGACGATTCGATGACAAACGTCAGTTCTAATTTATAAATTTATTGACAAAATCGAAAAAAAGATATTTTGTTATTTATATCAATTTTGTTTTTCATCGTTAAATTTTTATCGGGCGAATTTTACGAAACACACTGGTGACGAGTTCGTAATTATCGTATTTTTGAAAATAAAAAATATAATATAATTTTACGAGTTATTGCATCATCGTGTATAAAAATTTGGTCGTGTACGATCGAAATTAATCGCCCGATTTCTCAGAAATCTTACTATTTCACTTTTCATTAATTAAAAACATGTCTCGCACGCATTGTATTTCGTTCGCTATACTTACGCGCGACCACGCTACTATCATCTACGTAGTTTCTCTCGCAAGTTACAGCAATTGCCGCGATCGAACGAGCGGCGTGCGTCGATTCGTAATCAAATATCGCCCGCGGGAAAGGGCACACTCGCGACCCGCGACTGGTTGGATATTGTCGTTTCGCGACTGAATCGTGCGTATGGTCGAAAGGTAAAATTAATCAGATCCGAACGTTTGGATTTTCTTATTTATTCGATAAAACGAAGGTCGAATTGAAACGAAAACCGCGATTCCCTGCGTAACACGATAAACGCGATATACATTTTCATTTTTCAAACTCTAATAAGCAACATCAAAACTCGACTAAAAAAAAATTAATATTTTCTTCTTTGCAACGTACCAATGATTGCGGAATGGGTCGACATATCTCTGCTTGACTCATGTCTGTGTAAATTATTAACACGAGCAGTCACTAAATCGTTGCACCGTCCTTGAAACGATTATTTCCACTTGACTCAACGACGAATTTCACTCGATCACTTTTCACACCAAAAACAAAAAGAAACAAAAAATACGCAACTCGTGTACGAATTAAACACAAATTTCCTTATCGTCACAAAACTCCGATGAATATCCGTCAACTTGTTGATGGAATGAAAAGAACGAGCGACGAGTGATGAAAGATCCAAAAATGGTTTTCAATTTTTTAATCTCTCGTTTGTTTTAAGGAAACGATGAAGGCGATTGCGGTCGCGACTAACGATCTTCGCTCTTGTCGAGCCCGAGTGACTATAATACGAGTCTGCAAACGTCGATAGACTAAGCGAGTAATACCGAGTCGCTCGGCGAGTGAGAGAGAGAGAGAGAAAAAGAGAGACAGAGAGAGAAAGATAACGATGGGTATACTCATAAGCGTGATCGCTTCGAACATATACATAAATATATAGTTATTTATGTGTGTGTGTGTGTGCATTAACACATTACTAGAATTCTTGTAGAAATTTGCTTCGACGCGCGGAACTTCATATCTGAATTTTTATGTGTGCGGGTGAGAAGACAAGCGCGAATACACACACACACACATAGAGAGACGGAGAGAGAGAGAGAGAGAGAGAGAGAGAGAGATATACGACTTCGTCGTCTTCGCGGTCGCGCTAAACCCACGTGCGTTCTATAAAACGCTCGATGTTTTTAGTGGTAATGCAAACTTATAGAATTCACATAGTTTTCTCTAAGCGATATTCGAGGTCGACCTGGTGGGGCCATCCTCTTTCTGTACCGCTCCTAATCGACTGAAGTGAGATAAGCCAAACTATTTAATTATCCATGGCGTCAAACTAGAAGATGGACTAAGTTTTAATCGAGTCGTCTCGATAGGGAAACTATTTCATTTTGTTTTGACTAGACGACGTTTTTGCTTGCTTTAATGTTTTTTTTTCTATAGGGCGGATATACATTTGTTTCTATTTTGAGTTCTACTACTTTTACGGTAGCAATTAATTAATTTAAATAATAAAAACTGAACATACAAAAGATTTATGAAAGAATCTGTTACGTGGAAGTTTTTACAAAATGTATTCTTTCAATAAATATAATCGGTCGTTGTGCGCACGTGGATTTTCATTAACGGTTCAGGGATTTTTATTTTTCAGTGCATCGTGTTTGTGCCACAATTGAGGTCTTGTATCATCATATTTGTTGGATCCTAACAACGCGTATTTGTGACAGAATATTTATTGTAAAATCGAATGGTTTATAAAATTGGCTGATCGATTATTCGGGTTGACAAATATTTTTCAATCATTCATCAATTTTTATACTTTAACAACTATCTCAATTTTTGTTGTTATTTTATTATTGCGAATTTATATTTTATCACTAATAATAAATAATGAGTGGGTGTCACAGCCAATTTTTTTCCAGGACGAACAGTTGTATCGTAATATAAAAACTCATTGGAACAATGTTAACTAGAATAGAGAAGATATGATCCAGCTATACCAGTGATTCTTTTTTATCACATCTTTTATGAAATTCGATTCAATCAGCTATATTCGATACTTATTCAAATCTGCTCACAACTCCAGCAGCATAATGAAAAAGAAATGATTAGACGATTCCATTGGTTAATTATCGATATCAGTAATCGACAGAATGAAACTTTGTTACTTTTTCTACAGTTCTAATCTCAAGGTTAAGTCCTCGATGTTATTCCTTATCTTTCTTCATTTCAACGATGTTTATTCCTCTCGGATCTCGACCTAATCGGTCTATTTAACGAGCTTTTTTTCGAATAACGATTTTTGATCCATCGACTTATTGGAATTATTTCGCAATACGCATTTGTGACCGAGAAAAAATAAAGAAATGCAAAATTACGATCTCCGATTGTCCATATCTTGTAAATTTTCCAACTGTCTAATAACTTTCGTGAACAAATATTTTTTGGTAAAGAATCCTGGTAATGAATACATATGTAGCTTAAGCACATTCGCAATAATTGTTTGAGAACGTACGAGAACTACTCCGGTATGCCGTTTCACGATCTTAGGAATTATGTGTTATGTAGGTATCGGCGAGTCTACGAGTCGTCTGTCATTAGACCCATGTATACTTATTATACGATGTTTTTCATACGTCACAGTCGGCCGGATGGAATCAACCGAGTGATTATCGAGTATCTAATCAGACGCACGTAATACACGTGCGAAATATGCTTTAATAAATATACAGTAGAACTCCGATTACCCGAACTAATTAAGACCAGACATTGTTCGATACCTAATAATAACAAAATTCGGAAAATCGAAAATATCTTTCGGACTTCCTCAGGAAAATCCTCATAGAACATAAATAGTATCAAAAATTCTCTTTATTAATCCAACGATTCTAAATTCTTTATTCGATAGCAATTAAAGATTAATCGAGTTTAAATTTCGATATCATCGTTAGTTATTCTAGTTGAATCATAATTGTTTCCACAGTGCTGAATGTTACGCTGTGAGACGATTTGTTATACGTTCGGATATCCGAAAATTTGGATAATTGAGGTTTTACTGTATATCTATATACATAAATATAATACTCAAGCCACAGGCCATT
Organism: Netelia fuscicornis; assembly: GCA_946811545.1. Taxonomy (NCBI): domain Eukaryota; kingdom Metazoa; phylum Arthropoda; class Insecta; order Hymenoptera; family Ichneumonidae; genus Netelia; species Netelia fuscicornis. Next base: position 20,504,084 of record OX328011.1, on the reverse strand, counting down.
GATGAATTTCATCCCAAAATAAATATATATATATATATATATCATTGCAAACGTGTTCAGCAATCTGGAAACACGCGTTGCGACGAAGTGCCGAATGGTTTGTTGTGAGACTGGTCGATCCTGCCCTGGTTGACCCTGTCAGTAGTCATGTGTTTGTCTCAAAGATTAAGCCATGCATATCTCAGTACATGCCGTACGCGAATGGCCCATTAAGCTAGATTTGTTATGCGTTCGGATAACCAAAAATTCGGATAATCGAGGTTCTACTGTGTATCTATGTATATAGATAGAATACTCAAAGCATAGATCATTGATGAATTTCACCAAAAAAAATATATTCATATACATATATCTCGTTGCAAACGTGTCCAGGAGTCTCGGAACACGCGTTGCGACGAAGAAATGCATAACCTTGGAGTGGTAACGACCAATGGCCACCTCCTCCGGCAATCTGGACATTCGAGAAACGTGTCATGCCAATAACATACGAGACATGGATATTTTCGTTTACCTCGAGGCTATATGAAAATTGCTAGTGCAAGGAAGATCCGGCGCCATGCTAAAGGTCAATAAAACCGTGTCGACATAACCCGAAATAATCAGTCACTCGAATACCGACTCGTATGTCGGGAAGGAAGGTGACTTATCTACGGTCGGTAAAACAGACAGAACTAGCCAGAGGAAAACTTATTTATCGATCACCGTTAGAGTAGAATGCTAGACACATCTATGGCAGAATTATGAAACGACCCTGAGACTCGAGATAATCAACAATTGGCGATTTATTATTAAAGTATTATTTTTAAAATTTTTTATCTTCATTTGAGATAAAGTTCTTTGCTCGTTTGTTCGCGTATCGCGACAATTACTGAGCCTCTTGCATCATCACTTTTTCACGAGCTTTTGGTCGTCGTGTGACACGCAAGCAACGAAGTTCGTTGTTTCCCTGCTAAAGAGGGCAATAAATAAAATTTTGGTGCGCATATTATGTACGAGTGCAAAAAATAAAAATGTAAAAAAAAATATAAATAAAAACAGGACGGAAAGAAGGTGAGTATTCTCGATGCATTGCGTATATAACGTGGCTGGACGGTGCGTGGGTAAAAAAAAGTACACGGCAAGGTTACCGGTCTGTTGCACCCGGCGGGGCATGCGTCCATTCGAAAATACGACCCGACAGTTATTTTTACGAAATCGCGAAGCGCCGGTGGAGGGCGCGTGTATGTGCGATTTCGACTTTCGTTCGTGTCACACGACGGCACAAGTTTCATTTTCATCGAAAGATGATTCATGTTTGAGTAAGGACCCTCGAGTACACGAAAGAATAATGGAAGCAGATATATATATATATGAGGCATTCCACATCAAAACGATTACTTATGAACTCGACCGTTTTTTAATTTTGCTGATAATATTATATGTTATACTAACCCACTAAAAACATGTTTGTGAATTTATTCAAATTTTTTTACCCAACCGAAAAGAAATTATAAATTTTGAAAAAAAAAATGTCTTTTTCTCGACGACCTTCAAAAGCTTAGGATTTTTTCAACAATTGGTTAATCGAGACGTTTTTTTCTTCAAATTTTTCATTTTTAAAAGCATTTTTCAGACAAAAAATACAAAAATAATATTCAAGCCATACTCTATAAAAAATTTCATTTCTTTTAGAGAAAAATCTTGATTTCTCAAAAACTCGATTTTTTGTTTTTGATGTTCAGTTTTATTTTTAACTTTTATTTATTCTGAGTTTTAATACCACAAGATTCATAGTGGGCAGATTTTGTTTTCGATCGAAAAACAAATTGCTTCAGTTTTTCTGAGAAAAAGATCGATTTCCGAAAAACCCTATTTTTGATTTTTGATTTTCAATTTTCTTTTAACCTTTAATTTATTCTGTGTTATGTATATACACCCATAGTATATGCAACTCGGTGATTCAAATTGGAAATAAAGTTTCGTAATAGTGGCGCATGTTAATTAATAATTAATTAAACTTAATTAATTAATTAATTTTACGGACTTAAAGTTGTTTTCGATATCTGCAGAAATTTTAATATCAATACTCAATATACTTAATAATCGCATTTATTAGCATTTTCGTGCGATTCGTTGGTTGGAAACTACATTCTATAATGTGATTTTACTTTTTATTGTTATCCCGATGTATTAACGACCAGCCTTTTATATTCGAATGTTTGGCCGGTGTCGATTTTTTTTCATAAGAATTTTTTTATGCCAAGTGGTTGTGCAATATAGCCGACCATTGTGGTAATGGAATTCGATAATTGTTAGTTTCATATAGATTGTACTATTGTTTTATTGCAATGTACAATTATCGTCTCGTTGTCAGCGATTATTTGTTTTACTTTTATTACATATATATTTATATGTTTATAATTAAACTGAAAAATAACACGAGAGAAATAATGCAATTACAATGCAACGAGGCAATCTTGTACAACATCTAAAACTGATCGAAATAGTAGTCGCTTCAATTGAACCACCACCAAAATAAAAGGCCTCTCGATAAAACAAAATGTATAAAGGGACGATTAATAAAATAATTCTAAACTTACACTATTTCATGCAGTTGTAAATATACGAAACATGAGACTATGCTAATTAATATTAAAAATTAAATAACTTACGTTAATATCGTAGGTGTATGAATTTAATAAAAATTCTAATAATTATTGGTATGCAAAAATAAGGGGAAAGGAGGGGAGAAGTAAGGATGATCCCTAATCGAGAAAAATATATTTCAATCGGTTCCTGGTCATAATTAATCCACCTGAATTTAATATTTTTTAACATATTCTTTGGAAAAAATAATTTTTTTATTTGCAGCAAGTTTATGGCCGAATATATCGTTTGTTTCTGTTTCTAACTGCGTAATAAGAATCATTGTAGGAGTATTTATGCTCAAGCCATGCATTTTTGGTCGTAGCAAGAGTTCTAAATGTGCACTGGTAGACTAAAAAACGATCACGCGATTCACGAATGTCTCGTACGGTGGAGACACACGACACGCTTCTTTAACGACGCAATTTTCTCGATAAACGTCTTTAGTGGCTCTAACTTTGGCAACGAACGAACCTTCTCTCTCCTGACTCATGGGACTTCGCAATGATTTTCTCATACACGGTAAAACATTAAAATTATTCACCGAAATTGACACATCTGGTTCCTCTCAGTGTAGGCTTTGTTATCGTTTAAAACAAAAATAATCAGTTCCTAGAATTTCCATCCCAGAGGATTTTCAAATTTCCAAAAAGTCATTAATTTTTTGTGCACGAGGGAAATACTGTTCTATGATTTTAAGAAAATGATAGAAATATTAATTACGCTAAGACAAGTGCATCAATTATTACTTCCGTTCTAGAATAACAAGTAAGTTATTTTTACCAAGTTTGTTTTTCACACTAAAATAATCAATTCCTAGAATTTTCGTGCCAGAGGATTTTTAAATTTCCCAAAAACGTCATTAATCTTTTGTGCACGAGAGAAATATTGTTTCATCGTTTAATTAAAAAAATTATAGATATACAATTGGTAACTGTATCAATTATTACTTCCATTCTAGAATAACAAATAAGTTATTTTTACCAAGTTTGTTTTTCACCCAAAAATTGAGAATTCACTGAATTCACTTAAGACCAGGAGTGCCGTATAAATATGTTGTTGTTGAGTTTCTGCATCGGCAATTTTCATTCTGTTTCATTGAATATTACAAATATTTATGACGATATATTGAAAAAGAAAAGAAAACAATTTTTTTTGCTTCACATCCGTACAAATTGGAGCGTACTTAGAAATCGGGCAAAAATAATCGACTCGCGCGTTACATTTTTCGTTGACGTGACTATAAACCGTCGTGTCCGTGTCGCGTAAAGCATAGACGCCTCGATCGAAACGTCAAGCACAAACGTGTTTAAAATTGCAGTGGAAAATTCTACCGCGAAATACACGCGCGAGCTCAAAGCACACCAATGCCAAATTAAGCCGACGTGGCGAATGTGCATAAGCTTTCGCAACGTACCTTATTTAATTTTTCTTTCATTTTTCATTCCAACGATTTGACAATGCTTTACACACGATCACGAGCAAACACACACTTCGATAAAGCGGTACGTACCTGAAACAAAAATAAAAATAAAAAATATTCATTAGAACGAATTTAATTCACCGAATAATAAATACAATTTTAATCGACCGTTTATATCAACGAGACGCGAAGATAGTGACATTATTTTTCAAAGAAGCAACAGTTCGAACAATAATGACGCATACTTGCAAACGAGGATAAACAAATTATCATTTTTAGATAAGTCGAGAAATAAAGAAAAAAGAAAAAAAAATACAATGATAAATATGGCGTACGTCGTCAGGCACGAAGACCGGTATCATGCGGGGATGCTTCTTCTTCTTGCGTGCCATTCTGGGTGGCGTTGACGCGCTCGGTGATATCCGCACGATTTGATAACCGCGAAGCAATATTCACAGAGGGTGGAAGAGCGGAAGAGAAGGGAAAACAATTTAAAAAAAAAACCGCAAAGTAAGAACGACGTACGAGCGTAAATGCGTTATAAACGAGACACGGGGCTAACCCGATGGTCGGGGAAACAACGCGAGTCGGCTCAACGAGCTAAACGTCCGATTCGTTCACCGACGAGGTCTCGTCGAACTGAAAAGTCGAAACTCAAAACTTATACGGTAGAAATAATGTTGAGGCTAGTCCTCGGTACTCCGTATGTTGGCTCCTCGGTCGGTGTCACCCGGGAGGTCGACTTTTGCATTCGTTCAACATTCTTATTTATGTTAATTTATGAATTCATCGATAAAAGCTACTTCCTACGTGGCCATACGGTAGCCGGGGGGTCAATCGAATTCGGACGATCGAGACTTCGGGAAACCTGGCTCATCGACACCGAGACACGCACGTCGAGGATATCACGATACTAATCGAGACCCCTTTGAGAATCGCGACGAGTCGACGCACGATTCGATGCTTCGAGAGACATCGAAGTAGGTTTGGAAAATTTTCAAATTTCCGTTCCAAAGAGTGTCAACAAAACTGAAAACTTCCATTACATACTTGTAAATGATTTTTTAATGCGGATATATTCGTAAACGTCCGGGTATGATAATATTTTCTCGACAAATATCAACTATTATGACTTTGATAATGGTGGATATGTAACGCAATTCGCGATTTGGGAAAAAAGTAAAGAAAATTTTATTAGAGTTTTAAGTGGATATTATTATTATTGATGAATAGGTAGCATTATTATTTTAAAAAATCATTTTGTCGAAGCGGGAAGTTGTTAATACGTGTGCAAGAAAAATAATGGTCTAGTTTGCCAACCCTTAATTTATTGCGAATTCTTAAAAAAAAAAAAAAAATTATTTTCTTCATTTATTCATAGATAATAAGCAACGACAATGCTTGTTTATGTTTACGTAATCATGTTCACTGGTGAAAATAAAAATTTGTTCACAATTTTTTAAGAAATTTTATTCTTACCGAAGTAAAAGTTTTCGTCCGGACTAGAAAATCGTTATGGCAGCTTTTCAAGAAAGCAACGTACCGCAATTTTAGTTTCTCACGCATTTATTGCAAATAACAGCCTTTCAATCCACGTAAATCAAGTAACTGACCTTACAGTCATTTTCTTTTTTAGTATTTATTGATCTTGTTGACGCTTCGTGTTGTAGAAATTCTAAAAAAAGAATTAGGAATTCTGCATTTGAATGCGAAGCTTACGCACTATCGTACAATAATTCGTACATGCGACAAAATATTACGCAGTCAATCCCCACGATGGTCAAATGGAACTCGCACGTATTGGTTAGATGAGAAAATATATACGCGTCGATTTACGGATACATACGATCAAAGAATGAAACCTCCGTCTTCGAATATTGCAGCGTTATTTATTCACCGATCGATCTCTCTCATTTACGTATTTCCAATTTCAACCCGGAAAGTAAAAAAAAAGACGAAAATGCTCGAGTTTCTATAAGCTGATACAATCGCAATGTTCAAAACGATCAAGGAGCACGCGGTAATCGCGATAGTCCGTGTTTCCATAAAAACAACGAGCGTATATTTCTCGAGTTGTACGAGGCAAGACGACTCCTCGCTTTCGTACGTCGAGCCTACTATAACGAGCAGTAAAAAATCGGTACGAGGTCGCTAGTTCCACGAAGGAAAATATATGTAATGTCCCGATTTGATCCAAACTTGGACAATGCAATTACGATACGGTTTCAGCTGTAAAATTCGTCTATGGCTTGGAAAGAGAAAATTGAAAAACCCAAACCAAACCCAAATTATAATTGAGTAAACCGCAAGAAACATATATAAGTATATTTATATAATTTGTAATGAACAAAGTTATACAGATTTTTTTTAAATAATCTGCTTTTTTTAAAGTGCAGCCAAACGAATTCTAGAACGGGTTAACCCATTTCACGAAATTTGTTCACAGTAAACGTAGGGCAGCCTACAAAGTATTCAAGGATAATCGATATATCCGTATGCACACTAACAGGTGGGGACGAGCACTCGGGACTTCTCTGCATCGGTCTTATCAGCCGGTAGGTTCGAGCATATGAGTTCGATTTTTTCTTGGTACAAAAACAAATAAACTTTAGGCGATTACGGTTTATCAATGATGTAATGTTCGAGTCGAAGAAAATTGTATTTGTAGGCACTTATCATATATGAAAAGTGCCTATTAATATTGCCCTCCAAAAATCTTCGTCACGGGAGCCGTCCATCCTCGGTCTAATCTCAGCAACGCATGAACGGATCAAGCTGAAATTTATAGTACAAATGTATTTCACTATGGCCAAGATACCTTTTATGTATAAATCCATTCCAACTTTGTTAAATATAAAAGTTGTCAAAAACATACCCGTTTTTGAGCCAAAAAGCTATTTTTGTGCCTGTCTATGTCCGGATCTCAGCAATCTGCAAATCAATGTTTATATAACTTATAGAATTTCTTTATAAGATCTCAAAGAAGTGTCTTCTAGAATTTAAAGACTTTACAGTTCTGTTAACTGTGCAATTTGAACAAAAAAAAAACATTTTTTGCATATTCTACTAGTTGCACAGAGATGTGTGAACGAAATTTTTTTATTTTCGCCTTTTACTTTCCTTTTAATACCTTTCAAGTGTTCCAAGAGTTTCAAGTCATTTGAATAATTATAAAAGACTTTTTTTTATAATTTTTCAGCATGTTTTTTTGCCATAAAATAACACTATTTCGACGAAAGTTTTAAACGTTTCTTGTCATCGAACAGAATATTACACTTCTTAGAACTTATTCATATTGTTTACACTTTTATTACTTACATACATTAAAATTATTGATAATACTTACACTTTTTTACTTTTTTTCACTTCTCAAATATTATTACTTTAGCATAAAAAAATAACTTCGAACGTAACTTTACACTCTCAAAATATATTTCTTCACAAAAAAAAAGTTCATACAGCTACACCACATTAAACTGGATCAAATTACGCGAATTATCACTTAAAACAATACCGATTAATATTTTTCAAAAGTATTTAAACAATATACAACAACAATGATTCTTCGTGATTACAATGACGGGCGTGGATCACTGATAAAAGAAAGAGAGGGAAGACTTATACCGACGAAGATCGAGTACCAGCAAAGCCCACTTCTTACCCCAGTGGTAAGATGTCGCTAGCATCGTCGTGTTGTGGGGTAAATAATCTCACAGTACATTGTCTAATAATGTTTTCAGGTATAATCACAGAATATATAAACTTTATTTAAATCCACAAAGGAATTCGCTTATGGCGGTCAGTCTTAGTACATGTCAGTTGGTAGGTACGGAAGCTCTAACGTTTCCGGTTAAACTCCACCAACGACCATAGACAGACCAAATTTTAATGCGAAAGGAAATTTGACATGCACGCCACATCGTGCTTGATACGCTGACGATATGCATAGCCGGCAATCACACCTTAGTAAAGCTCTACTTCAATTTATGAAATCAAAAAATGTTCATTTTGTATTAAAAAACGATTTGATAACAAGTGATAATAATACATTAATAGACTTATGCTTCACAAGCCGTTATGGTTTCGCATTTCATGGTAAATATAGATTTATAAAAAATGTGTAATATATACCTATGATTCAATGAACAATATACTGATTATTTTTTTAATTATTTTATTAAACGTGCGACCATATTATATGGATTATTTTTGCACCATAATTCATAGAAAATAAACATTGAAAATAAAACAAGAAATGAAACATTATAATACGAACACTTAAATATGAAACGCGAACCGCGAAAGTGCGAGTGAGAGGACTTGACGGCGAACCATCCCAAATGGACGCCACAGCGGTTTCTGATAAGTCACACTCACACACATGTATTACCAAATTGGATCTCAACTACATAAAAAAAGTACTTTTTGCCCTTCAGGCAATATTAAACAAATACTTTTTTAAAGCTTGTATAGTCAATTTCAATTATTTGTAACAAAATAAAGATTTTGTACCCATGAGCCAATAACAATCATTCAATTTCAGCACATTCTCAATTACCACTAAGAACGCTCATGACTCCATAAGAATGCGGAAATGGCAAATGTGTAATTCATGAAATTCTTATTTTCCGGTTGAAATATTAGGAATGAACAGTGAAAGCTTGGCGCCATGGAAATCGTAGTATGTTCCCGAAAAATTAATAAAAATTGGAAATTACAGTGTGATTGCCTATTAAAACGTCCCTAAGGGACATGTTAATCAACGTTCAAAATATATCATAAAAATAAAATATGCAATCCTTATATTGTAAAGCTGAAAATTCAGTCATCACCTTTCGAATAGGACTTACTGAAGATATATCAAGAACGAAACACATAGTTCTATATTATCAATTATAATCCACAATAACATAAAAACAACATAATATTTCAATACCTAACAATTCAAGTAAATGATCAACAGAAGGCGGAGCGCGAAGGGCAATAACGATGTAGCGCGCGGGGGGCATGGGGGCGCAGCCCCCCCATCGAGTACGCACAGCGTACTTGTTCATAATTATTATAAATTGTGTGTAGTTCTTTCAAGGATTTTAGATTGTGTGTAATGATTAATGAATAGTCGATTCGTTCTATCAAGTAATAATTTATTAATTATTGAGTAGGAATATGAACATATCATGTGCTTTTTATTATGCAGGATTAATTAATGTAGTCAGAAACTTGGAGATTCGATGAGGCAAAGCCACATTGCTCATTGTCAGTTAAAAAAATATTGTTCGGGGCGGTTGCTCGAAGCTATGGTAGTCATTTTCGATCGACGGTTTGCATTGACAATTTTTCATCGATGTGAATTGACAATGAGTTATGTGCAACTGACACGTTTCCATAATTATTCGTTTTTTCCTATTTTCACCAATTTTGATTCGAATGCGTAGCAATGATAAAATTTTCTATCCGCAATTTACGAGTTTAAGAAAGTGAATTGATTGAATTTACGAAAAACGTTTTTGTATATTTTTATCTATGGAGTGTATATAGATATTTTTCGAATAAAGTTAATGTTTAATTCAATACTTGTGAGCATTTTTTTTTTGATTACTGATTTAGAGATTACAATTATTATTAAAGGAATGAATTTTAAATTAAGAACAAATGTATATATATGTGTGTGTGACACGAATTTGATAATAAGTTGATGAGATTATCGGATCGAACGACAGATCGTATTATACCAATTAAAGTTTCTGGAATAATTTGGAGTAATTACGTCAAATAAAGTATTATATATATAAAAGCCAGTTTTATTTGCATAACTTTTTACAAAAGTTAATTACAAACTCCGGTCATCCTTATGAAATTATTAATATTACATTCGGGCTCGTTCTTTCACTATTCGCGAATATTTGCCGATCGTTGTTCTTTTTAAATTTTATTTTTTACTTTTTTTCATCGACAGAAAAGGAATCGACAAAGAATGCGGTGTTCAACCCTTATGGTCATGGGCATAATGAACACCACGATCAACGATCTTCTTGTACTTCGCGCCTCGTTGGAGGCCTCTAACAACGAAAAATGTGGCAATCTGCCAACTGACGATAATCAAGGCGTACGTGAAAAGTAGAGTCCACGAGTATGACGATAGCTCGTGCGAATCGTGCTCCCACAAACAGATCCCAATCGGTTTATCTTTATCACTTATCTTTATATTGTTCCTGTTATTCATTTGGAACGGATCCGAGATGAGATTTTTGCAGAGATGGCAATATCTTCCGCAATTTTACACGTGGCAAACCTCACTGTAAGTAACACGAATGTTCATTGATCTAAAGGAGATTTCGAAATCTCATCGTTTGACTTTTACAAACTCGCGCGGTTCTTTTTTGCGCGTTCTTCCGATGAATCGCGTCACGAACGCGTTGATTGCAAATTTTCACGATGTAATGAAATTTCGACATCTTTAACGATATTTTTATGTGATTATTGTATAAAAGGAAACTATTTATATAAATCGATGAAGCGATTATGTAGAAGGGAGAAGTAGAAGGTGGCTGTAGAACCCTTGCCGAACATACATAGGTTAGCTTTCATTAATTGTCGTACGTAAGAGCATTAATCGTCAAGACATTGCATACGTAACATTTATCTAAAAACGACGTTTTATCTATGGCGACTCGTTTTAAGGTAGTCGTATCGTTATAACGTTTCCGTTAGATTTTACTGAAAATTTGCAGAAACGTTCTTTAGTGCCATATGTACATGTACGTAAAATTTCGAGGCCTTTATTAACTCAAAAATCACGATATTTATTCTTGAAAATCGTCATTTTTTGCAATCTCCTATAACAGCACGTGTTAAATATCGCAACATTATACAATAAGAATCTCGACAACTTGCTCGATGAAATCTGTTGAAATCCAGCACACATTTTTGTATGACATCGAAGAAGCTTCTATTAGTTTTTAAAACAAATCTTATGAAAAAAAAATCATGATTTTATTTATTATATAACACACGGAGAGAATTAGATGTTAAAAATTGTCGTGCAGTAACGGTAACCAGATGACAACCCTGAAACATCGCTTATTATTACTGAGAAAAACACAGATTTTCACGAAAATAAAATAAAATTTCTTCTTCAGATAGAACATTTTACGATATTTTCTAGTAAATTTTGATGTGTAACAAAATACGCAAAACTTAAATTTAAAAAATCTTTAATATCAGCGAAATTTCACTGTGCATTTTATTATTTTATGCCTTTGAAACATATATATAAAAAAGTATCGTCTTTATAATAGTTATTTTAAGGTTTATTATAAAATTTAATGAGTATATAGGAAAATGTGTTGGGCTCTCGGTAAATATTATCGTGCGCGCTTGGTTAAATTTATCATGCGGTACAGTGCGCCAATTTTGGGGTACTGCATGGTAAAAATTCTCCTTTATATCGATCATTTCAGAATGGTATCGAGTAGGATCAGGGGGTCTCGTTTTATTGATAGTGGTCTGTTTATTGTTTATATGGTTCGATGGGATTCTGTTTCGGCCGAACCCTCAGTCGCATCGTCGCATGCAGTGTGTCTCGTTGCGAGAACGTGAAACATAGTGATCGTGTTAATCGTGAAAGCGTCTTTGGCTACAATATACATATGACACGTAAGTAATCAAAATAAACATTATTTTATTACAAAGAGAAATATAATATTAAAGTTTTGGCTGAACAAAGTATTTGTTGTCGTGAAAATAATTTTGTAGCCGTTTTCTTATCTCTACGAATTAAAATGGCGTGGTTGAAGATAGAAGCGGTTGATAAGCTAAGGCGTAGTTGACCATAGGTGCGAAAATGGTAACCGGTCCATTTTTGTACTTATCAACCACTTAAGTGTTTGATTATTGTAAAATGTCATCATAGTTATAACTAATAGTTGAAAAATTCGACATATATCGTAACATACCGTTGGAAGATTCCTGATTATACATAGTTTTTGCGTAACATGCCGTATAGTTATGTTTGATATTGAGTTTTTAGTCACATAAAGTCTTCAAAAAATATAAATAAAATAATCATTTTTACATTGCAATAACAATATATCTTTTCAGCTTGGCAGAAGCCTTGACCTTCCAATAAACGTAAGAATTAACGTAGTATCGGTCTTTGTCAGTTCTTTCGAATATTGTCTATTCGTCAGTCGATAAATTTGTTATTTCAAAATATTAGGAAGTCCACACAACTTTGTTAGATTCCACGGATGGAAAACTAATTCTCCAGGCATACCGGAAAAATATAGGCTTCCCGAAAAAAAACGTGCGCAATTTATTGTCAAGGACGTTATTGAGGAAAGAAAAGGATGCTGCTTTTCGAAGTGTACGGATTGAAGAACATCCGCAATGTCTTGATAAATTCATGTAAGATATTTTCGTTATACATTTTTTCCGAAAAATGCACTGTATCTAAATTTCTGATCTTAGATACTCGACGGTGCATAAGCTTGAGTCACCGGATTCATGCGTGTAGTTTTGCAAGGGACAAAGAAAGGACAAAACATAATGAAACAAATGAGGAAACACAAAGAAAAAAATGTGACGGGTACAACCTATGTGGGAGGGGGGGGGGGGGGGGGGGGGGAGCCCCGGCCATGTCTGTATATATGTAGATGAATACGTATGGTTGCTAAGGAATCAATGGTCGGAGCCCCCATCCCTTTCTCCTATACACAAGCACACACCCCTCCTCTATATAGCTAAGATTAGTATGAAACTTTGTCTTCTTGGCATAGAAAATTGATATTAATTTATAACTACATTTGTTTAAATTCAAATAGTTTTTGTTAAACGAAAATTTCACGTCTATTAGAAAATTTATCCAAATCATCTAATGTGAAACTAATGTTTATACTTTTTTTGTAGCATAAAGGCGGACAGATTTGTGGATCTTGCAACCCAAATCGAAGTATTGTTTCCAGGCGAGAATAAATTCACTTATTATTCACCATACCGTCGCGTGGGAAATGTCCGCATAAACCCTTCCGGAACATTATATGAACATTATCAATATTTGAAAAATTCTTTAAGAAAGGTCAATATTTTGAAACAGGTGCATGAAGTGCCCCATGAACAACCAGCAATTAGCGGTAAAAACGTTTATGTTTTGAAATTATAAAAAATAACGATAATTCTTAAACTTTTTTTTAACTTGAATTAATGTTAATTTCATTTTTTTTCAATATAGATGTTGAATTGGAATGCCTTGCCTGGCTGAAAAATCATATTGAGCCAGAAGAAACGGTTCTCTCACACTGGAGATCATCTTTTAATGCCCGGAAAATTCTTTTGAGCCAAGGTACAACTGTCTCGGAATATTTCAACACATTTCCCAGTTTGAGGAACCAATTTGGCAAGAAATTGGTAATAATAATAATAATAGCGTAATAATAATAGCAGCAGAAGATGGCCCAGTTTTTTATATTGTAAGCGTTATTATTATTCATAAGACAAGATTTTTTTGCATTGTTAAAAAATTAAACGATGTATTTTTAAATAATAAGTTGCGAGCTTATGAAATTTTTAAGAGTGAATACGATTTTACGATTTTAAATGATGACGAAATAATATGTGCGCAAATTAGTCACATCACTCGAGCATATGATGGTACGAAGTGTATTGTAAAAAAATGGTAGTATTAAATGAAAAATAAATTCTTATAATTAAATTTCTCTCCTTATTTGTTTGTTGAATATACCAATTTATATAAATAAAAACATTTTCCCAACAAAAAACAAACAGCATTAATTTGTACCCGTTTTTGGAGAAAAAATACATTTTACTAAGGATTTTTTCAATGGACGAATTTGAATTTTACCAGCCTATAGAGAATTTTTCTTCTGAGGTTGATGCAGGTAAATTTTACAGTGCAGCACGGTAAAAATACCGTACCGCGCATTTGGTAATTTTTAACCGACAGCAGATAGATTTTCGAATATACATGCTAAATTTTACGGTTTTCAATTTTTACTATTCTTGTATAGTAAAATTTTAGCTACGTATTTGAAATTTTCTGTAACGTGAGTTAAAAACAACTTATCGTATACGAATTATTATGTTTTTCTCACTTGTCATCATATTGAAATATATCACGGTAATTTTTATCGTGAACTTCACCACAAAAATTAGTTTTTAATTCTCTCCGTGCACATAAACTTTGCGTAGGGTCAATTTGAATTTTGAGTATGTTGCTCTTTAGTCGATTTGCAAAAACTTTTCTTAACGAACTTAAACGCTCGGTCTACTTGGAATGTGAGAAAAAGCGGGAATAAAATTTGAAGTATAGTGGTAACCCACGTTACCAATACGATTTTTAAAATTTTTTTCCAATTTATTAAGTTTCCGGTGCCTTTCTCTATTTTTTCTGCTGTTTTCTTCCTACTCGCTTTAGTCATCACCGAAGCCGCGAACGCCGAAAGCGCAAACATTCCCATCGGTTAGGCAATTATATTTTATCAAACTGTATTTCGTTGTTCTCGAATATAATTAAATTCTATACGATTATCTTTTAGACGCGAAATTAAAACTATGTCTTGTTTTTGTACAGAAAAATAAACTTCGCTCGAATGAAACGGAGTCATCTCGCTCAGTGGGGCAAGGTCAAGGTCGATCATCGATCGAAGACCCGATCGCGAGAAATCATTTCCCTTATATCCACGCAACCCACGCTTTGCCTCGTCAGATACACAACCCAATGCAGAAAACAGTGGAGGCAGACTTTTTTGGTAAGGAAGCCGCCGCTTTTATAGGCCGAAAAACATTCTGCGCCGATGTTGGGGTTTTAACAAAGACGTTCTTTTTTTGGAAAACTTTTATTTACGTTTCGTCCAAAAGCCTTGACAACGAATTTCACCGAACCTATTTTTGAAAGTTATTAAAACATTCATTAAAGAATTTGGTTCGACGAGTCGTCCTTCGTTAACTCATATTTTTCACTTACCGATCGTATTTTCTAAGTTTTTTTGGATCGATTGAATTTTTTTTTTAATTTCGATTTCATTGTAAAATTCGTTATCGTGATAATAAAAATAAGATTGATGAAACTCAGTAAAATGCAAATTAATTCAGAAAAATTGTAAACTACATTAAAATAGATAAGTTATAATGACAGTTGCCCTAGAATTATTCGAACAAATTCGAAATTTTTTATTAATTTAATGAACATTGAGGATATGTTAAAATATTTTTAAAACTAGGTACGCTCGCAACTTTTTTGGTATTATTGTTATCATTTACAATTTTTGTTCGAAGTATTTTCAATACGTCAAATATTTTTTACTTTTGTCGTATGGCGCATATTCACCGTTGTTTGTAAAATTTTCTGTAAAAATTATAATTGCAAACCAGTAATTCCATCGGGAACAAAAACCTATGATTATTCGATAAAAATAAACAAATCTGCGTGGCGCAAACCTGAAAATACCTTGTATCGATCAGAAATCTATTTTGCCAACTATTAAAAGAGAGCTGATCATTCTAATTCCACTAAGTACAATAAATCGTCGAAAAATATATAAAGTTATTTCCGTTCACCGAGAGCGCGGAATTCTCGATCTCGTTCGATTTATTTCTGGAGTTAGTTGACGATACTGCAGAAACGGAAAAAGCGAGAAAGCAACGAAAGGGGGAGAAATTTTTCTTTTTATTAACGAAAGTCCTTGTGGTTGGTCCGAGATTTGTCACTCGACGAGAGAAAAATGCGTGAAATTGTACGCTGTTATAATTTTGTGTCCACCTGGGAAAACGAGGACGCGCATCTTGTCCAAATTTTTCTTTTTTAAGTCGCGCATCCTCGTTTTTTTCGAATCCCGTTGCAAACCACGAGTCGCTCTATTTTTCATTCGCGTATTCGAGCGGTTTATACTTCTTTAATCTTGGTAGATGATTATTTTTAATATCGAGGCCAATGCACGGAGCACGAGACGCTCACCGGTGCCGGGTGCAAATGCTGCGTTTACATGCAAATATATCTATCCGTATATATATATAACATACATATGAAGGCATATATATATATATATATATATACAAATATAGATATATGCGTGCACCTTGATGCGCCATCGCAAAAATTGCAGGCAGAGTTAAAGCAACGATAATAATAGTCGGCCGAGGTTTCGCGCGACTCAATATCCCTCGTATTTTTTCTCCCACTCGTACACGAATAAGTATACCTCAAACGTAGTTGACATCAGCGAAAAATCTTGTTTCGATGTTGCATTTCGGTAAATTCGGTTTTTGAAAATAAGTATGGCGTATTATTATATTGGTAGCTTGGAGCTCAGTAGGATTCTCGTTTCGTTATGTTCCGTATTGCTGTTACAATTATTCTTCGCGATCTTGGACAATTTTGGGAAAAGATTCAAAGCTTTGTCCAGGCAAAAGAAAAGAGGATCTTTTTTAAATGTCTCATTGAGGTTAAATATATTGCTTTTTTTCCTTCTTTGCCGAGCTTTGCATAAAAAGGAGAAACATTTAGAGGGATTTATTTCCACTCGGGTATTTCGATCCACACGTGGAAGCGTCAACGGTTATTTGAGTACGTCTGATGCGTCGCATGAGGTAAAGATTATTGTTAATAATGCAAGTTGCATTAGCTCATCGATATGTAAAAATTATATACAAGATGTCCCATTATAATTTATCGATGAAAATAAGTTAAGAAAATGAGGCTGTAGGAAAAAGAAAACTTTCTTTGAAAATTGTATAGGATCGAAGTGGATGCGCGACTGTCATATTGAGGTTTTTTCCATCAAGGTGTTGATTGCTGGTTTTTTTTAATCTGGATCCTATATAATTCTTTCATCCACCTTATTATAGGCGAGATGAAGGCGAATGCAACAGAAAAAAGAAACAAGTTTCCAATCACAAAAATCACGGAGTTATATAGCACTTTTAATTTCTGAAAATGGCGCACGTCCTTTGGTGATTAGGGGTGGAGGACGGCGAAAAAACCAAGGTAAACCCATACTCGGATTCAAATTGTGCCACTGAAAATCTACCGCCTGCATTAGTATTAACACAATCAGTAATGAAACGAGTTTTGGAGTCCTTGAATAACACTGCAGTGACAACAGCGCTCCAAAATGCCACTGTACGACTTCCACGTGGTATACATAGGATAATTTTAATGGAGGCGATAGCTTTTCAGTGGGAAACTTCGAGTACTAGTATGAGTTGACGTTTGATTTTCATTATTCTCGATCCCTCGTCGTCAAAAGATGTTTTTAAGACTAGAAACATTTCCTTTTTTTATCGTTATCTCTGAAACAGAATGTTAGGCAGTTATTTGGATACAGAAAATAACTAGGTAGGTTTTTAATTGCCCTGTGATGAAAAGTCGCAGAGTTGTTAATTAGTAAAGTTTGAAAGTTAAAGCAATGGCATCTCACCCTCTTCTGTCGTTAAGTGATAAAAATATATCACACTTAATGAATCACGAGCTTTAAATTCAACATCAAAAACAATATTTTTTAAATGTCTAAACCAATTTTTGGCTGCTGTTTCAAACAGAGCATGGTCGTTGTGAGTCTCATCAGGAATTCTGTGATTCAGCTGCAGAATTCTTTTTGAATAAAGTAGTGCGATGAAATTTCCCTCCAACATATTGTTTTTGGCACGAGGTTCGGTATGTTTAATACCATATAAAAAAAAGTTGTTTATTCTTCAATGAAATGCCATACGTCGAATCTCAAGTTTGTTTGTAACACTTCTTTATAGATGCGTTACTTAAGGTAGTCGTATCGATAGGTGGGGGATTAAAATTTTATTTCCGTTTTTTTTTCTCACATTCCAAGTGGACTGAGCGTTTAAGTTCGTTAAGAAAAGTTGTTGCAAATCGACTAAATAATCGACTATATAATAAACAAAATTATGAATTTTTTTCCCATAAGATTTGTTTTTAAAACTAATAGAAGTTTCTTTGATGTCACATAAAAATGTGTGCAAAATTTCAACAGGTTTTATCGACCAACTGATCGAGATACTCGTTGTATAATGTTGCGATATTTAACACGAGCTCTTATAGGAGATTGCAAAAAATGACGATTTTCAAGAATAAATATCGTGATTTTTGAGTCAATAAATGCCCCTGAAATTTTACACACGTGTACATATGACATCAAAGAACGTTTCTGCAAATTTTCAGTGAAATCTAATGGAAACGTTGTAGCGATACGATTACCTTAAACTGCACGCACACAGTTCTAGCCGTCCTGTTAGAAAACAGCGGGAACTTATTAATCCTAATCTTAATATATACATACTTTTGTTTATAAATAATAAAAATTTGTTGACCTTATGATATACGAGAATTGCAAAGGGCGTGGGAAAGGAGGCATTTTTCTCTCTCATTTTTTCATATATATATATATATATATATATAAGTATATGTATAAATATAAACAATAAAGCAATATATATACATAGATATTGAAGTACAATTTGTGCATCGCAATGCATCATCACGCACACGAGACAGTATGGCAGCGAAGGTCGTTAGCACAGGTGGCCCACTGAGCCACAAAACACGATTCACCGGTCTGTCCCGACAATATGACTGGTTTTGTACACAGAAGTGGAAACTCGCGATGATCTCATTGCAACGAAAAGAAAGAATAAAAAAGGCATCCGAAAGACTCGAAAGAAGGACCGAGTCGTTTAAGGCCTTATCACGAGGTCCTCGATCGCTCGGTTTTCTATACGGATCCTCGTACAACATGATTCACGATTGGAACACATCGATCGAACCGTCAGCTAACGATCGAGAACGAACTTTGCAATCGATTCTCCGGCGCTCGTTAGAGCTGATCGCCTCCTTTTCGGCCGGACGGTATATACCATTTCTGCTTTTTCCTTCCAAGGTCGTCATCGTCGTATATATAACAGGTGTGAATGTAAATAAACACATATAAACACACACTCATATATATGGAAAGAGGGGGGGGGGGCAGAGATAGGGATAGACAGAGACAGAGACGGAGACAGAGAGGGAGAGAGAGAGACTTGCAGCTCGTGTGTATGTGTTGATAAACTAAGGTATATTAATGAAACGACCCAGATCGTATTCGACGGATATGGGATCGACCTTTATGTGTATACATTGTATATGTATAGCGAACCCAAGGACTACGAGGGTCAATAAGGAGCGAAGCCATTCAACCGTACCCTCACTCGAACAATGCACTAGCACGTACAAACGCGACAATAATCGTTTCGATCAATAATCATCGCCGATATTAATCGTGACAGACGCACGATATGTATATGAATCGGTCGGTCAATTGAATACAGGAAGTACACGATTATGGGAATCAACGAGCAAGAAAGATGAAATTTATGAATATTCATGGAGGCTCGATCGGTATCTTTTTTTTAACTTGTTCAATATTCTCGAATTGTTAACAATTATTTTCGCGGTTTGATAAGTTTCCGGTAAGATATTTATACTCGTCATTTAAGAAGTAATTAATTAATCGACGTATAACATAAATATACATAAGATTATAAATTGATGCTAATAGGGGAGAATGGAGGAATTGGAGTCATTTAAGGAAAAATTAAAAAAAAAAGTAATTTATGAACGGTATTATTGATTTTTTTCACTGTTGATCACTCCTTTAGTTAGTAAACTTTCATTGTTATAAAATAGAAACTTATTAATACATAATTATTTAAGGCAGTGAAAAACTGAATTTTCAAAAATGTGTCTTTGGCTCTTATTACCCGACATGGCGGGTAATGGTAGCTATGCACTAACCATATGTGAAATCGGCGATGTCGCCTTAAACTTAACAAATGCAATAATTTTTTAAGTAAATTTTATTGATAATAAACATGAACATTGAGCACATATTGCATTGTTAAAGTGTAATTGGAAGATAAATTAACATGTCGAAACTTAATAAGATTATTACCGATACGTTGACATTGTTTCAACTTATCTCTGTGTCAACACTCCTAGCTATCCCCTATGTAAGCATGCCTCGCACGTTATGGTAAAATTTGAAAATAAAACTAAGCGTTGACATTCGAATTGGAGTAATGAGAGCCAAAGCGGAGAGCCAGAGGGGCTCCCATTACCGGTAGCCGACCAATATCCTTTTGAATTAAACATATAAACAAATTAAGTTGCAACCTATTTTTACTACGTCCAAACCAAAGTACATGAACTGAGCTACCAAGTGACCTCGAAAAACAATAAAATAACATAACTTTAGATATTTATTTTCATTATGAGAAAAATATTTTTCTTATAACGAAAGGACGCAAAATAGGTTTTTGGTCATCGCCGTTACATTTGTGGCACTGAAATCGCCATCGGCAGTTGTATGACACGAACGAAGTTTAAGGAAGGCATTTGACTTGTTTCGAAACACGTCGAGCGTTTCTAAGTACCTTTCTTACAAGGGCTCGAATTACCCCGCTCTCCCCTAAATCATTGATAGATTAAGAAATTTGTGATCGAAGAAAACTTGTGATAACGATAAGAGAGTTAACAAAGTTGATAAACACCTTTGTTTTTAAGCCGGTGAAAGCAGTGCCATTATGTATTTTGAAATCGTGATGTTTGACCCGGAATCAGTAACCCGCGAAGAAGCATCCGTTTTTTAAATTTTTATTTTAATCGTAGATGTTATAATTATTCATTTGTATTCTCTTGTCCGTTCGAAAACAATTCAATTTTTAATTTTTAATTCGTTAACATTATTGGATCACATCTCCCTCCTTCCATGCCCCAAGGTCAGATCTCGATGTAAAAAAAAGGTCAATATCGTGAAAAATCGTTTTAGACTTTACTTCGTTTTTTGATAAGGCAAATCGTAGCTCGATATATTTTCGTAGCTACGTTTTGAATTTTTTTCCATTCATCAAAGCGTACGTAACGCGTGTTTCCGGGTGCCTAATTATACATTATACGGGTCGTGTGTATGTAAAAATTGCAGCTGTTGACGAATATCCGCACGAATGTTGTTTTGGTACAAAAAAAAAAACGCGAGGTATGAAGAATTTCGTGGACTTTGTTCGAACACGGTTGCGAGGGAAGATGATAGACGCCTCTCTTAAAAGAAAAGGCCCGAGACAAATTTCTACTCGTAACGTGCTTGTAAACTGATATACATATATACATGTATATATTTACACATACATAGACAAGTGCATTACCAACGAAGCTAAATGTTCGCGAGTCTACCCCGAGGAGAAAGGAAACAACGCACGAACCGCGTAGTACGAATAGAAGGACGTTTCGTTTAGTGTCCCAAGGTCGAGTCGAGGACCACTGCTGACTGACGCGAACAAGAAAACAAACGAAAAAGCACCCGGTGCTTTTTTATCCTGTTTACGTCTTTCAACTGTATTTGCGCTCAAAGCGTATTTATATTATTCCCGACAAAGAGCAAGGGCTTTCGAACAAGATTTGAGGAGGTGCGAACATTTATGGTGATTTTAAGAAATTTTTGTTGTCTCTTTAATAAAAAAAAAGTTCCATTTTTTATTTTTATTTCGCGTTAGCGTTTCATACTCTCCCAAATAAGTTTCTTGGAAAATTCGGTGATTTTGTTCGTTGAGGACTTTCGAACAAGATTTGCGAAAGTGCGAACATTTTTTTTTACGATTTAAAGAAATTTTTGTTGTTTGTTTAATAAAAAAAAAATACATTTTTTATTTTTATTTTGCGCCATTGTTTAATACTCTTAGAAATAAATTTCTTGGCTAGTTTGGTGAATTCGTTACGCAACAGACAAATAAATTCAGATTTGTTGTTCGTGATGATAAATTCTTATCGATTTTCGATAAAATTTTGAAAATAGTATTTTCAACCGTGAGCCCGTGACTTAAACTTGTGCTTTACGTTTCGATGCTCGACGAAGCAGCTATTTTGGACTCTCGTGCATACTACTTACCCTTGAAAAAATCGCAAGAGGGGTAAAAAAAGATACGGCGTCGGTGGAAGGAAAATAATTTGCGCGCAAACCGAGGCTGATAATGCTTGACACGTAAACAGGATGGCCAACGATGTTGGTAATTCACCGAGCAAGCTCGCCAAATCTCGCTGTTCTTGTCCGAGAATTTTGTACATTTCATTTTTAGCTTGATATTCATTTTTATTTCCTGAATTCGGTTTTTTCGCTCGGACGCGATGCGACGGAACGTTGCTCGAAAAGGGAAAAGGTGATGGACCGACCGAACGAACTACGGGACGTAAGATAAGTGCCCGGAGTCATTGACCGCTTAACGGTATGCGAATTACGAACGAACGCTAAGAAATACATTAATCCAGCTCTTTCAATGGTTTCTCTCCTTTTACATCGAATTGTATTTCGTGCGATTAATTAACTAGTGAGCGTTTTATCAAAGTTTGATTATACAAGTTCTGTATCAATTTCCTTAAAAATACAAAGTAATTAATATTTCGTATGTATGTTTTATCTAATTATCCCATTAATTTAATTCTCAAATCGTGTCCATGCCTGATTAATATTTCGCGGATAAATAATTTCTCGATAATTGTTATTATCGTTTATATTGTTCCTGATTAAAATAAAGATATTTCTTATAAATCAATGTTATAGCGACGATATCTGTACACAGCCTTGATACACAGTTGCAAGAATAGTCATAAGCATATTAATTTAATTAATTTAATTCTCAAATCGGGTCCATGCCTGATTAATATTTCGCGGATAAATAATTTCTCGATAATTGTTATTATCGTTTATATTGTTCCTGATTCAAATAAAGATATTTCTTATAAATCAATGTTCTAGCGACGATATGTGTACACAGCCTTGATACACAGTTGCAAGAATAGTCATAAGCATATTATTCTTTATGATGCGTCGGACGAACCTTGATTCAATTCACAGTGGAGCATTGGCGCGAGGATCGTGAATTTACTCTGGGAATATAGTGAAAAATATAAATGTATCGAGATAATGCTCGTGAATCACACGGGCCAAATGTTTACAGATGGTCAAACGTATTTGAGTACGTGCCAAATGGAGATAAGAATGTCCGAGAGACAAAGAAAATTTTTTTATGTTTTATATATCTATAGCGTCGTGTGTTTTGTCGAGATGGACAGAAAGAGAGAGTGGGACGGACTGAGGAATACGATTTATTCTAATATCGAGCCTGACTGGTTTTCAAGCTCTTGTGTATGGGGCATTCTACGTTATTACAATCACAACGATAAAATATTAATTAATTTCTAAACATTAATGTGATCTGAGAACACAAGTTGCAAATATTTTCATCATATCCGGTAGTTAAACGACAATATTTGTACAAAGTTACATAATGGAGGACAGTAATTTGATTTTTAAATTGTTCGGTGAAAAAGTCGATAAGAAACGTTGTAATGTGCAAACCGCTGAGAGTTTTACTATCTGACTGCGTGCAGAAATTGATGATAGATTACTAGATATGAGGAACGTGCGATGCAAGTGATAGGACTTATTGTTAGCTGTCAGTTGAAACAACAATTTTTTATTATTTTCTTGTTATAAATTGTTTTGGAAGCATTATCGTTCCTTTTGATAATTGTTGTTTGATTCGATCATTCCTGGTATATCTTTGGTCAATGAAAAAATAAAGGAAATACCTGAGAAGATTCCATTAGTTTATTTGCACCAAGATGGATTAAAAACTATGCACAGCTGTTGCAATCGTGTGAATTGAATTTCAGAAATTTGCCTTACGTCTGTTTCTTTGTTTTCTCATGGCTGAAAAGGCGCCAAGAATTTTGTTATGATAAAACTCAAAGCAGGATTCGACTGTGGCAAGTATATTTAAGTAGATTAAAGTAATATTTTACTGGAAAAAAAATGTAATCGCTATCGTTGAGCGTAGCTGGTTTTTTAAACTACTGTTTCTTAAAACCTCTTGAAAGAAAACATTTTACGTGACAATAATACTTTGTATTTCGAAACGTGACCATGTTTGAAAAATTAATAAAATAAAAAATAGCTATGCTCAGCGATAGCTATTACAATTACAAAAGAATTCGTGCAAACATTTTATATATCTGACTATTATTGTTCGAGTTATTGTTGGCACCAGTTTGAAAAACGTGCTGGTGATAAAAATTTATTATATTTCAACTGTTGTTTTGCTTTTCAATAAAAATTTACTTTAATCTACTTTGATATGTGTGGAATAACATATCTTTAATTGAGCTCAACACAAAACCGTTAAGTGATTCTTAAAAAATCATGAATAAAAACGTTATTATTTTTCTGACCGTTACAGTGGGTCCTGCCTTAATGTAAATACTGACAATGAGTAAATGAATAAATATCTACTGCATGGAGTGAACGAGACGTGAGTCATGAATATCATAGCGTGTACCGGGAGATTATTTTATAAACTCCTACTGACATCTCAGCTCATTGTCAGTAGCGAAACCCTGCATGGATAAAATATTCTCTAAATTGCTATCAATGTCGTGCAAGAGATGTAAAGGAGCGTATCATGTGATGTAATATCGAAAAATTAAGCTTGAAGAGAATTGTGATTCATTATAACACAATGAAAAGTGAAGAAAAAACACTTTGCAGAAGATGTCAAAAACATTGAGTGTGAATAATAATTATGCCAAAAAATATTAATGGCTTGGTTGAAACAAATAATAAAAAATTTCGGGCTATGGGATAGCCACACTGATATTTTAAATAAATGGTTTTTTCGAGAACATTGACATTTTGTAAGAGAGTAATTTCTGGTTACACACTTGACTGATGGACGGATCTCAAAATTGTTTTCCCACAATCTTCAATTTTCTTTAAATACCAATATTAAAAGTTTTTGTAAGATTGAATTAGTTCTAAATTGCATTAATTCTATGCATGTGTTTTGCATTTTGATGCACCCAGTGGACAGCCAGACCTAGGCAGATGTAATAGTGCGGTTATGATAAACTAAAAGCAAATAGAATCCGAAACGTTCAGAAATGTAATAGTATAGGTTTGGAATAATTTTGTCGTCTCTGCATTCGAAGAACCCTGAAAAACTATTGTAGAATTCGTGCGAACAAATATTTCACTCGACATCGGTTTTGATTCATGCGGATCTACAGACAGTTCGGTAGAATAAAAGAAAGCAGCGTTTACAAAGCCGAAAGACTTCTGAATTGATAAATTGGATCAAAACGTTAAAAGTCTAGATTGAGTTGCGATAAGAATTTTATACGGCGAATAAACAAAATCTTCTCTACTAGAGTTCACGTGTCAAGAATTTGCGAACCGAAGAATTTCTATAGAATGAAACTGAGAACAGTGTTCCGTAGAATATTTGAAAAGCCTACCTCTTGGGTGAGCTCGGTAACGGTATTCAATGGTTCCCTTGGAGTTTGAGCAGAACTTGGTGGATCAGGCGATGTAACGTTTCTTGCAGGATCTGTGGACTCGGATATGCTGGGACCAGCGACAGCGGCATCTCTTCCTGGCTCATCGATATTTAACAAATAGGCGTGTATGTCATTTTGAGCAGAGTTCATTCTATTGTAGCGTCCCAGAGAATTGAGATCCTCGAAGAGATCTCTCTCATAACTGAGCAGCATGGAATCCAAGTTCTTAGGATGCACGAACATAGGACGATGAACTATTGTGTGAGCATCGGTGTGCCATCCCGAGCCATTGTTGAGATCCAACGATCCAACTCCTATGCTCAACGTGTCCAGACCCAGATAGGATTCTGGATCAACACGCAGCAGCGAAAGCAGCAGAGCGAGCTGTAGCAGCTCCTCGCGATACAATTTCTTGAGGCACAGCATCTTAGTGTTGTAAAGTTTTTCACTTTCGTTGCTTCAGTCTTTTATCACAGATGTTTTTTTACTTCTTGCCGTTTGGAAATAACAAATTTATTTTAAAACACAGTTAAGGTCTCTCCGTTGTCACATAGGATGAGCCTTGATGTTAAGTACAAAGAGCAGATCCAACATTTTTGCACCTGATCATTGAACCGCAATTTGTCCAAATGTTTATTTTTCAACTAACTAATTAAGTCACGAAGCACTTTGGAAAACAAAAATCACGATTGACGCGAGGGTGAGTCACGAACGAACAGGAGTCTCGACTAGCTGATACGGTTTTGAGGTTATACATGCGATATACCACTGACAAGCAACACAAAAGTGTGAAATCTAATAGAAAAAGCGGCATCAGAACGAATATTGAAATAACATCAAAGTGAGAAATGAGAAAACAAAACGAGAACGTTACAAATGCGAAACGGAGCAACTCGAACGAATACGCGACTGACTCGGTTGGCCGTCAGATTGGAAATAAAGATGCTCCACAGTTTTCCGTGCCTTCTCATATCGAGTGTAGGTCAGTGACAAGACGTACGAAAATAACCTCAAAACCACACATACAAAATCGTCCTGCTCGTATTTTGTTTTTCTCTCTGCGAGGTAATTTACTTACGTGTACGGGGAATGTATCGCGCGACGAACAACCAAAAAGATCTCTTAACCACACATTTGACGAACTCACGACGTCACTCGCGAAACGCGACGACAATCGGAGAAACTGATGCGTATCCCATTTTCGTGCTTTGTTCGTTATGTTTCGCACGAGTAACACATGTTTTATTTAATTTTTTTCGCGACTTTTCCTTCGTATATATCAATCCAACAGTCCCCAATGAACTGTCAACAAGTACACACACGTTAGCGTTAGCATCTTATCGACACTCTACGCTTACCATCACAGCCGGTCGGAGCACCGTGTGCGATATATCGAAGCTTCGAGATGGCGGTTGCGCGCGCACGTCTAGCTCCCCTCCATTACTGCCGTTACCGACATAACCCACACTCGATAGTCCGAGCACTGCATCCAAATCATACCGCATGAAAATTGATAGGTCATGGCTCCATGACTTACCGGCTTGTTGACAACATCAAACGAAACGAAAAAAATCGACTCAACACCGATTATTACGATTTTTTCACACCGTTTAATATTACGTCCACGTACGAGGTAATGTATTGGAAATTGTGAGGAATTGCGTGACGAAGCGATCCCTCCGTTTTCCGTCACTGATTCATTATATACGTGTACTATATAAATTTGGATGTGTGCGCGTTTTTATTTTACAAAGCCTCCACGAGCCCGCGCATTTCGATTTTTAGTTAGATAAAACCTTTAAAAACGAGTACGACGAAACGTACCGTTTTCCAAACGAGAGTAGCGATATACTACCGCGCAATTATAAAAATGAAATAAAATACCTGCTGATTTGATTATGTTCAAGAAAGAAACGGAGCACACCTTGTGTAGTATACCTCACCGAGAGAGATTGCTCGCGATATGTGACTCAGCGTTAGCGTTCCGGCAACGTCGTGCAACAACGGCAACAACAGGGCCGTAGCAAGTCTTATTTTGCCCGCGGATACAATCTCGATGCGTGCATAAGGCGTATACGTACTTCTACCACAAGAATATACTTCTTATTGGTGGAGTGGATCGACACCGATGCGACTCGCCGATATTCTCGTCAGGCGGCATGTGGAGCAAGGAGTGTCAGTGCAAAATTACGAGAGCGTAATGTGTTTGCTATCATCCCACCGACGCCCGTTGCCACTTATTGCCGCGCGGCGTCACTTCGAGTGCGCCGCGTAATATGCACGCGCGCCAATACGCTATTGCGACGGCAATACGCAACAAATTCAAATTTATGAATGGCCAAGTTTCTCCTCCATCTGTATAATACAGAAAATTACGTGATAGAAAAATTAAATTAAATTACTTTTTCTATCATTTAATTACATAATTCGCGAACAATAATAATTCTTTATAAACATTTACTTTCACGAATTTATAGAAAACCTTTCACGAAACATATTTAATTATTGATATTTTAATAGACTCTTTATAACGGATTTTTATATTAATAAAATTCCATGCAAATTAATTTCAAATTTCCAATATCTGGATTAGAACTTTATTCGTCAAACTGAACACGAACTGTGGACCAAACGTGATGCGCAGTTAGGAAGATTATTTAATTACATAATTCGCGAATAATAATTCTTAATAAACATTTACTTTGGCAAATTTATAGAAAAACTTTCATATAACATAATTAACCATAACATATTTTAATAGACCCTTTATAACGGATTTTTATATTAACAAAATCCCATGCAAATTAATACTCCAGGCAATTGTTAAAATTGCCCGGAATATTTCAAATTGGCAAATATCTAGATTAGAACTTTATTCGTCAAACTAAACACGAGCTGTGGATAAAACGTGACCCACAGTTGGGAAGATCATTTAATTACATAATTCGCGAAAAATAATTATTAATAAACATTTACTTTGGCGAATTTATAGAAAAACTTTCGCGAAATATAATTAATCATTGATATTTTAATAGACCCTTTATAACGGATTTTTATATTAACAAAATCCCATGCAAATTAATATTTCAGGCAATTGTTAAAATTGCCCGGAATATTTCAAATTGGCAAATATCTAGATTAGAACTTTATTCGTCAAACTAGACACGAGCTGTGGATAAAACGTGACCCACAGTTGGGAAGATCATTTAATTACATAATTCGCGAATAATAATTCTTAATAAACATTTACTTTGGCAAATTTATAGAAAAACTTTCATATAACGTAATTAACCATAACATATTTTAATAGACCCTTTATAACGGATTTTTATATTAAAAAAATCCCATGCAAATTAATACTCCACGCAATTGTTAAAATTGTCCGGAATATTTCAAATTGGCAAATATCTAGATTAGAACTTTATTCGTCAAACTAAACACGAGCTGTGGATAAAACGTGACACACAGTTGGGAAGATCATTTAATTACATAATTCGCGAATAATAATTCTTAATAAACATTTACTTTGGCGAATTTATAGAAAAACTTTCGCGAAATATAATTAATCATTGATATTTTAATAGACCCTTTATAAGGAATTTTTATATTAACAAAAACCCATGCAAATTAATACTTCAGGCAATTGTTAAAATTGCCCGGAATATTTCAAATTGGCAAATATCTAGATTAGAACTTTATTCGTCAAACTAAATATGAGCGATGGGTAATACGTGACGCGCAGTTGGGAAGATTGCTCAAACCTTTTCTCTTTTGACCCAGCGAATGTACATTGCGCGTCGAGACAAAGACTTTGACGATGAATCGTTGCACTTCGTACATTCTCGAATCAAAATAAAATTAGAGACGTTGAACGCGTTACGTCGCATAGACAAGACAACTCGCATAATAGAACATTTTCGCTATCGCTTTTCAGATGGCTCGTACTTATATCTTTCCCGTGAGGTCATCGATTGACCTATTTCTAATCCAACGAACTCTCCTGCTTTCATGCACTAATGACGAATTATGCAATTATAACGAGGCCCACTATCATCGCCCATCGGTATTGAAGCCAAATTTTCTACGTCTTCTAGTTACCTGTTCCTGAGACATTTGTCTCGATATAATCCCAAATAAAAACACTTATTTTCTATAATTGAAACGAACTGATTTATCGAAAAGTCACGTGGAAATCAATCTTTTCGAAAATCGATTCTTGCACCGACCAAAATTTTGCGTCAAAGTTCCGACACTCGATGAACGATGCTTGTTTGCTGAGTGTACTTTACCCAAGCCGTGTAAAGAAAAAGTCGTTTTAACGGGATTCTTCTCCGATGGAGTAGCAAAAACTCAAGGACAGGAGCGACAAGCCTTCAGCTTTTTTTTTGACTTGGCCATCTGGATAAAAGTCTTGCTAGTGAAGCTGTTTAGAAGACGTTTTATCAATGCTTATCTTCTTACTGATGTAAGTGCTTTTCTAAATTGTCTTTTTTTTATCGATTTGTATCGTCGCATTCGTAAGTATGAATAAAGACCTTGTATAAATATCATTTCAATTTTTATTTAGGAAATTTCCTCTGACCAAGATAAATTGACGCTAGGAAAATGGCTTTTCCCTACACGCCTCATGTCAGTTTGAAAATCGATCAATGCAAACAGATGAGAATTTCCCTGTCAAGAATAATTGTATCTCGACACTTTATTCAGAATCTTATCAATAAAATCGTTTCTGCCCCAACTTCAATTTTTCTTAGCGCAAACATGGTACAAAAAACGATGGTCGATAACAATTCTCCGCAATCCTCTGAAAAAACCGCGTTAAACAACAAATTTCCAATAAACGAAACATCGCAATTTATTCAAAAATTCGTGAGTTGCTCGAGAAATATTTATTATCAAGGTCGATTGTACGACAACACCGTCTCGTTATGTGACGGAATGAACGTTCCAAATTTCATATCGCTGCACGAACGATCACAATGCGCAACGCAGCGACCATCGCTCTACTGCGCAAGCGCGGTAGATCCCCACCGTACCTTTCGCCGTTTTTTCATCGTACAATACGCACTGTATATACTTCATCGCACTCCCGATCAGCCACGATTAAATACAATCAAACCGTACAAAGGGTATAAACAATTAGCGCTCACCTCGTATTCGATAATTTTTCTTCCATTGGACATTGGCTCAAACATGGTGTCGGGTGCCAAAGTCCTCATCTGTGGTAGAAGAACCTCCGTCTTCATTGCGATATATGCGTTTTTTTCGAGCGTGTCTTTCTTCGTCGGTTCAAAGTCCATGGGGCCTGACCAGTCCTTTACGTAACGAAAACGTTTTCCTCGTGAGAAGCTGTACACGCGTATACATATGTAATCACCGGTAAACAATATATATATATACTTTGGTATAAATATATAAATATACGTTCGGTTAACGAAAACAGCGTGTAGAAGACACGTTACTATGACAGAAGTGTCACTGACGCGTAGCTGTGACGATTGCGTCAGAAATATATATTTATCATTACACCCATAATCGGTTCTTCACGTTTCTTTCATTATGCGCATAGCGTGGATAAGTTCTGGGCCGTACGCGAATGTGTTGCGATCTATGACGCAATTACAGTCGTAGGAAACACGTCAGGTTACCAAGAAATAGAAGAACACTGGATTATTTATACCGACGGTGAGAAGATTTCGCGTCGATAAGACAACTCGATCGGGCTTTGATAAGAGAAAAACAGTTATCTTCCTTACTCGGATCGGTCGGTATCTTCTCTGACGCGTTTGTTTATTATTTATTTAAATGTTATAAGATAAGAGCGATGCGACGAGGCGTTGCTATTAGTTTTCTGGTTAACGACCGACTCCGCGAGAATACGATCGCGCATGCCGCAGAATGGACGCGGGAATCGTGGCGACGTCATACCGGGGCCGGGTCGGAGGGAAAGAGATTGTTTGTTTGTTTGTTTGTTTTGTTCTTATGTTGTCCGTCAGCGAATCTTGAATTTGGTTATTTCGTGGGGGATTGACGCAACGAGTCTGCTTGAGAAGAAGACGCGGATTCGGCGAGACAGGTTTTGTTAAATTGTAACCAATAGAGAAAAACGAGGAAGGGGCAAGATATAACGCACCATTTGGGGAAAACTGAATTTCGACTCTTTTGCGAGAGATTTTTTGGAGCCATGTCGCTATTACCTTTCGCGAATAGCTGGCGAGCGGGGAAGTAACAATCGATTGTCGGCAAGTCGGATTTCTACCGCCAAGCGTCGAGTGGTTGATCTTTCTAGATATCTAGATGGATCGGTTGCACGCGCAACGAACTAGTCATTCGTGCTTCTCAGCCATGCTTCCGGGTGATTAGGCTGTGACGATGCCTATGCTTATCTCGGAGCATCGAACTTTAATCGCATTTTGAGCTCCGATCTAACTCCATGTTCGTTTTTATAACCGGAAGTAACTCACGACCTTCGCATTCTTCTTTTATGACTCCAATTTTCGATTCGCCAGGTCGAACATCGATTTAGTTATTTTCAAATGTTATTTCTCATCTTCGACGAATCTCGAGTCACGAGAAAAACAAAAATATTGCTGGAAGATTTCGCCTATCGCCTATCATTGCGGTATTTTTTTATTAAGCTTGACGAAGCTGCTTGAGAGGACTGGAAAGCAACGATAGGTCAGAGACCGAATATCAACAAAAATAATTAAATATTTGATAATTTGCACAATTCTACAAATTAATTTCCATTATTCGGTCAATTACCGTTTCAATTTAAATCCGTCAATGCCAAGAATATATACTTCGAAATTGTTAAGAAATCACGAACTTAACCAACATAACATAGTTGAATGTACCGGCCGGCTATTGGAACAAAAAATGGCCAACCACTACGTATTTTAAACATATTATTAAATTAAATATTTGACAATTTTTTTAATTCCGCTAATTAATGTCCATTATTCGATGAATTACCGTTTGAAACTAAACCGGTCGATGGCAACAATATGCAGTTAGAAATTATTAAGAAATAACCAACTTACCAAACGTACGAGCACATAGTTGAATGGACCATCGGATTTTGGAACAAAATGTACCATCGGCTATTGGAACGAAAAAATGGGCAATCGCATATTTTAAACATATAATATATTCATTTGTATGCTTGTACATGTCTCGTATGGTTTGTTCTTTTTTTTACCTTTCTTTCCCCTTCTTCATTATATACAACAAAATATCTATGACAACAGTACAGTAGAGAACAATGTATACAATATTAATCGTTATATCGATTAGTTTAATTCATTAATGTGAGATGCAAAAAACCGTTTCTTTTTTTCTTCCTCCCCCACATAATTCCTCCTTACACCCTTAATTCCTACGAGAATTACGTAATATGTATATACATATACATATGTATAGATAACGGCATCGGTCGACGTTCGTGGTTAAAATAAAAACAAATTCCTTTCTAACGCCCATTGTCTCGACTCCGTAACTCATCATTGTAATTTCACATTATCCACCGGTTCCTCGCAGTCTTCGTATTTCCCCGAATTGAATTCAAATCGTCGAATTGGGGCTCGATAACGTTTTTCTTCTTCTTATTTTTCTTTCACGATACATTCGATTCTCACACAAAATTTTCAGCAATGATTTTATTCACGCGTTCAGCGTTCCGCGAGAAAGAAACGCGATTGATTCTGTGTGTGTATTTTCTTTCTTTTTTTGTTTCTTTTTTTTTTCGTTTTCATTCATTCTCCATTCCGCTCCTTTTCACGTATAGCACAAACGGGAAAGCAACGCATTTATAAAATTCGAAAGTATGAAGATTTTTATCGATATTGGGTTATCGTTAGATGAATATACGAGAAATTGAGATCGCGATGAAATTTCGCACGATGACACAATTTAATGTAAAGAGCGCGAGTCGAGTGCACTTTCGAATTCACGGATGATAAAAGAGGAATAAAGAATTAGAAAAACGTAAAAAACGATCCTAACGGAATGAGAAAAATAGGCCGATGGATGTATTTTATTTTCCCGTGACCCAATCGCGGATCAATAAGGAACGATTTATCCGGTCTCGTATTATCGTGTGTGTGTGTGTGCGTGTATGTGTGTGTGCGCGCGCGCGTGTGTGTACGTGTATGTGTCTGTGTTTTTTGGGCTGTGCGTGCGCGCGCGCGCGTGTGTGTGTGTGTGTGTGTGTGCGTGTGTGTGTGTGTGTGTTTTGTGTATATTGTGTGTGCGCGCGCGCGCGCGCGCGTGTGTGTGTGTGTGTGTGTGTGTGTGTATTTTGTGTATATTGTGTATGAGGGTGTGTGTGAGTGAACACATGAGAAAAAACCGTTATAGTAGTGAAAAAATATGCTATTTACATGTAGGTATCTAGTTGTGCGTCGATTCGTTTTTTTTATTTTTATGTTTTCTCTTTTTTTATTTGTTTGTTTGCCATTTTTTAAATCTTCGTTAAATTCATTTAATATTTTCTTTTTTTCTTTCTCGTTTATCCCTCGCCTCTCACTCGGAGTGGTATAAAAATCTAAGCGATCCAGACGTTTAGAGGCCTATTTGAGTGCCGTTAAAGTATTTACAAAGTTCGACGGGATTAGTTGCTTGTCTCGTGTCTTCTTTCGTCTTTGATTGAATTTTCTTTTACTGTTTTTTCGTTTTTCTCTTTTTGTTTTCATCGCTATTGGAAGTGCTAGAATTCTCCTCGGGTGTATCGGTATTGAATTACTGTTATTTTCATCGTCTTAGCGATGATCGATCGAATCGATATTCTCTCGATAATCGATCAAATATCTATATACGTCGAGAATTCGTATTCCCTCAATTTTCTTTTTTACATTTTCATATTAGGACCGAATGCCCGTGCGTTAAATAAGGCCTGAATCGAGAGTCGTCGGCATCAACTTGGATTAAATTTGAATTCGAATAAGTGCCAAGTCGTTAGTCATCGACACGAATAAATAACAACTTTTAATTCACACCTTTTATAAACTCAATTATGAAAAACGAAGAAAAATCATGTTCAACTCGTTTGCGACATAAAAATCGGATATAAATTAGTAAACAAAACGAACAAATATCATAAATTATCGCTCGATATCGATCGATTTCATATCGGGATGAATATATTAATATTTTCGAAAAACTTTCTGGAAAATTTGAATTTCGATTCGAGTTTGGATTTATGTACATTCATGCAATCGACTCTTTGCCTGGCCCTAATTATTCTCATCGCGTACGTCTCACAATCTGGAATGGAGTCTTAATTCATGCTGTTAGGCGATCGACAAATTAACGAATTAACAAAAAAAAAAAAAAAAAGAAAGAAAAGAAAAACAAATTTTGTTTTTTAAACACTTGCAATGGGACATCGACGGATAGGAGTTTTAAACGTCATCGAAGTTTCGAATCGCGCGACGTCGTCATCGAACATGGAATTTTATTTCTTCGCCTCATTGTTTTATTTTGTTTCTTTTTTTAGTTCTCTTTCTTTTGTGTTTTCATCATCACGTACGTTTTTTGACGAAATTTGCGCGTGTGTGCGCTATGCGAATAATCGCATTCGGTGGACGGTGCTGCGTTTTGTTTTAAATCTGAACAAAAAATTGACGTAAAGCGTCGTCATGAAAAATCGGGCAGGAATTATCATTTACTATATATATATATACATATATAAATATATATATATATATATATATATATATATAGTATTTATACATATATTCATATATATGTAGCATATAAGTATTTATGTATAATAATATAGACGTCTAGTAATTTTTTCATTTTTTTTTGTTTAGTATACGATTAATTAGGCGCATCGACACGCTCGTGTAAATACGTCGCGATTATTCGATTATTATTTAATTACACACATGCACGCGCGATTATATTTTCTTTTTTTTTGTTCTCTCTCACGTAGTAAAATATCCAATTTTCTATTACAATCTATACTTACTTCGCACAGGAAACGTCATGGAAAATTGAAAAAAAAGACAAAAGAAAAATAAATGAAAGAAACGAAAAAGAAAATGAAAAATGTCGAAAGGCCTGTTTGCTTGGACACAACCAGTGGGCGTCGTCAAGTTCACGAGGCCATCGTGTATCTCGATTTTTTTTCTCCCTAATTTCGACCACTCGATAGTATGAACACGTTGCATACACGACAAACCGGAAACATAGAGTAAAATGTAAATTTTAATTTCTTTTTTTCTTTCGTTTCGACGAACCGATCCTCGTGTTTGTCCTCGTAACGCGATCGGTCGTAATGTTGAACTCATTTTTGGCTCGGGGAATATACGATTATTATAATTACTGTTTATCGTTATTATTATAATATAACTATGATTTATTTATTTATTTATTATTTACGGATGATTGAATGAACGTAAACGCGCGTTGCCCTTTCGACGTCGGACAAAAGGGAGCCCGCGTCTTTCGTTCTCCCCTCCATTCACGATCGTGATCGTCTTCTGTCGATTCACCCGCCGATCGTCTAATTTATTCATCTTTTTCCCTTTCGTCACTTTATGTTTATTTTTATTTTATTTCATGTTTTTTTTTTGTTTTTTGATATGCTACTTAAACGTACGAAACGACTCTCACTCGTGTCTCTCGTTCCCCTCGATCGGGGAGAACGTATGTATAGCGCTATTTCCGGAATTCGCCATTTATTGTACATCACATGCACGCGCGCACCCTTCTCTGAGATTTATGGGCAAACGATCCTCTAAATCGACGGAATTCTCTTTTTTTTTTCCTCTCTCGTTTATTTTTTGGTGCTTTTCGTGGCAATAAAATTTTCGTGGTTTAACCGATTCAACGCTCGTTCCTGTTTTTTGTTTGTTTTTCGAACACCGTCAAGGTGGCGAAAATCGTGAAACTCTTAGTGCAAAAACGTAGGAAGTTAGAGTTGCCTCGGTGTTGAATCGATGCGAGTTTACCCGGTGGCACGTAAGTTTGTTTGGGATCCATCGATCTATCGACAGGTCGATGAATCGATCTACGAATTTGTCGATTTATCGATCGATCGATCGATTGGTCCATCACGCTTCTCGACGATCCGATCGATTTTTTTTCGTGCTTCAACGATTTACCGATTTCTTGTTTTCGATCGCCCTGCGAAAAGGCCCGGAGTGCTGACCAGCGCGACTTCGTGACCCGCTTATTATATTGATTGTTAAAGCTCGTAACTTTGAGTGTGTTTGTTTTTTTTGAATGCATGAACTTTTGCGGTGCTTATCTCCCGTGATCCTTGAGATAATCGATCAACCATCGGTCCACCGTTACGACGTTCATCTCCACCCATAGTATGTTGAACCTTATCGTCTCGAGACTCGCGTAAAGGGATTGCTGACCACTTTCAACGTCGATATTTTCAAAAAAGTCCACCACCTATAATGAGAAAGAATCTAATTGTAAAGCTATCTGACAACAAAATTACACGTGCTAAACAAGAGTCGAAATCTGTTGCTGTTTCTTGCTAACGTGCATCTTATTAAAATTTTTTTGTTAATTTATTCTTATTTTATGGTATAATAATTTGAGAAATAAATGCAAAATGGTAAACTAAAACTGAAGAAACTAAATAAAAACTAAAAATTAAATGGCCCTCGTACTAGATGAGAAATTAATCAATGAATAAATAATTAGAGTACTGACCTCTTGATAATCATATTCCGTGAAAAAGTCAGAAACGACAGCGTATATTAGGTCGCCAATCGTGGACGATCCATCGCCGAGGAGAGCGTGAAGTTGCTCCCAATAAGCCTTCAAGTGTCTCCAAGCGAGAAATCGACCCTCGGTGTTTCTCGCTACCGCCGATATGACCGATTCGACGTCCTGCGGTCTCACGCTTTCGCGATCCAGGGTGTACAGAAGATAACGCTGGAGTAACCAAAGATCCGTAGTTGCACCCATTGCCTGTAGCATAATTCTCTTTTCGCTCGGTGTCTGAGTGTTTAGATAAGCCGCCCAGCAATGACGCCACTCGATCTCGCCACCAAATTTTATTCCTGGAGAACAAGGGTAATCAAAGATGTTCAAAAAAATAAACCTTGATTACAGGATAATCCGATGTCGGATTAAACAACGATTAAATGGAAAAATATAAGTAACGAGATGAAAATTTCGTCTTTTGATAATCCAGCTTTACATGTTGATCCATAAGAAATATGCTCACCCGCTGCATAAACGACGTCCCGGATGTTCGGTGCTATTCGTTTACCCCGCAACATCCAGTCCTCGAAAAGATTCTTGGCTGGCTTGACGACCTTCTCCAATTTTAGTTCTACTGCTGACTTCAGTACCGCGATCCTCAATAATCTGTTAAATAAACATATATTTTCGTAAATACTTTTGCAATATTACGTTACCGTTCATAAATCAATTTCTAATTATGTTTAATTAAAATAACATAGATCAATGTCTTCAACTGTCTAAAACTTATATCGAAAATGGACTCTGTGGATTTTAATTCAAGAAATTATAAGCAATATCAAATTAGAATTAGAAGAAGTATGAAAAATTTGTGGAGCGTACTTTTTAAGATGCGATCCATCGTCGTTCCAGCCAACGTAATTCGTGACAGGATCCAGTAGTCTTTTGAGAAAATCGAGATATCTTTTGTAGCCGGAGCTGGCACTGAGCTTTTGTTTCCAGGAGTGAAAATAGCGGAGTGCAGTTGCCCATGGCACGTAGTCTCTCTCGTTTAGAAGGTACAACGATAATCTCAATGGAATCGTGGCGTTGAGCTCACCAGCTTCGCAAAGAGTAAACGCATCG
Organism: Netelia fuscicornis; assembly: GCA_946811545.1. Classification (NCBI taxonomy): domain Eukaryota; kingdom Metazoa; phylum Arthropoda; class Insecta; order Hymenoptera; family Ichneumonidae; genus Netelia; species Netelia fuscicornis. The sequence goes on along the minus strand of OX328011.1, from coordinate 20,465,850 downwards.
TCGATGAGATTGGCTCGATCGACAGGACTGAATTTTGTGTGATTCTTCAAGAGTGTCTCGATAATGGCATTCCACATATCATCCGGATAAGCGACCCGATAAAAACCCGATTGATTTATATTGCACTTGATGTACTCGACGTCTTCCGGTATCTCGAACGTCACGTCGCTCATGTTCATCCACACGTTGTGCAATTTTTCCGGCTCTTTATTTGTGTAATAACTCAGCGGAACGTACCACTTGTAATTGAACGGTGATTTTGGCTCGTTCGCTTCGGTCTCGTTCTCCTGCGGCGAGAGGAGAAATCTCCTTTGCGTCGCCGTTATCATATTTCCCTCGCGACTTATCGTTATCAATGGAAAACCAGTTTGCTGCGTCCAAGTATCCATGATTGCCTGAAACATTAGTTAAATTGAATTTTCTTTCGACCAAGGACGTACATGAATGAAAACGAAAATATTATTATACCTACAAATTTGAAAAACCGAATAAGTAATAAAGATAATTTACAAAAATACCGATCAAAATCACGATAAATCATCAACATAGTGCCAAAAGGATGGATTAATTAAAGTATTAAAAATTTCTATCATTTTTTTCCACTATTATTTGTTGCTAAAACGAGCGTATTGAATCGTCGAGAATACAAATATTAAATAAATAAAATCTTAAGATTTAATAAATAAAATCATGGATTCGATGAAAAGAAAATTAACCTTGACGTCGAAACTGTGATTGGCGTGTTTCGTAAATACGGCCCAAAGATCGTTCGTATCGGCACTGCCATAAGCGTGAAGAGTGAGATAATCGTTGAAGCCTTTCTTGAAAATGTCCTCGCAGAGAAAACCTTCGAGCATGTAGAGAATCGATGCACCTTTGTTGTAACTGATCGCATCGAAAATGCCTTCGATCTCGGAGGGATCTTCGACCGGTACGCTGATCGGATGACTCGAAGCGAGAGCATCGAATACCAAACCGGATTGCGTCTTGTCCAGTACAAACTGATCCATCATACTCCACTCTGGTAAAATATTGTTCACCCCTTTGTAATCGAAAAAGCTCGCTGCACCTTCGTTCAACCAAAGATCGTTCCACCACTTCATCGTCACCAAATTTCCGAACCACTGGTGAGCCAATTCATGAGCTATCACGACTGCCACCCATTCGTGAGCCGCCGTCGATGTCTCTTGCGGATCGTAGAGAATCGACGTTTCTCTGTATGTTATCAAACCCCAATTTTCCATCGCTCCGGCAGCAAAATCCGGTATCGCTATGAGATCTGTACAGAAATTCGTATCGAAGATTTAATAAGAATCGAACATTTTTCCACTTTTGTTTCATTTGTTTTTAAGACATAAAGACTTTTAAGAGGCAGTGTTACATGCGACGTGCGGGTCGAAATGTCGATCCGTACTCCAGCAAGTAATGAACAACCGATCGGGTTAAAAATTGGTAGATACATAGAAAATTATGGCAAAAAGTGGCTCGTAGTATTTTTTTTTCCACAATTTTGGAAATAGTATTGGAAGCGAAGAGCGATTCAAAAACACCATCCGTACTTTTTCCGGCACTGAGCGTTAAAGTTTCGAGGGTATCTAGAGAATTATGATAAAAATTTTGGAAAAAACATACCAAGAGCAAATTTTTAATCCGATCGGTTGTTTAGTGTTCGCATACTTACTGATCAAATTTTCGATGCGTATGTCGTATGTAACACTAAGTCTTAAGGGCCAAATCTGTTTCCTTTACCTTTCGAGTAAAACGTATTTCTTAACCCCTTATTACGAGAATTACGAAAGAGATTGAAATAATTTTATTTCTTTTTAATGGAAATCTTTTTTATTTGTCGCCCTTACCGCGTAAAAACTTTAGCAGCCCTTTATAATTTCGTATGCAGTAAGGGGTTAAGGGGTGAATGTGAACTTAATAAATTTGTTATTTCTATAGAAATACGTAAGTTATTAAGATTGGATGAGAGAAAGGTTACGTTGCGCGTTTTAAACTGACCTTGCTTCGGTAGGGGGTAGTGCACCCCGAAGAACGACTCGAAATAATCCATCGTGCGCGCTGCGGTAGCAACCGCGAATTTGGCTTGCGGTAACATCGTCTCAGCCGCATAAACACTGACGGAAACGTTTCTACTCGTAAGCTCGGAGACTCTCTTGAAATCGCAAACGACGAAAGCAACGAGATACGTCGACATCGCTACGGATTCCTGGAAATCGTCTCGGAGCTGAAAATCGGTCGTATCGAACTACATTAGGCTGATATATACGATGTCCCGAAAGGGGTGAAGCGACATTTATATTTTGGAGTGCATGTTGTTGTTGTTATTGTTATTGTGTGTATGTGTATTTTTTTAAGTTATTCTTAGCTTCTAATTTCGTCGAGTGAAATAATTTTCTAAAAATCTGATAAATTTGATTTTCTAAATTGCAATTATTTCTCAATTCGATGCCAAAACATGATTATCTACTTTTGGAAAGGGGTGAAGCGACATTTATATTTTGGAGTGCATGTTGTTGTTGTTATCGTTGTTGCGTGTATGTGTATTTTTTTAAGTTATTCTTAGCTTCAAATTTCGTCGAATGAAATAATTTTCTAAAAATCTGATAAATTTGATTTTCTAAATTACAATTATTTCTCAATTCGATGCCAAAACATGATTATCTACTTTTGGAAAAGGGTGAAGCGACATTTATATTTTGAACTGCCTGTTGTTATTGTTGCTGTTGTGGCGTGTACGCGTATTTTTCTAAGTTATTTTTAGCTTTGAATTTCGTTAAATAAAAGGATTTTCTAAAAATCTGATAATTTTAATTTTCTCACTTGTAATTACAATTTCTCAATTGGATAATATAAAATGATTATCTACTGTTTCGTTTGGAAATTAAGCAAATAAAAAAAGGATTCTTTGTTATAATTTTGATATAAATGTAATTAAGAAAATTGGAAATTGCCCCAACGTGTTCCTCGATGATTGTTGAATTCGTTATTACTTACGAGTCCCGTTCCCATATAGAAACCAGCGTCCTCGGTATTCATTACAGGCATGTTGCACAGTGCTATGTGAAATCTGTCTCTGAATATCGATACTTTGAATCTCGCTTTGAACTGTGGCTCGTCGAAACAGGGAAACGCAGATCTTGCGTAGGTCGGTTCAAAATGTGTCGTGGCAAGATATCTGAGGAATTCGAATAACAAATCATAATTATAAAAATAAAAATATCAAAACTCTAAAATGGTGACTGTGAACTTTGAACAAATTTCTTTTTGTCCATTCCCGGCTAACTTGTGTTCTGACTCAAGAGGAAAAATATACCTTTTCTCTCCATCGGCCGATACATAAGTGCTGAGATAAAAACCCTCGAGATCGCTCGTCAATTTCGAAACGAAGCGTAGATGAACCGTGTAATTTCCTCGTTTACGAAATTTGCTCTCCTCGAGCTCGAGATAAAGCTGCTGGTGTTTAGGATATTCGAGCAGTCTAGCTATCTTCAACCTGTGACCTTTGCGATCCTGTACCATCTGAAAATATTTAACGATTAATATTAATTTATTTCACCTCATAATGTTATCGAATAACGTCGCGCTATTTACCTTTTCATTTATTGTCAAATTTTTACTGTGGAAGACGATAAAATTGGTCTCTCGATCGACGTAAAACTCGATCGTGATTTGTCCTGTTGAACGTTAATCGAGAATAATAATCATTATTTATCGATAAATAAATAATCGTAATGATAATGATTGTACGTTTAATTAAATCCAATATTAATAATAATAATAATAATCGCTTTGAAATCAAGCTAACGGGTAATCCATGAAATTTCCTATTAAAAGTGTCAATAAACGAACCTTTCACTTCGAGAGTCGTGAGATTTGGATGAATCGTGAGATTATATCTTGTGGGATGAGCGAACGTTGGTAGTCTGATATTGTCCCACGGGAATATCTGTTAAAATACAATGGGAACCGAGCGATCTTTACGTGTCTCATATATATATATCTCTTTCTATATAACGTATTGTACAGTGGGATTCAATAGGGAAGGAAAACGAGGAATACGATTCGCGCTCATACTGGAACACTTCGCTGTCGAGCCTGCGATAGATTTTACGCCAATATCCATTGTGTCAGGACGTTGTCTAGCCGTAGGTGACGACGTGACATAAAAGAGACTTTTCAAGCGTGCGTATGAATTCCATTGGGATTTTTCAACGATACGCTGCCACTGGAACTTGGGAATTCTATCGCATCGTAAACGATTTTCGTTCGTATGATGGACGTAAATAATAATTTAATGGAAAAAGAAAATTTACAATATTTGTTTTATCCCATTAGATATTTTTAGCCATTTGGATATTTTTTGCTATAGGTATTTAGCAGGATTTTTTAAATTAAATTATTTGCAATGCTATTTTAGGAAAACTGAGGGGTTTAGGGTGAAAGTGAAATCGAACGTTTAGTATCGATTATGAATAAAAGTGATTTCGTTACCTCCCCGTTGGTGGCAAGAGGATCTGTACTTTCCGCATCTTTCTCGATCTCGAGATTCGCCGGTTTCTCTCCGGCGCAAGGACAGTCTGAAAATTGATAATATATGTATATTTTCTTTTAACATTGGAATAAATTTTAAGGTTTTTCGAGACAGAATATTTCTGTTCTCTTCAGTTTCGAAAAGAGGATTTATGTTTCGCGATAATACCGTTCTGTGGTCCCGCAAAGGCAATGATGAGTGATATGGCGAAGAGAATAGCGAATACGATTGTGGCGATGAAAAGTGCTCTCTTCTGTGAGCAAACAGCGACCCCATTGTGCTCGTAAATGCTTCTCTTGTGCAAGCCCGTATTACTGTCCCCTGTAACAAACATCGAGAGAAACGAGACGATAAATAATCATTTCGTTAAATTGTACAATTTTTATTAGCTCTTTAGTCGATCTAACGAACTTCTTATCATGATCGCGTGATTAAAAAAAAAATCCTAGAACAAAAATATTTTTTTAGGCAATGTTGATTTTTGTTTTTCAACCCCTAAAAAATTAGCTATCGGTTGTGTTTTTTCCTATTTAACAGATTTAATAAGAAAATTCTTCTTTATTGATAAATAAAATAAAATATCAGCTCTTACAACCGACAACTCCATAAAAAAAAAGCTTTTGATTTTCACCCTTTGTCGATTGATTATAAAATCGCTCTATTTTTCTTTCATTTCGCCCTACATTTTTTCTCATCGAATCAGAGTCAAGATCACGATTAGGAACGACACTGATACAATTTTCCTTTATCGAGGAAAATCATTTACCACTTTACAGCCTCCACTTAACGGCGAAATCTCAGAGAGCTTCGTCCCCCCGTCGTGAAAGCACAGTAGCCACTAGAGAGCACCGACCTTAAGCGTGTCAGCAGATTTTTATCCGTAGCTATATAATAATGCGCATACCGGCTTCTTAACTGCAGTCTTATCACCTTGGTGCATCAGGAATTTATAGACGCTCAGGTATAATATCGTAATAGCGTCGAGAGCCGAGATGTATTACCACGAGAATTCCCGGGTCTCGGTAACCGATAAGACCGATCTTGTTTTTATAACACAATTTTCTAAATACTCGATCGTTGCACAAATATTGACTTCGGCATCTCTTGATTTTTATCATAATATATCGAAGTGGATAAGGTTGGAAAAAATACCTGACTGCGGAATAATAATAATGATAATTATAATAATAATAATGATAATTATTTTCGGCTCGCCTCGTGGCCCTACCGAGTAAAACCACCCTCCAAAGCTCCCATAATAATGATAATAATAAATCCCAAAACCCCATAAAATAAATGATAATAATAATAATAATAATAATATTAATAATAATAATAATAATAGAAAAATAATAACGAAACGAGGTAACAACTTTTGCTTACAACCTTTAGTCATTTATTTATCAATAATTTGTGTCGTTGATTCGAATTTACATATCGATATTACGATTCATTTCCGTATGTGTAAAATATTTTTAATCGTCTGCTCTTGAATGAATCGTAGGGATGTTTGTGTATTCATGATCTGCGAGTCGTATCCTCGGATCTGAATTCGTCTAACGTCAATGTCACAGGGAATTTTGCATTGATTAATGTCATAGGCCTCGCGTTCATTTATCGCAAATTATCATTCGTATTTACAATCTTTGGATAGGAATTTAAATATCAAAACATTCTATACCTACAAGATCAGACGATGCTTCAAATTCTTTGAATTATTTTCATACCTCATTGTAGAAAAAAAGAAAGAAATCAAATTTGTTGAAGTTCTTTAATTCAAGATTTTTGGCCTTCATTACGCGTTATAAGAAAATGTAAAAAGATTTTTCTTTTTTACCTTCGTTATTTCGTGCTTCGACCTCGATATATACATACGTTGAAATAAAACAAAAATAACCCATACAAGGGCGCGTGTGCGTTTGTACATTTGTAAAAAGGGAACGTGAAACAGAGAGGAGCTGACTGCGTGGGTGGTAACACACATATATACATATATACATCATCGCGTTCGAGTTTCTCATAAAAATTTCAACGCCGGCCTCACTTGACCTGATTTTTTTTCGCGACCTCGACGCGGCTCTGCAGCATTTGTGGTAACTCGTCGTACACGCATATCGTCGCCTTTCTATCATCTTTCGTCTATAAGAAAATTATTAAAGCCTGACGCGACGTCGAGTCAATTATATCGTGACACTTTTTTCATTAAGAGAAAGCTTCTCCCCTCGAACACGCGCATGTTAAAAATTCGTACGTCCCCCCCGAGCGAATAAATTCAGCTCCGCGGTCGTTTCGTCGTGTCCGATACAAAGTCCTTTTTTTCTTTTGCTGTTTTTTTTTTTAATACCACACGCTACGATTATGGAAGCTTCTTCTTTCGCTCTTATTGATCGCGCCCACGTGCTTTCCCTTGCCCCCATCTATCCCATAATGTACGAATGCACGCACGTCGACCAACAGACACACGCGGATATGATACAGTACGAGGAAACTCATAAGTGGGCCAGCTGGTCGACGTTGGCCAAGTGGTGGACAGGCTGAGAAACGAAGAGGGGGGTTGTATTTTTGCAAAGGCGGGATGAGGGGCGGGAAGATGATGGCGGCGGGAGGGGGGCGGGGGGGATTGTATTTTGTATACCCAACCGAGAGAATTCTCGCATGCACAAAGTGCATTATATTCGCGGTACTTGCTAAACAGACTTAGACACGAGAAAGCGCGACCAAAGCAAATATAACTCGCGCATTATCTCGAGTAATTTTACACACAGACTCTAATTTATATTTATATTACATGTATAAGTGTAATTGTTTAAATAAATAATAATAATATTATTGGGACGCCCCTTACCCCCTCGTCGCAATTATTGATCGGTTCTACAATGTTTGATCGCTGTTCAGTCAACCTTGTATTTATCGACTCCGATATTTCAATTATGTCAATGTAGATAGATACATCGAGTTGGCTAATAAGTAATTGAGAGACGAATGCATTCGGTATACACAACGATTCGTGAGAAACAAAGATCGATTACTTTTTAGCCAATTTGATGAAAATTCGATCGATTTGTTTACGATCGTTCATTCAAGCGGAAACGTATTATCGGTATTTCTCTTCGAACCGTACGATAATTCTGTTTCAAATAAGTTTTCATCCCTGTATTCGCAAGCTAGAGTTTTCGATTGAATCCTACCACCCTCGAGCCAGAGTCCTCGTTCGAATTTCAAATCGTATTCGTATTTGATTGCGCCGATCGGGACTGATCCTCACCTGTCAGGAATGCCGATCTGTCGTCAACATCTTGTTCGCTCATCGCGAATGAATTTGGCAGCGGTCGTCGATAAACAAAATCCTTAACCTCGCCGTCGTTCAAGGCATAAGCGACTTTGATGAGGGGCTCCCTCTGTTCAGCCAGAATAATAAAGGTGGGGGATATATCCCACGCGTTCCCGGCGTCTCACGCAGCTTTCCCGCATACGCGCGCACACACACACACCAATAAGCGCGCGACGATACTTCCTCCACTATCGATATACATATATACACACATATATATATACATATGTATACTTTTTTTTTAATATCCGGTACGAGGGGCACACGGAGTTCTTTCCTCTTCCTCGTCGAAGTCGTATCCTACTCAAAAATGAGTATTACTCGCGCACCACAAAAACTTGCACAGGCCTGTCGTGGGGTCGCGGGGGTGGAAACGAAAGATTTTGACACACGCGCGTACATACATGTTATATATATATATATGTATATAAGTACGTGTATATCGTTCTCGTGAAAAAAAGCCACGCTGACCCGGGTAAAGAGGTGCCGCTCCAGGGATAGTTGCGTTTTTTCTCTTCCTTCGCCAGCCTCCTTGCCACCACCCCCCAACCCCTCTTGTCCTCGTCGAACAAACGCCACCCCCCCTTTCACCCCCTTGCCGTTGCGCCGCGCACTTCGACAGAGCGTGGATCACGAGGTCACTGGGTTGCACGAGACCTCTGCTTTTGCACCCTGTGTCACCCCTCCACCTTCTCCAGTCCCTTTCGCCCGTCTCCCTCGTTTTTTTCTCTATCTCCCTCTCTCTCTCTGTCGTTCTCTCACTTTCCTTATAACGTTGTTTCGATCCTTTTTTTTCGCGCCTATGCGTGGACCACGGTGTTTTCTCTTTCTTTTTCTCACTCCCGTTTTGATCTTTCTTCTTTTTCCTTATATTTTCTTATTGCCTCGCACGATTTACACAACACCCCGGTATCTCGCGAGCTCGTACCTTATCGTTACGCGTTAACGATACTGCGGCGTTACACCGGCGTGTCCATGGTGCAAGCTCGCTGGTTCGAGAGCCCGACCGTGCGTTAACATCGAGAAGCCCGCGAGGCATAACTGGACGATATAGGAATAGGAGAGATAGGAGATATGACGAGAGCACGCACAGAGACACAAGTACAAGGACGAAGACACAGACGCAAAGAGACGGACACAGCGGGGCAGCACCCCTCAGAATATATCGCGACTCTAATATTCGCGAATACGAAGATGACGACGAGCACGACGACGCCGATCGCGACAACGAGTACGAGCACGACGACGGCGAGAAGAAGATAGGACGCGGCCAGGAGGGGATGGATAAGAGAAAACCCCGAGCACGCGTATAATCGTTCACGATTGTGTCGAATTATATCACCGAGCGTTGCCACCACCGTTAACCCGAGCGTTTCCCGTAACTCCGATGCCGACAAACGACGTCGGTGCATGTGCACCGAGCTGCGCCGTGCCTTGACATTTCATTGGCATTAAAGTGGATTCTACCTATGAGTGTGTGTGCGCGTGTTTTCTACGTTTATCTTCGTTCGTGTATTTGGGGGGGTGTGTTTGTGTGTATGTGCATGTGCGGGTGTGTGTGTATGCGCGTGGGTTTATGTGTCTGTACGCTACCGTACTCTGCGGGGTTAGGCAGAAATGGCGGCCCTCCAAAGCAGCACCCCCGTTGGCCCGCTTACGGGGGTGGTTTCGTGATCTATATACGTGGTAGTAGCGCGAAGCGCAACCCCGCCGCGCGCGATCAGGGTTGCCCTCTGTCTCTCGACCAAGGGGATGTGCGGAGCGTGTATGCTGGCGCCATCTGTCGCCGATACCGGATCTTCTCGCAGCTTTCGAGCTTAAGCGAAACGTATTCGCGTTACCGATACGGGTTTTCTAGGCGCCATTTCGGGGAAGATGAGAAAAGCATCTCGCGCGGTGAGATGAATGTGCGAGCGCGCGATGGCGCCAGGATCGACCGCGGAAACACTTTGTTATCGTGGCTCCGATCGATAAGGGTGGTTGTTCCAATTGGGATGACTTTTTCTTATCGACGGGGTAAACGTTACCATCTGCGATCCGCATTGATTATGTTATTACGATTTTCTTTTTTCTCCTTTTTTTTTATGATTCTCGTTACGAAGCTCTATGGGGTCGTAAGCGGGTATTAAGGGGGTGGAAAAATATGTCGAAATCCGGGACGGTATAATCCTTGATAGGAGTGTCTAATGAGTGAGAATTCAGTTATATAAGTTGAGATATTACCGTATGAGAAAGTATTTTTAAAAATTTCTTTAATTTTCTTCTTGCAACCTTTTTTTTTGTTTCTGACGTTTCTTTTTGCAATTTTATCGACGATACGTACTACAGGAAATTCTCCATTCGTTAGTTTATCAAGAATTCGCCGAAAGCGTACGAGTTTTTTTTTTGTTTTTATCTTTTATTACGTCCATTGTAGATGTGTCTATATTGTAGTTAACGATTAAGACGTATCGGTCGAATAGCGTGTCGGCTCAAGGAAAATCCCTCGGCACGTCTGGGGATTCCTTCAGATATCTAATATCCATCGCGAGATCGCCGACTGTCTTTGCTTTAGCGAAGACGTCGAGGCGGGGTGTAAGCCGACCCGATTTACGAAGTTCCCCGAAATTGAGTGCTTTTTCTATTCGAGCTTTCGCTTCGTCCCAACTGACACGAGAAGAACCGTGAGCGATCTTAAAGAAGGTTCTGAGAATATATACGAAATACCGAACTTCGGTGTGTCTGTCTGTAACGTGTAATGGACACCGGGGGTGAAAACAACCCTCTTCATCCCTGCTATCAAAACGAAATTGTGTACCGACCGATGCTCCATCAGTCTGTGCGCACGTGAAATAAGATATTGATTTAAAAACTGACATCATTAACTTGCCTCCTGTCTCGTTCATAATTCGTTCTACCGATACGATATTTAAACAATCGATAAATCGCAAATGGCTCGAACTTGTCTTATTCAATGTTGTTTTATGTCGGGATAAACTTTTTACGAATTCACGAAAAGTTGCGATACATTCTGAGTTACGAGGTCGTAATTTTCACGAATAAATGTTATTTTTATGCTCGGTCTCCCTCGGTTATTGGTAGGATTAAGGGGTTTTCGCAGGAGGTACCTTTAGCGCGCTTCGCATTGGAAAAGTTAGAGGCTCGAGGGTAAAACATGAATCGGGAAATCGATCGCTCATACCCAGCGTCCATTGCAATCTTCCTGGTGTCTATTCCCATGCGACTATATCTTCCCTATGGATACCTATACTCTGGCATGTACCTTTGACGCGTATCCCTTCTTCGTCCTACCATTTGATCACATTAGTCCTGTCTGGTTCATCGTATATTCAGTGACCGAACGACGGAGTTTCGATGTCAATGTACCAAGGTACATGTCCTACATGTCGTGTTCTTCGCTAATATTCGTAGGACGTATGTCGGACGTCGAAGCGTGTACGTTCGACTCCACAGGGACGAGGTTCGATGTATATTTATAAAACGAGCTGTCACGAATTGACATTTCGATCGTAACACGAGCAACCAGAATTAACATGTTTCTGCACGAGCGTACTTTTTAATCGCGACTATAATTTTATTATGAAACGGGCCGATATTCGTATCTGGCTAATTTCATATCTACGTTATTGTGATTAAAGCGCACCACGCGAGCCACGATAACTTACCAGGTACAACGTACTATATATTCATTAAAAACAAAAATTGGTCGTAAAATTTACAAATTTCATGACATTAATTTTTTTTTGTTATTATAATCCTTTCTTTATTGATTTTTGTCAAGCCGCGAGCCACGATAACTTATTAGGTACACCGTATATTCATTAAAAACAAAAAATGGTCGTGAAATTTATGAATTTCATGATATTCATTTTTTTTGTTATGATAATCCTTTATCGATTTTTGTCAAGCCGCGAGCCACAATAACTTACCAGATACAACGTATATTCGTTAAAAACAAAAAATGGTCGTACAATTTACAAATTTCACGATACTAATTTTTTTTGCTATTATAATCATTTATTAATTTTTGTCAAGCCGCGAGCCACGATAACTTACTAAGGACAACGTATATTCGTTAAACACAAAAATTGTTCGTAAAATTGCCAACTTTCTTGATATTAATTTTTTTTTTTATAATACCTCCTGATAGAATTTTTGTCAATCGGGGTAAAAATAGTGCGTTATACAAATTGGAACGGTTCGCTTTGGGAGATATATTGCTATTGTAGAGGTCATCGTAAAATATTATTTAAATGCATGTATAATATTAGTGTGCGTATGATTTTATTTTATTAATACATTGTACATTCGCGCCTAAAAAGTTAATCTTCGAGTTGAAGGAAGACATTCTAGGGGAGCTGAGAACCGCTGCGTTATATAGGATACGTCGTACAAGCTATGAGAATCTCTGCTCTGAAGCTAGTCAGGTTGGCACCACTGCGCTACGGCGGGCGATACGAAAAGCTTCGTGTTTTCCAAATTCCAACTCTCAACAACAATCTTTCATTCGTTTCGTTTATCGAACGAGGTAAAAATAATCACTTCGTCATCATCCTTGATCAGTCCGGTACGATTATTTAGGATATTTTGTTTATCCAACCTAGAATATTTGCATGGAATTACGGAAGTTCACCATGCTCGAGACGAATTACGAGGGAGAACGTTGAGTAGGTACGAGAATTTTTTGCTGCCATCTTGAATTCCCATAATATCGAAGACAAATCATCGATCAACCGTCGCCTTGAATCCTTCGGTCTCCCTTCGACCAAGGATCTTCGGAGGCAACCAGTTACAGAAAAAAGTCAATAATTTTATTATCTTTACATCGAAAATCATTGTTGCAAATAATGATTATATTTGTAGGACACAAAATCGGAAAGTTGTAAGATTTTCGTATTCCCGAAATTAGTTTTCTTCTCCTTTTTTTAACGGCTATTAGTTATTGCACAATTTTTCAAATATATTTAACACGACACACCTTATATGCAAAGTACGATGTTGGGAATTCATAACCTCGCCAAACGTTTTTTTTTCTGTCTAATCAACTTTAGCTTTCCGAGTGCGTTCGCAAGACAATTGTCTACACGATATCGCATTCACCCAAACCCCAAGAAAATCGCAAAAAAAAATCCATGTCAGATATAATTGGAGATCTCAAAATTGAAGTTCCTTGCAGACAATCTTAAGACTCCAGAACGATAATCTTAGTCAATTAGCACCCACCTACGCCGTCACCGCATCAAGTATCGACAGCATGTAATTGCTGCTGATGCAATTGCCATAATCGCCAGAGTCACCAGCTCACCGTACACTTATCGCTGTCGTTACTATTGTTTAATTATTTCCGCTTCCGTTTCTTTTTCTTTATCAAGTCGACGATACAGGCGATAACCACCGGCACCCGACTATGGTCGTAGCTCGGAACCCGTCTCGCAATTCTGTTGCAATCTTCACTTTGTTAACGAGAAAAACATTTTTCTGTAAACATTACGCTGTCTCGTATACGTATATGTGTGTATGGACGATGCATATTGGTACTGTTTGCTGCCAGGTTTATACGAGCATATTGGTAATAAATAACGGAATATGACAGTCTGTTGGAAATGTAATAGACGCGGATAGCACGTACTTTTGACTTCATGGGTATTTTATATCGTAACATTTATAGCTTCCCTTTAACGTCGCACTCACGTGATATGTTCAACAACAGGCGATATCGAAACGTTCGTGCACATAATTGTTAAATAAAAATCAAAGTTACACGAGTTTTTCAGCTTGTCGTTACTTATCTAAATATTAAAATTCATACGAATCGCTTCGTAAAATAAAATTCATCGTATTTGTCGATTCAACACCGGCATTATTTGTTATTTCGAATTCGTACATAAAATTTTGCATACAATAAAGCAAAGTAACGAAATGTTTTCGCTCCAATCGATGCGTTTTTATTTATTTATTTTTTTATGAAATAAAATTAAAACCATACAAATACAAAACGGAATTTCCCATGTAGAATTTGATAAAAATGAATTTTCTAATATTTCGCGTAAAGGCAGAGACCGTAACGCGATTTGATTCGAACGTCGTATTCGCGTTTAAAAAATCGCGACAAATACGCGTATTTTTTTTTTTATCGATTTATCGATACATCGGGACGAAAACGAAATAGTTCTAGGGATCTTCGATACGGGATGATACATAGAATTCAGGCTTTATCGAATATCTCTTTGTATGTGTTTCGAAGCGAAGTTTCTGCGACGATCTCTTTCATCCCGCGTTTTGGCACCCTTATACGTTCCTAATATATAAATATATACATATATACATCGGAGTACATAGATACACGTATATGATATATATGTACGCACCGGGGTTGTGGAACCGCGAATGTAGATATAAAGCTCCACGTACCACGAACCTCATACAACCCCTCGCGGGAGTGTCTGACTCGACCGGACTTTTTCTACTTAAAATCTCCCCCGCGGTTCTCGTCGGGCTAACTCGAAACTATTGTCCCCGATCCCTAGTGCATGGCCTCTCTCTCTCTCTCTTTCTCTCACTCCCTTTCTGTGGCCTCGTATAAACGATGTCACGACGAGAGGATATTTTTTTTCTTTCACTTTTCATTTTTTTTGCAGACTCGTTACTCTTTCTTCGAAGTGAACGTTTTATATTGTTCGTTTTTGCATGCAACGGTGCACAGGTACCTCGATACGGGAACTCGAGTGTACATTTCGAGTAGCTCGATCGAACTGGAGCCAAAAAAAACAGGAGGGTAAAGAATACGCGGCTGCAAGCTTCGAGATTTGAATATTATCGATGACGCGTGCGTATGTGTGTGTTTCATCGGAAATCGGAATTTTTAATCGCATATACACTAGAGAGGGCGAACGGGGAAAACTGCCTGAACTCTTGAACTTGTGACCTCTCTCGTTCACTCCATCTCGCTCTTGTCTCGTTTCCAGCTGTACGTTCCAGTTGGCTTTCCACTTCGCAACGTGAATTATTCTTATATACGTACTTTATACCAATGACACGTACATGTTATATTTATATTGCGGGCCCAACATATCCACTCGACTGTTTAAAAGCTTAAAGTTCTCCGACACTATTCTCCCACGATCCCATATATATTCGTAAAAAAGCGAGGGTCTTCTTTGTATCTCGCACGTAAGCTACGCGTTGCTTGGAATAAAAGTATTCGCCTCGGTCCTGACTCGTTCGAAAATTTGCGTCGAGAGAGATGAGACGTCTCTTTCGTTCTCTCCCTCGCGAAAGCGTTTAGGGTGCTTTTAGCACTCGACGTGACTTTCAGCCCTTCGCGCACCAGTGACGGAGAGCGTCGATCGATTCTGCTCGAAAGGGTGAGAGGGAGTCGTGAAGAGGATATTCTATTTCTAGAAGAACTCTACGACGATTGGCCCGGCCAAAATAAGAAAACGTGAGAAATGTAGGACTTCGCTTCCGATGTACGAAAATCAAATACACTTTCATTATTTCCGGAGGAACTGTTTTATGTTTGAAATTTAATATTGAAATGTTTATTCCTAGAGGCAAGATACCCGAGATATTATCGAGTGGTTGAGACTCGGTACAAATTTTTTAACGTTCGAAAATATTTCATGCGTTTTGGATTTAATCGCATCTCGATAAAAATGAGAAAATCTTTTTGCAACGAGACATCAGCACATTTTATATACGCAATCCGTTATACTACGTAACGATAAAAAAGTTATTAAGCCATAACGATGTCGTTGAAAACTTGCAACAATAAAAGATAATTCATGCTAAAATTCTCTCTAACTAAACTAATTAACAATCGCTTCATTTAACTTTCGATAGTTAATTTTCCACGATGCGTACATTTTTTTTCGTTTCTAATTAACCCAAATTGCCTTAATTCATAGGAGAGAAGAAAAAGTACGAAGGGTTGCACAGAGATGAGTATCGAGCATACCTGAAATTTCGGGAACTTCTGTATTAGCCGTACCATTCTGGCCGCGGCTACGAGAACTCGAAGTTCTACCGAGAGGTTCGGTCCTTATCGCGAGGCTGCTCTCCCTCGTTGAATTTGCGGTTGGCATCTTTCTTTCTTCCTCTTTTTCACCACACCAATATTTTATTAAATCCTTTTTTATTTTATCTCGCCGAATTAATAATCGCGACAATTCGAAGCTGCAACGATAACGCAGTAGCGAAGATAAAAATACGAGTTTGAAGAAATTCGATTCGATATTTGGCACGTAGATAAAAATCACACTGAACAATTTTTCCTTTTTTTTCACCCTCGCACCCTTAATTCACCGCGTTTTATCGGACGATACGAGGGAAAGTTTGGTGCCCTCTGTGTGTCACGGCCACTGACATTCGGGACAGTGGGGGATCGCGCGCCCGATCGATATATCAATTATTCGTCCCAGCTGCTCTTTTCCAATCCACACACCCACACACACACACACACATATATATATATATATGAACACACAAAGACACGCAATTGTAGAAACACACGGTATGAATCTTGGATAGTTGGCAGTGCAGGTTTGTCGATTAGTTGAAGTTGAGTTGATTCGAGGTCTCGAGTTTCCGCGGTTCGTTCGACCGGAAGATATTGTTCGCCGGTTATCGGAAGCTGCCAGACGTCACTGCTCGGAGTTTTCGACTATATAGGACAGGCGATCCTCGATCTCCTATTCCCTCAATATTTCCTGAAGAGTCACTCGACCCTCTTCCCTCACCGGCGACCTATACTTCACGCCCCGTCGCAAAATTTCTCGACTCTCCGATAAGCTCCACCTGACATGTGGCACTACTTCTTATACCGTGTAACTACTACCTATGTGTATATATAACATAGATCTCGTAAGTACATATATGTACGAGTTATATGTATACGATGAGGGATGTTTGAATTCTCATCGAAAAAGATCCCTCACTATATTTCACATTCGTACTTTTCTCTATTTTCCTCAAAAAAGTACTTTCAAATGTCGCTCGGTTGGTCCCACTTTTGGCACGTTATTTTTTATTTCCTTTTTAGTGTTTTTCCTTTCTTGTTTCGTCATTCGAGTCTCGTCGTTTAATCGTCGCGATGCGCTCTTTATTTCTTTCTCTCTCTTTCTCTCTCTCTCTCTCTCCTTCTCTACCTCTTTTGTTTCTCATACTTTCGTAAGATACCACGTGACTCAAAGAAATCGTCGTTTTTTCCTCGGTACAGTCGTCTAAGGGTGACTAAAAGTCGCGAGTACAAAAGGCAGATTCGACGCAACGCGACAAAAGCGATAACGCCGGAAGGCTCGGAAACGGCACCGATCGAGTGTCTTTTTTACCGACTTTCCTTCGTTTTTTCTTCATTCATGTTTCGGTATGTACGTTAAACATTCCGCACGATCCTTTGAGCATTTTTAACTGTTTCGTGATCGTTACGGTGGTAAACGTTGCTTTTTTAATACACTGCATGGTCACTATCGTCGTTTATAAATTGTATTCCCCGATCACTTTTGACTTTCGCGTTTGTGCTAAATTTGTCTTTTTACACAGATTTGTTTTATCCGATTATTATTAAAACATTATCATTTATTTTATTTTATTTTGTTGTGGTTCACACGTAAAAATACTTTTTCGAAACTTTTGGCGAGCAAGATCGTTGAACGGATCGATGGCGTATTGGTAACGTATTGGCTCTCGTTCGTGCGCGAAAACAATTTGTCCCTTACGTCCCGTATAACTCGGTCGCATTTGCGCGTAAATTGATTAATTGATCAATTATCGAGGACGCCCACGGAGCAATCAGCTTCTACCTTCGGTTGGATTTCCCATCGATGTCGTCAGCAGTCTCGTTCGTGGTACGCTCTTCATCTCCCCCAACCCTCTTTTTGTCCTGTTGGAGGAAAGTGCACGTCTCATTAGATACTTTATGCAAACGACGCGCCATATACGTCGAAGGGGAAGAAAAATAAAAAA
The DNA here is from genome assembly GCA_946811545.1 of Netelia fuscicornis. Taxonomy (NCBI): domain Eukaryota; kingdom Metazoa; phylum Arthropoda; class Insecta; order Hymenoptera; family Ichneumonidae; genus Netelia; species Netelia fuscicornis. Next base: position 20,448,016 of record OX328011.1, on the reverse strand, counting down.
AGAAGAACGAGAAAATAGAACACATGAAAACGATATCGTCGATACAACGTCGAGCGGAACGTATCGCGATTAATTAGTCGCGCTGAAATTGGAGGGGGGAGGGGTTGTCATTAAGGGTTGCACACGAGGGAAGGGGTTGAAACACTTTTATTAATAAATCCAACTCGGTTATCGTTCGAAAAAAGAAAATATTGATTGGGCGCATAATTGTGCGTACGACAAAAAAATGGAAAAAATCTTACTTCGATTTGAATATTATCGTGCTGATGAATTATGATACGTAAATTATTCTCGTACGCTTCTACCAACGTTACCATGACATGCCATTATCGTAATCGTTAGCATAAACCAGGCACGACAGATTTAAGGTGGACGACTATTTCCTACACACAATATTTTTTTTCTCTCTACGAATAAATATCATTCGACCCTTCTCAAAGGTCATTCACCACAGAAAATTGTCATTCGTTGATTCAATTATGATATACGCTCACGTTATGTGACATGTATTAAAAAAAAAGGATCGAATATCCATTTCGACGTGTCGCAAAATTTTCTTCCTTCTGGCCCAAAGATAAATGTTAATCGTAACGATCTATTAATAACACTCTGGTTTAACCTAATTTTGAAAAATTTAATTTTCCTTATTTTAACTCTTTTCTTTCCTCTCGTTTTTTATTGCCAATATGCAACATCCTCGGAGTGAGAATAAAAAAACTGGGAAATCTCTGGGGCTTCTTTGCGAAAGTCGGTTGCTGATAATAAACGAACCGTGTGAAATTATAAAACCCACCCGTGGTGAGCTTCAGGCCGAGAGGTAGGTATATCATAGTCAATTATGCGCTCGACGAAGCTTTGCGTTTCGCTATGTGAGAGATAGAATACACGGTTATAGAGAGAATGCTACGTGTGCCTGTGAACGATACTGAAAGCGGATATTATATAGAGCAACGTGTCGTTTGCATGTTCGCCCTTTCAATTCCGATATACCATCGGTCTGAAACATTCGCGAAAACAAGGGGATGAACGAAAAACCAAATATTTAATCCCCCTTCGTTTGTAGACTGCGTTACGAGATTTCCAATTTCCGCTTCATCCTTGTCATATTTAAGTTAATAATAATAACAACTCATTATTATTACTTTTTATTATAATTATTATTTCATAATAATTAGTATAATTAATAATAATAATAATAATAATAATTTATTATTTTCATTAGATTTTTATGACAATTATTACGTTATAATAATTATAATAATTAATCAACGAGTAATAGTATATGTTTAATAATTATATCATTTTTATTACAATTATTGTTTCATAATAATGATAATAATTAATCGCCGAAGAATTTTTAATGATATGTTATCGCCTCAAATGCTGATCGTATGCGTGACAAATTTCTCCCCGAGGCCTTGGCTTCTTTCACTGCGTGTATAATTAGATCGAAGACGATAAATAAAGTGGCGAACGAGCACGCGATCCAAGCCAATATACGTATCGATACGAGATACTCTCCTTTTTTTTCTCAAGATAGCAGATACATATATTTTGCGTCTATAAATATATACATAAATATATATATATGTATATACAGCGTGAATCGCATAAAGTTACGCATAGCGAAATCTGAGGTAGATGAGGCCATTACGAACAAAAGTTGCAAATAAACATTAGGGATATTGTTAGTAATTTAGGAGATATAAATATTTAAAGTTGGTCCAATCAGAGCGCGCCGAGAAGCGTTGAAGCCGCCCACCCCCATCTAGCCGTAGATATAGCATAGATTAGGGCGTTACATTTGGGTTTGCAAAATTCCGAGCAGTCAATTAGATTGCTTGTATTTTTCCGTAATCATTTTTTTTTCTCGGGCATTGGCTGCTCTGAATTTTGCTCAACGTGCCAACAAGCGTTGAAGTCATCCACCCCCCGCCTAAATTCAGAGCAGCCAATGCCCGAGAAAAAAAAATGACTGCAGAAAAATACAAGCAATCTAATTGACTGCTCTGAATTTTGCAAATCCAAATGTAACGCCCTAATCTATGCTATATCTACGGCTAGGGTGGGGGTCGAGGTGGGCAGCTTCAACGCTTATTGGCACGCTGGGCAAAATTCAGAGCAACCAATGACTAGTGATGCCGTCGAGACGAGACATTTCTCGGCGAGACGAGACGAGATCGAGAAATTTCTCGTTTCATCTTACAAAATTCTCGTCTCGAGGTCTCGAGACGAGACGAGAAATTTTTCTCGACTGACGGAGATTCTCGATCGAGACTCTCGACATCTCGACATTTCTCGAATTTCTCAGTCGACATTTGATACTGAGGGCACCGAATGAGAAACTGTATTTATTCGAGATAATTACAATTTCTAATATTATGTTAATGTTTTTGGGAGAATTTTAGAAAATCTTCATATACCAGATCGATCTTTCGACAAGCTCTTTGTAGTTGCATCGAAACGTCGCTAGAAGCGCTGTGTTCAAACAGTTGACCCACGCTCGTGTATATATCGGTACAGCACGTATGACCTTGGCCAAGGCTTCTGTAAGCGTTCAGTATCATCGAGCTAGTGATCGCGACAAGTACATATCCATAACATCTGCTTTTTTCACTTTTACACAATACGCGGATCTTTGAGGCTCTGAAAAAGGTATAGTTTATATTTTTGCCTGTGGTTTAGTTGAATAATTCGTGTTTCCTGTATTTTTAACATCCGATGAAATATTCCTAACGCGTCTTTTATGGAGAAAAGAAATATATTAATATCATAAAAAACGATCGGCGGAGACATGGTACGACTTAAGAAGATGTGAAATTTTGCCAGCTGTTACATGAGTGCGAGAGAGATAGCTTGAAATTTTCGAACAAGTCTTTTTCAGAAATCAGCAACATTTGGGGAAAAACAAAAGTTTTAGCCTCTGCATCAGTAAATTACGTAGGACCTAAAACTTTGGTTTTTTTTCTTAATACTTCACCAATTACAAGAAAGACTTGTTCGAAAAATTGTCGGTGAAACAGATCATTCACATCCTCTTAAAAGGGGCCCGTTACGCGTTTAGTGATATATCTATATATGCATAGCTATATGTACATTGTATATGGGGCGTTCTATCTCAAATCGGACAGTTTGAAAAACTTTTTTTTCTCAATTTGTTTAGATTTTTTAGTACTCATCAAAAGATCCTTCTTGTGAAATATTGAGATTTTTTTTATGACCCGTTCAAAAGATATTGAATTAACAAAAACCCGTTCTTTTTTGGTATTTTGGTCATAATTGGTCATAACTTCTTTAATAATTATCCAAAATAAATTTTTTTTTTCCAAATTTTTTGTTTTTTTTTATAGCATTTTCAGAAAAAATACAACACAAATATTTGGCGTGTTTTTGAATGAGTTTTTTGAGTTTTAAACTTTAATTCGCGTTTTTAAACGTGTGGGCCTATTTTGATTTTTTGTTATAAACATCTATCAATTTGAGATGATTACTTTGACATTCTGCCATTTTTTAAAATCACTTTTTTATGTTTATGTGTTATCATTTTTTTATGTCTAGGTTAAATCGAACTGCATACGCTCTGCTATCCTAATTAATGTTCGACATTTCTAGTTCTCTTTTCTCACTTGTGATATTATCATTGTAGATCTGACTATAAAGTGGCGAACTCTCGTGAAAAATGAAGCGTTCCAATGTAACAGCGATTTCCAGTCATGGCAAAAGGAAAAACAAACGCCAAAACGCTTTCATCAGGACCGATGAAAGTGGAGAAAATGATTTGCCGACCGGTGAATTTGAAAAAAATTGTGGCGACGTCAGGCAGTCGGAAATCATGGTGACTGAAAATTTACCGTCCACTTCGTCGAATAAACATAATTGTATTGTACAGACAATGGCTAAAGTACAGCAGAAATACACTGGATTTTTTGAAGTATGCTCGGTCGATAAAGAAAAATACGGAAAGTGCTTGCTGTGTTTCCAGTCCGGAATCGATCGTCGAATTAAAATGAAGGATTCGAATACTTCGGGGCTTCAAAGACACTTGCGAAATGCACATCGTGGGGATTCATCCGTGAAAAACCTTGTCGATACCAGCACACCATCTGCTATTCGGAAAAAAGATACTAGAACATTCGAGCAAAGAATTGTCGAATGGGTGGCGATAAAGTATTTACCGTTTTCGTTTTTCGATGACGATGCCACTCAAGACTTTTTCACTTTCCTTAATGGAAACTTCGCATATCCGAAACGGACCAGTTTGCGAGAAAAAGTCATGAACCACTTCGTGATTATGAGAGCAGCTGTTTTTAAAACATTGAAGCAAATTGATTCAAAATTTTCTTTGACAGTCGATGGATGGACATCGATTGCTAATCGATCGTATTACGGCATAACGATGCATTATATCGATAATGACTGGAAATTGCAGTCTCTGCCTCTGGATTTTATTGCATCGAATGGAGCTCACACAGGCAAGGATATGGCTAATCTCGTGCTCGATGTGTTAGAGGAGTTCGAGATCAAAACAAAAATTCAAGGCATCACTCTCGACAATGCAGCTGCAAACACATCGTTCATAGCCGAACTCTCTGATCTCTTATCTGGGGAAGGCATCGAATTCAACGCGAGTGATTCTCACTTCCGTTGTTTCGCTCACATCTTGAATTTGGGAGTACAAGATACATTGAACGCTCTAAATCCGGAACACTCAAATTTCGAGTTATCTACCGATATCGGCAGCTCTGACGAAGAGACCGTATTATCTGTATGGGAGCAATCAAAAGAAAACAATTCCATTAATAAGTTGAGAAAATTGCTTGTAAAACTTAAGAGGTCCGAGCAATGGATGAGTAAATTGCACGCATGTTGTGACGCCGTCAATGAAAAAAAAATAACGATAACGATAGACGTATCAACTCGATGGAATTCGACTTATATAATGTTGCGAACAGCACTGAGTCTCAAGTCGGCTCTTAACGCACTTACGCACAGCTATGGAGAACTTCGGGATATGATAATCAAACCCGAAGAATGGGAAATCATCGAGACTGTGTGCGCATATTTAAAACCATTTGATCATCTGTCGACGGTTCTCGGTGGTCAAACGTACACTACGTTGCCGTTGGTAATTGTGGGGTTCAATATGCTTCTAGATAAAATCGAGACGGTAACTCACCAACTTGATGAGAAGCCATCGCGAAGTGACGTCGACGAGAAATTTATCGAAGCTTTTCAAGCTGGAAGAGATAAAATGATCAAACATTATAAAAAGACGAATTGGATATATGGAGTTGTTCTCATCCTCGATCCTCGGCACAAAGTTGAAACGTTTCAACTTACGTCTTGGGGTCGTAACATAGAAAAGTCATCAATTGCTAAATTCCAACAAATTTTCCAAGAACAATATTGCGCGAATTCCACCGTCGATATGGTACCATCTCAGGGCAAAAGTTTATCGGATCAAGGAAGCCAGGGATCCTTCGATTTATATGAGCTTTATGAGGCCTCAACGCAGATTTTTCACGCAGAAGACTGTAGTGAACCACAAGGAGAATTCGATCGATATTGTAAACTCAAACGGGCGAGCCGAAACGAGAATATTTTGGACTGGTGGCGAAACAACTCGGTTTCGTTTCCCAATTTAGCAAAAATGGCGCGAGATTTCTTGAGCGTCCCGGCGACAAGTGTCCCGGCTGAACGTTTGTTTTCGAAGGCTGGTTTGATCCTAAGGAAACATCGAAATAGGATGACTAATGAATCAGCGAGAAGTCTACTTTGTATAAACGGATGGCTGACGTGCAGCCTGAAATCAGTGATTCAACAAAATCTTAACCCGTCCGAATAATAAAAGTGTATTTCAAAGCATTTTCTTTGTATTCAAATTATTCGAGCCCAGCCCATACATGCAGCCCAAGACTCGACGAGATTATCGAGAATTTCGAGACGAGAAACATTTCTCGAAATTGTTCCGAGACGAGAAATACGAAATTCTCGTCTCGTCTCGCTCGACGGCATCACTAATCGAGAATTTCGAGAGTCTCGAAATTCGAGACGAGAAATATTTCTCGAAATTCGAGACGAGAAATATTTCTCGAAATTTTTCTGAGACGAGAAATACGAAATTCTCGTCTCGTCTCGCTCGACGGCATCACTACCAATGACCGCGAACAAAAAATGACTGCGTACTAATACATACAATCAATAAAATTGACTGCTCTGAATGTGGCAAATCCAAATGTAATGCCCTAATCTATGCTATATCTACGGCTAGATGGGGGTGGGCGGCTTCAACGCTTCTCGGCGCGCTCTGATTGGACTAACTTTAAATATTTATATCTCGTAAATTATTAACAATATCCCTAATGTTAATTTGCAACTTTTGTTTGTAATGGTCTCATCTACCTCAGAATTCGCTGTGCGACACTTTATGCGATTCACGCTGTATATATAAATGCGTGGCTATCGTAAAGGGATGGATTTATTTTTCATTCAAATATACATATTGCGTCTACGGGCTGTCTACGACAGATGCCATAAATCATTCGAATCCCCTATGCGATCTTGATCCATGCTTCTTTCGCAGAGACTGCAGCTGAAGTAAGAATTTATCTACCTGCCTCATACTCGAGTCATCGAATATTTTATCATCGTTCATTGATATTGGATAATGATTTTTTTTTCGCTCGTTTATACAAATATATTTCTATCTTTTTCAACACCAGTAATTTCGTAGGGATGAAAGTATGCAAACTAATCCAAGGGTGCAGATAACAATTTTACCAAATGAAAATATTAGATTGATAATAAAATTTTAGAATATTATAGAACAAAATTTTTAAAAACAACAACGTGTACATGCGAATTGTTCACAAATGCTATAAATTGAAATGTAACTAGGTAGCTAGGAGAAAACGACGAGGTCGATTCTGCGATTTCCATTGCATCGTGCACTACCCCCTCGTTCCTCCACCCTCCTTTACCGAGGTTCACCGTGGGATATTTCACCCCTCGATGAACCGACTCGTGCATCGATAATTCAATTATTTTTACCGATAATTGTTATATAACACGCATGTTTGTTAGTTTTTGATTATTGAGAATTGGAAATATTTAATCGTGGTAAATGGACGAATTGATGTTTGAATGAAAAAAATCCATAGCTGCCGAGGATACAAATCGTTACGTTAGAATACAAATATCACGTAATCAAGAAAATTGCATATTCGAGGGATTACCACGTGCACAGGATTCGATGTCTTTCTGCAATATTGGGCTTCGCGGAGCGTGAGAACGATTGCTACGACACGCGTTCGACTTGCGTAACACGTGTCACGTAACTTCGTCGCTGACCGCGAATACATCTTCTCTCGTACACACTGTTCTTAATAAGCTTATGCAATATTAGAATATCCGCTAGGAGAGAAAATACGAAACAAAAAACAGAGAAATATGAGAATCTTGGAAAAATTCAGATACAACCTTGAAAAAGGTAATACAATTTATTCCTTTTACATCACGACAGTACTCGTTCAATTATTTATTTTACCAACAGCCATGTTTATATGAACTTGAACAATTGTCTAAAAGAATTGAAAAATGGTTTAATTTCGACAATATGTTGAGACAAATTATTCATTTAATTAATCGAATAATAATTTTCTTCCCAATTGTTTATTTTTCTCACATTCCTTAATTTCACAATCACAATGTCAAAATATCCCAACATTTTATATTGTAAGACAATTGATTAAACTTTCTGATTAAAATTGAAATTTTCACCCCTGATTATAAAAACTCTATAACTATTTTATTTTTTTTTTATTTTTCTCGCACACGTTGAGACTTGGGAGAATTGAGAATCGCCACAAGGTTCACGAACCGAGACCACTCTACCTCGTTACCGCATATACTCCTGTAAACTTTGTATCGGAATGTTTCTCGACCAATTCGTCTATTGTGTCTTTGGCCAGTTGAACGCAAGTTGAAGGAAACTTCGTTTCGACATTGAGAATTTCAAGCAACTCGTACTCGTGTTGGATGCAACGGTTCATCAACCCCTTCGAGTCTTGGAACGTTTCACACTGAAGAAGCGTTGATATGCACAATCAAAATCGTTATCACCGTGTTGAATTCATCCCCCAGTCCTTCGACTCACCCCTATTTGTCCACATTTATGAAAAATAATAAACTAACTATTATAATTCGTTAATATTATTTCTCTTTTCCCTATCTCTTCGACCAACACAAGGCTGATGCGGGCTTGGATTTATGATTTCTAGGCGATGCTGCGAATATACCAGCGGTATGAACGCTAGTACAGGTATGACTAGATTTCCATGGAAACGCAAGGGTGGAAGTTAAATCCAAGAGGGAGAGCAAGAGCAAGAGAGAGAGAGAGAGAGAGAGAGAGAGAGAGAGAGAGAGAGAGAGAGAGAGAGAGAGAGGGAGAGGGAAAGAGAAAGAGATGGGTACGATAGATTTTGCCTGTATACCTCCCACAGGCAAAATCGAAGTCGAACGATTGACAATTCCACGCGAGGCGCGAGGAGTGGCACGAGCTTGAGCACAAGAGACTTTGCATGAATTAACGACGCGGTTAAAGCGTCGTCGTTAAAATTCTGAACGAAGAAAAATGTACTCAATGTCCTTAACGACCCTTCAAAATAAAAACACCTTTCCCTGAATCGATATAAAAAAAGAAAGAAAATCATAATAAAAAACCGTCGATTTTGGATCATCCTCCGAGCAGAGGGTGGATTCAGCCCGTCCTCGTATTTTCCAACGTACTCACCGTTTTATCAAGTCGATTTCAACAAACACTTTGATCCTCGTTACACCCTCGTTGCGATAATTAACGATTGTCACGTGATAACAAAAAACCAAAATAATATTGAGTATAAAAGATCGTTGAACAGTGCTGTAACGGTCGCAGCTTCGCGATGTCAACGCTCGGGCGGTGAGAGTAGCACTGCGAGAGAGTTTGAGAATTGAGCGTGGGTGAATTTCCGGACGCAGGGAGGCGCGGCGGTCAGGATTAGCCACAGGTTGCGCCCGTCTCGTTCACGCAGACCATCGAGTATATACGTACATAAATGTGTGTATATATATACACATATATACATGGTGTATGCACATATATAGTGGAAGCTCTATGAGGGTTGAAAATTCGCGGGGGTAGAGTTACGCTCCGTTGCCGCGTTCATCCCTTGTACCCGGGGGGAGGGGAATAAGGGACGAGGGTAAAGTACAAAAAGTGCCGGAGAAAAAAGGGGAAGAAAAAAAATTGACTATAGAAGAGAATCGGGATAGCCTTGGGGTCGGTCAGACCCCCAAAAACGAAGCACCCTCTTTTAGCCATCTTCCTTTCTCTATTTCTGTCTCTTTCTGTTTATACTGTCACGACTTAACTGTTTCTCTCTCGTTTCGCAGACTTCCTCCCCTATGCACACCCCCTTCGCAGCATCCCCTTAGAATCCAGCCACTTTTATGTTTCGCCACACACCGTGCGAATGACTGATTCGTGCCACATACTTTTTAACGATAAGTAATGACTTTGCGAATTTTTCGTGTCCGAGACAGAACTGTTTTCATAGATTTTTCCTTTTTTTCAGGCGGATAGTACGAAAACTTGGAGCGATATCTTGAGATGTCCAGATGTTGCTGAGAGCCCTGTACAAAACTATTTCGGAGTTTGGGGAACAGGTCGGAGGTGAAATAATACTCCTAAATGTGAAACATATGGCGAGTTCGAGGTTTTGCCGATCTGAAGTTCAATCAATTTCAGGGATGAAGAAACGTTTTATATTTTTATGAAAACTATTCGAACGTTTTTTTGGGATAAAACTAGGGCATGTATGCCGGAAAGCCTGATGAATTTTAGCGGTATTACAACCCCGGTATTGGCGACTCTAATATTGGAACACCGGTATTGAAGAAAATCCTTGTTTCATCTACTCCAATAATGTTTGCAAATTTCTTTCTTAGGCCCAATATGGGTTACTTAGTTCAATTATGGGATTAAGCTACGATGTAAGAGTACTTACTAACGTCTAAAATTACCGACATGACCTAATTTCTTTCTTGTTCGTGTTGAATTATTTTAATAATTATAAGCATTGTTTAGAAATTTGATCATCTAGACTGACTGATCTCAAATCTGTACCGTCGGTATTCGGATATAAAGACGAAATACGAAGATTTTGAAAAACTTTAACTAATTATTATTTTATTCTTTTTCAATGCTCAAAGTGCCGATAAAAACTTCACAGTATTAATACTCAAAGAGTGAGAGGAAAGCAAAATATTATCTAGGTAAATGTCACATTTTATGAATGTTGCTTATTTATAATTAGAATTGATGTGATTAAAACTGTTATAATTATTTTTGTTGTGTTTCATTTGGATGACCTCAATATTTTTGTTGTTGTTGTTATTCTCTAGGTATTTGTATCCTTCATACTGTTCTTTGTTTGGTAAGCAATTTATTAAACCACTACCCAGCCACTCACCTTTTGAAAACCCGGTATTGGTACCGGGATCTCGGTATTCAACGCTAATACCGCAATTCAATATCGGTATTGAGATCCATCCGATACGGCATGACCTAATGAGGTAACGTTAGAGGTCGAGGTTTTGGACTACGAAGGAGTTACGTAACATTCCATTCCATTTTAGCCCGGATATTATTGATATCGATAAAATTGGTTGAACAACGATCGAAGGAACAGTCGATTAAATTAATAAATATCTTAATTTTGATAAGCCAAAAATTACATGGCAGCCCTTGATCGCTTTATCCTTAACGACACTTTCCACATAAAATTCTTATCAATTGTCGTACTCTTATCGAAGCCGCTGAGATAGCGCACTACTGTTTTCAAGAAACGAGTCAGAGCTTCGAAATACTCGAGCCGAATTAAACCTGCGATATTCGCCGGAGCGACGAGCAAAAAAAAAGCTTTCAAGATGATGGGGGTAAGTACTGTGTCGTGTAGAATTACGAGCGTAAGGAAAGCGTTATTTCGAATTCAGTGATTTTATTTTTACGTCTAAGGAAATTGGAATTGATTTGAGATCGATTGGTTCAAATTTACGAGCCGGCCGTGAAGGAACGTTGATGGCCGAAGCGTTTTTTGAGAACGCGTCGAGACGTTTTGTACCTAAGACATGAGTAAATGTTAATTTTGTTCGATTGTGAGTGGTAAATGAAATTGTCATTTAACGGGTGTTCGACGAGAATTTAATAATGCGTGTGCAAAGTTTAATGGACTCTAAAAAGAGATAATAAAATCAGATTACGACGGTACTGACGCGAAAATATTGTCACTCATTCGTTTCTCGCGTTCGAGAAAAAAATGAATAATCGAAAGTTAAACACGTCGAGGCTTCGGATACGTCGAAACTGGTGAAAACGTTGAATAGCGTGGAAACATCGTTCGTTGTTGCGTTTCGCGAACGTATCAATTGTCCATGTATCGAAAAACTTCGATATATAGTACAACAATGCACGAGAAACTCGCGTTGCAATATCGAGAATGTGTGTAAAAATTATTGATAATTCGTCATTTATTTGTACAGATGTATTTTCACATTGGCGTCAGCGAGACAATCCTTTTCTCTGTATGGAAGGTCAATGATTCCATAGGAATCATAGGCTCTGTGATTGGAATAATTCTTCTAGCTGCTATCTACGAAGGACTTAAAAATTATCGGTAAGACTTTTCGTATTCGAGTTTAAAAAAATGAGGAAAGAGAATTCTTTTTTGGCATTAATTTGTTATTTTTATTATTTTAGAGAATATCTTTACGTCGTTGTGAGTTCTGGGAATAAAAAGAAGTCAAGAAGGTAAGATAATAGTTAAATGAGACAAAGACAAAATATATAATATATTAGCATCGTTCAGAATTCATTATTGAAAAACAATTGAATTTATTATTAATTTTAAACGTTTTCACTCTTATGAAACAGTCAACTGATCTTTTCGGGGATGCATCTTTTTCAAACGATCCTCCACATGATACAATTTATCATCGGCTACTTCCTAATGTTCATCTTTATGACTTACAACGTCTGGCTGGCACTCGCCACGGTCATTGGCACTGGTTTTGGCTATTGGCTGTTCTGTTGGAACAAATTCACGATCGAGGATGGCGATTGCTGCAGCTGAAATCGATGATTCGTCCTCGTCGTGATATTAGCACTGGAAATATCGAGTTCCTATAGTTCTTTGCAATTATCAGACTTTCGAGCCAAAGTTTATTTAAATGAAAAAAAAAGAGATTCCACCGAAACAAAGCTTAATTACGTCTCGATATATTTGAATCGATACAAACAAATGTTGTACGATCGCAATGAATTTATTGCGAACAAAATAAAATGTTTTTGTCTCGGTTCATCGTCCAGGATGCGAAAATAATAATTTTGTACGTCTTAATAAAATTTGAGATAAAATCGTCTCGACACCGGAAACAGCTTTGTGAATTCGTTTTGTTATCTTAGAAATATCAGTCACGTCAAAGAGCAACTAGAACTGAACGTATTCGCCATAGGATCATAAATATCGTGGAAATATCTTATTCTCACTATCTAAATTTTTTTTAAATTACTGTAAAATTACTGTTTTAAAATATTTCTGTAATATGTTTTATCACGTTCCACGTTCTATCCGACGTGGACTTTCAAAGAATTTACAACTTTGATTGATCATTGATTATCAAAAACGCCTACATCATAGCAAAAAAAATCCTGATAATTGAAAGGAACGGATGTGAAAGACCCCGTTATCTCGTTTATCAAACCTACACTTATCTTATCAGTCGAGAATTATGTACTTATCGCGTTTTCGTTGAAGACCGGTAAAAATGTTTCCCCCTCGAGAAAGATAAATACGACGTAAACGACACGTATTCCCTTTTGCCAGTACGATTTGGGTAACACTACGAGTATTAACGTGACAATTGTTGGGAAAGCTCGATTGCCGCGATGTCCGTTAATTTAAACAGCGCGACTCGGACCTGCAACTGCGATGGAAATCAGGAGAGCAAATCTTTCGGACAGCAGGCTTTCGGTTGGAACAGACACAACAGTATCTCCTGGTTGGTTCTCATAGTGACGTTTATCCTGTGGGGAGCGATATTCTTTTCCACTTACGAATTGAAAACTGTCGATCTCTCTGGAATTGGAATGCATCTCGGTGAACACGGAATCAATGTCGATGAACACGGAATCATTTCTGGTGAACACGAATGGCATCCTGATACGATCGCAGGAATGATAAACTGATATAATTATTATAAAAATTATAATAATCATGGCGATCACGTGTGTGTTGGGTAAAGCAAATGAAAATTTTTACGATAATAATTAATTTTCACGATGCCAATTAATTTGTAGGACGATATAACAAAAGTCGTCGTTATAATGTTTAATAACGATTTATTTTAATTAATCATTGATAAAATTATATGTAAATATGAAGATTTCATAAATATTTGACAAGTGTGTGTGTGTTTCAAAAAATTCTAACGTATTTCAGGTTGTTCGTAGAGGAACCGATGAATATGGACGATGACCGTTGACGAAATAGAAGAGGCTCGATTTTTCATTTAGTTTCATTCATTTTTCTCTATTGTTCCTTGAATTGTGCAAAGTGGGTGAAATATAAAATCGATTACGTCAGTACTGTGTTACTCCCGAGAGGCTTTCCCGTCTATACCGGGAATTTATCGATCTGCCACACAACGAAAATATCTCTAGCCCATTTTCCATGTTCCTCTACTTCATCCATTAAAAGATTCATGAGTTCGAGGCTCTTGAAAAATTCATCGTCAACGCCCGTGGTCTATTTCGTCCGAAAATTTCGTAAATAACCGAGCGACTGCGACTTGTTTATGTGAAATTTTATCCCTCACTCGTGATATAACGATCATTATTACATCGGTGGGAATGTTGCACTCGAGTCGTTATAAACTTTTTGTTAAAAAAAACTGTCATCGAAAACGATCCAGGCGTCGAAGCAATATGTCAAAACACGCGCTTCCAAGGAAACGGTCTTACCTTCTTCGTCTCGTTTCAAGTGGGATAATGGACGTAATCCATTATCCGGGTGAAAGTGGGAATTGCGTTTGGGAATTGTCCGTACCACGAGGATTTTTCTTCGGGACGTGGACAATACGAGTGCAATATATAAAAGATTAATCGATACGATTACGATTTTCTTTCTCGGATGTTTTTGTTTAATTTAAAGAAGATTTATAACTTTTACACGAATACAATTACAGTTTTTTCGAATACTTTTCAACGGATATTAATGTATAAATAAAACGACATCTCAATCGAAATCGATAAAAATCGATAAAAAAATATTTCACAATTCGACATTAAATAATGGTGGGTTGGATTCGGCTGAGAAACCTTTGGATTAATCGTTATCTTCTCTCCATCATGGTCGATTTACCTGCGTCACTCTCGTGCCACCTGCGGTACATTCGTATAATTCGTGTGTCCCGGTCTGACCTGTGACCTGAATCGTCGCAAAACCGGAAACGATGTGTATACGCCTTGTGTCACCGTAATTCAAGAGTACGGTTAGTGTATGTGTTTGAACTCGGTGCTCATTGCGTCTCGGAAACCGAGTCGCAGTGTCCAATGTTGGCTCTTAATTCAGGACACAATAGTCGTGACCGCATTGTTTATCAACGTTACCCCTGATACCGAACTGTGTGACAAAAAACCTTCACCTTTTAATCGTGACCGAAGGATGTTCGCAAATTTAAGATACGACTTTTTAGAGTTCCTTTTCAATGGCTGGTGACGCGAAGGTACAATATTAAATTCTCCTTGAAATCGTTTTCTCACCGGGCGCGATTGATTTTTTTCCTTTCGACAAGCTTGATACCGAAGATGGGAGTTTTCCCCTTGGTTTGCTCGCTCGTGCCCTTTCTTTCTCTCCCCCTTATAAGGAGAGTTCTCAAACTACATTCATTATTTTTGTTCGAATCAACTCTTCGTACGTTCTCTTCAAATTCTGAAAACTCGTTTATCACATGCCATTCTCGTATTGAAAATTACACCAAAATAATGATGCAAATAATTTGACCAATTTTCAAGATCGTTTGACTTTTTAATTATAAAAATTGTAACACACCTAAGTACGTAGTATAAATAAAATAATGCAATATCGATGTTAACTTCGTGTCTAAGCAAGGGGTCGAAAGGTAACACGATGTTTCTGCGAGATAGTCGACTTTACGTGTGCACATTGTAGCTGTTGCCAAAGTGTGCTTGAAAGTGCTCCCGAGAGGGTGAACTCCACCCTTGTAAAACTTGAAAGCTAAAATTGCATTGCCCGAGGCGTCGTCTTTTCTCCTATCGGAGTACCTTTTTTTCTACTTTTGAAAAAGTGCTGGCATGTTATGTTTTCTGCTCACTTCACTTTTCTCAATTACTCATTCCAGCCGTGTTCTCTTGTCGTGCGAGAGCCATTAAGAAAGAGAGTCATCATGATGTGGCGCTGCAGGACTGGGAGAGAGAGAGAGAGAGAGAGAGAGAGAGAGAGAGAGAGAGAGAGAGAGAGAGAGAGAGAGAGAGAGAGAGAGAGAGAGAGAGAGAGAGAGAGAGAGAGAGACAAAAGGAGAGTGAGAAAATCGAGTAATAGCGAGAATCACGCTGTAACTAGACGAAGCTATGTACCTTACATATATAAAGCGCGTAGTACACGCGCGTTCATCTGGTCGATACTGGCGTCGGCTTCCCTGGTAATCCGTAGGTATAGCCACGCTTTTCACGCACACCTCTAGCTGGGCCAACGGAACTTTATCTCGGCATCCTCTCTATATCTCGATTTCGTCCACCCTCTCTGGGTGTTAACGTGTTTTACACACACACACACACATACACACACGGACAAACAAACACAGATACATATATGCACATGCCTGTACGTATATAGGTTCATCCCCGCATGCATTACAAATGGCCTTCAGGGGTGGCATCCCCCATCCCGAAAGCCCCGAGTCGCTCTCATGGTTGTTGCTTAATAGAGGCCCGCTTCGTTATCGTCAACGTTTATATAGGTATAACACCTGATGTATCGATATTAGGACAGGTAGTAGCGATGTAATTCAGTGAGATACGCTAGTCATGCGAGAGAATGGATCGTCCATGGTACGAAGTAGCCTCTAACAATAAGAAAATGACGAGTATAAGATTTATAGACGTTTTATACTCGACGATACTTGCGAGGACACCGAAGGATTAATGAGAGGCCAAGGTTCAGGATTTTGGTAGTGCGATGATCATAACATGTAGATTCGTATAATAATTGATACGATATCAGTAATATTAGAATAATTAGTTTGCATTGATTAAAGTAATTTATTATGAATTATTATATGTTCCATTTAATAATTGAATTCATATGTATCTTTTGCTTTATTTATTTTGTGAGTGCATTTTTTGCAGATACTGTTACGTCCTAGTAACATAATAGTTGCCCTATTTTTGACCTTAGCAAAGCTAATGAGTCTTGGGAAACGGGCTAATGGAGTTTGATCAGATGAATGAATTTTTGACTACGGAGTCCCCAGAAGTTAGAAGGAATTTGGATTAATGTGTAAGGAAGGTATCCTCTGAGTTCGAGGTGGTCCTCGCAACTCAACGGATGATGGAAAGAATGAGCTCGCTGTTGTCCTCGCAACTCATTTATTCTTTGGGGAATCTATCGAACTCGGGGTGGACCTCGCAGTTCAATGGGTTGTGTAGGAGGATGATCGAACTCGAGGTGGGCCTCGCAGTTCAATATGGAGTATTGGAGGATGGTCGAACTCGGGGTGGTCCACGCAATTCGACTTGTTGTTGAGAAGGAATTTTGAACTCGAGGTGGTCCTCGCAATTCAATAATTTGTGGGAATCAGTTAGTAACTTACTCTTTTCTATTTTTCTTGGTTGGTTGAGTTGAGACTGGTAGAGCAGTACAGGGTTTTTGCTCTATCCAGGACTTTTACAATTTTGAAGACTTAAGAGAAGCTTACAAGTTTGAATGTTGATGAAGAACTGATTTTTATGCTAAAATTCGGGCCTTATATACTAGTCTATCAACTATCTTTGTCTATTGCGTAGGGGTTGGAGAGGGTAGTTTACAAATTTCTTATTCGTCCAAAGTCTCCACCATCTCCTACTCCTTACTTTTCCAATTCGGAGGAAAATGTATCCTTATCGTCTGTCCCCACTCTTGGGCCTGAGCATCTCTCCCCGCCGCGTTCATCCCCGAGTTAGGGTTGCGTCGTGCGTTGGCGTGAGGAGGGATGCTCGTCTTTAAGGCGCGAAGGTGGTTACGTTATGGGGATGTAACAATACGTATATGCAATGAATTTAATTATATTGTAAATATATATATATATATAGAATGATAAATGGACATGCAATGGAGAATTTCAGTGTATACAGTCGAATAGTCAACTAACCAGGAAATTCTGCAAAGAGACACGTACTCAAATATATAAAGTACATTTCATTAGCTCGATCATCGACGAGCCCTCCGATTTCAATAGCAAAGTATTCTATTCATGGAATACACGGGGTGAATAGAAGGATCTGTCGTTGAAAGCATTCCAAGTTGTTTGAGCGCGAAGCTCGTCATATTCTTCTTCTCAGTCAACCTTATTCTCTTTCAGTTACTCAACCTCCGAGACAGCTGGAACGAACAGATTGAAACTTGTAATCAATGCCGTTTCCTGTTATTTTTTTATTGCCGTATGGACGTTGACGAGGCATTAATGAAGTACATATTTGAAAATATATACGGGTTATAGACCAAAAGTACATTATACGATATTATATTTACCGGGTTACAAATCCTTCGTGAACTGAATAAAATACGAGAAGACGAGTTCGCGATTTCATTCCGATATCAATTAATTAGAGCTACCCCCTATTGCGAGGGGTTCTCTTTTATCCCCTTAATATTCCAGGAGCTGTTGCGCTCAGTCGTATTTTCCATAATGCAACCGGAGGATATCGCTTTTTAGCCGACAATTTCATTTCAGTGCTTCGCCGAGTACGCGCGTGCGATAATTGCAGTCGAGTGCCTTGGTGTAATTCGATAGCTGAAACAAAAGTATCGTCGGGGATGGGAACTTAACGCGAGAAAATCATCCCCATCGTGTCTACGAAGCTGTGAAACCGCTTGGCACAATTCCAAAGTGTCTGAGCTCATACCGGCCATAACTACTGGCCATGGACCGTGCAAGTGGTTCAATCTGTGTGTGCACAGCCAAGACGATCTTTTCTTCTCGTTTCTATTTGTAAAATTCGCTGGGTTTCGTACATCGAGAGAACCATCTTTTTTTACCATAATGGGAGAAAGATTATGATCGATTTTATCGTATAAAGGAAATGTCAGTGATAAGATTTTATCGTATAAAGGAAATGTCAGTGATAAGATTTTATCGTGTATTCTAGAGATAGGAATGACGTTTGAGTAATATTCTTACGTGCTGAGAAGTAACCCAAAGGTCTTTTTAATATTTGGTCGTCTTATAAGCGATTGTTTGACAAATCGATTCATTTGTCCTTCGTACTTCCCGCCGAAATGAAGCGCCTACACAGTGGCGCCATCTGTACTGCTTTTAAAGTTTTACTTCGATATCACCTCAAGCTTATTTAGTGTCCGTAGGTAAGACGCTTGTAGAGAAAAAAAGTGCCTCGGTAAACGTTATTCGCCAGATGGCAGCACGTAAAACAAACTTGAATAAAGGATACGTATTTGTACAAATTATCCCTGCAAACAAATGAAGTTTGTAATGTTGGCTTCTTCGCCATGAGAGCTTTTCGAGTGAGATAAAATAATGAGAAATCAGCGTGCAAATTTGTTCTTTGCTAGACATTTGTTCCACTTGACGAGAATTAAGGTTTTATAAACCTCTGTTAATTCCGAAAGCCTTTACAAAATGGTATTCGAAGAAAACCAATTTCCACCCCCAATTCATAAACTTTTTACCATTTCGTACCGTCAAATCTATTCATTTTGCATCTTATACGATAATCTTGATACAAAAAATGGCGATAACACTGTTCGATAATGAAACACTTGTTTTAAACTTACATCGAACGTACCAATCGATAACAAAACTGTACACAACCAAATATTTTTCTCTGATAAAATAATATAAAAAACATATAAAAAGAAAAGTGCCCAACTCTTTTTGCATTCGTGGAAACTCGTTACCTTGATTCGGGACGCGTGAGTTAAAAAAAAACGACGATAACACTGTTCGATAATGAAAAACTTGTCTTAAATGTACATCGAACGTAACAATCGACAACAAAACTTTACACAATCAAACTTTTTTCTCTGATAAAGTAATATAGAAAAAATATAAAAAGAAAAATGCCCAACGCTTTTTGTATTCGTGGAAACTCGTTACCTTGATTTTGGACACGTGAGTTCCCATGTAGAGGTCCGCAAGATAAAAAGGTTGCTCGCGATCAATGGCGTTAATTGAAAGCACACGCAAGATTGCATATATACTTTCAATGCCCGAGTGTGTCGGACTGCTAAAGGTAATACGTGTAATATATAAAAAATGTATATATATATGAATATATAATTATGAGACGACGTAGCACGAAATACGTACAGAATATATTTATATAGGAAGGGTACTCGGTAATGAATTGGCGACGATATGAGAAGTACGCTCTCGCACCTTGCATGCAAGAGATTGGTTCGAAACCTCGAGGTACTCGAAAAATTAAAAAAAAAACCAAGTCATTTTGTCAAGGGGCAACCCCATGTGTCAACTGATGAATTTGTTGGTTGCTTTTGTACGAACAAAAATTTCACAACAACCAATGTAAAAATAAATGGTGCTACAGTCTCTATAATTATATAGATGTAAGAAAAATTAGACTGCTTCAACAATATGGCATATTTTATAAAATTAAAGTGTTACTTGTCGCTATTTATTAGTTAGGAAAAATTCAGTAAGTTGTCGAGTCGATTAAGAAATTTCTAAATAACAAAATTATTTAACTAAATAAATGATTACATTGGCTGGTTTAAGGATATCGAACTAAATCGTATCTACAAATATCTTAGAAAAACCAACGTCAGGCAGGGTTTTTTTGTTTCCTAGTTTCTCGTTCGAAAGGCAAAAAAGTGTTCGCAATCGTTCCCCGAATCTATCGAAGATGTAATCGCGATCGAAAATTTCCTCGTTTTTTTTCTCGTTAGTCGAAACAATCTGTCGATACGATATCTTATTGTTGGTCAAAAAATTGCAGATACGAGTCGAAAAATTGACTAGCGTGGAATTTCTTCAATCATTGACGAGGCCACGATGCACGCGAATTCTTATGGAAAAAAATGGAATTGGCACCAACAATCAGGAATGGGACGACCACGTTTAGCTATGTTAATAATAGGTGAAACCCTTTCTACGCAAGCTGCTGCGACCCGTGTACATATGTTATATACTTCTTCAGGACTTGTGACCTTGGCCTCGGCCAGGGTGTACGCGGTGCTAAATAACGCAAAAACATATAACGGTGCGCAACACTCGAACACGCGATGCAATATGAAAGTTCTTATGAGTGAAAATCACCTCGATGTTCTATATATGTATATGAGTAAAACCGAGTGAAATTAAAGAGATTTTCAAAGATCGTCTTGGATTTTGTTCAAATTCAAGTGTTTTAAACAGTTTGCGATGTCAAATTTTTGAAGTAACTTTCAGCCCGTGTCAATGATTTTTTGAAAATATGGGACAAATTCAAAAATGTTGTCCAGGACATTCGGGAATCAATTTATTGCGGTATCTATAATTGCTATTGTAAACGTTGTAGAGATATTTTAGTTTAAAATTCGTGTAAAAAATTGCCATCGAAAACTATAAAAGAATCTCGAGATTGAACAAAATTTACGGTCGTTGCCGAAAAAACTTGAATTTCGCTCGTTTTTACTCATACACGTAATATAAGAGACGATGTGCATGTATAATGAGCAGCTCCCTCTTTTAAAGTAGAAAAACGTGGGCGAAATAGACCTAGGAATTTTTAACGTAGTCCAAGTTCAATTGTGTCTTATGAAGAAAATACAGTTATAGACTCGACTTCAGCTATTCCATTCCACTAATGACCCAACAGTTTTGTCTAAATATACGGACAAACATATATTTAAATTCATTGTAGACAGTTCAGATTTATTTAAGGCTTATACATTTAAACGTGCCAAAAAATATATATATACGAGTATATACATATATATATCGCAAGAATTATACTAATCAGAATAAAAAGGCTAATATAGAATGAGAATTTATCAAATTTTAATTATTACGATGTATTTTTATTTTTTACTAGCGGTACCCGGCATGCGTTGCAACGCCATTTTACTGTCATAATTTATTTGACACATAATATTTTTTGTTTTTTTGTCCATATGCGGAGTATAGACTTTCCAAATATAATCTATACTATAGACATTTTTAGCGATTGTCCCCGTGCTTCGTTGATGGACATTGCAAATGCGAGTCGCACTGGAAACTGCAAACGTTTGAAATCGAATGGCATATATTTTGGTATCATTGGGATACGTGACAACAGTACATCGTCTTTTCCTTCAAATTTTCTATTTTAAATTGTAGTTTCGCTGATATCGTTCATCATATTTTTCCCTGGAAGCCCAGTACCGTTGCAAAGTCGTGGTGGATTGATGTTTCGTAAAAGTATGATAGGCACCCCCATTTTCAATGTTACAACGTGCGGCGCTATGCCTGGTAAATTAAACGAATTCAGGAATTCAGTTGGATAATTAACAACTTATTCTTGATTAATAAAAGCAGCAATCGACTTGTACGTTTCAGTTTCTCATGATATTCTCTTTTGAATCGTGAAATTTATATACTTGACATTGGTGTTTTTGCTGCTAATATAGCACGTTCCCTTAACCACATATGTTTTTTATAGTTATGTGCAATATTTTCAAAAACTTTGTTAATTAATTCGTCTGTTATTGCTGATATTTTAAGAAAGTGTGTACGTCGTCGTACGTACTCTAACTGTTCCCTGTGTTGCTTCTCGTTGCTCGTCCGTTTCTGAAGCACGTAATGTATTTTTCATTTGTGACTGACGTGTATATCTTCCAATCGCTTCCCGATTTTTAATGTCACGATTAAGGAAATTTATCTGGTCAGCGAATTAACAAATATATATTGATTAAAAAATCAGAGTATAGTTATTAGTATCTATAAAGTCATGTTCTTAAAATTTGAAGACTCGAGGATACCTTGTTCACGAGACATAAATAAAAACATATTTTTCCGAAATTAACACGTACCTTTATGGGTTTCAGTGGTTTTTCCGTCTACGAAAATTAAATTTACAACCATTGACAAACAGTTTTTGACCAAAATTGCAGAATTGATAAAACGATATCTAAGGAATATTTGTAGAGCTTCATAAAATCGATTAAGTACTCATGAGATTCATAATAAATTAATTTGTCTCGAATAATAGTAATTTTCGCGAGGTTAAGCATTCGCGGCACCGACAAACATGCT
Source organism: Netelia fuscicornis (assembly GCA_946811545.1). NCBI lineage: Eukaryota > Metazoa > Arthropoda > Insecta > Hymenoptera > Ichneumonidae > Netelia > Netelia fuscicornis. Next base: position 20,425,456 of record OX328011.1, on the reverse strand, counting down.
GAATTGACTGCGCTTGTCACACAAATTTTTCTTTTGACTTACTCGATATTGGATAAACCCCCTTAATTTGACATTCGCTGTCAAATGAATTATGCAATCGATATGTGTAATATCGAGTCGATCGAGTCGTTAAAACAAATGCGTGTCTTTTATTTCGCATGTCATTTTGGTAGCATACTTTGACAGCTGTCAAATAATCTCTATATATAGGTATACATAAATGTTAATTTTGTTTTGCTCCGTAACAATAAGAAACACTCCGTAATAACAATAAGAAAAATTAATTTTTATCCATCTCCCAATGCAAGCTCTCTGTCTACACATCTCAAACTACTCTCCTGAATTTTTTCAAATTTTTTAAACAAGTCTAATTGTAAGTATGATAAAAAATGGTGGGAGAGCACAGACTCACGTGTGTCTAGGGAGGTGCGCAAATTATAGTGTGTATAGGAAGGGTTAATTCTTGCTACAACTCCGAGTGTAACGTGTAAAAAGTCTTTTAGATTAAAAACCTAAAGTGTTTTCTCGTGTCATGTAGTGCCTAAAAAACGAATATCGTTGAAGAAAGTCCCATCGTTGATCGCAGCCGATCTACATATATACCGGTGCGCCCTAATCTTGTCCCCTACGAAGGGGTAAAAGCGGTTGGAAAGATTCACCCTCTTCGTAAGTGTGTAAGGAGGGAGATAGCCATCGCTTTTCCTCGAGAAATTCTTCCCTCGCTCACTCTATCTCTGTCTTTCTCTCTCTCTCACTTTTTATCTACCTCTCACTCGGTGTTTCGTCTCTTCCGGTATTCGAACGAGTGGCTGACCCATTTAGAATGGGCTACGAACGCGGGAAGAGAAGCTAGGTCGGAACTTTATCGGCTGTCTATCGGGTTGGCGTGCGACCTTTTGCATCCTCGGCAGTAACCACCGTTACACACATACCTACACCTTCGTACGATATATCACTCGTACGAGTTCACCAAGCGTGACGGTAATAAAGTAAAAGAAACGAAAGAATGAATTGACGGGTAGCCGCGAGGGGAATAGATTGGCGTTAATCCTATCAAGTTTCCAAACGAACTTCCAACCTTCCTTGCTTTTCGAAGAATCGATAATACTCCCATGGCCTAGCACCTCTTACAAATTGCTCCATTTGTATAATCATGAATGATTGTACAAATAAAAAATGTTCACATGATATTTTTCACCTCTAAAATATGATAAATTGTCAAAAATGTTGCCAAAGTTGTTGGGCAAACAGCTTGATAAATTAATTGTTACTATACCAACTTTTCATGATAAATTTTCTATGATTTGTGGGCATTATCACGGTGAAAATTCAAGGCAATCCACTGATTAGTTTTGACTTTATTACGGTGATTGGATTTGATCCAAAATTCTCTCTACTCGGCCGGTTTCCTCCTGAAGGAACACACTGTTCCAAGCCTAACCTACTCGCGAGGTGTAATTATAGAGATTAATTGAGTTTCCTTTGTTAACATAGCATCGCTCATTATTGTATATCGTACAGTACACGTTTACATCTGTTCTAAACTTGCGGTCGATACTAGCGATATACTCGGGCCTCCGTCTGTGCGAACCATCGGCATTCCCGACGACAGCACTAAAACATTCAATGAGCTACGCACATTGCAGAAGCTTAAAGCTCCGATGCCCGAAGGGTTGAAACAACATTCTTCAGCTTCCCAAAAAGCTACAATGCAAACCAACATTTAAAGTAGGACTTTCGCCCGGAGTTTGAGTCCGAGGAGGTCGATACTATACAGTCCAGGACTCGTAGAATATTACGACGCCTTGACCTCCCCCTCCGTCCCTCTTTCACGACGTTGGGCGACGTCATCGTGATCGCGAGCCTCGATTATATACGCTGCCTCGTATGTCTCGACGACGTCATCGTCTTAACGATATTCCGCGGTTTAACCCCCGGTGGGTGGGGAGAAGCGTCCAGAGTCCTCGACGGGGAATATATCCTCCTCCGGGCAAGTGGAAACGTCCTTAACGGTCAGACCCGTCGACTATAACCGTCGCGTGCCGAGAATCTCGCTCTTCTTATCGCGTTTCGACCCCTCTCGCTTTCTCCCACCCCTTCGTATTCACCCCTCTCGCCCTTACACAATCCTCCCCTTCCCATCTCCTTAGCCCTCCCAGGGCAAAACACGTTACGTTCTATCGCTTAGATTTTTTTTTCCATCATTCGTCTATCGTAGCCCGTCCGCTTTCTTCAAATTTACAGTTGTCGTTATATAGGCACATAGTGACGGAAATAATTTCTTTAATTTCACTGCAGTGAGGTACTTAAGTATCATGCAATTTTTCGATATGAATTTTTTCCGACCATGGAGAAACAAACTTTGAGGGACTTGATTATTTTCATTTCTTTTGTTATTATTCTAGGTGAAATTCTTAAATTTATGTCCCCAGATGCGAATTAAAAAAAATATTCCTCCACTTCCAGGGTGGCTTACGTGAATCGAATATTTCAACGTCTTGCGCAAATCGAAACTTATCTATGTCGTCATATAGTCTTCACCTGGAACGATTCCGTCACGTACCTATCGATTTTTCACGTCATTATAACTATATCAAACGAAATACAAGAGGCACGAAAGAAAATGTGATTATGTATATCGTTCGTTATAGCTCACCGCGTGATTTACCGAGGGTAGGTGGAGTCCCCCGTACTAAATCTGTCCGACTGTGTAGCTTTGAAATAACTTGGTTTTATCGCTTCACCAATTTGTCTACCATCCACGATCGCACGATCAGCTTTTGGCCCGCCGACTTTTGCTGCGCCTAATTATCCTAATTTTGGTGGCCCATTCAATTCGTCATTGTTCGAGCTTCCAAATCGCGCTTGGCTCGGGCGACTGCACGATTTACCGGTCAAAAGTTCAAGAAACTCAAAGTGTTTATCTTTTTTTTATCCTTTTTCAGCCTTTCGTGCATTCGTCCTTCCAGATTTTCATTAGACTTTGCCGGGACTGTCTGCTATTCGGCGTTATTTGTTTATTTATGGCATTTTTTTTACATTAGGTTCTTGCGTCGGTGTACACGTTATATTAACATTGATAAATAATTTATAATGTCAGATCGACAATTAGGAATATTGACAGAATTAACGAAATTGAAAATACGTGATTCGAGGATGCTCCTGCAAAATACGAGAAAAAGTTCATTATAGTTTTGGAAAAAAGATCAATTATTTTATGTACATGATCGAAACGTTCGATATTATTAAAAAATTGATGAAATTTTCAAGAAATTCATAAATTTAAAACTTCCCAAAGATATTTCATTATTTAATTATAATGGAAAAAAATGTCACATTTATTTAGTTACCATCTTTGCAGAAAGTCGCGTTAATTCGGGTCGTATCGAAATCGCAGATGCAAATGCCCTTCCGACATTGTACGGAATTGGGGTTGGAACTGACGTAACATTCACCCTGTGAATCGCAGGCTTCGCCGAGAACTGGAACAACGGAACGTCACGAATTACGTGTCGAAGCCAAAGTCGACCCTCGTCCACATTCACCCCTTGTTAAAATAAATAATCAAATTATTTCGACCAATCACCTTTCGAAAGATAACACTTGTCGTATCTGAGATGATGATTCGTTTCACAGCCGCACGTGCCGTTCGAAGAACTTGACCTGCTACCGATTGTCGATTCATCGGGTTCGACCACTTCCGGTACAACACATTTCGCGTCAATTACGGTGGACGAACACTGGATATCGTACTGGCACTCACCCTCGAAGGGCGCAGCTATTTTAAGAAAATAACGTTGATTACGTAACGTAGAAAAGAGATACAGTTTTTTTTGTAAGCAAACTTCGTTTTTTTTTAAGGAAAAAAGAGATTCCATTTTTTGGTATAATGAAAGTTTCCATTCTTACCAGGGATGCATCGATCAGCGGATGGTGACACGAAACCTTCTTTACAGACACACTTTTCCAAATCGCACTTTGAATTTAGTGGTGGACAAGTGGTTCCATTCTTAGAACAGGGAGCATTGATACCTGAGGAGAATTCAGTTATAATAGAGCTGCTCATTAATTAATTAAAAAATTGATCGAAAAACACATTAAATCGATTAATCAAAATAAGTCGATATCTCTAGTTAAATGACAAATATTAAAGAATTTATATGTAGTTCAGAAATCGCTGGATTTATCTAAAGTTCAAAATCTAATCGTAAGCTTCGATAAAATATATGATTATTTAATGTGCAATGTTTGGCTCACCAGAAACACAGACCCCCGAGCTAAGAAAATAATTATCGGCACATGCGCAAATCCCGTTGAGACACTGGGAATCTTTGAGAGGTTCGCAATCTTTGATGTGTGTACAGGGGCCACCGAAAACAGGCACATCAGAAATGCAAGCTGTTACAGCCCAATTTGTGTGTGTTCCAACGGGGCAATTACATTTTGATGCTTTGTTGCAAATTAATTTGGAACCGAATCCTTGTACGTGACAATCCTCGTCCCTCGTGCAAGAATCGTTTATTCCTTTGTTTACCCAGCAAAACATTTCTTTCTCGATATAGTGAGAATCCTTGTTGCAGACGCATTTGTTCAACGTGCAATGTGCATCCGGTCCGAATATGTAGCATTGCTCGTCGAACCGGCAAGACTCATTGTAAGACCGCGTGACTATACAAATTATTGAAAAAATATTAGAAATTCACAGTGTAGCAGGACTAGAGAAGTAAAATTACGTTTCTTATTATCAAGTATTTCGTTGAAACAAAAATATGGATTAAAAAATACCATGGAATAGAAGACAAGCAGAATTAACTATCTGACTATTTCTTTTAATTTGGCACAGGCTTGCTGATTAGATAACCTACCTTTTAGACATTGACGATTGTTTAACGAAGGTATCCTAGCTCCTTCGCAACTCCAGTGACCATCTCGACATACCGATTTGCTGATGGTCGGCTTCTCGTTCACTTGGCATTTTTCACCAAGATCTGTCAATGAGAAAACAATATGTCAAGAACATCAAGAGCTTATCGTAAAGATTCCCTACAATTTTAATGTTTTTATTTCGTTCAATTTTTCTTTAATAAAGTTGGTATCGATTGTGAAAATTCGATTATTTTACGTTGAAAAATATTGTTTTAATCATAGAGTAAAATTTTGATCTGTTATTCGCATTAAGTTGATAAGTTTGGTTCAATTTTGTCTCGGACGAGCATTTTTACCTGGAATGCAGTTCTTCAAAGCTGAATCGAAAGAGTAACCAGGCTTGCAAATGCACTGACTCGCTCCGGTACATATCGCGGGTCCGAGAGACAAACAGTCCTTGTCGTCTTTGCAAGTTGCTCTTATGACAGTGTCTTTGCCGATATCTCGAACGGAAAAAACTCTAGGATCGTCGTCCTTTGCTACTTTGTGCTCGACAAACGTTGTATTTTCGTTCCCTTCAAGATAACAGCCAGTTTGTGCGTTGCATCGAGCATTTTTGTCGAACGTGCAGTCTAAGTCGATCATGCACGAAGCTCCGATTTCTGACGTCACCGATCAATAGAAATCAAGAAAAACGTATAAAAACGGTTTTCATAAGAATTAAAAACAAACATTAACAAAATGTTATCAAGCAACAAGACTAAATATTGTTATATTTAAAAGTAATTATACTTTCAACAATGACAAAATATTAAGAAACGAAGACAAACTTTCAGAAATGACGGACCGATTTTTTCATTAAATGAATTTTTACCTTTAGCCTCGCGTCTGCACGCGCGATATTCGCGCTGATAGAAATTATCCCTACATTGACAGATTCCAGTGTTACACGAAAGTGCCTCGTAATCGGTGTTAGTGTAACAATCGTCATCGTTATTACATTTTTCCCCGAGTCCTTCGAATATCAATTTTTTCTGTTATTTTTTAACTGATCTCATCGATCTATCGTTGTAATGGTTCATAATTCTTTGAATACCTGAAGACTTGTGGCAACGACCGTGAAGATAGTGATATCCCTCGATGCAGTTGCATGCACCTTGGTTACAAATACCACCTGCTTGCAGATATGCCGAACACTGCACCGTTTTCTCGCATTTTTCGCCATAAGCAGTTGCGACTGCGAAATTAATACGACGATCAATTAATCCGATTATAAGAACAAAGACTTTTGTTCATTTGAAATTTTAAAGGAAAAGATTGTACCTTTCACGCAGGACGTCAATGAGTCGTCAAAGACAAAATCCGATGGGCAATCGCATTTTTTTTGACTGCTGCAAAAACTATGCTCGGCCGTACAAGTTTCATTCAAATTACAGCTCCAATCAAATTTCAAAACATTTTTCGAAATCTTGTTTTCACTAAGTCGTGATTCAGGACTGTAAGCTAGAGAAAACACCGGTAATAAATTATTTCGTGAATTTATCAATTTTTTATCAGGAGTTTTTTTTTTATTTTCGTACATAGCGAAGTTGTGCAAAATATTTAATTTTACGGTTAATATGGTTAATACGCGTTTCCGTTGTTACTAAATGTTCAATGGCAACGTGTACATTTCCATGAACTATTATGAAAATTCTTGACACTGATGGACGATTTGTAACATCAAGGAATAATAACGAAATTGATCGCAATTTGTAAAAGCAATATTGATATATCGTATGATATAAAGTTACGTACGAAATCAATATTTATTGAACGTTAGCGTGACATTTGTTGAATCGTAGTCACGACGCGTAATAAAAGTCAATTGAGGAAAATCCGTGTTGGTTTTTAGCAAAATCGACGAGTCGCGTGTCGTCATTTTCTTTCAACGAAATCTCACGCTCGTATGCGCGAGAAATTACGAATCGAGCGAGATTGTGCGGGCATACATGCGGTATAACTTTGAGAACGAGTGCGACGAAAAGAAATAGAGGGAGTACTTAAGTACCAGTCCGATACGTGTTTCAGAATAATTTCATGGAGTTTCGTGCACGAGGAAGGGCAACTTTGTTTTTCGAAACAAAAAAACAAGGCAGTACGCAAGCACGCGGTAGCTTTCGCGATGTAATACGATAACGATATCGTAACCGAGAAAATATTACAATTACGAGTTAGAAAAAATAAACGTTACCGGATGTCCGAAAGTTTTGACTGCAGTACAGCAGAAAACAGACGAGAGCGATTTGAACAAAAAAATTTGTCCTCAACTTCATCGCGTATGGTACGTGGTGTAACTGACCAGATGATATTCGGCCAATTCAATGCTAGGCTCGTTATCAACGACGAGATATCGAGACGAAAATCGTCAATGACACGACGGAATCTCATACATTGTGGCAATCGAGGAGACACCTGCGAGCTTATCGAAAAAGATCGACAGTCCACGATCTTAAGGGGGATACCTCTAGCTGTCTCGTTGATAACTTCGAATGGAAGACTGCGTTTTCGAGCCAATTATCAGCTGAATCGCAGTAGGGGAAAACACATGTTTTATCAATCTCTTTTCGTTACCTTCTTCAGGCGCCATAATATTTTTACGTTTGATATTTCGAGCTGACAATTTTCGTCGACGCTCAATAAAATTTGACGTGCATAAAAGAAGGGTCGGAGATAAACAATCGTTGCGTCGATATAGAAATTCAAAACGAAACGAAAAAGATAATTTGGTTTAGATAAAAAAGAACGAGTATGTGAGATATTTATAAATTTATTAATCTCGAATATATATATATAATATAAAAATGGCGGTAGATTCGTTGACTATTGAAGTTATTTAACTATCAGCTAGCACCTGTTTTACTCCAGGAACTTACGTCAAATTGTCGCTATCCAATCCCAAAATGTCGATGTCCGATTCGAATTATGCCAAATTTTATAAATCGATTTTAAATATTTAAAAATGAATTTTATAATTCGATTTTAACTATTTAAAATAAAAAATAAAAGTATAAAATTCATCTATATCTTTGGGAGCACGCGTTCTATAATCGCAATAGTCATCGGCACACGCTATTGTGGCGAGAACAACATGGCGAAAGAGCGAATCTCTTCTGCGTAATAGATAAACTTCGTCGGACGAGCCACGACTGATAAAAGTGTAGGGTTCATCGAGAAATCGTACAGTCGTCGTTGTGTTTATTCTGGAAATATGTGCACAAACCTATTCCATTAATAGTGTCAACGATGCAATCGACGGATCTCAAAGACAAACACATAGATGTATGAAGTAAATACAAGATCGTTGGTTCCGAGGAAACGCGAATAAAATATATACCTATATCGATCGTTGTAAAAACGTACGGCTTTCATGTGCGACGAATAAGTAGCTATGATTTATTCGTTCTGTCGAAGGTTCGTGATAACCAGCATCGACACCACGAATTACGATCGTGATGCTGACACTAGCAATGATTTTCTGGCTTCTCTGCAACAAGGAAAATATTTCTCCGAAGAAAATCAAATGTTTCTTCCTCATCATTGTTTTTCAATCTTATCCGAAAATAATAATTAACGAATGAGACATTGAATTATTTGATATCTCATCTCTCTACGAGGAAGCTTCGAAATCGGAAAAAATATTTGTTTAATATTTGTTGCGATAATAAGTTGTCGATTTTAAACGATTGAAAAGAACCGGTAACTTGTACTGGTAATAATATTTATTACCTCTGACCCCGATCCGAACTATCGTCGTCACGCATATTATGGCTAATCAGCTTGAAGGTTCGAAGAAACGAACGTAACGTCTTGATGCGCCCCGAGCAATAGCGACACCTCTCTTATCGCGACGATGTCTTCCGTTTTTTTTCTTCTCAGCCATGTACGCTTCATTTCGTAAAACCTCCCAGCGGGTCGAGGTCAATTTACCAATCGGCAAGCATAAAGCTGAGCTCGAGCTCGCTAATGTCTCAGTTCGTCAGTGACTGGTTCATCATGAAGTTGAATACGAATTTGCAAGACGGTAAGTCTCAAAGTTGGAATTACGCAGAGACAATATTGGCCGATGGATTATAAATCCGAGTGATATTTTCAATTGACGTAATTATGATGTTTAAATCTTCGATCCAATTTCTATCGTCAGGCAAACCACCGTCGCTCGAGGAGGGTCCGTTTCAGTACGAGAAGCTCGGCAAAGTCTCGAGACGCGTCGAAACGAACAACTGCAGTCGATTCGCGCAATTTATGAAAGTGATTCTGTATATCGAATTGATATTGTTCATCGGTTGGGTCGGTTGCATACTTGTCACCAATTACTACGCATTTAGATCGTACAATTTATCCGAATACGCGCATGATCAACACGGCGAAGAAACTACGATCACATACGATGCAGTGGGCGAGTATTATAACGGATGGTCCCCTGAAAACGAAGAGCCGGATACGATGACTGAAAAGAGAGAAATTTCCACGACCCCAATGATCGAGGACAAGTATGATTCTTTTCAGACCGAGAAAACGGCGACCGCGGGTAGCGTCGATTCGGAGATCGAATGGGACATGAAAGATATGATGTTTCCATTGGCATGGCTCCCAATTTTTAATCTCGGTATAGCGGCCGACGATTCGGAAGAAACTTCCAGTGAATCCGATAAATTCTGGGGCAGAGTGACGTCGAGTTTCGAGGATATGAGTGACAAATTCGACTTTTCTTCGAAAGAAACAACGGAATTCGCGACGGAAAATTATTTCGATATGGCGGACACAGAGAGGAGCGAAGAATCTCACGGGCTTGATGAGGACGATTTAAATCCGTGGACGGTTCGTCAGGACGTTTTTCAGGACGACGATTTCACGAGAGTGAAATTCGACTTTGAACTTCCGGAACTCTTCGAACGCTACTTGTCACGGCAGGAAAGAGAGGCTCCGCCGGCGGACGATAGCTCATCGAGTTCGTCGAGCGAAGAGACTACGGAAGCAGCGGTAAAGACAAAACGTTCGGTCGAAAGTTCATCGAGCGAAGAGAAGCCTAAAGAAACGAAAAAGGCGAAACGTTCAGCGGACAGTTCGTCTAGTTCATCGAGTTCATCGAGTTCGTCGAGCGAGTCGAACGAAGGGACGACTGAAGGATCCGTGAGTGACTCGAACTGTCCTAAAGTCTTTGACGAAAATGGCAACGAGATCGACGATCCGCAGGAAATGATCGATCACGTTAAGAAAAATTGGTTAAACTGGCTACTGGAAACGCCCGTTCCAGATTGCGGCGATGCTTCGAAAACCGTGACCCTTGACAAATGCGGAAAATTCGTGATCGTCTGTACTTCCGACGAGAGCGACGAAGAAAAAAGAAGTAAAAAATCTGCGGACAATCATCGCGACGCTCGTAGCGCCGAGGTGACAGTCGAGGAACGTGAAAGGTGCAGAGAATTTATGAATTCGTCGCGCTCGAAAGCCGAGACCATAGCGAGAGGAGTGGTGATTGGTGAAGATACCGATCCGGTTGTCATGAAGCTTCGAGATGAGTTCGGAAAAGTTTTCATGATGCACATTGCCCGTAGGATCGCCGACCAATCGTTCGATGAACCGAATCGAACCCATGAACAATGGCACGACGCCATCGTGATGATCAAGGAGCAACTTTTCAACCGGACGGACCCCAGTGAGCGCTCGCTAATCCGGAGCGACGAACCAACCGAGGAAATTATGGATAAATTTCGCGAAACCGTGGACTCCGTGATTAACACTTACGGCTTTTGCAGAGATTCGCGGATTATATCCAGAGAGAGATATCACGAACTCGAATTCATGACGATATTGGTGGAACAGCAAAGATGCATCAAAATGTCGCAATTGATTCAAAACAGAATAGAAGCTTTTGCAGTCAGTATCGTTCCTGGTGACTCTTCGGATCAAAACGTCGCCAAGGTCCGCGGCAAATTGAGTTTTTTCATAAAAAGGGTTACCAACGTGATACGCCCCAGCGTCCGTTATGATCGGGAGGCGATGAAAGCCGAACCCCTCAACATCACCGACGACGAGTGGAGGAACTTCATGCTCGAGATAAAGCAGGAACTTACGAATATGACCGACGATGCCAATCTTCAACAAATCCTGGCTAATCCTCCGACTCAGGAAGAAACGAAAAAACTCCACGATATCGTGGAATATTATTTTCAGGAATTTGGGCACTGCCCTCGCTTTTCGATGTTCGTTATATTGGGCGCATTCAAGAATATGATCGATGCGAATAAATCGAAACGACCTAACGATTTGAAACCAGAACACATGCATTATCCGCCTTCACATTTAGGAGGCAGAGGACCGAGGGAGGTCGTCAAACGTTCTATCGGGTATCCGATAAGAAAGTCCGGTGAGTAAGATGCGTGACGATTAGATATGTGTGCGTTTACAAAGAAAGAAATTAACAAAGAAAAAAGTGGTTGAAACGAATTTACGACGAAATTTGAACTACAGACAATTCACTGGCAATCGGTGATAAAGGTTTCTCGGATAGCAAGGATTCCGGATCATTGAGAAGATTGAATGTTGGTGTTGATGCAGAGCCACGGATTTTCGATATGCCACAAGAAAGGTTTTTCGAGAAAATGGAATTACTCTCGGCTCATATAGAGCGTCTTCACGAACATTACGTGAAATTTAACGAATTGAACGACGATTACGTATCGAAAGAATTTCCCGTTCAATTTTCAAGGAACGACGAATATTAGACAATATGTTGTACAGTGACGCTACAGGTGGATGGCTGCGTATTACGATTTTGTACAGTTATCAAAATAACAATTATCCGCCCAACCGTGCACATGTTTTTGTTTACATAGAGGGAAACTTATTTTTTATTTCGAATTTTGGGAAATCCCATTTTTGGGATTACAAATATTTCGAAAAGCATCCGCACGTTCGAACTTCAGTAAACTTTAATCGATAGGATGACAACATCTAACGATATCAGGAATTATCAGGTGGATTCGACACTGAATGTGAATAAATGCGATGATGGTGTTTATATTTATACGAGTCATTGACTATTAATTACAGAAGATAGAGGTATGTGTAAGATAACGAAATAGAGGCTGAAATTTCCAAAACTTACTTAGTGAAAGTTTCAATTTTTAAGTGTTCTCATAGAAACATTGAATACGCTCATCTCTGGTTTTATCACTCGGATGGTCGTCTGCTCCAGATGAACATCATCAAGCCCACGTATCCACCGTTGGCAGAGTAAATGGATCAATTTTAAGAACCTTTAGTGGTCGCACTTGAACATGCTGGCATTACCACACGCGATTAGGTAAGCATTGTGGTTTCCGAATTCCCGGTGCCGTCGGCGAATGCACAGTAACAAAGAATTCGATTCGTTGAAAGTGTAGCTAGGTTTCTTAATAAAAAGACAAAAAGTGAGTCATGTTCTTATCTTTGTCATAACATTACTGCGAGAAAAACCCACGACATTTTAGCGTAAGTACGCGGATGAACCGGCAGCCACGATTGTTTAGGTATTTTCAATCGCTATCTGTAGATCGAATCTAATATGTAAATATCACCATTTTCATGATGTAAAATCCAAGTTTAGTTCTTTCGGTAGGATAAAAATGGTTCCGTCGATTTATAAACTCTCCTCTTATCTCGTTGTATCTGATATTTCCACAATGACCTCACCAAAAAGTGTTGGACGCGCAATTTTGATCATTCGGCTCAACGATTCGTCAAAGTTGTTTGTCAGCGCAACAGGCTCCTGGAAACCCGAGTGTTACAGTAGGATCACATCTTCTTATCGCTGATTCTGCTTACTTTTTATTCGGTTTCGTTGATATCTAATATTATGTATGAAGGCGAAGGTCAATTAGAAGAACGTTCACGATAAAGCCGAGTTCCAGGCTATCTATCGATTAATCGATCAAAGCCTCGTTCCGATGGTGGATATATCGAAAGTTGAATGAATAAGAGGGTTTGTATTATGGAATTTACAAAAATCGAATAATCTCGACCAGGACAAACTTTGTTTTGTGAAATGTAATAAAGCAGCTTTTGAAAGAATTAACGCGACGATTGCCCGTTTTTATTCATTAACTAGCGGTACCCGGCTTGCGTTGCAACGCCGTTTTGGTGTCAAAATTTATTTGACACACAATATTTTTTGTTTTTTTGTCCATATGCGGAGTATAGACTTTCCAAATATAATCTATACTATACACATTTTTAGCGATTTTCCCCGTGCTTTGTTGATGGACATTGCAAATGCGAGTCGTACTGGAAACTGCCAACGTTTGAAATCGAATGGCATATATTTTGATATCATTAGGATATGTGGCAACAGCACATCTTCTCCTTTAAATTATCCATTTTTAATTGTAGTCTCATTCGAATTGTTCATCACATTTTTCCCGAAAACCACAGTACCGTTGCAAAGTCGTGGTGGATTGATGTTTCAACGATTCGATAAAAGAATGAGGTACTCTCATTTTTAATGTTACAACGTGCAGCGGTATCCTGACAAATTAAGAGAATTCAAGAATTTAGTTACATAATTAATAACTTGTTCTTGATTAATAAAAGCAGCAATCGAAATGTACATTTCAGCTTCTCATGGTATTCTCTTTTGAATCGTGAAATTTATATACTTGACATTGGTATTTTTGCTGCTAATATAGCACGTTCCCTTAACCACATATGTGTTTTGTAGTTATGTGCAATATTTTCAAAAACTTTGTTAATTAATTCGCCTGTTATTGCTGTTATTTTAAGAAACTTTGTACGTCGTCTTACGTAGTCCAACTGTTTCCTGTCTTGCTTTCTCGTTGCTCGTCCATTTCTGAAGCTCGTAATGTATTTTTCATTTGTGACTGACGTGTATATCTTCCAATCGTTTTCCGATTTAATGTCACGATTAAATAAATTTATCTGGTCAGCGAATTAAAAAACATATATTGATTAAAAAATCAGAATATAGTTATCAGTATCTATAAAGTCGTGTTTTTCAAATTTGAAGTCTTGAGGATACCTTGTTCGCGGGACATAAATAAAAACATATTTTTCCTAAATTAACACGTACCTTTATGGGTTTCAGTGGTTTTTCCGTCTACGAACATTAAATTCACAACCATTGACAAACAGTTTTTGACCAAAATTGCAGAATTAATAAAACGATATCTAAGGTATATTTCTAGAGCTTCATAAAATCGATTAAGTACTCATGAGATTCATAGTAAATTAATTTGTCTCAAATAATAGTAATTTTGGCGAGGTTAAGCATTCGCCGCACCGTCAAACATGCTGAATTGACTACGCTCGTCACATAAATTTTTGTTTTGACTTACTTGATACCAAATGAACCTCCTTAATTTGACATTCGCTGTCAAATGAATTATGCAATCGATATGTGTAATATCGAGTCGATCGAGTCGTTAAAACAAAAGCGTGTCTTTTATTTCGCATGTCATTTTGGTAGCATACTTTGACAGCTGTCAAATAATCTCTATATATAGATATACATAAATGTTAATTTTGTTTTGCCCCGTACGCGTTTATTTTGGCAATTAAAATTATTCTACTAACGCAGAAACCTTCTCGGGAGTGCGGACTACAATTCACCAAATTTTCATCGCAATCGGACGAATGGTATAGGAGATTACTCGTGACACACAGACAAACAAACATTCTTCCATTTTTATATATAAGATTCCAAAATGCCGTCGCTAATTTATGATAGATAAAAGTTTAAAAGCAAGAACACAAACGACGAAGGAAAGAAGCGTGCATTTATGAGAAAATAAATGTTACCTTAAAAAAGACGTCATCCTTAAAGAAGCAACTAATAGAAAATCACGATTTATGTCCTCTGAAGCTAACCCCTAAGTGTGTAAAAATTATCGTTTTCATAATAATTATCCTTTTTCTCGTGGAGGTATGAGTAGTGGACTACTTTTCAGTAAATGCTTAAACTAATAGCGTTAAACCGCTTTTTGCTTTTACCGCAACTTTCAAAAATTTTTTAAACCATTGATGTATTAAATCGTCTCAACTGCACACATCGGGGTTGTTTTGTATAATCATTGTATAATTAAGGAAGCAATTGAGAATAATATCGAAACTGAAAATGAAAACAAAAATTTCGTCTCTAATAAATGGATACCTCTAGCTGTCTTGTTGATGACTTCGAATGGAAGATTGCGTTTTGGAAAAAATGCTTTCACATTTTTTTTAGAGAATGATCGGCTGAATTACAGTAAAGGAAAACACATGTTTCATCGATCTTTTTTTCCTTAAATTCTTGAGCCCCCATAACGTTTTTACGTTTGATATTTCGAGTTGACAAATTTCGTCGGCACTCAATAAAAATTGACGTGCATAAATGAAAGGTCGGAGATAAATAATTGTGTCTTCGATATAGAAATTAAAAATGAAATAGCAAAGATAATTTGATTTAGATTAAAAAAACGAGTACATGAGATATTTTTATAACGTTACTAATCTCGATTATATATCTAATATTAAAAATTGCGATAGATTCGTTAACTATTGAAGTTATCTAATCATTAGCTAGTACCTGTTTTACTCCAAGAACTTACGACAAAATGTCACTATCTGGTAGAAAAATGCAGATGTCCGACTTGAATTATGCCAAATTTAATAATTCAATTTTAATTATTTAAAATCGAATTTTACAATGTCAAATTTTATAATTCCATTTTCATTATTTAGAATCGGATTTTATAATTTGAAATTTTATAATTCTGTTTTAACTATTTTAGATCGAAATTTTATAATTCGATTTCTACTATTTAAAGTCAAATTATAAAGTTTGGCATAATTCGAATCGGACATTTATATTGTTCGAAGCACATGCACTATAATTGTAATAGTCATTGACACACGCTAGTGCGGCGAGAAGAACATAGCGAAAGACGCAAATATATTCTGCGTAATAGATAAACTTTATCGGACGAGCGACGACTGATAAAAGAAAATGTAGGGTTCGTCGAGAAATCGTACAGCCGCCGATGTGTTTATTCTGGAAATATGCGCACAAACGTATTTCATTAATAGTGTCAACGATGCAATCGACGGATCTCAAAGAGAAACAGATACAAGTATGAAATACATACGAGGTCGTTCGTTCCGAGCAAACGCGAATAAAATATATATCGATCGTTGTAAAAGCGGATCGGTTCCATGGACGACGGATAAGTCGTTATGATTTATTCGTTCTGTCGAAGGTTCTTGATAACCAGCATCGACACCACGAATTACGATCGTGATACTGACACTAGCAACGATTTTCTGGCTTTCTGTGCAACAAGGAAAATATTTCTCCAAAGAAAATCAAATGTTTCTTCCTCGTCATTGTTTTTCAATCTTATCCGGAAATAATAATCAACGAATGAGACATCGAATTAATTTATATCTCATCTTTCTACGAGGAAGCTTCGAGCGATGAAATTTTGAAGAACTGTTTTATTGGTGATTGCTCGAAATCGGACAATATACTTGTTCAATATTTGTTTCGATAATAAGATGTCGATTTTAATAGATTCAAATGAACCGACAACTTGTACTTTTACTGATATTTATTGCTTCTGACCCCGATCCCAACTATCGTCGTCACGCATATTATGGCTAATCAGCTCGAAGATTCGAAATGAAGAAACAAACGAATCGTCGAGATGCGCCCGAGCAATGGCGACACTTCTCTTATCGCCACGATGTCTTCTATTTTTTCTTCTTCTCAGCCATGCATGTACGCTTCATTTCGTAAAACCTCGCAGCGGTTCGAGATTAATTTACCAATCGGCGAGCATAAAACTGAGCTCGAGCTCGCTAATGTTTCAGTTCGTCAGTGACTGATTCAGCATAAAGTTGAATATGAATTTGCAAGAAGGTAAGTCTCAAAGTAGGGATTACGTTCAGACAATATTGATCGACGGATTAAAAATCCGAGTGATATTTTTAATTGCTTTAATTTTGTCGTTTATTAAACCTTCGATCTGTTTTCAATCGTCAGGCAAACCACCGTCGCTCGAGGAGGGTCCGTTTCAGTACGAGAGGCTCAACAAAGTCTCGAGACGCATCGAAACGAACAACTGCAGTCGATACACGCAATTTATGAAAGTGATTCTCTATGTCGAATTGATATTGTTCATCGGTTGGGTCGGTTGCATACTTGTCACCAATTACTACGGATTTAGATCGTACAATTTATCCGAATACGCGCATGATCAATACGGCGAAGAAACTACGATCACATATGCAGTGGGCGAGTATTATAACGGATGGTCCTCTGAAAACGAAGAATCGAACACGATGGCCGAAAAGAGTGAAATTTCCACGACCCCGATGATCGAGGATAAGTATGATTCTTTTCAGACCGAGAAAACGGCGACCACGGGTAGCGTCGATCCGGAGATCAAATTGGACTTGGAAGATATGATGTTTCCATTGGCATGGCTCCCAGTTGTTAATCTCGGTAAAGCGCCCGACGATTCGGAAGAACCTTCCAACGAATCCGATAAATTCTGGGGCAGAGTGATGTCGAGTTTCGAGGACATGGGTGATAAATTCGGCTTTTCTTCGGAAGAAACAACGGAATCCGCGACGGAAAATTATTTCGATATGACGGTCACAGGGACGAACGAAGAATCTCACGTGCTTCATGAGGACGATTTAAATCCGTGGACGGTTCGTCAGGACGTTTTTCAGGACGGCGATTTCACGAGAGTGAAATTCGACTTTGAACTTCCGGATCTATTCGAACGCTACTTGTCACGGCAGGAAAGAGAGGCTCCGCCGGCGGACGATAGCTCGTCTAGTTCGTCGAGCGAAGAGACTACGGAAGTAGCGGTAAAGACAAAACGTTCGGTCGAAAGTTCGTCGAGCGAAGAGAAGCCTAAAGAAACGAAAAAGGCGAAACGTTCAGCAGACAGTTCGTCTAGTTCATCGAGTTCGTCGAGTTCGTCGAGCGAGTCGAACGAAGGGACGACTGAAGGATCCGTGAGTGACTCGAACTGTCCTAAAGTCTTTGACGAAAATGGCAACGAGATCGACGATCCGCAGGAAATGATCGATCACGTTAAGAAAAATTGGTTAAATTGGCTACTGGAAACGCCCGTTCCAGATTGCGGCGATGCTTCGAAAACCGTGACCCTTGACAAATGCGGAAAATTCGTGATCGTCTGTACTTCCGACGAGAGCGACGAAGAAAAAGGAAGTAAACAATCTGCGGACAATCATCGCGACGCTCGTAGCGCCGAGATGACAGTCCAGGAACGTGAAAGGTGCAAAGAATTTATGAATTCGTCGCGCTCGAAAGCAGAGGCCGTAGCGAAAGGAGTGGTGATCGGTGAAGATACCAATCCGGTTGTCATGAAGCTTCGACAGGAGTTCGGAAAAGGTTTCATAATGCACATTGTCAATACGATCGCCGACCGATCATTTGGTAAAGCGAATCGAACCTATGAACAATGGCACGACGCCATCGCGATGATCAGGGAGCAACTTTTCAACCGGACGGATCCTAATGAGCGCTCTCTAATCCGAAGCGACGAACCAACGGAGGAAATTACGGATAAATTTCGCGAAAGCGTGGACTCCGTGATTAACACTTACGGCTTTTGCAGAGATTTCCGGATCTATCGCGACTTCGAATTCATGACGGCATTGGTGGAACAGCAAAGATGCATCAGAATGGCGCAATTGATTCAAAACAGAATAGAAGCTTTTGCAGTCAGTATCGTTCCTGGTGACCCTTCGGATCAAAACGTCGCCAAGGTCCGCGGCAAATTGAGTTTTTTCGTAAAAAGGGTTATCAACGTGATAGGTGCCAGCGTCCATTATGATCGGGAGGCAATGAAAGCCGAACCCCTCAACATCACCGATGACGAGTGGAGGAACTTCATGCTCGAGATAAAGCAGGAACTTACGAATGTGACCGAGGATGCCAATCTTCAACAAATCCTGGCTAATCCTCCGACTCAGGAAGAATCGAAAAAACTCCACGATCTCGTGAAATATTATTTTCAGGAATTTGTGCACTGCCCTCGCTTTTCGATGTTCGTTATATTGGGCGCGCTCAAGAATATGGTCGATGCGAATAAATCGAAACGACCTAACGATTTGAAACCGGAACACATGCATTATCCGCTTTCATATTTAGGAGGCAGAGGACCGAGGGACGTCGTCAAACGTTCTGTCGGGTATCCGATAAGAAAGTCCGGTGAGTAATATGCGCGACGATTAGATATGTGTGTGTTTGCACAGAAAGAAAGTAACAAAGAAAAGAGCGGTTGAAACGAATTTACGACGAAATTTGAACTGCAGACAATTCACTGACAATCGGTGATAAAGGTTTCTCGGATAGCGAGGATTCCGGATCATTGAGAAGATTGAATATCGGTGTTGATGCAGAGCCACGGATTTTCGATATGTCGCAAGAAAGGTTTTTCGAGAAAATGGACTTACTCTCGGCTCATATAGATCGTCTTCACGAACATTACGTGAAATTTAACGAATTGAACGACGATTACGTATCGAAAGAATTTCCCGTTGAATTTTCAAGGAGCGACGAATATTAGACAATATTTTGTACTGTGACGCTGCAGTTATCACTGCTCGATATTGAGTTGGAAATTAAGTGTACTGATACGTTGAGAAATTGTCTTCTATAAACGAGATTGTTTAAAATAACAATTATCCGCGCAACCGTGCTCATGTTTTTTTTTCTACATAGAGCCAAACTTATTTTTTATTACGATTTTTGGGAAATCCCATTTTTGGGATTGCCAATATTTCGAAAACAGTCCGCACGCTCGAACTTCAGCAAACTTTAATCGATAGGATGACAACATCTAACGATATCGGGAATTATCAGGTGGATTTGACATTAAATGTGAGAAAATTTGATGATGATGTTTACATTTGTATCAGTCATCGATTTTTAATTACAGAAGGTAGAGGTATGTGTAAGATAACAAAATAGAGGCTGAAATTTCCAAAAGTTACTTAGTGAAAGTTTCAATTTTTAAGTGTTCTCATAGAAACATTGAATACGCTAAGCTCTGGTTTTATGGCTCGGATAATCATCTCCTCCAGTTGAACATCTCAAGCCCATATATCCACCGTTGGCAGAGTAAATGGATCAATTTCAAGAACCTTTAGTGCATGGTCGCACTTGAACTTGCTGGCATTACCACAGGCGATTAGGTAAGTGTCGAGCTTTCACGTTGTGGTTTTCCGAATTCCCGGTGCCGTTGGTAAATACACAGTGACAAAGAATTCGATTCGTTGAAAGTGTACCTAGGTTTCTTAATAAAAAGACAAAAAGTGAGTCACGTTCTTATTTTTCTCATAACATTACAGCGAGAAGGAAGATCTACTAAGACCCACGACACTTTAGCGTAAGTTCGATCATTCGATATGTTTGAACATCACAAATAAATTAGCGCATCTTACGCGGATGAACCGGCAGCCATAATTGTTTAGGTATTTTCAATCGCTATCTGTAGATCGAATCTAATAGGTAAATTTCACCATTTTCATGATGTAAAATTCAAGTTTAGTTCTTTCGGTAGGATAAAAATGTTTCCGTCGATTTATTAACTCTCCTCTTATCTCGTTGTATCTGACATTTCCACAATGACCTCACCAACAAGTGTTAGACGCGCAATTTTGTTCGTTCGGCTCAAAAATTCGTCAAAGTTGTTTGTCAGCCCCAATATCTCCTGGAAACCCGAGTGTCACAGTAGGATCATGTCTTCTTATCGCTGATGCTGCTTACTTTTTATTCGTTTTCGTTGATATCTAATATTATGAAGGCGAAGGTCAATTAGAAGAACGTTCACGATAAAGCCGAGTTCCAGGCTATCTATCGATTAATCGATCAAAGCCTCGTTCCGATGGTGGATATATCGAAAGTTGAATGAATAAGAGGGTTTGTATTATGGAATTTACAAAAATCGATTAAACTCGACCAGGACAAACTTTGTTTTGTGAAATGTAATAAAGCAGCTTTTGAAAGAATTAACACGACGATTGCCCGTTTTTATTCATTGATTCCAAAATGTTGTCGCTAATTCATGAAAGATAAAAGTTTGAAAGCAAGAACACGAACGACGAAGAAAAGAAGCGTGCATTCATTAGACAATGAATGTTACCTTAAAAAAGACGTCATCCTTGAAGAAACAACTAATGAAAAATGAGGATTTATGTTATTTCCTCTGAAGCTAACCCCGACGTGTGTAAAAATTATTGTTTTCATAATTGTACTTTTTCTCGTGGGGGTTTGAGTAGTGGACTACTTTTCAGTAAATGCTTAAACTAATAGCGTTAGCGCTTTTTGCTTTTACCGCAACTTTCAAAAATTTTTAAAACCATTGATGTATTAAATCGTCTCAACTGCACACATCGGGGTTGTTCTTTCCACGCGTAAAAATCATTGTATAATTAAAGAAGCGGAAATTGAGAAAAAATCGAAACTGAAAAAGGAAACTAAAATTGCGTTCTTAATTAATGGATATCTCTAGCTGTTTCATTGATGACTTCGAATAGAAGATTGCGTTTTGGAAAAAATGCTTTCACATTTTTTTTTCAGAGAGGACAACACATGTTTTATCGATCGTTTTTCATTACCTTCTTGAGCCCCCATAACGTTTTTACGTTTGATATTTCGATATCGTCGATATAGAAATAAAAAATGAAATGGCAAAGATAATTTGATTTAGATAAAAAAAAAACGAGTACGTGAGATATTTATAAAGTTACTAATCTCGATTATATACGAGTATCTAATATAAAAATTGCGATAGATTCGTTATCTATTGAAGTTATGTAATCATCAGCTAGCACCAGTTTTACTCCAAGAACTTACATCAAAATGTCCGTATCTGGTCCAAAAATGCAGATGTCCGACTTGAATTATGCCAAATTTTATTTTAATTATTTAAAATCGAATTTTACAATGTGAAATTTTATAATTCGATTTTCACTATTTAAAATCGGATTTTATAATTTGAAATTTTATAATTCGATTTCTACTATTTAAAGTCGAATTATAAAATTGGGCATAATTCGAATCGGACATCTACATTGTTGGAAGCACATGTACTATAATTGTAATAGTCATTGACACACGCTATTACGGCGAGAACAACATAGCGAAAGACGCAAATCTACTCTGCGTAATAGATAAACTTTGTCGGACGAGCGACGACTGATAAAAGAAAGTGTAGGGTTCTTCGAGAAATCGTAGAGCCGTCGTTGTGTTTATTCTGGAAATATGCGCACAAACCTATTTCATTAATAGTGTCAACGATGCAATCGACGGATCTCAAAGACAAACACATAGACGTATGAAATAAATACAAGATCGTTGGTTCCGAGGAAACGTGAATAAAATATATACCTATATCGATCGTTGTAAAAACGTCCGGCTTCCACATGCGACGGATAAGTAGCTACGATTTATTCGTTCTGTCGAAGGTTCTTGATAAGCAGCACCGACACTACGAATTACGATCGTGATGCTGACGCTAGCAATGATTTTCTGGCTTTCTGTGCAACAAGGAACATATTTCTCCGAAGAAAATCAAATGTTACTTCCTCGTCATTCTTTTTCAATCTTATCCGGAAATAATAATCAACGAATGAGACATAGAATTAATTTATATCTCGTATTTCTACGAGGAAGCTTCGAGCGATGAAATTGTGAAGAACTGTTTTATTGGTGATTGCTCGAAATCGAACAATATACTTGTTCAATATTTGTTTTGATAATAAGATGTCGATTTTAATAGGTTCAAATAAACCGACAACTTGTACTTTTACTGATATTTATTGCTTCTGACCCCGATCCCATCTATCGTCGTCGCGCATATTATGGCTAATCAGCTCGAAGATTCGAAACGAAGAAATAAACGTATCGTCGAGATGCGCCCGAGCAATGGCGACACTTCTCTTATCGCCACGATGTCTTCTATTTTTTGTTCTTCTCAGCCATGTAGGTACGCTTCATTTCGTAAAACCTCCCAGTGGGTCGAGATCAATTTACCAATCGGCGAGCATAAGACTAAGCTCGAGCTCGCTAATGTTTCAGTTCATCAGTGACTGATTCAGCATGAACTTGAATATGAATTTGCAAGAAGGTATGTAAGTCTCAAAGTTGGGATTACGTTCAGACAATATTGATCGACGGATTAAAAATCCGAGTGATATTTTTAATTGCTTTAATTTTGTCGTTTATTAAACCTTCGATCTGTTTTCAATCGTCGGACAAACCACCGTCGCTCGAGGAGGGTCCATTTCAGTACGAGAGGCTCAACAAAGTCTCGAGACTCGTCGAAACGAACAACTGCAGTCGATTCGCGCAATTTATGAAAGTGATTCTCTATGTCGAATTGACATTGTTCATCGGTTGGGTCGGTTGCATACTTGTCACCAATTACTATGGATTCAGATCGTACAATTTATCCGAATACGCGCATGATCAATACGGCGAAGAAACTGCGATCACATATGATGCAGTGGGCGACTATTATAACGGATGGTCCTCTGAAAACGAAGAATCGAACACGATGGCCGAAAAGAGTGAAATTTCCACGAATCCGATGATCGAGGATAAGTATGATTCTTTTTAGACCGAGAAAACGACGACCGCGGGTAGCGTCGATTCGAAGTTCAAATGGGACGTGGAGGATGTGATGTTTCCATTGGCGCTCGACAATTCCGAAGAACCTTCCAACGAATCCGACAAATTCTGGGGCAGAGTGATATCGAGTTTCGAGGACATGAGTGATAAATTCGACTTTTCTTCGGAAGAAACAACGGAATCCGCGACGGAAAATTATTTTGATATGACGGACGTAGGACGAACGAAGATTCTCACGGGCTTGATGAGGACGATTTAAATCCGTGGACGGTTCGTCAAGATGTTTTTCAGGACGGCTAATTTACGGGAGTGAAATTCGACTTTGAACTTCCGGAACTTTTCGAACGCTACTTGTCACGGCAGGAAAGAGAGGCTCCGCCGGCGGACGATAGCTCGTCTAGTACGTCGAGCGAAGAGACTACGGAAGCAGCGGTAAAGACAAAACGCTCGGTGGAAAGTTCGTCGAGCGAAGAGAAGCCTAAAGAAACGAAAAAGACGAAACGTTCAGCGGACAGTTCGTCTAGGTCATTGAATTCGTCGAGTTCGTCGAGCGAGTCGAACGAAGGGACGACTGAAGGATCCGCGAGTGACTCACACTGTCCTAAAGTATTTGACGAAAATGGCAACGAGATCGACGATCCGCAAGAAATGATCGATCACGTTAAGAAAAATTGGTTAAACTGGCTACTGGAAACGCCCGTTCCAGATTGCGGCGATGCTTCGAAAACCGTGACCCTTGACAAATGCGGAAAATTCGTGATCGTCTGTACTTCCAACGTGAGCGGCGAAAAAAACGGAAATAAAAAAGCTGCGAGTAATCATTGTGACGCTCGTAGCGCCGTGGTGACGGTCGAGGAATGTGAAAGGTGCGGAAAATTGTTCAATTCGTCGCTCCCGAAAGCCGCGGCCGTAGCGAGAGGAGTGGTGATTGGTGAAGATACTGATCCGATTGTCATGAAGCTTCGACGCGAGTTCGGAAAAGGTCTCATGATATACATTCTGCATACAATCGCCGAGCCATCGTTCGGTGAACCGAATCGAACCTATGAATAATGGCATGACGCCATCGTGATGATCAAGGAGTAACTTTTTAACCGGACGGACCCCAATGAGCGCTCGCTAATCCGAAGCGACGAACCAACCAAGGAAATTACGGATAAATTTCGCGAAACTGTGGAGTCCGTGATTAACACTTACGGAATTTGCAATAAAATTTCACTAAACTTTAATTGATAGGGTAAAAACATGTAACGATATCAGGAATTATCAAGTGGATTCGACATTGAATGTGAGTAAATACGATGATGGTGTTTATATTTATATGAGTCATTGACTTTTCTGAAATTTCCAAAACTTACTTACAATTAGTGAAAGTTTCTATTTTTAAGTGTCCTCATATTGAATATGCTCATTTCTGGTTTTATCGCTCGGATGCTCGTCTCCTCCAGTCGAACATCATCAAGCTCGTGTATCTACCGTTGGTAGAGTAAATGTATCAATTTTAAGAACTTTTAGTCGTACTTGAACTTGCTTGCATTGTCACAGGCTGTTAGGTAAGCATCGAGCTTTCACGCTGCGGTTTTTCGACTTCCCGGTGCCGTCGGGGAATGCACAGTGACAAAGAATTCGATTCGTTGAAAGTGTGGCTAAGTTTCTTAACAAAAATACAAAAACTGACAAGGAAACTGTTTCAGGTGTATCTCGCCGATTTTGATGAAATTTGGCATGGTCATAGAACGGACAAAAATAGGCGACACGTATTTTTTTATACGTGCCAAGATTGATTTTGAAGGGGTGAAACACACCCTCGAAAATAGGGGTATTTTTCGTTTTTCGTCAGTAACTTTTGAACAATAGGAGATATGAAAAAATTTCAAATTGCAACAATATTTATTTTTTCACGTACTATACACTGGATATGAGAATGGTGCAGATAACAACAAATTTCATATTGTTTATTGCAAATATGCAATTTTTTCATACGTATCTCAGAGAGTTCTTAACCGATTGGGATGCAAATTTGCATACGGGTAGAGGGTGACAAAATAAAGTTTACGTATTTTTTTGTTTTTCCGATATCTCATAATTAAGGGGTTAAAACTACCCTTCAATTTTGTACTCAACTTCATCGTATAATCAGCTGGTCTTTTGCCATTCCGAGTTAAATTCACGTTAATATAAATTCGTTTGAATACACGAGTACATATTTGTAAATGCCACTCACCCCCCACCCCCAATCATCCCCCTCCCGACCGTTCAAAGTTCGCACCGCGCGGTATGGATGCAAATTTGCATACGGGTAGAGGGTAACAAAATAAAATTGGGGTGTTTTTTTGTTTTTCCGATGTCTTATAATTAAGGGGTTAAAACTACCCTTCAATTTTTTACTCAACTTCATCGTATAATCAGCTGGTCTTTTGCCATTCCGAGTTAAATTCACGTTAATATAAATTCGTTTGAATACACGAGTACATATTTGTAAATGCCACTCACCCCCCACCCCCAATCATCCCCCTCCCGAACGTTCAACGTTCTTACCGCGCGGCATTGATGAAAATTTGTAGAAATAAAATGGGTTACACTCGAAGTTCAATCAGTCCAAATAATCGATACAAATTTCATTGTTTTGGCTTAACATTACTCTTAAGGGGGCAAAACTCAAAACTTTGTTCATTCGTGAACGGGCGGAGATAAAAAAAAGTTTATAGGGACAAAACGTTCTGCTCTTCGACTACTAGACGTTCGTGATAGAAATTATGAATATAACAACAAATGGCATATTATTTATTGCAATAATTCTTGGATAAAAATCACTCTTTAATTGTTCATTCATATCGGTACAGAAATAGGTAAGTCTTTCGCTATTACGGAATAATGTCTTACTTCGGAAAGGAACTGGATTACTATGGTATTTTTACGAAAAAAGTCTCTTGGCACATACTGCCTTTCAAGATTAAAATATAATCGGAACGCTTCAATAACCATTTTAACAGTAAATTTGTTATGGATTATACGTATTACAATAATGATAGTCGTGATAAAAGTGTTTGAAACACAGAGATTTTTGACACCACGCACAAGTGACAACAGCTGCTTCGCCGCATATGTCGCATATCGGTGCATTTTGTGAAAAGCAGAATTGTACCGGATTTTCGAACTTTGGTGGTCTTTCTTCTACGTAACCGCTTTTGTGCCACGCATATTTAAAAAGGTTTATAAATCGTGGAGAAGAAAACTGGTTGTGTGTAAGAGATTGTAATTTAACAATATTATCTCTCAAGTGCAGATTAACGTCGTAGTTGTATAATATTACTATGTCAGAGAAGTGTTTAATGAAGTTTTTCCATACACGGAAACCATAAACATCAAGGGGCTGTATCATTCCTGTTGCGCCTGCAAGAATTACGAATTGCAATTTTAATTAATTGTCTATAAAACTAATGAAACTAGTGCAATATATTTACCTGCTGGAATAGTTAAAACTTGAATATCTTTCCCTTGCATATCCATGTCTTTCAACGCAGTTGGACATTGACCGCTCCAAGAATCCAGTAGTATTACGGATTTTGGACCAGTATTAGGAATATATACTTCCTGGCAGTATGTGCCAACAGACTTTTTTCGTAAAAATACCATAGTAATCCAGTTCCTTTCCGAAGTAAGACATTATTCCGTAATAGCGAAAGACTTACCTATTTCTGTACCGTTATGAATGAACAATTAAAGAGTGATTTTTATCCAAGAATTATTGCAATAAATAATATGCCATTTGTTGTTATATTCATAATTATTATCACGAACGTCTAGTAGTCGAAGAGCAGAACGTTTTGTCCCTATAAACTTTTTTTTATCTCCGCCCGTTCACGAATGAACAAAGTTTTGAGTTTTGCCCCCTTAAGAGTAATGTTAAGCCAAAATAATGAAATTTGTATCGATTATTTGGACTGATTGAACTTCGAGTGTAACCCATTTTATTTCTACAAATTTTCATCAATGCCGCGCGGTAAGAACGTTGAACGGTCGGGAGGGGGATGATTGGGGGTGGGGGGTGAGTGGCATTTACAAATATGTACTCGTGTATTCAAACGAATTTATATTAACGTGAATTTAACTCGGAATGGCAAAAGACCAGCTGATTATACGATGAAGTTGAGTAAAAAATTGAAGGGTAGTTTTAACCCCTTAATTATAAGACATCGGAAAAACAAAAAAACACCCCAATTTTATTTTGTTACCCTCTACCCGTATGCAAATTTGCATCCATACCGCGCGGTGCGAACTTTGAACGGTCGGGAGGGGGATGATTGGGGGTGGGAGGTGAGTGGCATTTACAAATATGTACTCGTGTATTCAAACGAATTTATATTAACGTGAATTTAACTCGGAATGGCAAAAGACCAGCTGATTATACGATGAAGTTGAGTACAAAATTGAAGGGTAGTTTTAACCCCTTAATTATAAGACATCGGAAAAACAAAAAAACACCCCAATTTTATTTTGTTACCCTCTACCCGTATGCAAATTTGCATCCATACCGCGCGGTGCGAACTTTGAACGGTCGGGAGGGGGATGATTGGGGGTGGGAGGTGAGTGGCATTTACAAATATGTACTCGTGTATTCAAACGAATTTATATTAACGTGAATTTAACTCGGAATGGCAAAAGACCAGCTGATTATACGATGAAGTTGAGTACAAAATTGAAGGGTAGTTTTAACCCCTTAATTATGAGATATCGGAAAAACAAAAAAATACGTAAACTTTATTTTGTCACCCTCTACCCGTATGCAAATTTGCATCCCAATCGGTTAAGAACTCTCTGAGATACGTATGAAAAAATTGCATATTTGCAATAAACAATATGAAATTTGTTGTTATCTGCACCATTCTCATATCCAGTGTATAGTACGCGAAAAAATAAATATTGTTGCAATTTGAAATTTTTTCATATCTCCTATTGTTCAAAAGTTACCGACGAAAAACGAAAAATACCCCTATTTTCGAGGGTGTGTTTCACCCCTTCAAAATCAATCTTGGCACGTATAAAAAAATACGTGTCGCCTATTTTTGTCCGTTCTATGACCATGCCAAATTTCATCAAAATCGGCGAGATACACCTGAAACAGTTTCCTTGTGAGTCACGTTCTTGTCTTTGTTATAACATTACAGCGAGAAGGAAGATCTACCAAGTCGCACGACACTCTAGCGTAAGTTCGATCATTCGATACGTTTGAACATCACACATAAATCAGCGAATCTTACCCGAATTCATCACCGAAAGATTACGTCTTCTTATCGCTGATTCTGGCTACTTTTTATTCATTTTCGTGGATATGTAATATTATGAAGGCGAAGGTCAATTACAAGAACATCTAAGATAAAGGTGACTTCCAAGCTATTTTTCGATTAATCGATCAAAGCCTCGTTACGAAGGTGGATGTACCGAACGATGAGTGGATAAGAAGATTTGGCATTCTCGACCAGGACAGACTTTGTTTTGTGAAATGTAACAAACCAACTTTTCAAAGAATCAACGCGACGATTGCCAGTTTTTGTTTATTGATTCCACAATGTCGTCGCTAATTTCTGATAGATAAAAGTTTAAAAGCAAGAACACAGACGACGAAGGAAGAAAGATTACATTCATGAAGAAGAAACATCACATTCATGATAAAATTAACGTAATTTAAAAAAAAACGTCACCCTTGAAGAAGCAACCAATAAAAAATCCGGATTTATTTTCTCTGAAGCTAACCTCTACGTGTGAAGACCCTATACGTATGTAAAAATTATTATTTTCATAATTGTACGTTTTTTCATGGGGGTATGAGTAGTGGACTACCTTTCAGTAAATGCTCAAACTAATATCGTTAAGCCGCTTTTCCATCTTACAGGAATTTTACAATTTTTGAAAATTAAATCGTCTTAACTGCACAAATCGAATTGTTTTTCCACGCGTGAAACTCATTTCACTATCAAGGAAGCGTCAGTTGCGAAAAATATCGAAACTGACAAAGAAAACTAAAATATCGTTCATAATAAAATCACTTTTTAACTAACATTGTCTTCTAGATTCAATAAAGAACAAAGTGTTGCTTTGGATAAATATTATCGTTCTTAATATTCCGAGATATGATCGATTATCGTTCGAGATAACAAATTTATTGAAACCGTGTGGAATGAATTAAACATGAAAGGACCTTTGCGCATTAGTGAAACTACGATTAATATTACCTACATGAATCGTCCCGTGCATAAGAATATATTGTTCCTTCAACATAGTAAATATAATTATATACTTATATACAACTACACAATAATGCGTCATCGTTTGTCATGAGGTTGCCCTTGCATATCTCTCGAATCCAACAATTGCATCGTTGGGCTTCCATTACTGCGCATAGACCTTGAACTTTATATGTTAATTTCGTTACGATTTATGCTACACACGTTTGACTCGATAACGTTTGCGCATATGTCGAATAATAATTACAAGTTTTCGTCGTGGCCTCTCGTTAATAGCCGCCGAGTAACGAACACAGCTTCGATAATATTTTCTTTTAATCGAGTAGCACAATTCCCACGCCAAAGCACGGACGGAGGGCAACAAAAAAATACTCGATTAAAAAAAAAAAGAAACCAAATATGCGAGAGAAAAAACAGTTATTTTTACGTCACGAAATAATCTACGATCTTGATTTTGTTATAATTTCTATTAGGGACGAACAACGAGTATTATTATATCAGAGAATTAATGTATCGTCACGAAAGGTCATGAATTCCAACGTGTGGGTAAAAATTCTTCATGTTTTCTTTCAAAACGTGATGGAATCTCGTGTTTCGTCGGTTCGGCAGATTTAAATACTGCATAAGTTATAAACACACGCATTGTTAAGTAAAAAACTTGTCAATAAAATCGCAAAATTTATTTAAAGCACAAAAATGAATATTATTAATTTGTTGTCGAATACAACTAGTAAAAAAACAAAATACAAAAACGGTTTATAGCAGATAATAGTAACAATAAAACATTATAGGTGCAAGGGTGTGGAACCCCCGAATGTCCACGTCTCTCGATACATATAACTCTGATCCATGGAAAGGTCTCGAATTGTCCTTTTAGCGCCTCGCTCACGTATCTTTGCCATGGCGAATTCCCGTGTGATATTGTATTACGAAGGACTCGAAACGGCTAGTAATTACAGAGATACAAGCGACAGATGTGTCACTTCCGGGATGTTCGAGCGACGACTCGAAAAAAATATAACGAACCAAAAGGGCGGATGTGTCGTATTGATGGATGTTTGATTTACGTTGTATCCTGAAAAGTTTCACCGCGAATTTACACAAAACGGGCGGATCCTTGGAGGAATTACGACAGTTCCGGCTGCTTGATTTTTCTTTCGATCTCTTCTCGTATCGCTCGTGTATCCTGCGTGAAATCTCCGAGTGTCGACAATGGATATCGGGCGGCTTGGAGTTATTTTTTCGGCTCAACAATCTGGTACGTAGACAAATCTTTTATATCTCTGTTATCGAACTCTCATCGTTGTCGTTGTCGTCAGCGTGCTGTCCCACATTCTATGTGAAGTTCCATAAATTTCAATTTTCATCTAGAAGGACAAGAAGGACCAGAGCTATGGTGATATGTACCACGAGATAACGATGATAACGTCACAAGATCATGGCTCTTCTCCGTGCGATTTTATTCTGTCAACGTGTCATTCTTCCCCCTTTCGTTTCCCATCGCCGACTCTCGCCTCGTGCTTTCTACGCGTCCGATGTAAACCTCTCGTCAGCCACGTTTCCGCACGTTCTTACGCGAATGCGAGTAATACATACATTGTATTCGTATATTACCGTATTATCTCTTCATTTATTCAATCGCAGAATCTATCGTTGCATCCGGTCCGTGTATTGCCATAGGTGGTGAATCGAGGAATCGGGAGGAGGCTTGCTCGATCTCCGTCTCGCCACTGTAATTATCATCACATCCTGTAAAAGAATTGGTGATTGCGACATCGCCTACCGCAACAGACCTTTCGGTAATTAAGTGCACGCGTAACCTGGTTTGGAACTGAGTATGCAGCTATGAAGATTGGGGACGGGGTAATCGTGAGATAAACAAAAGTTATTTATTTCAATCGTGGATTGAAAATCTGTACTGAAAATATATATCCTTCCATTCCCAAAAAAATACAAATTGACCTTGAAAACCTAATGTAAATCTCGAAAGCAGATGTTCATGACTTAGATTTCTTCTCCGGGATTTAGTTTTCGAGATATTCAAGTGTTCCGTTCCTCGTCAGTCCTCGTGAAAATCTGCTAAGGACTTTGAGGGGGAAGGGGCATCCGGAAAAAGAAAACTACCCTGGAAACTTCGTTGCTCGCTGTGTGTATCGTCGAATTATAAGTCGGGGCTAACGATGAATTTTGTATCCACCTAAAGGTTACCTCGATAATTTACCTCCCAATCCCTTTACCCTTGCCCCGAGCCTATTCGTTTCAATTAAGTTTCGTCCGATCCTCATTTCCATTCCTGCCTTAGAATTCTTGCGTTTGATCGATTTTTGGTGCATCGATCGTCTTTCTATAAGCAAAGCTTGCATACTCGGTGGTCACTTTGCTTATCTTGCAATCTGTTACGAGAATTCTCATTAATAATCAAATACCCAATGACAGCAAATGCCGTACGTGAAATGGTCATACGACCAGCCTTTACGTTTATAGCGATTACCGATCGTGAACAAGCTAGATCCAATTTTCAAATTTAAACACGAATAAGCTCTGTTATTAATGAGAAAGTGAGAAAAGCCGAACAGAAATCTATAAATGGAATCTCGTCCATGAATTCCGAGTTGACATTGTTAGTTAATTGGAACACAGCTTTATCAATCGTTGTTGCACTCCATGACCGACAAGTTTCACAAAAATAAGTCATTTTTATAGTTTTAAGAAAAATCAAATAATCAAACGTTCCGAATCGATACGCGTAAAAATGTTCTTTTTCATTTAAAATTTGATCCAGCTAAATTAGTCAATTAATTTCGTAACAAATTTTCCGATATCGTGAATGTTAATTCTCTCGATTAACTCTCTTCGATAGTCATATCGAACTTTCAAATCTCTCACTAAAATAGTTTGTCCCATAAATTAAGTTTTTATCGATCGAAGTGAAAAATTACGTTGATAAGGAAATATGACGGATGCGGTTTTATCTCGTCGAACGTTGTCGAGAGTCTTTAAATTGCTCCATGTATGAATATTGCGTGCAGGAAGGACACACTTTCGCGCTCGTCGGCCCATAAAGTAGTTACAACGACGCTATAAATTTTCGGCTAGATTCGGGCATGCAACCCGTCCATGTACGTGTATTATTGTACTGGCAGGGTGCACACCCCAATATGCTTCCTTATATGGCAGAACGAGAACATGCACACGTAGTCCCTCGACATGCGAGAGTACTTTGTTCAATCGGGTACACGTGTAACGATATACGTATTGCGAGTAACGAAAAAGGAAAAAAAATACGTCACCAATGCCAGAAGTGATTGACAAATTTTTTCGAACCACAGCCAAATTACAGCCTATTTTTAACTCGCGGGTAAACCTTCGCTAATACAGTTTTTTTTCTCGCCTTTTTCTTTCTTTTTTTCATTTTTACCTTTTTATTTTTTTCTTTAACCAACGGGTACCCACTCGATAACTCGTTGCATACACGTTACTCGAGCGAGTAAACCACGTATTAGAAATTGCGGTGAAATCATTAACGATAATTGGGGGTTCCCGTAATCTTAGAGGTTCAAGCCCCCATTTTCAAATCTCGAATTCCGATAGTGACATGCCAAAGGTTACGAGAAGACTGCGCTGACTTCATGGAAATTTGACGACGTTGATATAGATTTTTGTATCATCGAGCTGATAATGGAAATTAGAGATTATCAAACATTTTGCAATACATAATGATTATTTGAAATTTTTTCAATATTCCTCTTGTGTTTATTTACACACATAACGAATCACTGATCGATCATAAAAAATCTTATCTCACATGAAAATAAATATAAAAAACAATACTTGCTCTCCTAATTCTTTAAAAAAATTATAATAATTGTAATATGAATTTCACACAGATACGATAAGAATATAAAATCGATTCATCATTTTGTCTTTTACATATCTACCAAAGAATTTAGCCCCGAAGGAAGTTATCGCAATCTGCATTTATTAAAATCGTCTAAAAACCTATCGATCCGAATTTATAAAAGTCGACGCGTGTTTTTATTATTTCTTCATTACAAGTTCTACAAGGAAATGCTCTATTTCGGTTACACACAAATTGAATTCGTTTTTCAACTAACAGTCTCTGAATAATTTATAGAAATATTCGATAATAATTGAGGACGAGTATCGAATGTTTTAACGTTGGAAATTCTAGGGCTCGAAGGCAACTTTCATTTTTTTCCTCCGTTTCTTGTTCGTTTCTTCGACCATACCGGGATAAGGTTTTTGGTCTGTGCAAGGGGCAACGGGTGGGGGGGAGTTCAGGAGGCGGTGTAGCTGTTGAACAGTGGCAGCAAGCACGCGAGAACCCAGCGGAGGAGGGGGGTAGAAGGGGGATGTAAGGGGTAAACGCTTAAAAGGCCTTCCAACGCCTTTCCGACACGCAGTTCGTAAAAGAGGGCCAGTAGTGAGAAACCCCCGGTACCAGAACATACCTCTCTGGACACGAAACAAAAAAATCAAAAAGAACCTCGAGGAATTCGAGTAAAAATCTAGCGAAGTTAAGGAATTTTTACAAAAACGAAAAGTGCATTTTTTTGGAAATTAATTTTGGGTGTCGCGAAAAACAAAATTGAGCTTATGATTTCGTGAATTATTCGATAGATTGAACGCGTGGTGAACAGTGTACGATTTCTTTATAGCGGATTTAACGAAATTTTTCGTCGAAAAAAACGTCTCGGTTGGGTTTTTTTTTGTTTTGAGTGAAAAAAAAAGCGAAACGATGATTCCTCTAGCCCTATCGATATACGTGCTAGCTTTGTTAATGACGCCGTTATCAACGAGCGCTCTTACAACTTTCGGCAAAACGAATCCTCAGACGCAAAATCAGCCGGCACCTCCACCAACTCGGGGTGAGCAAAAAAATAACAAAACAAAAAATAAACACAAACAAACATCGCCTATTTTTTATCAGAAAATTGTCATCGCCATCGCGATTTTATATATTTAGCGTGTACACAAATCGTTTCTCAAAAAGGCAAAGCGTCATTGCCAGAATCGACCGAGAATAAAAAAGAAATCACCAAACCGTTCTCCGAAAATGTCACCGTGACAAAGAAATTTTCAACCCTCGGCTGCCTATAATTTGCAGTAAACAAAAATCGATAGAAAAATTACCGAGTCGATATAAGTAGGAAAATAAATAGCGGATCTCGAAAAGCTTACAACTCTTGCGCGAGTTCGAAATCATCGTGGGACGTTCTACGGCGAAGAGGTGGTAGAGAAACCGCGAAATGGGAAAAAAAAAACGTACCAACCCCTAATGACGACTCAACGAGCGGTCACGCGGTACGTGAGCCGAGTTCGTGGCTTGTAACGATACGTATTAACTCATTTCAACACCGAGAAAAGTGCTCATTGTGTTCTCATTGCCACGTCGTAAAAGGCACATCCAGGGGTATTTCTTTCATACGACCAGACCGTGAACGTATCTTGCGAGGTAATCTCGAGGCTCGGGTGTCAAGGTCGAGAGTGGCGTTATACCGAAGCATGCTAATGTGTCTTACCCGGACACTTGCAGGGTCGAAGCTTATAATAATAAAGGAAGAAAGAAAGAAAGTAAGAAATAAAGAAAGAAAGGAGAAGCAGAAAACCAGGTCGGACGAGTTAACGGATATTTGAAACTCGAGGGTTGGAAAATGCGCATTTGTTCTTTTTTTTTATCGTTTCACCCCTTTGCAACAGTTCGATCTATATTTCGAAATAAAGATGAGTGCGACGCGAGGTTCGATTTCGAAGACTGTAGTGCCCCCTTGAAAATTGAACCCTCCGCTACTCGCTATCACTGTACATCACGTCCATTAATTGCCTCTCGTGACGACATTCCGAATGCGTCGGTTCATTATTTCAACGATCCTCGACGAATTTCACCCTCGTATACACGATTCTTCCCTCGAGGCACGATACACGAATTATTAATATTTGATATACGTAATTTTTCCACGGCGTATTCGATTACAGTTGGAAATGCTCGGGATTGCAAAACGGACACCGATTGCAATGCGATTCAGAATACGACTTGTTTACCCGATCGACTGAGGGACGAGAAGACACGGTGTCTCTGCGGCGATTATACGGCTCCGATCAATGGGAGGTGTGACAACAAAGGAAAGGGTAAATAATTTAATTCACAAAGTTCTGGACAGTGAGATTGTTTTTGCTTAGATTTTGTAAGTTTTTTAATATGTAATTTTCTGCAGTCGAGACAAGGAAGTTTAATTATTTCTCGTATTCTAGAATGAAAAGTTTTCGTCAATTCTTAAGGAGTTCAGATTCATTTCGCGTTATTTGGGAATTTTGTTTCAATTTTTATTCCGAGGGTTTCAAGCGAAAGACCGGAAGAAGCGATAATCCATTCGATAGTTAGTTTCGAAACTTGACTAGTTTCCTTTCGTCGAGAATTACCATAGAGTTACGTGCGTAAACGTAATACGATCGTGGAAAGCCGGAAGGTACAAGCTTCGACGTCGCCTATCTATGCAAATTATCCAGGCGTCCTAAATGATAACGTGGTCGCAGTACGCCCTACAATATCAACCCCGGCATTTCTGTAACTTCCTGTATTCGTTCAGTTAATAACTTGGTCGAATTCTCCGTCGTGTGATATTTCTTCTTTTCTAAACTCGACGTCGAAACCGTGGAAATAATTTTCAATTTCGTTCAACACGATAAAGAAAACAAAATAATATATATTTGTGGAATTAACGATTTTTCGATAATTGTTTAACCTGTCGGATGTCTTTTTTCGTTTTTCTTGTTGTTGTTTTATTGTTGTATAAATACTTTAACCACGTGTTCCGGTGCGTGCAGAAAGTGTTGCGTGATACCGGAGTAAATCGTTCGTTTGCTTCGTGTCAGAGTCTCACGCAATAGGCAACGAATCTTTTGTACGTTCGAGAACATTTTGTTTGATCGAAGCCAAGAATTGGATTATCGCGAGTTTCGTGAGAGGTTGCCAGGCGTTTTACACAGATGTAAATTACAACGAGTTTTCGAACTTTCCTCGTAGCTGTTCACGTGCCATGCAGCGATCACTCGGAGTGTCACGACGGGGCTGAATGCATCGAGAAGACCAACATGGCAGGGGGAAAGCAGTGTTATTGCAAAGAAGGTTACTGGGAGGAGAGATTCAAATGTAACGGTGAGAAGTCGAATAATCAAATTCGCGATAAAGCACGTGGTGAAGTTTAATTGCGAGAAATTTCAATCAATTTCAACTAGTGAAATGTAATATTTCATGGAATTTTGTAAAAAAAAATTGTACCGTGCTAGCGAAACGTTTTAATTGTTAACGATTTATCGTTATCGTCGTGATTCACTTTTTATAATTTTATAGGTGCCGAGACGATCTTCAAACATTCCACGGTTGCGCTGATGACCGTGGCGTTATGCTTCTTGCAGGGGGTTGGTTACTCTCAATAGAAGCTTTCCTAATCCAGGACGTAAATATTCTCGGAAACATTTTCGATATTTGCATATCGACAATTTTTCGAGATTTTACGAGGGGAGAGACTTTCGCGATGAGTCGGACTCTCGAAGTTTCATTTTGTGGAAACATCGTCTAAAAGAAAGGAGTATTTATTATTATTATTGTTTACAGATTTTATTGTCGTATTGATGTGCGAGATTTGAGTTAGTTTGGATCGTTTACGTCGTAACATTGAACCGTCCGATATATTTTAAATTATTTTTCCCTTCGTCGATCCTCGTTTTACGACGTCCGTTGAGAAATTTTGTATCTTTTCGGTAATAAAATATCCCGCTCCTCACGACCATGGACGTTTCTTTTTCTATCGCAGAGGCTGGAATAAACTTTCATCCACTATAACGATGCTGGAACCTTTCACGCTGGTCAATAGATAATTCGATTAGTGCGATGAGTTATGATTTTTTTTTTCATTGTTGAACACCGTGCGGATTCGTATAATTTTCTCATTTTTGTTATCTTTAAAATTTGTACAGCACTACGCCTTGGTGCAATAATTATATAAATGGCGGCTAAAGTTTTAAAATAATTCTTACAAAGCTGTGTAAATCGATCGAAATTAATGAGTGGCGACTTGGGACAAAAAAACAAAACAATGTTTTATCAGCCACTCAGCTTTTTAAAGTAATAATCTCCCATCGATCCAATTTTTGTTTCTGACAATACATTTTGTTGCCGAAAGATTCTTTGCTGATTTGCCAAGCAACTTTTATCGTCTCGATCAGAAGCTATACCCATTTTATTTCATATTTTATTTACTCTTTTTTAAATTCAAGACGTATATTTTTTAACAATGAATGACAAAGTATGAACGAATTTACTGTTTTTGAAAATTATTATAAAGTAATCAGCTCAATATTGTCCAACATTCTAGAAATGTTTTTGTTTTTCCTGAAGCTTTTGGGAATACTAACCGTACGATAATAGCTATAACGCATAAGAAATATAAAAAAATTCAGGTTTAATCTACACTGAAGTCTTGCGCTCCAACATTTTCAATCGTCAGCCTTACTGAGCCAACGTTGCCTTATACGACACCTGAGCGTGGCGTGTTTCACTAGTAACAATAAAATAAACGAAACAAAAATTATCAATAATCCGCTATTTCAGACAAGACCACGTCCGATTTTGAAGTCAATTGTATCACTGGACGCTTCGTTAAAGTAATCGCTAAGAAAAACGTGCTACCATCATCCAGGATAATAAAAATATGCGCTTAGCGCCAATATTTATATACAATATATTCAATGATCGCTTCATAATACAAATATATCATATATTATAAATTTATCGATCTCATAGCGTTATATTTGCATTTTGTAAAGTTTGTATGTTAGAACTTTAGTCTGTCGGTCGTGAATATAGCGTATACTTATATCTGTATATCTTTGGAGAGTATCGTTTAATTCAATGTTTCCTATTGTAAATTACTCGCACTCACCAAATAAATTACCAAATAGTCTCAAATATTCTATTTATTGTTCATGTACAATTTTTTTTCTGAACACGACGCAAGACAGAGATTCACCGACTTTACCACCAAAGGAGAAGGCCGGTGTGTGAAGCGTTTTGAAAACCTCGAAATCTGAAAAAGAAAACAAAGAATAATTGTAAGTTTAACATGATTTATAGATATTTCTTCATGATTGTACGTTTAACATGATTTATAGATAATCTTGAAAATGCTGACCATTTTTAAAATGTATCTTCAACTCGTCTTTTGTCCAATTGCAGGAAGATATCACAAGATAGCCACCTGGCGATAAAATAGCGCTAACGTTTTCTATGTATTTCGTTCGTTGACCTTGAGGATCCTCAGGGTTGAGGCTTATGGCATCGTACGTGCCCTTGTCGTGAATTAGTTTGAAATCCTTTGACAACGAGCTCTTCTCGACGTCGAGAATATCGCAAACCATCAATTTGACACCCTTTGTTTCGAGGTCGCTTTCGTGCAATATTGCCTTAGCGAGATTGATAGCTTTTGGAGAATAATCGACGCCAGTTACGTCGGTGAAACCCTTTTTAACAAGTTCGACGAGAGTCCAGCCATTTCCGCAACCGATATCAATGACTTTATCGGTCTTTGATAAGTCGAGTTCCTCGTTTATGCATCTGAAAGCAGGTGGAACATTATAATTATACATTTTTTTGTTATGCCGGAGAGTATTGCAGTATGGCGGGAAATCTCAGAAAAACAGCGACAACGGAATCGCTCTGCCTAACAAAGTAATTATTCTCGTATGTTTTCTGATAAATCAAAGTTCTCTGGGTAAATTTGTTTACAGTTTTTGTTAATAAATAAGTGAATAATAGCATATGAACTTCTAATGGTATCATAGAGAGCCGTAATATTAAATAAAAATGGGATCTCCCAAGTATCGACCGTGTATGTGCGAAATCGTGTATGTGGCGCCATCGGTCGGCACTTACCAGCGTAACTATACATTTATCAGATCATTCCGCTTCGAAATCGTGTATGTGGCGGCATCTGTCGGAGTCTCTGAGAAATGTACAATTACTCGGGTGAGTACCGACAGATGGCGCCACATACACGATTTCGCAGCACGAATCTGCGACAAATGTATAATTACTCTGGTAAGTGCCGATAGATGGCGTCACACACACGATTTCGGAGCAGAAATGCTCTGACAAATGTATAGTTATGCTGGATGAAAACCTATAACCGACGGTGAAATGTTTGCAACGAGATAGTTACCTGACAACTTTACGGGCATTGTGCTGACCAAACCATACTTCGCCAACGTCCCCGTGATCCTTGAAATTGTCAATTTCACGGTCGTACACTTTTTCCCAACTGTAAGAACAATGTAGTGATGAACGTTGATTGTTTACCAACCCTGCCGTGAGGTTAGAAATTTGTGGCAAGATTATTCTATCACTCACTAATCCAATGTACCCAATTCTGATCCGTTCAGTTCTTGCTCCTCGCTCATAATTAATGTCAGATTTTGCTCCAATATTCTCACTCTTCAACGTCTCTTTTAAATAATTCGTAACGAAAATTTAAAAGCAATCTCAGCAGTGCCGAATCCAGTATCGTGAACTTGTGTACTTTCACCTCGCGTGTCTGCAATATCTAACCTTACCTTTCGGTCAACGTAACATAACCCATTCGGCGACTAACGGTATCGACACTTTTTTCGAAACTATCGTGTCATCGAGTGTCATAATACGTGTCGGTAGTACCTGATTAACACCGCGACGTTTTCGATTGTCGTGATACTGGTTCTCAGAAAAACAAAGCGATAAAAATGAGTATCGTTCATTTGACAAATATGCTGTCGTTCGGTGAGTAATACGAATTCCGTGAGAGATTAGAAGAAAAAAAAAACTAAAAAAATCACAACTCATTAACGAAAAATTGTTTCGCCGGGCGTGGGCGGTTTAGGGACGCAATACACGAGAAATTTTCCGATTTTCTTCCGAGCGATGGCAGTCGCGGCACAGCCTAAATACGATGAGAGTGTGAAACCCAAAACTGCTGTATTGATGCTGAATATGGGTGGTCCCTTGACTTCGGACAAAGTTCCTGAATATTTATTACGAATTATGACAGATCGTGATATGATACAGCTACCTGTTCAGAGGTGTTTAGTCGTTTGAATTGAATATTTGAAAAGAAGGCATGTCGTAAAGTCTATTGACACAGAGACTTTTTGCGATTATGTATTTCAGTCGCTTAGGTCCATGGATAGCAAAGCGGCGTGCACCCGATGTAGCAAAGAAATATAATGAGATAGGAGGTGGTTCACCAATTCTCAAATGGACAAATCTTCAGGGCAAGCTGTTATGCGAGAATCTAGACAGGGTTTCACCGGAGACTGCTCCGCACAAGCATTACGTA
Organism: Netelia fuscicornis; assembly: GCA_946811545.1. NCBI lineage: Eukaryota > Metazoa > Arthropoda > Insecta > Hymenoptera > Ichneumonidae > Netelia > Netelia fuscicornis. The sequence continues at coordinate 20,384,267 of OX328011.1, read as the reverse complement.
GCTTTTCGTTACGCAGACCCTTTGACCGAAGAGACGCTGCAGCAGATAGAAGAGTAAGAAGTTTTTCGAGTCATGTTGATCGAGCAGAGAACAAAATTCGGATAGGACGTCTAATTGACATTGTTTTTTATTTTAGAGATGGCCCTGAACACACTGTTATCTTCTCTCAGTACCCACAGTATAGCTGTGCCACTACAGGATCTAGTTTCAATGCTATTTATCATTATTACAAAAACAGGTAATTAGATGCATTGGTCAACCCCTTAACCGCTGATGGCAAATGACTTTGCCATTTCAGACCATCGAAAAAACACGAATCTTTGCCATGGAACATTGTATAACCACGAATTCGGAACATATTTTGTTGACCCACACAACATAATTTGATATATTTTCAGATATTTTGAAGACGGTTCCATCACTCATTTTTTGTCTAACATCAAATAGTCATTTCTATATACCGTTTTTACTTTACTTTTGAAATTCTTTGCCATAAGAAATATGTCTTGTCATTTTTCCTAGTCAGTCAATTACTTATTTAAAAAATTGGTACTAAGGGGTTTGGTGAGTCGCTAATTACCACTTCAAGTATCAAAACATCGAAACGGCGGATCGAATATGGCAGTTAAGACTCTTAAAACTATTCCTATCTGCACAAGAATTCATTTGTTCGAGTGGCTGATGAATAGGAATTTCGGGGATCAGATGAAGGATTGGCTCTTGAGTACGTATTTTTAAAATAATTGGTTGATAAAATAAAATTTAACTCATTTTACCTTTTTTGGCGGCCATATTCGGTCTGCCATTTTGAATTATGATTTGCAAACACGAAATTCTTAATCAAGGCTCTGAAAAAAACCTATGGTCTAAGTTTCATGAATTTTGATAGACTTTTCTTTGCTGGCGGTGAAGGCATCTTTTCGAAAATTTGTCCGGCGGTTAAGGGTTTATGGACAATATCTAAAGATTCATCTTCTTCACTGAAGGGCTTATGTCCGTTTACAGACAAATGCCAAAAAACATGAAATGGAGTGTGATAGATAGGTGGTCGACGCATCCTCTTTTAGTTAAAACAATTGCTAAAAGGATTGAGGAAGAGTTGAAACATTTTCCCGAAGACAAGAGGGACGAGGTCTTACTGATGTTTTCAGCGCATTCATTACCACTGAAGGTCAAGATAACATTATTAAATCAACTTTGGTAATTATTCTCGTTTTCTAGCTAATAATTCTTCGTTTGCTAGGTAGGCCGTGAACAGAGGGGATTCATATCCGTCTGAAGTAGGGGCTACTGTTAATTCGGTCATGCAGGAGCTTAATTACAAGAATCCATACAGCTTAGTATGGCAATCGAAGGTACTCACACGCATATAATATATTCCCTTTCTTTTTTTCCTTACAATCCCATTATGGCACGATTCGAGGAATCAAGAATAAGCGTTTATCAGAGAATAGAGCGATTTCGAAACAACATACCAATTGGATGACCTTGAATCCACTTCGCTTCAATTAATATGCCTCGTATATGAACGGGCACTTCTCGATTATCTTTTCAGTTGCCAGATTTCTGGCACATCTATACACATATATTCTGTACTATTGTCGTCTCCAATTGCGATTGTTGTTTATAAAAGAAATTTATGATGCTATAGGTCGGACCATTACCTTGGCTAGCGCCATTTACCGACGAGGCTATCAAGGACTACGTTAAAGCCGGTAAAAAACATTTCATTCTTGTGCCAGTCGCATTCGTCAATGAGCATATCGAAACTCTTCATGAGATGGATATTGAATATTGCCACGATTTGGGGAAGGAGGTAAAGACACGCACTATTATTGCATTCAAAGACGATGATAACAAAGGAATAGGTTTAACTCTGGATTGGATTGTTATTATTTTTTATTTGTTATTTTTTTCTTTTAGTTGGGCATTGAGAATATTAGGAGAGCGGCCGCACCGAACGATCATCCGATATTCATCGACGCGCTAACCGACATCGTTAATACGCACTTGAAATCTAAACGTCCGATAAGTCCAAAATTCTTGACGAGATGCCCTCATTGCGTGAACGTTAATTGTGGTTTTAGTAAAACTTGGTTCTCCAAAATCTGTAAAGTCTGAGAATTCAAAGGATACTATTTGATGCGCACCAGCGCAAGTTTCTAGTAATAGGAATTTTGTAATTAATACAGAAACAAATATCTACGTTTATGTACCTAGTGGTATCATTACTCTTTGATATATCTCTGTACATGACTGGGAGTGGAAACGGTTCAGCGATAAAGTTACATTTCGTGGGTGAAATTCTGTTTTGTAGCCCTTATTGTACATCCATTTTTGGCCTTTAAGGTAGTATTTGCATTATATGAATGAGATTTCGTATCGTCGTACGAATAAACTACAGGAATTTTGAATCGTTTCTTTTTAACTTTTCTAATTACCGTAGATACAGTATTTCTAGTTTCCATCTTTCCACGTTTTCGGATATTAAAAGCTTTCGATATAAAAATTCGTAAATTGACTGTAATGTTATCCCTAAATAATGTACAGCATACACCTTAATACGCTTTTTCACTTTCTCAATTGGATACTGGCTGTGTTATTCGCATATCTCCTCTTGCCGACGCGTCTTCGTCTTGCATTCTCTCTGTGCATTTCAAAGCACGGATCTTATAAACGAGCTCAGCCCGTAATATGTCAACTCAACTGACCTCAGATTTGCATTCTTAAAGCGTTATTATGATAGAACTCGTGAACGCCGTCTCGTTTAATTTCGCGGATGATATAAATAATATATTGTCAAACCGTAATTCCATTACGTTGTTTAATTTATTTATGTTGACTCTAAACTTATTGTAATCAATGTCTGAGATAGGTCGAATTATAAAACATCATCGCCTATTATAAATATACAGTCAAACCTGGGTGAGCGAGAACTGGATAAGCGAAAAAACTCTACATGTGAGAGTAATTGCCAGGTCCCGTCATTTTAGCCCTCGAAAACCTCTATGAGTGAGGAATAGAAACCTATATGAGAGAGTCGTTTTTCATGCCTGAACCTCTATAACTGAGACTGACACGTGCCCTATACCTCTATAAGCGAGAATCGAGCATATTTACTATCTGTTACAATGTGTTTTGTTTTCCGCGAAATTCGTACCAATTTCATGGAATACAAAACAAATCGGAAAGACAGGTATAAGCTCGACATGGGTAGGCTGAGGCAAGAGGCTGTAAATGCACTGAAGACGCTCCATCGGTTTTTTGAATTTTCGGCGGTTGTTGATAAAATAATTTTCGATGAACTTTATGAAATTGAAAAACACGTACAAAATACGAAAACAGAAATACAAAAAAAAAATTAACGGATTTCTTTAAGTATCAGTAGTATACTTATTAATAATTAGTATAACAATATATATGTAATTGTTTTGTTTTTATGAAGAAGTATCTCTGCCAACTTCGTATAAAAAATGTATATACTACATATCTATCACTGTTCTTTGCATTTGTGTACACCTCTGTAAGCGAGAAAACCCGCTCCTGCACCTCTATAAGTGAGAAACTCGGTTAAGTGAAAAAGATCCATAAGCGAGAAAAAGATTCCGGCTCCTTGAACTCTCGCTCATCCAGGTTCGACTGTATACAGAAGGACGATAAAGTTATATTTGTGGCAACAATGCAGGATTCGAGTTGCTAATTATGAGTCTCTCGGTACGTTAATAACGCACGTCACGAAGGTGTCAGGACCATTGGGATTTGCATAAGTTAAAGCTTAGGATTGTATAATTTCGGGACGGTTCCTCTTAATGCATTTCATCCTCGTTCATTTTTTATTTATCCCTCCTGTTCTCTAATATGTTGTATGTTACTAAGTGGATTGTAGGATCACGATATGGGTTGAAAAATCAATAACTTATGAGAATTCCAGTTCTATACGAGGCAGCCCCAGAACGTACCTTAAGGGAGGGTGTGCTCCGATACGAAGGCGTCAAGCACCTGAGCTGGACGACCCCCAAATATATACATATATCATATGCGCATGTATATATATATAGATGGCAGATTACTATGGGTTAATTCGGATCTTACCCTTTCATAAGATAATTTTCAGTATTGCCCGCGATGGATAAGTTCAACCCCTCATAAATTAATGATTTTCTCATAAATCTCAAAGCGGACCTTCAATTAATTGATAAGTAGTTAACTTACATAACCTATCTGACTTCTAATTAATTCACAGTAGTCTTAACCTTACAATTAAAGGAAAACAGGAATTTCAAATAAGATATGAGGGAAATACATATTGTTTTATTTACGCATCATGATAGCGCATGCGCGACTGTCCGTCTACTATAGTAGCCGAGACTACGGCCAGTGACGTTCGAAGATGGTGTCCCATAATATTGCTGCTGGAATATATACATCGAGGAAAATAAAATTCGGTTCGCCTTTAATTGTTTCGGGTTAAAAGATTTAGCTGCTCGCAGGTTGTATCTAGGTCTACTCATTTAGTTCTCGCCCAGTATATCGGCTCACCGAGATGACAACAATTGAATTCGCGTCGATTGCGCGACGACCGTCGCGCCATATACATTTATACGCGTATATAGTAATAACTATACGTAACGCATAACAATAAGCAGATACTCGCCTTTACACGCCTCGTAGACCGGAACGACGATAAGACAAGTACAATAAAAGCAATGAAAAAAAAAAAAAAACCCAACAACGCTCGTAACGATGTAACGCCAACGCGTAATTTTTTCGTCGGTCGATTCAAAAGTACGAATCAAGCAAATCATCTAATCGGAATGTTCAAGACAGTGTGAAAATAATACGCGAATTCGCGTTGTATCAAAATGAAAGCAATAAATCGATTCGCGCGGTGTCCAAATAACGTGTCGTTTGTTGTTGTTTGATGTGCGCAGAAGCATACGGGCCTCGGTTGGCGAGGCTGCGGCCCTGCGTGACGCGACTGGGAGCATATAACCTCGGAACGCCACTCTCGGCGCTCAGTGCGTGTCATGCTTTCGGGGAACGCGGATCTGTGATGGCGGCACGAGTGCGGTTGAAGATGCAATGCGGCACTGTTCCGTTAATGCCAATTGTTGTTGTTTTCGTTTTTGTGTGCGGTGTGGACGTTGTGAGTGCTATGTTTGAACATCGTCACTGCAGCCATCAGCATCCACGAGTTCACGAGGTAAATTCCCAATGCGATCTTATTTTATCCTATTTTTTTTATTGAAAATAATATTATTCGAGAATTGGTATTCGATCGTAGATTCGCGTATACAACGTGTAATATGCTCGATCACGTTGACACATCCGAAAGAAGGATGATTCCTGTTCCAATATTTTGTAGCTACGTGTATTATTGTCTTCGTGTTTCGCTTTCTGTCCCACGTTATTCTCTCGCTCTTTCGATCGTCCCTTTCGCAACCCCTCTGTCTCTCGCGTCTGTCTGGCAGTCGCGCCGGTATGTCTCGTGCCACGAGGTCCTTTTGTCGTTGTGTTCTAGAAAAGCCTGCATTAATACCTTTAAATTTCCGAACGAACTTTATTTTATCCTCGTTCGGAAAATAGATCTGAATTATTTTAGCTACGTTTACGTCTCGTTCTTGCACACAATACGTGTCTCTCGCCGCCATTTAACGAAAAATGTCATTGGCACACGATTCGAAGGTTAGGAATTCGCGAAGTGACGTTTTTTTTTTTTTCGTTTTCGATAAACGTAAAGAAAAGCGTTAATGCTTGAGATAATGATGATGCGTGAGACAGTATTTTAAGACCTTTTAACGCTCTATTCGCGCGCAAATATAAATCCGGTATATCACGAGGTCAATCTCAGCTATACGTATATATCGTTCGAACACAAGAGAGCATCACTTTCACGAGGCAATCGACGCGAGTTATATTCACTGTTCTAACGTTTCGTTCGCGATCTCTCTCTCTCCTCTCCCCCAACCCTCAACGTGTACGACACAGTGAAAGTTCCAGAGATACGAAATTCGTCGTCGTGTCGTCGTCTCCCGACCGCACAACCCGCCAAAAAGTTGTCTTTTTTTGACACTTGAGCGCGGGAGCACGTGTCGCTTCGCGCGTATATAAACTCGTCACGTGCTACTTGCGTCTGTTTCACCTTCGTGATTTATGCGCTCACTTTTTTTTCTACGAAGTCAACACGGATTTTCCGATTGATCTGACATTAATTATATTTCATCAATTTCTTATTCAATGATTTTCATCGCTAAAATTGTTATCTCGAAATAGACAGAAATTTTTTTTTTTTTTGGTGTCCATTTTTTTTGGACTTAAATTGTGGCATCTGTGTGTTTTTTTTTTTCAAGGTAATAAATATTATTGATATCGTTGTAAAATCTGTGAATGTAGGTATGTAGTGGATCGTGGAAGGTCGAGTTTTAATATTTCAGTAAAAAGATCCAATACATAAAAGTAAAGATTTAATGATCGGTTTAATACAGTGTATTACTCGGTAGTTCGCTGATTACTGAAGTCCACAATTAGTGCGTAGGCTGATTGCGACCTAGTAGAGTGGGGGTGATCGGCCTCACGACAAATGTCGATCGGTATCGTTCACACCGACGCAAAGTGCGTTATATTTGAAATTGACTTAAGCGAAAGTGAGCGCTGAGGCGCCACAGGTATACGGTTTTAATGGAAATTTTTATTTCGTTTAATCGATTTAATTGGCTTGTGAAAAATTACTCAATTTTTATCAGAGAAGTGTCGTAGCAGCTTAATGTTGAAAAACTATTGAAAGTCGATTTTCAGGCGGAGACAGGAACTGCAAAGTTGTATCGTAATTTTAAAATGCGATAAAATTAATGTTCTTAAGGCAGGACCACAGTGTTGTGACGGTCAGAAAAATAAGCATTTTTTCATGAATTTTTTAAATTAATTCAATTGTTTTCTCTGGTGCTGAATTAAAGATATGGTATTCTACATACATTAAAGTGGATTTGAATCAATTTTTAATGAAACACAAAAATAATAATAATAATTGAAGTGCAATAAATCTGCCTCGAAACGACTTTTTCAAGTTGTAAAATTGTTACGCGATATTTATTGCAATTGTAATAGCTATGGTCGATCATAGTCGTTTCTGTTTCGAAGAAGATTATTCCTTGAATAAAAATATTTCACGTGAAAATAATACTTTTTATTTCGTAACGTGGCTATATTTCGAAAAATTAACAAGATCACAAATGGCTATGCTAAAAGATAGCTCTTAAAATTAGTAAAAATTTCGTACACAAATTTTACATATCCGTCTATTGTTACTCGAGTTATCATGCGCACTAGTTCGAAAAATGTGTTTTCGAGGAAAATTTATTGTACTTCAACTATTGTTTTTTTTTCTATAAAAATTTACTTGAACTTACTTTAATGTATGTGGAATAACATATCTTTAATCGAGCCTAAACAAATCATTAAGAGATTTTAAAAAAATTATAAAACAAAACTTATTTTTCTGGCTGTCGCATCCTTGTCCTGCCTTAAGGACGTTGGACATATTGCAGCGTCAAAAAATGCATTTAAACATTGTTCCTTAAACTACATGTCTTTCTTGATATGTGGTTCAAATTTCATGAAATTCTGAGCAGTGGAAGTATGTTAAATAATTTCTTTAAGTTAGCATTTCAATTCATTACAAATTCAAACTTTTTCAGAAAATCCTCGTCTCCTGAAAAGTTATGTTTTTTCACCTGTAATGTCCCTTTTCTCGAAACCTCCTCATCGTATAGGCATATTTTTTTTGACGTAACCAGTACATCCAAACGAAACGTGTGTCGAGCCATTTTTTTGAAAAAACGATTCAGACACGTGAAAAATATATTTGCAGGTAAAAAAATGTGGTAAAAAATTATTACAAAATTTCAAAACGATCTCAAAAAATTCTGAAACAAAATATCGAAAAAATGGTTTGACACATTGTTTATAACACTTTAATATATACGCACAACAAAAATGGTCAGAATCGGACGTACGGTTCCTGAGAAAAGGGACATTGAAAATAGGCATTTTTTCGAACCAATGTTTTTTGAGTTTCAACTTGTCCCAAAAATTGTCCATTTCGAATATCCTCAAAAATCCTACATAGAATTATCAATAAAGTCTTTCTAAACAAATCTAAAAAAAATCATCGAGGAATGTTGAATAGTTTTGAAGAAATGTCAATTTAAAGCAAAGAAGATCAGATCGGGGCTTCCGAATATGTGGAACCTCCTTAAGTTTGTGAGTTCCACGTGCTCATTACTTTCCTCGGTAAGATCGATTCTACAGATTCGAAAGATTAGAACCATGGAATGTTATGGGATTCTGGTACTATTAGGATTGTCAAACATAAGCAACATTACAAACTTTTTGAAATACACAAGCTTTGGCTACATATTTTGGAAGTCTACACATGTGCCCACACGTTTGTGTTGAAAGCATAGAATACGAGCGTTTGTAGTAAATGTCTGTGTAGATGTTCCAAGAATTCATCGACAAATTCTCCGTTCACTGACCCTATTCCCCCAGCATCGATTTAGGTGCAGAGTAGAGGTTAAGGTCATCGAAACGAACGAAGCAAATTCTAAAATTGTAAATCGTAGGTCGAATATCAAAATTACTATCCCATCGATAGAATTTTTATGTCACTGTTTCTAGTAAAAATCTTAGCATACAACTTTTTCTAAACAAATATTTAAAATATTGTAATTCGAATTCAAAATTCGTCAAACATTAATCATATTTATGCATATATATGCATATTTAATCATATTTATAAATATATTTTGGGAATTTTTAATTTGTCAGTTCGAAGATATTAAAATATATACAAAAATGTAAAATTAATAATCGATATTAAAAATTCCTCAGTTGGTACGAAATATCGTTTCTAAATTCTACGAAAAGTATCGATCAAAACCGTCCAGTTTGCGAAAATATTATATCTATTCCGCGATCCGAAACAAGTATTACACATTTCTCGAATTCCTTGAAACACAGTTGGGTCGGTTTGTCAGAATTCTTTGTATTTTGTATACGGCATATCGCAATCGCGACGAAATGTATATATCGTGGGTGAGAACACGACCGTGTGTATGTAATACAAATAGATATTCATATTTCGATAGCTATAAGAGACATACGTACGAGCAGAACTCGGCGCGTCCGTTAAGTGGCAATTAGCGAATCGCAATTAGCGTTTATACGAAGGGTAAGCACTCCCGCGTGCTGGTATACCGGTTTCAATTGCCAGACATTTACGGTTGAAAACCGTAGCCAACGTGCTCGCTCGTGCAAAGTTGTAATCCTATATACGTAGGTACGGACATCCGGATAGATTTATAATTTGCGTTTTGTACCTATCTACTATGTACGTATACGCGCCACGCAAATAACCATTAATATATAAATATATGTAAATATAAAATAAAACAATCTCAAAACCGCCCGCATCCCGAATCTTTCTTTTTTCTCAAATTCTTATTTTATTCGCAGGAAAATTTTGATTTTTTTAGGTATTTTATTTCGGAATTCCTTCGTTTAAGAATTCCTCCTAAGAATCTATATAGAAACGGTGGGAACTGATTTACGAGACATACCTTCATTTGTTAGTAAATATTTTCTCGTTATACAGGTATGAGTGGGCAGAAGAAGATAATTGGTATACTTCAACGATCGAATAGTACGTATTAATCGTACGTACCTTGCTGTTTCCAGTAAATGTGCAATTTCTGGAAACCCAGGTGGAAATTAAATGAAAAGACGATATTATTGGTAACGACAGGTAAACAAACAGAGAGGGAGAGAGAAATAGAGAGAGAGAGAGAGCACGCAGATATGTTTCAACTAACCAATCACTGCACGAAACATACACGTGCATAAGCGATACACGACGTTTGCGTATATATATAAATATATGTATTTTATACGAATGTAGCAGTACCTGGGAACTCCGGACTATCAACGAACCGGCTCTCCTACGCATATCGAGCTATTCTCGTTTCACATGGACCTTTGCCAAAGGGTCCATGCTCTCTGCTACCGCTTTTATCGTCGGTATTGTAAGTGCTTTGTGCAGTTGTGGATTCATGCAACAACGATAGATCCGCATATGTTGAGAATGTTCACGTGAAGTGTGCAATGTGGTCTGGGACCGAATGATGTGTATATAATGAAAAATATCTCGCCTCTACGTCGTAGGATCTCTTTGGTTCGTGTAGGTAATAATAATAATAATAATAATAATAATGACAACAACAGCAACAACAACAACAACAACAGCAACAACAACAACAATAATAGTAATAGTAATACGAGACAAATAACATCATATCCGTAGTAATAGAATATAGATGAACGTGTGTCTTGGTTGGGAGAGTCCTGACACATGTTCAGCAACCGTTACAAACCGCAAAAGTACAATAATGATAATAATAATCATAATATTATTAGTTCTCCCAAGAAAAAAGCTCGCATGCGTTTCTCGGCATCTTGAAATTGTATCAAAAAATAAAAATAATAGAATGCCCGTTACATCCTTCTTTGGGAAGGCTGTATCTATAAGAGACTGTTTGCACACTTCCCTACGTTGCTCTTAGAGCTCTTCGCGTGTCTTGGATGTACACGATACCCAATTTGTACCGACGTACGTTGCACCTTTGAGATTAATGAAATGGAAATGAAATAATGCGGTGTTGCTGAGAGGAGACGGGAACATTTTGAAACTATTACATAGCTGGAGAAAAACGGGATATGCGAGAATACATTTGCTGAAGATTGTAAGAGCAAACTAGAGGCAGAGGTGGTGCAAAGATGAAGTATATAGAGGGTGTTGAGCAACTGTCAGAATACAGGAAAATATCTAGATATTTTTTGTGTCTGTACAAAGAAAACAGTTTTTATTAAATTAATCTGCGATTTAAATTGCTTGAGATATTTAATTCGCTAAGTTTGAAAGTTTAAGCTATAAGGTAACAATCTAATCGCACTTTCTATTGATAAATGCCAGAGTTGCGGGTTCGATTCCTGCTCGGGACTTTTATTTTTATGGATCGTTTTTTTTGTAGTTCTTGACGAAATATGTATTAATAAATGAACGATCCATCGTTCGTAAAGGTAAGGTAAGACAAATTAATATTTTTTTATCAGTCAAATCCTTCGTAGGTATGTATTATTTAAACTTTCAAACTTTACCAATTAATTATCCGACTAATTTTCATCGTAGGACGTTTTTTTAAAAAATCATTTTGTTTGTACTGACAACAATTATCTAATGTAAGTATTTTTCGTAGATAGATAGTTTCCCAACACCCTGTATATTCGAATTTTCCGAGAACATATGTGTGCGCGTGTAAGGGCGGAGAAAAACTTAATAGGTCCTGGCGAATAAAAATGGCACATACGTTTCGCCTCCCAGGGCTGTTTTCACCAGACGTTTGCACCGACTAGGCCGACAGTATCTTGCCCCTGAATTGGTGCTCGTGTATAAGTCCCGAAAGGGAGGGAAATTTTACGAGCGAGAAAACAACGATTCCCCTACGTACGTGCGTATAAATAATACGGGGATGAAAGTGAACGCACCTAATTGTAAGTACAATCGCACCTATAATCAAGTCGCTAATCGCATATCCGTTTTACTGTAGCGTTCGTGAAATTTCGTGTTACAGTCCACTCATTTCATCGAGCGTCGAATTAAAGTAATACTTTTGATTCATTCAATTAATCGATCAAAATACAATGAAAATTCATCGGACCGTTGATTTGCCAACTGAGAATCTAATATGCGCGCTAGTCATCGTGTAATATCTTATATAATGAGTATTCGCAGTCGCAAGAGAGACTAACGAGAAGAAAAACGCTATTTCGATCACGTTGTCCCGGTGGGTATCTATCGAAGGGCGCATGGGAAGCAGGTCATTGTACGCAACTAGAGAGGAAGAGAACTATGGTTAGTTTCGATCGTATAATCGAGTTTCTCGACATACCGTGCGTGCTAACTCCGTCGCAATAATGGTGCAAGCGATGAACTAGGTCTCCCCGTGGAATACGCAAATGAATCAGGACGATACGGAGAACAACGCGTATATCATATTCCGAATTAGTGCAGTAAGTATTCGAGTGGATCGTAGAAGGGAATTGGAGAAGCACGATTATCGTGCGCGCCAATGTTAGATCCCCAAAGGTTTCGCGGATGCAGAAATAGATTCTCAACAATCTCCGTAATAAATTTCCATCTTAGAAAACATGATTCATGATTAATCACAAGATCCCCAAAACATTGGTCATAAAACTAAATAAAAGTTCAATTTTCGATAAAAAAAATAACCCCTCGCTATTTTTATTTCCCATCTGTGCTACGCTAAATGAACATTTACCGATAAAATCTGTACCCAAAGATTGGATACTTGCGAAACTAAAACGTCAATAGCATAAAGAACACTTGGATCGATTTAATTAATCGAACAAATTTCAATTTCCAATGAAAATAATCGAGAACGGTAACTTTTCTTCGATTCGTTTTAAATTGTAAATTGTTCTTAAATTTCCGAATGGCAGGTACGAGAGAAATAAAAATATAATCTCGGGAAAAAGCGCGAGCAAAGCTTCGAAGCCGCTCTTCTTGGATCGTGGGCGATCGGTTGCGTTTGTATTCGGAACGAAAGAGCCCCAGGAGGCGAACGTGTACACACATCGTGGTCGAAACCCGCCTCCCCCGCGGTTCCCTCCTCCATTCCTCCCTCTCTGTCTTACCAACGACGTCGCAGAATCTACCACCCCGAGCAATTCTGCAGCGGTACGCTTGAGTACACATACACATATATCTATCTAGGTAGGGGTATATACCACGGGACACACAAAACCCGGTAAACCGTTTGGCGGGTGGCCAATAAGCGTCGCATAATTCATTTGAAAGTTTTCTGTCTCTCTTTTTATATACCTTGGTCATCCTTTTATAGTGCTTATATTCTTATATACCCTTTTTCATGCGCTCTATATATCTCGCTCAGGGTACAAAAAGAGAGAAAACAAAAGTATAAAGCATTTCTTCTGTAAAAATATAAGCTCGCTCGAGTGCTGGGTTATAAATGATCGTTGCTTTCGCGAGCTTGCGTAATGAACTTTGAAAATACAACGCAACATTTTAGATACGCTTTTTGGTCGTCCATCTTTGTATTCGTACTTATTATGTACGTGATAACGACATGCTCGAAGACTTTGAAGATTCGAACGCATCCGCTTGCACATGGAATGTCTTGGAACTTTTTTAGGAGCCACCCACTCAGTTCGACTTCTTCTCTTCCTGTACGATAGAATAATTCGTTTGAGAATTATTTGTTATTATTGACGCGAGGGACGAAATTCTTCGTATCGTTACGACCTTTTAGTACAAATATATTTTTATCTACATTGTACGAGTCAAATATTGGCACAAAATGAAATATGGCATCATTTTTGCCAAGATTTTATTATTCTCATTTCATCATTGCGATTAATTTGTAATCGGAACAATAAACTGTACAAAATGTTACGATAGAGAATGACACGATTTATGTTTATATAAATGCTTCTTAGGATCGTTGTAACTTTAATTTTTTGTAAATTCCGCGATAAAAGATAAGAAATATTGTCGCGACGATTTTGCCTTTCGTTTGAATCGTTGAATTTATTTATTTATTTATATTATGAGATCTTATTAGTTTTATTATAAAATTTTATTATTTTCGTTTCATCATTGCGATAAATTTGTAATCGGTGCAATGAACTATAAAAATGTTACAATAAAGAATGTTAAGATTTAGGTTTGTATAAATTCTCCGTAGAATCGTTGTAAATTCAATTAAAAAAAAAATGTCCCGATAAAAGGGAAGAAATATCATCGCGACGATATTTCCTTTCGTTTGAATCGTTGAATTTATTTATTTATGTAACGAAACGATTCGTACTCGGGGAGCGTACGAACGTGGATAAGAATGCGGTAAAAGCAAAAAAGCCTCGATCTCTCGATTCTGCACAGTACCGGTGCGCACTACGTTTGATATAAATATTTGATCGCTCGTGCTGTTGTCGGTCGTTGTTGATGCTCTACCGGGGACATTATACAGTTTGATCGTTCCACAACAGAATGTTCTATATAGCAGCATCATCGAGTCTCAGATGTTGTCACTTAGGGTTGGTACTCGGCTGTTCATACTTGATATATAAAGCTGGAGTGGACCAACACAAAGATCACCGAGGAATTCCTCGTTCTTGCTATATTTCCCAGTCGATGCATTAATTATACGTATGAACCGGATATAATACGCTCGCTTACGTTTACTGACAAACAGTCCACGATAGACCACGTTTTAATTTATACGTCGACATGAATCGAGCTGATGGAAGTTTGTGGGAAAACAAGTTTGCCACAAAAGTTGTATGATTTTGTAGGAGGACACGATGGTCGTATTGAAAATTTCTTTTCCATAGAAGAGGTGAAATCAGACGAAGGATATCATAGTTTTTTTTTGAAAGAAGTATCTTACTTTTTTTTGTTGTATAGTCGGCGAGATCAAGACGAATACAATGAAAATAAAGAAATGTTTCTAATCTCAAAATCAATGAAGTTATGATACTTTGATTTTTTTTTTTTGGAAAATAGGGAAACTACAGGAAAGTATCCATCGACAGCGAAAAATAAGGGATGGTGCAAACAATCAAACGTAAAAACAATATCGCATTTGCAATGTTCTATTAAAATTTCCATCAGCATATATTTTTATCCACTACACGAAATTATCATTAAAGCTTCAGTCGGTATTGATTTCAGTTCCACGAGAAAAGTATTCAATATATTTTGAAATCTGAAGTGCCTTTGAAATCTTGGAAGCTCTTAGAAGATTAAACATTGTTCATACCAAAAACGCTACTCTAATCACGCTACGCTACGCTAATCATGAAATAATCATAAAATCAGAGGGAAATATTAAACTAAACTTGTACACGTTATAACCGTTCTTATTTTATACATATTTATGAAATACATAAATATGTGCGAGGTCGTTGATATATTTGTGTTTACGATTGTCCCGAAGTTCTTATAATATTCATGATATATGGAAAATCATTAAAATAATCATGAAATAATCATAAAATCAAAGGGAAATATTAAATTAAACTTGCACACGTTATAACCGGACTTATTTTATCCATATCTATGAAATACGTAAATATGTGCAAAATCGTTGATATATTTGTGTTTACGGTTGTAATAGAGGGACGGTGAAACGAAAAGCAAGTCAGCAAAGATCGACCGCGCTGAGGTACGAAGAGAAAGGGAATACATGCTAAATATTCGATCGCAACCCTGGGATATATTATACAAACGAGACGTTATCACAAACGAGGTGTGTCTACGGTAGGGTAGCAGGTGCTACCACGATTCTTCGTTTTATTCGTACATATGTATTACACATATGTAACAGAACGACTATGTATTTACTCGTATATCCGTTAATGCTACGCTCCGGCAGTAAGGTGGACGACCGGCCGGTGCAAAGGGGAAAATTTAATGAATTTTCTTTATGGCTTCTCGAGGAAAAAAAAGAATCTTGATTGTACAATTAGTCGAGCGCTTTGACTGCGAATTTTCTGACACGATGCAAATAATGGGGATGAAATTTCACTCGGTAACTCTTTCCGGAATTATATGCTGGTTAACAATAAGCTAAATGTCAGTGGAATACTTTGAGCGAATTTTAGGAATCGCACTTTTCAAGAGACTGGAGTGAAACGTTGCATCAAATATTTCGTCACTTGTAGAATCAAATCGCGATTAAATTTCAGTTCACCAGCTAATTTTTAGCATTTGTGCCAATCATGCATAAACGAACCAACTCTCGTGCGATGGTAAACTGACAAAATAAATAAAGTATTTTGTAAAATGAAGTAACGATTAATGATATTATTAATAGCAGACGAAAATATTTTCCTTGTTGAAAAATAGATCGTTACTCCGTTAAAGAAATATAAATATGCGCTGAAAAATCAATTTTCGTTTACTTTCAACAGTCAATTTTACATCGTGCAGTTATAGGTAGGTACTTATCACTTGCCATCGAACTCAAAAATATGGCGTCCATCAGCATGGTTGAAAACGTCAAAAGGTTCGACGAGCAAATGCCGTGGTTACTTTCTGCGTAGATGCACGCATTCGCTTCGCACCAATGTTTTTGCATCGTTATTTTCTGCCAACTTTTCCGAACCATACCTATATTTATGCATATATATATATACACAAATATAGATAAAAATGCGTTAGGTTCGCGAAGTTTATATCATACCGAAGCGACAATTAATTAACTTACTTTCCATCGAGCTCGCATACGTATATGTCGCGGGTCAACTGTTTTTGTACTCGCGCCCGGCACATTTTCCCTCGTGGTCGCGAAATGAAAGGCCCGCCATGGAGTCAATTTGTAAACCGTATACACCGTAGATATATGTATTTTATGCACACGCCCCGAAGGCAATTTAAAAAATATTCGAATAAAAATAGACAACGATATGAAAAACTCATCACCGTCTGCTATGTTGAAGGCGATGATGAACATACCCAGATAACTGCGGTGCATATTGGTCTTGTGAAAAATTGACACGGTACAGTTTGAATATTTTAATCATGCAGGGAATTGCAACTGTTATGACTTTTGATACGCACTTCGAAACGCGAGCGATTCATCGAACGTAAAAGCTTTTTAAAAGTCTGTTATTTCTGGTCACGTTTTTCAAGGTAGTGTTGCTATCGAATAATGTGATACTTTATTAAATTTACGTATATAAGAGTGGTAACATATTCTCTCGATTTTTATTTTGAATCGTTCGTCGTCGAGACAACGATATCTCTTGATTGTTTATAGTCATCGGTTTTATCAATGATTTATATCGGTTTATCTCATCGGCAAGTCAATATATTCTTACATGCCTCTTTCTACCTAATATACGTTATCGAGTGCATCATCGATTTCCTTCTGGATAAATGCTTTTTATATTGGCCAATACATATTTTATTTTCAACCGGTGTCGACGATCGATTTTTCAAAATAATTAAAATAATCCAACCATTTCTATGCGAATTTACGATTAGTATATAAAATACTGTTCATGATTCTATATTGTTATAACCAAAATTAACGTTTATTAATTAGTATCGATTTTGTTTAAATATAAAGCGCTTTTTTTAAATTCATATTCAAATATATAAAGTTTGCCGGAGGATTGGAATTGTCGATAATTGAACGATTCACTACGAAGCTACATAAATTATTAATGGCGAAAGTGCGTCGTTTTATCTCTGACTTCTTCATTACGCTATAAATTGTAAAATTCAACGAAATATGATCGCTCTCCGTAGCGTATCAACGAAATGCTTCTGCTAATTCGTTCGGGGACAATTGGTACGAAAGAATCAGATCCATGAGTTATTTATATACCATAGACCACCAGAATCGGTTATAACACGAAACTCGTAAATTAATCATATTCCGTTTACGGTGATGCATAACGTATAGGTAATAGAGAATGCGTAGGTATAATAAACATTGCAATAAATGGTTTCCGCGCAGATTTCATTACCTCCACGATATTCCCGTCATTTTGTGAATTGACGGATGGCAAAAATTACTTTGGGCGAACCTTTAATTATACCGGAAATATTCATCACGGATCAAATATTGTCGGTTCTGGAATCGACGTTTTGATCATTTTTCAAATTTCATATCTCGCACGAAAACGTTGTTTTGTAATCGTTCTCACAACAAAATGAGATAAGTCTTGTATTGCTTAACGCCTCTTAAAAACGTGTATAAATTCCGTATTTCAAATTACGTGAAATGTTGCTATAAATGTTCGAATTCTTGGGAATATAATTTTTCATCCGAATGGCAGATGAATAAGTTTATATGTAATATGTCCTGCGCATATGTATGCAGCTGCTTTCGATGGAATAGCGCGATAAGTGTATGCCCAAAAAGTATTACACGTATGTTTTGTGTGAGAATAATTTAGCGAACGTCTCGTTCGTTCCTTTGCATAAAACCGGGGGTTCATTAATCATACGGAGGTACGCGAGGTCCATTAATTTATTTTGGCAGCTTGCTTAAGCAAGTTGGCTAGTTCGAACGGAATTAACGAAGATTTCGGATCCAAAATTTTACGGCGTCGATGCAAAGTTGTATCGGTGGACGGATTAAAATTTTATTCCCGTTTTCTTCTCACATTCCAAGTGGACTGTGAGCGTTTGAGTTCATTAAGAAAAGTTGTTGCAAATCGACTAAAGAATAACTTACTCAAAATTCAAATTGATCCTACGTAAAGTTTATTTGTTATATAATAAACAAAACCATGAATTTTTTTTTTCTATAAGGTTTGTTATAAACATTAATCGAAACTTCTTTGATGTCATATAAAAATGTGTGCAAAATTTCAACAGGCCTCGTTGACCAAATAATCGAGATACGCATTGTATAATGTTGCGATATTTAACACGAGCTCTTATGGGGGATTGCGAAAAATGACGATTTTCAAGAATAAATACCGTAATTTTTGAGTCGATAAAGGCCCCTGAAATGCAAATTTTTAGTGAAATTTAACAGAAACGCTGTAACGATAGGACTATCTTAAATAAATCGATTTTTTACTGTGGGAAATTTGATTATAATAAATAATCTCAGAATATATACATCCGAATTTACATGATGATGTGGTGATGCAATCTCAAAGAAATACATAGACAAATATATATATATAAAGCCCTGTTAAACCTTATGAAATTCACCCTGTTTATTGTCTATACCTTTGTCAACGAATTGGACAAAACTTGATGTTGACCCTATTTCACACACATTTCACGTGCTCCCTAATCTCAACTCCAGCTTCGCAGAAATTTCTGATGACTCATTCGCGAGTTCTCGACCAGTACGTTTATATATTGTGTTATTACAGTCGGTTTATCTGTGCGCGTTTATTTCATATACTTGCGTATTTACGGTGTGTGATAATAAAATGCAAATTTGTTGATATTCTCAGAGCTCGAGACTCTGCATGAGAGTTTTCCTGTTACCTCCTCATGGTTGGGAAAATTTCGTGAATGTGATATTAGAGACAAAAGTCTCCCTCTCTCTCTCTCTCTCTCTCTCTCTCTCTGCCGTGGCGCCAGTCGCTCTGGTTCGGCGCGACCATTCGTATGATACTTATATTATATACGCTCCTACATATGTTCTACGTGTGTATTAGTTCATTTCGTCCGTCGGTCTACGCATTTTCTGGCATCTCCTTTATCGCAGCGAGAGAAAATTGCCTGTGACCTTAACCCGCGTGTGTCCGAGTAATAGACGAGTGAGATTCTCGGTAAAAAGTTGTAGTCGGTCTCTGTCCCACCGACTCATCGCAATATCAACGGATAGCCGAGGCGTTATAGCGAACAAGGAATTATGAATTGTTCCGAATCACGTACAAAAGATGTTATTTACTTCCACTGTATATAAGGCGGCGGATTGTCGTTAGTTATTAATTGATAGCCGTAAACCACGGTTTTTAATTTCAATTATTCTCGTTACCCCGAACCAAGCACCAACGACAGAAACCTGCGGTATTGTTATGTACAATTATATTTTGTTAAAAGTATAATTAATGCTTTGCGCTGCATGTCTTCAAAATCTGCACAAACTTCATTATCGGTTCTAGCTAAAAATAATAACAAATGTTTATACCATGGCTGTGGGTAGCTGGTAGATATAGAACGGACCGAAATATCAGGGTGCTGAAATTTACATGTCAGTCTAAGATAAGGGTCCTTTCGTCAGGTGCACAAGATCTAGACCAGTTTATTGTTCACCGACGAGGATAACGTTCGATCCTTCTTCCTGGGAGAACCAACCTCTTGCACGTCGTAAAATAGCGCGTTTTTTTCCATTGGGTGAAGATCGTACAGTAGAGGTACGTTTTTTTCCCTGTATTTTTCCTCCACTAAATGTGGGGCGCGTATAACTTTACGCAGAACTCGCAGTTTCAAGCTGGAATAGAGGGTGTTTCTTTTAAAAAAGCGAGATGCTTTCCGGAAATGCGAAATTCACCAAAATATTTTTTGCAAAATTTATTTTTCATCAGACGCCACGGTGAGAAATGCGTTCAAATGGGTGGCGATCGAGGAGTAATACTCGATTTCCGTGTATTCGAGTTGTATATAAATGCATAAATATAAATGTTCGCTTGAGCTTGAGAAAGGATTATAATTCACCGGAATGCTAGATATCGCCAACTTTGATTAGTAAGTATCGCTAAACCTTGAATAATCGACTTGTTACGATCCTCTATCTTCCATCTCGTTATTGCGACAATAAATGTAACGAGCAACTTTTTAAAGGTCTCGCGAAGACATGCCGAATGAGCCTGAGGCCCTAAATTGAACTAAAATTACGATAGTTCAATTTCTGTAGCCATGTTGAAAATTTGAAAAAGGGAATATTATTTTGTTCCGAAGGTTCCGCAAAAAAAGTGCTTCAGGAGGAACATTTCCCGTACATCACGATAATCGTGATGATTCGATAACTCGAAACTAATGGCCGAAAACCCGCGAAAACCTTTAAATTTAACGTTTTTTCGACTGTTTGCCTATTAATTGTCATGGGAGAGAAAATCAACCTACTTATTCATGTTCGACGGAATATTTCCGATCGACTAAGGATCTCAAAACGTATGGAAAAAGCGAAAAGTTATTCTTAACGCCTAATTTTTAGATCAGTCCTAAAGCCGGGGAGGGGGAGGGGGTTACATTAAAATTTTATCCTCAAATAATTGCAAAAAGCTCCATTCGATCGAAAACTATCCGCTGATGAAAAATATCACCTTGTTTTTTTCGATATCTCAAAATATTTAGGAGAAAAACGCAAAAAACCAATATAACGATTTACTCACTGTACTTGGAATAATGTAGTCTTGCAATACAAATCGTAATCGCCCAATCTTCAACATGGTGCTAGGTTGATGCAGCTGCGTAGATTTTACAATATTGTACAGATTATTAATCTGAAAACATTAATTAGTAAATATTCTTACGTTTTTTTTGATTGGATGTTGCCGCTGGTACTCTCTAAATCCTCTCGCCAACTTTTCAAATCTCTAATTCAATTGAACCAACGTAAACGCAGAGGCACTTGAAAATTCTGTTTTGAGATTTTCGAGAAGCTGGTAAATAAGCAAGAATTTCCTTTTTCATCTTTTTCTTCGGATCTGGTTCTAAATAGAAACTGGAAAACCAAATTGGCAACTTTTACCTGTTCTTTGAGTCTAGAGTGTAACATGGGATAGGCTCCAGTTGGCAAAGCTTGAAAAAACCCGTATCGGGTGGAATTTTAGGGGCATAACCTCGTTCATGCTCGCGTTTGGTGAAAGATCAGCATCGACCTCGGTAAAATGCGCGTTATGTTGAACATCTCATACATACGTATACGTGTATATAGAGAGACATTGATATAAGAAAAACGCTCCCGCGCGTGTCGACGCATTGTATACGCCACGTAATACTAGGGAAGATCCCGTTTTTACGACTCCATAAAAGTAGCTGCTGTGTTTCTTTGCCACCACGTGCTCCTTCCTCTTCGTCCGCACTTTTCACCGCATGGTACTTTCGCTGTTGCCCGATCTGGGTAAAATATTCTTTTCTCCGTAAACTCTTGTCCGCGCACGAATGTACGTTTTACGAATGCATAGGGCGCAAATACACGAAGCGTGTGAGAGAAAATCAACGGAAGAATTCGCCAATTTCTGATTGGAGGTTGTTGTTGGTTTTCAAAGACATGTGATCGATCTTAAATTCAAAAATATAGTATACGAGTCTTTATTTACTTATTTGTTAATTTCATTTCATCTTCTCTTCGCCAATTCTCGAGTTAAGTTATGTTTTGAATGTTTACAAAACTCAAAATTTTGATGTTATATGACACAGAAAATCATTTAATATTTAGGTATGGGACTGATTTTTGTAGTACAAGTATCGTGACGCAGAGATAATCTACTTGAACCAGTTAAAAGTTTAACGGTTTCCATATTGATAAATTTTATTTTATTTCAATTCATTGAAAAATATTTTCCATTGGTATTTGTCCAACATACTTGTGCTTTGAAAGAATGACGTTAATTTTTTTAAGATTAAAAGGTTTCCAAGATTAAAAGTATTCCGACTTTAAAAGTTTTATACAGATTTCCATGTGTTCTTAAGACTCGAAACTTTTTAAAGCAGATAGAGATTTTAAAACTATCTTTTCGTTTCTGATATTTCGTGAATTCTCATAATATCAAGACGTAAAATATCGCCTGTATCCTGACACGATGCCAATTCGCCGCTAATTAGTCAAGAAGATTGACGAGAAGATGGGCACAGACCTGGAGCCACCGGATGGAGAGCGATGAAACCGCAGAACCGGGGCAGAGAAGCGCATATATGTATCGGGGTGAGGATGGGAACGGGTCTCATCTTATCCAAAGGAGCGATATATACACGTCGTCACCGCTTCGCTGGTGTAATCGGCTTTGATCGATTACTTTGACAACGTGGACGTCAATCTATCTCGAACCGATTTGATCGATGCATGTATATTTAGATACACTACTTGTACTACAACCAATATTTATATTACACTTATAATCGTAATCGAAATCTCCGCTTAGTTTGCCTTTTTTTCAACCAACACTTCCAAATATATTGTTACCGGAGAATTGTTTTTGATACCAACACTTCATTCAACGTTGGCTTAGAAATCGCCTGTCTCCGGCCTTCCTCGCGAATATTTGGCAACTTGAAGGATAATCGATCATGACCCTTTCATTGACAACAGTCGTATATTATTATCAAAGTTTAGTGTCTTTTGGCAGTCGTCGATATTGGAATCAAAAGTCGATTAAGTTAAATCGATTAAGTTAAAAGCGTGAGTTGCAAATAAATTGACTAATTCTACAAAATTGTTCGGGGTGTTAAAAAATCGCAATTTTATTTTCTCATTTGCTTCTTCGTTGGAACCTTCCCTGGAATGATTCTACGTTTTGTCGATTCGATAATTAATTGAATGTTGTCGAAATGTCAGTTTCATCAAAATTGAGCAGTGACCAATATTTAATTACGGTTGGATCTCTGTAATCGAAGTTTGACATAATCAGTAATGAAAAGCAATGAAAAATTTATTAAAAGTTCAATACATTTCGATCGAAGGAAAATTTTTTTAAATTACATCGAATAAACATTGTTTAAATTAAATCGAGTCGAGTATAAATAAATTAAATAATACAATTTACAGGTTGTAAAAATTGTAATAGGTGCACGATATCGTTGTAAGTCCATTGAACCCTCGTAGGAACGACAAGCAACACATTTTTATTTACGACCCATTCTTTCGAATCGTAAAAGTTCGTATATTCGAAACTAGATCCAAAGTGCCATCTCACCCATGACCTTAAACTCGTCGTTAGACAGTATAAACCTGGTTGATAGACCTCAGCCATGGAGTCGATATATTGAAGCAACTATATTGGTTCGAACCCGAAGGGAGGTTGATTTGGATCCTCCTGCCACCAGAGTGCGATGTCGAATAAGCTTCGAAGTAAACCAATCTTCGCGCGACCTCGCATCTTGTTTTACTCTTGCCGAAACTTTGTGAGTCACAGGAGAGGCCACATACTTCCACTGGAACATTGGCAAACGTGTTGGGAACACACCTTTTGGGTTTCTACTCTTCGATTTCGTCGTCTTAGATGATATATATGGTTAACTGGTAAGGAGGATAAATAGAATTCGACAACTGGAGCAAAAGTTCAAATCGATTTTTCTACTAGAACATTTGGCAAACTGCGCAATGGTGCACGCATCATCTTCAAGCACTCTCTGCTTTCGATACACTCCGCACACTTCCACACATTCCAGAGGCTCGACACGTACTATGCGTTTTGCACACTCCAAATCGTCCACATCTTATACCAATCCAGCGCAGTTCACTTTAGCTGATACACTAGTCAGGGACAGATTTTTCGTTCAATAAAAAAATTAGCTAATTGTAAGTCGTGTGTTACGTTTAGAAAAGTTACCTACATTACACGTATGCATAAACAAACACAGTAAGCATACAGTATTATTATACATTCAAAGTCACTCCTCCATAAAAAGAAATTTGTTTCTTTGAAATAAACTTTTTTATGCACATGAACAACATAGGTTTAAGAGTCTTTTTTATAGATAATAAATAAAAAGCTTCAAAAACACAGTTCACTTTTATGTCAGGAGAAAATGGAAGGAAAATGGGAATGTATAAGAGAAAATCTAGTCCTGAATGACCGTCAACGACATCTGGAAACACGTCTTGTAACTTATGAGAAAGTACAACGAAATTGCACATCATCTCGCGGCGAAACTTAATATATAGTTTGCCGTTGGTCCCCGCTGGGAGAATTGAAAAATAGGATCGTTATTATTCTCGCCTCTTAGTTTTACTAGTATAAGACATACCGTTGTTTATTGTAATTATCGTGGATGTGTGTATACCAAACGTAGTCGTATTGGCACACAACGATAGGGACGAGATAATAATACGTATATATACTTGCGGATTAAAGTTACAGCTCGTTGCATCAACATTTCGCGAGAGCGTATAACATCCTCGTTGCGTATTCGAAACCGACCATTTTCTTTCTCATTTCACGCTCTTGGTTCATGGTACCTTCGGTATATTCGCCGCAACTTCAATCTTCCATAACGGCCAAGTTTTGTTTGTTCCTTCCATCACGCGGCGACGTAAATGAGTTTCTCGTCACAAAATTGAAGTTTTTCCGTCTCGGTTATTCTCTCAATGGAAAAAAGAATTTTCTTCTCGTTTCTTCTATCGAAGAAACGAGAAGAAAATTCATTTTTCACCTGGTGATAACCAGAAAAATTGTAAAACGTCGTTATTTGACATCATTATGAGTTATCACAGAAATATTCAATCCTTGCACACGTATAAAACGTACAAAATAATGTTTAGGGAAATAATACCTCGATTTTATGGAAACGATATTTATTCCAGTCAACCCAGAATTCTGTTTTTCAAGAATAATTATCGAGTGATTGAATTACAAAACAATTTTTAACGCGAATACGTCTATAAGTCACCTACTACAGTCGAACCTGGATGAGCGAGAGTTCAAGGGGCCGGAATCTTTTTCTCGCTTATGGAGGTTTTTCATTTAACCGAGTTTCTCACTTATAGAGGTGTAGGATCGGGTTTTCTCGCTTACAGAGGTGTACACAAATGCAAAGAACAATGAGAGACGTGTAGTATATACATTTTTTATATGAATTTGGCAGAGATACTTTTTCATAAAAACAAAACAATTACATATATATTGTTATACTAATTATTAATAAGTATACTACTGATACTTAAAGAAATCCGTTCATCTTTTTTGTATTTCTGTTTTCGTATTTTGTACGTATTTTTCAATTTCATAAATGTTATCGAAAATTGTTTTATCAACAACCGCCGAAAGTTCAAAAAACTGATGGAGTGTCTCCAGTGCATTTACATCCTCTTGCCTCAGCCTGCCCATGCCGAGCTTATAGCTGTCTTTCCGATTTGTTTTGTTTTCCACGAAATTGGTACAAAGTTTGTGGAAAACAAAACACATTCTAACAGATAGTAAATATGCTCGATTCTCGATTATAGAAGTATAGGACACGTGTCAGTCTCAGTTATAGAGGTTCAGGCATGAAAACTGACTCTCTCATATAGAGGTTTCTATTTCTCACTTATAGAGGTTTTCGAGGGCTAAAATGACGGGACCTGGCAATTACTCTCACATGTAGCGTTTTTTCGCTTAGACAGTTCTCGCTCACCCAGGTTTGACTGTAGTAGTACAAAATTATGAGACGGTTGACTCCGATGTTCATATCCTTTATCAGAGAAAGGCTGTAAATTTTAATACACAGGTCTCGATATTTTTCCCGCCATTTATTAAAAGCGGTGGAGAAATAGGGGTTTAAAATTGCGCGTTGAAACGGCGCCTTAGTGTCCACCGAGTTTTTATAAACCTCATTTGTATTACGTGTTAACAGTTACATAAATATTTGTGTTTCGGTTTCTTCTCCTTTCGAGTAAATGAAAACTTATTAATGAGATTATTTTGTTGTTTTACTTACTTACGGTAGGTGTTTCCACGAAAACCCTACATTTGCAACGCCGACTACTTATTCCAGTTTTCAAAGCATGGGTTGGTTGTTCGCTTTCTATGACTCTGTTTGTAACCAAGCCATCGCAACAAATTCCGACACGGTGAAAGCCATTGATGCAAATATTTGTCCATTGGCGACGATGATTCACATATCGTAGTAAGTTGTACCTACCTTATGTGTATTTCCTGTGTTTCCCCATGCATAAGGAGTTATTACGAGTCTGAAATTATTATATTCGTTTCATTCATTCACCGTTGAACACACGACTTTTCCTGGCAAATATGACGACAATTGAGCGTTCGGCAAAAAATAATAGCGTGTACGATGCGGAGTGTAGAATACGATGATCAGGACATTTCTGGTGTAGTTATTTCCAGCGTACGTCTACACTGTAGGATTAACGTAGTTAAAATTATAGATATATGGATTATGTGAATATAGCTATTTATAGGGAATCCCCGGCATATCAGGGACTTGGAAAATTTAATATTAGGAACACGTCATGCCGCTTGATTTTACAACTTCGCAAGTTCCACTTCTTCCCTTCGTCATTCTTGTCCTTTTCCTCTTTCTCCTCGGCTGCTTCATCGTCTTCCATGTCGCATCCAGCGCACACCTCGAGAAACTCCTAGCGAGCTGGCAAACTTTCGTGGCCAAAAGCAGACTTTCCAGAGTTTACAGCGGCGTTCCGCGCGGTAGTGGTTCTTGTGCAAATAGTCTGAGATCTCTCTCTCTCTCTCTCTCTCTCTCTCTCTCTCTCTCTCTCTCTCTCTCTCTCACTCTCTATTTCGATCTCCCTTCGCCACATGGCACACCGTGAGGGCTAAACTTATTCCCCGGGGAACTTTGGCCGGAAATTTTCGTGCGGACCTCTCTATTACCTCAATCTTATCTCACTCATACCCTACAACCGGGAGCATTATTTCGAACAAGAATGTATAGTCTTACTCGATGTATTATGCTTCAACTGTTTGATTTTGATAGTATACATGCAAAAGTGTATAAATACTTAAAACGTTTAAAAAATTTTATTTTTTGTTACGAATGTTTATTTGATTAACTGTTTAATTCGTGCGTTTGGGCACATTTACAAACAAATAAAAGAAAACAAACCTTATATTATCGAGTATTGTGTTAATTCTTTTGGGGAAGATTGTATATTTTTCTGTGCTCTGGGCTCTGCGTCTTTCTATACTTTTTTTTTTATTATTCCTAGTGTGGTGTAGATTATGTTTCAGATTTGTTTAAGCTGTGTCTGTTTAATTGTGTGTTGTGGAAGAAATAAAAATTAAAAATAAACACTCAACAATTCGCTTGTAATAATATGTAGGGCATTAAAGTCTTTGAGTGGTGCCCGAGCGAATGTTTTTCTACTTGTATAGAGACAGGGCCTTTTTTTAAATCTCATGATTAAATTTTCGTTTGTCTCTTGACGCGAAAAGCAAACTGCGAATTACAGTGGCACAAAACTTTTAATCCGATAAAATTAGATACACAGATAATTACTAGCGAACTGGCAGGTGGTATTCATATTTTCCCAGAGAATTGAACGTAAACCAAACATTGGCAAAAACAGGCTTAAATCTTTATAACTACTAAAAAATTATTATAATAAATACGATTAGTTTTTAATCGTTGTGGGTATTATGAGTTTAAATAAGTTCTTATAACTTGGACTCCCCGTTGTTTAGATTTTTTATTCCATTCGAGGGAATGTCGCGTCAATTGATAAATCGAGTTCGATCACATTCATTTGTAGTTTTAATTATTTGCGTGATGAAATTCTGGTATCGCCAATAGTAAACAGAATTAAAATCGAAATTTCTCTAAGATAACGATTTTTCAACTAAGCTTTCTTTTAATGTTAAATTTTATTTATACAAAATAGGCTATACCTAGTACACTACTGTCAATTAATACCTAAAAGTATAATAGGTCCTTTAAATTATGAATTAATAAAGTAAATCCTGAAAATTGTGCTAGATCAGAACGGTAAGAGGAAGGCAAAGTTGCGAGTCGGTGCTCCGGAGCTTTCAGCAAGGGAAAAGTTATGGTTTATCCCCTCGGTAAACTTTCGCTCTTCTATCGACGAACGAGAGGAGAAAGCAGAAGGGGAGAGGATAGTGCATATATACTCGAACCGATGAGTCTTGATCGAATTGCGATCGCCTATGCGTGCCTCTCTTTCGCGTTCTATCCTGCTCGCTCTCCCCGACGTGCGCTAATTCGCAGGATAGTTTCAAGATTACATATTCAACGAGGGAGAACTCTCACAGCGAAAATCTATATGGACGAAAGGCTTTATTCTCGATTCTCTCGGCGATCAATCTTGCCGATCGTTGCATCATAATAAAATTTGATATTCTATAATCGCTAGGAGCTTATGCAAATGTCAAATTCCTAGGTGAATTTGTCCTTGATAATACGTGGTTTGCTACTGAATGTATTCTACGTTTGGTTAAAAAAGACACAAATACCATACGTATGATAAATTTTCAAAAATAATTTTTCAACCAAACGATTTGATAGAATTATTGCGAATCAATATCGGACATTATTAAATTATTCATCAAGAATAATTAAGATAATTAAAAAAAAACAAAACGACCCAGTCGATTATTCAATTTTTCAAGGAAAACCATAAATAATCATATATGCTATGAATATTTGTTAATAGATACGTTTGTACTCTTATATACGTTTTGAAAATAATAAATGAATGATCAGAACAGCCGATTCTGACATATTTATACATACATTTATCTACGTTTCCTTGAATTTGCTTACATCGCATTCACACACCTGGTACGCTACGTAGCATTGTCGTCTTGTTCGTTATCTGTTGACTTCAAACAATTTATATTTTCACAGGAAAAACGCGTTGCACGCATAAAATTTATGGTAGTTAATCATTGCAAAACTCGCGTCTTCACTCCGAATGTGCTTCTCTCATTGTAGCTTTCGTGCTGCATGCACGGACGACCGTATAGGAAATTACACGTTGAACAGAAAGTTCTTCGTGACATCTCCCACCGTCGCATGAGTCAATTGCCACGTTATTTTTCCTCGTACCTTTTATTCTTAGTGTCTTTAGCCCGAGTTTTGTCCTCTTTTCCTCCACACAAGCGAGAACCCGAAGTGGATCACGTACTGCTTTTTATTTCCATATCTCTCTCCCACTCGTTGCCGTAAATTTTGATTCTTTATCACCTTGTATTTCACACACCAGACGATCGAAATAATTTGTCACTACCGATACATTTGATATACGGTAGCGTGCAGACGAGAGAATCGCGAGACATTTCTAGGAATCAACAGATCAATACATTACTTCGGTGTTTCAATCCCTATTGTAATTATGGTCAATCGTGAATGATGTATCATCGTATAAATCCCTTGTGTAGATTCTGTGATATCGGCTTACTCACAGCCGGCGATGCTCTCACTGCTCACTATATAGAGCACGCTCGATAATTGAGATTGTATCGAGATCTTATCGGATTGGAGAACGCGCGAGTATAACATGCTCAACACTGCACGAGACCTCGTCTTAAATCTATATGCAAAATGCATGCTGCATGTAATTCGCCTCGGACTAAATCTCAAGCAATCATGGGTACCATAATGTGTTGCAAAATACATCGGAAGATGTCTAAATTGGAAGAAGACTAAATTTCAAGCAATCATGGGTACACAATTTGTTGCAATATACATCAGAAAATGTCTTAAGTATCTCGCTTCTTGACCCTAAGTAATTAATAAGAGTTTCCTAGTTTATACGTAAGAGAGATTTATGCGAGTTGGGCCCAGACATCCTCGAACGTTCCATTGAAATAAGACATCTAATGTCCGGATTTTGAGGTCTACATCCTCAAGTTTTTGCACGGTGTGGTAATGAATGTGAAATCTGTTTTCATCTGCTCGCCTATACATATGTACCTATATGCATGTATGTTAATTAATATCTGCATGCAGCTTCGGGTTTAATGAGGTGCCTGGTAATATACGTAGGTATATGCACATTTATGCTGCTCGCACGTTTTACCTCTCGGATCTGTCCTCGCTGGGAGCGTTTGCTCTAGCGAGGTAGTTTCCTTACCGAAGGAAGAATCTTCCGTCGCGAATGAAATGACTACAGACGAAAAGCGGCCATTTCATTTCATTCGCAGTAGTGAGTCACCCGTAATTGGCTGACGCAGTATCAAACATGGTGGTGGAAAATGACTGATTTTTTTATAATCAAGTTGTCATTTTTTATTGTAAAAAACGGATTGAAGTGAGAAGCTTCGGAAAAACTTTCCTTGTACTGGATTTGTTAGGAGGTTTGTGATTATCCTTTGCAGACGTGAAAGTTGTTACCACTTCAGGCGCATCGCTGGGAGACAATCTCCCACAGATCATCAATCACCGAGAGATCGTTTTTTGGAGTTACAATGGTGACGATCCCTTCGCATTTTCTTACAACCAATCAATTGTAGCGATAGATAAATTTAGAACTTTTCCGGAATCTTCGATCACCGAGATTTTCCATTTTCATACCTTCTCTAATTCATGTACACATCAGTCAAGAACATTAAGTCGTACACACCTCACGTATAAATTCAAGATTTATCATTATCTCCTCATTTTTTAACATCTAACATTGAAGTGTATAATGTTGTTAAATTTTTTAATACAATTATTTCTTACCCAAAATTGTGTTGATGATATTCAAATCACCTTCACCACATGACTTTTTCTCAAAAGATCGGTCTTATGGTACGAATAAGTATTTTGTCGTCCAGATTAACGACCTGGGCTAACTCGCAAAGTATTAGAATCAGGTTGCACTATGAAGACATTACCAAAAGTGTAATGCTCCCGTGCACTATATACATAACACATCGTGATGTTCACAGTTTCTCAAAGTCTTGTTAGATCCTACAATAGGTACAAGATAACGCTCGAACAAACATAAAATATACACTCACTGACATGCGATTCATCTCTGACATACCTGCAACATGCACACAGCTACGTACGTACATGAATGTAAATAAACACATCCATCTACGTAGGTACCACACTTCAATGTCTCGTCAATTTGAACAAGAAGATGGTAGTAATCTTGTATTCGTGGTGTATATCTTTATAGTATGGATATATATGTATATTATTTATATCTGAAATTCAGATTCTGAATTCGAGTCGATCGCTCCGTGGCATCAGATAAGATTGGCCCAGGAGATGGTGGAAGGGTAGACTAGGATGAGTGGATAGCGCTGCGGTAGTACTATTCGCATTCATGGGCCTAATCAGATTGCGTTTACAGTCAGTGCACGAATCTCCGGCTCTTCGGACTGGAAAACCGCTGAAGCGACGTCGTAGTCTTATTGTTAGTCGTCATCTTCGTCGTCGTTCGTCTTCGTTGGTATTGTCTTCTGTTTCCAACGACGGAGTTAGTCCACCACTGGTAGCGGAGCCGAGGACAACCGGGTATACTGGGCTTGCTTGTATATACCAAGAGACGAAGTTTAGTCGCTGTTTTATGTTATTTTTTTTATTATTTTCTCTCAGGTTTACAGAGTTTGCGGGTGCTGTGCACTTATTTACAGTACGTGCGATATACTTGAGTACACTGTAAGAATACAATTTTGAATTGGATCTGTCTCGTAATGCACAGGCTACAATTGGAATTAGTGGTTTTTACTACTTTTGTTTATAACAGCAAGGAAAATTAAAATTTAGGTACTTATTTTTGTGACACTGGCAAGTCTTTGCCAATATTGTTTGTGATGAACTTATTCGTTATCGACTCGGGGCTTAATAAATAAATACTTGTTCTTTGAAGAGGTTTTTGAAAAGGTTCGCTTGGATTTTAATAATTTTTGTAATTTTTCCTTACAAATTTCAGGGTGAACGAAAAAACACTGTATTAAAAAATGTGACAATTAAATTGATTTTTCGACTAAAGAGTATACCTTTACATCGTTAATTTTCAGCGCATAGGCGAGAAGTGGTCGTTTACTCGTATTACCCATGGCTTAGAGAATATGCGTTAAAATGTTCTCGCGAGAATTTGCATTCTTTATGCACGTTTTACTTTTATTTTTGTGCTTCATCCGTCGACACATTCTCTCGGGAGCAAGAAGCGGCCGATGCTTGCGTAAGGGCTGCTGGTGATGCCGAGAAAGGGGAATTCATCCCTCGATCGCGCGACTCCCGCGCGACTGGAATGTTTGATACGCGCCGAGAGACACACTTCGTGTTATATACCCACGGGGGTTCTAGAGAGCCGATGTCTACCAGCTCGAACGTTTCACGCGTGTTTTACTGGGTAACTGCTATATATGCATACCCCTATTTCCATATCATACATATATCTATATCGTTGAGGTGCAGTATAGAGTTGAGAACGTTTTGTTATGCCATTTGCGTACTTGATAACACGATAAAGCCGGAAGTGTCGCAGAGAACTTGAAAGAGGTCGCAAAAAGAGTGCGAGACCTAGGTACAGAGCGAGAAATTGCGAACGAGAGAAGGATATCATCGTGAAATTACTACGGTAAAACGAGACCCGAATACTGCGTACATATAGGAAGTGCGTGGGTGGCTCTTAATCGACATTACTGCATCGCGCCACTCTGTGGTCATAGAGTGCGAAAATTTCGAATTGACCCACTAACGGCACGCCAACTTATTTTACGCGCCCGACTTGCGGTGAGCTATATTTTATGTTAGAAGCTCGTTCTAAAGATATTACAACCTCAAGTACTGTAGTTTGTAGGAGATAGATATCACCACTGATATAAACTATTTACGCATATCTACTATATAGGTATGAACATCTATTTGCAGATAAAACTCTCTGTGATAATAAACCCGCGAACATCCTTTCGCATGCATGGCGGTCGAGAGGTTACTGCCGCGTATTATTGTGTAGTATTCAACATACATTCGCGATTGCGTTTATGTAATTTCGCATGATACTCCCTCGGTGGTTGTATAGGTTAAGTAGGCAGAGTACGAGTATTACATGTATGTACAGTTACGAAGCCACGCCGAGTAAACTCGTTCTTGTTCAAAATACAATTTTCTCGTTGGCGTACGGGACTTAAGTTTTAGAAGCTGGTTTTGGTTCATACGTTTCTAGAAAACTTGAAACACGTGTAAATGTTATGGATATATGTGTGATTAATCAATGGAATAAATTAATACGAGAAAAGTTCGATTTTAACACTTACCGTGTAAACCTGGCTCAATATTGTCAGTGACCAATAGATTCGATCGGATTGGCCAGAAACTATCCCTTCAAGTTAAGCAATTCGTCACCCATAAAAGATTTGGAGTGCAAGTTTATATTTTTTAAAAATATTCCCATTTTTTATGCAACATAGTTAATAGGTAAAAAAAAAACGCCGGTCGTAAGTGACCAAACGTTACATATGAAACTCTGCCGAACGTTTGCACGGTGCGCGGTGAGACTTCAATGTATTAGCTATAGCTGCTCAGAATCGATCACACGCGTGGTTTTATAAACTACCAAATAAAAATATGTGCCAGTAAAAAAATTGTATTCCGCACGTGTCACACACGCTCTCAGATTGTCCGTCACGTTCCTTCTGTCGCTCCAGATGGGCCCCAGTACTTTTTTCATTAACGTTCCCCAGCAGCGGCGGCACGAAATTGACGTTCGAAAGTTCCTTGAATGTATAATATATACATATACAATAACCAAGAATCGTCTTCTCGCATCGAGGCATCGACTGAGAAATCACGAATTATGGCCACGAGAATAACCGGTCAAGGTGTGCACGCTTGCGACGAGAACAGGTGCATGACGTTCGACACGTGTGTACCAGCATAGTAAAGTATACGTAGTGTATGCACAACGCATTACATACAGTTGTACGACGATGACATATGTGCCAAGACTAAACACAAGACTGCTCGCTGTATTCTTCGAGTTGGCTAAAGAACCATAAAAGACCCACGGGGTATTAATCAAACTACAAGAAGGAAAGGGATATGCAGCTCGGCCAGAGGAATTAATCAATGGGAGCGGATTGGTCGAAACGATTTCTAGTCGTCTTTCAATTACATATTGACAAATCATTTTTTCTTTCGATATACCACGATACATCACGACGTATCTCGATGCATCTGTGAATTTTCGAAAGGTCTTGGCGTTCGCAGGATGGGCAATCCCTGCCCTATTATTTCGTCGTTATATGTATAGCCACGATCTATTGAAATACTGTGCTAGATATAGCGAAGAAGAAAGAGGGAGAGAGTATTGTGCTCTTTAGCGTCGCTATTAGCCCCGCTGACATAAGTATTCGGAGGAGCTGGAGAGTGGGTGCGCGATCGGTCGTTCGTGCTGGGAATCACGATTTGGTTGCTGGATACTTTTCGTTCTAGTCTCTCTCACGCTGGCTCGATTTGTGTGTGTGTGTGTGTGGCCGAGCGCTAAAGGCTATGTCGCTGGGCTATCGGGAGAGTCCCAGCACGACGCATAGCACTGTGAATACCAATAAGCTATGTTGACCCAACCGCGCGGACAACCCACTGGCTTACATATAATATATACTTGAGAGGAGAGCTCTACTCTGGTCTGGCGCGTTTATGTTTATAGCTAGACATATACCTCTGTATATATATATATATATATATATATATATATATATATATATATATATATATATGTGGACCACTCATTCTGAATTACAGTGCATGTGTGTATATATATATATATAGGTAGAGTGATTTAGAATGAGTGGTTCACCTGGAATTTGTAGGTTCTGGTTCGCTGGGCATAACAATTAAGCGGTTTTGATGTGTACCCAGACACCCGATTTTGTGGCAATAGAGAGGACTCGGGACTGAGGATTTTCCGAGTGATCTGTAGCGGCTGTGGTCGCGCCATTTCTCAAAATAGGACGATGACTTTCTGTTTTATAAATTATTTCGAATTGAACAAACTGGTCGGTAATTAGGCTCGGGGTATCAATCAAAATTTGCAAAATTCAGGACTGTGGTCTATAATGAATTTTATTGTATAACTGTCTGTAATTAAAAGTTTGTACTGGTAGCCAGTGCCACTGTGGATAAAATTTATGAAGTTATTATAAGGGATGTCCTGTTATGATAGTGCAAACAAATATGCTTGCGCTTTTGGAAATAATAGCTATAAACGCTGAACGCGAATGAAGTTGCATAATACTTGGGTCCTCCACGAAGGCTTATCAATGTGTTAATTTAAATAGGAGGAAGGTGATTAATCTGAAAAATATTTCAGACAAAATTTGTTAGGAACAAAGTAATGCAGTAGATGAAGATATACGATTGATCTTAGGTGACCTTCTGGGAGTTATGTCAAGGTCGACTTGAATTTTTTAAATGGTTACTCACATTTTTCATTGCACATTTCTATAGTTGACGTCAATACGTATTCGCAACTCGAATCGAAAGCAGTTTAAGAGCTTTGACATTTTCTAGGATTCTTTTATTTATTTATTCGATACGTAATTCTACGTGTCAACAATGAGATTCGAAGATCGACTTATCTTTTCCAGGCAATTCTCTCGGAGAAAGTGAATTATCGAAGTGTAAGAAAAAATCTGCTTTTGCTCTATGCGAAAAGTTATCCTTCTATCATCTGTTAATCGGGGTGTCGCCCCAGTTCCCACCCCATTTGGTCTTTTCATGCAATAATAAAGGTCGTTGATGGCTTTCGTAGATTTTTTTCTCGCATTTAATAAGACGCTCGAAGAAAAAAAAACAACTGTTCCCCTGTGTCCTCCATTCGCCTGGAAAGTAGAAAAGGGATTTTTCTTCCCTCCCCCAGCGTCGCGAATACTTATCTCGAAGGGCGTAAAGAGCGAGCAAGAGATACAGAGAAAGAGAGGGGCGAGTGTGTTTTTCTCGTGAAACGTGGTTTTTTGCGCTTGATTGAACAAGATTCTTGGTGACGAGGGAAAGGCGTTCACGTCGTAGACGCTTTTGATGAAACTCTAAGAGGAAAACAAACCCCTTGAGAGCTCAAGACGCGCGAGAGGGAACCCGAACACCGCTCAACCTCGTACGGGTATCGTCGTAGTGGAAAACCGGCACATATCGGGCGTGTGTTCTCATACCTGCAAAGCCTTGATCCAGCCATCCTAACCCTTCGAAATTGAACCCTTAATCTTAACGGCGCATCTACGATTTTAGCCTTCGGTTGCCCGTGTGCGATAAGGAACGAGATCATTTGGCCGCGAGTGATCGATTGCTCTCGGAACGACACGCCCTCCCTTCCACCTTCGTATCACATACCTACACATGCGCGCACATCTGCTTGTATAAAATAAACAAAGAAAAAATTACGAAAAAATAACGAATAAACGAATAATTGACTTTTATCCATTATTTCTCGCTGTTCGCTCTCTCTTTTTCTCTCTCTTCCCGGATCTACGGAATTGCGAGTAGAGGTATAATAAAGGCCCGTTATGACGTCTATGACCATGTAGGACTACTCTGCCATTTTTTCTCTCCTTCCTTTCTGTCATATGCATTCTCTCGTATAACACGCATGAATGCAACGAAAAACCATGCTTCGTGTATGTACGAGAAGTCCTCGCGTAGAAGAGGGCAGGGAGGGGGGAATGGAAGGGGGAGGAGGGGTGTCACATCGTGCTCGTTGCTTTTGTGGGGTCGTAGTGCAGAACTAATAGCACCAGTAGCAATATAACACCGTCCCGTATCAGAGGGCACGAGTACGAAAAGAGGGGTAGGGGGAGGATCGCAGGGTACCGGCGTGCAATCGAGCCGTTTATACTATTCCGGTACGCATCGAGCGAGTGGGTCGCGGACACGTGTCGCGGGGTGTCGTACCCCCGCGTGCAATGCACCACGGCCCATAAAGCATCCGGATTTCTGTCACAGACAGGCATCTCGTGTTGCCGCCGGTGTTTTCTCATTCTCTCCTGTCATTTATATACGTACGGGTACGCAGGTATACATGTCCCCGCGTTTATATGTAGGACGTACATGAATACGTGAATGCATAGACGAGTTCGCACATTCGCCACTTTGGATAAACGCCCAAAACGATCGTTTTCCCTTCCTACTCGTAGTGTTCACTCAAAGTGTCTCAAAATCCGGATCCGCTATAAATGCATACATATGTACCGTATTTTGTTATTCGCGTAGATATGTATACGATGCAGGTAACATCGACATAATTCGATAACTTTCAATAGTTACTTAATAATGACAATAGAAAGATCGTTGCCCTCGTTATAAAAATACGTGATTAAAATAATGGTTCCTTAGCTATATATACAGGGTGGGGCACATAAAGCGTTACAGAGTAAAAATGTTTCAGACAAAAGTTTCAGTGTTCAAGAAGGTCAATTTTTTTTATTTCGGCGAAGGAATTGGGGCACAGTGAACGTCACCTTCACTTTTAAAAAATGGTCGTATTTGATGGTTCCCTTCAGGCAGTACAACTTTTGTTTGGAACATTTTTTCGTGACGTCTTTATAAGACTGCCAAATATATTGTAATTATCTAAGATATTTAGATTTGTATTATCGATATTGACCTTGAATGACCTTGAATGAATTAAACCCCTCAATGTGTTTTATGGGGCTTAAAGTAATCTGCAAGACGGTTGGTAAAAATGTATCATTTCATTTAAAAAAGTGGAGTTGACCTTGACATAGCTTCAGCGTCTCCACCGATAAAAAAATAGCGTAGTCCAGTATAACCGCCTTCTCGAATACGGGAACATTTTTTCGTGACCTCTTTATAAGGCTACCAAATATTTTGTAATCATCCGAGATATTTAGGTTTGTATTATCGATACTGACCTTGAACGAATTTGACCCCGCAATGTGTTTTATGCGGCTTGAAGTGCTCTACAAGACGGTTGCAATAAAATGTATCATTCCATTTAAAAAAGTGGAGTTGACCTTGACGTAGCTTCAGCGCCTTCACCGATAATAGAAATAGGGTAGTCCAGTATGACGGCCTTCTCGAACACTGAAACTTTTGTCTGAAACATTTTTGGATATGATCAATATTTGAGTGCTATTTGTCGGTAACACTTCATGTGCCTCACCCTGTATATAGTTAGCTCCTTCTCGGGACAATTAGTCGTTAAAATTTATAGACGCGATTAATAATATTTCGTCGCGATGCAGATTTTTAATATTTCGTTAGCCGTATTAAATACGTTCATATTTCTAGGACACGGGATATTATACGAAAATTCTGGCTATTCGAAATTGAATATCGTATTCCATGTGTCGATGAAGTATTCAATGTTCTTCTCCCGGAGTGTTCGTGGTTATCGATAGATCTGTGTAGAACTCATCGAGCGTTGAGCGCTACGCGTTTCGTAATTATTAAAACTCAATCGCGCATGGTCGTGACTCATTTACGTAGATACGTGGACGCTTCGATCATTCGATTATTATACGTTAAGATTAATTGTGTAGCGCGATATACGCGAGTCGGCAAATATTTATAATAAGCTTGGATTCGAAAGACGAGCATCGAATAATCTCCGCGAGCGCATCCGTGAAAGCATCCACTCGTTTGCCGGCATCGTTCGAGAAAGTTAATAGCCGTGACGAGCGGAGTACGAGTCGGATGTTGCGGAGTGGTCCGTGCCATAACTCAGATGAAACTAACGTATGCGTTGATGTAGGTGCTGTAAGTATAAGAGCAATCTTACAACTCGCAGCACGCGCTCATCATTTCTCCGATGGGATGAAAGCAGCGCGAAAATGATCGTTACCTCTTTTGCCGCTACCGTTGATATTTTATTCCTGATGGGCTAAGTATGATTACCTATATTATAAACTCTCGGTAGCGTTAAAAGTGTTTCGGTGTGTGAACTAATGGAAGAGAGAGAGAGAGAGGAATTAATTTTGCTAGGTTAAAAAAAACAAGTGTTCGGTAATCTTGACAGTCCAGTCTCGTAAATAACTAATTTATCACACTTTGCAGAAATATAATTGGTCACTAAAACGAACCTAGATACATGAAGAATGAAACATAATCCGATGTGTAAGATATTTTTAGAAATCCAATTGTCAAACACTCGAAACGTGGGTCGGCTTGAGGAAAACCAAAAGGAAGTAAGTTTAAATTAAAGGGAATCTTCCATACGATTTGTTCAATTGAATAAATAAAATATAAAATTAATAATATCGTTTAAATAAATCGAATGTCCGGGATGTATAAATGTCGACATGCGACGAGTAAAAATCCGAGAGAACACAGCTACGTTCTCATTCCTTTCTAGCATCTCGTTTCAATAACGTACGAGATTACTACTGAGTGGAGGTTTTACAGCCGGGATTACTTATTATTCGAAGACTGGAGAGGAGATAACAGTCATCCAGTCTACCGACGTGCTAGAGTGGTCTTCACTGCTTTCCGATGGCAGAGTTCCTTTATACAGCTCTGCTCTTTGCTCCTTGTGCGGAGATATATCCGTGTAGCTGGCTGGCTTGCGAGAGAATTTCCCCGCACCATACCGAAACCAGCCAAAGCAAATCGCCCATTATTGTACCATTGTATAATGTCCGTCTCATTTCCGAGTGTATCTGTAATGAAATCTTTGGGCGTGTGCTGCTTGCTTTGTTCTATATATCGGTCTGGCATACTCGGGACTCGCCACCTCCCAGCGGTTTCTGCTTTTTCCCCTCCTCTTTGCTTCGTTTCCATAGCTTCCATTCAGTCGCTGGTTCTCATTTTCTACCGAGAAATCTTGCAGACCTTGTTCTTCTTGCGTACAACGTCGTTTCATACACTATCTCCTTTCGCAGCTATCCAATATCTGATCGAGTTCCTCTCACACACACATCGACCGAGAATAAAATAAAATAAAAAACAATACTGGACTGATGACTGAGCCACAAATTTTCATAAAACAGTTTTTAAATCTATTTTTCCCTAATGCTTCTTTGTTTACTTCTAAAAATATGACAAGAAAGTTGGAAAACAAACAGAAATATGTATCCTATAGGTAAAGCAAAGAAGGAATATTGTTTATTTGTTATCGAGTACAACTAGTGAATAACAAAGAACAGATTATAACAGATTATAGTAACAATAAAACATTATCGGTGCAAGGCTGTGCAACCCTCCAACCATACGAATCCCTAGCTTACGTGCTTGGCGAAACGCTTCCGCATCTCTCGATACATATAGCTCTTCTCCATGGAAAGCTCTCGCATTGTCCCTTTAATGCTTGGTCCGCGTATCTTTGCCAAGGCAAGTTCCCTTGTGATATTATATTACGGAGGACCCGAAACATCTAGTAATTACAGCTATAAATAGCACGGATGAGCGGGAATCTAAAGTGCAAGGCTTGTGCCTTTCCAGTTATTATAGTAGTGTTCGAACACCCTCCACTATCATTACAGTACGGACGCCTTGAATTCTGTACCAGAGAAGGGCGAATATAATCGCGCACTTTGCTGGTTCAGCGTAAGACCCGCGTCT
Organism: Netelia fuscicornis; assembly: GCA_946811545.1. Classification (NCBI taxonomy): domain Eukaryota; kingdom Metazoa; phylum Arthropoda; class Insecta; order Hymenoptera; family Ichneumonidae; genus Netelia; species Netelia fuscicornis. Next base: position 20,343,544 of record OX328011.1, on the reverse strand, counting down.
TTATCTCGCGCAGTCGCTTGACAATACGAAAGTACAAGATAGGGCAGACCACAATAGAACGTGGAACAACCGAACACCATCATCATCTTCCTCGTCTCTCGTTCGTCTTAAGGTTCTTTGACCTCTTTAGCAGTGTAATCTTGATTACTCGGTGATATATAAGCCCATTCGAGCAGTGTAGCTGTAGAATTCTTGAATTGAAGTATCGACGGGTATAGTTGTAGATCGATGGATGGTCGGTGGAGTGATATGCAGGTACAGTTTCGTAATGTCTCGTGGGAAGAGCGTATCGAACTATTTAGGGTAAGATCCCTAATTGTTTTCGATCGATTGGTTCTGGCTTAAAATTTTAACCGAATGATGGAATATATTCTTGTCTTGGGTGCATCTAGTGGCTTGTTTTGTTGCGGCACGCGAGAGACGCATCGCGTTCTTTTTTACGCAAGAGAAACCACCGTGACGAGGCTGATGAGTTCAAGAGCGTGGAATAGCTGGTTTGCGATATGTTATATCGGAATAGTGATTTAATGTATATGTGCATACAGCTTGAAATTGAACGAGAATTTTATGTAAAATTGGATTCAATGAGCCATTTGTTCTCCAATGCGTAAGGCTCTTGGTATTTTGGCTTATAATTTTCAGTCTTCCATCCGTTTTCTCGGGAATTTTGTCGCGATTTCTTGTCATAGCTATGGCCACTCTACCTAGCATTGCAATCTGACTTGTCACATTTCGATTTTGTTTATTCTACAAATGTATCGTAAGACAGAAGATGGGAATATATATTGGACACAATTATTGAAAATGGAAATTCAAAACATCGATTATTCAGTTGAATTATAATTTAGTTCCGCTGTTCGAACGGCGTTGGAATTAAATTGTATTATATAGTGAAATCGATTTACCAAATTGGGAAAGTGATTCCCGTCTTGTCAGATTATTTTATAATTTTCGGATTATTAAGTTATTGAATTTTTGCTGGTTCGCAAATAGAAAATCGAAATGTGCCCACAGGGAACAAGTTCTAGCCGAAAGGTGCGATTGAGCTCTAACATCCGTGGAAGCGACATATGTGCCGTTTCCAGGATTTTATGGTCGAGCGACGACTCATAAAAAAGATAACGAATCAAAAGGACGGATGTGTCGCATTCATCGACAAATCGCGTTCGCTATGGACTTTTGATTTCCGTTGTATCCTGGAAAGTCTCACCGTGGATTTACACAAAACGGGCGGATCTTCGGAGGGATCTCGAGAGTTCCGGCTGCTTGATTTTTCTTTCGATCTACTCTCGTATCGCTCGCGTATCCTGCGTGAAATCTCCGACTATCGAGAGTTGATATCGGGCGGCTTGGAATTCTTTTTTCGTCTCAACGATCTAGTACGTACTAGACAAATCTTCTGTATCTCTGTTATCCAACTCTCATCGCTGTCGTTGTCGTCAGCTTTCTGTCCCATATCCTCTGTGGGGTCGAGCCATCAATTTCTATTTTCATCTAGAAGGACAAGAAGGGCCAGGGGTATATGGTGATATATACAGCCATCTACCGTCATAATACAGATAGAACGTGCTTAGATGGTAACGCCATAGGAACCTGGCCATTCTCCATGCGATTTTATTCTCCCAATGTGTCATTCTGTCCCTCTTTCATTCCCCATCGTCTACTCTCGCCTGAGGCTTTCTACGCCTCCGATATAAACCTCATTCCTTGTTACCCACGGCCGTTCATGCGCGATCTTACGTGAATCCGAGTAATACATACATACCTCATATATATACATATACATGTATATATATTGTTGCGGTTGCATTAAGTGGAGCGCGCAACTAAGGAAGAGAGCGAGTTGTTGGTATATATTGCACCCTCTAGAGTCTCCGAGATGGCTGGTTCTTTGCGGCTGGTGCGACGTACTTCTACTCCACTTTACTTTGCTCTAGCGCTCTTCTACTGACGCTACTTCTACTACTGCGACGTACCTACCTTGGCGCTACTACTACCACGGGCGACGACTTTCCGGAACGTCCGTGAACGATACTCTCAGCTCCCCCAAGCACGGACCATTGCCTTTTATATCCCTCTCTCGGATCGTAGCCAGGTACCTTTACCCTTCTCACTTTACGTGCAACTTTGTTCGAAAAGCACAAATGTACCTATATATATATATATAAACGGAAAGGGAGTTTGAGGCGTGTAGCCGCGTGGTGGCGCGCACGAGAGAAGATCGAAAAAAACGGTAGGAAAAAAGGTTTCGGTATGTATATATCTACTGTTTTAATATATATATATATAAATCCAGAAGAGGTAGTCGAAGCGGAAGTTAAGCGAGTGCGACTACGACGTCCGATGCGACACCGGCGTCGCTGGTGGTTGTCTCGACCGTTCCATTATTCAAATCCTCTCTCTACTGTTCTCTCGCTTCTTGGCGCATCGACTTTCTTAACCATAGAACGGATACCTTGCGCTCCTTCATCGCTTTATATAGACATATATATATATTTATGTTGCTACATACACATATATTTATGGTATATGTATACGTTTATATCTTCATTCTTGTGCCTGAACCACTCGAATATATAAGTCCTCTTTTTCACGATCGATTATCGGACTTGGCGCCATAGTTATCGTAAGTTACCCAAGCCGATACGTTTTGTATTCAATTGTCTGTACGGTCTGGTGGGATAACGCAGGGTGCATTCTATTTTAGAATCAAGTTACGTTCAATTCTATTTCGAAACTCTTGGTAAACTGTCGTGTTGAATTTACATTTTATCATCACCTCTCGATATTTTCTTCGCGGTATAGAAAGACAAAACAATGGAAGAGAAACTTAAGAGAGAGAAAGATCGTTGGGCTGGAGTTGAAGATGGTGAGCAGCTAGTGAAGCGAGGTAATTCCCTTACTTAAAGAGAGAATATACGTTTATTTTGAACGATGAAAAACAATTCAAAATTTCGGATCTGTAAGACAGCTTCGCAATATTTCGTTGCGATTGAAACTTCTCGTATAAAACATTTCTTGTCTCTTATTTTTAGCCCACATTTTATATTCCCAGTCTCGTCGTAAAAATCTTCTTACGAAGAAATATTTCCATGACTCGGTGAGAAGACTTGGCTCGTTCCCGTTGAGAGAGTACCGAGGACATAACGCGTGCAATCTGCGATATCCGTTCATCCGAGTGAACCGAGCTTAGCCGCAGGATTTTAACATAATCTGCCGGACTTGAAGTCTGATAAACTGGATTATAAAAGCACTTATGCATAGAGTCTTTTCTTCTGATTTACTTTTTTTTTTAGCTTTCGCTTTTGTCTTATACTCGAAACCTGCAATGTCGAGCGCGCTATCACATATGTATTTTCTTGCTGCGATATACATAGTTTCGCACGACGAAAGTACGTTATCTCACAGGATGCAATGATCCCTCCTTCCCCTCCTCCTGCCCACCACTCTTTAGCGATCACCGTATTATCTCCTCATTTATTCTATCGCACAATCTAGCGTCGCATCCCGTTGGCTCCCTCGTTCGCCCCGTGGCGAACCGGGGAACCGGGAGGAGGCTTGTTCGATGCCTCACTCGCCACTATAATATAATCACATCCTGTACAATAATCGGTGATTGCGACATCGCCTACAGCAACAGACCAGTCGGTAATTAAGTGCACGCGTAGCCTGGTTCGAAACTGACTATATAGCTATGTAGATTGGGGCCGGGATAAACGCTAGTATATCGTTTGAGTGTTTATACCAAGATATACAGCCGATACTTGAAATCGCCTTTGACAACTTGTGACAAATTATTACGTACCCGCAGCTTTTATGATTTAATGACTTTTCGGTGAAAAGATAATTAACTATGACATTATTAGTGCATGCTCGCTTTATCTTCTTATTGCAAGGTTTATATGGAGCTTAATTAAGAAAGAAATATTAATTTTTTTTGTTGCGTGATTTATGTCGCGGGTTTGTTAACGCATAACATTTTATCGATATTTGCGAGGATGTGAAAAAATGCCAATGCGATGTCTGAGCCACGAGCTTTTAATAATAACACGATTTGAGCCGTTTCATGGATAAGACAGAGGGAAATTTGCCAGATGAGCAAAAAAGCTCGTCTATGGAACACGGCGTGATCGCCCCTGCTTTCTACGTAGCAACCACCAGCAGCCTCCGCGTATCTCTCTTTCTCCGTTCTGCCATCGTTGCCTAATCTCGGTATGAGCCCTTTAACCCAGCTTCGTAAGCTTTTCCAAGAGGGCTCATCAGACTGTACCGAGAAATTCCAACATTATGTACCTCTTTCCCTGTCTTCTCTTCCTATCTTTCTCGCGTCTCCATCAATGCCCCAAAGGGATTCAGATTGTACTCTGGTTCTACTCACACTCGGCGCTACACTGAGTCTCCGTGGCTTACCACAGACAACTTAGTCATTCAGGAATATCTTCCAGACAGATGGCTATTGTCTGTGTTTAGTCTCGAATAATTCGTACAATTTGTAAGTAATAGCTGCGGGAACAAATTTTGTCGGAAATCCTTATGCCGGAACCGTATGCTTGGCATTTGTTGCAAACTCCAAATCTCTACAAACGTGTGAACGCGCGAAGGCGCTTGCGGCTAATTTCCATTGATTTGTGATAAAAAAACTGCGGATCGGCGGTAAGCGCTTGCGAACCTACGCAAACCAAGCCAAACAGTCTATCCATACGTTTGAATTTGCGACGGCATGTTGCGGTTTGCCAAGCGTGTGGTCCCGGCTTTAGAGTTATCGCTGAATTGTTATATGTATAGATATATATCTGCGTGTATATAAATATATATGGTAACATTAAAGTAATTTGGTTGTGAACGTTGTGAAGTAAGCTTGAACCGGATGTTGTTTTTTTAGGAAAAATATAATAACATCTCGAGTTCTTTTCAAATTATTTAGTAAAATAACACTCTGCGTAAGGATTATTTATTGTATACTGAACTATTCTGCCTCACTGAAGCACGAATACGTCAACTCCAAAATGTGTAGAGATTCATCCCTTGCACTATTCTGTTATTCGCGACGTTGTCAAACAGTAATGAAGAAAAAGCGAAATTACTTTTATGTTAATCCAACATTTTATTAAATGAAAGATCAATTATATTTTATGCATTTATAAACTACAGTCCAATTTCTGTAACATTTTGATTCAATGCAGACACAGGACAATGCGTAGACAGAAACAAAGCGGTTGATATTTACAGACACTTTATTGCATCAAGAGTGACGTGGAATTGATTCTATAAATTCCAGAACGATATTCCAGAATGTATTTTCGTAAACATTGAACGATCAAAAAAAAACAAATTAGCGAGGGAACGTTACAGATGCAAATTCCAAAAATAACACAGAGATTGGTACCGCTCATCGGGGGAAATGGGTTTTGAAATCAAAACCAACAATTTCGAAGATAGAAAAGAATTGTTTGGAAAGGGAAACGTTCCAGATTTTCTCCGTTTTACACGTTTTTTTTCGTGAATAGTGGCTTGTTGATTCGTTTATTTTATTCAGTTCACCGTATAAACGCTCGACACGGTATACCCGCTTTGGTAACGATTGGAATTCGGAGCTCTACAGTAAATTCCCATCAGCCTCGTCATCGTTTCGTTCGAATATACTGCACGAAATTTGCATGGAATTGACTGTCCATACTCCCAATCTCAAATACGTAGTACGTTCCGTTAAGAAACGTGCTATCGGCTTGATGTCAAATAATTATATTGCATTGTCTTGTAAATAACTGCGTTTTTTGCGCAATTACTTTTTGGCCAAAACGTCATTGCATTTCTTTCCCATAGTGGTTAGACATGTACGTCCATTGCGCAGCTGACATCCAATTATTCTCAAATACGTTACGAATCGTATAAATAAAATTTGAACATACATTTAAACATAAATTATATCTACCTATTGCGTGTACAATTATAGAAAAAAAAGTTGTGAAATAGGTACATTGAGAAAAACGATGCATTCGTCGTTCACCAAGAATTTTCGCTATTAACTCAGAAAAATGTAAGTTCAATAAACACGATAAGAATTGTTAGCGAAAGATCGCCAGTTGGCAAATATATTAATCACGCGATACTGCGACGCCTCTTGATACTTTACGACGATAATGACTATTGTACCAGCCGGGACATGGAGTCGCGAGCGCATTGATTGAAAAGTCCGCGAGCTTCATAAACGGACACACACGACGTTTTATTCGAGGTCATTTTCGTTACCGCTACATTATATGTATAATACAATGCACGCGACGACCTACGCAGAGGCAATAGAGATATAAAAAGCTTATTGGTGTTTATATACGAGGTGCTTAAAAAGTCTGTTTCATATATGACGTATCGCCCCGATATGAAACAAATTAATCAATGAATTCCGTGCCAAGCGTTTGTTCCATTTAAAATGAACATAGAAAATATGATTACTCTCTTCAATGGACGTATGTTCAATAGAAACCTCTTCATTAATGAACATCATAAATTTCACTTTTTTTCGGAACTAAAAGTCAATATTTTCGGTCAGGAAAAACGGAAATCGTTAAAAGATGTGAATGTATATGGAATTCCGTACATGCATGGAGAATATTCCGGCTCGCAAGAGAAATTGTAAACATTTTCCATTTGGCTGAAATTTGCTAATGTGCGAGATTGATGCGTGTATACGTTCAACTTTCAACATTCGAGCATGACGGTGGGGGAGCGATAGAGACTACAATTTATTAAAAATTTGCTCGAGTCAACGTGGTATTCGATTCTCGTCGATGGGTATCCAAATCCACTTGCATCGATATCTGTATACAGATATACCGTTGGTTTGTTTTAGTTTGATGCGTGCGTACTATTTGTATATACAGTAAGTATCGCGTGCGTTTTCATTATCAGAAAAACCGACCACATTATTTGTTAAAAATGCCATTCATATGAATTTCAGACATATCGATATTGGATATCGATATATTTTCTTAAATATTACAAGATTAAAACGCCTGTATACAATCGTCAACATCTCAATTTTCCCTGACAATATCCATATCCAGATGGTACAAAGTCTGAACTTCGCATCAACCTATATTATACACGCATGATGTGTTTATATTGAGAATTTTGCTGGAGGAAACCTGACCACTACCGGGTCCTGTCTCCAACTACTTTCAGGATCCGATGTGGACGCGATACGCCACCAACAAATATCTGCCTTGGGCCCTCTCGTATTCTGTAACTATCACAGAGTCCATTTCTAGTTCGGAGTTCTGGCGCACCATGACACAGACTCTGGTACAGCACACATGTTCTGGTACGAGATGCGCCTGCATCAGAAACATCAAGTGTGGTCTATGCACCCGTATGAGAACAAGAGAGAGAGAGAGAGAGAGAGAGCGCGAGACGGAGTGAGAGGGACGTCGACGGAAGCCTCGACGAGCACTCGTGCGGTCTGATTTATCGGGGAGCAGTGTTCGATTATGCATACGCACGATAGATAGAGGATATTATTCTATGAAGAGTAGATATGTATCTACAGAGGTAGCGAGAAAGATAGATAGATAGATAGAGAGAGCGAGAGATCTACGTTAGCGAGAACTATAGCGTAACATAACACATACACACATACGCACATACACACACACACACACACACTCATACGTTGGAACATACCGATCTCCGTTTCACTCTCTCAACTCTCTGTACCGGTTATTATCGATGCTACCATTGTCACTTCGTCACTGCTGGAATGCATTATTGGACTTTGCCCCTCGGTTCCAACTCTACTCATCGTTTCTCTATATGTCGGCTCCGTAGGTATAGCCACGTTCTACCGTTCGACTGTTATTCGGGCGCCCACTAATACTGATATTCCTATACCTACTGGAGAACACGACGAGTTATCTCTGATTGGAATTCATTTGGCAGTTTCGAAACTGCACCTGAACGGGTATTGTACTCATTTGAGGAGGTTATACACTTGGAATATTAAACTATATTAGAAACGATCGCGTTAACGCAGGCTGTGTCAATGTTGAAGTATTGAGTCATGGGATGTGATTCGATATCCTTGATAAATCAAGATTTGCGTAGAGCACGTAAATTAGGGTTAGCTACGCAGCCTCGCAGCCTTCTCGATCCTCTAGGAACAATTTCGTTGGGTGAAATAAAAAAGAGCTTTAGGATATCGGGGGAAGCTTCGTTTGACCTCACATATATCTTCACAATCTAGACGTATGCCCTGGAAAAGCGATCATAAATAAACAAACATCTTTCTAAAAGATGCACGAGACGTTTCCGCACCAACGAAATCTGATCCATCGGATTAATATTTATCGTCGAAATACATGTGGGACGATACTGATCCGATCAAACGACGACAGCTCGTGGCTCTAACGACGCGGATCCAAAGAGATAATACATCGAATTTACAGTGAGGAAGCGAGCGAGAGACGCGAAATTCCATTATACGAGTACGTATATCCGCAGCATGAATGCATTTAGGGGGTATTCCTACGGTATTTTACAGCCCTGACAGTTTATGTGGTCCTGTAGCTGTTGGATCTCGTTGCTCGGCATCAATTTTACTATCGAGAAATCGAAACCTCGCGGGGATTAGCCACGACGTTTAGGTACGGTGCCACCGTGGTCCCTCGCGGGGTAATCGGCATTGCCGTTCATCGAAGTGTACCGGCTCCGATAAATCGTCGACAACGCCACTGCCAGAATCGCTGAAGGTTTATGTATGTATCCACACACACACACATACGCATACATATACATATATATATATGTATTTATATTTATAGAGTAAATGCGACTTGCACTCGAATGGAAAGAGAACCGCGATGCAAGAAAAATACCGAAATGACTGTATGAGACGGGCACATCATGCCCCATGTGAAATGGAGTCACTCTCGCGAATAGGATTTTGTGTTTCTTGGAATCTTTAGGTATAGGAGACGAAAGAATATGGTTGAGAAAGATGTTATTGAAAATTTCGTCGTGAAATCGAAGCAGGCAATGTTTGGGAACGGGATTGAAATATCTGCTCAAGTATTTTGAGGGTTATGGTGATGTGCTTGGATCTAGAGGCGCCCAACTAGTTCCTATGACGATATCGATATCTCTTATATCGAAAGGAAAGCCGTTGCATCCTTCGGACTTTTATTGGCTTATGCATGTCTGGGTTCGTTGAAACGGAGGTTGCAGTTTGAATCCCTGGATGTCGTTATTTTGATTTGTCACTGGTTTCATAGGTTAACAATGTTATTGACCAATATGTGATTTTGTCTGGGTGTGGGCTGTATTAGCTTGTTACTTCGCACATTTTTCCAAAATCCGAATAGGTTTTAGCGAATCTTGGATTATCTTTATTGTTTCTTTAAATAATATTATTGTCCGTAGGAAACGATGTGATTGACGATTTTTGTTTGAAACGAACTTTTATTTGATAGAAAGAGACATTGTAGGTACTAATGGTCTTTTGAACAAAACTTTGTATCATATCGCAGCGTCACCTTGGTTCGCAATAATTTATACGTAGACGCCTACGGGAATATAACGATTATGGTACATCGTGGGCTCCTCGTAATCATTAACTAATCTTGGAGTTCCAAACTCTCCATCTCGCGGATTAGGTCGAAATCTCGTTGGCCAGAGGCAATCTGATGTTCGCGTGTAGCGCAGCAGTCGCTGAATATATATACGAAGTTATGTACGAGGTTGGGCGATCTCAACGAGATCCACGCGAGGTGGAGGGACGCAAGATGGAAATTAGTCGCCGGATTGAACACCCTTGACTCGAACCATTGCCAATTAGCTTAATCACTGGACAAATTCACTAGCTTTAGGGTCTTGTCGTAGACAGAACGTCCCTGCCACCAGCAGAATACTGCGTCTTCTGCACGTACGTAGATACAGATATACACACGCGTATACATATGCCCTTTCTCAGAACTATATGTGTTCGTGTACAGTATCAGGGCTAGATGGATTCTCGGCTCGTGCGGATCGCGACTTACTCTTCTCCCTCTCCCTCTTTCTCTCTCTCGCTGTTCATGTAGAGCTGGAAACTAGCATGCGCTTCCTCGTTTCCCTCGCCGCCCTTCGTATTCATCCCTCGATCTCCCGTTCGTGCTCCGCGCCAACGTCTTACCCGGTGAGTTTAACCGAGCATTAGCCGCATAAATCAAAACTTGGTTACCAAGTTGGTCCTGCTCTTCGGGTCTCCCTCCATCAACCCTCTTTCTTTCCTAGACGTGCAAATCCTCCCTCCACCGCCGTACATTTCGTCGCATTCACTGTCTCGAGTGTGCTACGCTCGAGCTGCATTCTCAAGATTTCCATTTCCAAGTTCAATTCTCGGCCGGTTAGTCCACACTCTACACCATTCAACCTCGAGAAAATCCGTTCCCGAATCCGTGCGCGCCGATGAGATCTCGCTGCGCATATATTATACGAGGTTTCGTATACATCGTGTTATCTTCATATTTCTGCCAAGATTTTATAATGAGAAACATATAGTCAAATCCGGAGAGAACGATCGTCAAGAGATCGGTGATATTACGTCGTACTAACCGGATGTCACACAAAACAGCTACCTTATTTAATTCTTGTTTTCTGTTTCCATCCATGTTTCTTTGATTTTTATTAAATAATCTCGGTGTATAATGAACGATTGTCAGAAATAAGACAAACATTTTAATTAAATAAATTTTAGTTTGCATCAAATTAATTATCGGTAAAGCTACAGGTAACAAACAACTTATTAGAGCTGCATACTTTTGTAATAATATAATACATGCGAACATGCATATAGGTATATCCTTCTCTCCCTCTGATTTGAAAACTTGTGAAATTCACTGTTCACCCAACTTTTCGAAATATTCAAAATTCCTGAAACAAAATTGCTGTAGCGGTATATAAAAAAGTAACTTTTAGCAAGTATCTATATCGAAGCTCGGGTTACGAATAATTAATAAACTTTATGAGCCTAGTCGAGTGTAAAAATAATCATTACCACAATTTTTTGGATGAAAGTTGAAGCCCGTTATTTAATACCAGCGCAAATCTTGCATAGCAGCGGTATAGAGCATGTGGTATTCGAGATTTCCAGCCGATTGCGAGAAACGGCTCGAGTAGCAGCGGTCGCACAGAATTTGTATAACTATACATACCGCAGGACTATCGTTCATCTTTCGTACGAATAGCTTCTCTTTGGGGCTCGCTTTCGTTGAGGGTGAGTGCGTTTTAGCGGTTAACTCTAATCTCATGGCAATTAATCTCGTGCTAAAAGCAAGTTCTCGGTGCCGGGGACATCGTAGTCGGCGTGCGCCGTCGACGCCGCACAACCGACCCAGATTCCACGTGAAAACTTCGCGATTTGACTGGATAAAAGGGGAGCGCGCGGAACAGCTTTGTGTCTCAGAAAAACCACCGTGATTCTTGCCGCAAACCTCTTGCTATCTTTCTGCTGTGTATTCGAATATTACGTGCAGCTTTACCAAATACATGTGGGTGTGTGTTTGCATGTCTTTACATCTCTTCTTCACTCTTATCGTATTTACTTTTCACCATTGAAAACTGAGAAAGATTTTATCTTTCAACAGACTTTTTGATGAACTTTGGTTTTTCGTGAGTTTCAATTCTTTTTGAATACGGTTTGTAAACGTTACATTTTCTATCAGGGTGATTTGTACTTTTTTACTTTCGACTCTTTACCTCCGTGAGAGACTTGTTTCAAAAATATCGTTTTTGTAATCTTTTTTCTTTGAACATTGGTAGGCTATTGAGCAACTATGAAGACGGTAAAGAAAAATCGGAGACCGAAAGAAGAAATCGGTAGAGAAAAAATAAATTTTTTTATTATTCAACCGCAAAGGGTTCGATACCAATGCTTAAATTTTTAAACGTGGCGAATTAATATCTCGGCCAATTTTCATCGCAAAACAATTTAAAAAAAATCTATTTTGCTTCACCCACGTTCTGGGTATTTTCCTGGGCTATCTGGGTATTTTCTGTGTCTTCATAGTTGTCTAACATCTCGTATACACACGCGCACAATATCTCATTGTAATTAATCACTGATGGAAGTACGTCGACACGTTGACAAAACGACTTTTATTATACAACCCCATCTGCATGATAGATAAAAAGTGTCTAATTTATACATTCAATTTACATCGATAAATATATATCGTATTATTTAATTATACATCGATGAATATATATCCTCAGCGATGTATAAATTAGATTATAATCAGTGTGAAAATTTGATGCGGTTTTTTTCGATCGAAAGTAGGTCACTCGTCTAATCTCGAAGTCTTGGTTGTAATGATCTTTGAGGATCGTGTTTAATTGAACATCCCCGATAGTTAAGACGGCGAGAGCGGGGGGGGGGGGGCAGCGAGAAGATATGAGTGTCGTTTCGGGCTATGGCCGTAATTGCGCGCTATGCTGGTGCCCGGACGAGAGGTTGAAGGGAGAAGGAGGTTTCCAGATCTGTCGAGGATATTGCGTGGAGAGGCTGGAACTCGGAGGTTTCTCGGCGCGGGCTCACGTCTAGTCATGACAAAGGCACTTTAATTAACCGCAAGACGGTTCAGCGGTTGATCCAGTGCCTTCAGCCTGAGGTTGCCGCGAAAACCGCGCCTCCCGTCCTTCCCTGGTGCTCTCCGCTCGAAGAATTAAATCCCGCCGAGTCTCCACGAATATATATATATATATATATATATATATATATATATATATATATATATATATATGCTCGATGTATATATATATATATATATATATATTCGTGGAGGCTCGATGTATACGTTATATAGAATCAACGAAGCTTGGCACACTTTGTACTAGCTTATAACGAACAGACCAGGGCCGAGAACCGGGTGGCCACCCTTCCTATAATTGCCCCTACCCACACCCCGAAGCCGTTACCTATCCCTGGTGTGCCCACCCGCTTCTATTTCATTTCAGAGAATTACAATTACGTCGTTCTAATTATCCCTGAAAGCCCATCGGAGCACAGGCACTCGCGTGTGCCTCCGGCGTTCGTGAGGCGTAATAAAGCGCGACGTTTTCACCCACCGTTGGACGCGCGCCGCGTGCGACGTGGTAAATCCTCACTCACTCGCACTCTGTCTCTCTCTATCTGTCTCTTTCTTTCTCTCGCGCGCGCGCTTTCCACGCGCGACAACCCTGCGCGCGTTGCAATTTCGTTCTTTTTTCTTCTACTTTTTTTTTCTTATTTTAATCCGTCGCACCGGTTACCAGCCGACTACTCGCTTTTATTTATTTTCTACGCTTCGAGCGATTTTTTTTTGTCTCGTCTCGAAGAATTTCCCACCGACAATCTGGAGAGAAGGAGAGAGAGGGAGAGAGAGAGAGAGAGAGGGGAGGGAGAGAGAGAATATTTTTATAACGGAAAAGTCGGGATGGAACGTATCAACGTTCTCGAATGCGAGATTCTGCGGCTTCGTTGAAATCCCTCGAGGCTCTATACGCGCTGCTAATTTTTATAGTAAAAATTTAACCACGATGAAAAATAATTATTTTCAATTTGTTCATCAACTGTAGGTATTATTGAAACTTAAAAATTCTTACTTACTTACAGTTTCGCCTTGTTTAGTCATTCGCCGTTTCATTAATACGAACCTTCCCAGCCCTTACGAACGCATATATCCCTAAATTTCTCGGTTTCCGTCTTCCTTCGCGTTTTCTTACTCACAGCTGCCAAGCGCAAACATCCCCTGGCGGTGATTTTAATTGAAATCTTTTCCGACTTTTAGCAACGGAGACGACCGAGGTAGGGCTGACTACATCGTGTACTAGCTATCCGACCGTGACGATCTCTGCTGTGTTACCGTGTATGTGTACCACAATGTACCCGTGTATTATCCCTGTACATATATAGGTACATATATATATGATCCATGCTCGAGACCGAGCTCTCTTCCACCCGCAGCTATTTCGCATTGCAATCCTGGCAGTGACGCTTCTCCAACTGGTTTTCTGGCCAACTGCCAGGATCAACCGGTCCGCGATATAACCGGAGAGTCCTGTCGGCTATATAGTTCGTGAAATAGAATGCCCACCGGTTCGCAATAATGTAATTAAGGCTCCCGTTTCGAATTCTCTCAACCAGCCGAGGGGCGGAGGGGTGTCTGCTACTTTTTCTCTCTCTCGTTCTCCTTCGTTGCATCGTTGAAATGCAGGCCGATGCGCGCAACGGTTTCGTAAACACTTTTTCTCTTTCCGCTTGTGCGCAAGGGCTTTCTGTATCCAATAGGTAACAACTTTGCTCGTATGGATTTTCTCAAAATCGCCCATACCGGTTGCGGCAGTTAGATTTGTAGAATGGATATATCAAGTAGAATACCTGGGACGATATTTTCAAATTTTTAAACAACATGCACTCATACATTATTGTAGAGAAATATGATAGTAAATGATTTGATTTTTTCTCTCTAAATATCGTGGTATTGATAATTCAAAAAAAGAATGAGACTATTGGGTTTTAATAATTAGGGAATCAGGCAGTTTTGGAAGGTTCCTATTCCCTAGAACACTAATTTTGAATTTATTTCTCGTATATAGAGACTTAGGTATTTATTTAATAGAAAAATTCATGCTTCGAGAAAATTTCATTTTTTTTTAATCTTTCGAGGGATATTCCTTTTTTATGTTAATTTTATGCTCTAGGTAGATAGCTTAGATTCTGATGAACCAACCTTTCTTTGAGATAACGGTGTCTTAAAAAATCCTCTGTCCTTGAGGACATTAGGTACTTGCTCTAGGGACTTAATTTTCATCTCCTAGGATATGTTCCTTCAAAGAAACCCTCAAGTCTCAGTATTCCTGATGCCTAGATCGCTGTGATCCCCCTTATTCCCCATAAGAGCATCCTAGACACGTTCCTTTCCTCGGTGCCTCATTCGCTAATGACCTTGTATTCTGTGGGTCCTTGCGTTCATTAGGGGCTCCCTTCCTCCGGGCTTTCCTAAGAGGATTTCTAACCATTTCCTTTCTTAGAAGAGCTTGAATTGCAACACGGATTTTCCCTAAGAACTTAAAATTTCCTAGGGAATGTCAACTTTTTTCACAATTTGAAAACGCGTCTTCTGGTGTAAAACTTTTTTTTCATCTTGACTTACTTTAGACTGGTCAGATATTATTATATACGTTGACAAATGTAATTACTTTTTGACCAATTTAATAATATTACAAAGTACAAACTATGATAGATCAAACGCTTTAATTAATTATATATACAACATACGCGATATCTATTTATAATCAGAACATGTAAAAAAAAGCTGAGCTTTTTTCTTCCCTTCTGTGCCCGACCCTTGCTTTCTCGCGTGTACCTTGCGTGGCACGCGCAACGGATCACCCTCGTTGATGCCCCGTGGATGTTAAGGGTCGAAGCTCGTATCAGAGACGTGAAAAAGGAGGAAGCTACCTTGCAAGGCCGTGCTCGCCATAAAACGTGTAGCGCTACGCGGGGGTAAAAAGGAGAGAACGAGAAGAGCTTGTAGTATCCAGTGGTACGTTTTTGTATATAGTCCAGGGGCTGAGAATTGTAGAGGTTGCGTGCAATTATGCGGTGTACGCGTCGGACTTATCTTTATTTTAGCTTGTTATAAATTAGTCGCCACTGTACTACACACGCCCTTTACACCCTATTCATCCCTAAAGTGTTGCATTGTCGACCTTTGTGTACATGCACGAGTGGTATACATAAATATGTGTACCAGGGTAGGTTTCTGCACATACATACACACATCCACACATACATATACAGGGTGTTATAAAAGTCTGGAAACGGTGGAATATCTCAAAAATAAAGCATTTCAGAGAAAAATGTTTCAGACAAAAGGTGTATGATTCCGAAAGGGCTATACGATGGTGCCATTGAATTGAGCTTGAAGAGTCATTTGAAGGTCACGTGAAGGTCACGTCAATTTTTTTAAATGGCACCCCCTATTTTTTATTACATATTCTTGTAGCAGATCTCGAGAGCTTCTCTAAAACAGTATAATCAAATATTTTTTCATTAATTACTCTTCGAGTTATAAGGCTTCAAAAGTACAATACCGCCGGCATTAGCGTTAACCGAGATGTACCACGTCGAGGTTGATGTTTTTATGTTGCGAACATAAACTTTTTTTTTCAAATGGTAATAACACTTTTGATCTTACGACAGTTGCGCATCCTGACGAGACGAATTTAATTATTCCATATTTCATGATAACGTCGTCGATTTGTGATAAAATATCGTACACAAATATAATAATCTTAATTGAAGCTTTCTTGTTACATCACTTGCATCAAGAGTTGTTCAGCCGTGTTCTTTCAAATGGGACACCCTGTATATATACAGGGTGAATATCGTAAGGTGTAACAGGCTTCGTTCTAAGGTAGATGGGAGCATTACAAACAAAAGTTGTAAATATACATTGGGGATATTGTTAATAGTTTACAAGATATAAATTTTTTTAATTGGTCAAACCAGACCGCGCCGAGAAGCGTTTAAGTCGCCCACCCCCGCTATAGCCGTAGATATAGCATAGTTGAGGGCGTTACATTTGACTTTGCAAAATTTAAAGCAGTCGATTTTATTTATTATATTATTACGCAGTCATTTTCTATTCTCGGGCATTGACTGCTCTGAATTTTGCAAATGTAGCTTTTTAATGAAGTACCCCCTTAGCCGATGCCTAATACACTGCGCTATCTGTACGGCTAGGACGGGAGTGGGCGGCTCCAATGCTTCTCGGCGCGCTTTGATTGGGCCAACTTAAAAAATTTATATCTCGTAAACTATGAAAAATGTCCCAAATGTATATTTGCAATTTTTGGTTGTAATGATTCCATCTACCTTAAAATAAAGCCTATTACACCTTATGAAATTCACCCTGTATATATATGCCAAGTCCAGGATAGCAGAATATATATATGTGTGGGTGCGTGTGTGTGTGTGTGTCTATTGACGTGGTGTTTGTTATCCTCCCATAGTTACTAGCACTGTATGTAAACTCCACTAACTATGTGCTAACAGAATTTGTAGAATATAGCGTACTCGTTACGGCTCGTGCATGGTGTACTATTGCATATTTTTAGGATTCTTAAATTTTGTAATACTCGATCCATATGGTTCTATTCATCCTGCAAAGGTATATGTATATCATAATATTTCCGCGATACATGATAAAACGATTTTCCTCGGAAATTGGACGATAATATACGATGCATATCACGTTCGAATTCGGTTATATAATAATACCAGGAATCGCTGTTCTCAGAACACTCGGAAATCGGTACAATATGATAACTTCGTAAAATTTCACCGTAGAAATTATTGACATAATGTCTAGATAGACGAACGTGAAAATTTTCTTTTCTTTCTATTTTTGAAAATAGGAACTCTGAATTGTACGGGAAATTTCGTAAAATTTAAGTATGAAATGTTACAATTATAAATTTGCGCAATTTTACAGACATACATGTTTTTAAAACTGGATATTTATTTAATTTGTTGATTGGCGACAAAAACTTTGGTACCTCAATAGCTTGTATACGTGCGATCACTTACCGATATTCCGTAACCGAGTCATTGAGATATGAATATATTGGTAGAGGGAAGCTTTTTTTTCTCAACGAACACGAGGGTGGTAAATATTCCAAGTTTCTTCCATTTTTGGTCCACGGGGAGAGACTTTTTCCGGCTTGTTGTGTCACACAGCCTGTGGAGTCAGCCAAGCTCCCTCAGGAGATTCAACGTATACTCTGCAATGGTACCGGCAACTGTAAACTCTTGCTTGTGTATACATGCAGAATGGACGATCTATGCCTTCCCGCGAGCCAGGAAAGCGCGTATGTACGAGATACGTGATGCGAGATACGATCCCCAAGGCGTTTCCGCGTTTTCCTCGAGTTCAAATGCGAGAGAGGGTGTATATTGTGCGTGTCGGAGTGAAGCCTCCTGTGTATATACTGCCAGAACAGACGAGAACAGGGTGAGTCGGTAAATGGCTCGAGAAGGTATAGTAGTCCCATCTGAATTTTAACCAAGCGGATTATGGAAATGCGCGGTATATTAGCGTCTAACATCCTGCTTTGCATCGTCTTAACGCCCTTTCCGTTATACCTTCTACCACCCTATGTATATATGTATATAGTGTTAGTAGGTACGCACACTACTGGTATAAAGTTCATGTGCAATGGTAGGCCAGAGTAGTTCCATAGCATTATATTTCGCCTGGCGATATAGGGAGTAAACTTAAGGCAATGTAACGACGACCTTAATGTTCTGGATGCACCATTAACAGGGTCAGAGTTCTCCATCTCACTCTTCCTCTCTCGCTCTTTCGCGCATTCTCTCCGTTACTCTAGCCCAGAATTCGATGCATCTTCGCCCTTCTCTCGTTTCCATGTAAATCTCCCCAATGCAGCTTCGAGCTTTCTCGAGTTTTGGTTTCCGACTCTCCCTATTCTCCTTTCTATCCTCTCTTTGTTTCAAATATTTGCACAATTAATCAAATTATTTCATAAGACTTGCAAAGATACATGTAAATTCATGTATAAAAGTGATAATTATGTAATCAACGTCAATTTATGGTAAATTTGTTAAGAATACCTGCTTATTGTTTTAGGAAAGTTGGAAAATTCGTCTGTCGATTTAATCAAGTTTCGGACATCAACGACGCACTGTTATATATAAAATGATACAAAGGGAGAGAGAGAGAGAGAGAGAAGTTTATACTTTAAATGTTATTATAATTTTCGTAATCAGGGTAAATTTTCAAAAAACCTCCATTTTCTCTGTATTTGTTTTATCCAGAACTCGTTATTAAGAGTTTTTTCGTCTACTTGCCGGGAAAATCACAGCAACGAGGTGCTTACCATATACCTAAACTCTGGTCCCTTGTATATCGGACGTTCCGTGTCGGTTAAATTTAATGAAAATCTGACTCTTTGAAATTGATTGGGATATTGAACAATTATTCGAATAGCTGATCAAAATACGGGTGACTGTTCTAAAAATCTTTACTCGACGGCGAATCGACGGTAAAATCGAGAATATCCAAGTTCTAATTAATCATAATTCAAAAACTACGATAGTACAAACAAATTCGAGCAGAAACAATTTTCAGTTTCGACCGAACTCTGTAACAGAAATGTGCAACAAATAAAGGCATCAAGGATGAACCGATTTTGAGAGTCAGGAAGATTCCACGTGGAATTCCTCGCATACATACATATATATATCGACGTGATGTTTCTATAGGAGCACCGCAGACGTCTCCTTATGCAAATTTTCGAAGTAAGCCCGCCGAGAGTCACGCGCGCGTTCCTGTCATAATTAATGAAACCATGATATATAGATATATAAATAAACATGTATACAGTCGCTTTTACATTATGCCCTCGTGCAGCGAGACGAGAAGCGACGCAATTCACCTCGCGCGAGAGTGACTGCAATTATTTACACGTGTGCCAACACACAGGAAGATACATGCTGGAAACGGTGGACACTTGTACGAGCGCGCGTATCCTGACAACGTCTCTCGCTCACGTAACACACTTGAAGAACAGGAGAAAGGGTTTGAAGATAGACAGGATGTGAGTTTTACGTGTGCAGCTTTTCCAGGCTGGCTTCTGCAAAATGTGACTTGTGATAACTCCGAGCGAGAGAACTCTCACTTTGCTGGGCGCCCATCCGGAACGGCACACGTGATAGTAATGAGTGAACAATTTGCCACGAGGAAGAAAGAGGGAGACGGATGAGTAAAAGTTGTTTGACGTGTTTTTTTAAGCTTAACCTGACAGAAATTTATGTCTATATTGTTGGGGCTGTTTTCTTTGGGCAACCTTGAACCTACATCAGAAATAATCTTTCTTTGCGTTATCGAGAGTGAGAAAACAGCCTCGCTGAATACTGGGTTAAAGTAAACGTGATAAAATTAATGTTTACGTAGTAATTGGACTGCTGCCCGAGTAATTTTTTTAAATCAATTTTTATATTATTAAGTTAATTAATAATATTCAATTAAATTACATGTTTGCTTGCCAGTTTTCAGATATAATTTAATATCATAATATGACACTGCATTATTGCATTAATTAATAACAGTCAGATCTTCATAGCGGAATGGCGTGAATTTTTATCGAAAAATGTCGCAGCTGCTCGAGTAATTCTATTTGATAAATTTTGACATTGTTAATTTAATTAATAATATTCAATTAAATTACATGTTTACTTGTCACCTCAATTTTCAGATATGATTTAGTATCATAATATGGCACTGCATTATCACATTCATAAAAGTCAGATCTTGGCAGCGGAATGGTCTGCATTCTTATCGAAGAATATCGGAGCTTCTGCCAGAATGTCAAATGATCCTGGTGCAGTATCTCCCCCTTTCGCCTACGCATAAGTCGACACTCCGCCGACACGATTTCTCTTCCGGCTTATAAGGTCGACGAAAGATGTAGATATTATTCGCTGTATTCTCTGAGGACTGTCCCAACGGTGGTAGCACGTAACAATTGCATATATATAAAACGTCTACGTGTACATACAAACACATATACAGAGTGTTGGGTAACTATCAATACACTGAAACTATTCAACTAGTTAGCACCGCTACAAGCAAAACGTTTTTTTTAATTGTCCCGCGTTAAAAAGTTTAAAAGTATAAACAATGCTATCGAGCTCCCTGTAGTTGTGAGTAATAAAAAATATTATTTTCTCTCACTCTGTCGATTCATTGCGCATTTGCTGACAATTATTTTCTCACCATCCAGAAAAAAGCAGCGATCTATGGAAAACAATGTCCGATGTGGGACTCGACTCTATGATCCTGGTATATATCTATAAGGCGTTTGATTGCATTGTTAGTTTATCACTCGAATAAAAAATTTTTGATAATTAACATCTTGCCCAATTTTCGTCACAGGACAATTAAAAAAAAGTGTCGTACTCGTACTGACATAAACTATCTGTGTATTTTTTATGCTTTCATAGTTGCCTAACACCTTGTATATATATATACTTTTTATAATATAGTAAAAACATTACGTTGCTGTGTATACAAATTCTAAATAACCCGTCGAGTATTCTATTTGAATGAGAAACGGTAAGAATCTTTTTTATACAGAATTTATGTTCAACACGAATGACATATATATTTGAGTCAGTATTAAAAATAAATATCAAATCTGAGCGAATAATGGTATCGCGACATTTATGTTCCAGACTTTTATTTTGCAACTATCGAGATCAACGATAGTTTCTCCGTATCGTGAAATTTTTCCACCACTCTCAATACATCTACTATAGCAATTTTGTTTTTCTCGTTCGTGGCATTCCGTGTCGCGCGGTCAGTCAGCCGCACAATTATATACGAATGTTGCAGGTGCTCGGGTCCATTGGAGCGCCACAATCAGAGACGGTCTTGGTTATGGCCCACTGCGGGCAATATTGCGGCAAACGGATTGCAAAAAAAAAGGAAGAAAAATGAAACGACCCGGAAATAAAAATAAACGCGAGCATTATCATCGGGGGCTTTGCCGAAGTGCACAGTCGTGTTCCGTGCGGTCGTTTCGGGCATCAGCATTGAGCGCCAACGGCTACGTTATATATGCCCCTCTACTCTCTCGTTACCGGATTTATCGAAACTCTGAATTTTCCGGTGCTCGTGCCACGTCGATGGATCGACTAATTGAAAAGCTTGGGCCGATGCGTGCCGAGTTGAAATATACTCGTCTCTCATATTCGCATATACCTATATATATTGTTACTGCCCATAGCTAAATTGAAAGTACATTGTATGTAAAATAAAAAATATTAATTCACTTATTCTAATAACGGATTTGAAAATAATACAATTTGCTCTGGGGATTCATTAATATTTTATAATGTAACGAAAGACATCGGATAACGTAACTCGGTGATTTTCACGTAGTCGATCGACCTACCTAATTCATCTATCTTGTAATTAATGGAATGTACAGCAAATTCTGCCGATAGTGGGATATCGGGTAGTTTCATTTAATTATAAGTATTATATTTCATCGTGTATTGCATCATTATTTATGTTATTCATTATAAAATATGAAACATGAGAGAATTAACGGTGAAGAGAAGATATAGAAAGCTTTCAAACATAATCATAAATATTAGACAACGTAATTTTATTTCATACCATTTATTTTCGTATGGATAATTAAAAAATGATTAGTCCCGAAAATGTGAATGAATATATCGTGAACGAAAGTTCATAGAAAAAATATCCGTTGAAAAATCATCAACTTTTCCAAACAATAAATAATCGTTTTCAAAATCCTTAACATCGCAGTTACTTTCACGCAAGAAATTGGAAACGAATTGTAAAAAATAGAAAAACAAAAGCGTTGACGGAGAGTCAAGAGAGCATGCCGTGTAGAAGTTTTGTTCTTTCAAATGATTGTCAGTCCTCCCGTATTAACACGGTTCCTAGATGCGAATCAATGCGCGAATCTCCATACAAAAATTTTCGTTTCCCAATTTGTTTTCGATCTCCCTATTTTATCAGTGCGAACGTAGAGGAAGTTTTTTTTTATCTACCATTGTTGTGCTTACTACAGAAATGTAACGCATTTTTTCTTTCTCCGATGGGCGGCGTGGACGACGTAACCATTACTAGCGATGGGCGAGAGAGCGTCATTCGTGCAATGTTACTTCACGCTGTAATGCTTCGAGTTGATGGATGAACGGAGAGCGGTGAAAGACGCGGATATGTAGCTATACATAATGGAGGAAAGCAAAAGTTGCCGGGAGACCGAAGAGTTCTACAGTACCGTGACGAGCCGACTCTTTGCGATCGCGCGAAAGCTGAGAGTCGGGGCAAACGAAATCGCGATATATATAACGTAAAAATGATTGAAAGGTGGAACGAAAAAAGGGCACAAAAGCTATCTCTTTGAGAACGATGTCTCTCGCATCCATTCCTCTCGTCTCTGTCTCGTTATTTTTTCGCTCAACGACGA
Source organism: Netelia fuscicornis (assembly GCA_946811545.1). Taxonomy (NCBI): domain Eukaryota; kingdom Metazoa; phylum Arthropoda; class Insecta; order Hymenoptera; family Ichneumonidae; genus Netelia; species Netelia fuscicornis. Next base: position 20,320,501 of record OX328011.1, on the reverse strand, counting down.
AACGCGAGGAACATCACCGCGAGGCTTCGCCTTTTCTAACACTAATGGAGAAAAAACAGTCGCAAACCACCCCCGTATTTTCGAAATACGTTCGAGAGCAGAGCGACAATACAAACGTGCGAAACGTTTCGCTTACGGGCTTCGTCAGCTACCCTCTCCACCTACTCTCTGTCTTTCTCCCTCGTTCACCTTCTCTTCTGATCCCGCGGGCTCTTCCATTTGGGAAAGCGATTCAACTGAAGCCTCTCGGATCACCAGAGGTTGTGCGCGCTGTCTCGTCATTACCCCATCTAAAACGAATCTACGTTTATACGTGTATATAGCTGGGCTTAACGGTTCTCGAATTTTTTCACCCCTACCGCGTTATTTTTCTATTTTCACACGCTTTTTAACTAACGGGGATGACAAAGAGGCTCGAAATAGCTGTTGAACGCTATTTTTTTGAAAAAAAAAGGAATAAACAAAACATTGTGTTATCACGTTTATCCTTTAAATATTTATTTTTTGTATTTCAATTTTATTTGACAAAGGATGCACGATAAAATAATGGTTTGTTACTAAGGGTTGGCTAGGACGATAGATTATTCTCCAAACTGAAATCACCCTTATCCCTTAATATCGAAACAAGTTGGAAAGTATTTCGTCACGTTTTACCTTTGGTTTACGAATCGATTGGGATCGTGGACACTTTCGCTCGTATATACGTAAATACATACGGTTTATATTACCCTTGGCAATCTATATACGAAATATACAGTAGTATATTTCTCTCTAGGTGGTGTTTCGCGATACAAGGGAGAGCGCTCGGGGAGTATAGGAGATTCGTGCAGAGGCAAGCTCAAGACTTTCTTTGTTTCAGCGGCACCCCCCCCCCCCCCCCCCCCCCGAACGTTGTCTGCGCCCAAGGCGAACCAGAGACACGGCGGAGAGAAGGCGCATATAAACTACAATATTATACATATATATAGCAAAGCAGAAATGGTTGGTAGGAAAGGGAAGACTGGTAGGTGAGTGACTATAGTGGATAGAAGGGTGGTGGAGTGTTACGCGAGTCGCGCGTGTCGAGTATGCAAAAGAAACGTATTCGATACTCCTACCCTCTATCTTGCCATTTCGCTCTTTCGCCTGCTCCCACCGCCTTTCAACCCTTTCTGACGCTGTTTCCTCTATCTTCTGTCTCGATAAGAAGCTCGCTCGAAACACCTGAGGGGTTGAACAACCCCGCTACAACGTAGATATTTCTATATTGTACTATGTATATTCGCATGTATGTATTACAGTAGGTATATTATGCACGCTATGTATCACGTTATATGAGAGATTTTTCAGTCAAATTCGCCATACAATAAGAGCTTATCGATTGCTTCGTAACATTCTTTTTCAATTATTTTCGAATCGATTTTATTGTATTTATATATTCAGAATTATAATTGTTATTCAAATTTGTGGGTATGAATTTTTTTAAGCCGAATTACTGCGCGTGCCACGATTCCATTTATGGAGATGGGGCTCTCGATTGGGAAATTTGTTGATAGATAACGACTGGGAAATTGGGAAATTTGTTGATGAGTAACGACGTCGACATAAATCCATTATCGACGGTGTCGCTAGGTTATTGACAATTGGAATATGTTCGATCGCGTGTATTTCATACTCCGAACGAGCATTAACTATAAACATTTTCTCCGTGAATTCAGTTATCGAAATATCCGAACGGGACAATGTGAGTTACGAGAGTCGATGGTCGTCGAGAAGAACTCTTCGCATATCACTGTCGACGCGATGTCACCCCTCGTTTTCCAATTCTTTCGACTCTCCCCTGCATATTTTCGCTACCCCTATTCTTCTCATGCCTCTCTCTCTTTCTCTCTCTCTCTCTCTGCTTCTCTCTCCCTCCGTTTTATTCCTTGTTTCTAAAAACAAACTGATATTCTCTTCTTCCTTTTCCAGTATTTTTCTCAATATCAGCCAATTTCCTTCCCTACGAGAGGACTTGCCTGAGCGTAGACGGTTGGTAGTTCACTCTCGCTACAGCCGAGGGATGAATCTCGAGAGAACGACGCTGAAGATTGAACCCGTGAAACTGCAGACAAATTGGTCCGAGAGCCAGGTCGACGAAGAGACCCGGAATAAAAGATAGTGAACAATATACAGGGTGGGCCATCTGTTGGTACGTTTTTGAATTTCGTCGTATGACAACGGCAAACGAGCTACAGACCCGAAATTTTTACAGTTCATTAGCCATACTGTCCGCGGCACGAAACAACATGTTTTATCTTGAAGAGCGTTTTGAAATTTTAAAAACTTATTTTCAAAGTCAGTGCTGTGTCGCCGAAACTGTGCGAATTTTGAAAAGAAATATGGGTCGTGATAAAGCACCCACCGAAGGCGCTATACGCAAATTGGTGAAGAAAGTTCGTGAGAAAGGGATGTTAGTGGATGACAGAAGTGGTCCCAGAGCTCGGTCAGTGCGCACACCCGAGAATATTGAGGCTGTGGCCCAAAGTGTGAGACAGAATCCGACGACCTCAACTCGACGCCGATCGCAGCAACTGAGCATTAGTCGCACCAGCCTGAGGAGAATACTGCACAAAGACCTCGGATTATTCGCCTACAAGATCCAGATGACTCAGGAGTTGAAAGCAAATGACCATCCGCTTCGATATCAGTTCGCTGTGTGGGCCATAGACCAGCTCAATAATGACGTCGATTTTGGTCGAAAAATCATCTTTTCGGACGAAGCGCATTTCCATCTCGGCGGATATGTGAACAAGCAAAACTGCCGGATTTGGGGTTCGGAACAGCCACACGCAATCGTAGAGAGACCAATGCATCCTCCAAGAGTCACAGTTTGGTGTGGATTTTGGAGTGGTGGCATAATTGGCCCATTTTTCTTCGAAAATGATGCTGGCAACGTCGTTACCGTCAATGGCGAACGCTACAGAGCCATGTTGACCAACTTTTTATGGCCTAAAATCGACGCTATGAATGTGGACGACCTTTGGTTTCAACAAGATGGCGCCACATGCCATACAAGCCGACTTACGATCGACCTTCTGCGCACCAAGTTTAACAACCGCATAATCAGCCGTTCAGGAGATGTCAATTGGCCTGCGCGTAGCTGCGATTTGACACCGCTGGACTTCTTCCTGTGGGGTGCCGTTAAAGACCGATGTTATGCGGATAATCCAGAGACAATTCCAGCTTTGAAAAACAACATTACGACTGTTTTGAGTGAAATTGGCACCGAGGTAGTTCAAAATGTTATCACTATTTGGGGTGACCGAATGGCATACTGTAAGGCCAGTAGAGGGAGCCACATGAACGAAATCGTTTTTCATTCTTGACGGGGATACTTTTAGCTTTACAACAAAAAAAAAATTAATAAAAAATATCAATGCATACTCTTCTGATCGCATTTTTAAAAACGTACCAATAGATGGCCCACCCTGTATATCGGTACATTTCTAGATTTCATGAGAGGATTTATACCACTCATTTTGTTACATTTATTCGCGACGTTTCTGAATCGACAAAATAGATTAAGTATTTTTGTTCAAATAGCATGCGTTGTTAATAAAGCAAAGCTGTCACATATTGATTGGAAGATTTTCAACTTTAATTGCTAAATTATAAATTCCTGACCCGACTAACTTTTAATTCATTGCAATTAATTATGTCGGATTAATGTGAAATTTCTTCAAACGGTGGGAATCAAATATTCCTGGTGTGCGAAGGAGGCGGAACGAACTAACTAATTGTAAGTCACGCGATAGTCGAGTCGATCTCTCGTTTCTCGACTCCATCTTTATCACACCGCAACTTCGTGACGTTGCAATTTCACAGTATTTAATCCCCTTATCATTATCATTATATATCATCGTCCCTGGTTCCATTCTCTTCGCAGCTGTATAAATTTATCACGATAAACATTTCGATATTACGTAATCGCCATGACTGATACATAACGAAATGATTTAACGACAGTCTATCAAGGTTCTTTCGCATCGCGTCATCTTGTCGCATCGATCTGAAGATCGAGCAACTCGACTCATCCTTATCCCTTCCATCGACCCATGCTCGAGATTCTCTACGAGCTGTTTACATCGTGACTTCTCTCAATTATCGTATATTATATTCACGAGCTTGCGACTGAATACGAAAGGAAGAAAAAATAGGGCGAAAAATATCGAGGCCCTCGAACGTCGAGACGCCACCATGGCGTCACCCTCTCTTGCGCAAAATTGGCGACGCCACGTCGCGTTAGGCGTGCTTTCATCCCTCTTCTCTCCCGCTCGTTTTTCTTTTTCGATACGAATTTCCGGAAGGGATTTCTGCCTCGTCCATTCATACGAAACGAAGTGTGCACGCACACAGGTACATCTTCTCTCACGGACACACACACCTCCACCTTCTTCCTCGCGCCAGGGCGTAAAACCTCCTCTTGGTTGAACATCAGCATGAGCATCGGGGTTCGAACGACGTTCTTGCTCTTCCTATCTTGTTTTTCGTCCTTCCCTTCTGCTATTATTTCTCTCTCTATATCCCATTTCTTCATTACACCGTAGACCTCGTTCTTTCGTTCGTTTTTTTCTCTCTCGTTCTTGATCTCCCGCACCGCGTACTTTGTCTACCCAGTTCTACTTTCTTTATCCCTCCTACTCGCTTTTTTCATTCTTCTGTCAGTCGAATCTAGGGGGTTTTGTCCCACTCGAATGGCCCCCAACACCGTACGTCTCTCCCACTTTTCTCCATCCGATCTTTCTTCTTTTCCTCGATGGATCTATATACATACGTGTATATCGTTATATTATATATATATACGTAGCTGGCAAAATTACTTCCGCAAGAGCTGGTAAAGCGAGCTCCCTGGAATGGCCACAGCTTTTGCTCCATGCCACCAAATCGAGCTACCGAATAGCACCCGAAACGACCAGACTCGCTCCTTTTACTCGTGTGCGAAACGCGCGCACTCTCGCCCCTTCTTCTTTTACTTCTCCCTGTCTTCGCTTTCTCTTTCCCTCTTTCGTTCCCTCAACCACTATCACGTTCTCTTGATGTTCAGCATCGTTACGGGATTCCGACGAGGTTTCTTCTATATCTGTTCCTCGTATCTATCGTCAATTGCGATGCCAGAAAACGACACCGCCAGTCTTCGCTTCTCTTTCTATCATTCGCTTTTTTTTTACATCCTCCCGGGTCGTCGTTCGTAGGTACATATTCTCGACTGTGAGATAGTTAAATATTGATTCGCGAAGGAAATAAAATAGTTCCGTTCTCTATTGTCGAGGGGATGTTTCGCAACACGATCGTAAAATAGGGATAATAATGTTGACATTTGTCCATCGTACCGATGACTTTTACCCCTGTATCGATTTAAGGTAGTTCTATTGTGAATGATCGTATTTTGCTGGGGAAGCGGGGGGGGGGGGGGGTGGAAAAACATTATTATTCTATCCATAACACATATTTATATGTTCATTTACTCATTAAAAGTATTTTATCAAGTAACTTTGTTTATTATAAGCTTTTTCTACCTTGGGAAACTTTGCGCGTAGTACGGACCTGCTGGAAATTTGGCAGCATTCACTCTCGCAAATTCTTATCATTACTTCGTAGCTTGTGTGCGACTGTCTATATGCAGCTTGTTTATATCGATCAAGTCTTAGCGGCGCTGCCAAATGTTCGAGATAAAGATGGTGGTCGACGACTTATAGGAAAATTTTCAGTTCGCGACACTTTAAAGTATTTCTTCTCATCAGAAAGCTCGGCATGGTGCCCTTAATTTGAGTAATATTTGCATAATTGTTATCAATGAACAAGATAAGAACCTTTTTTTATTAGAATCTGCAGTCTTTAGGAATATAACAAATTAAAATAATCGTATCGTAGTGCCACTTTGGGATATCTTTACGTGTTAAAAAACATATTTTCAAATTATTTTTTCTCGTGAATAAGACCGGTGAGTCCCCTCGATTTTTTAAACATAAATCGGGCATCATTTTATTTACAGAAATCCTGAATTCCAAATTTTTCTGCATTATTCAACCTAGCTGGAGAACTACCTTAATACAACGTGGCTTACAGTGAAATTATTTCTTTTTATGTTAAAAACATGGATTTTTCAACCACGAAATGACAATCGCTGATGTATTTTGTTAAAAGTAAATACTTTAAGAATGACCGAAGAAAACAGGGTAGGAAAGTGTGTCATTAGATAAGTCATTACAACTTTCAATAGCACCATTATTATCAATGAATTTTTCATTAATATTGTAGGCAGGTTTACATTAAAATGTAAACTATAAATAGCTTGAGGATTTCGAAAAGTGGCAATTGCACTATAGCCAGTCATTGAGGGCGTTTCGTACAAGTTCGACGAGAATACGATGTATGGGGTGTGCTTCGAGGTCGATGTACCTCATGGAGCTGTTGAATCGAAGAGGAAAGTGAAAGATCGGAGATGGAGCGTGTCATCAGCCTACGGCAACGATGCTTCCATGGTGTTGAGAAAAACCGGTTCGCCTCCACGCTTCTAAAGCATTCTCCTCACTATTATTCCTTTCTTCAATGTTGTTTCTCTCGGTTTCTCTCTCTCTCTCTCTCTCTCTCTCTCTTTCTCTCTTGGTATTTACGCATAATTGTCAGCTATTTATATTTATTTTGTCACTATCGCTCGCTTCTATCGCGAATTCTACTAATCGTTTTTATTATATGTGTTATAACCTAATATGTAATGTATAAACTTATAGCGGAATTGTATTAACTGCATATAATTAAATTAAATTAAAGTTAATTAAAAATAAATTAAATCTTACAAATATTTTTAAAGATATCGAAAACAAGTTAATTCGAATCCTGGAGTAATAATTTTATTAATTTTTCAATTTCTCTAAATGTTTGATAACATAATTTTCCATTATATCATATTTATTTATCGATCAAAAGTTTCAAGGGATTCAGAAAAAATTTTCAACTGCGGAATTGAGAGTAAAAACTCTCTTGTCAGTTCCATAGTTGAAAATTTGTATAGTTGCTATAATAAAATTAAATCAAAGTTAATTAAAAATAAATTAAATCTTACAAATATTTTAAAAAACATCGATACCAAGTTAATTCAAATCCTGGAGTAATAATTTTATTCATTTTTCCATTCCTCTAAATGTTTGATAAGTTAATTTTCCATTATATCGATCTTGCATCGATCGTATTCTCCCTAACGAGCTTATGACAGTTGAAACATTTTTTTTAATCCCTTGAAGCTTTCGATCGATGCATAAATATGGAACTGAGAGCGTTTGATTGGCCTGAATCCTGGTTTAAATGGTCAGGTCAACGAGTTATATAGATATAAGCAGTCGTGGGAGATAAACATCGATAGAACCCGTTGACTCGTTCTATACATCGCATGCTCCTTTGAACTCTCTCTTCAAGCCAGACACACAGACGTGCAACTCTCATGCACACACCCACACACACAAAACCACGTCGCATAATTAGATACCATCGATATCCTTCTCGTTCGAAGAGCCAGAAGAGGAGTTTAGGTATACAGTGTGTCAAAGCTTGACGGTCTTTCGGTTCACAGTTGCGGCTCTTTGTGTGTGTATATATGTGTATATATATATATTGATAGGGCTGCGGACCTCTGCTCAAGCTCCCTTGTTAACGAGAAACCCGTCGCGGTTTGCCTTCCGATACATAACCCGAAGCGACAGAGTGCGAAGGAGGCACAGAGAAAGAGAACGCGGAGTAGAGACCGCGGGGTGTTAATAGAGTTTCCCCTTGACACACAGTAGTAGAATTATATTTCGGGTATATAGCGGTAAAATGGAAATACGTTCTAACGTATACGTCTATATACTCATAGTTTCTGGAAATCAACCGGACGATTCTAACCGTACGACGTTTGTTGACAATAATTTAATTAATATCGGTTCAAAACTGCATTGGGTATATTAATTGTAATTAATAGAGAACGAAGTTCGAGATAGAGAAGCTATCTAATTGCAAGGAAACGATAGTTGGCATAGAGTGATTCGTGACAAAATACTCCCACACAGGAATTCCAAATGTGAACTCGTTTATGAGTCCACAATTTTATAATCCACATAGAGTCTTAATTTAATGTGTCATCGTAGAAATAAAGGTCAAGTTGCGACTCGAAGAAATCGACAAAAATAAAAAATTATATAAAAAGGTCATTAACAATAATTTATGCATGGATAATGTGGTGATTTGATGAAAAATATTATTATTTTTACATATTTACGATTGTCGAAAAAGTGCTCTTAGTTAGTTAGTTTAATTATCTTAATTTCATCGTTACCTTATTGGAGTCATTGGATCGAATGAAGTTCGATTCATTAGGCTCGATTTCGCTCGGTTGATGCAACCTTGTATTCGAGAAAGTGTCATGCGACTTTTATCGAGATCTAAATAAATTTCTTCTATGAGAGAACGAGGGAGCGCACAAATATTGAGTTCCATCGACTGATTGGCATATCGTAGAATCAATGTGCGAACATCAGGTGCTGCGCCCTTGACGTTCTCGCGATATAACATACACAAATATATATGTGTATCGAATGTACGAACCGGTTTTAATCGACTCTGCTATATATCTCACAATCAATATTTTATTGGAACTATATTTCCGACCATGTACTTTGTTATACGAAAGATTTGTACTTGAAAAGAAAATGGAGGATTGTAGCTCGGAAAGGAAGAATAATATTTCGCGTCGAGAATTCTTATTCGAGCACGTGGTATGGTTAGTGATTTACACATATGTACGATGAATATATACGATTACTAACACTCATGGGTTTAAGGATGGAAAAGAATGTCATCAAGAATTTATATCGAATAATCTTGTTTTTCGTTCAATTTTCAATTGCCCAAAGTCATTATCAATTTGTAAGACTGATAATGTTGTTATCGTGTACACGCAAATTTAAATAATTTGAATGAGAGCACACTATTCAATTTGATTCCAATAACGATTAACAGAACCAAACCGGTCAGTGGCGTCATCCAACGGACAAACGAAGGCAACGAATGCGACCATGTATATGAATGAATTTATAGCGGACATTTCTGACGTATATTTCAGGCTAGGGACATCAAATTGATCGTTAATTTAGGAAAATGATCCATTTGTAAAAATTGTGCATATCGGAAAAAAAATAAAAAATGCCAATCGAATAAAAACGGTGACATACACACACACACACAGATCGCGTTAGGGGGCATAACATTATTATGATGATTGGATGATCAACTTGTAGTTACTTGCAGTGCGGCAGCGTTTCTGCCTCGCGCGGTTTATTCGGGGTAAGCGAAGTCAAAACCTTAACATCTTTTTAATTACTCGGCGGTAAGCCACTGCCACGTTTCTTGATATTACCAAGTCCAACAGTACACGCGTCGAACGGACCTCTCTTACTTTCAGCAGGAGATCAAGAGAGATCCACGAGGTCCTTCACCTTCGCTCGTTCTACCGAGATGATAGCAGTAATTGCCGAGCTCATGAAAATGTCTTTAGTTTGACGCAAGCGCTTCCATTACATGTTTAATGTCTTCGTGTCGAATAGCTGTATTCATTCTTTGTATTTTACTACGTTCTAGATAAGTGGCGACCGACTTATTTTTAAGTTACTTTTCAGTTACTGATGTATTTTTTTACTTCGACGTAGAAATCATTTGATATTTCAGTCCTTTTAAGTATGACACTTTTCTTAATTCTTATTATAATTGATTGGGAACATTTTTTCCATTGTTTGTCATAAACAAATTAAAAAGTAATACGCCATACCAAAGTTATGGATTCAATCAGAATAATGGATGGATGAGGGTCGCAAGGTGTCGATCTTGTTTAAGGTAGACTCTCCTTTAGCCATCCTCGTGAAATTAATGATACTCTCAGTAGATTTTGTAATCAAGAAGGATCGAAATTCTGACGGAAGATCGGGTTTAGGTCGTGACGTTTAATCCTAACGTGGAGAGTAGAGCTCAATGTAACGAGTAACCTGTCAGAGGAGAGCGACCGCAGAGTACCTAGTCTGGGGGAATTGATGCAAGTCTGGCTGAAATGTCGGTGCCCCTAGTGGAGGTTGCATCACATTGTAGAACGGGTCAAGATTTTGTAATTATGGACGAGGGTTGGGAACACCTGGCTGATGTAAAGAGCTTTATATTGTGTGATGAACAAGAGGAGACGATTCTTGAGAAACTCCCAAGCCATCGTTAGGACCCTGATTGATACGATATCGGTGTCGATGAAAGAGGAAACCAGCTATCGGTGATGAATTCTCAGAGGAAGGTTTATGGAGGATTCCGAGCTTGAGTTAATCGTCGAGGTGCTATTTTCGCATCGCAAAAGAAGCTAGAATCCTCGCGTTTGCTCATTGTCGAGAAAATGTATTCGCTATAACAATCCATACGTCAAAAAGTAGATCCACTTAATAGATCGATGACACTTGATTACAGATTGTTAGTAATCTTACGTATCAATTTTAAGATAAAATGTTAGTGCTTCCACTTTGATCTCGAAGGCTTTTACATATTTTAAGGACTGAATGTACGTCATATATGCCGAGACATCGCGTCAGAGAGCAGGAAAGAGAAGCTGCGCAAGCCTTGTGCGGTGGTCACTCAGGGGAAGAAGAAAGCCTTTGATACAGCCCGTTGATGCTCGTGGGAAAAGCTCATTGAGATCGTGACTAGTTGTGGCTATATATGTAGGATATATGATATGTAGAGTGTCAAAGGGCTGGCAATCTTTCGTGTGCTCGTCCGGACGTGCGTCCTTTACACTTTGCGATGTTCGCGTGCACTCTTTCCCTTTCTCTCTCTCTTTCTCTCATTTTCTTTCTTCTCTCGTTTCATGACTATACATTGAAGAGCGAGAGAGAGAGAGAGAGAGAGAAATAATTCCTTCTCTAAAAGAGACGACTCTGGCCTTCAATTGCCTTGGGATTTACAAGGATGAGAGCAATTGCCAACGGTGGCTTCTGCAGCTCAAGACTCGGGAAATCATCCGTGTACGTCTGTGCCAGCTTGGTTATCCTTTATGCATATGCGCCTTATTAAGCCTTTTTCACTTTTTTTTTCTTCTTCCCTTTTTTCTTAGCCTTTTCATTCTTTCGCATATGTACGTAGACGTGACACTCTTGTTTCTCGTGTAACAGTCTCTTTTTATGTCTCTTCCTCAGTATACGTGCGGCGAAGGGATGAGTCGTTGCTTCTCCTATTATTTATCCGTTGCCAGTCGACTTGCACAAAGATAAAGAATGAGAGATCACGAACACGAGGAAACGAGAATGGAACGAGATAGAAAACGAGGTCGTTGGAAAAAGGACATTATGCTACTAGCGGAGTCGCTAATGAGCTCTCTTCTCGTTTTCCTTGTAACACAGACTTCGTCGTACGATATATGTAGTACACGATCTCTTAGTGACTGGTGTACCATTCCTCCTCACGAATCTTTGACATTCTTTGTGTTCCATCTCTCTCTTTTCTTTCTCTCTCTCTCTCTCTCTCTCTCTTCGTCTATCTGTATGTGTTTGCCTCTGTCCTCTTTGCTCTGCTTTTCCTTTTTCGCATCAAGAGTATGCAACTTTTCGCACTGAACACTGACTGCATTATGAATACGACGCAGGTATTATTTACGACTATAATCATTTGACTCTAATCCCTCGTTGCGTTGTTTTTACCTTGTGAAATCATTCTTGTGATAAACCACTTTAGTGATTGGCATCATGGTAAGAAGAAGGAACACAAATTATGATAATTGCGCAGTTTGACGATGTTTCTAATCTTTAATTAAGATAGTTCTATCGTTACAGCCTTTCCATCAGATTTCACTGAAAATTTGCAGAAACGTTCTTTGATGTCATATGTACGTGTGCATAAAATTTCAGGGGCCTTTATCGACGCAAAAATCACTATATTTATTCTTGAAAATCGTCATTTTTCGCAATATCCCGTAAGAGTCCGTGTTAAATATCGCAACATTATACAATTCCTATCTCGATTATTTGGTCGATGGAGCCTGTTGAAATTGTGCACGCATTCTTATATGACATCAAAGAAGCTTCAATTAGTTTTTATAACAAATCATATGGGAAAAAAATCATGATTTTGTTTATTATATAACAAATAAACTTTACGTTGGGTCAATTTGAATTTTGAGTATGTTATTCTTTAGTCGATTTGCAACAACTGTTGTCAATGACCTTAAACGCTCAGTCCACGTGGAATGTGAGAAAAAGTAGGAATACAATTTTAATCCCCCTCAGCGATACGACTACCTTAAAGGCAGTTATAAAAATTGAAAATTATTGGACTGTGAAGTATTTGTTTATTATTCAGTAATTGTCTTACTCGTTTCTTTCTCGTGCTCTAACTGTACGAACTTTCAACTCTATGTACATATGTATATTTTTTCCTACCCTATCATATCCTACCCTTATATACAGGGTAGTCCACGCAACATATGCACCGTTACGACTTCCAAAGTATGCGTTGCAGAAAAAAATGTTATATACAAAAGTTACTATTTTTAAGAGGATGCACTACGTAGAGCATCAATTTTTTTTTATAGCTTGAGGCGTTTTGAAGATTTGAAGAGCAACTTTATTTTTTTAAAGAGAAGACTATATTTTTTATAGCAAAATATGGTAGAAAATCGAATTGTGAGTAAACAAGTATTGACCTTTATTAGCTCTAAGCCTAACAACTAACAAGTAATTTCACTTTATTATTTAAAAATTCTCTCGACATAAAAAACAAAGTGGTCCTTCCAATCTTCGAAACGTCCCGACCTATAAAAAAAATTGATGCTCTACGTGCTTGCATCAATTTTTTTCCTTCAACGTATACTTTGGAAATTATAACGGTGCACACGTTACGTATATGTATATATATATATATATATATTTAATACGATTCATACGTATTACGACCTTACTATTTTACCTACTCTACGATGACGTCTCCTTCAACTCCGAGTCGCGTGCCCAAGTGCCGTTGAAAAATTCGTAAGTCAACCAGCAATGTAGCGTACCTTCGCAGCAGGGTCCATGGTAATATCGACATACATCTATAAACTAACCAGCAACACTTCCCACGATACAGTGATATCAGCGTTCGTTTATTTCAAGCGATCATTACCTACAGGAATATCATTTCATTTTTATATATGCTTTACGATTTTTTCACCGTATTACCCACTCGTGTTATCCCTTCTAATAAAAGTATCCTTTTTCTGTTTCCTCGTTTACTTCCGAACCCACCACCCTCGCGAGTATTGCCGAGCTCCTGAGTATGTATATATAGCATCAAGGGGCTCGTGGAAACATTCCTGGGGAATTTCCGGTATACTATCGGACTTTATCGTACCTTCTCAGGACTCTCCCCAGCAGATCATGTTGTGTATATCAAACTTTTTCCTTTGTCTTGAATTCATAAGTCCTCAGAGTTTTTTACTTGCCTTCAAGTATACGTTATGTTGTGTGTTATATACCTACTTTTTTTTTCCTTTATCGTACTTCTATGAATCCGCTGTCCTTCGGAGTTTTTGTTTGTTACTGTCGAGAACCGAATTCAGCGTTAGTATCATTACCCACATTCTGAAGCGAGGCAACTTGAGACAGATTTCTCCTGCCTTGAATTTATATATACCATGTCAGTTTTGATTGTTAGGTGCATAATACAACCAGAAGGTATACATCTACATTTGAAATTACCTATTCTTATAAATCTATATATGTTTTATTGCTTCAATATCTTTTTGTTAGCATCAATGAATTATAAATAAATATATCAACCCATTTGCCTTTAATTATGTACTTTTTTTATAATAATTGAGATTGTAGAATATTTTATAAATCTATTTTTTGCCTCAGCCACTACAGATACTTCGACTATTATATGTCGTGAATTTGTCGAGTTAATGACGATTAGAAAGTAGAGTGGGCAAGTAGAATCGCGAGGGTGCAAGGGGTGGGAAGAGAGGGGGAGAATGGTGGCCGGAACTCTCTCGCCTTGTCGCCGGACGTTTCTCCTTCTCGGAGTGTGATAACCGCACGACATTTCCGGAATGGAGAGGGTTGTGTGTATCCCACGTGCGAGATAAGGACAAACGGAGCAGGAGGGAGAGTGGCGAGGGTTGGACGTCGAGGTGAACGTGCTTTGCCATATACTACTTCTGCCTGGTACTACCATTACTACCACTACTATTCCTATACTTCCACGCTGCAGTTCCGAGCTACAGAAAGCGCGGATTCTCTCAAGAAGTGCTCGTCGTCGCCAGGGTCGTGTTAGTGCTTATGAGAGCGACATTACCGCCCCCTTACCTTCTCTCTCGACATACGACCTTTTCTTCGTCTGCAAACTTTTTATTCGACCACTTTTTTTCCTTTCCTTACGTCACTTCTTCGCAATGGATCGGTGGTATTTAGAACTTTCATCCAACCCCGCTTCCAAATTCATTCTCGCTTCGGTGCTCACTAAAAGTCAAAGCTTGCATTGAAATTATGAAAACGAATTGAAATTTTCATAACGCGAGGAGAGTTTGCCAGTTGAATGCGAGGCTTTTACAAAGAATTGTATAAGATTTTGCTAGGGTTCGGTTTCGAGGAAAAATTATATATCTTGGCATTTATATATATATATATATAAAGTGTAAGATCGCAATGGAACAAGGCCTCGCCGGTGCTACGATTCTGTCAGTCTGAGGTATAATTTACACTGCGTTCTACATATCCGGTTTACCCTGCTCTTGGAATGCTTCTTGAATATGACTTGTTAATTAATGCCAGTCGGAGACCAGCCACGAGGTGCTCACTTTGTCTGGGTTAATTAAAGGCGAGAGCCGCCTGCCTACTGCCTAGCTCTCCTCGTTGATTTGTGGAAAGGGTGAATCAGCGCGCTGCTTGAAAATTTGTATATCCAATATATACGCTTATAACAAGATATGTTAGGTATACATACCTCAGTCATAGCTTTGCAGGTAGCCATTGATACGCAATTTTGACTCACGAACTTGTTTCCCTTTTTCTATGTTGCAGGTATGTTCTTCCATTCCGGCATTTTGATAGTTCAAAAAATCATACAATAGATCGCTGTGGTTACGACGTATTGGTAACGTATGTAAACAAATAGTTCGTATTTTTAAAATAAATCGTCGTATACGTCAATCGTTGACTGCGATTATCGATCAACTCTGACTTAGGTATGGATTACCCTGCTTTGCTCCAGCCGCTATATTAATTTTTTTTAATAAAAGTAATAACGTTATGTAAATCGATAATACCTAGTACATTGCTGATCCATATAATTCCTAAATGGATTCAAATAACTCCGTGGACCGAATAAACTAACAGCGTATTATCCCCAAGAATTCCTCTAAAATCAATTTCAATTTTCATACCGATAATAGCCACTTCGAAATGATTAAAAGTTTCCATTGTACTATCAATACAGACCACGCGATTTTATTCCAATTTTTCTTCGTACACTCGCGCATATTCATTTCATGGATGCTTTTAAAAATCACGTTCCTATTTATGACGTTTTACATTTATGACGATTGGTGAATATGTTGGCACGATTCTCCAATGGATGACGCCAGAGCATAAAAAGCTGGAGAATGGCTTGTTCGGCACGCGGAGTATTCCGAGCCAGAAATTCGTACGAAATCCTTTCGCGGGATTCTGTCTGAAAAAAATGCACGAAAAAATGATGCCGTTGAAAGATTATCGCTATACAACAAATACTGGGATATTTTTTTAAAGGAAAAGACTGCTATGGTTCGACTGCTTTCATAAATGGACATATCCCTCGATGGTTAAAGTACGAATTGCAAATAAACGCACTTTGAGTTGTACTTGGATTTCGTTCTGTATAAAAATAGAAAAATATTACACTATAAAAAAGGGTAAGGAAAATTTGATAAATGTCAACCTTGAAAATAGGGATGTTAGGATTGTCACTGACAAGTGAAATAATCGTTTCACTTTAGTCCTTTATAGCTTGCGCACAACGGGGTAATCAGTCATTTTCACAAACAATGCAGTTCACGAAGTGAACGTGTTATCAGCTTTATCTTTACGACCATACGTTGTAAGCCAAGAGACCGTACACAACCTCGATCCTATGAAACAAAACTGTACATCGCTCAGACTTATCAAAGCAAAAGTGTGCAGTGCTGTGACTCACCAAGGTGAAACTCCACGTCACTTTGATTCCCTAAGGCATGACTGTGTTGCCCCAATTTCTCCACGTAAAATACTCCAGAGATCGACTGTCATGGCACGAACTTGCTGGAAGTGTGATGGTTTAAAGCACGAGCATACGTTTACCAACGGTACATTTCGCCGAATGAAATATGAACTGTCTTCAGTTTCACGATGTCAACAACGAACCGTAACTGAAGACAGTTCATGTTTAATTTGGTGACATGGCGTAATCTGTTTAAAAAGTTTTTGTACTTTTTGACTGAATTATTGTACCTAAGTATCGTATTAAAAATGATGCGGTATAACTTGTTGAAGAACATATTTTATTAAGGTTTCTTAAATCAATATTATTGTGTATATTTTTTTATAACATAATCTTTTGCAAATGTTTTTGAATTATATGGTACATTTTAAGTATTCTCGAATAAAAAACCCGGTATTTTCAAACGAAAACCAAGCTTTCTTCATGAGGCAACGAAAAATACATATAACTGGACGAAATAAGCTGTCCCGTATCTACATATAATAGCGCCTGGGAAAATGTTTTGCATGTGCGGATGTGACAGAATAGCAAGAGCCATAATGTCATATTTAATTTAAATTCATGCGCCGTGTATATGCACCATTTTAGTTTCCCATTTTTTTATCCTGTTAGGATATGCGAGTAGCGATCCTGTTATGAAAACAACTTGAATTTTTGCCTCAATATACATTTTCCTGGTAATTCCGGTGCAACCCCAAATAATAAAACTCTCTCTCCGCGACGAATTCTCGCGTCGACTGATATCGATAAACCGGAATGAAAAAAAAAAAAAAACGATTATCGATGATCCCTGACAATTAGTGGCGTCAGCTCGCAGGAGTTCCTTTCTGGTTTGGTTGATCGAAAATCGATTTGATAAATACTAAACAGATAAAAATTCACAAATAATACAAAATATAAATATAAGTGTGAATATAAATGAATTTATGGAATTTAATAAAACTGTTAAAGATTGGAATTAAACAGATACCGTTAGGATATAACGTTAATCGAGAACCGCAGGTATGGAAAAAATATATAAAAAATTATCGCAAAAATGGATAATCGGAACAAGTATAAAAAAATAAATGTAAAAAATTATCGCAAAAATCGTAAAAATGAAATGATAAATTTTGATATATAATAATTTTTTATGCAAAATAGAAGTTCGACCGTGTCGTCATTTATAATAATAGTACCTTTTATTCCATACTGATTTTTTTCTACCTTTCTTTCCTCGCTGCCGTCTATCTCTCTCTCTCTCTCTCTCTCTCTCTCTGCCATCCGGTTCGTCTCCAAGCTTTTCATGCTCAGAAGCGTAGTTCCGGAAGAACTAGGCACCAGCAGCCGGTCATGAATATTTCACCGGAAAGGTTTCATCTCCCGTCGCGAATATTAAAATATTGGAAAGACTTAAATGAAGGGATGATAGAAACGGTTGAGGTGTGCTTTTGGGTGACGAAATCACGACGGCTGTAAGACCCGAGGAGAGAAAAAAGTATGAGCTTATACATCATGAGACGACGCCCTCAGACACAATGGCATTACCTCATCCTCAATGCGATGATGCGGTAGTGATGGTGACATTGACACTCGAGAAAGCTCGTAACGTGAGATTTTCACCGAGAGTCGAGAAGCGTGTTGGCATCAAAAAAGCGAAAAGCGCACGACGATCTGTCGACGAGAATTCCTTCTTTTCAATCCCTCCCGCGACACATTGCACACGAAAGTGAACTTTGACCCATGCAGCAATTGTAAAAACAAAATGAAAGAGTTATATATAACTCTTTCGCGATTCTTCTCCACTCTATCTTTTTACAGCGTGTTTTGGAACGGGTTGCGGAATATGCATCTGCATGGTCTAAAACTATCTCGTTGTCGCCTCCGTGTAGAAAAATGTGTATGGAGGTCGGGGTGGAATGTATCACTCGGAATCAAATGACACATCTGACAGTTTGGGTATCGCATTTTACCCCGTTCTACCCTAAACCGTCGTAGAATATCGAGGGTGCGTCCAAGCTCTGTGAACCAACCCTGTATGTATAGTTCAGCGTCTAGGTACTCCGCCATTCCGATTCTATTAAGATCGTGGGTAAGGTGCCGTGGGTGTCGACGTTCCATGATGTTGGATAAAGGGGTGCCCTCGTTGACGTTGATTCGTGTGCCATGCTCTATCTCATTCGACCTCGTAGTGCATGCTCCCCCACTGCACTTTCTAGAATTTAATATTCAGCTCTGTCGCTTCCCTCAGAAACGTCGTTCCAATGTGTTTAGGTACATAACATACATATAACATACAGTTATACATAAATGAACAGTCAAAGTCGTCTAGTTAACTGTTGCTTGTGCAATAGATGGAAAATAAAACAGCAAAAATACGTAAACGATAAGATTCGATGGAATCAAGTAAATGTTTATCGAATTAATCAATCAATAATTCACCGTTTGTAAAATCATCGAGACGAATGTTTTTCATGAGATTTCTTAAAAATTATTCTAAATTCGAATAGAAATATTGGAATTTTTTTCAACATTTTATTTTATCACGAGATTGGAATTTGGGTGGGTTTAATAAATCCACGTGCAGTGCTGGATATATTCGAGGAATTTATAACTAGGTTTTTCAAGTTCGACGCCATGTGGAACAAAAATTGTTGACAATGCCAAATTAGCGATTTTAAATTATGCCGAAGATTTTTTCCCATTCTTGCTACTCCTGGGACTTCTCATTAATCGATTAATGGTGAATTGATTCATTTCAAAACGATGAAATAAGAGAAACGTCCACCTGGAAAGAGGAACAAGATATGGAACGTGAAGAAAATTCCAATCACGAAAATTTTGATCGCTCTTTCTCTAGCTCTCTAGCGACACTGCAGACCACAGCGTTCTACATCCGGGAGAACTTTTTAAGCTGCAGTCTCTTCAATGACGACTACGAAAAAAGCTCATGGCTCAAAAATGATAATTGAATTTTCCTAAAAACGTTTATTGCCCGGGAACAGCGACAAATGTTTTTATGAACGATGCTAAAAAATATAAATGACCGAAATAATTACAACGTAACGTAAAACAATGATAAACTCAACATTTTTCAAAGCATAAAATTGCTTATAGCAGCTCATAAAGTTTCATTCTGATCCAAAAACCCGTGGCCTTTTTTGAGAAAAATGAATTACACCTTTTGTTCTTGGCTGGGAGAGTTTCACGGTAACTTAATCGTTATCTGCAAGGGAGCTGCTCGAGAATTAAATTTAATGTCCGCGTAACGAAGAAAGAACGTGGAAGAATAAAGAGTATAATATAAAAACAAAAAGGCAGAATGTGTGTGTGAGCATGGGAGCTCGGAAGGACCGAGGCAGAGAGAGATAGAAACGGAGAGAGCTTACGTGCAAAAGTAACGTTGTAGGCGACGTCGTCAGCTCGTTTCTCTCGTTGTCGACGTGCTTGTCGCATTAGTGCGCCCGCTCCGAGAGCGAATCTCGACGTAGATGCTGCCTAAATATTTCATTCCGAATAGTTCGTGCGCGTTAAAACGTTAAGCTGCTGGCTCTCGTTCTCTCGTGCTTCCTTCGATTTTCACTTTTCTCCTCGTAGACTCTTCTCTTAAATATACATATATTTCTTTTATTTCCGGGATATTCATATCCTCACATTTTTCCTCTCGTTATACGAAACACCGAATGTGAGGAACACATCCGAGCGCTGCATCAACAAACTCGAAAGAGCTTTTCGCCAAGTGAATTGACGGTAAGCCGTAACCAGAATATCTCTACCGGACAGTTCACGTTTTATGTTATTATTAATTATGATGAAAAAAAACAAACAAACTTGTGGTCGCCTTCCGCATGCCATATTCGCTCACTGGCAAAGTTATCTCCGTGACAAATTGAATTGCAAAATACTCGCTTCTTTTTTTACATACTCTATCGCAGATTTCAAGGGCCCGCTAAGGAAGCTTCCTCCGAAGTAGCAAGATATTCAAAGACAAATATTAATCATGAAAATGTTGTTTTTTTTTAAACTATATAAACATTGGACCAATTTTATGAAAACACTCATGATCCCATTTATCATTTCTTTGTTTCTTCACGATCTACCTATATTTATTAATAGATATCGACTTAAACAAATGTTAAAAACAATTCATAGAACGTCTCTACTATCAGACATTGGAAAAACAGATGGAGATTTAAAGAATCGAGAATCCTTTCTAATAATATATAGAAACACGAACTCACTTTTTATACTAAAAATTTCATCCTGATAAGCAGACAAAGAAGCTGCCGCGTTTGCGCATTTCAACTGAAACAGTCAAGTTCCCTTGGCAACCTTACTGAAAGTACGTACCTTCCTTGGCATTGGTACCCTCATTCAACATTTACTTCGTAGTCCCACGATAAAACGCACTACGTCGTGAACACGCACTAAACATGTGCGAAAAGCTTCTCACGGTGAAGAGAATCCAGCAAAGGAAAATGTAGCGTGGCCTCGGTGTGTACGATATATATATATATATATATATATATATATATATTCCTATACATACAGGAATATAGAAATACACAGGAGATGCGTACAACAATAAGAGACTGCGATAGTCGTAGAAGAAATGTCTCAGCTTATTCGCTTCGTCGAACGTGTCGTGTACTCTCTCGACTACAAGATAGCACCATATACACATACGTACAGTACACATCCATATACAAATGTTATTTATACAGGCTCTTTTAAAATATATACCTACTGGTTCAGATAGAAGAGAAGGGCTGGTAACTTTTCTCGCGATTCTCAAGAAAACGCCAGAAACGGTCGATGTTTCATACGGGCAAAGTGGAAAACGTGCGAATATTTGGAGAGAAAATATAACACTTGCTTGAAGTTTTCGTAGATTATTCGTCGTAGAAGCTTTTCTTCATGTGAACCATTAAAGGTTTGAAGATATTGTCATACCGCGGGAAAAGCGACGAATCTCTCCTGGGTTACCATATCTGCCAATTCACATCGCATTATCCAGTATATATATATATGTGTATTCGAGTAAAAAAAGAACGAAAATATCTCGGAGATAAATATATATATGTGATTATATTTGCCACTGGTATCTTTCTTTCGTCTCATTCGCTTCCCTCGCCGTACGGTTATCGACCCTCGCGTATATTTTTGGTGTTCTCCATTTATTCATAAGGTTCCCAGTCTAGCTTTCCATATAACTTTACATTAACCACGCCTTAGCACGTCTTTCTTATCAAAAGTCTTCGAATACCGCGTCTCCCGCGATCTCCTTGATAATCCTGCGGAACGTCGTTTCGCATAACGGACGGTGTGCCCGTGGGCAGAAGGGTGAATATACGGCCCTTCGTCCGCCACCGCAGCCGCCGCCACAGAGGACGTAAAAGCGAGCGAAAGTGGCTCCGGGCTGAATTCTCCGTCTCGGACTCTAAGTCGATCTACGTGTAGAGACGTAAGAACTTTTCTGATGCTCGAAGACGTTCGAAGCATATGTGATATAATTCTGTACTGCGTACAATATACGTGCATATTTTTTTCGGGAGAAATGAGTAAATGAGAAATAAGATGAGCTTTTCGTCTGGAGAATTTTAATGACTGTCCTTTTTATCCAAAAAGATTAAGGGTCAAAAAAGTAAAAATAAATTTTGAGATAACGATGAGATATTTTCGGCATAATTGAGACAATTTTTATACACAGAAACGTACTTAATTCTTCATATTCATTAACGGGGTAGGACCAGTTGAAATTTTCAAAAAATCGATTTTTTTTTCATTTTCTAAAAGTACAATATGTTACGAGTATTTTCCGACTAATTGCATTTAAATCGGACCGTTTTTCGTCGAAATACATAACTTTGAAGGAAGCCATGTTAGAGCCATACAAAGTAAGTAGGTAAAACTTTAAATTCGTTTTTCTCGCAAGCATGTTTTCGAAGTCGGTGATCTAGTACAGGCAAATAGTACATTTTTCCTGCAACGGACGATAACTAAATTTTTTTTTTGTGGATATGGTCAGTATGACGTACTGATTGTAAATACACAAAAACCCCCCAAAATGGTGGCGCGCACGTGCCGCCATTTTGCGAAAAACCATTTCGGCCTATATCTCCGCAACCGTGCACTCGAGGCCGGAAATGGTAATAACCTTTATTGTAGATAATGAAATTTCTTATCTCTTTTGTTAATTTTTTTTATCGCTATCGTTTTCGACTTATATGACTATTACTGTTTGTTTTCTGTCTTTTTCTTTTTTATTGACTGATATCTCTTCTAATAATTGTTAAAACAATAAACTGCTAGTAATCAAACTTTTAAAGCGACAAATTTTCTACAACTTTTACTTTGAACTTTTTTTTTCTAAAATTAATATTTTTGAAGTTATAACGCGTTAAATGTTCGCGTTCGCGTCCGCGTTCAATGCAACTGCCGGGTGCAAGGTTAATAAAAACAAAGTACGCACAGGGTAATAATGAAAATTCAATAAATATGTAAAAGATATGCATGCTAGTGACATAATCAGCAATAAATAATTTACCTTATTACTTGCACAAAACAGCGACTACCCTTTGAAATATTTGTTTAATTTATATTTTATTTTATACAATTAAATAGTACTTTCCCTCGAATCGCCCCTCGATTATTATCAAATAATTAATAATATACTGATTGCATAATGAGACAAACAAGTAAGAAAACGGGAAATTTATTGGCGGCACGTGCGCGCCGCCATTTTGGGGGATTTTTGTGTATTTACAATCAGTACGTCATACTGAACCTATCTACAAAAAAAATTTTTAGTTATCGTCCGATGTATTATGACCAAGAGTAAGGAGCTCCCCATTTGCCTGTAATAATCACTGTAACTCGAGAATGCCTTTACCGATCGGGTTGAAATTTATATTACTTCTTCTATACATAGTTGCCCTCCGGGTGAATGAAGGATTTATTTTTGGTCAATTATTTTTTTTATAGTAAAAAATGTAAGTGAAATTTTGGTCTAAACAACATTTTTGACTCAACGTCCGCCATTTTCTGAAAAATGAAAATTTTTCAAAACCCTTCATTCAATCGAAACATTATATCATTAACTAAAGATTGCCCCCCCCCCCCCCCGTATTTTGTTGGTTTCAGATAATCCGTTGCAGCGCGAGAGTGATCACCGCAAAATCAGTTTTTTTGCAGCGTCTTCGGCCGTTGATGTAACGGCTTATTGTTAAATACATTACTTTCAAAAAATTATAATGTTTACAATGTTTGTTATCAATTATTTTATCGTTTGGCCAAAAAAAACGGAAAAAGGCCTTTTTTTACCTTTTCAACTAGACCTCACTCCTTAAGCAGGAAAGCGGGATGAATTTTTAGGAATGAAACTAAATTTATATTCATCCGGTAATTAACCGTTTTTTTCGCCCAAGTGCCGATTTCTCTGCTTTTATAGTTTATCCAATACCTCCTTGTGGCCGTTTTAGCTAAATCGACATTGACAAATCGACATTCCAAGAAACTGAACGTCCGCTCTCGTTCATCTGATGCAAATTTAGCTACCAAATTTTCCGGATCACTTATCGATTAAAAAAAAAGTGGCCTGATATTCATCTGGATATTTCAATTTTTGTGACTTATGGATATGTGACGATATGTATTGCAAATAATTGCAATATAAATGCAACGTACATTATGTACTATATTATTCTGCGATTATTTATGCGAATATATAATAGAAACAAACCCATGACAATTTATTCGTTCAAAGTATTGTTGAAAAATCTGGTCGCGTCAAGCCCGGTCATATTTTTTTTATTTCTCTGTTGTGCAAATTTCTGTATGAAAGAGATTTACACGTATTTCATGAGAATACTTACTGTACATTCCTATATGACACTGATATGTATGTATATATACCTTCCAGTCACGGTCTTACTCTGTATCGCACTTGATACGCTGTATTTCTCTCTAATGGATATAGCCCATCCCCTTCCCTCATGATCATCCTCGAATCCGGTCTCATTCCGGTTCGTTCAGTCGGAAAACTAAATTCGCGATAGAACCAAAAAGACAGAGACGGAGTACTCCGCTTTTAACAGGGGTGAATGCCTACGTGGAAATATAGTCAAGCTCCATGGTTTCCATAGTATAGAGCCAAGACTGTTGTAAATTATATTCGATCCACCAGATGGGGAGAGGCTGAGAAAATACCCTTCGTTTCCTGCTAAGTCGGTATATATAGCGCCCGAGAGATTTTGAACTGTTTCAGTCCGACTTGTCGTACATTTTACACCATTCTTCGAGTTTATATATAGAGATATAGGGGATGTATACGTAATCCCGGAACCGAAAGTAAAGGGCACGACCAGTCGCCACGATCGACTGATCGGCCTTGGTGCGCTTTGCCAGACACAGAAAGTGCCGTGTTCGACTATTTCCTTTCGATCGTTTCTCTAATTCGCCCTTCTTTGCGGATAAAAGCTGACCATTTCAAGTAAAAAAGAAATAGAGAGAAAAGAAACGTTATGTACGGTATAATAGTGACGGCGAGTGTAAGAGCGGCTGAAAGGAAGGAAGGAAACAAACTCTCTCCACCGACGGAGCTAGGTCCTACGGATTCGCAGCAAGCAAGAAAGCACAATGAAAGAACCCCGGGTCGCGGTAGTTTGTCCATGGTACCTCGTGCGGGTCTGCCAACGTCTTCGATTTTCCTTTTTTTTGTTTCGTTGCACCTCGCGAGCGTCTAGTCCCTTCCCTCTTCATTCCCTCGTAAGTTCACGGCACTTCGTAACTTTTTGGCTAACGACTGCCCTGTTACCAGAGTTGCCTTCGTAACACTACAGTTACGTATGACCAGTATTCTTGCCGTCGTCTACCAGTTCGATATTGATGTTTATTTAAGAGTGGATATGCTTATATATATGAAATATATAAAAAAAAGAACTGGTATTTCTCGACTGGAACTCTTCTGGAAGGACTGGAACTGGAATGTATATTCCCGTTCCAGAAGAGTTCCAGTTCAAAAATTCTAGTTCTGTTTTTATATTATATATTCCATACTTGTCCAATTACCTGTCCGAAGTTTATTCACAATAAAGAACTTGAATTGTTGAACTGGAACTCTTCTGGAATATACATTCCAGTTCCAGTTCTTCCAGAAGAGTTCCAGTCCAGAAATTCCAGTTCTTTTTCTGTGAATAGTCTTTTTTTTGTTGTCATATGGCTGAAACCATTTTTGAGAATAAATTACAATTTGCTAATCTTTTCATCTTATCCGTACCATCAAAATTTATTCACCTCTTTCCCCAGTCCACTTCTCCTAGTGAACTCTCCACATCGGCGTGACAATATATGGGGGGGGGGGGGGGGGGGGGGCGTGTGTGTGTGTGTATGAGGGTGTGTCATTTTAAGGCAACTTTGTTTTCAACTTACAAACAGATTGTAAACTTGCAACTCTCAATATTAATATTAAAAGGGGCCTCATCGCGAATTTCTATTCCCATTTAAATTACCTCTCTTACACTTTTCTGATAAACTTAGCCATCCAAATGATATTCGAATTCAAATTTCAAAATGTATGAAAATTCGTTGATTTTTTTAAATATTACAACGAAACTATCGAATGTATTAAAACACATTAAATGACGTTTTACGACTAATGCGTCTCCAACAATAACACCGGACGCGATACAGCTTTTTCACTGAAGACTTATAGTTTGTAAGTTTCAAACTTAACCCTCTAATCCTCTTCCTCTATTGACGCACACGGGTCTGTGCTGTCCACCCCGTTTCTATAAATCGCTAGGTCTCAATCGGTTTCCATTAAATAACAATAATAATAATTAATTTTTATCCATCACCCAATACACGCTCCTTTTCTATAAATCCCAAACTACTCTCCTGAATCTGTTCAAATTTTTTAGACAAATTTAAGTATGATAAAAAAAAGTGGGCAAGCATAGGCCCAGGAGGTGCGCAAATTAGTGTCTATAGGGAAGGTTAACCCAAATCAATTATCAAATTTGTAGTCACAAATCAGTGTTAATCACTGTTATTATTCGGACAATTAAAATAAGCGACGTTGTTCGTACTATAGTTTAATTCTAGTACCCGCCGTCTTGTTTTCTGTTTCCGAGCAGATCTACATGAGCTTGCGTGTTTTACGATGGAGAAGTTTCATCGGTATGTGAATCATACCCTGATCTACGCCCCTGTATTTCAATCGACAATGTCCCATGCAATTTGTAGCGGTTAAGCGGGTGTAGGTGGTGCGAGTCGAGGGTGAACCGTCGTCGCGGTGGTGGATGGTAGGATGGATTTGTTACCCTTCTCCCTCCCTTTCCCCCAACGTAATAAAACGATGTTCCACGTACGTATATTTCATTTGCAATATTTGTTGATTCGTTTAGAGTTGAACCGATACGGTATAATCGAATGGCATACTCTGCGTACTATTTTCCTGTTATGTTGTTTGCATTTAATTTATACAATGTACCGTTAGTTTCCTCAATATTTGTGTTTTATGTTGCGGTTTATGTATCTCGTCCGAATAAATAACGTATATCACAGCAATCATAATCTGATTATTATTTATATAATAATCAGATTATGATTGCTCGGATTATTCCGAGAAATTGACAAGTTTGTCGGGAGCTGTGACACGGTTTATCATTTAGAATTTTAGGAATGTATAGATATGTTACTGAAAAGCTACGAAAACAAATCGATGAAATTCGAACGTTTTAGATCAATCTATTATTTAATTAGTTTAATAGTGATTACGAAATAAGCGGAAGTTATTTCGAACTCGCTATACCCACGATAAAAACGGTTTCCGCAGTCACTCCGCAGCCCTTCCAGTTTTTCGCCAGTCAACCGCCTGAAACGCTGAGCTACTAGGGCACCGGATGTTTCAATATGATAAGAGACATCACTTAAAACACTCTGATTCAACTTTGACATGGGTTTCGTGATCTCAACGTATTATTTGAGCAGGTTCGAGCATTCCTCGTTCATGGCTCCGATGGTAGATATACCATGTATCATTGCCACCGATACCAAACCTGACGTCGAGAGCTTTGTATTTGAGTCAATCAACCTCCGGTTTTTTAGATCCATATGCAGATCATAATGGGGCACGTATGTTCATTCTCAAGAACACCCAAAATTGTTCGCACGTATTTTTGCGAAACGATGCGGTAAAGCCACCGTTGGAACAACCATATTCAGGTCTATACGAAGTCATAAAGAGACTATATGATCGCCGGTTTGCCATGAACTGCAACGGAGAGAAGAAGGTCATATCCGGCGAATGCCTCAAACCGGCATATGGCGTAAAGAACGACGAAACAGCAAAAACAACGTTCGAAAACGAAACAACGATGTAGCCGCAGCACTGGGGATCGTCAATGGACAAACCCAGCAATACCTACACAAGGAAAAGAGTCTCGTTCCTTCCTCTTCCAGCGGCAGAAACTGGGGAGGGATTGGCTGTGACGGATTCTATTCCATGACCGACACAAGTCGGAACGCGCCAGCAACGCCACCGGCGGAAACACGCACTAGTCCCACGCTTCGGATAACAGAGTGGAACCTCTAGCATATAACTAGTTTTAGGACTCAGTTTTTCTTCTCGCGTTTTTCAGATAGAGAAATAGATTGAGTAGAGAATACGCGCGCCAAAATATACACTGTGATAAAAAGTGATAAATAAAGTTATAAATATTTGTTTGTACCAGAGTAAAGAATTGTTTAATTGAAAAAAACGAGAGCCCTACTATTGCCATGGGAAACCAACCTCTAAAACTGGTGACCCCCATTTCTGCTAAATAGTGATTCACATGTTTACAATGCATTAACGAGTCTGCTACTTGCATCTTTTTCCCTGCACTTGTGTCTTGTCTGATATAAAATGTTCCCAGATTAGAATGGACAGGCGACGCGTCTGGCATAGAGAAGGATCTATCATCGACTCTCCAATTTCTTTCTCAATATTATAGAAAACTGCATAAAATACAGGCTCGTATATGTATATCGGAGCTAAGAAGCTCAGCGAGAGAGATCGAGAGACGACATGTTCTTGAGAGCTTCGGGAAATTTAATAAAGTTCTCTCCAGGGGACGTCAACTGATCGATGTACCGGGATAATGCTTCCCTGCATAGTACCCGCCTGAAGTAGAGACGAGAGTCTGGAGCCTGTAGGCATATGTCAGCCTATACCTGTAGGTACCCATACCTGTGTCAGTTACGAATAAACTTTGAATGGTTGTGGGACTGGAGACGCGGAAAGTGGACAAATCTGGAATAAGTTCGATATGTGCATCACTTAAATCGTCGTAGGATTTTTGCTACGCAAATTCGCACGGAACGAATCTGAGAAACTCTATTGGGACTGCATCCAGTTCATTGAATGTGTTCCGCATTTTTCACATTTATTTTCGTCTCGAGGGTATTTTTTCTCTAGTGTGCAAAATGTTTCTCTGATATAGAAACCAAATGTAGAAATTGTCTCGAAAAACAGAATGTTTCAGGAAAATGGTAAAAAGAAACGAATATTGGAGTTGCCAAGACCTGTTAGCAAACGGGAGTAAACGTCCTTGTACTTTTTGTATATAATTACAAAAGTATTAGGTATATATAGATATATATTGTTAATCGGTATTGCCTTTGAACAGCAGTAATCGATCGGGAAAGTTCTATGTTAAAATACCATCGACTACAACCTTGCGTGTCGTTTTGATATTCGCGATAAACTAACGTGTCAGTTATATCGAAACGATGAACGGTTTTGATCCGCATGATGTGAATTTGACTTTCCCGAAAATTTCTGTCTCTGAACGAAAGGGAGAGAGAGAAAGATATTGATATTGATATATTTATTATGCCCTAGCTGAACTTTGGGGCAAAATTTGTATCTTAATACATTTATATCATATTACATATTTAATTTATACAATCGCATCTCTGTGTTGATTATTTTCGCCAATTTTATAGTGTTTGAGATTCTAATAAATGAAATGATAGAGAAGAAACGACTTCTCTCAAGTACAAGAGAGAGAGAGAGAGAGGGAGAAGATTTGCTCTCTACCAAAAGTTCGTTGTGAGCTTTAGAAAGAGGAAGAGAGAGGGAGAGAAAGAGAGAGTAGGTAAGAGAGGTTGACTGCCTCTCTTCATGGCTGCATCGGTCCTTCCTGTTTGCTGCACTTGACAGCCGTGGCTAAACTAGCGTATAGATACATGCCTCATCTCGCTGTCGTTCTTGATGCTGGAACAACTTTGAAGCTCCTCAAAGGTCGCCACGACGTAAACTACACTTTCTGAGTTGTGGTGAACGACAACGTGGAAGAGGTTAGATGCCGTATTGACAGGACCTTGGCTTCAAGAGGAGGTCTCCGCGTGGACTGGAGGAGAGGTCGTAGGCCAGAGGCGATCGAGCGATTCGACGTGCCCTTGGTTTATTCGAGCTTTCACGTTCTCAGCGTGACGAGATATATTCTATTGCCCGAAGTGCACTTCAATTAATTCTAAAGGAAGACCACGGTTTCAGGGTTGTTATTTTCAACCATCGAGATCTTCCAAGGAATGCATCAAGTGCCTAATGATGAATTATTACTCGTTGAGCAACCACTGGAAGTGATTTGGTAGATATTATGAGATAAGTACAGTAATTGATTAATCAATCGATCGTTTATAACTAGGTCTAAGTTATTCATCTCGTCAAGGAACAGATATTATAATTAATATTACTAATTCGTATAAATTAATACGTGAGAAAGAAAGCTTTCTGTACGGTGACCTAGGGCCTTCATGGTTATCTTCGCTCTAACAATAAGACGCACTAAGGCGCATATTCTACAGTAAAAGTATCGATCTAGCGATGAAACGAGCTTTTCAGCTCAAGATAACTTTGAAAAAGAGGAAAGCTCGTTCTCTTACCAACGGAGAAACATTATTGGATTAATCCACACAATGAGGAACGAAGCTATTCGGCATTTAGATATAATTAGTATATCACCATTTTGCAAACATCTAAATGGCCCACCCAATTATAGATCGTGGCATACGTATACCGAATTTGTTGACTCAATGCCACTTCGTTTGTGTTGAAAGGCATCATCGAGCGACGATATAGTGTATATGAATATTATACAGAACTTTACTGTACACACACAAAGCGCAATAAATTTTGTTTCAAAACTGCCAAATGGCCGTGACAACAAGTAGAGAGACTTCACCTCAATACGTTTGAACTTTAAAATAGATAAAGGTATGACGTATTTTGGGATTTTCCAAGTTAACCGTCAAAATACGTCATTAGGGATGACTGAAGAGGTTGCAGTTTATTCGGAAAGATTGGACATTTTTACGTATATCGGATGTTATATATGTATATACAGATAACAAAGTTTCTTCTCTAGTCGTGGGAGCAACGCGCAGTGAAGCATTATCCCATTACATCGATCAGTCGGCGCTCTCTGGTGACAACTTTATTAAATTTCCTGGAGCTCTCAGGAATATGTCGTCTCGACTTCGCTTGAGGAGCTTCTTAACTCTGATATACGCGTATACTTTAACATTGTACCCGGTACGTGAAAAAATAAATTGGTGAGTCGATGATAGATTCATTTTTTTGCTAGAATTGTCGTCCGTTCGTTTTAGACTGGGAATATTTATACCAGACAATACGCAATTGTGAGGAAAGTCATACTTGTCACCTTTGCCGTGGAAGTTGGAGCGGAATATGTAAATATCTCTACTGAACTATTTTTTATAAAAATGATGAATCAAGTATTATTTCCTTTTCAACTTTATTGCCAACTTTTGAAATCAATTTGTTTGCTCGTTATTCAAAAGCTGACAGTAATTTGAAAATATTTAATATCGTAAATTACGCCTATTATGATAAACGATAAAATAACGAGATTAAAAATCCCCCCTCCCCATTCAAATATATACAGGGTGAATTTCATAAGGGGTCTCAAACTTTATTTTAAGGTAGATGGGATTATTACAAACAAAAGTTGCAAATATACATTCCGGATATTTTTAATAGTTTACGAGATATAAGTTCGTGAAGTTGGTCCAATTAGAGCGCGCCAAGAAGCGTTGGAGCCGCCCACTCCCGACCTAGCCGGAGAGATACCACAGTGTAGGGTGTTACATTTGGGGTTGCAAAATTCCGAGCAGTCAAGTTTATTTATTATATTATTACGCGGTCATTTCTATTTCGGAGTGGGCGAGATCAACGCTTATCGGCGCGCTCTGATTGGGCCAACTTAACAAATTTATATTTTGTAAACTATTAAAAATATCCCTCATATATATTTGCAACTTTTATTTGTAATGATCCCATCTACCTTAGAATAAAGCCTGTTACACCTTATGAAATTCACCCTGTATATACCCTGTTTTTCAACTATAGATTTGAGTTATACGTATATTTTTATATAAATGTATACAGTAGGGCCGCTTCGTTAACATGGAAGAGATTTTTTCATTTCTGCCGTCATCATTTAATAACACTACCACGTTCGAGCCGTCATTTGCAAGAGCGTATCATCTCCCAGAGCCATTTTTCATCCCCGTTTGCTGTATCTCGACCCTTTAAATAGATAAATGCAGCGAGGAATAAGGGAATTTGTTGACACTCCGCTTTTACATTTCCTATGCTTGCAGAGTTTTATTTCCAAATGAGAAATCTATAATGGTGACCGTCTCTGTCGGCTTATATCGGGTACTTTGCATTTATAAGCCCCTCATCATCTCCTTCTTCACCCTCTGTACCATTCACGTTTGCCAATCGCTGTGCTAAGCACTCGCCTTGAATACCGTGCTTCACCTCCCCCCTCTTACGTCTGGTATTCCACTTTTGAGTAGTGAAAGAGCGTTTTGTAATTGTACACACTACTTGCTCGTTTTCAGTGTTTCCCTGTGCGCTTCGTATATATTTATGTAAATATATATATATAAAGTAGAGAAATATCAGTGGAAAGCTCTGTCGTAAGCCAGCAAACGCGAATACATTGACAAAAGCACACCATCAGCACACGCCGTTTCCGTCTACAAAGCGAACAGTGAAAATAGGTGGTACCGCTGAAGCCGGTGGAGGTCGCTATAATACCGGATGAGACGCCGCTGTAACAACCATCATATAGCATAGCTAGTAGAAGTGTACAAGAGACCGTACACGATGAAAGGGCGCGAGCCCTGAAAGCGTCGAGTAAGAACGAGTTTTACTTTTACAATTATCGCAGGACACCAGAATCGCATTTACAGACCGTAACCATGGATCAGACTGGATTCTCTTTTCTTTATACCTACGTTATTTCTGTCCTAGCCATTCATCAAATTCTACGCATTCGTTCACTCGTACAGGAAACTTTGTCAACGATCAACAAATTACGTGGGATGCAACGTTAAACTTATCACAACACTTTTCTCAAGTGTGAAATAGTGATGTCTGCATTTGGAGTTGCAAATATGCGAAAGTCTTCACGAACGTAACGATTTTTACGAAAATATACAAAATCTTGAAGATCTTTAATTTTATAATATTTGTACATCTTTATGAATGTTTTTTGAAATTTATTCCTAAAGAGGATGCAGCGATGGATTATTCGCATATAAATTGTTAATTTTTATGCGAATAATCCATCGTTACATCCTCTTTAGGAATAAATTTCAAAAAACATTCATGAAGATGTACAAATATTATAAAATTAAAGATCTTCAAGGATGGATTATTCGCATATAAATTGTTAATTTATATGCGAATAATCCATCGTTACATCCTCTTCCTCGTTCCATCGAATAATCCAATTTGTTTATTATATTCCCGTAATTTCAAGACTTTATATAATTTTTGTAATAACGTAGCAAAATGAAATTATTATCTTAAAAAAGTATAATAATTATTTTCTTGATAAACAAATAATAATTTCTTAATAAAAATATTCCATTTACTTACAGAAATTATTTTGTCTCGATACAAAACGAATAGTATTGTTAAATAAATCGGAGTCTTGTTAACGATGATGTCTATATAATTTATCAATTGATTAATTATCGCTCCATCGTATCTGATCATGAAACGAAATAATTAAAAACTAAGGAAATAACGCAGAACGCAATTTTAAAAAACTGCACATTTCATTTGAACGAAAGCGCCGGTATTATGAATTCCCGATCGGGAGTAAGCTAACTGTGGTAACATTTGTGAGCCAGAGTGGCTTAGTTCCAAAAGTATGTGTATAGTTCATAGCTCGCTAGCACACCTACGTCCTGTTTCGAACACCTCTCGTGTACATACCAACGGTACGACGGATATCCAGCCAAATTTTGGGTTGGCAACAACGTCCAACGTCGATGATTCTACCTTTCATCCCTAAAACGGACGACGTAGCATAGCACAGCCACCCCCAACTCTCACTTTCCACGGTTTCTGCTCGCTTTTCTTACTCCGTGCCATTTTCCTTCTTTTTTTGTTTCTCCGCACCGCATGCCACTCTTTATTACGTTCTCATTTCCACTCCGTGTCTCCGTGTATATTCCTGTCTTCCCCCTTTTTTTCTCGGCTAGAAAAGCACCTATAAATGTTTAATTTTCCAATTTCATTTGACACGCGCCGCTTCTTCGTCCTTGCGTCTTCCCTTCTGAATTATTTCGCTTTTTCGACCGACGAAAACACACAACGGTGCTCGCAGGTCTACCCGATCAGTTCGGTGTTCGAACGAGTAACGTGGAAAACCCTAGAATTGGAGTGGTGATAGTGTCTTCGTTTTATATACCGCATACATACGTTATGCCTCGCCTACGGTTTGCTCACGTCCCTTGTCACTTGACTCAACGAAGTACTTACAATATGTGTCAATAATATTCACCATTTATTACAAATAATAGTATTAACAAATGGGCGATGAAAGGGATTGGACAGAAGACGGAAACTTTTCCAAAGTTACATTTCCAAATCCAGAATTCGCTATATTTTACGAGTAATAACCCGTGTAAAATATTTTCACATTTCTAACTATGTATTTAAAATATTTCCAATGAAGTACCTACAATGTTTTCCAATAATATTCACCATTTATTACAAATAATAGTATTAAAAAATTGTCGATGACAGGGATTGGTCAGCAGTTGGAAACCCCTGTAAAATATTATTAGGGAATTGGAAAAAATATATTTTTCGAATCCATTGTAAAATTAGAAGTTAAATATTTAAGAATAGTACTTTAGAAAATGAATGATAACATATATATGTATGATTAGTGTTTGAGAGACGACACGACAATTTTTATCATCGACCATCAATTTCGCGTTGTAACGGACGAATGAAAAAATGTATATCCACGCACATAGATATTCGCGAAATATCATTACGTCCGCGTTATCCGGATTGGATCGGCAACACAATGTATACGCCACCGGTAGGACTTGGATTGCGTTTCATCCGTTGCGCCTCTCTCTCGCTCTCTCTGGTCGCTCGATTATATCTCTCGTACCGAGAGTGCGCTGGCATTTCGATTCCGGCAAAACCGCAAATTACCCAACGAGAGAGCATATATCGATACGGTGTAGAAGTGCGGGTGGGCCGAGGTGGTAGTGCTCTGATCCACTGAAGCGGATTTCAGTGGATTATCGCGTGAGTCAATGATACGGGGCGCTGGTCGCTCCGTAAATTTGTGCCTGAGACTACATGCAGCGTGTATGCCATTGAAGATGGTACAAGCTACGATAGATCGAGTGGCGAATGCTCGATAATAAATCGAATTCGTGCTCGATCGGAAAATCGCAAAAAACTCACGCGACAAAATGACCTCGATATTCTCCCTCGTTTATTCCGTGATAATTTCATTCATCTAGCTCGCTTCTGTTTTTGAACGACATGCGCCGAATGGAATAACCTTATTTTAATTAATGCGATAAAGAATATAATTGTACGAGAGTACAATCGAGTCGTCTTGATTCGTGTACAGATTACGCGAGTAATGCACCATAATTAGTTCGAACGTCTGGCGCTAGTGTGCGAGTAAAAGGATCATGCTACATTGTATCCAGGAGACTAAGCCACACATTGTAGCGTCCGTGACGGTGTGTGTCAAATAGAGTGAACAGCCGA
Organism: Netelia fuscicornis; assembly: GCA_946811545.1. Classification (NCBI taxonomy): domain Eukaryota; kingdom Metazoa; phylum Arthropoda; class Insecta; order Hymenoptera; family Ichneumonidae; genus Netelia; species Netelia fuscicornis. The sequence goes on along the minus strand of OX328011.1, from coordinate 20,285,118 downwards.
ACGGATTTCCCTCGGTATCCGTTAGGGTATTACGACCAGAAATAGGATTGCGAATATCCAAGAGTATTAACGTGATGTGTGTTGGGATGAACTATACGTATTTCAGGCACGAATAAACTAATATAGAGACGAAAAGGACTACGGCAATTTCGCATTGCTGATTCGTTTGATATCTGTATCTCATAATGGTTCGCAATTATCGACGTGTGGTTGTGGCAGTTGGGTATCTTTAAAACAATGATCCTATCAACTTATCAGCAGTATTTGGTTATTATGCTTATGTAAATGAAGCAAACATTGTTTCATACAATTTTTTATATAGTATATTTGAATGTAGGTAAATAATATTATATAAAGTATCTATATGAGAATAAAAACATTATTTTATTGATAATTTAAGAATACAATTTCTACTTTAGAAAGTATTTCAAACCGTAGATATTCTCTCAAAAAGATATCAGAATATTATTATAAAAAATTATTTTTATATTCAAATATGATTTTACGATGTAATGAAGTACCTAATTATGATCAATCACAGAACCGAGTCGAAAAATTCATAAAATTAACGACATTCCATTGGGAAATACAAAACTTCCATATTTTGGGTTATTTTAATTTCCTCTTCGTTTTGTTCGGGTCATTGGGTGAAATTTACGATTCATATTGTCGAAGGGATTGAAAGTTGCAGAAGTGCATCAAACTGACGCCTTGAGGTTCTCGCTGGAGATAATTGGTCTGACCATACAGGTTCGTATCTACCAATGCCAAATGGTAATGTCGCATCGCGCTGTGGGAGCGATCACCAGAGTGCATAGCACGCCACCCCGTATACGCGATAAACCCGAGTGATAGCGTTGATCGCTGGATATAATCGCCGGCTGTATGCAAACGTTACGAATCTCTCTATAGTCCCTTTATGATGGAAACAGAGAAATTCCAATGACCGAACTTATTTTATGTAACAATCCTTTACCATCCACGTCGTGCGTGTTGCGTATCACGATGCAATTTGTATATGCATAATCCATTGCAGGCTAGTGTCGTTGTTTATTTGTACCAAATAGCCTGCGATAAAGCACATTCGTAAATTATAGCGGTAAAATGTAAGTGGTAATTATCGCGTCACGATTGATTATATTTAACGTTTCGAGATAGGAATCCCGGGAAATATTTTCCGATTAACGATGGAAAAATTAAATATCAGCTCGTATCGCGACACGAAGAAACGTTTATTAACGGCGAATACAAAATATCGTGAGGAGGATCGAAAGGATTTCTTTATTGGCGCGGCCAATACGAAATTACACTTTTTTCCCAATCGATAAATATGAGATTTGACTTATGAGAAACGCAATTTCTATTTGGACAAGGCAATGGATCTTTCACAATAGTTATTTCTACGAAGATATATCGATGATACAACGCAACTGTTATCGAACGAAAGGATTGAGCACAATAGTTACAATGTTCGAAGCGAGATTGAGTTCGTCAGATTTTAAATACTAAAAACTTCAGTTTTCGTGATAATGAGTTTTTAGATTTATATGATTCGATGGAAGATGGAAAATATAAAACATCGAAACGTAACATTTTCGAAATGCAAAGTGAAAGTGTTTTTGTTCCTGTGAAGCTGAAATTGTAAATGTATATTACTAATTCTTTAAATATAGTAATTTTTAGACAGGCAGCAGACTTTGACGCCACGTGTCAAGGCATAAATGTTTAATTAAACGTGAATGCACAAATTTACTTCCTGCGAGAATTAATTATTTTTATACCTCACTTCACCAGAATATCTTCATGGAAAACCAGACACGAACCGCTGGCTTATATACGGCTTATTCCGATTTCTACGGATCGTTAGAATTGGCTATTTATGTTAAGCAGCGCGAGCTTTCGAGTTCGCTTCTCCCTCATTAACCGCTTTGGTGTACATGGCGGATATTCACGCGGAAAAAGTACACGAATATCCATTATGAACCCTTCAGAGGTCGATCTTCATGATTCTGGGATTTCCGTAAATCCGTTTATTTTATTTAACGAAACTAGAATCCAACTATCCTGCATCAGAAATTCACGAACAACGATTAGTTAATGTTTTATTTAACGATCCCCACTGATTTTGCAACATTTCCCTACGTTCCACTTGTTTCGGAGAAAAATCTTTCAAATTATTGAGAAGTGCATTTCCTCAGCCTTAGATTATTTTTGCCTAAATGACTCTCCGACCAAAGCACTTGAAAATTTAAAGTTTGAAACAACCAGGTGTGATTCAATTCGTGTAAAGATTTGATATCGATTGACTATGACATTTTCAAAATATGATTAATTAATATTTCAGTTTTAAAGCGCAAGTACCAGCCTTCGATACCAATTACCGAGTAAAGTTCAACGAGGCCCAGTTTCGTTTACCCACTTTGTTATATGGTAGCCTTGTAGCCGAGCACCGTTCCAACACGTAAGAGTTGTTTGGTAGAAATGTTTTCCGAGGGCGTTGCGCGTCGGGAGACATGTCGCGTCGCGCTGGTGTAATTCGGCAGACATGTCGGGTCGTTGTAAATTCTGGCCAAATTTTCGTCGGTTGGAGAATTTTTCGTCCTAGATGTAAATGCGTCTCGCACACGCCCCAAAATGCATGGATCCTCCTCCACACCGTGTCGCTTTCAGTATTTTTGGTTCTGTATACGCTCTAATATACTCGGAGTCCTCCCCTGGTAATTCGACTAGTCGCTCGCCCAACGCAAATAGTCGTTACCCATACACATGCGTGGTATAACACGCATCATCCTCTGTAGTTTATAATGACGCGCATATATGTACGCGATGTTGTTCCCCGAACACAAACGCGAACAGTCACTCCGAGATTCTGTACTAATTCAATTCGGGAAAATAACTACGATCCCTTTCGTTGTACCTGTCGGCCGCAGGCAGCCAGAACCAAAATTATTAAACAAAAAATAGTACCTGCGGGTTCAACCGACGATACGAAATTCCATTTGTACAATTTGTAAGTAATAGACGGTGCAGTGGTTGGCATACAACTGCACCAGCTCTTCCACCTTTTGCTTCTACCTTTGTCTTGTTCGATGGCCCGTCGTATATTCACGTAAAACATGTTTAGCAGATTTTATATCCAACTTTTGCCCATATACATAATTGTACGCGGTACGAATGAACGAATACGGACGGTTGGAAAGAAAGATTTGTTCCTATTGTTATTTATTGCGCCCTCGGGTTAGCATCTCGCGTTTTCCCACGCTCTTCTCAAACTGTCATTTCGTTTTTGACCAAAATCTCACTAAACCATGACTCTATGAAATATTCCACGGATGGAATCGTGTATATACAGGACGATATTACATTCCGTATACGTCCTTTGACATTAGTCATTTTGCTTCCACTACGCGAATCAATTTGACATTTTTATTTATTTACTTATTTTTTTTTTGCTATTTTATGTTTCATTCTCGAAATACCTATCGTCGACTCTCAAAATATTCATTCCTCGTATCTACTCTTTCCAGCTATTCAAGGCTGGTGTACTCGTCTACGGCGTCGGTGTAAGATATTTTCTGGCGTCGAGGATTCAACACGCGTCTCAGATTCTTTTATAAATCCGACGGTTCTCCCATCCGTATGCCTTTATGTGTAGAATCAGGGACGAACAAAAATAACGCCCGTCTCTTTTATACTCTTCATCACCAGTCTTCCCTTATCCGAAGTAACATACAAGGTGGTTTTTCCGTCCACCATGTGGATTTTTTTTATTTCCTTTTCTGCCAACCGTCTGTCTCGTAGTTTCTTAGACGTTTACATTTACACTCTTACTCTTACTCTACACAATCTTCTCTATGACGATACTTGTATCTGGCACGTACAAGGGGCATGACCTCTTATCGTGTTAGGTATCGAAGCCATCCTATCACGCGGAAGTAGCCCTTGAAAATATATATCGATACTACCTCTGTACACCTTTTATAACCCTGCCAGAGCGTACAGTGGATAACCTTTATTATAGTTTTATATCTCAGTTTCTTTTTTATCCCTCTCCCTCTCTACCTCTATATATATATATATATCACTTGACTGTTACATACTGCTGAAAGTACACAATTCTGGTAATATTGCAACGAAATTTATCGTTCCGGAATTTTCATCACAAATCAAGTACGCAGTCTACAAAAAGGATGCACTGTGGGTATTGTTCTTTTTTTTTTATATACGAATTAAAACAACATTCTTTTTTACGTTCTCGCATATTTTTCATAAATCAACTAGTATAACTCAGTGCGAAATTCATTTCGAAAATATTAGAATAGATAATAATTTATAAAGTAAATAAATTATAAAAACGATGGGTTATTTATTTAGATGCGAATTTGTTACGTTTAATACCACAATATTTTCGTTTTAATTCGAGAATATTCTAAAATTAAAATTCAATGGATTCGATTTTAGTAATGAACATATTGTATCTTTATAAAGTCATTATTATTTTATTTTTGATTTTGTTAAGTATTAATTTAGTATTTCACGAAAATAGAATTTATTAAGTCAAGAGTGTGATTATCCGTTCGGTCGACCACATATTTGATTTTAGCTAAGCTAGAAATTAGAGTAGGAAAACAGCTTGTGATTATATCGAGAATATAATTATTATATGCGAACTTAGCGTTCGTTGGTTCATCGATGTGATATAACATACTCTACGCCGTTCTGCGAAATACTCGAAATAATTAATCAGTGATCCATTTGCTTGTTAAATGCGCGATATCCTTTTACCTTTAACACAAACGGTCTAAAACATTCCCGGATCGAATTCATGTATAACGTTACATACTATTAATAACACTCGGCACATGAAATATTTTTATAATAATACAATAAATGGAACAGTATTTTCATTTATTTTACTGTACCTACTGTGCATTCCTTAATTTTTCTTCCATCTAGTAGTAGGTATGAAGCAAATATAAAATAAATAGAGATGTTGTCATGAAGTTACGGTCGGTGCGTGACGAGAGGGAAATATTTTCGCAAGCTACGCTGCCACGTCTCTTCATATTCTCGCACGATTGTGTTCGTCTTCTCTGACAGCTTTCAAATTTTCGAATTATATGTTCCTTCACCGTATACCTATGATGATATGTCACATGCAAGAACTCGAGGGGAGTTATGCACGTCCCATGAGCGATTTAGTAGAGATTTTCCTCCGAGCAGTGCGAATGTTTCATCGCGTACGATATGATATATGTATATCGGTGTACGAGTATATCCTATAAAATTGCTTTATAACCAGCGGGAAAAGACGTCGCACGATATACATACAACGAATTTGTTTCGTTTGCATTTTTTTTGCATCAGCTGATCGAGGGTAGAAGGTATGTAGGGTAGATGGAGGAATATACATCACCCAAATACGTCTAACGACCATCAATATTCATTTGTCGATTTAAACATGTGAAATGACACGAGGAATACAATTTTCGTAGTTAGCAGAAGCAAAAGTCTTCTGTATTATAACGAGATTATAGAAAAGTCATCCAGACTGCTGCCAATTAATTTTTGCGACTGTCAGGACAGATTTTTATATTTTATGAAGAAAATAATCCAATTCTTTACTGGACCAGTATTGATCCTCAACAAGGCTATACATCGCTGCAAATAGCATTATCGCAGCATGGAAAAATTGGAATTGGAATTATTTATGCATTAAAAAAAAAATCTTCTGTCTTTTTGAACAACCTGAACCATAATCTCCCCGTCTTTTGTAAACGTATACGCAGAGAGGGACAGAGAGAGAGAGAGAGAGATGGATATATTCATTATGCCTTAGTAGCACTTTGGGGCTAAAATTCGCTTCCAATTTGAATACATTGAAATATTTTATGCTGATGTATAAATGATATATAAATACTACATAATGAGTATAAATATAAATACTTATTCCAAAAATACTGTTCAAAAATCAAAATCTATATAACAAAACCAATAATAAAATAGTAACATAAAATAAAATAAAATAACAAAATACTTGTCAGGCAAAACTTCGAAAATAAACTTAACGATAATAGTAGACCTCTAAAGAATATAATCGTAAATATAAATATGTATATCAGGCCCTTTCTAATAATCATTATCCACATTTTCGTCATCTACCCCGCTTACTCTCCCTTCAGCTAACCGCTCTAATGAAAAAAGGAAGTTGAATAATCGAGCTTCAAAAATGGCCAGGTAGAGTGCAGAGGTACTCGGAGCAGGCAAACAGTGTCACAAAATAGACCGTAGTTAAATGAAATGAATTGTGACAAATACCCATCTGTACCCATCTGTACTCTGTGCACGGAATATGAAAAAGAAAGAGCGAGAGAGTGAGAAAGAAATATGCGTAAATATCGAGTAGTTTCGTATGCTACTGCACCGACAGGTTGTGGAAAAGTCGAGTGAGCATTTTTGAAAAAGTTTAGATTATCGTAGCTAGCATGGAACATTTTCGCTTCTCCGAACCATCGCCTTCGCTGTAAATGGCAATACACGGTTCTTCCAACATAATCAGCTACATATATAGTCCGATATTTCGGTACGATAATGCTTTTAGAACGTAGCACTATATATATATATGCGTGTGTGTGTGTGTGTGTGTGTATGTCGATGTTCCGAATACCGTTATATATATATATATATACATATATATTTGGGGCATCGACATTCGTTGGCTCTCGAATGCATCGCACGTACGTAATACCGAATACCGAATGAAAGTTTTCTTCGTTCGTGTTCTGCATCAGCTGTGATCGTTCGGATTGCAAGAGCTCAAAGCTCGGAGGTTAACTCGTTTTTTCGCTTTTCCTACTTCGTGCACTTCTCCGTTATTGTGCAAATACAAATATAAATATAAAGTTTATACGTTCTACGAACGACGATCGATCTAAACGGTTTTCATATTTTATATAACGCTTCCAAGATACTCCTCTTGGCTTCTGGAATACATTTTGGAGGTGAAGACAGTTTTTGCAATTTTGCAATATTGTTTAACTCACTAAAAATTAATTTTGTTATTTTTAATTAATTTCGTTTCCTGTACTTATAATTGTTTTTTTTTTGATATTATAATTATTTGTTAATATTCCCAAATTTGCGATATTCCGCGGGATGATCATTTAACTACGGTAAATACGATGAAGCAAATTTCGATTCAAATGCAGTCATTCAGCGCATTACAATGAATATTATCTCTACCGAGGTTGACAAAAATGTATATTATAGTGCGATTTACTATTTGTTATAATAGAGAAAATTCTAACGACACTCGATTGCACCTACCCACCTACGATTGCCTACATTTAGATAGGCTCGATTAGGACACTAGAAGAGAACGGGGGAATTGGAGCCAGCTAAAGAAAAGTTGAAAAAAAAGTAATTTGTGAAAGGTATTATTGATGTTTTTCACTGTTGATCACTTCTTTGGTTAGTAAAGTTTCATTGTTATGAAATATAAACTTACTAATAATTGTTTAAGGTATTGAAAAATTGAATTTTCAAAAATGTGTATTTGGCTCTCATTACCCGACATTGCGGATAATGGGAGATATGCACTAACCATATGTGAAATCGGCAATGTCGCTCTAAACTTGACAAATCCAATAATTTTTTAAGTAAATTTTATTGATAATAAACATGAACACTGAACACATATTGCGGTGCTAAAACGTAATTGGAAGATAAATTAACATGTCGAAACTTACTAAAATAAAATACGAAACTTAATAAAGTAAAATTTGAAAATAAAAATAAGCGTTGACATTCGAATTGGGGTAATGAGAGCCGTAATGAGGTAATGGGAGCATCTCTGACTCCCATTACCCCAACCGGTAGCCTTTTGAATTAAACTTAATAATATAAACAAATTAAGTTGTAACCTATGTTTTCTACGTCCAAACCAAAGTACATGATTTAAGCTACCGAATGACCTCGAAAAACAATTAAATAAGAAAACTTTAGATATTTATTTTCATTATGAGAAAAATATTTTTCTTATAATGAAAGGATGCACAATAGGTTTTTGGTCGTCGCCGCTATATTTGTGGCACTGAAGCCGCCATCGGCAGTTGTATGATATGAACGAAGTTTATAAGCAAAGCATTTGGGTTATTTCGAAACGCGTCGAGCGTTTCTAAGTATCTTTCTTGCAAGGACTCCCATTATTTCGCTCTCCCCTATTGCCCTGTTTATCTTATATCAACGATCCGTGACGAAGCTGCGTTTTTCATTCCTGGAAGCTGACAGTTTTCGACAATTCCGGAAGTGACGGGAACCAAATTATTTCACTGCAGGCTCGTAACATGTCTCGTCGATGCTAGTGATAAATATATGATAATGACTTCACCCTTCACTCCGTGAAGATAACGGCTGCTGCACGTCCTTGCGTATTATAAATCGTTGCAGGAGAGGGAGTGGGGGATACTATCGTCAAGGTACAGTCAGAAAGTCTAGCGTTTTTCCATATTGTACAATTTCTTTGATTTCATTAACAATATGAAAAAACGAAAACCTAGTCGACTAGTCTCATTCTATAAATCAATAGAGTGAAACATCTTGATAAACGTTGAGTAGTTGTTGAATACGTTTATTCAGCATCGCAATCTGAGACATGTCAACACAGGCGTTCAGATCTCGATTTTTCATTATGACTTGAAGAGAGAGAGAGAGCGGTGACTCATATTACCTATCTCTCTCAATAGCCAGACTAGATCGTTGTTACGAGCAAGTAAGCCGATTCCATTTGCAAGTCCTTGGAGACGGGCAATGCACCCCTCACGTAGAGGACAATTATGGAATAGATCTCCGTTAGACGAGATTCATTTCACATCATCGTTTGCTTTATTTTATTAAATTATAGATTTATCGTCGAAGAGTAGGTACCGTTTGAAAAAATGCGATTACCGCGTCGGTCGTCGTGCGTCTATGTCATTGGATTTTTCTACGTCATCAACGTAGATATTCAATCTCACATTCGATCGAAAATAAAATTATTCCAGGATTCGTGCCTGATACGATTCAAATTAGCAGTGAAAAGTAATTGAACTCATAGGTGTGCCACGCAGAAGGGGTCATTGGCGAATGGGAAAGGGCTCTTTCTTTCTCTCTCGTTCTCTCTTTCTCCCTCGATCCCTCGCGGAAATTGTTCTTCTAGGCAATATACAACGCGCGGAAAGTTTTCACTGGAGGCTTCGGGTGCGGAGAGTTATTCAGCGGCCAGCATTAATCTCCGCTCCCCACGATTGGCTGTCAGTGGCACTGCTAGCCGGATAATCGGGGCAGCCTCGTCCCTTTTTATTTCTCTTCTCTTCTTCACGAGCTCTTCTCTCTCTATCCCTCTCTCTCTCTTTCTCTTTCTCCCGTTCTCTCGCTCGTTCTCTTTCCACAACGATTCTCCACTCCGTCGAATATGAGAATCCGCACCGGGATTCGGTATCCTATAGTGCGGGAAATTGGATGTGTCCGGTATGCGAGCAGTCAGACGGGGGCGAGAGAGCGCGAGAGCCAGCCGCGGCAAGAGAATTTTTAAATAATCGATCCACTCTGCCACCGCAGCGGCGTATCATACCGGAAGCGCACTACGAAACGAACGTGGCATACCGAAGCTTTTATTCACTTCGATCCCGACATTAACGACGCAACGCGGTTATGAACGTGCAAAAAGAAATTCATTATTTCACAAATTATCATAGATTAAAGCTCGATCGAGAATACACGGCGTAATGTATATTGGAACCCGTTAATAAAGAACCAAAAAGTACGAGTTTCAACGACGTTATTTGCTTATTTCGATAACAATAAGAAATGACAAATATCTGTTACTTTTTTCACCATATAAACAAAATTCATCGAACAACCTTTTTTCAGACTCTAAATTCAAAATTTATCCTCGAAAATTGTGTTTAATTCCACAATTGATTGAATTCGGGCGCTTTTAAATCCGTTCGAAAAGTCGTACTACCCCACAGAATGGAAATATTTCTTTACAAAATGCTGAAATATTATTTCACCAATTCATTATATTTATTACGATAAAACCCACGTGCCTTATAATATTTTTATTTTACGAATTTCTGTTTCATTTCAATTTTTATCGAATGATTTGTCACTGTCATCGCATCCATCGATACATACGTACGCGAGATACATGCGTCAGAAGCGGTATCGGTGATGAAGTTATCGTCGTCGTTGTTCGGGATGTGAAAGGGGAAGGGGGGGGGGGCGGTTTCGGGGCAATCATTCGACGGGCGTTGTCCACGGGCGCATGCTATATTCGCAGTGTTTTGGTGAGGGTAGTATGCGCTCAACGGGATGGCAATCGCTTTTGCGTTAGTGCACAGCTTTCGGTTTACGAGAGAACGTAAGAGCGAGCGGGAGAGAGCAAAAGAGAGAGGGGAGGGTATAGTATGCACGAGGGGTTCGAGGTCACGTGTGAATTTTTGATATTGCACGAGCACGTGCACACCCCGGCCATCGGGGTAAGCCGTATAATATACCCCTATGTGGTATTCTCGCGTGCGGCCAACTTGTACGTTGTATGGTCAGCGCCGCTATAAGTTCCCGTTATTTACAACCGGTTATTCGGACGAGCTTTTATTTATTTTTGCCGCTTACGTACATAGAAAGTAGGAAAACCATTGAAATCATACGTTTTCGAAAACTCATTTGGATGAATGCAGCGATGCAAATATCCTTCGTTGCCATTTTAATTTTCATACAGCCCCGGGAGATTTCGGTCAATGATTTCACCCTAAACATGTATGTTTGAACAAGTATGCAAGCTTTCGAAATGTAGTTGAAATCTTAATTTTCATCCATTTTGCGTTATTGCCATAAATTAGCTTGCTCTTTCCTATACATGTTCTACCAAAAAATATAAATCAATTACATATATATACAGAAGAAGAGACGGATATATAAAGATAAGTTGTGTAAATATATCTATATGTCGAAGGGAAAAAGATCCATCCTCCACCTTTGACCCTAATCGACGATGCACGTGATTCTCGGGAAAAGGTGATATCTCTTCCGTTCTCTGTAACAGACGATTACTGGTGTGGGGTTTTTTCGCTGGAACGTTATATACGTATCTATATACAGATAGGGGGGAAGGTAAAAAATAGCGGATCCGTGATAGAACGTCGCATCTTCCTCGTGCGTCTTTGTCATTGTGCTTCACGGTTGCCCGGACTCTCGAGAGGGCATATCCGTGACCGAATGGAAAAGCACAGAAGGTAGTGCGAGGTCGCTATATCGGCGATTTTACGAGATCGTTTCGCGATCGACGACAAAAGCGAGGGTGTCGTCGCGACGACGTACGTGGATGAGAGAATGACGAAAGAGGAACGAAGAGAGAATTGGAAACTTCGTTCACGTTCTATCCGTTGTACTTTCGTTTTTCCAATGGCGAGGCGTTGATTCTTTCCCTCCCATCATATTCGTTTTCGAGCTTTCGATCGTACGTGCCTTGGAGAATTTTGCGAATCGCCATTGGGATAGTCTTACTCTATGCTTATAGGTGGTGAAACCAAGTGCAACATGTACTCGTAAATCAATAGTCCGTTTCCCTCCCGCGATACGTGCTTTATTGCATTTTCTATTGTAAAATAATATTGTTTATACATCGTTTTTAACCTTTAGTGTTCGGGGTTTTGCTATCAATTTATTATTTTCGTTTTTTTGTTAACTCGTTTGCTATTCGAACTTCGCTCACCGAGCCTAACTCTCCGGTTGCGTCTGCAGACAGCTCTCTAAACTGTATCGTATTTGCTTGGGTACAAGGAAACTTCAGAAAGTTATGTCAGGGTCAATCGACCTTTTCGAAGTTTTGTGTTCCTATAGGGAATTATCATTTTCTTTATTTTACTTATGCGTTGACTATCGTACTTTTAACGACCGAGTGAAAGAAGAGGGATGGATTTCTATAAAAAAAAACGTAAAAGACAAGCACGACACTTTTTTAATTATTCTCAAATTGCAACCGCACGGAGGTTTTCATTTCAAAATAACGAGATTAAAAAAACAATTCGCTGTTGGATTAAATTTCCTCACTGGGGGTTCGCAAAAAAGAAATGAAAATCAAATTTAACGAGATTTTCACAAGTCAATTTATGAAATAAACTCGTCAAGAATATAAATAGTGGAAAAATTCTAAAATTGAAAAAATGAATAAACCAAATGGAAAGAGATTAAATTATATGGAAATGAATTTATATTATGCAGAGACGTAATCATAAACGACGGCTTCAAATTCGTATAATCTCACCGAAAAAGTTTCCAACACGCATTGCCCGGATTCGATAATTATGAAATTTAATTATCGTCTAACGTTCGGGCCAATAACTCGCGTTTTCAAATTGTACAAAACATTCCAAACATTTTAGTGTTCGGATCGATATGAGATTGTCCCATTCCCAATTAAAATGGCGTATACCTGCAATTTCCAATTAAAAAACTTGGCGAATAAAAAAAAGTGAGCGCTGCATAACGTTAGAGCTCGTAACAGGATCGATCGGAGGTAGAGTCGTCTACAATACGTATTCTTCGCAAAGTGTTCTACATATCCCACCCACCATAGATTAATTAATTTTAATAAAGCCACGCCAGTAGGTATATAAAACATATAAAACTGTATTAATTCATATAAACCTGTATTAACCTCTACGCTTCGACATTGAACTTCTACAGGGGATGCAAAGGCTGTTTTCAAAGTATCGCAAACAAGATTGTTTCGTGTTTAATACAACGGAACATTCGTCGAGGAATACGACAAAGTCGAAATCGCGTGTGTGTACGCGTGTGTTTGCAGCTTGCCGATTCTTCTGATTTATTATATCGAGGCGAAACAACCGCTTGTGTCCAACCCGCCTATAAACTGCCGCGGTTGTGGCGGCCCTCACGGTTTTATATCCCTCTTTCGTGTCAACGCGCGCCCGCACACTGCGGAAGAGAACGAGCGAGGGTGATGCGAGAAAATGTTGACAAAGCGAGAGAGAGTCTGAACGCGCGAAGTTGATATGCAAAGCCCGATAAGTCGTTATGTAGCAACACGTTTCTATAAAGTTATTAAATTTATCGTAGCCTCTATCAATCGCTCACTTCTTCGTGTGTATACGTATACGTATATTCACCGTTCTTGGATATGTATAAAGGGTGAATTTCATAAGGCGTAACACACTATATTCTAAGGTAGATGGGATCATTACGAACAAAAGTTGCTAATGTACATTGGGGATATTTTTAAGTGTTTACGAAATATACATTTTTTAAGTTGGTCCAATCAGAGCGCGCCGAGAAGCGTTGGAGCCGCCCACTTGCCGCCCTAACAGCCAATGCCCGAGAAATAAAAATTACTTCATAATAATATAATAAATAAAATTGACTGCTCTGGATTTTGCAACCCCAAATGTAACGCCCTATCTACACTGTGCTATCCCTACGGCTAGGGCGGGAGTGGGCGGCTCCAACGCTTCTCGGCACGCTCTGATTGGACCGACTTTAAAATTGTATATCTTTTAAACTATTAAAAATATCCCGAATCTATATTTGCAAATTTTGTTTGTAATGATCCCATCTACCTTAAAATAAAGCCTGTGGCACCTTATGAAATTCACCCTGTATACAATATAGTCGTACACCTTCTGTACTTAAGTTTGAACGCGCCCACTAACAAAACCCTCACTTCAATGGACATTGCCATTTCATTATTCATCGTAATAGTAATTTTTCCCTCCCTTTCCGGTCGTTACGAATATTACGAGTCGAATATAATTCCTACGCGAAACGGAATATGGGACATAAAAGTCTCGCGGGTTACTCTGTCGAAGATCGTATGTAGAGATCTGGAAATTTGACACGCCAAATGGATATTAATTAGCGGTATTCATAAATTTATGTTTGGTTCATAAGATTTTGTCGTGCCATAATATCTACAACCGACATCTAGATTTTATGAGAAATATAGGCTATATTTTAAGCGACCGAATTTCGATCGTTATCGACGTTTAGTCATAGTAAAACAGGTTTCCATTAATAGAAAATTGCTTTCATCATTGTAGTGTGTTTGAGCGAAAGAATATTTATTCGAAACGGTTTTATTCTTGAAGTTTAACTTAAATACTGAATCGAAGAACAATTGCTACATTCGAGTTACTCAACTAATTGTAAGAATTGGTGTCGATACAGTAATTATTCACATTCGCATGTTTGTTCCTACGATGTTTTCTTATTATTGTTTTATGTCCCTTCATTTTCATGTGAATGTGAATAAAACCTACTTTACCTCAGATACTCGCTATTCGCTACTCAGATACAGCTATATTTCTAGTAATTCACCAGTAGCAACGAAGATGGTTATTATGCATAACAGCCAGACTCACCACTCATTGTCAATAAAAATTCCTATGGCAACCTTTTAATCGAAATGACTTTGGCACGAATTGATTGAAACTTGTTGCGGAAATGTGGAAATTATAGAATCGCTTCAATCTGAGGAACGAATTTTTGTAGAACGTTAACTTGATCGTCGTTTGTGCAATTTTAACAATAATAACGCATATCATACAAATCGAGCGACTAAAACAGAGCTGTTTCAAGTTACAACGACACTTTATCATCGGCCTACTCTCAATCAATTATGTTGACTGTCTTAAAGATTTTGTTTTCAATATTCGTTCTAATAATCTTTCGTTTACTTGGCATCGTTGTAACATTCAATGTCATTGGGTCAACCTAGTCGAGTAGCTGGATTACTTTAATAATATTTGTATTACGAAGTCCAGCGTTAATATTTTGTTATACCTACACATTCGACGAGTTCAGTAATGAAATAATAATAAATTCAATTTGTATCACATGAATTTGCCCTTGATAAAGAATTTCATGTAAAGTTCTTCGATTCCAAGTTGGATTTTTAAAATATTTTTTACTACCGATTCTGGTATAGATATGTGCTATCGGAATATTTACTTCAAACGTCGATAGGCGCTGTTCCCGACTGCGCGCGCTACTGCATAAATATGTATTTCTGTAACACTGGCATAGCTCCAATTTTTCTAAGTCTCTATACTGTATATCTGGCGCTTTTCCCTGACTCGAGCTACATACTATGGTATTGTCGATATTCTTTCCACGTGTTTGACTGCCGCTTCGATGTTTTCTACTTGCGCGTTCCTCCTACTCGCTTTTTCCTTTTCTTTTCTACTTCTTATCCTACTTCTGTTTGTTCTGTGGTATCCTCTAGGGGGATATGCCCCATTTGTGCCTCGATGCACTCGCCCGTTGGACGAGAGAGGAATCCCCGACGAGCAGCACGTTTGCTCTGGGATTCTGCCGATAGGCCGAAAAATACTCGAGGAGATCAATTTTCCTTTATTTTCAGCAATATTTCTACTCGCTCTTCGACTATTCCCCATATTGCATTTCGTTCTCGATTTGCTTAAGCAAGCTATTTCGTTAATTTATGACATTCTTGTTGACTCGCATAAGTTTGAAAAATGAAAAACAAATTTAATTGTGCAGGTTAATTGTACAAGTACTTTGACACTCGCAGATCCAGGAAAGTATGTCGATATTTTTCAACATATTCTTATATATATAAAATGGAAGAATGTTTGTTTGTTTGTCTGTCATGAGTAAGCTCCTATACCATTCATCCGATTGCGATGAAAATTTGGCGAACTGTAGTCCGCACTCCCGAGAAGGTTTCTGCGTTAGTAGAATAATTTTAAATTCCAAAATAAATGCGTACGGGGCAAAACAAAATTAACATTTATGTATATCTATATGTAGAGATTATTTGACAGCTGTCAAAGTATGTTACCAAAATGACATGCGAAATAAAAGACACGCATTTGTTTTAACGACTCGATCGACTCGATATTACACATATCGATTGCATAATTCATTTGACAGCGAATGTCAAATTAAGGAGGTGTATCGGGTATCGAGTACGTCAAAAGGAAAATTTGTGTGACAATCGTAGTTAATTCGGTATGTTTAACGATGCTGCGAATGCTTAGCCTCGCAAAAATTATTATTATTCGAGACAAATTAATTTATTATGAATCTCATGAGTACTTAATCGATTTTATGAAGCTCTACAAATGTTCCTTAGATATTGTTTTATTAATTCTGCAATTTTGGTCAAAAACTGTTGTCAATGGTTGTGAATTCAATGTTCATAGACGGAACAACCTCTGAAACCCATAAAGGTACGTGTTAATTTAGGAAAGATATGTTTTTATTTATGTCCCGCGAACAAGGTATCCTCGAGTCTTCAAATTTTAAGAACATGACTATAGATACTGATAATTATATTCTGATTTTTTAATCAATATACGTTTTTTAATTCGCTGACCAGATAAATTTCCTTAATCGCGACATTAAATCGGGAAACGATTGGAAAATATACACGTCAGTCACAAATGAAAAATACATTACGAGCTTCAGAAACGGACGAGCAACGAGAAGCAAGACCGGAGACAGTTAGAGTACGTACGACGACGTACAAACTTTCTTAAAATAACAGCAATAACGGACGAATTAATTAACAAAGTTTTTGAAAATATTGCACATAACTACAAAAACATACGTGGTTAAGGGAACGTGCTATATTATCAGCAAAAACACCAATGTCAAGTATATAAATTTCACGATTCAAAAGAGAATATCATGAGAATTTTAAATGTAGAAATCGATTGCTGCTTTTATTAATCAAGAACAAGTTGTTAATTATACAACTGAATTCCTGAATTCGTTTAATTTGCCAGGCATACTGCCGCACGTTGTAACATTGAAAATTGACGTGCCTATCTTTCTTTTATTAAATCGTTGAAATATTAATCTACTATTGGGATAGAAAATGGTTTCGACACTATACAATTACCCTAAATTTTAATTTCACAAAAAAATACTAAGTATGGAATTACAATGAACGACAACATTCACCTTGGCGGTTTGTAGCCAACTAACTGCTGTTGCCGATTCGACGCCGGACCCCAAGTTGCACGTTACCGCGAGGGCGGCGCTGGAGTAGTCCTGGCGCGCCATACAAGCCGACCTATCGGTCCCATCACTTACTCCGCTGACATCTACCAAGGCATTGCAACAGTCTTGGAGTTTCAGGGAAAAATATGATGAACAATATCAGCAAAACTATAATTTAAAATGGAAAATTTGAAAGCAAAGATGTACTGTTGCCACGTATCCCAACGATACCAAAATATATGTCATTCGATTTCAAACGCTTGCAGTTTCCAGTGCGACTCGCATTTGCAATGTCCATCAACGAAGCACGGGGACAATCGCTCAAAATATGTATCGTATAGATTATGTTTGGAAAGTTCATACTTCACACATGGAGAGAAAAACAAAAAATATTGTGTGTCAAATTAATTATGACACCAAAACGGCATTGCAACGCATGCTGGGTACCGCTAGTTGTTTATAAATAATATCAGAAATTCGAACTAAGAAAACTCAAGTCACAGTCAATCAACGTTTCTAAAATATTTCAAAATTTTCCTATTCTTATAATTCAGGACTTGAATACCGTCGAACTTGCAATATTTTCAAGTTTTTCAAAATTTTATACCTCGTATGCTGGCTCATAGTGAAATATCTCTAATAAAATCAACGGACGATATGAGAATTTTTTATGAATTCTCTTATTTTCATAATAAATCATCCCGAGCCCCGAAGTCACGTACGTCCAGCGAATCGCCAGTGCACCCTCTGCAAAATTTTATTCCGCGGTCCGAGGGGCGACGGGTTTAGGTTTATGTAAATATGGAAAAGCTGCAGTGCACGGCAAAATTTCTGCGAATTATGAAGACACCCTCGGCGAATTGTACGCGAATGGACGAATGGGACGTGAGAGTAAAGGGTATGTTCGTGCGCGTGCACCAGCACGGTGGCGAGAACCTCTCGAAAGGGTATATCGACGCGTCTCTACGACCCTTCGTTGTTGTCCAAACTGGCGAGTCTCCAGAGAATACGTGGGCGTTCTTGTCCAAGAGGCACTCCCATCCTATGCTGTCGTTACCCTCGAATCTTCAGTTCCCTGGAATGGGTTCAATTGAAAAGATTATAACAACAAAAACCCATCAGTGGCGTGCTTCGAGCGTCTAAAATTCTATTTGCACAGGTCCCCAAATTCTCTATTCGTTACTTAAACGTACACTGTTGAGGACACATTAGACGAGTCCGATAACAATTCATTTGATCGATTTCTTTTTGTACTTCCACATTTGCAGGTAAGCCAAAAGTTGGGACCGAGCAAGGGGGATCAAACGAATTTTAAATTCAGGTCCCACGAGGGTTTGTTCTCGAATTTTTCTAGCCGTATTCACTCCACCAAGTGAGGCAGAAACTGAGCGAGTAGGATTCTGGGAATCCCTGGCATTCCGAGAAGCGAGATACGGGAGATGACGGATCACCGACACGTGCTGTCTGCTTTTCTGTTAAAGGAATAAAAGTGAAGTCGGAAGGCCAAGCAAGTGAAAAAGAAAGAAGCTTTACTCGGCAGAGTTCTTCTCACCTGTCCCATGGTCTCACTTTGGTCCGAGATTTTCTACGATAGCAAAAGTCGTAACCCCTATAGCCTGTTTCTCTGGAATTTCTGTTCTCGGTCTGCCAGCATTGCACAACCACCAGCTCAAACGTTCAACCCGCCTCGCGCACAGCTCGTAGTAGCGCAGTCTCATCCTCGAATACTATCTCTTGAAACTCTCTTGAAACTATGCGCCAACTAGCTCGCTCGTCAGGCCGCCAAAACTTCCGGTTTGTGGGTACATCGGTAAATACCCGTGAGAGGGACTGGAGGGAGACACGAGATTTACTTCGACGCTTGAAGGGCTTTGCGTATCCCACTTCTCATACCTCTTTCCCTCGAGCCCCTTCAGGAAGTGAATTACGAAAGTCTCCGGTTTCTCCAGTCCTTCGTAAACGTCCTGCTCAAGAGTTTCCCGCATTCGACCTCTGATACACATTCCCTTGAAACGATGAATATCAATATTTATGAATATGTGTATTAAAAATGCACGTATTATGTATGCTGTTTAGGTTACCTCTGTAGCCGACTAATTTTATCTGCCATATTTCAGTTCTTAACCCTTTGAGACCTGAGTACTTTCAAGCTTATGTGGTCCGCAGACGCATAGGCTGACGCATATATGCGTCCATAGAGCTCAAAGGGCTAAACAATTTTTGAAGTACCCTTGGTAAATCTGGACACCATTGCCTTGAATGATACCAAGAAGTAGTCTACAAATACTTGAAGCGACTTATTCATATTCTCATGATTTCAAAAACAAAAGTATGAAATTGTTCCGTCGCGAGGTGGAATCGTATATAACTATTCTATCTGAAAATTCTTAAATCATAATTTCCGTTTTTATTTGCAAATTTACAATCTCCAACCACATCAGGGAATACAATTCTTGAAACAATATTTGAGCCAGAATCGAACTTTTGTTACACGTTAATCCTCAATATTTTTACTTTTGGAATCGTAGATCATTCGCATGATCCTGAGACAGTGTTTTATTTGTCGCGAATCGACAAACACTTTACCTGGCGCAGCCAGGGTACTTTGGCTGCCAGGGTTCTAAATATTTAAAAAGTTGTTTTACTAATTGTTGGGCACCAGCTTAGTTCAGCGACGAACTAGCAATTAATTTAATATTGAACGAAATTGAAACGATTCTCAGGGTGGGAACACGTTGGGACCCAGAAGAGACAGATTTCGCATGAAAAGATTTCCGAGAGAAAGAATAAAAGGATCACTCGCAGGTACTTACATGAATTGTTTATTCCTTTGTTTGACAAATTCGATATTTCCTCGAACCAGCTATGGTTCACTGGTTCGCAGCCTACCACTTGACAATTTAAATAATAATTGACAAAAATAATAAATGCTAGTCTAATTGAGCGAATATAATATGAAAATTCGCTATCGATTTAGTGCTGACACGGCCTGTCTATAAGAGCGTTCAGATAGAGCTCTTTTATAATAATTGTTATAATCTGGACGCGACTTGTCCTTTCTACGGTTCGGATCGAACTCCTTTGTTATAATTGTACAAATTTGGACCCGACCTGTCCGTTCACCGGTTCAGATCGAACTCTCCGACTGTGTCGTTAATTCGCAACACCTCGCTCTCTTTCATCTTCGTCGCTACCCGAACGTTACAGAGTATATTAATCGGGGGCCAATCAGCATTTTGTTAAAAATGCGGCCCTTAGGCTAATGCGCTATTTAATTTCGACTATTTTCGGCCGACACCGGGTATCGTCGGTGGCGCGCTCGAGTGTCGACGTCGGGAGCTCGACAAAATCCTGTCACAATCCATTCGGACCAGGACTTACAATTATCATTGATTAATCAAAAAATAAGTCGCACTGTGAACGTGGATGAAACAGAAGTCAAGATTGTTTTTATTGAAAAATAATTTATATGTATTTCTGAGCGAATGGAACTGCAATTTACTGTCATTTGAATGTTGATAGAGTATCTCCAATACATCACGATATAATTTTCTGATGTATGGGATCCACAAAGAGTATTCAAAATTTCTCGAGCATGTTGTGCCCTGTCGATAGAAATGTTTGTTTCAGGAGAGGTCGGGTAAACTTTTGGCAAACCTGTATATCGTTCATAACCTCACCGTAACCTAACGTACCTTTGTTCGGTACTCATAAAATCGTATCCGCGGAAGTCCTACGAGTAGCTACAAATTCAATCTGAATTAGAAATTTCCTGTGCAATACGAATACTACAGTCCCATTTGCGGATTTTCAAATTTTGCGCGTCATATGAGAGGAAAACATCGAATTCAGTGTTTTCGACTTTTAACGTGATTTTTCAGTCGTACGGGAAATTTTCGATCTCGCAATTCTGGGTGTCCCAGGGTGTCGATCGTCCACGGTCGGTCCCGCAGATAGTCCACCAAAAATTCAAGTCTTTTTTTTGTTATTAAATTTTGTTCTCTTTGTCATATGACTGAAACCTTTTTTGAGAATAAATTATAATTTGTTCATCTTTCCACCTTATCCGTGTTATAAAAATTTATTTACCCCTTCTTCCAGTCCACTAACCCCAGTAAACCCTCCCCATACACGTGACAATAAATAATAGGGTAGAGCGGGGATAGTTGAGCAGTTTCTGGCTTAATCGATCATAACTCTTAAAAAATACATCCGATATCCTTGATTCTTGCACCGTTAGATCCGCAAATTCTCCACCTCAAAACGCCTTCAGAAACATTATCCAATTCAGGTCTGATTTAGGAGATATTATCGTAAATGTGAGAGGGTGTCGAGCTGCTCAACCTGCCCCATAGGTGGGGCAAGTTGAGCAACGTGATAACTCCATCAACAAATCAGACACATCCAAGACCATTTGATGCAATGCAGTAATAAACCAATAGCTACATTAATTAGCTACATTTTGAATCATGAATATTAACTGCAACAAACTGTGAAATATTTTTTCTTAAATAAACAAGGAGGACCGGCGATAGCGTGATGTATTCACCTCCGCCATGTTATGCGTGCCAGCCGATGAGGACAGTTGCGCATCGTTTAATTAGCCCCATCGAAAACTGCTCAACTAGCCCCTTCTCAGATTTTTTAACAAATGTTAATTTATAATGAAATCCGTACCACGTGCGTTAAAATAATTATTGCAGATTGATAGCCACTTAAATGTACTACATACTAGTACTCGTCTAGTTGCTGCCCTGGTTTTTCACACAATGCTAGAAGAAAAATACTTAATCACGTATTTTAGTACTTTTGTGCGCAATAATAATAAAACGGCCCGTGTCATCGTCGCGTGCGCCGCGTGGCTACCGGCAATGATTTGTTGTATTCCCCTCCCACATACCTCTCTTTCGTCCATTTGATGCACCAGCATGTGATGCTTAGTTTTCGAGATATTACGATTGCACAACTTACCCGCTTGCTCAACTATCCCCGGTCTACCCTAAATATATTTAACATTTTTCACTTATAAAGGGTGAAAGAAAGAAAGAAGAGCCCAGGCATTCTGCCCAAGGCCTTACGCATTCTGCACGCAATTTCAGAAAATTCATTTGTGTCTACCAAAATTACTGTGGCCATTTTCTTATTTGGCTCAACTCCTAATGGATATAATTTCATTTTTAACAACAGCCTTCCGTGGTATTTCGTAAATGTGATATTGATTTCGAGATTTGCGCCTAAACGGAGGGAGCTTGGTTCTCGTAGATTAAATAACTTTTCGTTTTACCCTCGAGTGTTCAATGAGTAAAAAAAAATCAGGAAAATTAATTTGGGCTTAAGAGTATAATTTAATATTCATAAAAAAAAATAGAAATATAACAGGTAAACTTCAAGTCGGTTTCTCTATTTTTAATTTCTCTCCGCGAACGTTTTGTCGTCTCGAGGGAAAACGTGAAAAGGCAAGAGATATGTGCAAGTTTTAATTACCAAACATTGTGCACAATCAAAGATTCGGCCGAATGCAATCAAAAGGATAAACAGAAAATAAATTTTCTCGACATCTTAACTAAAATCCCTTTTTTCTTTCGCTATACGAGAAAATAAACATACATGCCTAGAACGCGCGAAAAATAATCGGACCTACTATCAGGAAACTTTGAGAAAAAAAATTGTTTTGTCCTATAACAATTATATAGTTTTTCCTCAAAATGAAACATTAATCCTATCACTTTTATCATTCAACTTATTCCATGACTCGACAGTTTACGATTTATCTCTACTTCCTTGAGATAACATTCGATGAATTTTCTTCCCCTGCTGAATAATCCTTTCCCGAAGAACAGAAAATTTATTCCAAAAATTTATGTCGATAATCAAAACACAGATGATTAGATTTTCGATTCAAAATTGAGATAACGCGAGCGAACACGAATGAAATATGGAAGTTATCGTTCACGATGTGATTCGCTTTTGATATTAGCCCCTCGAGATATTTATTCAATTCGCATATTCACCCGATCATCGATGTGTTACAGTAATATCGTTAACAGTACATGACCGTATACAAATACCGGACACACACGACGTTCAACGACGCTAATGCATAAAATGACGTATGCAGGGCAGAGGCCTGCCTATAATTACCATCGACGCTGTCTCTCTCTCCCTCTAGTATCGTTATTCGCCCAACTGCCGTACGTGAGTATATTCTCGGGAACGTTTGAATTTCGATATGGACGAGTGGACGTACACTATCATCGAGCACTGATTAAATTCACGGTCCTGTGATCTTGCTTCTCATTAAAATTAATGACTATGGCAATGAATAAGCGGAACGCGTATTCGAATCACATGCAAACGCTACGTATATATAGCTACGCGAAATATTCTGGTTATAATAGCGTTATTAACTCTAGCGACCCAAAATCCTCGTTTTTTTTGCGGATTCTCCGTGTGACAAAAATTCACTATTTCGATGGAAAAAAAAAACGTCGTTCGATTATTCTATATTACCCCGGAGATTCTTGGTTAAGAGTGCATTAAAGTATTATCGATTCCGTTTCATTCTGGAGAGAGATTTGTCCATGAACGGAAATCACGAGTAAGAAATATGTAAAATTCAATTTCCAATATTTTTTTGCACCCTTTGTCTTCGACAAACTCCAACCCTGAACATCAGCATTAGTTACACGTCGTGGTGGCGTCTAGGGGACGTTTTTCCTACGATTCTTCTCTCGCTCTCGATACCTGGCGCTTTACCAATCGTTGATTTATCGCTAACGTGTCCCCTCAATCGCGAAACTCTCTCTTTCTCCTCCTCCATTTCACCCGCACGTTAATATAGATATGTATGCACGTTTTCTAATCTTCTCTTTATATATATATACATGAACCTCCTGATGTATGTAGCCGTACGCTGATACATATATATATATTTACCTTCTGATTTTTCTGGTCGATCGCAAAAAGAACCGACGAGGACATCTCCCATATATTCGGTCGAGTGAACGTAAAGGAGAAAGAAAAAAGGATGTAACGTATATATAGCTATATAAAAAGGTAAAAGGAAAGACCAGAGGCTGGAAGGCAAAGGATCGAACCTGAGTAAAACTCACGGCTCTGCCTCCCGCGCACGAAAACAATAGTTGCGAACGATATTATTTCTTTTTCTCTGCTTTACTTCGTTTTCGCTTACATATCGAAGGAAACGAAGCAGAGAAAACGAACTAGAGATAGATGCATTTTTCCTCCCGTACAAGCTGGAGGAGACGGAGGCGTGTATCCAAGAGGATTTTTCTTCCGAACGACCGAATGTGACTCGTGAAATGTTTCAAATTCAAAACATCGCGATCGGGAAATCTACATATATTTCAGCCGCGGTGTCTTTCATCCTCGAAGAATTTCGATTTTTTTATCGGTGTGCGAGAAAGTGTACGACTCTCGCAGTAACCAGGAGGAAGTATATACACGTTATGTACGAACCAAAGGTACGTATACGATAAGTTACATACCTATACGGGCAAATCCGAGAATCGAATCGCCCGGAGGGTTTGGAAAGAGAAAACTGTCTATACGTACCGTTCGGTTCAACGAAGGAATGTATATATTCCAGAGGGACCAGAGTTCATTTTCATTTTTCTCGGTTATACTACTAGAATTTCCATAAAATCGCGCGAGGAAGGATGGGAGTGTACGATATACGCGTTCAATTTTGGGAAGGGGTTCGCGTACGAATCGTGGAAGCGAAGGTGTAGGGAGTGCTCGCGAGCTAGCTTTTGAAGCTTTCCAATTTTCCCGAACCATCGAATCGTGCATCGAAGCGTGTACAGCACACAGCTGGCGCGTCTGCACTCCTTCGGCACTGCTGTTATACATACAGCTGGCTCGCATTTTCACTACTAGTAGCTATTACCGCACTGTGCCGCCCCCGTCCGACTCCGATTTTCTTATTTCCGAACGGCCGATTTTTCCTCTTGAGAGTGTTGGTGATAGTGGTGGTGGTGGTGATGGGCTTTCTTTTTCTTCAGCCCGTGGAAAACCCATCCGCCAGCGTCGAATCGACCGGGCTAATAGTTACAATACAAACGATTTTTCTCGATCCGCTATTATGCCTGCTCGAGAAACTTTCAATAGTCTCGCTCCATTCCGAAATTACTTTGGAGGGCTGATAAGCATCGTACCACGGCCCGATCGTCCAGGCTTCCTCCTCAATCGTCTTTCCTTGAGCGAGAAAACTTTTGCCAGTCGTCGGCCCGCTCGTAATACGCCTTTCTCCGAGTTTATTCATTGCGCAGGCTAAAAAAATCGTAAAATGTCCATTCCTTTATTTCTGAAACGACACTTTGCTCATCGCTTTTGAAATATCGTTAATTATTTAAATTTATTTGAAAACGTCGACGTTGTTCGTTCACATTCCTGTTTTTCGTGCCCACTTACGTTTCTTTCGATTGGATTGTTTTCAACCACTGCTCGTTATCGATAACTATTATGAATCTCAATCTCCTTTATCATCTTTCTACAGGACGTTTCTTTTAATTATCTACCTTTTATATCGTTCGATTATCGATAAATAATTCCATACCTCACCGTTATCGTTCCTCATCGTACTCCAAATGTTAGGCGGACAAATCATCGTTTAATCGACAATTTAAAAATTATAAACTACTTATGATTACTTGTTTAATGTTTGATATAAAATTAGTATTGCCAGTAAAGCAAGTTGTTCAAATTTGACAACAGATTCATTTTCTTCATTAGGCTAAACAAACAAGACCAAACGGGATTTCTTCTTGTATATGACGTATTACTTTTTCCGATACAAACTATATTCAACTTGCACTGACAATGAGACTACGCGAGTCGTACAACTACCATGTAATAAAAGATGCACGTAGATGCATGGATCTACGTTTATACGTGCGCATTTATGTGTGTGAATCCATGTATATACATACGTGTATCCAATAACATAGCTTCTTCCCAGTGCCGGGTGGTGCACTTTCATTTATTATGAATATTGAAGTAACCGAAGGAAGCGCGAAACATGATAAAAATAGGTAGTTACTTAAAGGTAGGAAATACAATGCAAAACAGCGACTGACAGAGAAACGAGTGCTCGCTTGGCATCGCGAATGATGCATAATTCAAGCTCAAAGTGACGACCAGACATTCGTTCACACGGTACTCCAAACGAATGCTTCCATCAGGGTGATACGAGGCCTTCTTCAACATAACCTTTGAGTTGTTAGTGGTCCTTCGTAGCTTATCATATCGCTTTTACAATCCAGTGCCTAATGGTGGTCTGATGTTAAGCTAGAGTTAAGCCTAAACAAGAATTCACCAAAGGTATTCAGTAATTACTAAAAAAAATTGTATCCTACTGATAAGAGAGAAGATAAATACATTTGACTCTTGAAACAAATCATACGTTGTTATTATTTTGATGCAGTGGTTATATATAACACGGTACAACTTTTCTCTCATTTGGAATCTAATCATAATTTAATTAATTAACTTCTTTGATTCGAGAACAGTTTCTAGTATCGACAGAGGCAAAAAAGAATCGATATTGTTGGTGTCTTAAGCAGCCCATTGCTGCGTGAGTGACAAGTTTGCTTTAGTGGGATAGTCCCGACCTAGAAATCTAAACTATCGTCTACTCGAAGCAAAAATATTGCCGCTCTGTGCCGTGGCTCACGTATTTGTACTCCATTCGACAGGGTCTTCTATAACCCTAGTCTGTTTCTACCCGTTCGTCGAGCTTCTGCGATATCGATAACATATTTTATCGCCCACCCCTGTTTCGTAGATCCCAATACCTCGTCCCTTTTTCTCAGAAAGAAACGTGATATACAACCCGTCCGTGGGACGCTGGAAAAACACGAGATCATTACCAGCGTAATTGCATCCACGATGCTATTGTACATCTTCGGTCATGCACAAGAGAACAATTTTACCACGAATCGTAAATAACGGCGCTGAACTTCTCGCGATGTCTAAATCACTCACAGTAAATAGACATTGCCTATAATTTAACGTTTCGCGGTCAAGGAAATCAGTGTTAAGGAAAAGTGTGTTGAACTTTGCACACAGGTTATTAAAATACAAAAAAATACGTCATGTAAAATCCTTTTCTTTCACCTATCTGGTAAAATTTACGATACATTTAAATTTCTTAGACACTTTGAAGTATTCCATGTGCTTTACATCAATAATTTACAATAATTTTCATTCTTGACTATTCCGACCGGTTTCTTATTTACAAATAAATTTTGTCATCGATGTTAATTATCTTTTGTGACACTTTCTAGTTATGACCGGATTAATAATATTCGCTCGAAATTTCCAATATATTTTCACTAAACAATGTATATACATATTTATCGATTAACTGTCGTACTATGTTAATAATGGCAATTTGAAAATAGGCGCGATCAGAAGAACGCGGTTTGTTTTCGCAACGATTATTCATGATTATAGTTTCGAAAAATAATTGCGAATGATTCATAGCTCTGAAATCGATATGATCGATAGCGCGCACTAAAAGGGCCAGGCGCGAAAGGCGATAAACCAAAAATTGTTCCCGAAATGGTAACGGTAACCGGAGCTTTACTTTACGAGCGCGGTGAACGCGAGATGCTTCGCGCGAATCCATAAACCATCGCTATACTTTTACGAAAAACTGTGTCACGTACGTCGTAGGATTAACGGACGCGATTACTTCTCGCACGAAAGTTCGCTTTTGATTCGTTCGCTCATATTCACGACTCAACGAAACGAAAGATGAACATATATAGCTATAACTTCGCCATGCTAAGATTACATTCGCAAATATGATCGATATAGATCATCTTTAAATAGTTTTTTCTATCCATGAAATTGATTTTCCGATAAATTGAACATATTATTCTCAAAATAATATATGAAATATATAAATAATTTACTCTTGAAACGTGCAAAAAAAATGATTTTCAATATTGTCTACTTGTAAATAATTTCGTCATGTAAAAATGGTGATGTCTCTAACGTCGTCGCCTCCTGTACATAATTTTGTCGCTATAGCTACGGCTAATAAATACCAGCTGTTGGAAAAACATGAGTTTTATTATCGATAATTACTTTATAGGACAATACGTTTTTAATCATTACAGATAGTATCACATTTCGTTTCATACGTAAAATATCACATCTTATTATTTGTTAACATCGACAAAGTATATTCCCCTGCTGTTCAGGAGCAACGGTGAAACAATTTTTTAAATAATTTCATCTCTTTCATACGTTAATACATCCTCTTTATCAGGCCATTTCCATCTATTGCCAATGCCACTCATCATCATTGTCTTCACTTTAAATTTGGGACCTTCTTCTATGTCAATGACTACACCTGGAAATTTTTTGTCCTCGTATAAAATTATCACATAATCACCTTTGCAAATTTCAGTCACAATTGCATCGTTTCGTGCAACCTTCTCAATTTTCTTTCCATCAAAATTAGGTTTTTCCTTGTATTTAGTTTTCCTTTTGACTTTTGACAACTTTTCGCCCTTGTCTTTCTTTAATTTTTTTGATAATCATAAATTCATCAGACACAGCCACCGATGGAACTAACTTCCTTTTCACTTTCCCTGATTTTGCTACAACAGTTGGAGTATTCGGCCAAAACAAGGCATTTTTGAAAGCAGACGGAATTTTTTTTGGGTTCGGTGCTGATTGTTCGAGTGTATGATCGATGTTATTGGAATTCTCATCCTGTTGTTGTATTTCGTGGGAGATCGGTGTGGCTTCGAATTGTCGGGAAATCTGCATAGTGTCAGCGTTCGATTTCGGCGTCGAAATAATAACAGAGCCATCATCATTAACATTCAAGTCGATTACACGGTCAGTCGAAAGAAAATTTTCATCGAGGTTGAGGGAGACAAAATCGATATTTGCCTGAAGTGTCGTATCATGATCCTGAACATTTTCCGTTGTGCTTATATCTGTAGCTGTTAAATGATATTATTGTTTTTTAATTTCTAGCCAGAAATTAAAAAGTCCGGCATCCTTTACAGGCCCATCTCAAGCACAACCGTTTTCGCATCTGCAGAATTCTTTTATTTTTTTTGTCTCCAATCGTCTTTTCAATCGTTGATAAAACTAAGCCAGTATTGTCGTCATCGATTTCCCTTAGCTCTCTTACTCTAATTCCGGTTTCTTGTGATTTATTGGCTGTAGTTTTTAATAAATTTTCAAACGGTATTGCATTTACGTCAAATGGATATAATCCAGTAACTTTGAAGCCATTTCGGATAGTTTCTGGCTTAGCTGCTCTTTGCAAACTTTTGTCTACCAATCCGGAAAAATCCTCTTTTTTTAACCGATCACCGTTATTATTTATCCGCACATTCGTCGACAACTTTTATCCATTCATTTTTGAGTGGATGAAACAATGACACATCCATCGGTTGTAAGATATGCGTCGCATTTGGTATCAAACTAATTAAAATAATACCCTTTTCTCTGCAGAATGCGCTCAGGTGAAACGATAAATGAGATGAGTGCCCATCGAGGAAAAGAGCAATAGGACAGTCAATACTATTTGATAACAAATATGGATAAAAAACATTCGTTATATATTCATAGAACACTTCGCAAGTCATCCAGCCAGAATCTGTCCTTCCTATACCTCAATTTTTTGGCATTTTCGCAATAATATTCTGAGGCATGCGTTTGTATAAAATAGAGTTAGAGGCGCCATTAAACGCCCGGTCGCCGATGCTCCAATAAGGACGGTGAGACATTCTTTCTCATTATTCATTGATTGGCAATGAATAATGAGAAATTGTTTGGATCCTTTAATTTATTAAATTTTTTATAACCTGACCAAATTATAGTTTACCTTATATATATATGTAGTTTACCTTATATACCTACTAAATGTTCCTTACTTTTCTCGCGTCCGAGATTTGACGATATGCCACAAGCTTCAGCCATAGTTAAAGCGGACGTGTGTACCATCATCTGGAGAACCAGAGGCTAACATTTACTCAACGTGATTGATAAACCGTCCCGTCGATACCTAGGGCACGAGCGATCGTTAACGTAGGTCTGCTCTTTTATGCCGATTGAAAACCGTGAACTCGATTTTCACTTTACATGAACAGCGAGAATTGGGTCATAGCCCTGGATTATGTGATGATAGAAATAAGATAAGGCGAGAAGAACATTCAATTCCAATTTTATCCATGGAGTCCCTTTGTAATCAACCGGTATAAATCTTTTAAGTATTGTGATAAATTCAAAATTTTAAAAATCAGCCTCGCTATGTTCAGAGAACTTATGGGATATTATAATGAAGAGCTACCACATTGTTCTAGTTTTGAAACGAATTACTGAATTCGAATTTGAAATGTTGTTTAATTTCTCAAGAATCAATCAAAAATTATTTCCAAATAATTTAGCCGATTTAGTCATTCCTTCACACACGATAGAAATAAAAGATTACACATTAGACATTAGATAAACATATTTTTATTTGTTGAACCCGTTTTGTCTGTAACTTGACCATGTAGCATTCGATTATATCTCTCTGTTGGCTTCCTTTGCTATTGCAGTACACATTTTCATGCCATTTCGTAAGTCAGTTTCGCGAATTTGCTGATTTGCTGAATTATAAAGTTCTCACAATGAACAGGTATTCCCAAAGGCTGAATTTTCTTCGAGCTGTAGGTTCTTCTTGCTATTGCCGTCATCGAATAAGACTCGTGAGATCGGTTCGTTTCCTTTTCATTAACTTTGTAATCAACTTTAGAGATTTGGAACATTTTCCACCATTGCAAAATCTACTCGAGCATCGACTGGAGACGAACTTCAACTTCTATTTCTCTCCAAAATAATTTCGGATCATCCTTTGGGACATCGTGTCCTGGTCGTGTAGGAGTAAGTGCAGTGTCTGGACAGATGCTACATATATACGTCGATTTGCACGTATCAGATAGCGAAGAGTGTTTGAATCGAAAACGGGGTAAAAAAGGAGAAAAGAATCTACTACGTAGCTCGACCTCTTCTTCTCGGTGCCTGAGGGAGCCTCGTGTCGTGACTTCTGGGACTCGAACAACTCGTATTCGATTATCGAACTACGGGATCCGGAGACTCTCGAACTCGGCTAACACTCGAGAGCTCCTTGCTCAAGTGTACGAGTCCTGCTTTCATGAGAGTATCCGTATATAAAGAACCGCCCGAGCAAACTGTTGAGTGTCTCACTCATGATTGGCCTTGCTGTAACAAAAATCTTTCATACGATCGGATACTTTATTGATTTTCTCGATATGAGCTCGTTCACCGATTTCTCGTAAAACGAATGCATTTAATTTTCTGACATTTATTTCCGGATGTAACACTTTATTATTCGAGTATGAAGCT
Source organism: Netelia fuscicornis (assembly GCA_946811545.1). NCBI lineage: Eukaryota > Metazoa > Arthropoda > Insecta > Hymenoptera > Ichneumonidae > Netelia > Netelia fuscicornis. The sequence continues at coordinate 20,253,690 of OX328011.1, read as the reverse complement.
TCTATCGTGTAAAAAGCCACAATGATAATTCTGTAACAAAGAAGTTACGAGAGATTGCTCCTAACAAATTCTGATGAGATTAAGTTTGGTTGATGGTTGGAATTGGTGTCTGTGATGTTGAACAAACAGAGGCTTGGACGACAACATCCCTACGTTCTCTTCTGCAGCTTTGTTCTATTCGCAGAGCTAACACGAGTGATGCACTCGTGCGTGAACAAATAAAGTCATTACCGGAACAATAGAGGGAACAAAGAGACAACAAGGAAATAGAATAGAGAACAAGTGTGATTCTTTTTTGTATTGTCCATGCCCGTGCGGTTTTTGCCGTTGCGCTACAGACTTCCGCGTTGTGTATCCGGTTTTCCTCTGAAACCGTTTCTACCGTTCGTTCGGTCAGGATTTCTATTTCATCGTCTCCGGTAAACACTTGTTACGATCGATAGTAGTCGGTCCTTCAAACATAATATCGTGCCCAGACTTTTGTCGCGTCGAACGTAGAACAGTTTTATGGGAAAATGTTCTACGGACCAATAATGGAAGGACAATTTATGCCGAGAGCCCCCGGGGCGCGATTTCCAAATTGCGAGTAATAAAGCGTATGATTGGCTGAACTTATATAAGTAAGAGGAAACATTTGGTACATTCAATTACGACTTGACGCCTGCGTCAACGAACAACAACCATAACGAGCCAACGAGATGTAGAAGTAAAAAAAAGGATGTGTCACCCGCATCAACGAATACCAGATTATCATGGGTCAATGTTGTTTACGCTCTCGCATTTGACACACCCGTATCAATTCGCAAAATCGTCCGTAAACTGCCAGTGGTCCGTCGAACCGCAAGGACTGTTTTTTTACGCTTTGAGTCGAGTGCGTTGGAAAACCCAACACCAACAGAACCGTGGACTACGCACAACAGCCCTCATCACGCTTGATGCTGGCCTCGCGAATTCTACATTCCCGTCCGCAGCATCAGCACCAGCCCGAGTGCTAAATAGTTGCTCGTTGATTGCATTTGCGCACACTGGTACCCGTCCGGTGATGCAATTTTCCGCGTTCCCTAATTACGTGAGCGTTCATCGTAATTGTTTGAGGTGACGACGAGATGAATTTTACACCGACGTGTTGTGTGCAACGGTATACGTCATGTTTCACTACTGTGATAAAATGAGACATCGTACTGTGGATAAGTATGTCATACGTCTTTGTACCTTGAAATATGAAATAGCGTCATGCATTCCCGAATTTTTTTTTCCATGTTTTTTTGTTGTCTCGTAATTATTTTCCCTATGCGATACCACACTTTAGGAGCAAATGAGAATTTTCAACGCTCGTGGTGGCTGCTATGTGCAGTTTTCCCTCATAGTACGTATGGACGGCCATTGGACAGATTCGTGAATATTTATACACATTTAAAAACTCTGATGGAAATCACTGTATCCTACAGCATAAATTAATGAAAATTGCATGGCTGAGGAACAGGTACAATGAATAGAAGACTGGCTGTAAAACCGGGACATTCAATTTTCGGAAAACGATCACGGTGTGTAAACGGGGTAAAGTAGTGAAAATGTATCTAAATAAAAATAGTGGCACTTCTTATTTTTTGAAAATAAAATTATATGTCAGGCTTTATTGTGGAAATTAGGGTAACTGATCGGAAAATCCACCAGCTCGAGCTAGTCCACTCAGAATAGACATGAATTCTATTCAAAGATACAAGAGCAGCGACCAATTTTTGTGTAGGTTACGTGGACCTCCAGAAACATTCTCTGAAGTTTTCGTAAAAATCTGATATGTCTTTTAGCCACTAGAGGCTGTTTAAAAAAAACGGTTTATTAGAGTTTATTTTTTGTAATGGGTTTTATCGAAAAATGCTTCCCATCAAAGTTGTATGTCACGAGATGCCCTGTACTAAAAAGTCCTATGCAAAATTTACGTGACATTGCTAGTTTATGCGGTAAATTGCAATTGAACAATGATTTTTTGTTTTGCATTGAGTAATTACTATCTGCCATTCATCGACGTACCGTTCCAACACTCAACTATCATCCAGGAAAAATTATCCCCAAGAGACATATGCAAGATTTATCGGTCTATGTTATATAGTTTACTATTGTGTGCGCTGTATGTCTGTTATACATGTGTGCTGTGTGCATTGTGTAGGTATACTGTGTGCCTATTGTTTATTTGCTGCATTTATGTTCTATATTTGTTCTGTTTGACAAATTTTGTTGTTTTTTTGCTGTTTTTCGCAGTCTGTGTGCCCCTTGTATGTGTGTTGTACGCTGTGTTCCTGTTGTTTGTGTTATGTGCATTTGTTCTAACTGTGCTGTGTTTAAGGTTGAGTTGTTCTTTTTTTTATTCTGCGTATTGTGTTATCAAAAACTCGGAAATATTCTTGAATATCAGTATGTCCTATTATTACGTCAAATATCAACGATTAAAAGTGACTGAAAATAATAAATAATTTCGTCGTAAGGTTTACAAAAATATTTCAAGTATTGTGATATATAATATCTTCAATTTTGCTGCTTTATAGTTTTGAAATGAAGCTCGTCTAAAAATTCATAGTAGTCAGTCGAGACCTGTAATAAAACGATTGTTTACGACAATTTATAAGGGAATTATTGGAATTCTTAGCTATGTCGCTTGAGGGGAGCCGTGGGGCGAGAACCGGTACCCCCACCACACCGCCCGGCCACGTGAACGACGCTGCTTACTGACCCGCGAGCGGATGATCGAATCAGATCATTACCCGCAATGAGATGAACGCTCTAAAGGCTTCGTGTCATATTGAATCTTATATCCAAAAAGGTTGAGAAGGCTCTGGAACCTGAAGTTTGCAAAAATCTTGATTACAACAATAATAAATCGAAGAGTCATATCAACATCGATATCTCAACTTATAATGAAAATACAGAGACTTTTGTTTTTATAAAATGGGTCTTGCACAAGCGCATCATAATCGGAAAGAATATTTCAATCAGCTTCATAATTTAAGGTGGTATTTTAATTTGTTTATAAGCTAAAAATTTATATACTCGAAAAATAGAGTTATTCTTTCGCAAAATTGTTTTTTTTTAATTCTGCATGTATATATTGAAACGAACCGCCTGATTTTTTTTCTATCGTGTGAGCCTTCTGTATAGGTTGGAGTCTCAAAATGCCGAATTTTCGCAGATCGGAGATTGTTGCTAAACTATATAACATAAATCGATAAAGGTTACGTGTGTCTCCTAGGGATAGTTTTTCCTAGATGATATATGAGTGTTGGAACGGTATATTGATAAATGATCGATAGCCGATGCTCTAAACAAATCAAAAAAACTGTTGCCCAATTGCATTTTCCCGTTAAACTAACAATGTCGCATGAGTTTTGGATAGGACATTATAGCACACAACTTTTGTGGGAACCATTTTTCCATAAAATCCATTCCAGAAAAATAAATTCAAATAAACCGTTTTTTTTTATTTCACCAATCTCTAATGGCTAAAAAAACTATCGGATTTTTACGAAAACTTCAGTTGCATGTTACTGGTGGTTCAAATAACGTACAAAAAATGGCACTGTTCTTGTGTCTTTCAATAGAAGTTGGTTATATTTTTGTACAGTTCGACTGAATTGGGTGAATTTTAGCATCTCCTGTCGGCATCCTCTCTCGAATTAGAGTTGTGCACATCGAATGATCTCTATCATTGTATGAATAATCCACGGCCACACAGCGATTAATCCACGGCCATACAAAGAAGAATCTTTCTGATTGACTTGTTTATGCCATGCTTGAACCAAGATAGTAACACAAAAAGAAAATGGTCGTACCGCTGAAAGAATAACGGTAGGATCAAGTACGATCACGTCTCTATGATTTTCTCCGACTACTCCCCCTGACTTCGATCACTGCAACCAGATTCGAAATTTTCGCTCCCACTCCTTTATTTCTATTTCTTTGTTGCTGCCGCTCTAATATAAGTATCGCTCGATAGATCAATTACTTGGACATGTGTAACGTCGGGGTATGTACTTCAACGTGTGTTCGTCAATTGTGTCCATTAAATTTGCCTGTTGACATCGCTGGTTTATCTTCTATTTAAAAATACATTAGCATCCGTCTAGACTCTTGCTTGCGGGTCTCAACATCGAATTCTTCATTATTTTCCCGATTTCTCCACACCAGACAAGGTCAACTTTTTTGTAGAACAATATAATGTACTTATCTTCATCCGCGCTACTTTCCCGAATCTCCCTTTCTCCCTCGGTAGTGATGACGTGCGCATATGAAGCGGTGTACGTGTCAGAACGGCCGTTCGTTAATTAATTTGGTTATTAATTATCTCGGCTTACACACCGATCGAACATACCCCACGCGTTCCCTCGACTGTTGCCGCGTATTATCGTAAGTTTTTGACAATATTTGCTTATTGGCTTGTATACATTATACGTGTACAACGATCCCACAAAATATGGAACATTACGAGTATTCTGTAACAGTCGCTCATATTCATATCGTATGTTCTGTCTCTGAAAAACAAATGGACGCGTTTACATTGTACCGACAAATTTTATATGCATGATTTGGGGTGAATATTATATGCGCAAAGATATCGGCTGTTCGAGTATTTGGGCAATGATTGTTAATTGTAGATGTACAGATATACGATTAATCAATTACGAAGAAGTAAATTTAATCGAATAATCGATATTATGTAACACTATGAACGTCATAGCTCGCTTGGTGCCCAATGCAATGACGCCCTACACCCAATGTAATTTGTTTTTCATTCAAATTCGATTGCACTATCGAACTAGCGAAAATAGTTTGGTGGTCCAGAGCCCATGGCGTGAACCTACGTCACATGTTCATGTCCGATCGACGTAACGATAGACATTGACTTCGTAAGAACTTTGCATCTAAACGTTACACGTGGACGAATACACGATAGATATGAAAGGTCTCGATAGATAGAACGCGTAGAAATAGAAATAATGTAACGGAAGAAGCTGGTACGGCCGGGTAACCGTGTCGGCAATAAATCTGTCAGCGGCATAAAATATGCATCCGCGGCTCATGCCGACGGTCGGCAGGGTGGTGAGAGGTGCATAGGCGGTTCAGGGGGTGCAGAGCAAGTGCGAGAGAGACAGTTGGCGAGGTCGCTCGCCTCGCTCATACAGGACGGATCGCTGAAAAGGGCGTCGGGGAGGTTGCCGCTCGCAATCAGGGCGCGAGCCCGGCACAAATGTACCCCGCCAGGCAAGTGTCGGTCGTTATCGGAAAATAGTTTCTGCGGCCTCGAGCCCGCGTGCATCCGGTACGCTTGGCGAGTCCCGGCGCTTTTCCAATGGTGTGCCTGTGTCTGTGAGTACGTGTGTACGAGTGTGTGCGCGCGCTTGGTTCTCTCTCAGCGCTCATCTCGCTTTGTGCATACATCTCCCCGCTCTCGCTGGTTTATCCTCGCTATGATGGCGTTGACTATTCAATTTCGTATTGCAGAGGAGCGCTCGGAAATTTGTTCTCTCCAGGGGAAAGCACATTGTATATACGTATATATATATTATTGCCTCGAAAAATCTCGCGGGACGAAGACGGCTCGCGTATGATGTTTCGTATCTTTCGTTTTTGTTCCCGAAGACTTGTTTTCCTAGGTGTACGAGTCCTTCTCATGACTCGACATTCTTTGATCACACACTTTTCGCATCATCTCTTTTTAAACATATTATCGTTGGTACATTAGCTATGCGATTTTCTTTATGAACTCATTTATTTTGTTCTCTTTATTGTTTTATTGGGTAACTTTACGAAAACATTATGGCACATTCCTCGAAAATAACATCAACTGTATTGCATTCCAAACGTTCTTTCAATATTTTGTATAAATTTGTTCCATAGTTTTCTATACGTTTCGAAAAGAAACTATCTTTACCAAGGCTGAGCGATATTTCTTTCTCGTTCTCTCGTTGTTTGTTCTTTATGCATTGTTTCGCTGTTAATTGGGATATATAATTCTCTGATAAACAGGCTTTCGTATCAACGGCAAAATTTTGTTTATCCTATGAGTTGTTCACATCCGATATCCAAATGACAAAAGGCTCAATAACCAACCCTTTAAACTCTCGGAAACTCGAACGAATAAAATAAACCGTCGACGGCCGACGATCCGGTATTTCCTAAACTGCTTTAGCAACGAATTTTGCATTTTCCACCTCGACTTTTTCTGGCTTCATCCGCATTTCCGTTGCGTTTACAAAGAGGGAATAACTTCCTCTGTACATACATATACACACACACACACATACACTCATCAGTGTGTTTTTGTTATACGCACGTGGAAATAGTAAACCAACGGTCGATTCCCTTCCGAGTTAATCGCTCGCCAGACTCGTCGAAATTTCGAATTCATCCATAGAGGTATAGTGGACTGCGGGTCGCCACACCGACGCTTTGGCTTTAAATCCGAACCGCGTACGAGCGTATATCCTCATCGCCATTGCCAAAGCCCCTTTTCCGTTTTCACTTTCGTCTCAATCTGTGATTCTCAGCGAGAGACGAATTCGTATCGACGTTTCCAAATATCCAACGGACGCGATCGAGGCATTGGCGAAATTCATCAATTTATATGAGCTTCGTTGTCGAAGTTGACGTTAGAGAACGATAATTGCGAACACACGTGGACCTGAGTATCATAATCAGTCTCAGAAGTGCCTGCACTCTAAATAAAGACAAATCAAATTATCGGAGAACAATTTTATTCGGTTGCCGAAGTACGATTGTTCAAAATATTTTTAATATATTATTTACTTTATTTATTATATATATATATATATATATTATATTTTAGTAATTGAGTGGGATTTTACTCAATATACAACAATAAACATTAAAAATATTACATTAATATCCACGAAGGGCCAAAATAATGTTACCTATTGAAGATGGTTTAAATTGAGGTCGAACTGTATAACGTATAAGCATAGGTAGATATATATCGGAGCCCACGTGTACAATGATAGCCTCTCCCCAGAGAGTCTCTATAGACGAATATCCGGTTTCATTAATTCACATGCGCTGCACTCGCGGATCCACCCACGTTTCCATGTACGCGTGTGTTGTTTGTGAAAAATTCCGAAAAGCTCGGCACGGAGCGTACAATTGCCGGGGTATAAAGAAGGACAGCACTTGGTTGACTCCATCCCCTGCGGTGAACTCTTGCGCTGCTACCCGTGTATCGTTACCCGGCCGAGGGTTTAACGCTAAAATAAATTTTACGCATGAAATTCGCGAGGTATATTACGCGCGATGCTGAGCGTCGGAAGAAGAGGTTGAACATCATGGGGTAGTTTCCCTATCGAGTCCATCCCCAGCGATGTTTTTTTCGCTTCGACCTTTGTAAACGAGAGTGAAAAAAAGAAAACGGGAATAAAATAAATCAAAAGTACACGGCGTTTCGAGTGTTTCGGGCTAAAAAGCAGGACGAGGTAACAAGCAATTGTAATCCCATTTGTTACGCGCCGGTAACGAACGGGGACGTGCCGGCGGACTGGATGCATCCAACTCGTTATTAGTGTCCGCTCGAAACGACAGTGAGACGTTGCTGACACGCACTCCTGCCACGTCCTATCGGAAATTTAACGAACCCCTATACTATGTGAAATTGGCGAGGCCCTTTGGCCCTTGTTGATCGTAACGATTTTCAGTCAAACGTTTGAGCATATGAGCGGAATTATCAGTAGTCCTCCATTATCTCCACTGTATCTTTAGATATTTCTTACCGTCGAAACACTAGCTCACACTTTAATGTCAAAGCAAGACAATTGGTTTACCGCCATTGAAATAATGTATATGGGTCACATATAAACTCAAGATCGCACGATACACGAAGTCGTGATTCAATAACCCATTCGCATATTTTGATTCGAAATTAATGAAATTTATCGAGATATTTCATCGAGGTTAATCGGGGCGTAATTTTCTACGTGTGTTCTAGTTAAAATAATACTCTTCTTTTATTCAAACTATTTCACAATATGCAAAAATATATGCAAAATATTCCGAAAGGAATTGAAAATATTTTCGAAATATTAATAAATTATTTGAAAAATATGGTCAAACATTTCCTAAAACAATCGTCAATGTACCAATACGTTTTCTGGTTCGAAAATGATTGGACATGGAATTTATAGGTATCTCTCTCCCATCGCTTTATATCGATATATCATTATGTCGAGCGTCGAGGATTCGGCGCAACGTTTCTCGGTCAGATGGCCACCCCGGTCCGTCAGGCTGCGCTAATTAGATTTCCCGCGTTCCCTATGGGGTTGACTGCAAAGCCAGCTTCACACTGCGTTTGGAATTTCATGCTTGATGCACCTCAATCCACTGCCTTATAAAATGCTCTATGTACGTACGGATTAATCAGGGACTTGAAACGGTGCAAAGATAAAGCTCATATATTTTGTAGCTAGACTACCGTTTGTACAGATTTCGCGTGATGCGAATCTCGGTAAATACCCAGTATATATAGTTATATAAACCGTGGAGCAAAACATAGCTCCTTTCTGCTTTCCTCCTTCAGCTTTTCATCTCCTCCCTCGTGTCGTCACCACGCAGACAGCAATTCCAGGCAGGAACCGGGACAAGAGGACCGAGTACATAAATATATTTCCGACTATATATAACCGAGAAAGCGGTTAAAATTGAATAACGACCTTCAACCAAGCTCCCATAGTGTACTCGTCGAGAAAGCACGTCTCTCCGTCTTCTCTTCCACGAGTGTCCTCGAAAGAGCCGACCGAGATAAAAGATGCTTCTTCTCCTTCTCCCAGGATCGTTCTGATATACGCCTCCCTAGTCGCCGGTAGAAACTTGTAAAGTCGAACAAACACTAACTTTAACTCACCGTTGAAACTTTCTATTTTTTCAATCTCTCCCACAGCTCGGAATAATTATTCGCAACAATTTTCTTATTACATTCTCAGTCTACAATCTCATTCGTGAAAAAGCGTTGATGAGACGAACCTCCGGCGGTACTGATGAAAATGAAAAAGCTAGTTACGATGAGGTCAAGGCGAGCGAAAGAGCACCCGCAATGTGAAACTAGAGTAATGTTGTAAAAACTCGTAGTGGCTATTTAGTAATCGTCCGCGGTAAGATATCCGACTCGGCCGACCCCGAGGTTCTCCGGACTGATAGATGAACCACTCTCCCCAGGTCAAAGGTAGCGGTCATGTTTGGATCATTGCGGTCGCGAACTAGCTACTTGCTCATCCCTTCAGCACTGTACGTTTCCATGTACACACTTCCCGCCACGAAACTTCTGTAACCTGTGTCTGTGAGATATAAATATAAATATATGTGTATATATATATAGTCGTAACGGTGGTGTCTGTTGGAACTATCAGAGTAGGAGTCTCGTGCGGCGTGCATCTTTTAGCTTTGTGTAGTTAGCAGATAGAGCATACGCCACGAACCGAGTACACTATAATATATTCCGTCAATCCCTAGCACACATTCAAGCGCCTTCCAAAGAGGGAGTTTGCCATTTACACAAGCCTCTGTCTCTCTGTTTCTCTCCATCCATCTATCTATCTATCTCTATCTCGTTCGGTGACTCATTAACTCTCCGGAATGTTTCTACCCGCATTTGGCAAAATGTCTGGATCAAATAGACGAAAATCCTCAACTGCTCGTATACATAGAAACAATTCGTGAGCTTCTTGTACATTGCTCGCTCGTACGTGGACCACCTTACGGATGGAATCGAGACAAGAGGGCGATGAAAGCAGCTATGAGAAAAACTCGTAACCATTGCAGAATTCATGTTCGTCGGAATCAATATTTCAATAAATCGTGAATATGAAGAGCAGGTACTGGTAACGAGAGACTCCCGTTTAACCGATATCCGGGGACGTGTTCCGCGGCGTGGGTCTTGTTTGACTGAAATATTCAAGACAAGATCGATACGTTATCATTGATGATGACATGTTTTTTAGTCTTGGGTCTGACGCATTGGATAAATAGTCTGAGTAATTTATTTACTTTTTTACTCACGCTTTGATTTAACATTTGTTAGACTCGAGAGAATTGCCTTTTATTAGTTTTGCTGTTTTCTTTTTATGGCATTTTGGTATTTTGCACTTGTGTTGGTATTATTATAGATTTAATGTTGCGAAATTTATATACAGATATTATTGCGCGCGAATCTATTGGAATTTTGATACCGAGCGAAATCCCTCTCTGACACTGTTCGATCCCGTCCATGAGCATTATAATTTCCTTTGCAATTATGGATTTTCATGATTATCCTCATTTGATGATATCGATAATATGATAATGGAATCATGCGAATAAATTATAGCTATATTAATAGAACTTATAAATTCCAACAGTACTTATAAGCCAATCAAACTGTTGCAGCTCGTGCACAATTTCTGGTAATCTACCTAGCAAAGACTGTACAGTGAAACGATTACATAATTTAAAGGCACGGTTTTGATATAGAGCAGCGATTACATTCATTAAAATTATTTCTGAAGAAATTAATTTCACGTAATTATTTTTAAAACCGTACGAATATCTAATTCCTAAAAAGGATTTGTTATATATTATTGTCTAAAGTTTATAATTCATTTATGAATTTTTGGATCATTGCCCCGTTGGGTGCGGAGTCTATTTTGCTTCGTTCTCCGTTTACACCACACAGTACCACACAGGTAACCGGAGAGGCTCTCCCCACACAGTTTGTGAGCGAAAGTGTAAGCAAAAGATAACGAAAAATAAATGCCGGGACGACTAACTAAAAGATACCGCATAAAATGGTGCAGACATAATTAAAAAGTGTCCGAGTGGAAAATAATAGTGAAATATTTAAGAAATAAAAGTCGTAACTTTATGTTACGCTTGTAAAAAAAATCCCACTGCTGTTTCAATTCTTATAATTAACTACATTATTTTTTATTAAGTTATTGTATTCCTCTTTAATTGTTCGTCCTCCGTTATTGCGGACTGAAGGACTAGGTCCTCTTAAAGTGCTTAACGTGTTTTAACTCTGTAATTAATCGAATCATCTGCAGATCGCTCAAATAAAATGACGCATTTTTAAATCATTGGTAAATATTTTGAGTATAATCATAATTTTGTTTTTACATTACTAATGATTGTGTTATCGAACATAATTTTTAAATTTGCCACGTTCCACGGTACCCAACCCTTGTAACTAATGTACGAAATGATTCAGGCCCGCACTCATGCGCGAGAGTTAAATTGGTCCTTATTTACTCGTATATCACCGTCCGCGAGGTTCTCTCTCGTTTCTCACTGCTCTCCGGAATTAAGAGAGATCGCTAGGTTGATCCGACTGCTATGGTCAAACCGGCGGTAGCGGCATGGTATATACGTTTACGTTGAGAGTGATTTGCGAGATATCAGAAGACGAAGAGCACCGTGTGCATCGTTGGATAGCACAGCCGGTGGCCAGAAGAGAAGAGCATGCTCGTGTCTGTAAGAGAATATAGCGGCATACATAGGAGGGATCGCGCGGTCGCCGCGCACGCTCTGACCTACGATATTTCTTCAGTTTCCTATGGGGGATGAGAGGAGACCGAGAGAAGCGCGAAGCGAGAAGTGCGACCGAGAGAAAGAGAGAGAGAGGGAGAGAGAGAGAGAGAGAGCTTGTGCAGTAGCACACGCGGACCTACCGTGAGAGGAATGGCTGAGAGTCTGGATGAGACCCAACCGTTCTCGTTCCCTCGGGGACGCGGCAGCGGCTCCGACCCGAGACGCCTCATGGTCTATTCCCTTCTCCTCCTTCTCTCCCTCGCGTGGAATTTAAAGACCACCAATTTATGGGAGCTTCACGACGAATTCGGCCCGTCGAACCGCAATTAAGGTTCCTCGCGTTCCAACGCCCAGTCTTCTTCCTCTTTCTCGTGCCATTTTCCCTTTCTTACCGGCGAAACTTCCTTCTCGTTTTCGTCCACTCTCTCTCGTTCATCCCTCGGCCCATTCATCTTAATGCCCGGCGCATCGTTCTATATCTAACGTACCCATTCCTTCTTTTTTATTCCTTTCTCTTTTCGTCGTTACGACAGTCAAACTAACCCCTACCTTCTTACCCCCCCCCCCCGGTTGCTCGATCCAGGCTCTTCCTTCCCCCTTATCCTTTTTCTCTGCCATTTCCGACCTAAAGTGGCAGACTTTATTAACGAGGTCCCGTCGGCTCTTCACACTGGTGCCCACCCGAGACCCTTTTCGTATTAACGCTGGTATAACTAAAATTGTCCGGCGATGTACGTACATACTTCTACTACAATCTCCTACGCATACGTCACGTTCTAAGGGATAAATCCACTTTCTAAAAACTATGTACATAGAATTACCCGTAGGTTATTATGTATTATTGTTTTATTCTAAAGATAACAAATTATCATTCAGGGTGAAATAATACGAATTAACGTTTTGACAATTTTCCCACCATCCCTATTAACATTTGTTATATCTTATTATCTAAAAATATATTTAACCCATTTGCATCATGGCTCTATCTATGCCAGTAAGTTCAGACATCTGTGGTGTCTAACTGAGAGCTTTACCGTATCACCGATAGTATTATTACTTTCGATTTTATTTATAATTTACATATAATTATTAAAACAAAACCCAGTCGTGGCTTGCGAAATAATTTGTGCTTTATGATAGATGGCAATCCGTGGTATGTGTATTTATCCGCTTACGGATGCAAATTTTTGTTATACATAATAAATAGTAATGATGAATTTTGTAAACTATTTTGAAAATCGATGCGAGTTTTCGAGAGTTTGTAGTTATACAGGGTGTCCCATTTTAGACAATCCACGCAAATATCTTCGAAATTTGCCAACTCACAAAAAAGTGTATCAGACAAGATTTGTCAGATTTGAAGGGGGACATCTGATGGTCACTCCGGAATTGACCTTGGAATTGACCTTGAAGGTTTTATCAAGGTCAAATCCACTTTTTGAACGGAAACACCTATTTTTTACTCCGCTATTCTATAGAGCAGGACATTTTATATGGAAATATGTACTAAGTTTATTTTTTTTCATAGAGGTCATCGGGGTCAAAATGACTAAAAATCCATTTAAGCACACAGACAATAATTTGGACTGTAAAATCATAATAACGAAGGAACAAATTGACAGTTTGCCACGTTTTTAGAAAATTAAATGTCAATTTGAAAGTCGATTCAAGATTGAAGTTGTGTACCAAAACATTGTTTCGATATGAGAACAATGTTTTGGTACACAACAACTTCAATCTTGAATCGACTTTCAAATTGACATTTAATTTTCTAAAAACGTAGAAAACTGTCAATTTGTTCCTTCGTTATTATGATTTTACAGTCCAAATTATTGTCTGTGTGCTTAAATGGATTTTTAGTCATTTTGACCCCGATGACCTCTATGAAAAAAAATAAACTTAGTACATATTTCCATATAAAATGTCCTGCTCTATCGAATGGCGGAGTCGAAAATAGGCGTTTCCGTTCAAAAAGTGGATTTGACCTTGATAAAACCTGCAAGGTCAATTCCAAAGTCAATTCCGGAGTGACCATCAGATGTCCCCCTTTAAATCTGACAAATCTTGTCTGAAACACTTTTTTGTGAGTTGCCAAATTTCGAAGATATTTGCGTGGATTGTCTAAAATGGGACACCCTGTATAAAGCCATTGGGAATTACTTGTTCGACTGCGAATTGGAACGATGCCGAATTCTGTGGTCAATCTATCCGAGAGAAAGTGTGATGTTGATGGCATGTTAAGTGAACCGAATGCCTGTCACTTGCGAGACGGAGTGGACTATTACTTCGTTAACACGCAAGGATAAGGAGGCTACAGTGTCTATGCTTCTGAGCAATAGCTTCGGTACAGAATTGCCAAAGGCAATCATTGACCAACGTATTGTACGACTACTCGGGTACCAATGCTTCGCCCGCTGTCCCTTGGCCGATGGCTTCGTTAATCTGGCTAATACACATTTCGTATCTCTCTCTACACACTAATTGGATCCTCCCTGCGACACGAGTCTACTCGCTCTACCGGAACATTTGTCGTGAGCTCGTGTCTTAGTAATTCGATGCTCGAGAAGCGAATATTCGAAATCCTTATGAGAATCTCGTTAGGGGAACCCTTCGGAAATTTACCGCCATAGGTGGGGGCCTTTGTACCAGAATAATTATTAAATCAATTCATCGATCGAATAAATATTTGAAAACAATAAAAATTAAATGAATATTGCAGCTATTATTGAACAAGGAATACAAATTTATAATTATTTATGATAATGATTCTTATTCAAATATATTATCGTAGAATGAATGTAACGTAGGTATATGACGGAGTGATGAAACAGAACATTAAACTTTTGAATAGATACAATGCTTCTTATGCACATGTATTTATAACAATCACGTTTCATTCGACTCATGTTCAATGTAATAAAATGAAATGAAAGATCAAACCTCACAATGTTTAAAACATATTTTATATATTGCAATGAAATAATAATAATTATAAAATGAAAAAAAAAATTGATGCACGTACTATATAATTACTAGTGCAGAATAAAAAATGACATGATTTGTCAATCGTCTTTATCATTGTTTAGATTTGTTCGGGACCAACCAGACAAAACGTTTATGGAAATGATCGTTCACTCAAAGGATTCTGCCAACTGCGAATGCATGGTGCATAGCTACTTTGATATCCCATCTCTTCCAAGCTTGGAAGGTTGTGTTTAAATGTTCCTTGCCCGAAGTGACAAAACTTCTCGTCTATCCGTGTACTATACTCATGTTCCATCGAGCAAAGACATGTCGCGTTGTACACGCCCATACATACGCACATATACATACTTGCATGTGTGACGTGCACGCGGATGTAGAAGGAAAGGAGGCCGACAGAGAAATGAAATACTCCGTGTATTATGTATCCAAAGTGTTGGCTGTGTAGTGGATATATGCACAAAGAGAAAGAGAGAGAGGATAAACAGTGAAACCGGTGGTGTGCGAGTGCCTGCGTATTTGCAGCGAGGACACACAGAACTACAAAGCTCTCAAACACGTAGAAGCCTTGATCGTTTCTGTGCTCGGTGACTTGCACGCGTTTCGTTCCTTCCACCCGCGGCGCGTTCTTCGTCTCCGCGTCGTCGCAGTCATGGTCTGTACAGGGCGTCGAAACGTCGAAGCGTATATTCGCTTACGCAAATTGTTGGAGCACGTAAAGCGCATAGCGGACACGGAGCAGGGCCATAAACGCGGTTCCTTGTCCTCTTCCCGTACCTCACCCACTATACATACGTGTAACACGCCACACCACAAACATTCTATTTAGTCCGGGTTGTGTCGAATTTTGTGCCTGGAGTGGAGAGAACCGGGAGTGAGAGGGAGTTCAAACGATGACTATCAGAGGCGAAGGGTTGGGAGAAGTAAAGCAGGGTTTGCAACACTCCACCACCATTATTGTTCACAAGATGCAGAGCTACTTATGTATCTTCACAGCACCTTACATTGCTGGTCGTGAGTTTCAATCTCGTACAATAACCTACAGAAATTCTGTCATACAGTTTGTCAAGTATACCTATAATACGTGTACCTACTGTATATTTCCTGCTATTGACATCAGTCGCGTTTATCCCCTACTAGCAATCGCCACTTTCGTTCACGCTTCGTTTCCCTCACTTCCTATTTAACTCTCCGTCTCTCTTCGCTTTCTCTCTTTTAGTTTCTCATCTCAAACCCCTTCGACTCTCGCGCGCTTCGGCAATCCTAATAGAATTCATCCAATATGCGTAAGTATATTCTAAGGAATTCGAAAGGACTTTTTCTCTTCGTGAAAACACATTTCATCACATTTCCCTGAAAGCTTCAGAAGAGGTTTCGTTTTTTCCTCCGTTTGTGAAAGGATTTTTGTCAGCAAAGAGGAACTGGCGTATATTGGATTTGCTACAGAAAAAATGTATATATATGTTTTTTAAATTAAATTTTCGATAATGGTCGGTTATCCGACTAGTTGCCACTTAATAGAAACAAAAATCATATTCAACAGAATTGCATGAGTCTTGCATATTCGTAATATGAATATTTCCTTTCGATACGACAATATTTACACGATAATTTACGTCATGATTGCGATTTAAGTTAGTGATGAAGATGATAACGCTGAAAATAGACAAAGATTGAGACCCATCGCCTCCTTCCCCATTTTCGTTGACGGTGATAGCGGTAAAACCTTTTTATTATATAGAGGGCCACATACATATAGAACACACGTACATTCATACATACATACACATACCTATATGTTTTCTTGCGTTGCCCTCCGCTGCCCCATCTCCTGCTCTCTTTCACATCCATCTTGTAAAAGGGCCACGTGGGACACGGCAGTGAAAGGAAAAAATCCTTTTTTATTTGCTTCTTTCATTTCTCCTTCACCTACCAACAGTAGAAGCACGCTTTACTCTTTCTCTCTTTCCACCCGAACGCTCTCGTAGACGAAAGGAGCAAGCGGCGGAAAAATCCGTTCGTCTAATTTCCTTTTTTTCCCTCGTCGATGTTTCCGCCACTAGCTCGACACCGACTTGAACCTACTCTGCTCCCAAAGCTCGCTTTGCGACCTTCCCTTCTCCCCGCTTCTTCCGCTTATACGTTCGTTCACATCCTCTCACGTAGTTTCTACGTTTGTCGTGAAGAGTTTGATACCAGTTAGTATATATAGTTCGCGTGATTCTACGGCATTCGGCTTATATACCCCTCGGTGAATTTCACCGAGACGTACATATATACGAGGACGAAGTAGCGGCAGGTTTGGCTTGGTTTGTGAAGGACGCGCGTAGAGGTGTCCTTTCTTCGTCGCGTACTCTTTCACACTTCTTACATTACATTTTTCTTTCGAGATGGCTCTCTGACTTCGTTTCTTCTTCTTTTCCTTTGCTCTTCCTTTCTTCAATTTTTCTTCTCAGGGCATTCGCGTTCGTTTTTTATACTTCTCCTCTTACGATTTCAGTAAGGTAAAAAGAGACGAATGACACACGATTCGAAAATGAAAAATGTTTGCGTATATTCCTCTTTGTTTAATATCCATTTATGAAGAAATTATTCTTCATTCATGAGTTATTCAAATTACGTTTGGTTATTCAAAAAAAATATATATTTTCTTTATATTTTCTCATATAATAATAATTATTTATAATACACATTTGTTTGAAATTATTCAAATGTGAATAAAATTTTAATTATTTTTCGAGAAATGTGATGCCTGCATATGCAATTTTTACCGACTAAACGAAATTATCTCGCTCTTATTTGAAACGTTGTAGATTTTGCTATATCGCTGTACCATTCTAGCTTTTATCTTTCTATACAGTTGACATTTTTTTTCTTTACCTAACGAGACCAATTCCTCGTTAAAGTATTTATTATCAGGCGAAACGGCAGCATGCCACAAATTTATAACCCCCAATTGCGCGTTCCCCATTTCCTATTTCTACTCACGTTTTGTTGTGTATTCTTTTTCTTCAGTTCGTTTTTTCCTTTTTCACCCGCACATCGAAAGGTATCCCCGTCCAAAGAATATATTTTACGCGCTAGCGAGGCCGCTCTGAAACTGCACCGATAAATTGGCGCGCGCGAGCACGGGAGCGGAGGGAGCGAACTGGAGATAATGTCTTCGAATCCGCGCGACAAACTTTAACCGTATATCAATCCAACCACTTTCTCGCTCTGTGTGAGTTTGATTCTATCCAGCAGACGCTCGCGATCTTCCGTCTGCTATTTTTAAAATTCGCAGCTCGCTTTTTCATCATTTCCTATTCTGCCGGACATAAGATTAAAAATAAAATCAATAAAAGTACTTAATTTATATTTAAAAAATTGATTTTACTACTACGGTAAAATCGTGGCTTTATCAAATGATATTGATTTTGAAATCAGACTATAGGACTTCTAAAGCTTCAACTTCCTCTATAAAAGGAGCTATAGCTATAATTCTATATTAGATTTCGTAAGAAACGACGAGAATGTCCATAAAATTGTAAAACCGTTACATCTTGGGATTTTCGCGAGTCTAAAAACGAATTTATCTTGGAATATTTTCTATATACGCATATTTTGACTATCGCTATCTATACAACTCTCTGCTAACAGTATTTATCAATTACGATATATCCTACATGTATACTGTGTATGAAGATGCGACGAAGATGTTCACGCCCGATAAATTCCATCTACGAGTTAACATCGCCGCGTGAACATCTATCTTGCAACTCGCAATGTATAACTGTAGGCAGTTCGAAATCTCAACGACGAGCACACGAGAACGGATATTAGCGTTTCTCGTTTCACCGCCTCTCCCGAGAGTAAACCGTATATACTATACGTATAAACAGACAGATCGCGGTACGACGCGGATTCATGCTCCGAAGCCTCTTCAGTATGTACGCGCTTTTGCCCAGTTCGTGGCTGTGCTAGAATTCGCAAAGCGAACTTGAGACAAGTAGGATAGGGTATGTACACACGCTGCGAATATACATACGCGGAATGAATACCCACGTCGTACGTGTTTACATCTCAACCCCCTGGAACAACCTTTCGAGAATATATGTATGCGACAAGAAATAGATTTTCGTCGTACTTACTACGTTGCAGTATGAACGCGATCTCGAGGTAAATCCTCTGGCATCGCCTCTCGTGTGTACACAAATGTCATAATTATAAACGAATGAAATCAACATTAACAACTCATCGTCTTCCTCATAATTTATTTATTAATAACGTTATTGTGGAGTACAATTGCGTGGGATTTAAATTGAGATGTTATTTTCATATTTACGGGTTAAGAGATTTTTGGAATAGTCTAGGAATGTTTTCTGACAATAAAAAGAAGATAGCGTCAAAGAGGGCTACTTTGACATTGCGGGTAACTTTGACAGATTTTGGGTCTTCTTTCACACTGCGTTAAATGTATGCGCAACGAGTCCGCGTGACATTCTGAAATCGACCAATTTTATCTATGAATGTGTGGTGTGCGATAATACACAATAATTCTTTTTTAACATTTTTCTATTCTTTCCAATTCGTTGTTCCAGTTTATTATTAAGTTGATTCTAATGTTGTCAAACTCGATTTTGAGACTCGTTGGGAGCGAGAGCGGACCTCGGACGTTTGTATTTTTCGACCATGGTGGATCGTACCAGATTCAAGCAGAGGACGCGTTGTCATTGACCGAATGGTAGCGACTTGAGCATTACAAGGAAAATAGACTCTAGAAGATTGAGAAGGGCAGTTAAACTTTCAACTAGTTAACCTCTTTTGTTGTCTCGGAGCGTCTATCGATAGAAAAAACTAATACTAAAATGTGTGTTTAAACACGTCCGTTATCGATGTTCTTATAATTTGAACGGCCAGTTCGGCGACAACGGGGCGTGTGGCAACGCGGAACAAACCGCGTAAGTTGAGGGCATCCTCAGGAAACCGTTATTCATGCACGACTAATTATGGCGATAATAATCGTTACTTTGAGAGATTCTGAAGGTCCGTTATTTCTGTATCGCGTGAGGAACATCTTCCCGTAGGGTATCGCATCACGATTACGAGCAAAGCATGAGATGAAGATCCGGATCTCGGAGAGGTCCTGTATAGTGCAGGTGCTTTTGGTCTAGGTGCATTTAATCTTGATAGTCCGGTGCAGTTGGAGAAAGAGAATGAGCGAGAGAGGAAGGGGAAGGGAGCGAGACAGGCAGAGAAAGAGAGGAAGGGTGGTGGTGTGGTGATGGGGGTGGGGGTTAATACGTACTTTGCTGGCTGCCCGTCGTATATATCTCCTTCTGAGCCATTTCGGGAAACGAGCTTTCTCCAAAGGATATAACAGCTTGCACACGGTGCAGCGACTTTTGGCACAGACGAAGCTTGTATTTATACATATATGTGTACACGTACAAGCGAAGAGTGCAAGTGGTTCCACTCGAGCTTCCGCCCAAGGTTTAGTTGTCCTGGATGCGCGGCTTTTGTGTTTTCCCCTCTACATACGGTAGAAGCTTTCACGCGAGCAAGCAGGTGGACATTTGTCCGAAAGTGAATTACGGAAACGGATGGGCGTAACCTTTCTGCTCGTGCAACCATTGCCCCTCTATCGTACCAGCTATTGTCGTTCGTTATCGGTCACCACAGACGCGACCGCTATTCTTACTACTATTACTTCCGTTATATCTAGCGGTTACTTCACTGTATACCCGCCTGTAACAACGTCAGAAATAAAATTGGTCTCTATCGGTCTTTGCCGGCCACCAAATTCGTCCTGTATGTGTCCCGACCTGTGTACACTTTGGGTGTCCTCCTTTGAGTTGCCCGCTCAATTTTCTTTGTACACTTTTACGGTGTGCTCTTACGTATCGAGACCTTTCCCCGGGTTAAATGACTGGAATAACAAGCAACAAGCATGTTTACCTGAATACAAACGTATTGAAGTGGTTTTTCTGTACGTAAAGCTTCAAACATTTTATTTTCAATAATTGATGGGGAGACTCAGTGCAGTTTTTCATCAAGTCAAAACATCGAGGACGCGATCCTAATACTTGTTCTTGAGGCAGCAAAACTACTTCGTTTCAATAAATAAGTGAATATTTTGTTAAATAAAATCAATTTAGTAATAAAATTGTTATTTTTATTTAGTTCAATTCCAAAATGGTATTCAGTTATTATTAACGCATTTTCTTCCGCTACATACCTGATTCAATTTCGTCATATAAACAAAACCTTAGCTCAATAAAAATGTTATAATAAGTAGTAACTCAATATTATATTCGCCACATTTAAAGACAGATCTAACAATATTTAATACATTTACTTTTCAGTGTTGTATTTTAAAATACAAAATGTTATTTATGCCAATATCGTTTTACTTAATTACATCAGATTTTGATCAAATAATTAGATCATTTTATACCACATAAGAATTTAATATATTCGACATGCCGCCTCATTAATCCGATTTCTTAATCGGATTAATCGGTGTTTTGTCTATTCCTGACTTCCGAACGGATATTCGACAGTCGTAGAATCGCAGGTTACTGTATTTTCATCTGCGTAGTTTTGGATCCAGGAACTTCGAAGAATACGAACGAATGTCATACGCGTGTTTACTGAACGAGTTTAAAATTGTTTATTTTACAAAAGTTTAGTAACGAATTGATTAACAAATATCTAGTTAGTTTGAGGAGCTCGAGGTGGATGTTTCTCCTCTCACTGTGTCGTGTGAACTGATGAAGAATTTTTACATTTTTTCGTTGTACGTTAGAAAATTTCTGGGGGTAGAAGACCCTGTGTCGGGGTGGGGATGACTCTCGCTTGATATTTTAATCTCTTACCGTTAAAGGATTCGGAAAAACTGCGTGGGCAATCTAAAACAGCCTTTGTATTGGAAAAAAAACCGAAGTGGCAATAAAACATCTGGTGCACACTCGGTCAATCCCTTTTACTCGGCACGACATTTGGCTATGAGTCATCTTCACCACTCGAAACTTTCCGACTTAGGATTGTAAAACATATTTTATGTTTTAAGAGACAGTGTAACTAGCGACGAGCTACTTGCACTTCGAAAACGGGATCCGTAAATTGTCCGGCACTGAGCAACCGATCGCCTTAAAATTTGGAGGATACATAGAGAATTGTGGCATAAAGTGCATGACAATCTTATTTTTCCAAAACTTTGGAAAAATTTTTGCAGTTGCAGTTACCACCGGCAATTTTTTTCCAAAATTTTGGACAAATAAGACTGTCATGCACTTTATGCCATAATTCTCTATGTACCCTCCAAATTTCAAAGCGAACGGTTGCTCAGTGTCGGACAATTTACGGATCCCGTTTTCAAAGCGCAAGTAGCTGGTCGCCAATTACACTGCCTCTTAAGCTTGAAACATTCTAAAATACCACGTATTACTCGGCAACGGCGGTCATGGTGAAATTCCGCAGAAAAGAACTCTATCTTTAACCTTTTTCTTCCATTGTATTTTCTCTTGTTTGTCGAGACGCGACAATCGGAAACGTCTATTTCTCGTCACTCGCCAAATCGCAAGTTGCGAATAAGGAGAATAGGGCCACGGGTTGCTAACGTCAAGTGGGCCACCTCTGTTCGTAGCTACCGTCCAATAATTGTCTTCGTCACTCGAATAATATCAATGAAACGCTATCAAGACCTCAAGCAGTAAAGGCGACTCGGAAGGGTGAAATTAAAATCGATATAGCGATCGAGTGGGATTATTTAATCAAAAGTTTCTCTTGACCAGTCAATACAGTAGAGCCGAAAGAGGACGATCCTGTCGGTTAGTTAATTGCCGCTTGCAACGTGGCATCCTCAAGAGATACAAGTTCATGTCACAAATGCATAGCAGAGGTAACAATTATGCGATAGACGAAACAGAGAAGCGAACCGAGACACTGATCGCGAATGAAACGGTTATTGGGAAAGAAACGAGCCATTCGGGGCGGGGGGGGGGGGTGAGAAAGAGACTGGGAGTAGCGTCGGTGCATTGGAGCACATCGCCATACGATGAGGGTGAAAATTAGGTTCGGTCCAAAGTTTGATAATTAAGATGCTACTGTTAAGTGCGCGCCGAGGTGGGATTCGTAAGTTAATGGGTGAACGCATCTAACTTTGCCTGAGTTTAAGTATCTTCCATATCACTACGCCACCCCGACCTTCTTCGGCCCTGCGTAAATTCACTTCTTCCATCATTTTCGATCATTATGTATAAAATATTCCTCTCCGTCAACTATTTTACAGCAAAGACGTGCTCTTACGCCATCGATAAAAATTATACGTAGCATTAATTTCTACTCGCTAACTGTCTTGCAAAAGCAACGCTCTATGAAGGATTCTCTCTCTCCTTTGCACGCGCTCTCTCCCGCCCTCTCTCTATCTATCTATCTCTTCCTCCCTCCTTGTCTCTTAATTCGCATACTTCGATCTTCCCTCTACTCAATGCATCGATTTCCTTGTAACCGCGTTCTAACCGGTACATTTTCTATCCGCAAAACTTTGTAATACGTAGCTGGAGAGCTCACCCTCTAGTAGACCCTAGGAAACTTGAGTTTCAGCTTCACTGCAGGGATGTTGCCATTACCCTTGGTAAGGATCGTTCCACGTGGTCCATGTTTCAACGCCCGCCATTATGTATGTAGATATACACCGCGAAGGTAAACTCTGAAAACATATATACATGTATACAAGGATACTCCGTATCATCTCCTCGCACTTTCTCCTCAGTTTTCCCAACCCGCCCTCTACCACCTTTTTACGATCATCCTTCGTACGAACTTTCTCGGCTATGTTGCCCAAAGTTGAAAACTAGAGCAGATTAAAACTTGCCCCCTCCCCCACCCCTCCATTCGTTGGAATCATATAGGACGTTCAACCAACCCTCTATCTCTTTTATTCGATTATTTCGACCCCTGCCTTCTTACCTCGAGAGCCTTTTCCACTTTACTTCTCCGAAGACCATCGTAGGTAGGTACCGTTCTTTCGTTTGTTTGCAATAACGACCGATTCTTCTTTTCTCAAGTTTCAAGTTTTTCAGTCGTACCTGCAAAAACTCCTGGACAAGCTTTCCTCCTCGTGCACTTCTCTACCATCTTCCATATTGGACCTTCTATCCAGGTCTTAAACTCCATATATATACACATAGTTTCTTCCATCTCTCAGTTCTTCGCTTTCTCGTCTTCTTCGATGATCTCTTGGGAAATCGTGTCTGCACATAGACATAGAGAGAGAAAGAGAGGGAGAGACAGACAGACAGACAGAAAGAGAGAGCAAGAGAGAGATAATCGAAAACCTTTTACACACCCTATACTCACAGTGGTATATCCGCCTCGGTTTGGGGTTCGTAAGGGTTGCGGAGGGGTGATAGGAAGTTATCTTATTCCGTTGTATTTCAATGCCTTCCATTCTCCGTATTTCAACACGTATATATCCATCTTACAAGGTACATTACCGTGCTAGGTCAGTGTAGGATGAAACTGACTGGATCTCACTTTAGGTGTCGGAGAATTCAATAGACATTGCAGCAAGGTGGTTAGCTTCACCTTGCTCTGATTCTCATAGATGCGTTGAGGTATTACACGTATATCGAGCGGAGAGTACGCGATACTTTCCCACTCTTGGTAAGAATTCATCACCCTCTCCGATGTCTTACAAAACCACACGTTAAAAACATTTCTTCTCTGTATTTTTTTCATGAAATTTATCCTCTATGAAACCACGCGGTCTATCGCTAACACAATAGTTTACTTTCACATGTACCCGGTTAAATCCGATAGCGAGATTCAAATTAGACTTACACAACTGCCGAAGAGACTTACAGATAGTTACGTTACGTTAATCTTCGAGGGTAAAATTTTGTTTCGCTCAACGTGAAATTTATCGTTTCGCGCGAGTTCTCCCAGGAGATAGATGCATCGCGATAAAACTCGAAAAATCACGCCTTTCCTCCCATATCGTTCTTGGCTTATCTTTTGGCTTCTAGACGTGCTCTGTTTCTCTTCTCTTTGTAGCTTCGTTCAGCTCCCTTGCTTCGTAGCTCTATATAGAAGATACCGACTTTGGAGTCGCTCTCTCTCTCTCTCTCTGTTCAAAGCGCGTCTTATCTTTTACCTCACAGCCGAGCGCGAGAAGTGGTAAACTCTCCTCCACCCACTTCGCTACTCCTCTCTTTCGCTTTTTCTCTCTTGGCAAACTCTTCTTCCTCCATTTTCCGCTTACCATCCAACGTTTTATATAGAGCGGTTCGGCGAGGAAAGGGCCTGAATAACGTTGAGATAATTCGCCCGGGCGTTCAAAGGTCCGAGAAAAGATCTTTTATCATCTTTCTCGCACCTTTCGTCCCGAGGCTCTCCCGGCTCGGCAGAAAAAGGAAACCAAGAACACGAATGAGGGAATGAAACGGGGGAGGCAATAGGGTGGAGGTGGGTGGGGTGGGAGCAAGGAATGTAGGAAACGTACCGAGGCGCGGAGGTCTCGGAACCGTGGTAAAGCTCGTCCGCGGCCGACACTCGAAACTTTGCGGACGAAAGGTTGCCCCTGCGTTCCCTCGACCGCTTTGGAATGGAACTTTAGCCAAAGTTGGAGATCGCGACCACCGCCACCATCACCGCGCGCTGGCCCTCGGGCTGTCCGTCCTTGTCCATTATTCCCACCTCGTTAATCCTGCTTCTCTGTCGCTTGCCAGCTATACGCTCTTAAGCATCAACCCCTCTCGCCCATCCTCCGCTGCTCTAGCCCGTTTTCAACCCTCCGACAGCAGCCTCGCGCGATTGGTTGCCTCGGTGAGTTCTCACGCTCTGCGCGAAACGTCCGATTACCACGAGCACGAAATTGCACTCGGGACATGTATATAACTCGTCGGCAAACTCACGAGAGAACGGCCGAGAGTATCGCCGTGGCTCTCTCCTTGAGGCGCTTCTATGTCCTATCCTGCATCTAACCTCTTCGTCCTCCTCACTGTCACTTTCTCTCTCGCTCTCTTACCCCCCGCCCCCCTCCCCGACCCTCTCACTCCTCTCCTTTCCTCTCTCTCACCTTGGCATACTCTCATCTCGAACGTTCATGCCTTTGCACTAACGCTTACCTCGGTTCCCCGTTGCACCCACCCTAATTGAACTAACGTCTAGGTAGCTAACCGGAAATAATCCGTTTCGATGATGGAAGCACGAGGATTAAATTGGACGATGGGGATGGAAGCGGAGTCGATATACACCAAGTGTAATATATTGTTATAGTCGTAATTATTGCTAATACGATGTGCACTCGGACGGTAGAACTAACGATAATTTATGTTCGATAATATTTTTAAAAGACAAATTTCCAAATAATGGTGAATTGTTACTATTATTTTATACTTGACGAAAATATTTTTTTTTCAAAATTACAATATGATTATCGAATTATTTGTAACTACCTCTAGGATGAAAAAGATACAGGGAGAACGTAATAAACTGGAGTATTTTGCATACATTTATATCACCCTCAAAATAAGGAAAACTCATTCTATTATGTAGCACACGTGCGTAAGACATATCTGGCTCCACTTATACATACATAATTGATTCGATACAGATCTGGCGGACGCGTTTGTACCGAAACACAGTATCATATTATTTCGGTGCGATAACCGTTGCCTATCTGGGGTGAGGCACGATAATAAAAAAAAAAAGGAAACGGAATATGTTGAAGCGAAACGAAAAATGTCGGAAGATTACAGGAATAAAAAAATGGCGCGTCGTTTGTTTTCCACCCCGAAAATCCTACCTCGGAGAAAATATACGTCTTCTTGTAGCGGAACGGTCTCACTGCTTCTTATAATAGAAGAGGCGCGGGGATGAAAGCTTGCCGCGATGGAGAAACCGCTGTGGCTCTGTTGGGGAGACTTTTTACCAGCGGTTTTTCCCCCGTTACGGGGGTATAATGTACGATGAGGCATATAACGGAAAAGGAGGAAGGGAACAAAGCTTCGCTCGAGATGCTTGTGTCTCCGGTCGGAGACGGAAAAATGTGGGTCTGTTTCGTCGTTGGCCCAGTCGTATCTATTATAACAAAATCCTCTTTATCCTCTTGTACCATTCGGCATTTCGGTACGGCAGGTGGATCCTTGTGTTGCATTTCTCCTAAAAGCCTATTACGTAAACACCTACGAGATTTTCACCTTTGCGTCTGCCATAAAAAAATATAATTCCAAAGTCTAACTGCTACCGCACGATGTAACGAACAATTTATGTATTTTATCGCATGTTTTCAACCCCTGATTTACAAGACCGATGATAAACGCATTCCTTTTTATTATTCTGTTCAGGTTGTGCATGGCGTACATATCGAGCCTGCTCACGAGGTGAAAAAGCGAAGCATCAGTCAACCGCTGAGGATCCTGCTATCTTACGACAACAGCGTTTATCGGTGAGCCTCCAACATTTTTCTTATTTTTTATTATGCCATTTACGTGCTCGGAACGAAGACATTCACTGTAAGATATGGGCGCATACAGCCTTGAGCCGCTCGACCGATTATTACATTCTCGAATTGAAGTCGATGTCATTTTTTCACATGAATATATCAGAGGGAATGAAACATCGAGGCTTTTCGACCTATTGCCAGAAACTTACATACTCGTATGATATCTCGGATATTTATGCAAATACATCGTTTATTAAAGAAATTACCACTTGGCGATTTATCCCAAATTCAAAAACCATGATCCAGAATGCATAATAAAAATACGTATATAATCGTCTTCATTAACACGTGCCATGTAACTTCCAGCAATTACTACAAATCTTTTTTATTTTTATCTCTTTCTGTTTCCAATATTTTTCATATTCAATCTCGTAAGAGTCCATAGCAGAATTGAACGTAATATCTTTCCCTCGAAATATGGAAATAAGCAAACTAGCCGACACCGACTTTCACACGTCAAATCAATACTCTATCTCTCTTTACACTCCCTGGAAAATATGTCCTTAGAAAAAAAACACACTATCGTACAACAAAATAGTTGTCGCCCAAATGTGAAAAACACTCGGCCTAGCTAACCCGCGGAGCTAACTATGCTACCTCTCTCTCGACCCTAATCTAAGCACCAAACCCAACGCCCGTCGATAGGTCATCAAACTTCATTTTTATTAACGTCAAGCGGGAGGCTTAGAGAACTCTGGATGAAAATTTATTGAACGTGTTTACTCCAAGTATGGAAAACTATACCCCACCAAGACTAATTTTTCTATATAAACCGTACCCTTCTTATGTTAGGAAACACGCGCAGTATATTCTGAACTTTTCACCGTATTGCCGTATTTTTTGATTCCGTGTCTTCCGTAGAAGAGAGTGAATACAAAGATCACAATCAGTCACGATAATTGAACTCTTAGGAGTGGTAATCGTAGTAACTAAAGTGTTGCATACGCGGTTATTTTATCCGACAACTAAAACAATACGCATTTAAGAGAAAGTTCGTATAAAAGAAAACCTTCAGAACCAATTGTTAAATATAACGCACTCCGGCGCAAATATGCCTCACCGATTAGAAAGGACGACACCTCTCCGATAAGGTAATTGAACAATCGTATTATGAAATTGTGTCATTAGTTTTAAGCTTTTACTGACAGCCAAATTTGATACAATAAACGTACTGTATGCATATAATTGGCGTTAAACTTACTGTTTCTTATTATACAAATAGACTTCTTGAGGTCTCTTTACAAATGAACCCACTATTCTCATTGTCCATTCATTCTTCCTCGACGGACAATAAAAGTGTCAGTATTAACGGTTCGATGTTCGACTGGATTTTCCCGTCACTATTTTCGGACGGGACATCATCACACTTAGTTCCGATAAGTAGCTAAGAACTTTAAGCCTAGATAAGGGATTACCACGGTACACCATGTGGATATCAATCCAAGGTTAAAGCGACACGCGGGCTGCCTATGGCTATCACCTATCTCTTCTTATAAGAACTGTAATTAAAATAAGCCCTTTTCCTATTTAAGCACGATATCATTATTGAAAGAATGCACTTAGCATCGCATGTACTGTGCGCACCAGAATTGACGGAGCATTGTTGCTCGTTAGTCTGTTAAGTTTTAACATTATAAACTCATCGAGAGTACGTCGTTATAAAATTATCATATTACTAGAGCCAGTAGACTTCTGTCGTGAGAATAAAATATTGCGAAAATAACGCTCCGGTGTCCAGAATACTCTTCTTCACCCTTAATCGGGTCTCCAATATTTACCTCTGCAGAATGCAGGGCAAATTCCAGTTCTGATCGCATATTCTACAAAACAGTGAGTCGAACCTTACTCATTTAAATTCTCGTGCGGAATAAAACTGGCCATCAGATAGTTGAAAATGATAGTGCCGACCGTACCGAAAACCCCTCTAATCTAATCATAAGGTCAATAAAAGGCGAGACTTGGATCCCTGAACGAAAGGATTTAATTGTCTTGCCTCGAAAAGAGAAGTCGAACCGTGCTAAGCATCTTCATACTAGGAAGAGTTTGGCAAGACGTAACCGATGTCATGAGAAAATTTGGAAAGTACAAAAACCGCATGAATTAATATGTAAAAAGATTCTCCGTGCTCGCATGTGTGCTTTTGCATGTGTGCAAACAGCGCTGTAAGAACGTATATTCGGCAGAATTGGCTTTAGCGCTACAACGAAAATAGATTGACCGGAGCAGTAATATTTTGACTCGAGTGAGTAAAAGACTAATTTCTCTATCTCGAAAAACGAATTTGAATAATGTTATGCATCCTCCATTCCGTCGATACTCGGACGAGTCGAGCACGTCAGACTATCGATGGAAAAATCTACTGAAAGTTCCATTTTCTCAAATCTTTGCTTTCCGTTTGATTAAAACTAAAAATAATTCTAGTGCCTGGAGTTAATCGGATTACTTTCAGTAGTATGATAATAGAAACCCATACTTTTCCACAAATTATGGAACATGCTTTCAAATTGGCATAATTAACATTGAACACGATGGAAAATGTGCAATATCTAATTCAATCTCCGATCGCAGCCGGTTATAAATATCGGTACGTAGCCATAAATTATTCCATTTTCATGAATGAGGTTTCCATCCCCTCCAGCTCTCCCTCCCTCTTACTCACTGCGTTTTGTGCACGTTTATACGCTTCAAGCAATTTCAGAATTCCTCGATTTATTGCAACAGTTGTATACAATATTAGACAATTTCTCGGCATTCGCCCCCTCCCCCGCCATTTTCCATCGGGTCAACGAGGATTCCAGTGGCTCACCCTACCTCCTTGTAGTCTCCAAAACCGACCGCATAATATCGTCCCAAAACTTGAGGAATCCACAGACATATATTCTACAGCTACGGAGTAAGTCTCGAGCGTTTTGTCGACTTCGAACTGTCACGGGTTTTGCCGAAGAGTTTCCCCCGTTAACGTTTTTGGCGGTTGGCCGAGAAACGGGATAGGGCGGTAGACAGCGGGTATATATAAACTCTTGATGTTTGGTTCGGGTGCCTCGACGATGCTTTCGAGACATCGGCGAAAAAGCTCCGTGGTCCCACCGGCGGACCATCCAACCTCCTCCCTCCCATCCAGTCTTCCTGCACTCCCTCATACTCTTTCAAGACCGGATACATACCCATGGGTCGTGCCGCGAATATGGCGCGCGTTTCTAAGCGCCATTCGTCTCGACCTCCTTCCGCGCCTCCTCAACGATGACAACGACCGAGGCCGCAGTCGTAACACAACGTTGAGGAAAAACCCTCGTATCTATATAGATATATAGATATGTACGAACATCGCGAGTTCCCGGACGCATTGCGGTTCCTGCCAAATTTTCTTCTCTTCCGTAGTCGAGGAGAGCGTCGCCGGCTTGTTTGTCGCGCGAAACTCTCTCTCTCTCTCTCTCTCTCTCTCTCTCTCTCTCTCTCTCTGTTTTCTCCCACTCCCTCTCCTCTTTCTCTCCCTCGCTCTCACTTTACTCCATAAAACCCGCGGGCGTTTTCGAGAGACGACGCGGGGCGTATGCCGAGGACAAAACTGGCGAGAGACCTATGCGAGTGGTTTCGTACACCCCCTGTGTGTCCCGGAGTCTCTCGTTCCGCGTCTCTCGCGAGGCTTTTCAGCGCGGTGGTTGCAAAAAGACTTTTGTTACTCCCCGGGCGTAACTTCGTGGCCAACAACCAACATGCAATTACACATCCGCTTTGATTTTTTTTTCTACAATCCCTCACCCTCGTTCTGACCCTCCCACTTCTCGGGGCTTTTACGTTTCAGTCTCGTTGCGTTGAGATTTAGTTCTATTTTCTCGCGCGTATTAGTGCATCGCTGTAGTCGAGGTGGTGCCAGAGAAACGTTTAGTTATTACCCTCGGAAAGGGATGTCCTTGGGGGATGATATAATAGAAATGTCTCGGAAAAGAGGATTTCCGACGCTTCCGTCATATAATTCAGGGCTCTTTAATTCGCCGGGTCTCTCCAATTAATTCAGAAGCCAATTAACCACTGCGACTTCCGTCCGACGGAGGTTTAGTGTTGCACAGTACGAGTCCTGGTTCATCTTTAAGACCATGACGAAAGAACGACGACTACGACGACGACGAGCTCTCGTCGTATTTCATTTGGACAAGCCCGAGCTTTAACCAACTTCGGCACTCGCTAAATACCATCGTGGCTCCTTGCAGACAAACTTTTAGCGTCTTTTCAACTCTGGAACACGAAACTATAGCGAACGTGTGTATCTCGCAAGTTTTCTGTATCGAACTCATTCCCACCCTTGCACACCCTGCGTTTGCAAAGTGTATTACTAGTCACTGCACATCCAGGTGATACCAAATTTCCACAATGGTCGATCATCGCGTATTACCGATAAATAACACATAATGCCACGCACTTTTCATCTACGCTATGTGCATCTTGAAATTTTTTGTTTATTTTCCGGGCGAGATTCGGAATTAATTCGAGAAATAAGAATTTATTACAGTCGCAATAATTTGTTTCTTCTTTCGTCTTCTTTTTAAATTTCATAATACATTACAGTTGCGGTTAATAAATTGAAACGAGCAAGTTAAATAAGAAAAATATAAAAAATTGTAAAAATAGCATATTTTGTGGATAATCATGGCGCGAAGTATTGCGTCATTGCAGCGTCTCGAGCGTCTCGTCATTGCAACGTCTCAAAAATGCCGTGTCCTGTCGGCTCGTGTCAACATTTATGCCAGATCTAGCATCGACGAGTGGGCAGGCGCGTGCATTCAAAAAATCAGTTTCAGGTCGTCGTCCGAACGATGCACTTCGGGGTCGTGTGCTTACGGCAAGGTCTACGTAAGACCAACATACGTACAATCGAGCCCACCAAAGGCCAATATACAGCCAACCGATCAGATTGATGAATCTATACGGCCAACCGATCAGGTTGATGACTCAATATACAGCCAACCGACAAGGTTGATAAAACTAAACACGAAACTGCAATGACGCGCGCGAAAAACGTTTAATATTAAAATCACATCTGTATTTACATGTGCACAATAATAACACAGTCGAAAAACATGGGTTCGGGCTTTTCCCATACGAGGCAATAAAAACACTACATTTCACGGCTCTATTATCATGAGTTTTCAATCAAAAATCATACACAATTCAATCCTTATCACTCGATCCAAAACCCTAAACGAAAATACAAGGTGACTTCGCATTTAAAGGAGCTTCGACAATATATAGCAATAATTAATACGAATACAATGTATGTAATGACGTAATGATTCGCAAATATTAAAATATCGTAAAATGATCGGAAGATATATATTTTCAATTGAAATAATAATGTCCGCCTTGCACGGTTGATAGTTTGAACAAAATAACAAACGCTACTTGATAAGTTCGTAGTAACAAACTTACTGGGAACTTATCAAATATGTACAATCTTCCTCTCGAAACGAAGCCAACAGCAATTTTTCAATAAGCAGTAACAAACGAGCGAAAATTCTTACGAGGGGAAAAACTAGGACGTAACTACTGTCATTGGTAAAATAGACATCGATGTGTGTGCGTGTGTGTGAACAGATTTCACTTTCGATGCACGTGCGCTCTCTCGATCATAGGCGACGTGTGTCCCGAGTCGTTTCCACGTACGCGCAATATAGCTATCTAATCTCGTAAGACGATCGCGTAACGGAACTCTCTTCACCGGTACAAGGAGCCAAAGAGGAAAGTGGATAAACCGCGATGAGATAATTTCCCGTCTGGTAGTCGGTCGAACGAATCTTAAAGTAAACAAGGTAAATCGTTCACATTTGTTTATGCAATCGTCGTACAATATCTATTCGCTTCGAAGAATTGTCAGAATCGAGTGCAAATTACAAAAGTCTCTCGTTAACTCGACTGCAGCATAGCCACTTATTCGGTACACGAAGTTTAATTGCATAATGTGCCAAATATTAAAAAAAGAATGAGTTTATCCGTTTCTTATAAAAATTACAACAAAATTTGTCCAATTTTTATTTTCCCAACACAAGTTCTCTTTGTCGAGAAACTGTTGTTTCTTTGTTAAGCAATTAGTAGTGCTTGTCGTCTTGCTATTGTGACCAAATAGTTCCGTACAATATTTTATTTTATATCTATTTTCTTGATGGAAACTAATGAAGTGGACGGTGCGTTGAATAAAGCAAACCTGTCTGAATGCGTGTAGCACGGGGCTCGGTTCGCTTATTTATAAATTTCATCCACAATTTCACCGTACATGTAACACAGAAGGGCGCGGTTCGAGGAAAGTTCGTAGCGAGCATCCAACATGATCGATTTGACAGAAAGTTTGAGCCCAGTTTATGTAACGTGTTATCGACCAAAATGTCAGTTCACGACGGGTCAGAGCTGTTTCGTAGGCAATTTTTTTCATTTTTTTTTGTTTCACTCTCGCTGAATATACATCGATGAACGAAGCGCCATCGAGTCGACTGGAGAGTCCACAAGTTGAAACGCTTCGGTAATTAATTCCGCCAGACATGTCACTCGCACGAGCGAGTTTGCATTCACGCAAAAACTAACACGTATCTCTATTATCTGCCGAACGATGTGCCTGTTCGTCCGACCAAAAACAATAAACATTTTTTTCGAAGTCAACGAAATGAACCGAAAAATCTGGCTTATTTTTTTCCAGAATTTCTTTTTGCGCGTCAGCTCATCAAACTCAGCACTGACGCAAAAATTTTCCCCTCGTTGTCTCTTCCTATATAAGCTTGGATTGTTCGACGTTACCATGAATTACTATGAATATTTACGATAATGGAAAAATAGAATTCCATGCGTAAAAACTGCCAATGGCGTCGATTACACGGGGTGAAAAAAGCTGACGAATTTTATTTTTTATTTTTTCAACGGATGGAATTTTGTTATCAATTCCTCTTTGTATCCTTTTTCACAGAAGGAATCGCCGCTTATGGCAATGGATACATTTTCATATGTAGTTCAATGTTCTGTTTGCATTTACACTTTGGTTGACAGTAATGTGTACGAACGCATCAATCCACGGATCAAAGCCATCGTTACGGGGATTAAAAAGTTCGCTTTGACATTCAACGAGATGAGCGACCCTACGTTTCTTCGGTTTTTTTTTATAATACGAGTAATGCATACAGCGTGATCCCCTTATGCATATATGTATATGAAGAAATGAGGGCGTTGACACGAACACGAATTTTATAGTGAATTGTGTGGAATTGCGTTTTCATCCAGTACAAAAAAAGTAATAACTTTATCAAAACAGACGTCATTACATTGAATTTTAAACCTATGGTTTAAAACCCATTTAATCGAACGGGATGTAAAAGGCTATGGAACAAATATTTATTGACCCAAACTAATGGAAACCATCCTCTCGATCTAAAAAAATGTTCAACACTTCTAAAAGTGCAGACTTAGATATATGAAAACACAACTACCTATACCAAATCCTCGTAAACGTGAATCACCCAAATAAACAATTCGTCTGTTTTGAAAATGAACAAAAATGATCCTCCATCATGGCGATTGAATCTTGATCATGCGTGAATTTTTTAGTACGACCTACTTTGAAAAGGGTTTTTATAAATACTTATTACCACGCCTGGTGTTTTTATTCCTAAATAATTCGCAAGTGTTGAATAAATCTTTCGACGTTGCGTTACTTAATTATTCCCTTAAAAATTGATAGCAATATCTTAGACTAACGCGAGAGCAACAGATTTCCCGAGTCACGGTGTGTTTTGTCGCCACTATCGCTACAACGTTAGATTTTCAGCTTCCATTTAATCCATCGGAAGGATCAGTGAGGGGGCGGGGAGTATTAGTGGCGGTGGCGGCGCATCGGCAAGAACAAGGTGAAAGAGGCAAACGCGCCAGAGATTATGTGCAACAGTTTTCGAAGACCTTCCATCGCTTTTCTCTCTCCTCCCGTTCTCGTTTCTTTTCACATCCTCACTCCTATTCTTCTAGCACTACTCCGCATCTCCATTCTCGTAGCTAATGAACGAAACTTTCCTATTGCTTTTTTAAACAATAGTCTCTCCCTTTCTCTACCCGTTCCACAACTCCTTCCTTTCTCTCATAGTTCAACTTCCTAACAAACTTCAGCAATCGCTTTATCCTCGAAATGAAGCTGTCAAGGGATTAAGAAGGCGCTTGGATCACCACCCCCGTTAAATAAAAGGTGCTTATAGGTAGTCGCTCGTATTACTGACTTTTTTCCAACTCCAGGCTCTCCCTGGAGTAAACACCTGCAGCTCGTATGGTCTATATCGAACAACCAATTTTCCCTCGGCAAACGATTGTTAACGTTTGGATAAACGGCGAAACGTCTCTCACCCGATTTTCGTAGAATTTTTAAATTAAACGATAAATATTTTTGGACTTCACCCCTTCGTCAATTCACGAACAATGCCTTTTACCATAAGAAAAATATACAATTCTGTTTCATTTACGATAATTGATCTTTTAATATACCTAAATTTATTGCAATCAAATAACGATTTTGGCGAGTTTATGTTTTCATTTCCGACTAGCAATTAATTTGCAAATCTCTCGAGTTACTAAGCGTCAAGCCTTCCTTCGGCGTAACGTTCGTCCGATCCGATGTAATGATTATCTGAATTAATTCGCGAAATCGGGAAAAAGTTACGGAAGCTTTCATCTTCCTTATGAATCCAGTGAACTGAGTGACTGGATGCTCTCCAAGCTCTTTAATTTCCTAATAAAAAAATCGAGCAAGCATTATACATATATACATAATTGATATAGGTAATACCTATTAATATAGTTATTACCTATAGCAAAGAAGGTTTCGGCCCAATCTATCGCATTTTATTCGCCTTGACTCTTCCACCTCGGTGAATTTTCCGCTTTCCTATTTCTCTCCGGATTTTCTGACTCAAATACTCTTAAGGTGCCGGGGTAAAATAATTGAAGGAGCACGGCGCCCATCGCTGTTCCATCGATATAAGCCATCGATATAATTTTAAAAATGAAGGAAGAAAATAAAATTCCCGTTAACAGTAAAAATGTGAGAGAAAAAACATCGCTCCATTAACAAATTGAAACAACGATGTTTTTTTTTCACGTTTTCATTAATACCCGGTGTTCCATGTTCTTCCTTCTTTTATTACATTGATTACTCGCAGCATGAAAGTAAATAATAACAAAGAGCTCAACGTATCAAAACACGGTTTGAAAAAGATGGAGCGATGAGATCGATGTCATACAACGTACGCGTAAACATCAAATCAATTACGACAACATGACACTGACAAAAAGATAAGAGAATCTCATGTCTGGGGTGTTGGAGATTATAGTGGTTTTCATTGACCAGTCGGTGGTGGATGGTAAATACAGTGACCGAGTGACAGCCATGCTTTCCAGTAGTGAGTGACCGCAATGGTCAACCAATAGATATATTGGAGATGCGAGAGTGAGAGAGAAAGAGAGATAGAGTGAGAGAGAAATCGAGAGAAGAGCCACGGGGCCGCAGAAACACAGAGAACAGTAGTAGCGGCGAATAGTGAGCAGACATACCGTGGCGGGGCTGTGCGGAGTTGTGGCGGAGACACGTTGTCCGGTAGACTCTCCCCGGTTGAACCCACCGAGAGTGACTCTCTCACCGGCGGAAGTAGTAGAAGCCACAATGGTCGCGAGTTGAACCGTTCGCATCTGTGTACTCGCGGTATTGCTCTACCCGGTACCTAATAACTCCCTATACGTTCTATCTATTTACACGTTCTATCGAACGGACTAGTTACACAGCGACTGAAAATTCCAACAAATCTAGAACTCGTTAGGGCGACGTTCTTTCATAAATCTATGGACAAAATGTCAATCAACTATGGAATGCTAACGACAATTTTGGGAGAAAAGGTAAAGAAAGATGATTGTAAAATTATTGATCGATTAATCAATTGCGTTGATACAATAAAATAGGACGCGATGCAAATCAATGGAAACAATCTGCAACAACGGGATTGACAAAACGCTGTGACTAAAATGGTAATACGTTTTGCCATTTCAAGCACGTGGTCGCTTGCACGAATCACCATGAGATCGTTCCCCCTGGCTATTGCCGCACAATTCTATCTTCTCCGTTCACCGTTTGGGACATTATCGCGTGAGAATCAGAATACACACACGTGAATGCACTTTCGCGGAGCCGCATTCTGACACACACGCGGCTTGATTCTCATGCTATTCAACTTGACTTTTGCATCGATCGGGCGAGCCCGACGGTTAGACAAGCGACCTCTCGACAATTCTCGACGATCGTTGTACGAGCATGTTAGTTTCATCATCGAGAGTGAGTGGGAAAGAGAGAGAGAGAGAGAAAGAGAAAGAGAGAATGTACCATAAGAGACAGGGAGCAGGAGTGTCGTTACAAGGAAGAGGGCAGAAAAGTAAGTCTAGCGAGGGAGAGGTTCATTGATTTACTCACGTTTATACATAACATTCAAATGCAATGTAAAACACTAAGGAAACTACATTGTTCGTCAAACACGCATCATTCTGAAAGTGTTCAGTCGATAAGTAAGTTGCAAGATTAATAAATATTAATTGAAACGATAGATGACGAAGTAAATTGACTATAATATCCAAACGCAATAACTAGAATTGTATCATATATATAGTAATAAGTTTTTAATTCGTATAGTGAAGAAAAATGTTCGTTATCAGCTGTGAAGAAAGGAGTACGTAGATATGCTGTTACGGTTTGAGAATCCATTATCTTTATACCCATCTCTAAACGATTTCAAGCCTCGACTGGCGTACCGCACAACTTAGCGCATCGCACCAATCGCGTTACGAATCCACTATTTCTGTGTCAAACTCCAACAATTCCGAGGCATCGCACAATTCGTTACCTGCCTCGAGCCAGGTGACCTCACCTACACGCGCCGAACCTCCAAAAGCCAGAAGAGCTTCGCGCGAACTCGAGAAAAGCCCTCTGATTGGCTCGCTGCCGCGCGTACACCGTGCCGCGGACGACACCTTTCGCTATCTTTATTAACGATCTTACTCACCCTACGCAACCTTCCACTAGGTGACTCATCACACTAGCCCTAAGTAGCTACCAAAAAATTAGTATAAAAGGGCGACCTTTTGCACCAAGTAGTCAGTTACAATTTCAACGGGAACCAGCAACGCAACCACTTTGCGCAACAGAATCTGCAGAGCATTCTTGCTCGTCGCCTGTTTGAGTACAAAAGTTGTAAACTCATCGAGACTAAGCTTGTATATTGTACAGTAATCTTGGAGTCAAAAAGTAACGTGCTCGTGAAAAATAAAAGTCTGATAACTGATCTCGCGTCGACCATATTCTTTTCACTCCTCTTCGAGACTACAAGAATCATCGTCGCATCGCATCGAGCTTCGTCAGATCACCAGCACTACACGACCAGCGAAAGAGTGAGTCGAATCTTTCTCATACAACCTTTCGTATAGGTCAAGATTGACCATCGGACTAGTCGAAAACGACGGTGCCGTCCTAGTCGAAAACCCCTACGACGAATTGTAGTAAAGAAAAGGCGAGATTTCCGTCCCTGAAGGAAAGGGCTTAATTGCCTTGCCTCGAAAAGAGAAATCGAACCGTGTTACGCATTCCCATACTCGGTAGAGTTCAGCGGATTGTAACAATGCACGAAGACAGGCACAAGCTCTTCGGTGGTAGCACATCGAGTTCCTTGTCGTCTTCGATAAAGTAATTACATCATGGAGTTATTATACACGCCGCTTCCAATATCACGCTGGGAAATTAGCAGATACGTGCCCTCCATGTGCTCCACTCTATAGCCAATGAAAATGAGAAATAAAAAATGAAAATCAGTGGATATAAAATTCATTCGATTTCAGAATACCTGTTTCAGATATACGTATATGTGTGAAAATATATATTTATGTCCCTAGACGTGTGCATATACACATATATCGAACGGAAAACGTCTAGTCCGATTTATCGTTGTATCCGCTTGTTCTATCGACACTGAGGTAGGAGTTGACTCGCGCCTCTCCAGACGATCCAAAACGAGGTTTCTCCCACGCTCTCAGGTATCACAATCGTCCCGAGTATATTTGACGAGCGGATTCATTTTCTATCCTCGTAGTAATCTCCCGCTGTCGGAAAATCCACAGTGCTTCGTACAGCGTGTCAAAGCAGACAGAGCACCATCGAGTCAAACAAACGATTCGTGGCGTAGTATTATACGTCGCGCGAGTCCCACTCGTATCCCGTTAAAGCTTCGATCGACGCTTTTACAGCTACCGATTCTCTCTTCACGATCCCTCCTTGTGTATGTCATCGCACACCGCAATTGGGTACGAATTGGCGAAAAATTGAAATGAGAATTAACCGTTTTTTTATCGATCCCAATTATTTGCGGAAATATGCGTTAATTCTGAAATGGAATGTACGGATGGACCACCGAAAGAATTTGTGTATGGGATCAAAAAACTCGATGGAACGAAAGCAACGTTTCTAGTTTATACTTTTTCCGCAATAACATTTTTAACATCATGAAAATTATTATACTTAAGTTAATTATAGCGATAATAATAATTCCTCTTATTATTAGTTATTGATTACATAAATTCGATCATCGTTTTCATGAATATTTAATAAATATCAATATTTACTATATATTTTGATATATTATCTGAATGTAAATTTTTTTATTTCTCGATGTTTTATCGAGAAATCATAATTAGCAATTATGTTATTTGCTTCAAAAGTGCATGCTATGCAAGGGCAAGGTTGTTTAAAAAATCGTTGACCAAGATAATATTTACGACAAAAGATAAAGTACGCCTATATACGATGATAATACTACATACGTCCAGTCGTGTAGGATCAGAGAAAATAGTCCAGCAATAAAACGTGCAATCGTGTGTCAAAAAGAAGGACAGTCAACCAGTGCAGTATCGCAAAGTAGTTTCGATCGTTAATCCCCCTCCCGCCCTTACCCTCCTTCCTTTCGATGATCCAACGTCCTGAAACGTGAGGGCTTTCGCGTTCGGTCGCGAAATCCCCACTCGTAATCTCGGCGATATACTGTTATACGAGTATACCGGGGTTGTTGAACGAAACACGATCGACTCTGCGGACCAAGCCGATCTCCGCTGTATGCGTAATGTTTCCTTGCTCTTTGTCTCTCTCGTGACTTTTCCCTTGACCGTACAGGATCGACGTTCTTAATACGAATGAATCGACAAGCAAGGCCACTATACGTGATATCGTGACAACACGATGACGACGGGGAGCACTCGGAGAATACGTACCTATAACCCACGGATCGAAGGATTGTATAGAGAAAGGGAAAGAGAACGAGGGAGAGAGGAACTTGGGATGGATCGGATCGGATGTCAAGCGAACTTGATATTCGATATATCCTTCCAATTTTACAGCGAGTACGTATACGTGCATAAAAAACCTTCACCCGATCGATCCCCAGGAAATACGAGGGCAGAAGCATCCACCCTTGACAGCCCCGGCTACTCCCTGTCGCTCGGTAGTTTTATAGACGTGATAAAAATTCTAAATTGGAAACAAAAGTCTACGAAAGAAAGGGCCACCATCTACATGATTTAAAAAATAAACGGAAACCATTGCCTATGCACGGTCATATATTTATTTATATTCCATTTCAACCAAATGTTCGTAGGGGCTTGAAAAATGTATGTAAATCGAATAATATTTCTTTATTATGTGTATTAAAGTACCTACATCATATTCGAATGAAACTTTTCCGAGTCCCAAGACTCGGAGAAACCTAGTTTCAAAAATCGGCTCGTCAAATTTTAGTCGAATATTCTCGATTTTATGGCAGCTTGGACGGATCTGCACTGCAGTTAAATTTTCAAAATTAAAGTATCCCTCAATCTTCGCTCATCTAGGTGAGGCCATCGATATATATAATACCAAAGTTAGTATCGGGCTTGTACAGAAAAAGATCGGAGGTGGAAGAGAGAACGAGGCTGCTATATGCCAATGGGGCCGTAAGGTAGATCGGAAAAATGGCCAAACTGTAAAATGTCCAATCGTACCTCTCTCATACTTTACGAGGCGGAGATAAAACCTCGCTGCTTGCTGGACGGATAGAGTGCTCGGCAAGTGCTTCATACCCTACGAACGAGAGGAACGGACAGTGGTGCAATGTGGTCCCTGTTCGCTCTCCCTGTATTGAGGTTGGCAAACAGCGAGGTTGCCATCGCCGTCTCTGCTAGGTGTGTATATACATGTATAAGTAGATGTGACATTCGAGAGAAGTAAATACTCAGTACGTTCGTAAATTCGTAACGACCGAGCTCGAAAATACCATGCCAATTGAAAGTACGTGTAGGTAAGAGGTAGGTGGTGGGTAGGATTGAATGTACGGAAAAGTAAAATGACAGGATGGATGGAGTCGTAAGGAAATTAACAATAACCAAATGTTTATGGAGAATAATTCAATGGCTGCGTAAAAATATACCTATATTCTATCGTAAATTCTGGAAGGAACATGCCCTTTGCAGGTGGTCCATAAGGAATTGTGTATATCGTGTCAATAACAATGAAAACAATAAATAAATCTGAAATATGCATTTGAAATACGCGATGCGCATAAATTTCTGCATTATAGCGTGTAGATAAATCTAGCGACGAACATGTACCTTTCGAAAAAACACCAAGAATGCAGTGTGTGATACTCCGTTACTAAATCAAGCTCACGAAGAACGAATGTAAATAGCAATATATATATATATATATATATTTATAACCGTTTATATGTATATATCAAGTGATAATCACTCGCTCGCGAATGCAACGTTGTTATAGAAAGAATTTCAAAGAGCTCAGTAAGGAACACAGATCACGAAGGAGAGAAATAAATGGAAAGGGTTGATTCGCATCGACGAAGAGTTTTCCAGTTCCGGCTCAAAGGTTTTATCTCCTCGTCGTTGTTAAAATTACAAATGGGTTAGAGTTTTCTTCCTAGTCCCTTGAGCATCGAGATCTCACACAACCTGTATCTTCCACAAACTGCGCGAGAGCTTTTCTCATTCGTATCATCCCGTTCTTCTGTTCATTCGGAGCTTCACATTCCTATGGCTACAGTACACCAACGTTGTCTTTACTTGGATAAGCTGAGAAATTCAACGTATTACCCGTTCCCTTCGATCCGTTGATGGAACTAGCTTGATAACGTTTTTAAACTCTACCGCTAGTAAGCTCTAGCAATTTGGATGATGGCTTCACAGAAACTCTGCTCATCACTCGGTTCGGAACAACGATAACCAATTGTTGTATTACAAGGCAGTGCTATTTTTCTTCTCAGAATTCTACCAATGTCGCTTTAGTTATCAGAATAAACCGATTAATATGTTAGCTCCATTTCTATACAATTTATGTAATATATACAGTACCGGCGGAAAGTTTCCGGACAAAACTTGAAAACAGTGCCGGCACGGTTTTTTATGCCATTTCGCCGGTAGTTGGCCTAAGCCAATTTAACCAACACCATTTTAAAGAGCAGGGATTTCCCTTCATTTTGGCTTTTTTAAAAAAAAATTACGATTTTTTTTACAATTGGTATTTAGTTTTTAAAACGACAATTTTTGGTCGTTTTTTTTCGTCTTTTGCAAGTGGACCCCGTTTTCAGTAAAATTTTTTTAACGTATTTCTTTCACAATGCTCATAAAGGGGGAAGTCTAAGCTTCAAGTTCATTTTTTAGAAAATTGTCTACGATTTTTTTTTCAAAGATGTGTCGTTTTTTGAGAAAAAATAGACAATTTGAAAATTGCTCCATAGGACGAAAACGATGAGGTTTACAACAAAATCTCAAGATGGCAAACAGTTGTATTACTTCTTGCTGAGCCTAGGAGAATTTTTTGAGATTTTTTTTCCGAAATTTTTTTTCCACCTATTTCCGGTCAGTTGGATTGATCTGAATACCATGAAAATAATAGAATTAAATTTTTTACTTACATCGAAGAAACTCCGTCGCCGAAGTAACCTCCGAAGAGACCAAAGTTTAATATGTAAGTAAAAAATTTAATTCTATTATTTTCAGAGTATTCAGATCAATCGAGCTGACTGGAAATAGGTAAAAAAAAAATTTCGAAAAAAAAATCTGAAAAAATTCACTTTTTGCCATCTTGAGTTTTTTTTGTAAATCTCATCGTTTTCGTCCTATGGAGCAATTTTCAAACTATTTTTTCTCAAAATACGACATATCTTTGAAAAAAAAAGTCGTGGAAAATTTTCTCAATAATGAACTTGAAGCTTAGACGTCTCCCTTTATGAGTATGGTGAAAGAAATTCGTTAACAAAATTTTTACTGCGAAGGAGGCCCACTTGCAAAAGAACAAAAAAACGACAAAAAATTGTCGTTTTCAAAACTGGGTGCTAATTATGAAAAAAAGCGAAATTTTTTTTTTAAAAAGCCAAAATGAAGGTAAACAGAAACTTTTCGCCGGTAGTGTATATACATATATATATATATATATATATATATATATATATATATATATATATATATATATATATATATATATATATATATATATATATATATATAGAATCTATCTGAAATATATGTATGTATGAGTTGCGTGCGACAGTTGAGGTTATGCGTGTAGTGTATAGAATATCTTGTAAACATCGTCACACTGACATACTCTACTGTTCTTACGTAGCTTATCATAAGGTAGCATTCTTAGAGCGACTGCGTACTCCCAGTTGATACAGAAGTTTGGAATACTATATATATATACAACGGTAATGTAAGGCCTCACTCTCGCACGATATCCGCATACTTCGCGTGGACTGCTTACCTTCCGGTACATTATATACATAGTGTCATAACACTGGCGCGGGTTCACCGTATATATATCGCGACTGTTGCTTCGGAAGAGGTCTTGTAATATCTGCAACAAAAAAGTTTTCGATGCGTACAGCTCGACCAAAGCATCATTTGCCCACTTCCTCTCCTTCTCTGTTTTACTGCAAGATACAACTTTTCGCATACTGGAAAACTGCGTAGAAAGTTCTTCGGCACAGCGAGCGGCTTCTCCTCCCCGGGCTTGCCGCCGTCTATCTTTCGGTTCGTTTAAGGTGACAGGCCAAATATCCGACGTTAACTCAGCAGTCCATGCCAACATCCAGAGGGGGAAAGAAGGGGCGAGAAGAAGTTCTAGTCAACAATGTATAGAAGCTCAGAACCCATGCTTTGTATGTGATAAATTACTTTTGTGTTTTTTAATTATTGTTTGGATGAAAATTGTTTGTATAATTTCTTAGAAAATGGAAGTTTCTTTAAAATATGTACATCCCTTAAAACATTTTCTTAATCGGATCAATTTTGACGACAGGCCAAAAATCCGACGTTAACCGAGCAGTACATGCCAACATCCAGAGGGGGAAAGATGGGGACGAGAAGAAGTTCTAGTCAACAATGTATAGAAGCTCAGAGTCCATGCTTTGTACGTGATAAATTACTTTTGTGT
This sequence comes from Netelia fuscicornis, assembly GCA_946811545.1. Taxonomy (NCBI): domain Eukaryota; kingdom Metazoa; phylum Arthropoda; class Insecta; order Hymenoptera; family Ichneumonidae; genus Netelia; species Netelia fuscicornis. The sequence goes on along the minus strand of OX328011.1, from coordinate 20,209,147 downwards.
TTTTAAATTATTGTTTGGATGAAAATTGTTTTCATAGTTTCTTGGAAAATGGAAATTTCTTTATGTACCTACGTCTCTTAAAACATTTTGGTAATTAGGCCAATTTTTGTTGTATTTAGTTTCCATAAGGACGTTATATTATGTTGTACAGAAAATTTACGATTGGATAGGACCGTGAATCGTGTAAAAAAGTATTTGTAAAGTCGTGTTAACTCAATTACCTTAACCTCAATTATAGTGTTTTGAGATTTCAGTAGTTAGTAAACTAACAGCCGTTTAATTCAATCCCATAGTTTAATATTCGTGACTGATGATAATGAAAATGTTGTAAAATTTCAACCCCCTCTAAGAGTCTGGAAAAATGGTCACGAAACGGCGATATTAAAAATCTGGAAACATTTTTTTAAATCATACCAACCGCACGGCCATTTTTAAGCTTAAACGATCGCAAGTCAAATGAGCGCTATGGGGAAAAATGATTGACGTCAATTTTGAAAGGTATACCAGTGATTAATAATCGAGGGAATATTTGCCCACGGCAATACTAGCTCGCTGGCATCGTGGAGAAGCACCAGAAAAGCAATTTTTTTACATATCTCTATGCTGTTGCTATACACTCGACAGGTGGTGTAGGAAGAGGGGAGGGAAATAGGCAGAAACGTAGTGTGGCTACGCTACTCGTCATGTCCACCGATTCCTTTTTTGTCGGTTTTTCTTGGGCGAGCGGACCAGTGTGTGGCTGTCTAGGGCTACATCGCGGCAGTCTGATGAGCAGAGAGAGGAGTATAATGTGACTGAGGGAAAAGAAGTCATAAGATAAAGTCCCATACTTAGTCACTTAGTCCATAGAATGTGAAAGTAAAATTAATTTGTTCAGTGCGGCCATGATTTCCGCAAACACGTCGAGGAGTCAACCCAACTTTAACGGCGGAACAAACAGAAAATAACTTTTCATTAAATAAATATAATGATAATTAACGTAGCACCGGGTTATCTCTCGGCGGGTATTTTCCTCTCTGTGTGCTTGCATCTATACCTTGATGAGCCAAAAACAAGAAAATGCAGTAGTGGACTGTTATCGTATGTAATCATGAAAAAACTACGGCGAGGAAGACGACAATTTCTGGTGAGCTCTGGGACAGACGCGATGGTCCTTCGGTATCTTTCTCTGCCATGGAACCTTCTTCTATTTCCGACAGTGGTGTTTATCAACGACATTCGCATTTTACTCTTACATTCGTGTAGTTCTTTGAAATATTACTCTTATTTTTTTACACGGAAATGTCAAATGTCAAATTAACCTCCCGAAGAAACCGCCAAGAATCTTGGGTACAAAAAAAAATGAATCATTTTTCTTTTTTTTTTTTAAAGCATCCACTCTATAGTTTTTAAATATAATTTGAATGCAAAAAAAACTACTGAAAACAGAAACGATTTACCTTGCGTAAGGTTCAGTCTCCTTTACCGTGATAGCAGAGGCCGCAAGTTCAAGCGGGATTATTTTCTTGCTTTAGTTTGCCATTAGCGAACTGACTGTAGCGCACCTGGGCTATAATTCTCTTACTTCATCTCTCTCTCTCTCTCTCTCTCTTTCTCTCTGTACCTCTCGATTCGTCTCGCCGGGCGAGCGCGTCAATACAAATTACTCCAAATACTCTTACGTCGAAAGTCTTCTAGCGTAAAATACGCAATTTATATTCTGCCACGGTATTCGCCCACGTCGACGAAGTGAGGAAAAGCTTATCGGTTATCGATTTTTTCGCAAAAAAAATCTCCATCCAATTAAAAGATATAATGAAAGTAAATAAACGATATTAATCGAGCCGTAACTTTAAATTTGGAAATTCAGTAATCTCGCAGTACCTGCCAATGTCTGTGCCTAAATATTTATGTGGGGCTTCAAAGTAGAAGAGACAACTTATAATTAGTGACCATGCCAGTGTACCTAAATGTTTTTGCACGAAAGGATATGAGAATGGATGTATACCTGTAAACGATAGATATAAAAAGGAAAAGGCATAGAAGAGAATGAGAGAGCAACTATGAGATAAGTTGAGTGAGAGAAAGAATGAGGGATCTATGCGTGCAATGAGCAGGTAATCGAAAGAGTGGAAATTTCTCTAAAGAATGTCGCCAACCCAAAATGACGGAAAGAAGAATAGAGAAGACGGTTGAAAGCGAAGCAGAATTTGAGGACATTAAACAATCAAGCTTATTCGCGGATGGTACAACTTGTTTAATCGCACGACTACTATTTACTTACTGCATAATTTGTAATTTCATCAATATAATGAACAATATTATGTCATAGAAATATATGTACATATTTTTAATAATGTTCTATCGGCAAAACGTTAGTATTGCACGATAAAATATTATTTTGGGATAATAGCCAATAAGGAGTAGAACTCGAGTCCATGAAGTAAAAAGAAATAACCGTTTATTATAAGATTTAGATTAACAAGTTACAAAGTTACGCAAGTTAATAGGATATGAGCTTCAATCAAAACCAACCGATTAGCTCCACTCGTCAATTCAGACTGCTCGATAATTGTCGTGATCGCGGGTCCCTCCCGCGAGTCGCTATGCAGAAGTGCATATTCCGCATTTTGATCGTTGTAACCATATGAGGTCACGACGATGATTTCGATGGCGTGTTTCGCGCCTTTACCCTAAAACTGTCTATTGCGCAGTTTGGGGTTTTTGAACTTTACTTGCGCTGTGACCATATATGGTCACGGCGCAAGGTGGCGTGATTCTCGCTCTTTATTTGTAAGTGATTAGTTTACACTTTTATCTCTATTTGATTCTACTGGAATATTCTATTGAAATGTTCCTTCGTTGTACTGTGTACTGGGTACAACAATAAAGTCCACTGTATCGTCCCCGATTTACCTGTAGTGCGAAAGTTTTTTCGAGATTTATACATATAATAAAGAACGAACGAAATCGAACAACACGGTCAGGTCCAAATCCTTCTAAGCAAATAATTAAATTCAATCATTGTGAGATAATTTATATTGAACTTGTGTATATGAATTTTATTTGTTCACAGTTTACATCTTGAATCTGGAGTTGTGTTAAACATTAATTGTTATTTTGAGTTTGAAAAGGTGAAGGTAAAGTCAGCATGGTTGATACGACGAGAGTTGAAGACACAATCTTTTCGCGTTGCGATGTGAATGGCGACTGATTTTTAAAAATGTCAAGAAACAAACTTTCCAATTTGTCCCAATTTTTTCAAGGTCGATGGGGAAACGTGTTAAGAGTTTGTTGAATATTTTCATTCGTGCACGAGTTGGAGTTTCGCAAAAACTGGGGAGCGTCATCAACCCGAACAGTGCGGAGTATCGCGAAGAAGGTGAATGGCTAAGCAGTAATAAAATATTTGGTCGCCAGAGACTTATTTCGCCAGAGAATGACGCTATTATAATCGCTATATCTTACAATTTACCTAAATATTCGACCTTTTTACCGCTGCGGAGACATTTATATAAATCATATCCTGGCGCTCTGTTAAAGTCGCCCTAAAAAATTTACCCGTAATATCAATCTAACCCCGTTTTACGGTATGTATATTCACGCTGAAGTAGGTATACATAGCATACCTAACATCTCATAAATCTGCTCTCCAAATTTACAGTCACACTATTTCTTGACGGATTGCCTCAAGGTATCGAAGTAACTTGAATGTTCTTCGTACGTACGTATATACCATTGAACAGTTCGAACAAAATTTCAACCCGACTACAACGCCTTTCGCAGTAGTAAAACCTTTATCTCTATGCGCGAGCATTTTCAGGAAGCAAGGAGAGTTCTTGATCTCTCACAAAGGCGACGTATAACTTAGCTATATGGAGAAGATTCTTTTGCAACATTGAAGAGAAATTGCACGACAATGGCAAAAGAGTAACTGGGGTTGGTAGGCATATAACTTGAATAGAAAAGTGAATCGCGATACGCCAAAGTCACTGAAGTCTTTTGAGAAATACAAGTATATATACATACGAAGTGAGAGGGATAGTCAAAAGGCTCAACGTCTCGATCGTCTTCACCATGCAGGCTTGTTTAAATCAAGTTTCATCCTTCATCGTTTCTATCTTTCCCTATCTCTTTCTCTTTCTCTTCTTCCCTCGCTGTCTCTCCGACTTCTTCGAGAAGTTCGTAGATGGGGCTCGAGGTCGTTCATCATTCTATTTACCTCCTACCAAACGCACGTACTGCACCCTTGAATGGTTCATCCTGCCTACACTCAAGCCGCGTGCCACGCTCTTTCTCGCTTCTTGCTCTTCGCATTCATCGGCATCAACAATATCTACCCCGTTCCTTCTCTTTTTCTACGTCATTTGATGCTACGTCAGAAAGAAAAGAAAAATCACGATACTCGAATCCCCTGGTCCGAACTAAACTGACGCATAAAGGAGACTAGGCACGACATTTATTGACTTTGACATTGATATTTCCGTCAAACTTATTTCTCATTCATTTTCTTTTCTTCTCGCCGTGATTTTACATCCATTCTACGTGTACGTGTGTGTTGTACCTGAGAGTATAGAAAAACGTGTTATTCCGCAGCCATTGATCATTTACTTAATCCGCTGATAACGGCTAAAAATTCAATTATTTTTACTCTGTACGTAGTAAATTCTCGATGGAATATTGTGAACGAGAGTTTGTTACTTCTAGTGCGCGAAAGCATTTACTAGAATCCTATGAAGTAAAGCCAACGTCGAGACAGTCCAGCGGGTCCTTTTATTTTTTTAATTTCCAATTACTCTTTTTAATAATGAACTCTGCGTTTAATTTTTTCCTCGGTGTACAAATCACTAAAAGGTAGAAAAAACTACGTTTGATCGTCTCGAATCGATTGAAATTTATACAAACATACATATATATACTTGTTAGTAACTATAACGATGGTGCTTATTCTTGTGAAATATTCCATTAATGTACAACATTCTCTCGGGTTCCAGAAAGTCCTTGTTCTATAGAGCCGTCAGACTGTCGAACGACGTCGTTGAGTCGAGTTCTTTTATTTGCGCAGAGCCGGAACCGGTCTTCCAATATACACACTTTCAATGAGTGACGTGATAATACGTAATTGTCGTTTTACAAGTTTACACGTAACGTACAGGCTGAATTTGCACGGTTCTCCGAAGTTGCTGCTACTTTACTATGCTGCTACTTTACTTATTACCTACTACGAATAAGTCAAACCATTCGCTCAGCGCAATGAGTATCAAATTAGTTTTACCAAATTTTTATAAATAATTATATAGTTTAGATGTCGTACATATACTTCATGATCCCCGTAGAAGCTAAATGTTTTATCAAACGTAACACTCCGTATTTGCAATATATTTATTTTCACAACAATGAAATTTCTCGCGTTGTTTTGAATAATGATCGACGGCGATTGGTGGAAATTTTTATTCCGATGAATTGGAAAAAACTCTTCGTTACATTTTTTCATTGTTCACCGCTAGTGAACGAAGAGGGTAGTTATACTTGTAACTGTGCTATACACGTATACGTTTTATACATGCAGACACTGGCATGGGATTGTAGAGTACACGTTCCTCGCTTCATCTCGAATATTTACCTCCCACGTATCCCCCCCCTGGTAAATACAGACAAGTTCTAACGCTTCCACGAATCGACTGAAATCGGTAAAAAAAAAAAAACTGGACGCAATTTTTTCTTTGTGTCTTTTTCGCAAACTCGTGTGCAATTTTCCCCGACTCTCTAGTCCTGTAGTACATCGATACACACGGGCGGGATAGTTTACACAGGCTTTTTACGTACAGGGTTTGAAGCTTTGACGCCGTAGAGGTTGCAAGAACGGACACTCGCTCGATTGAAAACTTACACGCGAAACGAGATTTCAGAAAACATCGAGCGCAACAAATTTCGCTTCGCCTTTCATTGGAATTCCCTCAAATATTTTTACACCCTCTCCACGTGCAAAATGCGACAGAAAATATCATTGTACAGCTATAACGACGTTCTTTTCTTAATTTCGTAACTTTGAACAGTGAGGTACGTAAAGTTGCGCGTAACAAGTGTTTGCCAATGGCGATATTCGACGAAGTTATTATGATTTCGTAGAAGATAGATGATGGATGACGTTTACATACTCGATACCTTTTGGTAACAGAGTGTGATAGTTGTTGCGTTGTATGAAGGCAGTGTTAAATATTTGTATAATTATTTGAAATTTGATGGAATTTATTGTGATTTTTCATATTTGTATAATTGTTAATAAGACATTTTTTGTGTAGTGCCTTTTAAAAACAGTAAACATATGTAATCCCATTCATCTTGGTGAGTAAATTTGGTAAATCGCAACGGCGAATGCAGATTGCAAATTCAATATTGATGTTAATAATAAAATTGATTTGATTGTAACAACACCAAGTGAAGTAATTATATGAATTGTAAAGAATGTTGTATAATTGAAAAATTTCAATCTGCCGTGTCGTATTTACCATTTTAATGAAATTATTGTACGATATACTATTCGTACACCCTCGAATATCTTCCACGTCATCGAGCTATATACACTGTGAACGTAAAACAAAATGAAGAAATGTCACGTCCATTTCAATATTTCAAATGAACTATCGTAAGGTCTGGAAAAATCGATGACAACAATTATCGCTCTCTTTACATCACGTACACCCATCAAGTGGATATATTTGTCATGATTAAAAACATCTTATATTCTCCGTTTGTTTTCATATTTAAAAAAAAAGTGAAACTGGTTCACGAAGATGACTCTTTGTGTTAGTTTTTCATTGAATTACATCAAGGAACGGGATACCAACCGCAGCTAGCTTGACTGAGTAAAACGAATGAGACGGTAGGAGAAACAAGGAAAATCTGGTTCCGAGTTCCTGGCCATGCCATACAGGGTGCTTCTGTAACAAAAGTCAGCAAAAGCTATTCGAGGAATGTGAGCGATTGAGGCCAGAGAGTGTGGCAAAATTGGACGTACATCGAACACCCTGCATACATATACATCACCAAAATACATCCGCGTGTATATGTGTAAATTTCGAATCGACGGACAGATATAGAATTGTCTCACAGTGGAGAATCGGTGCCGTTTGTGCAGTCAACCATGACTCTGAAAACGAACGCATTTTTCCGGTTAAACGGGTCAGACGCGATCGACAAAAGAAGTAATTCGGGACAATGCAACTGTCGGACCGTTGATCCACCGAAAACGTGAGCGAGAACCGTGGCGAGTGGGGGAGGGGAGGGGGGCTCGACTCATAGGATAAAGCACCCCATACCAGCACATGGTTATTGCCACTCCATATGTATACATACATGGTATCACAACGCAGGGCGGAAGGGTTTAGCAAACAAAATAGCATACCCGATGCATTCATCCATGTTTATCCGCGTATTTCATCCCCGGAGTTGCAGTTCCGTACCGGCACCAACGGGAATGGAAATAGTTCAGTTCAAAACTGACGGCGTATGCGAATATTATTTTTGGCTATGAAGTCAAATTTGTTGTTACAAGTGTATATGTATTACTGTGTAAGGTTCGGATCTGGAATGACTTGGCGAATGACCTTCTTACGACGAGACTCGAAAAAGGTGAAGACCAAGAATAGTTCGACGCAAGACTCCACAGTGATTAAACACTTCGATATATCCGCAAATATTGCAAATTTGTTGTTACAAGTGTATATGTATTACTGTCTAAGGTTCGAATTATTTTATTATTTTTCGGATTATTTTATTCAAATTCGGATTATTTTATTTCAAAACTATCTTACAAATATTTTTATCATTTGTGTTACGTTAATCAAGCAATTCCTTTCCTTCATTTAGACGTGGTTTAATAAAAATAAGCACTCCGCGTGGAATTCCTATGTTGCGTTCCAGAGACCGAAGCTCTTCGATTTTAGAATCCATAGCAAGCAATGTGGTTCGAACGGCACAAGGCTGCTATTTTTTTATATCGCCGATGCAATGCTTATAAAAATACTCGTTGCAGTTGTAAGATTTTTATGTCGATGGTAAAAGGCTTTTGTTGTTCGTAAATTTATTCCACCCCGATTGAAAAGTGAGAAAACGTGTTACGACAATCATACGTATTTTTAAGAGAATGAGCAACATTTTCAATCAGGAATATTACCCTAATCGCGTGACTTAAAATCGAATTCTCAAATTTTCTATTCCATGCATTTAGGCTTAAACCCGTGTCTTACTTTTGGCCCGGTTGTCATTGACAAAATAATTTAATTTTTTACATTTTTTGTTAAATGCATTGTTTGCATGTATTGAAATATTTCTAAAGTAGATCTGTATAACTTCAACTACATTTGACAATTACAATCGACCCATTGGTCCTTTATTATTACCGGCAACAAAGGCGGACCAACAAAAGCAGCATCTCTCGTTATCAAATGATCCCCTCATCGGCGCACATTCCCTCAACAATACGTACAACAATAGAGAACGCACGTAAATCTAAAGTTTTCATCGGCCTTCATTCACTCCTGTTGTTGTTTTTCCCTCTTCCCTAATTATCGTATTTTTGTGCAGAAGCTCGTTTTATCCAAATTTCCTCTAAATTCTTCATAACAAAAACCGCATGACGTACATGGTATAACGTACATATGCTTATGTGCTATAGGCTATACGTGCAGTTAACGCCATGCAGCGTACACGCGGGTAATACGTCACGGACGGTTTTCAACGCAGGTGGGAAAACGACGAGCCATCAGCTCCCGGGGTCGTGGTATGCCTCATATCGCATCATCCATGTACCCGCGTCGGGATTTTGCCTTTTAACGATTTACCATACGGGCCTGAGCGGTATAAACGTACAACACCAGCTTTGCCGCGGCTTCGGTAAACCGATACTGAGGATCCCATTTTATTTACGGGTATTCCATAAAATATATGCGTGAAAAACATCATAAACGCTAGGCACTTTGGCCTATAAAACCGATAAACGACTAGACCCGCTGGCTGCACCGAAAGAGATGCTATTTCGGCAAATAAAACGCTGAATTTCAAACGAAAAAATGAACGTATAAAAGGAAGTGAAGATAAAAATAATATTAAAGTAACAAGTGACAATTATTTAATTAAATAAAAATGTTGTATTACTTTCGTTATGAAGAAAGACATACGGAGGCGTCGATATCGTGAGCTCTGAAGAATCTGCGCACGAGAAATGATGACCAGGGTGGTTTATAGGACAAAAGACATAAACGCACATGCGTTTCGTGTAAACCTCTCGATCCTTTCATTACGACGTGCTCTGGGTCGAATCCATCACTACAGATAGCGCGATATTCGCATGTCGGGTCGCTGCGCCAAGTCGCGGCGATCCGGCTCTCGCCCTCACTAACTACTGACTAAAACAGTACCCGGAGATTTGATAGCATTCTTAAGGGTTTTTTAAAGATAATAACTGCAGATACATTAACAATAGTCATTTTTATTTGTTTTGAGTAGCATCTTAAACCATTTAAATTTACAACCGATGGAATCGCCAGAACGTATATACAGGGTGAATTTCATAAGATGTCACAGGCTTTATTCTACGGTAGATCGGATCATTAGAAACAAAAGTTGCAAATATACATTGGCGATATTTTTGATAGTTTACGAGATATACATTTTTAAAGTTGGTTCAATCAGAGCGCGCTGAGAAGCGGTGGAGCCGCCCACTTCCGCCCTAGACGTAGAGATAGCACAGTGGAGGGCGTTATATTTGGGTTGTAAAATTCGGAGCAGTCAATTTTATTTGTTATATTATTACGCAGTAATTTTTGTTTCTCGAGCATTGGCTGCTAGGACAGGGAGTGTGCGGTTTCAACGCATCTCGGCGCGCTCCGATTGAATCAACCTTATAAATTCATATCTCGTAAACTATTAAAAATATCCCCAATGTATATTTGCAACTTTTGTTTATAATGATCCCCTCTACCTTAGAATAAAATCTTGACACCTTATGAAATTCACCCCGTATACGCCCGACGTATGTACCGATAGACTCGTCAGAGCTTATATATACGGCCACCGCAGTGAAAGGGTTAATTCAAAGTAACGTTGTATAAATGTCGAATACACGGTCATCATCGATATATTTGTCTACTAATGAAAAAGAAAATCGGTAGCACGATATAGTAGCCCAAGGTTAACCAAGTTTGGGCTTAGCAGTGATAAAAAATTGATTATTGCACGGAGCACTTTGCTATCCTTAACAGTATATAACTTTAATGAACTTATAACCATTACTGCCAACACCTTGCCCTACAACCACGTGTAAGACACGTGGTCAGGTACTTGGGCCGAAACTGATTATCATGTGCCTATGGTATATCGCATGGGCCAACCGAGCATGTTTAGTTTTCGGGCGCCTGCTGTTGGAACTTAAATCGTAGAACGAAGGACTAAATCGGAATAAAATAACGACATAGTGGAATCGAATATTCACTGTAAACTGTACTCGCACAACGATTACAGCAGATAGAAATTTGAATGACTTCCCATTCAAAAAAATTTGAATTTGGCTCAAGGTTGACCTTATTTTCTCTACTGCATCGAGAGTGATCTAATAATGCCGCCTTGTGCAACGTTGCAACTAATGCTGACTCATCCAATATCGTTCAATGAAAGCTTAAAAAAAACCTCGGCGCAAAAGTTTGACCGGACTTACTCCAGCCAGGCTTATATTTATATAGCGATAGTCTGCACGATCGCGCAACGTTTTACCTTTATCAGCGTCGTACCCAGCAGCACACGGGACTTGCATGTGGTGTTAGTATCGCGTTCGAAAGTGTGCCTCTGCGCGTGTTTGTGTTGAGACCCGTTCGTGTTCGTTTCGCGTGTTGTACGCGCCCAGACAAACCTGCACGCATCGCAAGCATTGCTGCGGTTCACTTCCGCGTTCACCACCTTCCTTGCGCACAATGCCCTCATCGCGCTTACGCGTTAAGCTCAAATATCGACATCAACATCAGCACAATGAGAAGTGTAAGCATCTCGGCCCAACTGAGCTCAATACACCACACCCTCTCTCCCTCCCTCCCTGTCTCCTACTACGTATGTTGCCAGTATCACCATGAAGCCTACGCACGGCATGTGCATCGTTACAATAGAAAGTCGTTATCACGCGCTCAACTTCAAGGCTTAAAGCGATCTCGGGGTTTATTTAATTTCTTTTTTAGGGTTGAACACAGGGTAAAAGTTCAGTTTACAATTAATTTGATGTTTTCACGCTCGTATAACGTACATGAAAAATCAAGAACGAAATTCAAATTATATTCAGTCATATTTTATTCAATAATCAAACCTTATTCTGAAAAAGTATTTGAACGAAGGTATTCAGGGATGGAAATTTTGATTGACCAATTAAGAAATTAATTATTATTAATTTTACTATTAACGATCATCGATTAAAATATTCTTAGACAGTCCTAATTTCTGATGAGTGATGTACATGCCTTACTATCGTGCATGCACATCCAACCACTCCCTAGCACAATCACTTATCGCGAGAATGGTAACGGCTCCAGCTATGGTTAGCTCATCCCACAATAGACAAAGGTGTTTATCACAAGCTCCGCTATTCAGCACATATGTTTCAGCGGTTGACCACCACTTGGTCGTGTGGGCTTAGAACATACGCCCATATGGCATTGGGCCAGAAACTGCTGTTTCTCGAAAGGCTAGGTTCGTCTATGCTAAATCAGGTAACATCGAGCTTGGATAATGTTGGTCAAGTAGGTTGCGTGTACGGAGCTGGGCTTTGGGTATGAAAAATAATTCCCAATCTGGTTAAGTTTTCGAGTCATGTCGATTTACCAGTAATCATTAAATTAAATCTCACTATTCGTAACTAATCAAAAAATGACGAGATATGAAGACAATTACTGCGAGATAAAATATTAAATAACAATATTTAATAACTAACAACGATGCAAACAAATATTTTCGTCAAATGTCTGCCAAAAACTTTTTATGTTTATGAAAGTATTCAGTATTTCACAATTTATACCATTTTCGTGAATCTATTCATTTCCTCAAAATCAAAATCGTCGATTTAAACAAATTTAAATAAGTCACATTTGCCCACATTTGCTCTTATGAAATAACTATTCTTGAATTTATTGTACATTGTAGTTACGCCGACATGCTATATGCGATCGATCGAGTGTTACCCTCGGGTATTCGAGAGGTAGAAAACCTCGGTGTATATATGTATGTAGAGAGAGAGAGAGAGAGAGAGAGAGAGAGAGAGAGAGAGAGAGAGAGAGAGAGAGAGACTTGTTTATAGCAAATCGCGTTATGCAGAGGTTCTCCCACTCGCCCCTACGAGTGGAACCATCGTGTATTCCTCTCTGGTTTTTTTTTATATGGCCCAGTGCCAGGCAGTACGCGTGGAACCGCACCGTCGCAAAACACGAACGAACGAAAACGATATCAAAGTTCGGAAGATGTGAGCTAGAAACGACAGACTCTACAGAGTTATGATAATGGATGGAACGAGAGGGTAGAGGGTGAGGATGTTGTCATGGCTCGATCCTCGCTACCAAAACAGCATTTATTCTATAAAGTGTATAGAAATAGAATGTGCAGAGTGAAAATAAACCATATATACATAAATATATATATAAACGTACATGCGTTCAAAAAGCAAAACGGACCGGACACCGAAACTTTATGGTGTTGATGGATATCGCGTTCGTGCGTGTGGAATAGTTTGTATTATGAGATCGAATTTTCGTTGGCATACTGCCCGATTTTGTGCCGTTTTGAAAGGTTTAAGCTCCACCCCTAGCCTTCCCTCCATTTGCATTATACCATATCGCACACCGTTGCTGATATTTCGTGCTCTTTTTTTTATTCGTCCGAGCTATCGTCCGATCTGATTTTTCCGTTATCATGGTAAGCTGTTATTCCCTAGTGGACATTATATCCCCGATACCGGTTTTCCTTATCGGCGCGTGACTCACCCCCGGTATCCATTTACTCGATCGGCTCGAACCATTTTTGCCACGTAACGGGAATATGCCCTGATCGATGACAACGTCACTTAACGATCGTATCGATTAATATCTAGTCCAACGCGATGATGCATTGGTTCGCGATATTGAAAATAAAACAAAGTAGTAACACTAATTACACGAAAAGTCAATCGGTTTACCAATTTCATTTATTCAATTATTATTGTTATAATTATTAGTATATTTTTTCTATATAGCAAATCGCGGTTCGTTAGGTCGTTGATAGTCGTTTCCGGGTTAAGAAAATCGTCGTCTTTCCGTCATATCAGGAGAAGAATATGCTTTATAAATAAACAGTGCTAATACGTTAACGATGTATGTATACACGTGTACATATTTATTTATCGAGAGCTCAAACAATTAAAGTGCGATGAACCGAGAGAGCCTGCGGGTTCACGGACCGGGCATATATATAGCATATGTATACGAGCTCTCGAGGGGATGTAGTGTACAATATCATCGTGTCACACAGTCGAGCGACCGGTGAAAGGGAGGCGGAAAACGGAAGCGGATGTACATCCAGATAATATCGATTTAACGTCCGAGCATGACAACACGTGCACGACCAACATCGTCATTAGAACATTCTTTTTTCTCTTTGTTCTTTTTTTCATGCTAAAATAGCAAGTATGACGATAATCTTCACCTATGATACGTATCGCACATACGTTTTTATCAGGCATCAATGCCTGATTGTTATACGAGGGGTAAAAGTCGGTTCATTGGCTCGTCGACCTTGTTTTTTTAACTTTTTTCAAACGCTATTATTGCAGTTCCGGATCGAAATGAGAACTCGTATATTTTATGCTGAGGTGAATGTGCTGATTACAATTGATTAATTCCCCATCGCAGTACGATATGACGTCTCAGTGTCTAACTCTGAAGTGTTACGTTCGTCGATCATTCAGATAATTGTCGATTAGTCCCGCATTAATTATACGTGTCAAGTATTAGCCACATATATCATTATCTCGATAATAGCAACAATATTTTATTAGATAATGATATAAACAGCGGATATGCATTGGATAACGACTTGATACATCACCCTATAATATCTGTTATAGCATCTTACAATCAGTAGCATCTACGTATCATTCACAGTAAATTGGATTAGTGCGAACGCCGACTTACCGATAAATCAACAGGGAAGATTGTTGATTTCCGACAACGAATTCTGTAGATCAAGTATATTGCATATATGTCGGAGGAAGTGGGTTCGCGTTACTCACAATCAGTGAGCTCGTTTCATTTTCATATTCGGACGTATTGAGTTTGCTCGAATAATAAACGACTAGGAACTTGATCAAATATTTTATTTCGACAAGACGAGGTATGCGAACTGTTGGTACAACGTGTCTCACACGTTCCCTCTTCCCAAGTCCTAATCGCTGATTGCTGTCTCTCCTCTCCTCGCCTGGGACCGCTCCTAGCTTGGGTGCTCGCTCCGGCGACTTTACCCCACTTGCACTCGCTGTAACGTCACGGCTCATCATCGTGATAGGGCTCGATTCTCCGACATATATATATTTTGCAATATGCATACAGGATGTCTCATTTGAAACTCCCCCTGTCGAATATATGGGGACAACAGCACTTTCAACAAAAATGGTTCGTACAAAAAAAGTTTTTAAAAATAATAAGTTGATATTTTAACAAATTATCTATTTATTAATATTTTTGACAAGAAATTGTTATTTTTGACTTTGGAAATGAAAATAACGACCCAAAGGTTAATTAAAACCTTTTTGAAAATATTCTCAAAAAATCTTTGCTCAATCTTTAGCATTTTTGCCCTCTTGAGATTTCGTTTAAAAAGCTTTAGTTTTCGACTAAAAAATTTAAATCTGTTAGCCTTAGAATTACCATGAAAACCTTCACCTAAAATTCAATAAGTACAGCCATTTTCTATCTCCCTTCAAACCGTGAAACATTTTTAGGAAACCCTTTTTCTAAAATTTTTACTACTATTTTTGAAAGTTATTCGAGTGGGGGGATTGAAATTGGACACCCTTTATATACATATACATATATGTTTGGGATAGAAACTTTCCTTTCCTTTCGACAGAGGGTACAGTCTCGATTCTCCGCGCCGGAAAACTGGAGAAAGTTTGACTGAACGCTTCAAAGCTCGCTTCCTGGTCCGCGTTTCTGTTCTGGCTACGAGCGTCCCAGACTGATTACAGTCCTTCGTTCGCTATATAGGCGCACTGTCACTTCTTCCTCCGATCTCTACGGACTCGTCTACTTTCTCGCTCTCTTACCTCCTTATTTCCCGTTCTCTTTTCACGATGGTGACGATCGTTTCATGCCCCTTCGCTTCCTTCGACGAATCTTAATTATTACCCCGATATGAGAAAGAGCAAGAGAGAGAATCGGATAAGAAGGAGTTGATTTCGAAGGATGAGACATCGTTCTCGAAAATCTGAGAATGCAGAAAACTAATGGTTTTCGGAAGCGGAAATATCATCGAAAAATAGAACGAGCTCTCGGAATTAATTATGCTTCCTTCACGGAAAGTCTGAAAGTTATCGCAGCTGCAGTGTCTTAGTCGCGTTTTCGTAAGGGTCGCCGCAGCAATCTTCATGTAATCAGTTTTGAAGCTGGAACAAACTAGCACGAGACTACATGAAAAATTCCTGAAACTTACTAAATTCATCTATGCACTTCGCATAATCAAATTTCACAAACAGTTGGCAATTGATTATCTAGTAACCACTCCAATAATACTTAAAGGTTACAGATTATTCGAAATTAATTTATTGCATTATATTGCTAAATTAATTAACTTGGACTAAAATTAAAATTTTAAGAAGAAAGGAAATGTCATGAAAACATGACGTTTTCGCTTATCAACATAAAAATAGAAATCTATGGATTTCCCAAGTTGAACATTTTACTACTTCTCTCAATCTTTTAAAGTCTATTTGCTTTGTAGTGTTTAACCCCTTCCCGTGCTTTAACGAGACTGGCTCGTGATGAAAATTTTGGCCCAAACATAAATATGACGAGCCGGGGTCGTGAATATAAATATTGTAATGTAGCGGTCGTAATCGAATGTCAGTTCTTATTAGTACGCCACAAGAGTTAGTCACGAGTCTCATAATTGCTGTTACAAAGTAGTTTATATATTGAAATTGAATAAACCCTTACAAATTGTATTGTGACCTTTCTCGAGCATCAGTTTGACCTGCTTAAGAAGCGTTAACGCCTAACACTTGGGCCCAAGTTTCGTCGAGCTAAATGGCACGGGAAGGGGTTAAGCTACCACATTTTGATCAATGCCTATGCATGCGTCCCGGTCCAATCTAATGTTATCGATGACCCTCCCCAATCGGCATTCGATTCCAGGTTACAAAAATACGAACCTCTCGCCCTCGACACAAATGTCCTCCCGAGCCTACCTAACGGTTTTTAAATCTTATTGTTAGCAGAAGAGAGCACGTTTGCATTAAAAACCGTACTTTAAGTTTTGTATCATTTCTGTTTAATTAACAGCAATTCCCTATCAAATACACAACTTCCATGGAACTGCATACGAATATATAGACGATTTTTTTAAATAAAAGAGGTTTTGTATAACAATATCAGCTCTGCAATATAAAAACCATGCAGGAGCAGTCTGCAAGAGTTTAGGGGAACTGAGTGGTGAAGTCTCAGGGTGGTTGTGAAGGTTCCATTCGACCCTTCGTGCCCTTCGCTCAATTCAAATCTAAAGTTAGGGAGGTCTGAACTTTACGACTTTGATCGCTAGGCTGATATAAATGTCGACGTTTTCAATGTTTTATTAGTAAAATTTGAATATCATATTTATTCCATTATACCAAAAGTACGATGTTCGACGTTTACAAATAAAACGTGGATTTCGTCATATTTGCATTCATCTATAATTCAAACCAGCAACTACTATTTGATATATCCTATCAGTCTAGGTCATCTAGCTCAGCCAAAGTAAGCCCGATTAACGCAGTATTCCACGCATTCATCCTCATATGGCATGCCCAAATGGATGCCGATCTAATATTTGTTCTGTGCGGAGACCAGGATCGACCCCATCGTGTGCGATCGACCATTGCTACTCGCACGAATCACGCTAGTCCATATGCTATTTCTGTGCAAATATCATTTAATATACGAGTATATATGTATATATTCTCGATGCTAATCGTGACGAAAAATGTGTAATCGACAAAAATTGGGAAGGTACTCTCTCTCTTTCCCTCCAGCTTCCACTGCATTGTTTGATAAGACGAAAACGATGCTTCATTTTAATCAAATATTTACTCGGTCAATATATCGCAGGCTAGCGAGCACGTTAACTAGACTATATCAGCGAGCAGCGCGTTGTATAATCGTCATAATCCTCTTCTCAATAATGCGGAGCGAATTTCGCCACGGACACAGAAATTGAGCTGTCCGAATGATCCTAGGCTCATTCTTCCCATCTAGACAAGCTCTTTAAAAAGTTATTTAGGTAATTTTCTGTCCGATGAACGAAAATCGGGATAGAGCACCATGAAAAGTCGATTTTGAGATTTTGTGATATCCATCGACATCTACGATGTATTGAATTCTGGTGAATTTTAAACGCTTCCCAAGGTTTAAGAGCCTATATCGATCGTAAATTTTCTGAACAGTAACGAAATCGTGGTTCCTTTCTCCATTTTTCATAATTTGTGCTCCTTACGTGGTTAAATGGTTATCTTGAATTTTTTGCTTTTTTCTCATAGAGTTTTAGAGACATCAGGAAAAATAACGTGATAAATCTTCTTCAGCGATCGATATAGAATTACTGAAAGATGTTACAACATTTATACATTTAAAGCACGATCGCGGGGTTGCGATTACAAAAAATTCAAAAGTCGCGACGTTAAAATTTTCTGTAATGGTCGTCCCGAATAGAAAACACGTAGCAAAGGGAGATGGACGTGCCTATATGTACCTTCGAGTGAAAACGTGAAAATGAGTGATGAAACATAAAAACCTTCCTCCCTGGTGTAGGTCCGTAAT
Source organism: Netelia fuscicornis (assembly GCA_946811545.1). NCBI lineage: Eukaryota > Metazoa > Arthropoda > Insecta > Hymenoptera > Ichneumonidae > Netelia > Netelia fuscicornis. The sequence goes on along the minus strand of OX328011.1, from coordinate 20,191,094 downwards.
ATGACTGAGTTTTTTGCTCCCTATTTTTCTGAATATGTGTGTGTGCAAGTGAATCGTCTTCTCCCTCTCTCTCTCTCTCTCTCTCTCTCTCTCTCTCTCTCTCTCTCTCGCTCTCTCTCTTTATGGTTAAATGCGGTCGGCGTATAGTCAGCTGTCCTGTGTCATTCTCGGGCATCATAGTCGCCTAGCCGGTCCATTACCAACGAACGAGACAGCCGCGGTAATGCAAATGCTTGCATTAGAATGAAATGTGGAGCAGGAGCTTTATTGTTCGCCCAAACTGCCGACGATAAAAGCACCGTGGTTTTTCTCGTATAGTCTTTGGTGCGTCGAATAGAAAAGAGGGAGCGATAGGAGGACGAAAATTAAAACCTAGAACAACAGTGCCCACGACCAAACGTGATTCAGCCTCGAGCTTCGTAAAGCTTGAGCCTACCTGTTCCGTCCTCTCTTCCTCTTTATATTTATCCGCCCGGATCCCTTTCTTTGTCCTTCTAGTCTTTTATGTCGTCGAACGTTTCATCACTGAAAACATCTCTCGGATGATTTACCCCTCGTCGAGGGCCCGAATAGACAGATAATTCATTTTTTTTTATTGCTAATATACGTATGCAGGAAAAATAATAATTTCATACCTACATGTTGGCTATGAAAAAGGCCTCCAGAACTTTTTCGATATCGAACATAGATTCAATGATACATTGATTCAAAAAAAGGGTTAGATCAAAACTTGACCACGTATCATATTTTCGAACGAAAGTCTAGCAGTGTTTTCCAAAATTGCTCATAGCAAATTGTCTAGCAAACTCAGGCACGGAAATCTCGACTTTACTTTACTGTAAGATTCGTTTGGAAGGATTTTTGACTAGATCGGCATCGTCGTTTTCAACTAATCCGATGCGATGGTTAGTTTTGACTAAGCGAAAGATTGTATGAGGAAAATTCGACTTACTTCCTCGTTGCTTGGAAGTGTATGTACAACGAAGCGGCATCGCGAGTGGGGACTAATAGATTCCGTTTGAAAGAGGTGACTCGGATATCTCTGGTTTTCTTTTGTAGTGAGCAATATTGGTCGGCGCTTTATGTCAAATTGTTGATGTTAAATATATATACATTGTACAGATGGTACTCGGTCACGTAGTGTGGGTTATTCAATAATTCTTGCTAAATCTGGAATACGACGGTCGGTACATGTCTCTACGACTTTCGGTGCGTGAAAATTGCAGACAAATTACATTTGACAAGACGAATACTCGCTCAGCGGGAGCTTTGGCAATTGCGCATTTTACCGTCGTCGATAATCTTGCAACATTTCTTCATACGTTCTTTCGTCTGTCGCATTTCCGAAATGACGAGAACGTTCAGTAGAATTTCCGTAAATAAAGCAATTTCAACGTTGTCTCCGTTGGGAAAATGAAGATTGCGACATAGAGAGAAAGGGGGCATAATCGAATGCACTAAGTCTGCGCCGTTGTCTTCATCTTTCAACTCGGAACACCTCTCTCGACACGTACGACGAGCGTTTCAAATATACTCGACCGAGAAAGACAAAATCAGAAGACGGAGGAGTATGAAAGAGCAAAGGGCCCGATAAACCCGGATCCGCGAATCGAAAAGGGAATTGAAGCTGATGAGGTGGGCATGGAGGAACACATCCTCCTACGACCATTTTAAAATATGCGCGCCATCCATCACGGGATTCCAGCCGGGGTCCATTTGATCCCACGAGCCCACTCTCCACGTCCACCGATCTCGGAATACACCTGACTGTGGAAACATACCGATAGATCTCTCTCCCTCTCTGTCTCTCTCGCTCTCTCTTTCTCTCTCTCTCTCTCTTTCTCTCTCTCTCTCTCTCTCTGCATTTCACCCTTTCCTGTATTTCGCCTAGTGCAACGTAGCGACAGACCTCTGTCTACTGCATTGCACTCGAGTCGCTACACGGTTCTTGTCCCGTCCACGATGCAAATGATGCACTCTCCAGAATTAAAGCGTCTGGGTGCTATACACCTGCAACTGTATAGGCTAAGGAACTCGTATACACGTCGATATGAGAAAGAGAGAAAGCACTCTCATATATACAATGGCAAACACACAACTGCAAATTTCGACTATCTTTCATCGCGTCAAACTTTTCCATCGTCTTCTTTCATCGTGTTTCGCCAACATTCTTTTTCATTTCACTTTCTTTCTTTTATATTTTTCTGCGTGGCAGGACCTTCCAGTGATAACTCCATCGATCTTCCTGAATCCTCGACGGTACATGTCGCGAACACACGTTTCGAAGAGCGATATCCCTCCTGGTTGCGAACATTTCGTTTCTGTTCAGCCAGCTGCTACCACCATCTTCCTCGATGATCAAGAGAGATGGCAGCAGCTTCGTGTGTAAACGAATTCGATTTTATAGCGGCCGAGCGATTTCTTCGATCGGACATTAGCTCGACCGATATTTATTCACATGCTTCGAGAAAATTGAGGAATGGGATTCGACTTCGTAGCATGTTATTCCATACGCACACACAGGGAGGCTTCTTTTTATATTCTGTTATATATGGTATATATACATTAAAAAAAAAACAGACGAAAATAAAGTAAAGAAAGGGTAAGTAGGTATAGACGACAAGATGTTGTCGCAAAGATTTTCTTAAGTGCACGATGAGAACAAAAACTCGTTTGGTTCTCCTATAGCTGCCCGTAGATACGTGTACAGATCTAAGAGTACGGAGAAGAAGGATAAAAACAACGAAGAGCACTGATCGCCTCTAAAAGTCTACCGATTCTGTCTAGTTCGACCCCTCACAGAAATCCGTTGATCGTGATAAATCCACGTATAACGTCAATAAACTTTTAGTAGTGTGAAGTTTATGGGTTTGACGTCCCTTGGTGCGCAGTCACGATAGGGGAAATCGTCCGGACCTAGCTCCCCGCGATGCCGCCGTCGAATTCGCCAGTGGCCTATATTCCCTGCGGGACATCGAGAATCTTATGGTACGATTGTAAATCAACCCGCCGGAACTTTTATTCTCTTTGGAACGGTGTTATGCCTATAGTAAATTCGAACCCTACGGCTACATCTACTAGTTTTAGATGAGTCCGTTTCACTCTGTGAATATTTAATTTTATCGCACGTATCTCTGCTACAAGTTAATTAAAAAAAAAATTAATCCTTCTGGCTGTATCTATTTACATACTTCTATATAGTACGGACATTCTGCTGCAAGCGTGTACAAGAATTGTGAGGGCGTGAGATCAAGTTGGAGTAAGTTAGTCCAAATTAGAGACGAGGAGGGAGTTTTCCTTTTTTGGGCACAGTCTTCGTGCTTTCACCTGGTACACGTGTAGTTCATACCTTTTTAGAACTCCTATAATAGTTCTCTCGCATACAACATTCGTGGCTTATACCACTGATGGATTACTCGCTTTCAGGGTTGCCTTGGCAGTTTAAAAAGAACTTGCACCAAAAATCTTGAAATTTTTCAATAGAGTGTGACTTTTCGCGTTTCTACGAGTGCCTGCTTACTCCTATAGTGCCATTTGAAAACTGAAGTGTAGATATATACATAGATACACTGTAGCAATTTTTTACATCTACCTTCCCAACTTAATATACAGGGTGTCTCATTTCAAACCCCCCAATCGGATATCTTTGAACTGTAGAACTTTACAAGACACATTTTTAGACAAAATGTGTCTTGTAAAAGTTCCAAGGTTTGAAAAGGGGTGTAAAATAACATTACTTGTTCCATCTTAGGTGGAGGTTTTCAAGATCATTTTAAAATCAACAATTTGCAAAAAAATATACTGATTCTTCTTTAAAAAGAGTTGCCCTTGAAAACTACCACCCGTGATCAAACCTGTAATACCATTTAACATCCATCTTCACCCCTTGACGTTTTTTTTCTTCTAAAAATCCTATTGTTCAAAGATATACGACTAGAGGTCTAAAATGGTGCACTCTATATAATTATTAGACAAAAATACAACGTATCTAACGGTAAGCAATTAATTACCGTAGCAATTCGAACGTAATGGTGCGAAATAAAATTACCGTAAAACAAAGCAGTCGTAAAAATGAATCGGAAGTATGTCGCCGGTGTTCTGCCATGAGCGGCGATGTCGCGACGTGCTTGGTTCCAAGTTCGGAAATCCGAATCGTGGCTCATCCACGCTTTGTGTCGGTGACGAAATAGAAAAATAATGTTATAATATACATATATGTATGCATGTACTTATATGTATATCTCTAGATGTTTACATATGTATATGTCGTATAACTATAAAACTCCTGTTATGTACACGAGATGTTTGACTGGTGTGTAAATACTTCAGCTCCCTCACTTGTGAAAGAAGCTTCAATGAAACTTTTCGCCACCACACACCCCCGTTATGAAGTTCCATGCACCTCCTGCCTCTAGGTATTCCATTGTAGCTCTCCATATGCTGTGCTATATTGTATAGTACACTGTATGGTTATGTATGAGCGAGTTCGTATCGCTCGTCACCTATAACGAGACGCACGACCGTGCTTCATCGCAGAAGTACACATTTTCGAGGTGGATACTCCAACTCCGATGAAACTTCCATCGTTATAGACCCGTGACTGTAAGACTTTGGCGTATCTGCAAGCTTTATACTCTTCGGGCCAACTTTGAACAAAGCTTGTGCACGATAATTGCACGATGTACAACTCTGATTACAATTGACCTATACTTTTAGTTATACTTGGATTGTACTCCTTGCCCTTGTTTGAATTTGATTGTGTCATTGAAAGTTTTTCCATCTTATGAGGGAAAATAGATGTTTTGATGCATTTTCAACTGCAGACTTTCTGTATAAGATGAAAAGGGAAGGGAGTTAAGGGAAGATAGAAACTAATACTTCAGCATATTAGCATTACTAAAACGGTTTGGTACCAATAAAAAGGTATGAAACTGGAGTTGATCGATAATCGCATGTGGTAAAGATCGTTAAAGCGATTTGTGAATTTTCCACGTGGTCGATCGATGTGATTAGCCCAAAGGGACTTAAATACAGTACTAACGGTCAAAGCACCGCGTGTTCATGCCACATTACTGCAGGATTAGTGAATGAACCTCTGATGGCTATGTGGAACGGAAACCACTTCGTCGAATATTTTAGGCGCATGGTCACACATTTTACCCTATAAGTGCATACAAGGTCCGTGCACAGAAGAAGGCGGTTACAATGACCGATTACATCAGTCACCAGATCGAATGCTATGTAGTTGTATGTACCAGAAAACTCGCTCGATTATGTAAGCAAATAGCATCGTTTTAAGCCAACACATATTGAATTCTGCTATAGGAGCTGCCCTCGGTTTACTACTGTAATTACAGACTAGCAGAGTTTGGGGTTTGATCACTCTGCCTCCTTCTTAAGTTTCGCCGTTATCGCGTTAACTAGTATTTCCTGTTCAATAATTAATACCGGACCCTCTGTACTGCATACATATAACATAGTATACACAAACCTTGAGTAAATCCCTTCAATTCGCAAGAGTATTTTATCTACTTACACATCTACATACATATCTACTTACGAAAATGTTTTATATCCAGCGGATGAAACTACAAATCCATGTTTTGCATCATATTACACAAATTAAAACTTGAAGTTCGTAATTAATTCAACGTTCCTTAACAACAAATTAATAAATACCCATATGTACATGTAATACGTTGCAAAATTTATTATCTGGGGAATAAACAAATCTACAAACCTCGTACATTTTGTCTGAAAATTGAAAATTTTGTGGCCAAACGTAATTTATTCAAATATATACCATCCGGGGCTTTTCGTCGATATTTTCGTGGACAAAAGGAATTACTGGTATTTGGATAATATACCACCACATTATAGCGTGCATCAATAAACCGAACAACCACCGTTGGTTCGAGGGTGGAAAGTTTTTATTATTAAAATCTCGTGAGTATCGTGAATTTTTCCATTTTTTACTATTTTAATTATCCCTTTTGGTGCATCAGTGACTCTCAATGATCATGTGATATATTACACTCTATTTTGTTACATAGCTATCGCTCAACTCTATCGCCAAGACGACAGAAGACGAGGAAATTCAGGCGAACGACGTAACGTTGTCGTTGCGAATTATGACTCCCTCTCAATTCACATTGATGGCATAGCACTGAAAATAAACCTGTTGGCATTCGTGTGAAATCGAGCTTTCCGCTATTACCCGCCGTGTCATTCAAGAACGCACGTCAATGGTGGCAGGCGCGATAAAACAAAGTAGGTAGAATAAAAAAAGAGTTAACTGCTGAAGCAGACGCCATATACGCGTTGTCAACGGTGAAATAACGGATCCCCCGGGATCCAGCTAGCGATAAATTTATGGAAAAAAAGGATTTTTTGGTCTCTGGGATGTGCGAGTTTAGATCTAAAAACCATGCTAGGAACCTCTCCCAGTTGCAGGCTTCCAAAATAATGAAAGACTCGCAATGGCAGGTGAACGGTACTTAATTTTTACGCCATTCTCCAGGACAGTTTCCCAGTTTTTCGGACTGTCCTCGGACGTTATTTCGATAGTAGAAAAATTCTATATCGTTCGCCGTTAAATTTTTCATGATACCGGCAACACCACTGGACCATTCGCGTCCTAGATCCGCCAGACTTATATTTTACACTATAAACCCGCGTGAGAGAAAATGCTCTCGAGAATGCATAGAATTTTTTAGTGGGCATCAGTTGCCGGGGCGGAGGGACGAAGGGAAATATGCGGGTGCATCTATACTCGACAGTGCTCGATGCATGTGTCATACGCATCTAGTGCAAGGCATCTGTCGTATAGTTACGTTCGAAATATTGGACTGCTCGAAACATTACACGTGCAAACGTAATACGGCATCGTCTCTGTAAGCTCGCATGAAAAAGGTATCCGGCCAAAGTGCAAAAGTTACGGGCAAACGAAAATCAAGTGCTTCGATCCCACATACATGTGACAAACGATTTATTCAACTTTGTTCGCCGCGATGGTAATGGATGCAATTTATTGGCAGTCGATAAAGAGGCGACACACGTCGTTAGCACACTCTAGTCGACGTTTCTTAACATACTCGTACTTTTCCCCATATTTTTCTACTCATAAAAATACAATTGTTCAGAAAAACTGCAAATCTTTCACGGAAATTTTTAAAAATTTTGTGTCATAATTATTTTGAAAAAAAAACTTTAAATAAATCCAATTTTTTATTGATAAGATAATATACATAAAGTATGAAGACATCATGTCGCGTCTCGACAAACGAGAGAAAATTCAATGAAAAAAAAAGGTTAAAGATAGAGTTCCTTTCTGCGGATTTTCGCTGACCGCCGTTGCCGAGTAATACGTGGTGATTTAGAATTTTTTAAGCTTAGAAATATAAAGTATTTTTTATAATCCTAAGTCGGAAAGTTTCGAGTGGCGAAGATGACTTATAGGCAAATTTCGTGCCGAATAAAAAGGAGTGATCGAGTGTGCACCAGATGTTTTATTGCCACTGCAGGTTTTTCCAATACAAAGTCTGTTTTAGATTGCCCACGCAGTTTTTCCGGATCCTTTAAGGGCAGGGTAGGATTAATTCGTGTGAAAAAAGGCACATTTTGATGATTTTTTTTTTTGACGTAACGGTTAAAATCTACTTATTTAAACCAATGGTATATTGAAGTGTGATATTCGAAGAATATTGTGTCCAATTTTCACGAAGAAATATTAAAAAATGCGGCAGCAATTTTTGTCAAGCGTCTCGGAAAAAAGTTGAATTGCGGTGCCCATCATAACTCCGTACTGGATCATCTGAAATCAAAAAATCAAAGTTATATGGTTAGATAAGGTCTTTCCCCAGGTAACGCTGGGGGGGGGGGGGGGTCGAAGTAAAAAAATTTCAATTTTTGGGAACACTTTAATGGGAAAAACGCGATTTATCGGCTTACCTCACACTGAATCATCGATGCCAGGTCCATAAAGGATGTTGCTGTCATCCAGGATGTCTAAAACATCTTTTTGCTCTGGTCTACGACGAATCCTGCCTTCTTTCGTGTGTTTTTCGTCTTCCTGATCTGATCGGCCTATACGCATAGAGTCAAATGATCGATCACACCCACTCATGAGCGTTTGGTCCACTACTGATTCGCATTTCTTGCATGAAGGTTAGTAAAGCAAAAGAACCTTCATTGAAGATACAGGCTGCCACATAAGCTGCAATCTGAACGATGACAGAGGTTCTACCCACGTGCTTTGGTGAGATTTTCCAAATAAGTTGGTTCAAACTCTCATTGTTGTTCTGCGTAAAGCCTCCGACACACCGCTCTAGGAGGGCATCTTCGCTCAGATCTTCATAGATGGGCTTGATGGCATCCAAAACATCCTTGAGAAGAGCACTGTACGTGTGTTTGAACGAATCCAATGCATTATCAGCTGCAGCTTTTTGCCATTCGCTCCGGTCAGGTAGGCAGAAAATTCAGGCAGGTATAAAAATACTCATAACGTCGTCAATTTTTCTCCGATCGACTTGAAATTTAGACACAATATTCTTGAGATAGGGTAGAGCGGGGATAGTTGAGCAAGCGGGTAAGTTGTGCAATCGTAATATCTCGAAAACTAAGCATCACACGCTGGTGCATCAAATGGACGAAAGAGAGATATGTGGGAGGGGAATACAACAAATCATTGCCGGTAGCCACACGGCGCACGAGACGATGACACGAGACGTTTTATTATTATTGCGCCCAAAAGTAAAAAATACGTGATTAAGTATTTTTCTTCTAGCATTGTGTAAAAAACCAGGGCATCAACTAGACGAGTACTAGTATGTAGTACATTTAAGTGGCTATCAATCTGCAATAATTTTTTGAACGCACGTGGTACGGATTTCATTATAAATTAACATTTGTTAAAAGATCTAAGAAGGGGCTAGTTGAGCAGTTTTCGATGGGGCTAGTTAAACGATGCGCAACTGTCCTCATCGGCTGGCACGCATAACATGGCGGAGGTGAATACATCACGCTATCGCCAGTCCTCCTTGTTTATTTAAGAAAAAACATTTCACAGGTTGTTGCAGTTAATGTTCATGATTCAAAATGTAGCTAATTAATGTAGCTATTGGTTTATTACTGCATTGCATCAAATGGTCTTGCATGTGTCTGATTTGTTGATAGAATTATTACCTTGCTCAACTCACCTCATACCCTTGCTCAACTTGCCCCACCTATGGGGCAGGTTGAGCAGCTCGACACTCTCTCACATTTACGATAATATCTCCTATATCAGACCTGAATTGGATAATGTTTCTGAAGGCGTTTTGAGCTGGAGAATTTGCGGATCTAACGGTGCAAGAATCAAGGAAATCGGATGTATTTTTTAAGAGTTATGATCGATTAAGCCAGAAACTGCTCAACTATCCCCGCTCTACCCTATTATGCTTTCAGTTGAAATTTAAAAAATCGAAAAAACATTTTTAAACCCTACCGTGCCCTTAACAGTACGAAATTAAAATATCAAGCGAGAGTGATCCTCACCCCGACACAGGGTTTTCTACCCCCAGAAATTTTCAAACTTACAACGCTGAAAATGTAAAAATTCACAACAGTTCACACGACACAGTGAGAGAAAAAACATCCACCTCGAGCTCCTCAAACTAACTAGATATTGATTAACCAATGTCACAAAATTTTTGTAAAATAAACAATTTTAACCTCGTTAAGCAAACACGCGTATGACATTCGTTCGTACCCTCCGAAGTTCCTGAATCCAAAACTACGCAGATGAAAATACGGTAGCCTGTGATTCTACGACTATCGAATATCCGCTCGGAAGTCAGGAATAGACAAAACACATCATTTGCTTGAAAATAATTTTGTGATGTGTTTCATGGAACGAATAAGTCCAGTATTTGAGACATTTGATGAGTATTATCATATACGAGAAACAGAAGAAGCAAATGTCGAGAAATGTTTGATACAGAGAATGTCTATTCCATGCAGGTGGGAATCGCTCAGTAACTCGTACCCTTCGCGCCTCGGGTGTGTTCGTATCAGAGATTCGTGAGCGAGCAAAGAGCACCGTGTTCCCATCGTTATATGTGGGTGATCCCGGGCTACCGCCCTGTTTGCAACACTATCAGAGAGCCCTCAAGCTCTCTGGTACGGTAGTGCTGCGGTGGGTAACATCTATGCCCCATGCTGATGATGTACCGTTTGAAGATCCTATTCTGCAATCTATTCGACTTGGAGGATATCGAACATAAACGGGGATGAAGGCGCCGTATACCTACATATCTACAGTTCGGTCTAGTTTCTGCCTGTAGTGACGTTTCCTACATTCGCTGCGATTTGCTTGCACGTGAAATGGCGGTACGTTCGTTCGACTGCTCAAGCGCATGCGTAGTATGTAGGCGCATGCGCACGAGACTCTGCGCACGTGCGTCTGTGTGTCTGTGCACAGAAGTACAAAGGCATTTAAACGCATGCACACACTACAGAGCGCTAAACACGGTCGTTTGAGGTTTGCTCGTATGTCGATCTACTGAAGTAACAGGAAGCAAAAGCAATGGAAACTGCAGCAACGTTATCGACCTAGGTACTGATCATACGTTGACATCCACATTATGCACATAGCCTATGGGCACAGATATATACAAAGAAAATCATATGCCCAGGTACATCGAACATGCTTCAATCGGTTCTCCGCCGTTGGCAAGAAGCTTGTGTGTGAAGAACATCGATTCCTGCCAATTACCGATTATTTGTCGTATCAACACACGTTTCATTAGAACAGTTACTATGATAGTTTTTATTGGTATTTCAGAGATAACACAATGTTTGATAAGTATTCAAACACCGACATCCTTAATCTTGTTTTAACAAGAGTAAAAGAAATGGTTACAGATTCTTATTCGAAGATTTTTTTATTATCGTGTATTTGTTTATTCCAATAGTTGTTTCTTTTTTATTGTAGATGTTAAGTCGTATTCTATAGTTGTGTTGATTTTCCATACGGAGGATTCCAATCGAGGGTACGCCAACCAATAACATATCGCGAAAGTGACGCAGGATTAATAGAGAAATATATCCATAAGCCTCCGACTCGATAGTACATTATCGAGTGCATCGTCCGTGCAGAATATCGCCGAGGGAATGGAGATACGGATGAGACACGAGAAAAAATTTGAACGAAGGGATACGGAAGGGTGACCGCTTCGGCATTTCGATATCGCGAAACCATCCGGGATTGGGGAGTAACCTCGTACCACCACGACCAATCTCCCGATCTTCTTTTTTACCGTCTGACTCTGCTCTGTTTCTGTCTATTCCATTCTCATCCCTCTCATCCTCTTTCAACTAACGAGGATCGTTCGTCGATAGAAGCAATTATCGGCAAAATCTCGATTTCCTGTCGATGAACTACGAGGAATATATATCTGTAGATTCGAAGCTGAGAGATAAACCTTTCTATGTAACGAACGTTGAAACGTCAAATATGGAAGGACATTTTTCCCTTACCGGTTTGTTCACTTCCGGTTCATAAATTACGGGCGTTACTTTCGAATAATATCGAAATAAATCTCACCGAATCTATAAAACTTAACGAAGTTGAGTTAGTGTGAAAGATGAATCTTTTACAATACTGTAGACTGAAGTTAAAGCATTTTTACAGTATGCATAATTCGACAGTGGCCTATGACACGTAGTAAAACTAGCCATGTCTCTGTATAAACTGAATACATTCGAGTTATTTGCGTAAGTTGGCTTATGGCGCTACGTTTGCATAAGCAAATCCTTGATTTACTAGATTTCGTTACTTGCGCGGGCCAACAATTTTGGCTCGAGTGAAATTCAACATGTTGGATTTTACTCGACTCGTTTGTGAATATGCATGAACGTGTGGACGTTCCTCAAAGAATATGCGCACGCAGATACAAAACCACGCCTGCGCACTGTTAAAAATTGCAACATGTACAATAACAATATTTTTTTATTTCCTATGTTAAGGCATCTTCTCACTTTAAGCGCCTCAAAAATAGGCTGTTTTTGCGATTTTTTTTCGAGGATTTTTGCTTAAAATTATGGGATAAAACGGATCCTATGTAATAAACACATCTTTCAAGTACATGAAAAAATTTTTTTTTAATTTTTTTAAACAATTATTATAATACATCAGTAGCATCGAAAAACCCGTGTAAAAATGTTATGGTCGTGGCTTGTTGATGGTATCTCCGAGACGGGTCGTCTGAAACAAAAAAATAAAACTGTTCTAGATTCAGTATGTCAGTGGCTATAGCGCATATCATCAGATTTTTGATATTCGCGAAAATAACAAAATGGCGCACATTTTTCGAAAAAGTAAAAAAAAACCACGATTTTTTTGCAGTTTTTTGTAAAAAAAAAATTCTTAAAATCAAAATTTCAAAAATCTGATGATATGCGCTATAGCCATAACTATGAAGCATATGTCATTCAAATTTCATGACAATCGGCCGGATAGTTTCCGAAATTTCATCAACAAAGCACCGAAAAACCTTGTTTTGAGATAACTGCGTTTAAAGTTTTGGTTGCAGAAAAATCATGAAAAAACCTTACCTCGGGTTAATCAGCGATGCCTGCTCCATACAATGGACCTTCCGATTCTTCGTAGAAGGTGTGTTCGTCCAAAATAGCTTCCCTTCGTCTCGACCTAGTCTCTTTTGAAGCGTTAGAGCTGCGGCGGTTCCCTACGCGTACGCGATCACTGTCGCGTTTCTCGGCGTATTGAACGGCGATAGGGCCTAGTTTGACACCCATCACCTCCAAAATTTTTAAAACAGGTTGTAGCCCTGCGTTATAAATGCATGCCGCTGTTTGGCAAGCAATTTCCACGGTTTTTCTTCCCGTAAAAACGTGTTTCGGCGCCATTGCCCAGACACAGCTGTTGAAACACTCGTTGTTATTTTGGGTATTTCCTCCGAGGCATCGTTCCAGTAACTCGTCCTTCGTCAGTTCTTCATAGATCGGTTTCAAAACCTCTTGAACATCATCAGCTAGAGCAGGAGGATGTTTAAAAGTTTCTATCTGATTGTTTTTCACTGCTTTCTTGTACTTGCACCATGAGTCTGAACAATACGTATGCTGTGGGTACTCTCAGGTAGTCACCTAACGGTCGCCAAAAAATGTAGTTAGACTCGTCCGATCTTTATGAAATTTCGAGATGACATTTTTGAAGATATGTACTTTCAAAATTGAAAAAAAAAAAAAATCGATTTTTTTTAATTTCCAAAGTGAGAAGATGCCTTAAGGCAAAATAAGTTTATAAGCGAATCTGTCGAAGTTTATAAACCATATCCTTGTTTGTAGAAAAATAAAAGGCTACTTGAAAAATGAACGGATGACTGGAATAAAGTACAAAAATCTTATCAATTTGCAGAAATGACTTGAACGTACAGACTGGCTTCTATGCACGCGAGTAATCTGTGTTAAACTTATCGAGTAAGCTATCCTATGTATAGCGTGTGCTATTGAATGCATCATTGAGCACCTAACTAACTCTCCTTATCCAATTCTAGATCATTTTCTGTACGATCGCCCAGTTTCTGTATAAGCTGATTCAAATAGTCGAGAATCACGCGGACCAAGAATCGCCCTTTCCATAGTTAGTATCACCCGCAACCCATTTTCGTACAATTTTCTAGATTTCTCAACCCGAAGGGCCAATTACGATACTTTACACGGACGAATAATAATAACTTTTATTTATCGACTTCCGAAGTATTTAAAACTGAGGGAGAACTTACTACCAATGCAACGAAACTTTAAAAACTATTTTTATAATTGTATAAAAAGAATTGCGCATAACCGTTATCGAGTCGAGTAGCAAAAAAAAAAAAATAAAAATAAAGTCTGGGAAATATTACTCCGCTCACGATGAAGCAATGGTATCATCATTATTATCTTCGCGAAAGAATCACGAACAATGCGAAACTACTTTGCTGACTCGTAGACGAAAGAACACATCTCGCACGTTGTTGCGCAATTCTTGGGCAGATCTCGCATTCTTCGCGGTACTTACGCCAGTTCACATAGAATTTTACTACTTGCTTGAAGAATATCATCCTGTATGAGAAATATATTAGAATTATTGTGAAAACATATTCAGCATGGGTCAAAGTTCATCGCGTTTTCTCAGTCAAAACATACATCCTCCTTTAAGCAATCGAGCATCCATGCACGTGAAGTATGGGAAGATCTGCCATTCTATGCGACTTTCTCGCACTGGGGCGCGAACCTGTTGCATCGAATCGGTATAAGCCCAAATGAGCCGCGACGCTTTTTAAAAACGTCGTTGTTGCGCGTATGTAGAACATGTGAAGGAGGCATACGACCTCCCGTGAGACATGAACTATGGATGGGTTCAGCAGAAAGCTTTTATACGACATCTACGTCGACACATAGCGTGGCTTTCTTTTACGACAACAAAATTACGAGGAAGAAGTATGCAATTTTCCATTTATATTGTTTATACCTTCGAATTGAATAAAGAGTGACAAATTATCTTTGTGAAAATTAACTAACTATTTATTTACATATCGAATACTTTACCTATAACCAAAACATAAATATAACCACTTTTCGAAAATTGACAACAGTTTGAAATTTGTCCTCCGAAATATCCTTTGTGGCCCCGTTTTTCCGGTTAATTTTTGTTAATTAATTTTCGATAGCTTAGGATTTACGAGAGATTCGCGAGCTTAAAAGAAAACTAGTTATTTCAAAGCTTTATTCGTAAAACATTTATTCCCTCTGCGACAATCGTACGGTTGAGAAATTGTAAGTTTTTTTTTAAATTCGTATGACATGCCGTAGCACTTAAGGTAGCCGTCATATCAATAAAACAACCTCAAAAGGGAGAAAGACTGTACAGAGTGCATTGCGCGCAGCAGTTTGCAGTATTTGTGATACGTTATAGCTATAAAAAGTAAAAAGTACGTACAAATCCACTTCTACCGTAGGATCACCCGGGGGGTTAGACATTGAAGTAAACCCATTGCGATATGGAGGTGTCTATTGACCGAGATACGGTAGACGGGTACGAGTGCATACTCGAATCTCACATTTCCTTGACTCAACAAAAATGCGGCGCGTGGCGACATCGCCAGGGCTGTAACGTCATTGGATATCGATTTGTGAGAGCGAAGCAGAATCCCTCGTCTCGTCGTCGTCTAGCTATCATTGCGACTTGTCGCGAAGCAACGACGCGGATGTTGAAGAAGGGCGGGGCTGAAAAATGTCGAGGCGATTCCTATGTATCGTTCTATATACGTGTACGACCAACTCGCATCGAGGGAAGAGAAGCGGAGGCAGTCTGATGCAAGAATATATTTATTTATTTATTTATTTATTTATAGGGGGAGGGAGAGAGTCAGCTTGAAGCTTTAGTTGAGTCACGGAAGCAGAAGAAAAATTCACAAATTGTCGTTGAGAAAATTCACTCGATTCGACTATATATGTCAAGCTACACGAGCAGAACGTATAAGCGAACCCAATGCTATCCGCATGATCTGACTTGTCTGCAATGTCCTCGTGACCCGCAGCGATCGAATCGTTCCCCACGACTTCTTCCCGACGTACGGTACACCGGGTGAGCATCGCGGTGACTAGATTCTCCTTTTTCCACAAAATATATCGTATATCTATACAAGATGTATATACGTATATACGAGTGAGACTGACGAAGGACACTCGGGAGACACGATGAAACAACACCGATACTTTCCTTTCCCTCGATTCTTCCTTTTCTTCCATTCCTGATTCCATTCCTTTTTTTACAGACATTTCGCAGACCCAAAGCAGAGATAGACCCGAGTCATGCACCTTTCCTTCGACCTCTTTTTGTCTTCTCTTTCTTTCCTCTCTCTCTCTCTCTCTCTCTCTCTCTCTCTCTCTCTCTCTCTCTCTCTCTCTCTCTCTTTCCGTCTGCAGTATACGGAACGACGAAGAAGAAGAAGAAGAAGATCGATACCTTCGTGCTGCGTTCGCTCCTTTTTCTCTAACCCCCGGTGCTATCACCTTCTGTCTCACATCTTCCCCCGACCGGAGCTACCACCTGAGAGTCTGAAGCCTCTTACTACCACCACCGCTGCCTAACTACTACAATGGTTGGGGTAGAAGTGCAGCCAAGCTCCTCATCCTCTATCTTTTGTGGCATGGGTGAAATGCTGGCGAGACTACGAGTTATAAATCCTCGAAAAGACAAATCCAGCCCTCTTGTATTTCGGCTCGCTTTATTTGCGCATAGTTTCGTATACGTGATGCTCGTGGGCCAGAGACATGGATCTATGGTACGTTGTCACGCTTTGACAAAGAACCTCTTCAGATAGAGTCTAATCGCATTATATATATATATATATCTATCGTATCGTTTGCAGTCGCACCTTAGAATATTTCGTTGCGCTATTTCCTCATGTGAATTAATTATAAACCATAAAATATTGCAACGACGTTCCTCGAAGCTTTTCAAAGAATTGCATAATATTAGGATAAAGCAGTGAACATGTTTCGGTTCTGTTACCACTACGGGTTATGTTAATGTATATTTTATCATACAATCCGATATATTAAAACATGAAACATATTTTATTTTTTATCACCCCATGGATCACAATTTTCACAACAGTCGTTATCGCTGCCTTTGGGTTGCCCAAATGTTTAGAGGCGTGCGAAATTCATGGAGCAGCGTTCTTGGTTTGGGATATTTATGGCTCGGGTACCCCAAAGTTATAGTAATGTTATAGTTGACAATGTCCGAGGAATCCTTGCACCGTCGAAACTTCGGTGGAGAACGAGAACCTTATGGGGGAAGATATTTCGATGCGCGATGGTAAGATCGTTAAGGTGGAAAGGTTATGACGATAGTTGCCGCATCGTTCGGCTCAGCAATATCTAGAAGATGTAATAACGTGGAAGGGTCAGAGGACAAGCATGGTCGAGATCAAATTTAACGAGCGACTTGTGAGTGCGGCTGGACTAGACATCGTCCCGATCGGAAAGCTCGAATGCCCATTCCGATATGCAATATCGGTTCGCCATTCCCAATTTTGCTTTATCACTCGTCGTAAAACATTTATGCAAACCACAAAGTAGCAACGATGTTCCCCATAAAGCAAATGTGAAATAATTTCTTGTTGGTAATTCGTATTCGATTTCGTGGTAATCGTAGAGTGCGAAGGGTATGAAAAAATAACTATTTAGGAGAGTCAAAGTGCAGAGTGGTAATAACATGTGCCTTTGCGTAGCGTATGTAGGTCGGCAATCCATCATGTGAGCGAGCCACGGAAACGATCAATGCTTGTTCAGGTCGAAAACTGAAATATGATAATCGTATTTTCTCGCTTTACATGTTGCCTTGGCTAGTTCAAGCTTCTGCGAGTGCAGAGTGTCAGACGCCAAAACCAGCTATGAGAATTCTGTTCAATTTCAGAGACGAAGATCAAGGTGAGCGAAAAACGATATTTTACTGCTTGGCTCACAAAAATTATAAAAATTTCAAATATCTTCAGATTTGAGAGCAGATTTTTTTCCAACTCCCAGGAATATAAAGTCGTACCAGCGTAAATATATCATGGCCCAGAACCCATGCAGAAAAGTACCTCGAGTGTCGAGTATTGGTGGATGACTACAGGGGTGGAATACTAAGCGCGATAAGGCGTGCCTTCTTCATCGTTATGTGACAAACACGCGACATTGCGCCGAGTCATGCGCAGCCCATATCTTTTCAAGGAATTCCACATGCATCGGATCGTTCGCGTTGGCTTTGCCACGCTTTGTGCCGATGCTGCTACATTTGCTATTTTGGCGAGGAACGGGATTTTGCAGGTCTGAAGAACCAATCCACCCAGTGTCTTTGCACTTCGCAGACGGAAGATCTGTTTTGTGCGTGTCCCGAATGCCAATGAATACGTTTAGAAATTCTGCTTCTCGCGTGAATGTGTACAAAGCGTCTTGAACTTCAATTTGGCAAGGATATTGTATTCGACTCTTTCTTAAAATTCGGTGATTTCTGATCCTCGATTTCGTTGAACATATTTCCGTGGTAACTAACGCATCTTATACGGAAACGCAATTAGTCGATCAATTCATTTTTTAACTACAATACACTGTCAAGTGTCATGCAAAATATATCACCATATGCGCGTACCTAACATTTTGTTTTTTATTGACACATTGGAAATGAATGTAACATATCTGGGATGACATTATGTTAAAAAAATATTATACTTTGATAACGTTTTAGAAAAAGTTACTCATGAGGGATTTAAAAAAATCGATGTATTTTGATGGAAAATGCTCATGCTCGTGCTTGATTGTACCATTATCTTCCATCACTACAGTCATTTCCTCGCTGACTATGAATAGTAGAATCATAAGTGGTTCGTTAAAATGAAAAAAAAAATTCAACGAAAACGTTAATCTCAACCGCCTTCTGAGACTCTTTCACCGATCACTGTCGCGGAAATGAACGTCTTCCCGGTTTTGCGCAAGGACGGGGAGAACTGGTGTAAGAATAAATATGGATTCGACTTTCTGCGACGTAGCTGCAGAAATGCTGCTCTCTGCACTTATCTACACTACATTTCTCTATATGTATACACCGACCAAAGTATCCGGCAAAGGTGAAAGAGCGGGTCAACGTCTCGTAGTTGCAAAACGATATCACGACCGAGTTTCAAAGCCGTGTCTACCCTACATTTGCTGCAGCCTCTCCTTAGAGCCATCGATACGAGTGCCGATATTCCTTGCAGGACGCTCGCTTTGCGATGTTCCTTTTTCACCTTATAATACTTTTCCGTTTTTTTTTCTATTTCATTTCCAGGAAAATACAATTTTTACCCGACAAACAATAATACGAAGGGGATCAAATTCTATTATAAGTCGAGGCTGCAATAAGTGAACAATGCAACCAGTTGATGAATCGTGTCTAATGGGTTTTGAAAATCTGAGATTTTCTATAATTCCTATCATGCAACATTTTTTTATTTTTTGCACTGCTGTTTGAACTTGTGAACAATGTTCTTGCGAAGTTTTAGACATTTATGTTGGTTAGAAAAAGTTGAGCTTTGAACATAAATTTACTCTATAGTAGAACAAATCAGGGGGACTTCGAAATAGCAAATTGCTCATTTCATTTCATCGATTATAACGGTTGTGTTCTTAGAAGTTGAAAGATGCAACGGATCGTAGAAACGTCTCAAGTAATAGGAAAGTTTCAGGCTCGCGTTTCACTTTTACTTGTGCATGATTGAACCATCCCCCTCACCCTTAGACACATATGGGTGCATACACACACGCACCTACACAAACAACCGATCTCTCACTACTCTCCACTTTTTGCATGACATTCACTATCTTCGCTCCTCCATCGCAGTGAGACTGCTGCACAACCTCATTTTTAAAATGTCGTTCTCAGAATAGCTTCCCTGGTTCCCGTTACTTTGAAATCCGATTTGAGGTGACAATACTCTGACTTGTGAGTACCCGGGGTTAAAGTGTCAAAGGTTGCAATTACCATCTATCTCTCCAGGGTTATCACGTATCTCGTTTCAGAACACACAGATGGAATATCCTAGACAGATATTTCGCTAATTGTCGTTTCGCATGCTCACTGAGTCGCGACTGAAAAAAACGCTATTTCCAGAATATCGGTGACAAGTATTTTCGCCATTACCTTGAAAATATATCCGAGTGCTTTTCCGGAGGTGTATCAAGTGCGAACAAGCGTGGGAGTAATGTTTTTTTTTTTCATTTTTCCTGCATCAGTCGTGAATGCTCAGGGCAAAGATCTGCGTTTCTACCAGGAACGCAATAAAAAAGCATACACTAGTTTGATGGAAACACTCAACCGTTTGATTTCCAATGGTCCTCTACCCAAGGTTCTGTACGGAAAATTGCGAGGGAGAACGTCAAGAGAAACATACCGATGCAGTGATCGAGCGGACCTCCATCGATCGCTGAGTTAGCTTTCATTTATCAAGGGATATTCGTGTTTTTATCTAATAATTGAGCAAACATTCATCTCACTGTCGTATTTTGTTTAGTGATTGGAATATGTTTACTGAACAAATATAATACTTCTGTTAAAATGAAAAATTGTAGTTTATACTTCTAGATGGAGTTGATCAATATTCTCGTTGGAATCGGTCTATTGTATAATTGAATTAGTCCATTAAAATGTTACAAAAATAAGGCCTAACCCTGCATTTATCAAAGTCAACAATTTTTTTTGATGCATAGGGGATGGTATAGGAAGATTAAGTCCAAGGTTGTGGGATTGTAATCCTTGAGAAAAACCCGCCATCTTGAAAAAGGGGTAAAACAGTTTTTGCATTATAACAATGAAACTATGCACTGCGCAAGAAAATTATTATACCGTTTTTTGTAGGAAATTAAATTCTCTACGAATTTATTCTCTTGACTTTTTGTCGTAAAATCAAAAATACCAAAGTTATTAACAAACAACGACAAAAAGTGAGCGAGTAATTTCTTTTAAGTCGCTCTAACGTTTTGTTTTTGCATTTTTCAGAAAAATATGTTTGGAGCTTTTTAATAGAGGATTTTTAGACGAACAAAGTTCACCCCTCATTTTTTTTAAATATCATTTTTTTTTAAAGATTTTACAGCCATTCAAAGGTAAAAATATGCCTCAGCACATAATATTTTGGGTTTTGGTTTAAAATCGTTGTATTAATATAACAGAAAAACTATCCACCGCGCAAGAAAATTGTCCAGTTACTTTTTGTAGGAAATTAAATTCTCTGCAAATTTGCTTTCTTGACTTTTTATCGTACAATAAAAAATATCAAAGTTATCAACATACAACGACAAAAAATGAAGGAGTAATTTCCTTTAAGTCGCTCTAACTTTTTTTCTTTTCATTTTGCAGAAAAATATGTTCAATGCATTTCGATAGAACACCTTTTGACGAATAAATTTCAATATAAATGCGTCAACTTTTATTTATTTATAAACATTTTACAGTGCTGCAAAGGTAAGTGTCGGAGTACTCGAAAATAGACATAAAAATGAACGATCATGCGTCGTTTCTTTGCAAATTTCATTAATTGCGGCGGACAAATTTTATTTGTTGCTATTGCAATGTTCGTGATAATTAGTTGTGAACTCTTTGCCGCGCCACCTACGAGGAGTTCATAGCTAATTATTATGAATATTGCAATAACAACAAATAAAATTTGTCCGCCGCAAATTATTAAATTTGCAAAGAAACGACGCATAATCGTTCATTTTTATGTCTATTTTCGAGTACTCCGACACTTACCTTTGCAGCACTGTAAAATGTTTATAAATAAACAAAAGTTGACACATTTATATTGAAACTTATTCGTCAGAAGGTGTTCCATCGAAATGCATTGAACATATTTTTCTGTAAAATGAAAAGAAAAAAAGTTAGAACGACTTAAAGGAAATTACTCCTTCATTTTTTGTCGTTGTTTGTTAATAACTTTGATATTTTTGATTTAACGACAAAAAATCAAGAGAGCAAATTTGTAGAGAATTTCATTTCCTACAAAAAAACGGCACAATACTTTTCTCGCGCGGTGGATAGTTTCATAGTTATTTTGCAAACACTATTTCACCCCTTTTTTCAAGATGGCGGATTTTCCTCAAGGGTTACAACCCCACAAACTTGGACTTAAGCTTTTCATACCTCCCCCTATGCACCAGAAAAAAAATTGCTGACTTTGATAAATGCAGGGTCAATGTAACATTTCAATGGACTAAATACATTTTCAGATATCGTTTCATACCCAACGACATCGTACGCATCGTAATATAATATTCATTCGTATATAAATTCAGCATTAGCAAAAGTGTATGCCCACCTTCCAGAATGTTTATCCAAGGATAGACACCAAGCAGGGAGCCTATGGTGGGTGATTTACGAACAAGGGTGTGGAACATATGGAACGATGGGATTTTTTCGTATGTCGAGGCGAATACCAGCTTTACACTCAAATTCGAACCCTCGAGAAAATTATAAGGGTCGGTTAGTGGTGGAGCAGGTCAAGCTAATCCCACCGTATAATTAACCACAGGCGACCGTTCGGGTTCCCCCGCGTTCCCGGTCGCCATAACTCATGACTAAGCTTCCACGAATCTGTGTGTATACGCGTAACGGCTACATACCTTGCGCAATATTCCGTACATGCGAAACTAGTGGAGGGCGATAGTCCACCCGTTTGAGAGGTTGGCCCGATTACATTGCAGCAATTCTGCAGACTTCAATAGTACAAGGTAGTGTAACCGTCAGTCAACAACGGATAAGTACTTCTGGGTGCAACCATGCATTCTCAAGTTAGCTATCATAAAATAATAAAGACCATGCGGCAATCCTATTGATAACAACTGTTTACTGATACATATGTATGCAGCTTTGTAATATACATATGTAATCCACGTATAACGCAGAAGGCTTTTCACAGTAGAGACATGTCCGATTTTGGTCAGGCCGGATATAAACGGATTATAGGATAGGGGCAAGGCCGTCCTTTTTTTCAGTCTTTATCCAAAAGATATGTTTAAAACCATTGGGTTCCTATTCCTAACTTCAATATATATAATTATCTTGTTCTAGTTATCAGGATAAGTAGGTACATACAAGTATAGCAATAGCTTGACAAACAAAACCGAAAGTATAACCCATCGACGACTGATAGTCGGAATTGATTTTACGAACATGCACTTACTCCATTAACGCGTGTTCATGCGTATCTATTTCTGTTATTTGTCCAACGGTTCTCTCGCGTAATTAAAGTTCTACGCCTCTAAAGGTAGAAATGGGGATATAATGCAAATTTGTAGAACCAGCAAAGAGCACATATAGTAACGGATGTCAGTGGCCTTCGCTGCTGGCGCGGACGTTTCGGCTCTAAAAGAGAAGCCCTTCTGAATCTAATGCTTCGCTTGCCTGCCAGGAGACTATGTGCCAGTCCGCATGACTTCCACATTTCCATAAAGCCCGAAATAATGACCCTTGTATGTTCACATACCGGGAACCTCGGGCGCCAACACCCTTGAGCTTCGCCTCGGTCCTCGTTTAGCCTCTCTCGATATAGCCTGATAGTTCGGCTTGCTGGCACTGTCCATCGTTGGCTTTGCTACAAAGCCGACTTTTCACGGCAACGAGAATGCCTGAATAATTGATACGCCGAGTAAATGCATTTGTATGATTCGGAAACCATCTCGATCTTCGCTTCGTTCTACTTTTCCATATCGTATCGAAATAGATAAGGTCGCGTGCATAATATCTCGGCCAATTTTCATCGCAGGACAATTTAAAAATACCCATTTTCTTTGTACTGATGCTAAGTAACTACGTATTTCGATGTGTTCATGGTTGCTTATCTACCTGTATATAATTTCATTGGGATGAACATCTCAGCCGAAAACTGTATGACAGGGACCTTTGCAATTATAGAACGTGATATATGTATACACATACGTGAATAAAGATTATAGAATGATACTATAACATAGCTAGAGTAGCATACAGTAGGTACCTATACGTAGCAGTACGGAGTGGACAAGAGTCGAGCTCGACTTCTGGCTTATGGGTTTTATCGCGAACCGCCACTAATTGCTACTACAATTTATCTGGTGCTTCCATATTTCGCTGGATATTACGGGAATGTGTATATGAAGTGGTTTGGTAGAGAGGTTGCGCGACGTCTGGTTTGCCGTTTGGTCTCTGTTTCAACCCCTTCCTTCCCTCTCCCACCCCATCGTGCCGTACTGGCCATTACTAACTATCCTAAATCAGAGTTCTACGTAATCGGTACAACGCAAGCGCGCCGGAAGGCCGTCTGCTGTGCTGGTATTGAGAACCGAGCCGGATCCTCTCTCTAGCATGGTACAAGGGCCCCCGTCTCGTACGTATAAATATGCAATATGTACGTACGAAACGTCGCGTTATTTTTTTAAAGTGAAAATCTGATTTGTTCTTTCGTTTTTCTTTGACCGGGAAAATGATTTACGGATGACCTAAAAAAACACCGTTGGTATAACTGGAAAGGCAGTCCAGGTAAAAGCACCACGAGGCAAAGTAAGTTCATGAGTTTCCTATAGATAGATGTGTATATAAAATGCCACTCTCATCAAAATAAATAAATGTAAAACAGGATTACGAGTCGAACGTGCTTTGATCTTCCCGGTGACGAATGCATCTTAATGAAAGGTGCCGAATCACTGAAGCTGGCAAAAAAAGCCTTTGAGTTGACTGCTTCAATTACATATTCGTGTATATTAGTATAAGAATCGATTGTCTACATAATTTATAACTACTGCTACGTTGTTTAAAATCACGACTTTTACGAGCGAACACTACTAACTACCATTGATAATGATATTTCTATCTTAAAAATCATAGTTAAATCGTTTTATAAGGGAGCCAGAGGGTTTACATAGAGATATATACAATTGCTTTCCATTTTGTCGTATGGCAAAATGTAATATTCATTGCGATTATATTAAGTGACTGCGCATAGAAATCTACACGTCAAACTCACGTTGGCCTCTTCGTTCTTCACACCTAGACGTCATTTAAAAATCTTATCGTCAGTCACATTTATGTCTATTAATCGAGAAAGTACTTTTGTTATCTTTACGTTTATAATGCCTACGTGGGTAGTCTAACAGTCTGTTCCAAATGTGAACTTACAGTTAGATGGATTTCATTACGTGTCGGCGATTCTGTAAACCAATGAATGTAAACCAAGAATGTATGATACTGTTTTCATTGTTCAAACATACATTGAACATGAAGAGTTCAATACAAGTTTTCCTTCTTAAAATTGCATGGGACATGTGACAATACCATTGGTAAGAACCTTTTGCCGTCCGTAGTCACTTTCCAGTAGTAATCGCCTGGTTTGGTGAGACACGATTTGAATGACTTTCATTCCCAGAATAAAGGGATCTTTGTGGATTCTTTGTTCCTTAGATGTATTTACAAACCATCACAGACTCGTTCATAACTACAAATACACTTATTATATTGTTATGAATATCTGGGCAAATACGAGTATATATATTTTAGTCTGGTAACGAAAAACTACCAGTCGTCATGAAATGGCCCGTTGTTCTCTATACTATCTTGTTGTCGTCCCAATAAATATTTAAAAACTTCTTGGAAACTCCATGAATATAAATGGGAATAGATGTAGTGGAAGGTGCGGGAGGTCAAAAGTGAGTGGGATCAACACGAAGGCCGAAGTAGGACCAGCAACGTGCATATATACGTTGCAATAGATTGGAGAGAAACCCCTTTAAGCTCTAGCGCTTTTTTCTACTTTGAAGCTATATATATACATATGGAGTATAAAATAACAATATTATACTGGCGTGTATCGGGATAGGATGACAAGGGTATATGATACCTCAGCGAAGCTGAAGTTGCGATATACAAAGACGATTTAAAAGAATTTATACATTGATGTATTGTTACATCATTCATTGCATATTTTCTTTTTGTTCACTTCAGACAAAAGTTGTTGTTATATTTCAAATCCTTCTAAACTTTTTTAGTATCCAATACCTAATCTAGTTGATCTAGTCGAATTCATGAATTTTTACTTTTTAATGCAAAAATATTCTCCTCTTTATGAATTATCGTTTTTACCCTGATGTCGAAATTCCATTTTAATTAAACAAACAGATGAGAAGTTTTATGAACGATATGATATATGAATTTTCGTAAATTTATTTGGAAAAATCAATTTTAATTGATGCGATGGAGTATTATTAGTATTAGCAACCATTCCTCCACACGCGCGGAATCCTTTACCATCCTCCCTCACATTTACGCATTCTTTTCACCTTTCTCTAGGGACTCCCATATTTCTACATCTTTCTTCATCATGACCCTCCCACCATCTGCGTAGTACTCTCTCTTGTCCTCTCCGGCGGGAGTTTTAACCGCTGATAACGTGCACCACTGCACTCGATTATACATACAGCGTGGAGTGTGCGGGTTGAGCCAAAGATGGGGTGGGGCTGCTCGAAGTTGGAGGGGTATGCGGTCGTTCGAGCGCACAGATTAAACATTTTAATCACCGTCGGGCAAAACTGCAAATTGCTCGGCCAGGTGAAATGAAAATGGCGAGTCCACCCGGCCTTTCGACCCAGCGCTTGTCTACATAACTATACCGGTGTTGAGTACACTATATATTTCTGAGTCTGCGTTTTTATGGCGGCTAGACCTTCCAAGGTTTCATTGTGTCATATATGTATAACGGTGAAGCATTGAAGGTTAAAATACTTTTGTCTTTTCTTTAATTACGTGACATCGTGACGCTACCATGGCTCACAATCCCTCGGTGCTGGAGGAATTCCGAGCACACTACCCACACGAGCAACGAACCACATGATAATGCAAAAGTTGTGTCTCGCCGGTTGGCCGACTAAAGTCGGCGTTATAGATAAAAACTGTACGAGATTAAATAAAATAGAGAAAGTTAGAAAAAGAGGGACGCGAGTGGATCATCTTTGAAAATTTAGTGAGGATAAAAATATATCAATATTTTTTGGTTGAATTATATTAATTTATTAATTGTTAGTAGTAGTAACTACTAACAATTAATATAGTTGAATACTTAATATAGTTGAATCAAAATTTTATTACAACAATTAATATAGTTGAATACTTAATATAGTTGAATCAAAATTTTATTTTAATAAGAATCCATGAAATATATGAATCAATATAACAAAAAGACGCGAATTCATATGGAACACACATGCGATAGAAAAAAAGAGTAAACCACATCGCTGTTTTTATACCAAAAGTGTTCAAGCCCCCTTAACAATTTGAACGATGCTTTTTGAATTATACAGTTTGGTATTGTTGTTGTCAAATTTATCAAGTTTGTCAGAAACCGATCGGGAACGTATCATGTATGGAAGATCAAACCTTGTTAATGATTTAATGATGCTTGGGTTAGATATATTCTGTTTTCTGTAAACAATGGGTATAACCCTTTTCTAACTGAGATATAACCATAATAAATAGGAAACCGACGAGGAACGCAGGGAGCTAACGTTTCGCTATACAGCACGAGACATACCACAACGATAATTTACGAGGGATGCGTACTTTCGAAATCCAGAGTGCGGAACTGTGAAAATCTCTATCCGAGGGTCGTTCGTGGGTAACCACGTGGCCCGTATGACGTCTGGCTAGATTTCACCGTGGCTACACTCCGGCACCTGGATGCGGCTAGTTGCCACAATCATATATAGATCCTTTTTTTCTCTGCGTAGTCTTGATCATTTTTTGGTTGAGTTAGATTCAGCGAATCTCTTCACATGAGTGCAATACATGCATACATTCTCCATGTTTTTCATACTGTTGGTCTTAACCCCATGCCGCAGAGAAAGCTATATACATATAGCTGATTAATTTTCTTTTTTTTCAGTATGTTAAAAGATTTTCTTTTTTATTGCTTTGGTTTTCGACAACAAAAAATACGGTTCGTTATATGAAGTACAATTGGGATTCAAAGTTAGATTAAAAACAAATCTTTTAATATACCTACTCTAATTGCATGGCTCACGGAAATGACAAGGGGAAATAATTCTCGTGCGGATGTGAATCATACGACGATTTTTAACAGGAAGCGAATTGAACTCTCGATTTGTTTCCGTAATTGAACGAATTTTCCGTCTTGGAATGCAAGAGCGGCCTTCTCGGGTTACGAGACAAAAATGACTCGAAATCGAGCGATATTTCGCACGATTTCTCAAGGCTATGCGCGCAATGAGTCAACGACACCGTGAATTGCGAAATAGGAACTCATAAATTGAAATACGGCGAAAGAAATGTTACGCGCAATATTAAATTATTGTTTCCCATTTTAATCAAAAACTAAACATACTGAACAAAAATTAGAAACTTTAGTAGACATCTATGAATCCTAAAGTCTGTATGTAGTAAGGGACACAAA
This sequence comes from Netelia fuscicornis, assembly GCA_946811545.1. Lineage (NCBI taxonomy): Eukaryota > Metazoa > Arthropoda > Insecta > Hymenoptera > Ichneumonidae > Netelia > Netelia fuscicornis. The sequence goes on along the minus strand of OX328011.1, from coordinate 20,163,096 downwards.
TAAAAGACTATTCACTAAAAAAAAAGTATTCCAACTTCTTCATAATACGAGTACATGTGCAACAAGGGACTCAAATTAGGATGATTGAAAATTGGGTATTTTAGAAATGTTGTAGCTTGGAAATAAAAATATCCTGAAACTTGGTCACAAAAATATTGAAAACATGATGTTCAACAAAAACTCTAGTAATTTCACAATAGTTTTTGAATACTCCGAAAAGTATTAAAACATTTTCGGTAAAATAAAAAATAGGTAGAGACGCGCGATGGAAGAGGGAATGAGACATCAGCATATACAGCAGACAGGAAAGGAAATCCCACAAAGTGCATATTGGAAAAAATAGCAGGATAAAACGATTTTAATCCTCGACATTTCCTTGCCTCAGGAACTTCATCCCTTAAAATGAGTCGAGCAAATTTTGACATACAACAATCGTTATTTACCACGTATGGGCATAAGTTGTGCAGCTTTCAAGTTGGAATTGTTGCGTATTACTTAAACATAGGTATACCCATCCGGATTTTCGACGGCCTTTCGTTTTTTTTGCAACACTTCACTGTACAAATAGGGGTATGTTAAATTTATACATGTTTCCTGTGAAAACGTTGGTAAGTGTGTTAAGAGTCACTATAGTAGAAAGGATAGAAAACAATATATATGTGTGTCCGCCTTCTATCCTTGCGGCACATCGCAGGATAGAGTCCTTGTAGGATATACATCGGTCTATATAATAACAAGACAGGAACATATCCAAGAATGAAAGGGAGAAATTCTATTTTTTTATTCCTAATGTATAAACTGACATCTTTAGCCATGTCGGATGTGTGGCAGAGCAACGGTCTAGATGGATCGAGCGTCCTATTATCTATATGTATATATAGCATATATATACGGGATGAAATGGAATTTAACTTCCCTGCCATTGTTCCAGCTCATTGTCAGACTCATAAACCCAAGATAGATCATCAGATGAAACAGGGTGATATCGAAGTACCGAGAGTATTTTGAGAAGAGGTGCGAATTATATAGTTGTTTCCATGCCACGGTTCTAATGAGCGCTACTACAGTAATCTTCTTGCATTCGTTGCATAAAAATGAAAACTCTAGTAAAACTGCAGTCGATATGTTAATGGTTCAGTGATGAAAATGGAATTTCAAGGATTTCGAGGTGTCGGTCGAACGAACCTTTGCGTCGCGGTGGAGGTGGCACCTAATAGAAAATAACTCGTGTGGCAACCTAATATCAATTAAAGTTATAATTTAAGAAACTGATGAAAGACATATATATACAAAATATGGAAGATGGTCGCGCTGCCAAACTGCTCCACGAACACTCGGGGAGTCAAAAAGAGCGATGAAACTCTACATTTTGTTTAACTTATTTCCAACTGATTCTAGGGATTGGAATTTAACTCCATCTAACAGTGTTGCTTTTCATAGTTTGGAACACCTCTCGTTAAAAGTTGGATCGTTCTCTTATGTCCCTGCTACTCATGATTGTTCTCATAAATCCATATTGTACGCTAAACATTTCGATCTCCATCAGGTAGATTAATACTTTTCTACGTATTTCATGAACCTACTATAATAAACATTGTCGCTGGGCCAGCCGCGGTAGAAAACCAGTGAGGTAATGAGTGTGAGAACCTGTTGTACCGTGAGTATGTACACCCTTTCTCATTTTATTAAGTATGACCTCTATAGGTATAAGATATCCGCGCAACGCACCTTTTCCACAAAATCTACGTATATTATTGTATATGATTGAGGTATACGTATATACTTCTGGGTATGTACATATATATATATATATATATATATATAAGCACATTGGTAAATTACCCAACGAAGCATAGTACGTCGGTCCAACTAAACTTTCTGGTCATGGTACGGAAAGCAGCTCCCCACGTTGGGTATAGATGGCTTCATTTCGCAAGAGATGAATTATTATAATTGAAGTGCCGAGGGTGTAAGATAGGTATACAGAACAGGTGGGGATTTATTAGGGTAGCAGTTTTTTCATCTCGTCGAGACGGTCGGGAAACACTTTTCTCACGTTGATGAGCGCAAATTTATGGAGGAAATTCGAGGTCCCCTAAACCACCACATTGAGAACCTGACTGTGGAGAAAGAGATCGATGCGTTTGGGAATTCCCCTAATTATTTTATGAAAAAAAAATTGCCTCGTCCCTCGAATTTCGTTTTATGTAGTGGGTACATTTTTCTTATCCTCATCGTGACTGTCGCGACAACATTGAGACACATTCGCGATAACATTGACACAGTTCATACATTTATAATCCTACAAGATGTCGTTCGTGCATATTGAAAGATTATTAAGACGAAAGACGAAATTCAAGGGATTAATCTTTGTTTCGTTATCGGTCGTAAAACATTTTATAGTCTATTGTATTTTTTCATTAACAGTTTGAACGAGTATCCGTTTGCGACCGCAGGAGTTTTAGGAATTTAGCGAATTGATTTTACCGCTGCATACTTTACGAAATCACCAATAGCATCCTTTCTATATAAGTACTTTATTGTATACACGTATAGCTTACGGCGTTATAATGTTCCCGGGTGAACGTAATTTCGTGAGTATCACCGAACCGGCTTTCTCTCTCTATTCTAAATTCCTATTTCGAAAATTAGTTGGTAAATTAGTTTCCCCGTCGGAGATGCGTTTCGCGAGCGAGAGAGAGAGAAAGAGAGAGAGAGAGACAGAGAGAGAGAGAGACAGAGAGAGAGAGAGAGAGAGAGAGAGAGAGAGCCTCGCCAACACCAACTTTCAGAATTGGCTTCTAGTGAACACCTACATAGTATCTGTCCGCTAGACGATTGCAGCACGGTCACTCCGTAGGGTATGGTCTCCGACCGCCACAGGAGCTTTCATACGCGACCTGGGCTTCCAGAGCAGTCGAGGAAAATAGTTTTCTCTTATTGGGACAATAAGCCACGGGTCGCTTGTTCTCCCCGCGTTCACGTACACGCCGTTTTCGCCGATCCAGAATTACACCTCGAATCTCGGAAGTCGCCCCATCCCCCTACATGCCTCTCTCCAATTGATTCATACGACTTCACAAATTGCAACCGATTCGGATCTGTTGCTAGAAACACCATGCGGCTAATAAAAAAAACTCTGAGTGAATTCGAATAAAATGAAAACGCATGAGTTTGTTTTGGAAATAATTATCGAAGTACATACGAACTATCGCGAAGTTAATTTGCGTAGATACTGCAATGAACAGTTTTTTATTAGACCGACTCATATTTAATGAAAAACCTAAACCTAGATTTATCATTTCTGTTTCAGACTGGATGCCGAGAAGTTCGAACTCATCAACGTAAGTAGCTCCTATAACTGTCGTTCACCTCTTGCATTTTTCTCACCATAATGTGTTTCATTTCTTCTGAATTCTGCAAAAACAATTAACCATTTCCATGAAAATAATTCATCATTTAAACCTTAAGTATCTGACATGCGTTATATAATTGTTAATTTTTTCGTGTGCAATATGCGACTGAGACACGACTTTGCGGAAAGTCGAATGATAGGAATGTGTTGGTTAATAGTGTTCGTACGTATAATTATCAGAAGGAGGGTATGGCGGGGAGAGAAGGAAATCGGTGAGCACAACCACGGAGGCGTAAACATCGTAAACTGCACGCAACAAATGAAACAGGGTAGTTGCGGGCCACGTTTTGCCGGGGATTTCGTATCAAATGTATCGTATATGCATATCCCAACAATACCGTCGCTCCCTCCGCTCGGGCATAGTTTTCCTCATTGTTTCGCCCCGTGTAACTCACCCGCGTCAGTACGGCCCGGCACCCAGCAAACATAATGCACTACCCATCGCATGCAACAGTATTCGCCAAATAACCGGAAATTACCGGCCGTGTTTCAATCAGCGTATACACTCCGAATCCGGAGCCATCATTAACTCTATATAACGGGCCGCCCGTATGGTAATCTTAAATCAAGGGGCTGCGGAGATAGCCGATGAGGTCGGACCGAAGGGTGAGAGCAAAGCGAGCGAGAGACGCGAACTTCCGAGACGAGGGAGGGGTACGAGAGAGAATGAAATTCTCTGGCCGATCCTGGAGTGTGCCGTGACAGTACAACACTTCTGGTACTACTATGTGGCAACGCCAATCAATTCCAAAATACCGTGAAAAGCTTCGAGTCACGAAATACCGCATAGCGATAGTATTTTATAACGCGTTTCGTGATACATTGCATACCATCGAAATGTGGCAAGGAGCTGTGATCATTCAAGAGTAGTAATACGTTTCCCACCCTTTTTACCCTTGTTCGTACAAAAGTCTGATCATAACATGAAGCAGAATTCGTACTTTATTTCGGCCCAATCTTATTACAGAAAAGTAAAAGCGTCCGGGTTACAATGATTAATCCCACTACCATTGATTCCCACATGCTACAATGCACAATTACCTGTAGACACTCTGATGAATTGTCAATAATTTCTGTAGAAAATAATGTAAGGGTAGCTTCTTATCGTTCTTTCCTCTAACTCTGAATGTGAACTAGATCGATGCCATTTGATCTAATAACGTTCCAAACAATTCTCTATTCAATTGCCCTCAGTTAAACTTTCGCTTCCATCCTTCAGTCGTAACGCAGGTGTAATACTCCGATAAGCGCGAAACCACCGGGTAACGTATACATTCATCTCATTGTACGTGGGTAGGTACTTCGCGAAAACTCTTGTGGAATATGCACATCTATATATGTGTATAAAGATGTTCACATACACGCAGTTACCTACAGCATGGGCGATGTATAACATTCTCAAAGGTAGCGAGAACTCTACGGGAACGCTGAACTCTCCTTGAACAGACGTTTAGCCGGTTATACACTAGAACGAATTTAAATGCTCTTGTTAGTTTGTTATAGCTCTGAATAAACAACCTCCCACCCATGTTAGAACGGGTGCTTTCCTTTTCTAGCACGCACCCTCTCTCTTTATCAGCACTTCGTAGTAACCTAAAGCACGGTATATGCACTCACTCGGTCATCGTAACTCCTATTCAACCATCGGAGTCTTTCTCAGTCGTACCGTTCTCTCTCTCTCTCTCTCTCTCTCTCTCTCTCTCTCTCTCTCTCTCTTTCGCTACCGCTTTCATACATACGACTAGAGATCTTTTGCCTTTCTCAGTTGCCCAAGCTTTACGACTGAGCATCCTTATTACCTTCATCTCGTTCGGTTCTCGCGAGTGATCTTAATGTTTCGCGAGAACGATCTACTACGCTTTTTAACGAAGGGCTACCCACTGCGTTTAACTGTAAGGTAATATAGTTCGTCGATTTCTTGAAAGTGTGTACGCTTCGTCGTATTTTTTGCTAAGAGTAACACGCTTATACGTTTTCTTGTGGAAGCATAATAAGCTTCTTTGTATGTTTCTAACAACTAATACTAATATTTTACATCATATTGTTATGTTATAAAAAAAAAGCAGAGTGCACCCTTTGTTGTATCTATGGTTGGGCAAGTAAGGTGTCGTCGAACGATTATATGCAAAGCTTTCAAAGTGGGTAACGTTTCATGGTAAATTAAGCAAAACTCATGCGAATCAAATGCACTCGAGGCAACAAATTACGTAAATATATTTTTGTGTGAGTCTCGATCGAATGTTACAGGATGGATCGAATGTTAAATATCACCATTACATATTACATCAATTACGACGTAAGGTCAAATAAAAGCAGGCTAAGGGGCGAGATCAGCAACGCTCGACAAAAGTTGAAACCTCGAGAGTTGGTTCTGCAACATCTGAGTGACCAAAGTATGAATTTTGTGTACTCATGTTAAGTTGACAGCAAGCTATTGACACCATATATACACTACCGGCGGAAAGTTTCCGGACAAAAGTTGAAAACAGTGCCGGGACGTTTTTTTATGCCATTTCTCCAGTAGTTGCCAATTTAACTAACGCCATTTTAAAGAGCAGGGATTTCCCTTCATTTTGGCATTTTGTAAAAAAATTACGATTTTTCTTCTAACCCAATGCAATCCAATTTTTCTTCAAACCCAGTTTTGAAAACGATAATTTTTGGTCGTTTTTTGTTCTTTTGCAAGTGGACCCCCATTGCAGTAAAAAATTTTTTAATGAATTTATTTCACCATACTCATAAAGGGGGAAGTCTAAGCTTCAAGTTCATTTTTTAGAAAATTGTCTACGATTTTTTTTTCAAAGATATGTCGATTTTGAAAAAACATAGACAATTTGTAAATTGCTCCATAGGACGAAAACAATGAGGTTTACAACAAAAAAATTTAATTCTATTATTTTCATGGTAAGTATTCAGATCATGCCATGGTGATACAAACGACATGGCATTATAATCGTGATCAGAGATGGAAAGACGATTGAAAGTAGTATTATTCGATAGGGAATTGCTGAAGAAGTTTATAACGTTATTTTGCCCGATATCTCAAAAACTTTAGGAGAAAAACTCGAAACAACGATTTACCCATTTAAGGTCGATAAAGTCTGAAAAATCGAAGTCGAAATTACGATTTTCTTATTGTACTGGAAATTTGTGACCCGCGACGGAAGAAAATTTTTGTTTCTAAAAAATGATGGCAAACTAGACTGGTTCGATCGAAAATTGTTCGTTGATCGCGAAAATGGTGTTTATTGCTTTGATAGTTAAAAGCGGGAAATTTGGGATCTTATAAGTGTCTAGAAAATTTAATTTGACAAGAAAACAATTTTTATGAAAATTTGGGAGTCCAATCACTATTGGGGCTCAGTAAAAAAGGCTTAAAAAATAGCAAAAAATAGTTATCTCTTACAACCTTCAACAATTTGTCAAGCATGAAAGAGTCTTCGCAGTCCTCGAATCCCGTGGCTTGTCAAGCCCGATGGTGACACCAACTCTCGAATTAAAAAAGTCAATCTGCAATGAAAAATATAAAATGATCGTTTAACGAGTACAAAATAGAGCAGCTGTTAGTTAACCAACATTATGCGAATACACATGAATTAGAACAAAACTTTTTATTCTTTCATTGTGATTCTCGTAGTATCGGTTATCCAGGTCTCACCACGTGGAGGTCGCTGCTCGTCGAGACCCGGAGAATATAGCGTGTATATCGATTTATCCCTTGCTATAACATTTGCCTTTGACATGTGCAAAAATCGAGTGCGTTATAAAAACCAAAATTATTATAAGCGTGATAGCTCGAACTTAAGCAAAAAAGTGCGACTACATTTCGAAAGCAATCTGCAACACCGAAAGCCTACACGCTGCGCTGCATACTCCCCCTTTTTCCTCTGAAAAAGGCACAAATCATAAATAAATAAAAGCACGAATTGGAATAATCATAGAAAGCAAAAAGAAAGACAAGCAGATGCATGTAAAAGATTAAAAACGTCACACGAAATTTAAAAAATACTGTGCCGTTTTCAAGCTGTTATTAAGAAATTGGCAAATCGCAAGGCGATGACAAATTTTAATGCGTACGAGAGAGACTGATACAATTATTGAAAACAATGATTTTTAAAACGGTCAGACATTTTCCAAGCTTTTTTTTATCGATTGGTTATGTGTTTCAGTTTGTCTTTTCGTGTCAAGCGATAAAACAAAATGGTGATTTTACGTGTTTAATTACAAAGTGAAAGCTCTTCTCGATTATTCAATATCGATTGTTGTAAAAAAAGTTAGTTATTGCAACATAAAGTCTGATGACGCCGGCATCTGGCCGGGATGTCTTCATTATGCAGAACCTTATTGATAAGAATCACAAAGAATGGCGAGGAACTGGCCAGGGACCTCGCCATTACTATGCGTCTTATCGGATCGTCGAAAAAGCAACGAGGCTATGGCCAACAACCACGTTACTCGATCGACGTTCTTCCTGTTCTACGATCAATTTTTGAATAACGTTGAATTTTAATCCGTCGATATTTGCAATTTACAGAAAAATCAATCGGAGAAGAACGTCACTCGTGTGATTTTGAATTTATACTAAACGATTAAGTACACAACGCAAAATGAAGGACTAAGAAATCGATTTTTTTAACTGATAAAAATAATAGTTTTGTTAATAAGAATTGCAAATACAAATTTTGTTTGCTGAGAAAAAAAAATAATAGAAATTGTGAATAAAGTTTGTTTCCATTGAATAAAAAATAATCAAAATAAATGTGAATAATATTTACTTTTATTGAATGAAAAATAATAATAAAAATCGTGAATAAAGTTTATTTTCATTAAAATAATAGTTATTACTCGTTAATTTCTTTTTCTCGTTGAATTACCAAGATATATGGAAAAAACGAGAATATTGACCCCCATCATCGTCAGGTGGATCGTCTCTTTTTTAATCCGTAAAACAAGAATAGTCTTGTAAAAAATTGAACAACAACTGCCCATGAGACACTCAATTTTTCGGATAAAAGAGAACGATGAAGGGAATGGAAGCCACTTTTAGAAATCGCCCTGTACGTGAAACTGGAAAATAAAAATAAGCGATTAAACGATTTAACAAAACCTGAAATAAAAAAGTATTAGTCACACGATGAAGACCTGCAAAAGCAAAATCTTTGCATTAGGAAAAAAAAACATTTTTTTAATGTCCCTCGACGACCTGCAATCATAAGAAACAGAACACCCTGCTAATTTCATTCACATAAAACGTAACATATGGATGTGATCGTCCCCGGTGTGGTCTTACTTTTTTCCCGATTTCGTTCGAAATTTTAACATTGGTGTCGCAACTTTGCGACACGATATTTAACAACATTATTTAAATTGTTCCCTTTTCCCGCCACCAATTTCACCACCACCAATATTGAATTTCATTTCGCGAGGGAAAGGTCGATTCTAGTTTATATTTTCGGTAGAAAATGTGTCGACAGCTATTCGAAAAAATTCAGGAAACTAGCAAAAAATGTCACACGGTTGTGACCTGAGGCAATGCACAGTGGCGACGTGATTTTTGTATTTACTGATATTATGTGAGCGATTTAGCCTCGGAGAATATACATGCGATCCTGCGAGAGTAGATATCTCACTCCCTCGATGATCCCTCAATGGCGCCACGATGATGGCAAAGAAATATACCGCTCAAATTTTTTTGTGAATCGCGGAATCGCGAATGGATAAAACAAAAGAGGAAATGCAGCGTAAGCCTCGACTCAGGTACTCCGGTTATCTTTAAATTGAAAGACACCCTTCGTAGGGGAGACCTAGGAGAGTTGACACAGAGGTGAGTTGAAACAATGGCAATATCTCGATAGATATGATTGTTAGCGAGCTGGGAACAGTGTCATTCTTTCATTTGTTTAATGCGCGTCATTTGTCAGTTCGCTCCGGTGCTCTTGCGAGTTTAGTTGCGTCACATCGACACTCGCACCCAAAAAAATGAAAAAACTAAGTATTTCGCGTATTTTTCATAAAGCTTTAGTTACCTTGTTTATATATTTGGTGGTATGTAATATGTATTGTTTGGAAGCTTGTTAACTTAGCATTCGATTTGTCATGGCATAAGTTTGATGCCAAAGATATTTGGAACATCGATGAGTCCGGCATTACCACGGTCCAGAGACCTGATAAAGTCATCGCTCGGCGTGGACAAAAGCAAGTGAGTGCAATGACGTCAGCGGAGAGAGGGATGTTGGTAACCATAGCACTCGCGGGAAATGATATAGGCAACTACGTTCCTCTAATGTTCATTTTTCCACGAAAAGGATTTCACGATCATTTTATACGCGATGGTCCAGTTGGACCGATAGGAACAGCAAATGGATCTGGATGGATGCAGGAAGATGATTTCCACGTCTATTTGGAACACTATATCGAACAAGTCCGACCAAGTGAAGGTCATAAGGTTTTGCTGTTACTGGACAACCACTCATCGCATATTGCAGTGAAGAATATAGAACTTTGTAGGGAAAATGGAATTATTTTATTAACTTTCCCTCCTCACTGCACTCACAAACTGCAGCCTATGGATCGAGCAGTTTTTGGCCCTGTAAAGAAGGCTCTGAATTCAACTTGCGATACCTGGATGTGCTCAAACCCAGGTAAAGTGATGACCATCTATGATATTCCCGGGATTGTCAAGACATCTTTTGAGATGGCGTTCACAGCAAGAAACGTCATCGCTAGTTTTCGATCGACTGGAATCTGGCCACTAAACCCTCAAATATTCGGAGAGCACGAATTCCTGCCTAGTCAAGTTACGAATCGAACTTTGCCAGCAACAGAAAAATCGGGACAATCAGAAATTAAGCTTTCTACATCTCATGATTTCGGAGATGACGCTTGCAGTCCATCGATCATCAGCCCGACAATTGATTATAGTAAAATCGATGAAGCTTCTCCAGTGTCATCCACTGTCATAAATGCTTTTCTTGCGGAACCATCCAATTTAAATTTGGGAAATACTGCATCTCTTTCCACGCTAAATATTTTTTCCCCGGAATCTGTAAGACCCCTTCCTAAGGCTGTACAAAGAAAAGGAAAGCAGCAAAATAGGAGAACAGTAAAGGCGCCTATCCTAACAGACAGCCCGGTCAAAGACGAGCTAGCTGCCATTGAAGCTGGCAGACAGAAAAAGAAAATCCGAAACCCTGTTTTTGGAGAAAAAAAATTACAAAAGACTGTGAAAAAAATAACTATGTTCCACCAACGCAAGACAAAGGCAATAAACGTAAAGCGAAAGATCAATCATAAAGAGAACGTGGAAAGTGAAAACGGGAAATAGTATTTTTGCGTGTGCTGTGTCGAACCGTATTCAAGCAGCAGACCCAATGAAAAGCGGGTGCAATGCCTGGAGTGCAAAGCATGGTCGCACGAAGCCTGCACTGGCGGAGAACTCTCCTATGTGTGTCATAATTGTTTGTTACAATAGAGATTGATGGGTTTTCTTGCCATAAAGATCCTCCTTCAATTTATTTTTTGTTTTATCATATTTTACTATTAAATTTCTTGAGATTATATTTGTTTCAGTTAAAACTTATTAAAATTTGTCATACAAAGAGCAACTTAGATTAATGTTGAGGTTGAGTTTTAAAAATTTTAATAAAGTTTTTTAATAGAAATGTGTTTTTCCATAATTTATACCCATATTTTGTGCCAATTCCTAATCGTTTCAACTCACCTCGGTAACTGTTTCAACTTACCTAGATATGAGGAGAGTTGAAACAAAACGACTTACTGTGCTTAAATCATTTTTTACCGGTTACGTAAGTCCTGAAACCATTTCTAGTAAAAAAAAAACGTTGATTAAAAAAGTCGCAAAACGACTTAATTTTACTCGAATATCTCGTTTCGATTGCGGGATATAGAGCGAAATGTAAAAATTGTTTCAACCCTCCTAGGTCTCCTCTACTCGACGCAAAGGCGTTTTACTCGGCGTAAGAAAAAAAACTTTGAACAGCAATTTTGCAATACCCACATATCGGAACAGAAGGTAGCGGATGCATTGTGTACAGTCGAACAATTTCGTGAAAAGTGATATCGTTTGATTAATATTTACTTGAATTTATTGAATCCACAAGATGATTTCTATGCAGATGTTCCAACCACATAGACAATCACCTTGAGCTTTAATAAATCGTTCGATCCTGAAACCTATAAAACACGCAAATTTGACGTTTAATTGTAGGTACGTGGAAACTGGCGAAAACGAATGAACGATTGCTCGGCGAGGAATCAAAAACATTCTTTAAGCGATTCCTGACCCTGCCTACCTAACCATCACGCACGGAAGATAAATCTTCACGTTACTTAATAATTACACGCCTTTCAGGGTTCTTGCTTATTCCCCCTAACCCCAGTACCGGTACGTCTTTGCAAAGCACAAAAAACGCGGCACATTCAATTCCCTATTCCCAATTTCTAATTCACACACATCGGGGTCCATTCCACAACCGGGTGTACGACCTAACTAGGGATCCACGGCCCCTACCGTGGTCCATCACCCGGGCGGACGCCACCTCTTGGTAGGAAGGTGGAGGCTCTCACACACTTACAAATTTCTTAATCTAAAGCGATCTCGCCTTCGTTTGCCGTTATCTTTCGCAGGAGCTGCCCTGTGAAAACTATTGGGGAACCAAGGCGTGATCGAAAATAACAATGATGATGACGATGACGACGGCTGTGAATTTTAAAGTTGAATGTTTATAATTACCTACCCTGAAAATCAATGACGATTCAACTGACTCGACAAAATCCTAATAACTATCAATGACTCGACGAGCAAGGCGAGTGCTCCAAGTTGAAATTTCGCGTGTATGGTTTGTTCTCGTGCAATTTCTCTTTCTCGGTAATAATTAAAATGTTTCAAATGCATTTTTACTCGCGCGATTTAAAAACATTGAATTTATTCAAAATAGGTGCTCATGTATTGTATCGTATGAGTCAGACTATTTGCCTTCTAGATGAGGGAAGCTCATCGAGAAGGTTCGTGGTCGAGGGAAGCTCGACTGTGGAATTTTATTTTAAAAATATTTCAATAGAAATATGTATGTTGAAAAATTGATTAATTCATTCGTAATGTCGAGAAAAAATGAGAAGGGGCTGTGAGAAACAACATGCTTGATTCCTTAATTTCCACATGGGTACGGTTTTCTTGATTTAAAAAAATAACAATAAAGTACGGGGATAGGTAACGATGTCTTCTCATTAATATACGGTGAATTTAGTGAATTTACCTAATCCCTGGCTACCTCTCATTGTCAGAAGGTACGAACGCCGTACTATATTCGACACTACTTGGTCTCAAGTAGTAAATGATCTCCAAGGTGGAGTCTTATTGATTACGCTTTATGAGCATACGCTAATCGCGATCACGGAATTGCAAAGTGCCTATGCGAATCTCCAGAGTGGAGTCGCGTGCTGGAAGAGTTGACAGTAACCCTTGGCATTGACGACCAAAACAGAGCGAAATTTTGTTATTTCGATAATGCAATCAAACGTGAAGGGTTTGAAAATTTCGCTCGGACCAAGTCGCCGGGTCACGCGAGTCCTTCTCGGCATTTAGAGCGACATATATTTAGCGATTTGAGCAAAATCTTTTTTTAATATTGATAACTACTACGAGGCTTTATTTTTCTATTTTTAAGAATAATTTAGTTACCGATGTGGCAAATTTGCCGAGAAGAAGGCTCTATTTTTCTAAGACATGAATAAACAAGGGAGCCACTCGCGAGTCGATTAGTAATGTCGAGACTCGGACGTCTCGAAATCGTTGAATCGACTCGCGGTCACTGTGCAAATGCCCAAATAGGAAAACAATACAACCAGCGATCGTGCCGCTTCGGACCTTTCGTCCTACGGCACGAAGGCTGAAGGGAATAAAAAATTAACGAGACCGTTTTGAAGTTCTTGTAGATTTTTGGTTGTGAAGTTCCCACGTTATCCCAGCTTCTTCCCACGTTGTCCTACCTTTCGTCCCACGCCGTCCTAGCTTACAGGCACTTTCACACACACTTTCACTGTGGACAATGAGAAAAAATGATTAAATTTAATTCGCGTGCGTGCAAACAATTTTTAATGGATACGATTACTTAATGATTCTTACCTTATCACAATTCTCTGTTCGCATAATTCCGATACCAAAGAGCTAACAGGTATTTCCTATCGGATTGGCTCGTTTCTAAAATACAAACATTTTTATATTAGAAAATAATCTAAGGATATGAAAAAATTATTATATTTTGTCAGTGACAATATTGAACAATGATTGTTACCTTATTTCGAGCCACAATCTGCCCCATGTCACCGCCTAACCACCCATATATTTTCATTAAAATCGGCCCATTTCTGAAACATTACAAAATATTAATAATAAATAATATGAATAAAAAAATTATCTTTGAAGAATGTGTAATATATTAGCTAAAAATTCTTACCTTATTTCGAGTCACGATTAACCCCACGTCACCGCCCAACCACTCATTAAATCGTTTCACGTTAGCTGAGCTTGGCCCAGCGTAGCCCCATGTGTCGCAGATTAGCCCAGCTTGGCTCATCAATTCACTGCGCAAAATGAAAAAAAAAAACATTAATTTACATTGTTTAATAGCTTAAAAGCTGTAAATATTAATTAATACGATATATCAGCCACGTTGCAATTCAATTTAATACGAGCCACGGGTATCTCAATTACTTTAAAAGAACAAATAAAATTAAAATAATTCCTTTTTAATTTTTTTCATTAATTCGCAATCAAATAATTACCAGACGTTATTTCCTCCATTTAGAATATTATACGAACCTAATATCACCGATAGAACTTCAGAACGATAAATTTTAATGAGGCTCAAGTTAGCCGATGACATTTCAGACGGCATTTCAGCATCGCATATTGGCCCCAAAAATGATTGGATTTAAAAAAAAAACGCATATCTCCATATTCGCTATAATAAAACGATGTCGGGGTATTTTTTATTTCGGTGTCCATTGTAAATGATCAATTTGCAGAGGTTTTTTATGATTTTTGTTTATTAAAATAAGTTTAACATCGCAATATACGCCAGAATATCGCATTATACGGCAGAAAAATTATGCAAAAAAAAGAAAAATACAGAAATGTTCAGCTTAAAAATGATCATTTGGGGTATTTTTTATTGATTTTTTTCTCACACCGTTAAGCGAATAGATGGAAATGAATGAATAAACCTTTAGCATACAATAACGTTGAGATGGAATGTCATAACTACAAATTTTTCGCCTGCGATATGTCCCTCTTGAGATGTGCTATGTTAAACACTTTTTTTTTATTTTTAGAGTATGAATTTTTTAAATGTTGAAAAAATGATTTCATGATGAAAAAAAAAATACGCCATCGAGACAATGCGAGCACCAATCTATACAATTTTTAAATTTGTAGTTGCGACATTCCATCTCAAAGTTATTGTATGCTAAAGATTTATTCATTGATTTCCATCTATTCGATTAACCGTGTGAGAAAAAAATAAATAAAACATACCCCAAATGATCGTTTTTAAGCCGGACATTTCCGTATTTTGTTTGCATCATTTTTCTGGCGTATTTGCGATGTTAAACTTATTTTAATATAAAAAAAAACCTCTGCAAATTGAACATTTACCATGGACACCGAAACAAAGAAAATACCCCGACATCGTTTTATTATAGCGAATACGGAGATATGCGTTTTTTTTTTCAAATACAACCATTTTTGGAGCCAATATGCGATGCTTAAATGCCCGCTGAAATATCATCGGCTAACTTCAGCCTCATAAATTTTAAAGCGTTGATAAGAATTAAATATTTCATGCGTAGCGTAGTACCGATGCTTAATAATACGCTAATTTGGTGCGCAAATAAGACTAGCCTTGAATTGTATCGTGTATGAATGAACAGGTAAGAAGCCTGAGAGAGAGAGAGCCGAGTCGTTATCCTCACTAACAAAAGTTCAGCTACTACGCTCGAGTGTAGCGGTAGGCGGTCATTCTCTCCCTCTCTCGTCCCCACCCTTTCGCCGCTCGACCGTCTACCTATATATTGAGGTAGGCCTACGGCGGAACGTCGAAGGGCTATATAAATATACAGCTACATGTTGAAACAGTCCAATATTGTTTATATATATATATATATATATATATATGCACTCGTATCCATATATATAGATATATGGATCCCATTCACGTGGGAAAATTAACATTACAATTTTTAAAAACCTATGAAAAATCAAAAAATCATCGCAACCAGATGTTTCAAACGTCATTTTATAGATAAATTTATTGACTTTCACTGAGAATAATAGCAAATCTGGATTCGTGGTGAAAATAAAAAGAAATTTTTTACATCGAAACGATATTGCGTCAAGATTAATATTCGCTATCTATAGGGAAATTTTCTATGGAAAAACATACAAATTTGCAATTTTTCGAATCTCTCGCAATATTCAACAATCGTACGTACGAAGTAATTATTTTTTGCTTTCATTATACGTGAAAAGTAGGTTATAATACAGCATACTTGCGGATCTTGACATATAATTCGCTCCGATCTCGGAACATTCGAATAACGCATATGAGTCTCAAATATAGACGTATGTCATCATTGCACCACCTGTCCAGGTCGTGTCACAATCAGTCGAGTTGTTGTCATTGTCAGCCAGTTGAAAACACTCGAGCGGCGTGTAGGAATCGCCAGATTATATATCCTTCGGCAAATATATGACGACGATAGTTTGCGGCCAACTTAACGTGCGTACAAAATAGTTCATTCTTTGGCCGTTCAGATGTCGCAGAATCAACTCTCAAAGTTTTAACTTTTATCGAGCGTTGCTGATCTTCCCCCTAATCTCTGAGAAAATTCCATGATCAACCATGATGGTCGAATGTCTCGTGTAATTATCAGTCATGCGAACAGCCCCTCCCCTCCCTTCCCTTCTCCTTTGTCGAATCACTCATTCTGTAATTCCCAATAATATCCTATCAGGAAATTAACAATATGTCTTCGTGGGTGGAGGAGCGATGGGAGTGAGATGTGACAAAGGAAGATTAAACCAGCCAACCTAATAACGATCGAAGCTTCGTGTCTCTCTCCTTATCGCAAGGCTCCAGGCGGGAAACCCGCATGAAAACCTTCGCGACTATCCTACGAGGTTCAACAATTTTCCTCGGTCGAAAACTGGCTTGTAGCCTGCTGGTTCGTTCAGATATTCTCATATTCCGGGGACAGTTCGTATTCCAGGGACAGGCCATGTATGATATCTACATAGAAGTGTGGTTACAACGCCTCGGGCGGAATGCATATGGCACGGTGAGGACATGCTCATCGCACGCGCTTCTCTACGACTGCCTATATACCACCCCGCCAATGGAGAAGAGAGCCCATACATGTATATTTCAGTGGTGGTGACAGTGGTCGGGTTGCCTCCGAGCACATTTAAGTACTTGTTCGTCGCATGTGCCACGATCTACCAATTGTCTCTCCCTCTCTCGCTCTCTCTCTCTCTCTCTTTCTCTCTCTCTCTCTTCCTCCCCCCCTCTCTCTCTCTCTCTCTGCTTCTCTCTCTCTCTCTCAATCCTTTCAGCAATGTCATTTATATCACGCAGATTAAATCCTGTAAGATGTGTAAAGGCGTTTTATTTCCCTAGAAACGTATCCTCATTTGATACCCGGTCCTCACAAGTTTGCACAATTAAGTAACATTGAACTGAGTGCAATCTAGAGTTTTCCACCTGAATTTATTCACCTACTCTGAAAATCCACGGTCTTAGGATACAGCCAAATTGTGCTTGTTGCAATTATGTTATCCTCGCAGTCGCGTATCGGAGTATATGGCTCTTTTTTTATCCTGTCGCGTTTTTGGTCATTAATCAATTTCTGTTCAAAGGTTGGAAAAACTGTAACGATTTTCAGATTTTTCATATTTTCATGAGGTTTGGCACTTATATTGTAAGCACATTTTTATCTCGCTACGATGTAGGAATATCGTTCCGTTGTGATTTTTCGTCACAACATAACGTGTAGTTTGCTACTCCTCTATCCCATTTCAACCGATTGAACAGCCAATTGTTTTTCCCTTTACTTTCATTTTATTCTCACGATATTCACTTTTTCACCCATCGGTTCTTTTTCGTTTTTCGAAGCTCACGGATGTAGAATGGGGAGGACTGAAAAAGGTAAATGTGTGGGGCTACAGAAACAAGCCATTGCAACAGCAGCCATGAAAAATTGTATAACCAAATCGAGGATGTGCTCCAACGGCATACAATTCCCAACACAACTGATGGTATTTTGGGTAATAAAGCGTATGCGCCTCGGGTAGCCATCATATGACGTATAAACTCCCGATCGACGCATCGTTTTTGTTTTCTATTCCAACAATAATTTTCAAACGTGACGAGCAGGCATGAAACGTTAACAAGCATAATGGCGCAACGTTCACATTTTGCCATTTTCGTGAATGCCAGTAATGTGTTCAAAATCGTCAGCTGATAACGTATATAAAGAGAAAATGAAAAGAATTCGAAGTGTACATGCGCTCTCGCACACATATACGCATACATCGGGTACATACCAATTGGAAATGAATTAAAACACCGTTCAATCCACGAGTGCTATGTAATAAACGAATAGAGACGCGTACCCTGGAGAAATCATACTACGCTCGTCATGGATTTCTTAACATAAGAATTGGCGACGAATATTATTCTTGCGTATATCTTTGTAATAAACGCCAGACCGTTTTTCATTTTAGTATATGCTATAATAATGAATGTTTATAGTCCCATTACTTTTTATTTTTAATACCATATTGTACCCAACATTTTAATAGTAATTGTTCGTTTGCAAAACTAATTCATTTCTTGAAATATTCGTTGGTATAATCTAATTTTAACAGCTAAAGACGTTTCAATATTCATCATCGTTAATCTGATAATAGTCTTCGTTTGGTTTAGCGAAGTTTCAGCCTGCTTTTCTAGCCAGTAACGTAAAGTTGAAGAAAAGTTATAATTTTGTATAATATTCCATGCCCAGAGGGCTCGAGAACTTTCAGCAGCACTTGGCTAGTAACATCTGTAGAGAAACCAGTAACACTTCTGCACGATACTAATATGATAGTTGTAAAGAGAAAAAAATTATTTGATAATAGTAACGCAATGACATATAAACTTGCAATGTTTAGACTAACTTTATCATGGCATTTGCCTAACGTGCGAATAAGAATCTCTAAAGAAATCGTAAAGTCTCTGAGCAAATTTGCCTATCGGATGAGCGAGTTTCTTGTAGTAAAAAAAAGTCATCACGAATACGGAGAAAGGATCGTAATGAGATCACACGTGATCTAATACGATTCATTCAAAAAATTCTCATTTCTTCTAACTTACGACCGAAATATACCTCTTTCCTTTCTCCTTTATCCGTTCTCTCCCTTTCTCGCGTTCTCTCTCTTTCCCCTCTCTTTTCTCATTCTATATACGCCGAGGAGAATAATTGTCGACCGACCCAGCCGTGTAAATGAATCTAATTGCATCTGAAATTTAAATGGCCGCGCGCTGAAGGGTTGAAGTGACATTTGCATTTAAGGCGAACATTCGAACGAATGCCCGTCCAGAAAGATAACCGTAACGACACATGCGCATTTTTTTTTTTTTAGAAAAGAACATATTTGCACAGATGCACGTCACTTTGACTTTTCACTGCGTCGATAAAACGTGGTCGACTTAAAGTCTGTTCAATGGTTTACTGTTTTCTTTTCAACACATTTTTTCAGTAAGCAAAGGGGCCTGTACTAAAGGGTTTATGCTGCTCCAATATTGAAAACAATCGCAAGATGTGATACCGTGCATATAAAAATGTCGAGTGTTGAATTTATATTTAGATCGATTCTCGTACCTTCTTATCGGGTAAAGCCTAGAAGGGCCGATAGGGTCCATCGAATCTTCAATTTTATTCGGGCTTGACTTGTATTCCCTCGTTCGCCGCCATACCTTATTCCTCAATAAAAAGCGTAACAATACTTCAGTTATGAAGAGGTAACGAAATAGTTGGGAAAGCGTGTACATATACATATACAGGTCCAGTATGTATATTAAGGTCTCCTGCGGTTTAGTGGGAAGTAGCACGGAAGCACGCATCCGAGTCTCGCTCTGATAAGCCCTCAGGACTGAGCTACGCAATATTGTGATAAAGGGTCCATACCTGCGAAGCAGGAAACCTGACGTCATACTGAGTAGTGATAAACGTACGACAGGATCGTCTGATGATGCCGGAGACCGCATGGTCGGCTCATCGTGTTCTACCTCGATGTGTCCGAGGGAACCGTATTATGCTTGCTGATGCTTCTGGTCTGTGTTCTCCAGGGACTTATATTTATACACATTCACACACCCACCCAAATATATACATATACATACAGGGTACTCCATTCTCATTTTCCAAAGTGAAAGTCTGCTGACTCTCATTGTCAGTAAGATACTTTTACAATTTTGATGTTACTCTTGTTGAGTTTGCAATTTATACTTAAAGGGATCATATAACTTTATTATACGAGAATAGTTTGCAGATTTTGTTTCGCAATGGTAGTGGCATTGCAAGTTTGGTTGAAATTATAACTGATTTCTTACAATTAGTAGGAAAGTGGTCCTTAATTAAATTGTTGACAGATGCTTAAGGATAGTTAAAGCTTCCGTTTGAGTTTAGTTTCTTTGGTATTGATATTGATATGTCCTGTGATTGGTTACTACTATAACAACAGTTACATATTTGATTTAATTAATAAAAAGTCGGTTCTTGGAAAAAGCGATTAGCTCGTTTAGCAGAACAGTGCATGAATCATTGTTGCGTAACAAAAAAGGAATACTGTCTTTGCTGCACATTTTATTTCTTCACAATTTATCTTTCCCCATTAAAATACGAATATTATTTTTACAAACATTTTAAACGGTAATCTTCATTTTTCATGGGTTGACCAAATCCATTTTCCGCATATTAAAAAACCATGTGCGATTGGTGACGAGAGAATATCGCACTGTCAAATTCCTTAAAATTTATGAACCAACGTCACGTATGAGACAGACATAGGGGAAAGGAAATTCTACCCCTTGATAAGGAAAATCTCGTTGTCGATTATGGAGATTATTCTCAAATGAACATTATATAACGAGCATCGACTAAAACAATATAGCTCGCACATGCAATAATTCTTAAGCTACGCGGCTTTATTGGATTTCACTTTCATCAGTGTATTTATCCGTTATAATTACAAGCCAGATTTTGTATTGAAATGTGCATAGTAACAGATTATATCTGTGCAACGTTAAAGCGGTAAAGTTAAAAATAATTTAATTCCAACCAAATTAGCAATACAATATTAAGTTGGTATCTGGAGTTCCCCATACGATGTCTATAGTTTTCATTAACGTCAGTACTTAGGGGAGACCAGGGCAAAACGAAGATCGGGGCAGGATGGGAAATGCGCTAGTGTGCGTGACTCGTACACGCAACAGCGCCACCAAACGTGTCATTCGGATGAACTTAAGTCGCCTCACGTCAGTCAGCTGCAGGAAAACGTGTCGCTGCATGTTTTGGCTATATGATGAAAAAAAAACTGTATTTCTTCATAGAGTCACAAAGTTTAGGGATAAATAACGAAGTGCTGTAGTGAAACAATGAGTAATCAACTTTTAACAGTATTTCCAACCAAAAACCATAGATATAGCACTGAATTTTGATATTAGGTGGAGTTTAGCGCTTTCTCTGTTTTAGGTTAGAAGTGACTAATTTTATTTGAAAATATGTATGTTGGGGCAATACGGTCGGGGCATAACGGGATACTATCCCATCTTGCCTCAGATAGTTGAGAAGAAGAAAAAATCCAACAATCGTGGTAAAAATAAAACTAGGAAGCACAAGGAAGAATGTGAGATAGAAATCGATTCATCAAAAAAGGAAGACGATGACGACTGCGCTTGCATCTACTGTGGGTAATTATACTCGCAGTCAACTGAAGGATGGGTAATCCGTAGTGTGTGCCAAGGCTGGCCCCATAATTCCTGTCCTGGATTTGATGAAGAAGACGATGAAGTTCATATTTGTGAACGTTGCTAGTCAAATTAAAACTTGTTCTCGTTTTTCCCCGTAGTATTTCCCATTAGGGCCCGTGTCCAGGGCATAATTTGGCATTACTCATTATTGTTCCCAATTTCCAAATAATTAAGCAACGTAACCTATAAATCAAGTTGATTATATAAATTTTAATTACAAGTGTTGCCTTCTGCGTTGAATTTATCTTAATAAAGAGTTTAATTTTCTTTATATGACTTCTTTTCTCTTAAGTGTCCCATTCTGCCCCGGTCTCCCATACAACCCTGTAGGCACGTCGAAAATCGCATTGTAAACGAAGAATCTTTCAAAATTTACATTTGTAGACAGAATTGTAGCCATAAAAATACAATTTTTATGGCTATAATCTTTCACGGTTTTTCCCCTGGAAAGTTATTAATACTGGTTTCGAGGTCTGGTGAAATTACAATAGAAAATTTTGTGTATGTGTATATGGAGTATCTCAGTTGTTTCTGCCGTCTCAATTTGCAATAAGGCGCAAAATTCTTAATATTTAAGAGCGAATGGCTCAGAATCTTTTTGAAATTAAAAATCGAGCCTAATCTCGTGCGTCCTCGGATTTTTTTCAAAAAGTTGTTATTAAATGGGGATTGGCCAAAGAAGTTAACAATAAAACCATATGCCTTTTCAAATCGTCGTCAGGGCAATCGTACAGAAAAAATTGGGGACAAATCCCAGAGCTCGAGGCTCGCGGGACCTGTCAATTTGGACTGGAATGCTCCACATAAATGCTACTCCGAGAGGTATATATAACAAAAGCAAGCGAAGGAGAAAAGAACGAGATATGGAGCACAGTAAGAGATGAGAGTCTAACGAGGATAAAGGGTCTTCGTAATGGACGGGCGAGAAAGCTCGGTGAGAACAGAGCGAAACATTGCTAAAATTCATGGCTGCCAGCGAGAAAAATTGCTTGAGGGGGAAAGAGGGAGCAATTGGAAGCAAAGGATGGGTCTGGATGTGCTATATTCCTGGACCACGAGAGTGCGTGTATAATATGACTATGCGAGGTTAAAATATAGATGCTACGAACGGTAGTGTAGCATAACAAGTGAGATGTACACTCGTATAATTTATTACACTGTATTCCACAAACACAATAATAACAATGATAAATAATAAAAGATAACTCGAAATTCACACCAGCATTCAGAAATACTTCGCACGAATACTCGCAGTCTTATCACACATTATTTACAGTCACGTATGCGGACACTCAGTGAAACTAACAATCCTCAAAAACTCTCGACGAGTAAATTTGGTAAATTCAGACACGTCGGTAAAGGATTCGAGGAAATTATCGTTTTTTGCTAATTAAAAATATGCCGCACTAAAAAATTCATTGTTAATCGAAAATATGGCCGGAATCATTCTTTACTCATTGTTCAAGTTAGTTTGCATTGTTGCTAATCCATCAAAGTAACATGGACATTGTTCTTAAAAAAATAATACATGAAAATCAAAGCTAGCGAGAATATTTGGTTTCCCGTACGAGGAATGAAACGCAGTGGTTACTACGGGAGACAAAAATGAACTATAAACCTGCGATAGTAAGCAAAGGTGGTCGATGATTCGTTTCCCCTACTGATTCCTTCCTCAACTCACCCCTACATTGTAAATGTCATCAGAATCTCCTTCCCTCTCTTATTTATTTGCTTCCTCATCTTACTGTTTATTTACTTCATTCATTCCGTCATTCTTCCTGGCACTCAATTTTGTTTGCTCTTTTACCCAAAAAAAACGGCCCACGCTATAATATAACAATCACCGTTTTGATTGTCGTACACAATGTCACTCATATCTCATACCATCGCATCTAAAAAAGAGACTACATTCAGTGATAGCTCAAAGCACTTTCTTTTGCTCCCTACTTTGTTACACCCTCCCTAAAATAGCTATCCCACTCTTCCAGCGCATTCTTTCGATACTGGGCCTTGCGATGTTCACTTTTTGTTATTTTGCCTTCGTGTTTCGCAGTGCTGTCCTTTTTTCGACCGTCGGATATCGCAAGAAGATCGTATCGTAATCTACGCTATAACAATTTCATATAAGATTGCCAACGGAAGACGAACGAGAAAACTCTATTGAAATTTCGAACTAAACTTTTGACGCTTTCATGCCGCTGAAATGACAACGGCTTACTTACGGAAAGACATTAACGACGACAGTTACGCACTACCGAGATCAAATTTTTCCCA
This sequence comes from Netelia fuscicornis, assembly GCA_946811545.1. NCBI lineage: Eukaryota > Metazoa > Arthropoda > Insecta > Hymenoptera > Ichneumonidae > Netelia > Netelia fuscicornis. The sequence goes on along the minus strand of OX328011.1, from coordinate 20,139,318 downwards.
CTGTATGGTAATAACTCGTATTTAATATTTCTTTTCGAGGAACTCATTATTTCATTGCAATATAACTAGAGGAAAACACCCAATACGCAGCCAGGAACCAGTAGTGGAGCTCTGCCTATACTTCGTATTGTTGTAACCCGATAATAAGTAGTACGTATTAAGTAGTACATACACCGAGTAGTTTAAACATTGCGCTGACTCGGCATTGCGCAATTATCAGAAGCCGCGCGAACGCCGACGCAGCCGAGTTCCAAATTAAAATTATTTCGGAAAAGAATCTCCAAATCCGGGAAAATAATGTAAACCAGATTTGGAGCACAAAAACAAAAACAATGTTGACTAAGCTGTTCCACTTACAATCCTATAAAAGGACCAGCCAGCCAACATTGAGGCAGTCTGAAATTTAACTTTAAAACCTGTACGTGCGGTACGACGGATTTACGTAAGAAATCCGTCGTTTCCTTTCTCTTGTTGTTGTGCAAAATAAACTATTCTTATTTTTACTTTGACGTTTCACTTGGGTTCTAACTCTTAATTAGAATATCCCTAAACATACTGTGCAGTACGGAAATCGTGCGGTACAACAGTATGAGTGGGAAGAGTACAAAAGATATACAATACTTCGCGCTCTTCCCACTGATATAAGGTCGACTACTGGTTGCTGGCCGAGTACTGGGTGTTTTACCCTATTAATTTTTTGTACTGTAAACATGTAGTGAACGTGTTCCAGGGACCATCGTATGTATCTAGCCTGTTGTGCCAGATGGTTGATTCCTTTTAATATTGGCATCCTTTTACTATCCCCGGTGTGCAGTCCCTCTTCTCCGCTTATCCGTGCCTATTGTGAAATTTGATTATCAGTGCCCGCTGTGGTAAAACGGACGATCTACAAATTCAGTTAACGTTGTACGTGTTCGGGATGATTGAGAGTTTCAAGGGATTTTTTTACAAGTTTTTCACATGCACAAACACACACCCACATGCGCGCACGAGTAAAAATCTCACGTAAAATTTTTTTCGCGTGTCAACAATAATCGCATTGTTGTCACAACTGATTTTTTTCCATTCGCCGTTTCCCGACAGCTGGACATATTGGCATCGTCCTATCTGTCTACCTCTCTCACGAATTTCTGGGACAGTTTCCGTGCGAACGGAGCTCTCGCTCATGGAGGGATATGTACTAAAATATTCGGTCGGGGTATAGCACCGGGATGGACCCATCCTCCTCTTCAAAAGTCCGGCACTCACCAGTCCATCGAATCTGCGGTGGAAAAAAACTCGACGTATATATTTCCTCGCTTATTTTATCGTACCTGTCGCTCTCCCTCTCGATCTCTCTCTCTCTCACACACACACACACACACACACACACACGCGCGCGCGCGCGCGCGCGCGCGCGCACACACACATCCACATGTACATGCACGCACTCCTCTCTCGCAGGCTCTGTGTCGAGCCAAAAGGACAGAGCGAGAGAGGCCGCATAGTGGAGTTTGTACTATAGAATCCCAGACCGGGGAATCGCCATCGATTTATTCATTGCGGAAATCGAGCGTAACGGCGCGCAAAATGCCTCTAAACATTGAGCCCCGTTCGGAGACCGCGCACATTGTACTCAGTGGCACGTATCACTCGGCAACGCGCAAAACGCATTTCTCTATAGATGTATGTACCACGAACTTCTCCATACACAATTGTAGTATGTGTATCTACACTCTCAATGGCGAAGTGCCCGGATGACTGCACAGGCGATTGCGCATTCCTCCCTTGATCCCGTATTCCTTATCCGTGACACGTTTTACTCCATCCTGCGTGTTACCTCCTATCGTTATACGTGCATTTTCGATCAATTTTCTATATTTTCGAACAGCGATGACACTACGATTATTTCCTCGTACGATCTCTCTTCTCCTCTCCTTTGTAATCAATTGGACGATTGTTCGTCTTGAAATACATTTATACATATAAACCATTGCGTACAGCGAAATCAGTCCCATCCAGAGCTAAAAAATTGCGACGACTAAAGGATAAATGATCGTCAAAAAAATAAACAAGATCAAATTTCTCACGAAACTAAAGCAAATTCAAAGCATTTAAGGAGGTTCGATGATGACCATGCTAGTAAACTTAGAGCCTATTTTGCGCCGCAATACCGAGACTTTTTATGTATGTGTATATTTCTGATTTTACGAGAAATATTTTTTAAGTATTGAATTTTAAATTTCCTATTATTTTGAGAATATGGAAAAAACGTAATAATCTACCACTCGATTTCAATAATACGTCATATCGTCGAAGTTTGACATCGTCGGAATTTCGATAGCTGCCATTTGTCCAGCGCGCCCGGCGAATACCTCGATTTTTCTAGATTTTATTCCTGAATTAATTGTTAATATTCCGGTGAGCTTTTCAATTCAAGGTGCCCTATTGATTACAAAAAATCAACGATTGCAACCATCGGATTCTTTTACGTGTGGGTTGGCTCCAAGTATTATAAAAAAAACGATATACGCGAGGACCGGCACATTTTGTCGTTTACATATGTTAAATGCACTGACTTTAATAATTAATATCTCGGAAGCTGTGCGGTAAATCTCGTGGAAACGTCGCTTACGCATTAGGCAGAGGATTTGGCAATGCTATACAAGAAAAATTGGACTTTTATCTCGGAGTGGGTCCAATCACCGAGCATCCTATCAGCAGCATAGAAGCATACCAAAAAAGGATACCGGAGAAGAACGGATCGAAGTAACACCTAAATCGCGAAATGAAAACATCAGTCTTCATTTTTCGACGCAGGTGTACACATATTTCATCATATCTCTCTAATTCTCTTATTCTTCACTTTAGCATTGTACCTCTGGTTTCAGCCCCCCCCCCTTCCCCACCCCTGCTCTCATCCGCCTCCTATCTTTCCATCGTATTCGTTTTCTCTTTAGAATGCGTGTAACGCATAGGACATACGCATACAGTGAAAATTCCCATAACATAAACTCAATTTTCTGAAAGTTTTGCAAATTTTACAGGTTTGCTTCGATTATCAGTTTTTATATTTCACCTGATTGCCCTTTTTTTTAATTTTACAAGTTATTTAAACTGGGCGCTGTAGAAAAGATAAAAGATATCCCGTCGCGTTAGGTAATGGAAAGGTTGACTGTATTTTGCTAGTCTCATAGCAGAATTGTACCGGATTATTGTTCCTTCTCATTATTTTCGCCACGAGACAATAATACCCGTGCACATGCACTGGTGAAAATTTCGAAAGGTATGAAAAACGTAGGAAAGATAGTAGCAGAGCGCACCGATCTCATATACAACCCTCTGGTATTTTTATAAACCTCATCCACGCATAGCTCTCACCTCTTTCCGCCAAGGATGCATTATTCCGTGCACTTCTTGTATTATAGATATACACATATATATATATATTTATAGAGAGGGAGAGAAAGAGAGAACGTACAGACACGCCTCATTTCTCCCGTCATCAGTATAGTCTTCCTGCTTCATCTCTTTTTTCCCTTTTTTCATAGCTACGCTATTATATTCGCGCGTGTATTTGTAAATATCATATACATACAAACACATATACATATGTGTGTGTGTGTGTGTATGGCATGTACAACCCTCTGACGAGAACAACCGCCTAGTTCAACTCTATATTTCGCGAGCGTCCCCACTCGGACCCTCGTGTCGCTTTTTTTCTCCTCTCGACTCTTTGTGGCACGATGCACAGAAATAAAAAGAGGTAGCATGGAAAAGAGGACGCTGCTGATAGCTGTTACGAATATATATATATTCATGTCTATGAGAAAATATACCAACAACTGTGTTGTACTATGTGCGCCTATCTAAAGATACGCATGCACAACGCATCGTGCAATCCCACGAATAATGCGGCTTCGTATACGGTTCGCGGACTGGCAATACGCTGGTGCACAAAATTCTGCAGAAATGCGATATAATTTGCGCGTATTCATTCTCCATTCCCTTCTCTTCCGAGATTTTTATCGCGATTTTTTGATCCAAGGAATCCGGGGAAGCGAAGTTTTTTTTCACAATAATGAAATTTTTCACATAAAAGCATTTATTTCTATCGCAAATTGCCAGCTGATGAAGAATATCACCTTGTTTATCCGGTATCTCAAAATCTCTAGGAGAAAAGCGAAAAAATCCGAAACAACGTTCTAATAATAATAATAATAAAATATGAATAAAACGAGAACGAAACGGTACGCGACCCTGTGAGGACAATCCTGACCAGACTGGTAGAATCCTCCTGGCCACAAATGTACGAACATCCATTCTGTCGGTTGGTGAAAAAATAAATCGTGCTATTTATAAGAAGCGACAAAAAGCTAAAATAACCGTATTGTTACTAGGCTCATCTGACATGAGAAGGCAATCACGGATACGTACATATACATATTATTTACCTCCTTTTGTTACATGACTGAGGGATCAAAATATTTACAAAAAAGAGGTTTTTTGTAAATTCATTACGTCATAAATTTCGTGTGTGGTTAGGAATTGATGATTTTCAACTCCGAATTATTAATCGATTAGTTCCTATCGTGTCCAAGAAGACATTATACAAACAAGACTTTATATGTAAAAAAATTTACGTATGTATGTGAGAATATGTGCGATTGTTGAGTCTTTGCGAATATAAATACTCTTATACAGCTGATATCGAATATTCTTGATGAGCAAGGACGCGAATTCTCGCATGATATTATAGGAAGGATATTTAAAGTACGAATTTCATGGAAGCGATCGACGATCTGCCAAGACAGTTACTCCACAGCATATCATCCTCGGGGCTTTATATTATAGTTTCCGTTAGGTTTCCAGTCTCTATTTCCTTTCCAAGTGTATTGCGAGGAAATTTTGCTTTAAACGACGTTCTCCCCCACAAATGATTATATAGACTTACGCTTATACATACATGCTAAATATACAATGTACTGCTACAATACTTCAGAGTAAGACTTCACTATATACTTCAATAGAATAGGTATACAATGAACTATATAGCAGGAGGTATATAAACCCCATCATCGTTCCACTTAATGCCATTAATTGCAACAGCGTAAAAGCGTGCGTTTCACGTCACAGCCCATCTCTTGCTCACGAATATATGACACTTTTCCTAGCATGTACGTTGAACATGTATGGTACGCTTGCGCGAGTACCTATGGCTCTGTGCATGCGATATTTTCTCTTCTGACTCTCAACCTATGTTCTCATCTTTTGCTTTCAGAACACGGTACTACCGGAGGCTGTACACTTCTGGGAACGAGCGTTAATGGTTCGCGAGACTAAAAGTACCATACGGCTTAACAGGTAAGTGACGCGTGTATGGCCCAAGGTTGAACATGATATTTTTTCAAATGTATGATTTTTCGGATAATATGAAAAGTTTAATACGGAAAACAGGGAACAGTGAAAAAGTATTTCCGTAGAAAACCATAAGATTGAAACATTTATGCCGCGGTTTTTAATCAATTATCTAAAGAAACAGGTGTATTTTTGTACGCGTTTCATAATTTAAACTGTAATTTTTTTCGTATTACAGTTAATTTTCGATTTTTTTAGTCCGTAAATACGGTTCATTCTATTGGGATTTAACGCCGTTGAATTTATGAAATTAAACTTAAAATTAATTCGAGCTGATGTAATTGCACTGTGGATTGTTTTATTAATATAAGACGTTTAATATCATTTGCATGATTCGATCATTATCGGAAAGTTATTATCCGATTCATTATGGTAATAGCCCCGGCTGAAATTTGGAAATATTTTTAATAATTGAGTTTTCACTGGTTGATAAAGAAGCTGTAGCACCCAGTGCTACAGCTTGCCATTCGTGACAATTTTGGCAAGTAAAGATATACATCGCAAAATTGTGCTACAAACTCACAAATACTTCTTACCATAAATTTTCGTCCAAAAAATTATGAAAACGTGGGTCTGTGACTTACAGCAAGCCTTGCATCTATTAAACAGAGTTATTGAACGCAAACATCGAAAAACACAAATGTCACGTATTAATTACGTTGAAAGTTTCGTGAGCCAAAAATATACTAACGAAGCAATTTGTGAATGTCAAATTGTGAAAATTTGTATTTTAACTCTGATTTTATTGTATTTCGTACGATCGGCTATAATCCGATAACTCCGCATGTCACTTCGCCCGAAATATTCCCCGGACATTTATAGTACGTATGAAGTATATTGTACTTGAGTACGCTTAGTATACATCGAGCTCAGCACACGTGTATGGATGCACGATAAACCACATAAACCATATAGGATAGCCGCGTTAGAGCGTGGATATTAGAGACTCAGCCGTCACTGCGTAACAAGAACGTGTGTTGGGAGAATTTTGTGGGACTTGTACATTACGGTGCAGGAAGAGGGCGCGCGTGCCGCCACCGCCAGGGGTCGAAGTGAGGAGGAAGAGGCCTCTCCTCTCTCTCTCTCTACTCGCACGTCGCTCATTTGCATACAGACCGAAACGTTAAGCAGCCAAACGGCTGAATATGTATGGGCCGTGAATTTGTGTTTGTGTTCGCGGCACCAGAGGTCCTTTCGCTTAGCTTTATCCCCATTTCAAACCTACCCCTCTTCCTCTTACTGTACCTACTCCTACTACATAACTCCTATGTATGTGCTGCATGAAGTACTATAGTGGATATATATATTATCTAGCCGGTTTGATTTATTGCCGGACTACAGCCACAACGCTGTATTATAATAGCGCAAGAGAAGTTAGAGATTGTGTTGATGGGCCATCGTCCTCTCGGCGCTCTTCTCTATGCACGAACGGAGAGCTCGAAATGAGTTCACGTTTCACCCTCAGTGAGAACTGACATACACTTATGAGATTATATCTCGGACTTCGAATTTCGTTCGTTAGCAAAACTCGTTTCTGTATGCAAATGTTTGTTGACCGGATATATTTTACTTGATGGATATAAACGTTGTTCAATTAATGTCATTAGCGTACACCAAAGCCCTATTCCTATAATATTGTTAAATTGCTGTGAAATGAAAAAGATAACAAATAAAAATGTGAAATGAAAATAAAAAAGAAAGAAATGAAAAAGAATTGATCAGATTACATGGAATATCTTGGTTGAGAGTGTTATGTTAAAACCTATACAGACTCGCATTTTATATCTAACGAGAATAGTAACGCCTAAGCTAATATTAGGGCAATGCACGATTCTTATCATTATAAACAAGTAGCTGAATCGTCCTACCATTATTAATAAACAGACGCTCGGACCACTTATCGCCGAACCGAGACCCCTAGTCCTTATCACTATCATCAAATTAAATACCACCTTTCCCTAGACCAACCCACAGTGGGCCGGAACACCCCCAAAAGTGGCCAAAAGTCAATATCTCAACGGACTTTTCTGAAACTTGATATTTTTAAGTTTTCTAGGTCTCTGATTACGAATTTGGCCGGAAGAATTCAAAATTCAAAATGCCGGATTCAATATGGCGGCAAATATTTATTCATTTTTGTCGGATTTATGTGAAACTTGATATTTGAGTATTTTCGTAGTCGCGTGGATTACGAATGTGACACGAAAAATTCGAAATTCAAAATGGCGGTTTGAACATGGTGGTTAATATCTATTAATTTTGGCCAAACTGAAATAAAAATATAAAACTTGATATTTGAGTATTTTTGAGGTCGTTGATAACGGCACCAAAAATTAAAAATAAAAACTAACCAATAAATTGCAGTAATACTATATATTATATAAAGTTTAAAAAGATGAGGTTTTTTTAATTGAAACACCTGCAGTTTGCTTACAAAATTTGTAATTTACAGGGCCTACCACGAGGAAATTATAAGTGCGACCCCTTAATTACCGTATTATTAATTTAGGATGCTTTGTATCAGTGAGTCCCCTTGCCTCTCACTACTTGGGATGCTTTATTTCAGTGAGTCCCCTTGCCTCTCAGTACTGGGGGTGCTTTATTTTAGCGAGTCCCCTTGCCTCTCACTACTCGGAGTCCTTTATTTCAGTGAGTCCCCTTGCCTCTCAGTACTCAGGGTGTTTTATTTTAGTGAGTCCCCTTGCCTCTCACTACTCGGGGTGCTTTATTTCAGTGAGTCCCCTTGCCTCTCACTATTCGGGGTGCTTTATTTCAGTGAGTCCCCTTGCCTCTCACTATTCGGGGTGTTTTATTTCAGTGAATCCCCTTGCCTCTCACTATGGAAATATATGTTAATCCTCATCGGAAATTTCTTCGCTGGATAATTCTACTTCATCTAAAATTGTATATGTTTGGGGAAGTCCAGTTATATCATACTCATCTTCATCATGTTCCGTATTCGGTGTAGATGACAAGTTCTCCGTTGGATTAGCAAGAAAATTTCGAACTTCTTCAGGAAGAGGTAATTGTTTTTTTCATTGTATTCGGGAATCGAGACTTAATGATGAAATTATTGGATCGGAGGTATCCACGATTCTATTGAAAATATCAGTCAAATTAGCAACGAGGTTATGCTTTCTACTATGATTGCATCTGTATTGTTTATAATTTTTGCGTTCTTCAAATGCTTCTTCCCCAAGCATTCCAATAGGCAATACAGTGTTTCTCATTATATCCGCAACGTGTATAAGTATTTTATGGACAGTCGAAGGCATCGAAAACCAAGCATAGTGGCTGACATATAGTTCCGCTGTAGAGTAACAGACATTTTCAAAGGAAGTGGGATTTATAGGTAGATGGCAAGACAGAGCGATAAGAATCGTTCTGAAGTTTTTAAGTAACTTATCATTAAGTCCCAAGCATTCAGCTAGCACGTCAATATTTTCGAAAGCTCTGCAAGTTATGTTGCCATCATTAGTATTCCCACTACCTCCCGATTTCGGTTTATCGACATTTAGTCCTAACTTTTTGTGAAGAATTTCTTGTACTAACAATTTCTTTTGCGAATATTTGGTTTTTTGCTCGCTTGTTCTCATCTGCCACGTTTTTGTATCTAATCTGTACGAGATATGCAAGCAACATTCAAAGAATCGAATCCACGCTGCAGAGGACTCAATCCATACTGCAATAATTTTGGATTTGGCATAAAAGTGGATCTTGATCTATTCGAAAGATCATTAAACTGCTTTGGAGTCGCATGGCAGATAGGACAAGCCTGTGTAAATATCGTATACGTAATTACGTTGAACGCTTTCCCGTCAAACAAAGTCAAAAGCAAAGAAAAATTAATGTGCACAGTAATATTATTTAAATCTATTTTAAGAGCTTGCAACTCATCAATCTCAGCTTCAATGCTACTTTTATGTGCGGCAATAATATCAGCAGACGCTTTCACATATGGCAAACAGATAGGACGGCAAAATCTAGTTGACTGTGAGGCCCGGTTGATCCACAAAATAACACTATCTTCCGTTGACCAACGCAAAGGTATAATTGAAATAGCAAATAAATTTTCGTCGATGTTTGCATTAAGACTTTTATTTTGATATTTCTGTTTGTATGAGGAATGGCCACTGCTTCCGTCGAAACGATATGAGCAGATGAAGACCGTTTCTAATTCTTTTTCTGTTGGATCTAGAACCTGCTATATATACTGAAGCAGGACTTCTTCTTGCATATTAAAAATTCGTTTTCCGGTATGATCTAGTAGTGCTTACAGAGAAACCTTAGCTTTGTCGTCTGTAATTCACATAACTACGTCGGGTGATCTACATAGATTATTGGGTTCGGCAACAATATTATATGGAGGAAAAATATCCGCTCCTTGTCTCTTAACTAGCAAACGCATACTAATGTAATCTTCTTTTGACAGAGATCGATCTAATAAGAAAGAAACTGCTTTCTCTGGCTTCAGCTTAACAGCGCTGCTTGATTGTGGATATTCTAGTAATTTCCTAACTTTACAAGATCTTTCTGGAGTATTTTCAATCTGTTTAAGAACCGCATATAAATCTTTTTCTCCTGATAATCTTGCAGCATACCGACATGCCATTAAAATTTTTTGTGGATTATTTTCATTTTGATTACTGATTGCTGCAGCATCTCGTCTTTTTGATCTCTGACATTTTTCATAAAATGCAACAATTGGTCTTCCTAGTTTTGGTGTCAATACTTTTTTGCTAAAGATTTTCGACCATGAAAAATTTGGTATTTAAAACTCCGATTCAAGCCACACAGCATTTTTTTTCCTGAAATCGAATTAAAGTTCTGTTAGAAGTTTTCCATTTTAGCATGAATTTACTTTTTGAAGTTTTTACTGCAGTTCTCAATTGAACATATTTCTTAGTGTCCGTCACAACTTTGTCTTTTAGAGTAAGTTTTTTTTAAATGTAATTAACCGCGTCTCTTATACCATTGGCTTTAGCTTCATCGAAGAGCTCGATAATTTTACATTTCGTGAACATGTTCGTAGTATTACGTATTGAAAAAGAATAAAACAAAATAAATAAATTATTATTATTATTATTTTATCCGTACAGTATCGCCAACATAATTTTCCAATAACCACTTCGTTAAGCTGAAAAAATCGGTGCTAGCTCGTCGATGAGCGTCCTTACATAACTCCGCTAAGCATTTTTACTTCGAGAAAAGCGGCCATCTCGTGATGGAGCCGCCGAACTACCGCTTGATAAGCCTCCATGCCGCGCACTTCTCAATCCTGACATGACTGATTTCCTTTTTATAAAACCGTAGCTAATGGGTCTCAGAGACCTCTTATAAAAATTGCATAGAGCATATTAAAGGCCTCTGAGACCCATCACGCCAATCAAGTAAGGATTAATCCAGGAATAAATAACTTTGAAATTATGTGATTAAAATTATTGTAACCGTGCAATAATTGTAGAAAAAAATCTATCATGCTTAAGGATAAAATATTTTTTAGATGTACCTAGGATTTATGGGTTGACGTGGACATGTGTAATCTTCGGCGTGTTCGAATTTATTTGAATATCATCATTAAATCTTAATGGTGGCAGTTGGTGGCAAATAATAATACAGTTCATCTAATACTGAAAGCAATGTCAACGATAAATTTCAAATACTGAGGGGAACTTCGGGGAACTATAGATTTAAAGACTGCCATATTAGGTCAATTAAAAAAAATTGCATATATAAACAAACACCATTCAAGACAATAAAAAATATCGACTCTTTTTTACATTTGACATTGAAATATACTTTATTTAATTATTGAAAAAAAAGTTTACGGTTCAATTCGTGATGTTGTAAACATCTTATTATCAAACGTGTATACAATTTTTATAGTAGATACTTTTAAGTAGATATATAAGTTGGTAGGTTATATCCACTCAACTGCCATGGGTTTCTCTGTAAATTCAGGATATATTTTATTGTTATATTACATATAATATTATTACCTCTAAAGTATTTACATTAATCCTATTGTTAACTATTTACATCTAATGTCGTACCTGTAAATTCAGGAAACGACATTTACAGCCGGTGGTTTCTCGTTGCCGTGTCTCTCTCGCCTTCTACTCTTCTTCTGCTTGGGCTTTTCTCCTTACGTTCTCGCATTCGCGACACTCTGCTCGATTTGGTGGGACACGCTCGCATGCGTACCTGTCCTTCGTGAGCGGTAAATTTCAAACCTCTTTAGAAGAGGTATGACGAGGCGAATATACGCATCGTCGTATCTCTTTACATATATATTATGGGAAAACCTTCTTTTTATTTTAAGAGACAGTGTAACTAGCGACGAGCTACTTGCACTTCGAAAACGGGATCCGTAAATTGTCCGGCGCTGAGCAACCGATCGCCTTAAAATTTGAAGGGTACATAGAGAATTGTGGCATAAAGTGCATGACAGTCTTATTTTTCCAAAGCTTTGGAAAAATGTTTGCAGGTTCAGTTACCACCGGAAATTTTTTTCCAAAATTTTGGAAAAATAAGACTGTCATGCACTTTATGCCACAATTTTCTTTGTACCCTTCAAATTTTAAGGCGATCGGTTGCTCAGTATCGGACAATTTACGGATCCCGTTTTCGAAGCGCAAGTAGCTCGTCGCCAGTTACACTGCCTCTTGAACGTGATATTGACGTTTGGCCACTTTTTGGGATGTTCTGGCCTATCGTGCAACCCTTCTGACCTTCCGTCGTTCTGACGATTAATTTCAGCCACTCTAGTATTTATTCTTATATATGAAAATGGAAGAATGTTTGTTTATTTGTTTGTTTGTTTGTCACGAGTAAGCTTTTATACCATTCATCCGATTGCGATGAAAATTTGGTGAATTGTAGTCCGCACTCCGGAGAAGGTTTTTGCGTTAGTAGAATAATTTTATTTGCCAAAATAAACGCCTACGGGACAAAACAAAATTAACATTTATGTATATTTATATATAGAGATTATTTAACAGCTGTCAAAGTATGCTATCAAAATGAAAAGCGAAATAAAAGACACTCATTTTTTTAACGACTCGATGGACTCGATATTATATATTAGTTGCATAATTCATTTGACAGCGAATGTCAAATTAATCGTGGCTCTAAATCGGAAAGCGATCGAATGATCTACACCTCGATCAAAAAGGAAACATACATTACGAGTTTCAGAAACGGACGAACACCGAGAAGAAAGACTGAAAACCATTAGAGTATGTACGACGAAGTACAAACTTTCGTAAAATAACAGCAACAACAGACGAATTGATTCACAAAGTTTTTGAAAATATTGTACATAACTGCAAAAAACATAAGTGGTTAAGGGAACGTGCTATATTAGCCGCAAAAACACCAACGTCAATTATATAAATTTCACGATTCAAAAGAGAATATCATGAGAAGCTAAACCGTACAAGTCGATTGCTGCTTTTATTAATCAAGAACAAGTTGTTAATTATCCAACTGAATTCCTGAATTCATTTAATTTGCCAGGCATACTGCCGCACGTTGTAACATTGAAAATAGGTGTGCTTATCATACTTTTACGAAATATCAATCCACCACGCCTTGGCAACGGTACTGAGGTCCCAGGGGAAACATATGATGAACAATATCAGCGAAACTAGAATTTAAAATAGAAAATTTGAAGGAAAAGACGACGCACTGTTGTCACGTATCCCAATGATACCAAAATATATGCCATTCAATTTCAAACATTTGCAGTTTCCAGTGCGTCTCGCATTTGCAATGTCCATCAACGAAGCACGGGGACAATCTCTAAAAATATGTATGGTATTGATTATATTTGGAAGGTTCATGCTTCACACGTGGAAATAACAATAAAAAATATTGTGTGTCAAATGAATTATGACACCAAAACGACATTGCAACGCATGCCGGGTACCGGTAGTTCTAAATAAATCACTGAAATAACTTGGCTACGACAAACCATTTTACATCTAATTTCTTGCATATGAGCCCCCCCCCCCGCTCCTTGGGACCGTAACAAGATAACAAATGCCATGTTTATTGCTATTTAATATATTGTTCGAAAAAGCTTGTAGATTGTTTCTTGGTAACTCAAGGACGGTTGTCCTTCACCATCAACCGAGAATTCATTTGAATCGAATAATTGCAAATATATGAAAATATTTCTATATTAGTTCACGAATAAAATAAACATGTGAATAAAGATATTCATATTTAATTTTCCTTTTACAAGATATAATACTTTTCAAATAAACGTAATTGGCATAAAATATATCAAACCTTTTCGTTCTTCGTGCATTTCTAAATAATAAAATGTTCACATGTTCCGCGAACATTGTACGAATTAAACGACGTCTCCTCGTGCAGCACAATTGAAGTAGTGTACATAATTCGTGTCTGCATATTACGCAACAATTTCTGTCTCTACGTTTTGAATAGAGTAAAATCTCTCAGAGCTAACCTTTCCACAGTTTAGTGGCAAGTCTTGGCTCAAGAGCTGCTTGATCATGGGTTACTTTATACTACCAATTTTTTATCTCATTATGAACGCTATGCAACCTTTCACTGTACGTATATACACAGAAAATACACTTTCATAGAACTGCCAATAAAATCTGCCCTGCCCACCACCCTCGGACTTTTCATCCACCAACGCGACCGTACGCGTCTCGCTTCCCTGACTCGAAATTCATCACGCTCGAAAACTTTTGTCTCACTATATATCCATATACCTTCCCCTGCGTGAGGGGTTGTGGTACCCGTGCGCTACGAGTCCAAACCCTCCGCTTTTCTGCCTCGGAGAAATCTCGGTGTAACATTCACTATCTCTTCTCACGAATCGGACGTTCCCTTAAACTCACGGACAGAAATTCAAGCCCTCTCTCCATCTCTGTCTCGTTTGGTTGAAAAGTACATTGCTGTAGTGTATGCACGAGGTATATATATGTATATGCAAGATATACAAGTTGGTTACGACACGGGTGACCCGAAGATTCAACTTCTCTTGCACATCAGAGTGCGTATATACAGTATATAGGAAAGGATGCGGAAATGTAACCGAGTACGAGCCAAGGAAAAGTCCCTAGTGAGATTATCTAACGAAATGGCGCTGAGCTTGCAAGCACTTTCTTCTACGCCATCTCATATATTTTCCCCTAGAGGAAAAGAATACTTGCAAATTCGAGAGAAAAAACTAAATTTGTTTCAAACGCCTTCGGGTTAGTGCAATGTGGAAGAGTGAGCATTTTTCATATTTTGTTATCACGTATCGATCAATCTACAATTAATTATCCAAGAAACGAGATAAAAACAAAGTATTTAGTAATCTCTAATTATTTTCGTATCGCCGTAACACGATTTAGATACACCTAAATAAATAAAAATCTTTCTTTTCTGAAAGCTTTAGTTGAGTGGCAACAAAATCACAGGAATCCACTGTGTTTTCAACATAAACATAGTGGTTATTTGATGTTGGAAATAACCATATATTCGATGACAAACGGTCGAAGCTTCAATTATATCCTTTTACCGTGCAGGTATTCCCTTTTGTCAATCAATCTTCCTCAGCACGCGTTAGGAGGACAAATATATCGGCACATACCCGGGAATAATATTTGGTCCGTTCTCCGTGTCTCTTTCGCATATTATCTACCCATATATAATATCGACTCGGCTATTGGAAAACTACGCTCGGCTATTTCTCGCGAATGTACCTACGATATTCCATGACGTATCGTTCAGGGGGTTATTGCAAAATTTTCGAAATACGCTGACCGGACAACTCTACAATGGCCAACACACGAAGGTTCGGTGTATTTTTAGAGATTTTCGTGCATACTTTTTTAATCTCAACTGGTCAGCACATTAGGGGGTATACTGAGTAACACTCGACCAACAAAGATACGATTTTCGCATGCGGAAGAGACTGTATGCGGAAAATTAGAGAGCCAGCATTAGCCGACCGAGTTCCTGGATTAATCAAAGTACACTAACGTAGTTAGGCAGTCGCAGGGGAATACTTCTCCCTACTACACCAACCAAGCTTCGCTATGAAGGGCTCCACGAACAATGTAACTTTCCCAGCAGCTATAACAATCACGAATTCTTTTTTCTCGAAAACTGAATAATTCCACCTCGAATCGGATTACAAATTTCAATTTCTAATGTTTTAATAATCGTTTTAAATGTGAAATTATTAACTTACATCTTACTGACGATGAACAGCTGCATAAATGGGGATGCGATAAATAGATCGGATTAGCATGAGTTATACAATACGAATCACTTATACCATACCGATCGGTTCATTAATTTTGCATAACATAATATATGTCTTCGTATCTCGCGCCCATCTGGATTTTCTTTCGAAGCATCTCGCGACCTAGCAAGGAAACCAATCGATAAATCATTCCCTCTCAATAATCGATGATTATCGAGTAATCTTCCTTTTTTACTATCGCTTTTTCGTTCCCGCCGATGATTCATTTAATGATTCAGAAGTGAATATCGCAAATTCTTTATACGAAAAGGCGAACTCGTATCTCGGTTTCATAAATTCCTGATGTATGAGATTCAATTTTGGAAACGAACCTACTTCTTACTTTGAACTAATTGCTGATAACTGATGGAGTTTCGACCGTTTGTCGTTAAAAGTGATGTAAGTTAAAAATAGATATAATAATACGAGGCTAAGGCTCACAGGTGAATGACGTCTTCGCAGAACCGACTTACAAAATACCGAAGTTTTGATCCGACAAAAATAAATTTAATAGGAAATTGCAAAATCGGAAATTTCCCGTATAATACGAATATTATATTTATATAGTTGAATTTATTCTCGGATTATCGCACTTTGTCGATTGAAGTTTGGAAAACGGGAATTTCCGCGTTTTATCGCCTATTTCGGCCGAATTCTTGACCTCGTGCTATTTCCTATTTGCAATTATATTTTTCTTGATAACGATTATTTTTCGAGATATTTGCCTGAATTGATTAAAATGACTCACAATATATACAAGAAAAAATCTAGTCGAGCGCCGAAAATGACTTCAAAAACCATAAAGTGTATAAAGTACTCCAGCTTGAACAAAATATGATGTATGTATGTATATGCCAGTGAAAATCGAAACGATATCCATATATCATGCACTTCTGCAAGCTACATTTACGTATACTCTATATCCTATATACATTACAAAACTACTTGAGAAGCGTCCCAAAGTGGCTCGTCGACGCTACACATCGTCGTATAATATAACGACACTTTCGATGGTGCATAGGAAGAATACGGATATACATATGAGCAGGTATACACGGCCCGGAGAAGCAAAACGCTCGTTATGTGCTGAAACGGTCGAACGCTCGTATAACCTTCTCCAAGTTTCTCATAGATGGCTGAAATTTAACGCATGTTACTGAACGATCGTCGTTGGAACAACATAGCCTTCGCCTACCTTGTTCTATTTGTCCACGCTCACATTTTTCGAACGTTCTTGTCTCCTGTACATGGCAATTAAAAATTTGTGGCTGAATTATTAAAAAATACTGAACTTACCACTTTACCCTTCCAGGACCGATAAATTCTGAAAAATCGAAAACAAGGAAATAATATTCTTGTTGTAGGGAAGTTTACGATCCTACATAGACTTGACGGCTGGAAAAATAATTAAAATTCTTTGAAATAAGACTTATCAGGATTCTGATGAATTTTGTAAAATCGTAAAAAATCGACGTTTCGAGGGCTTATAACCTCGTTCTCGTTCTACTGGGATTGAAAAACAGTCGTTTAAATTAGTTGATGAACCTTGACTTGTATTTCCAAGAATTTTGGACCTGGAGTGAAATTTCTGTGATGAAAAAACGTGCTCAATTTTAAGACGTCATTCCTGTGAAGATTTTCTTAGTGATTCGGCTCGTCTAGTTTCGGATATGAGCGATGGAACGGGACAAAAATTTCTGGTTGACGTGGAGAAGCATCTAAAGAATGCACGCGATACATATTTAACCCAGAGGACTCAAACTTGTGACAATGTCCTAAATATATTTCGAGGGGTAGGAGGCTCGAGAGTCACGATGGTCTTTCGTGTCAAAACATTTTTGGAGCAAACGACGACCTTTTCTCACACCACAGAGACAAGAAGCTGTGACAAGAAAATCGATGATCTGCTGAATTCCGCTTTCCCGCTCGCACATATTTTGGCCTGTTTCTATTTTCTAACACTCGGGCGCATATATGAACGCAACACTCGATAATTTTGCAATCCTCACACACGTGATAACAACCGAATTTACATTATTATAGACAGTTGTTTTATCGTTACGAAATTATCGGGTTTGGGTTTAGGTAAATGAAAATGTGTGTGTTTACTCTTTCCATAGCAAGACGTACGAATAATTTCTCTAAGAAAATTTAAATTGCGATTCAACAAATTTTGACATTCCGCGGGAATGTTAAAAGCACGTTATTTCTATCTTCTTTTCTCACGCAATTTCCTAATATACATAATTCTCGAATTTGTATAATAATATAAATTACAAGCAAAATTATCGTTTTTTTATTATCTCAATTTTCAATACATGACACATTTTTCTTTCTCTTCAGATTTTTAATTCGATTTCGCACTTTTTTGAACGATATTATTGCCGATCAAGACTTGTTACAAAAAAACACCCCCAAAAAAACGATTTTTCTCTCCATTTTCACGAGAGTGTCAATACTCCACAGAAAATAGAAAACTCCAATTCGAAGGAACAGTTCACCGGCTAACAATGGCTCGAAGTTCTTTAGGGACACGAGCTATCGATTTTTCTCTGTATACCTACGGTCGTTGCTGACGACACGAAGCCCTGCGACGCTTCATTGCATCAACGACGACGCCAATGAGCACTTGTAAGCGTTACGACTTTATCCGACAGACTCGATATATGCAGCATTCTATAGCCATGAGCGAGTTACGAGATCCTTATCCATCGATTTTTGAGAAAGTTTCTCATGTTTTGGCTATAAATCTAACACTTACATCGTGTTATCCACACACCCTTACCAACCAATTCCAAATCTTCTTCAAAGAATTTTTTCTAGATTTTAACATTCGAATACATAATCTACATCGGACAGATCTTTGAAAAATATTTCTGATGTCACATTTTAATGCTGAAATTATATGCCTGTCATTTTTTTCGACTGAACAGCAAACGCTCCAGATTCTCCTAGATTTCAGCAGGTGCACTTTTCCCAAGTACCTATACTTTTGGCGACGTTTCCCGGGAACGAAGAAACTTACGTAGCTAGCAAAAGAAGGATCGAATCTGTTCGTCCTGTGCCGAGTTCTATCGTGGAACATCGCAGCGACCCTCAGCCTGCGTCCAACTTTTTCATCAAAACTTTTCCGGGTCTTTGATTTCTCCCGTGTATGCGATAAAGCAAGCGAAGACGCACGCTCAAAGTGATGCCCGATATCGTTTGACCACTCGCTCCCATTTCGTCCAAATTCTCTTCTCAAATTTATACGAGGATTACTGAAGAGGGTATGCGCTCTATCGGTTTTTTAGCTCTCTTAATCCATGGTTTACCTCTTTGTATCTTATATGAGCTGCTACTTTACCAAATACGGAACGTTATTGATTTAAGACTCATACATTTCTAACAATCTAACGAATAATTTCTAACGAATAATAAGATATTCAGGCCGTATAATCCAATAGGAAAAAACAATGCAATTACAGTCAATAATTTATATTACCAGTTGTTTAAGAACGAACTCATTTGGTTCGACTACAGGTGAGTGCACTGGCGAGAACGTGAACAGGCGAACGATGTAATTGACTGCATATATGCAGGATACATATATCTCGTATAGATTTACACATACACACACGTATACACATGCATCTAGCGCCCTTATCGTATACCCCAGTGAATACATTAGGGCCAGTTAGATATCGTGGGCTCGTTCGTGCATCCGTGCAATATTCGGTCTGATGCATTTCTCTCTCTCTCTCTCTCTCTCTCTCTCTCTCTTCTCTCTCTCTCTCTCTCTCTCTCTCTCTCTCTCTCTCTCTCTCTCTCTCTCTCTCTCTCTCTCTCTCTCTCGCTTTCTCGATATCTCCTGTTCACGATTATATAGATCCTTACTTACGAATACGCGCATGTGTATCTACTCGCAATTGTAACACATAGATTTGCACCAGTGTCAATCCGCGAAGGTGCTACCTGTTTATTAATTCTCTTCGTGACCTCGACCAACTGATTTCCTTGTAGGAAGGCTTCGGTAGCATGACAGAGCGTATTCGAACGTCTGAGGAAGATGGCTATGTCTATTTATCTGTCTGTCTGTGTCTCTCTGTCTCTCTCGCTTTCTACGAGGATCTATGTATACATACGTCTCTATATCGGTCCCTTCACGTCACACTTTACCCAGGCGTTCACCCTGCCAAGAATCTGTGGCATCATTAATTACTGGGATTAATTGGAAACAGTGCCGTCGCTGGGCGAATCCCCCCTCCCCTTCCGGAATCTCACAAATCACCAGTACCTACCGAGAATAATATACACCGGTGAAACGTGTATATATATATATATATATATATATGTATGTATGTACATATGTAGAGGATCGACTCGCAGACATCGGGCAGCTATCCTATCATTCGGGTTATGTATTGAATAATATGTAAGCTTGCAAATAGGACCGCCTATCTGTCAGAACTTCGTGTCAGCGACTCCGCCAAAGAGCAGAGGAGATATTCGTATTGGGAATATTTACGAGAGTAGAGGAATGAAATCGGGCTAAAGCAGATGAGACTCAATCTGTTGCAGTCTATTCGCATTTTTAGTAACGTTAAATTAAACCTACATCCGTGAATTGAGAGACTTTGTTATAACGTAAATTGAAATATTCAATTTTCAGTTGCAACGTCAAGCTCAAAAATTCATATCGTTGAAGAAAAATGTGTCGAATTTTGTAAAATGTTTAAATCGTTAGAACGAGCTCCTATGAAGCGATCTCATTCATTGATCACGATATGCAAATATTAATTATTACCAGTCTCCATTTGTATCTTCAAGAATAGAATTTTCATTATGCACACTGTGACAAACGTCCACCAATATCCTCGTGCAACAAAATTTTTATTTTTTTTTAAGTTTCATTGTATTAAAATTTTATTATCATTTATTATTATATTATATCAAAAGTTATTATAAGTATAATGTGTATTGTGATAAAACTTAATCAATTTTATCAGAATACACATTATGATAAATATATAAATATATATTGTATTGTGATAAAAGTTTCATAAGTTTTATCACAATAAGATGAAATTTGGTTGACTTAAATCAATATTGATCGATCCTGCAACTTTGTTATCTCCAACTTTATTAAATATACAATATTTTATTCGTATGATAATAGTTTACATTGTTCGAAATTAGTTCTAATCCCATTTCTTGTTTTTCTTTATTTTTGTAAAACTCGCATTGGCAACTTCGCTATCGCAATAGCGCTTTATCATCGTGTATGCAGTGTCGCTTCATGATACCGGAGTATACGGAGCAAAGGTGGTTGAGTGTAATGCGGGGGATGAAGACTTATTAGGTTGGGACTAGGCGGTGTTGAACTTCGACGATGGAAATATAACAGCTTCCGTATACATATATATATATGTATAATGTCACTGAAGTATAGAGCTTACCAATTATTCAAGCTAATAGCGAAACTTTCTGGACGAATTGGCGCACTGGGGGTTAATTAACTGATAAATAGTCGACGATGCCAAAGTCCTACCGCCGCATCTGCCTTTCAAATGTCCTAAACCCGGTCTCGTATCTCCCTTTGTTTCCATACCAGCCTTTGCGAAAGACCAGAAATTCGTCCGTATTTTCTTGCAAACTCGAATTGCGATATCTTATTCCGTAAAGGCGTCAAAAAACGAAAGAGGATCAGGTACAGAGTACGAAAGAAAAGTGGTTTTGATCGCCTTTGCCAAGACGTCGACGGAAGAGACGTTGTTTTCATCGTAGAATTTCCTTCGTAACTTTCGTACAATGTATAAGTATACTAAAGGTGTAAGGCGAATAACGAGAAAATCCGCTCAGGAAATATACGAAACCCGAGCTATTCGATTCAACCGTTCACATAGTCACTGAAAACTTGGTCCTTTCTCGACATCGTTTGCCTCGTATTCAAGACCATTTTTCTGCTTCTACAATAGACTTTGAGAAAAAAAACCTCGACAAGAGAGCGCGTCTTGACTGACGAAAGAGAAAAATATTTGCTAATAGCCGTCCAATCCTCGAACTCGTATCCGTTTTTAACACTTTCATAGACGTTTTTTTTTTTCACGAATCCAAATTCTCACCACCAAGTGTATACCTTTTTTCTTCGTTTCACACGTGAAAAATTTAATGAACTTACACTCCACTGTCATTCTTCTCGTACATATATGAATACGAAATATTCATAAAATGTTGCAAGAAAAAGCACTATGCTCGAAGCACCCATCGACATATTCATTCGCTTGAGCTTGCGTATATAATTCTCGTGTGCTGTCGAGGGATTCAATGTCGTCGTGGTGAACGTACCATGTATACACAGTTGCATATGCATATGGCTTCCTTTCTCCGTATATACATGTACTAAAGGGATGAAACGCGCCTCATACCAAGACCATTTTCACCCTCTCACGAGCTTTCTCTCTCCCCTTCTCTTATTCGTACTTCCAGTTTCGTTCCGCAAATATAGGCAGTTTAGACGCGTCTGTAAGTCATCGTTTCAGTATATACGCATTGGGACCGGCTCCGGAATAGTTCCTACTGTCGAACAGTATGATCGAACTCTTATTAAGCTTTCAAAACCTCTCTTCGATCTTTCCATTCATCGAGTTCTCTCTCATCCTCTCGCCTCTGAGGAAATCCACCATGTTCTGGATTGCCACCGAATTTCCGTTGGGTCGCTCTACCCTCGAGTCTCCCCCCCCCCCCCCCTCTCGCGCTCACTCTCTCTCTCTCTCTCTCTCTCTCTCTCTCTCTCTCTCTCTCTCTCTCTCTCTCTCTCTCTCTCTCTCTCTCTCTCTCTCTCTCTCTCTCACTCTCCGTCGTACGCCTCGATGTTGACAGAAACCAGCGTCACGTCAAGCATACGAAATATGTACACCACCTTGGTGTACACACCTGAGATCTACCATAGAATGAGGATTTCTGTGCACGTGCAAAGTGTATAGCGCTTACAAGTACGCGTGTGCAATGGCGTACTGGGGATAATACCACGATAGTTATATAACACCATACGTTCATACAACGTGATAAATTTTGGTTGTCGATACGGCTTAAATCGTAAAATATCGAAATAGCGATTATTTTTCCATCGAGTATTTGATGTATACGATCTTAATCCAAAATTAATTCGAACTACGTAATTGCCAATTGGACAATAATTACTCAACCTTTCTGTATTTCATTCGAACAAATTCCCAATGATGTAAATTAAGGTTAAGCCATCTCGAACGCAATGATTATGATTATTGGAAAATATGGAAATCTTTCAGAGTACGAAATTTATTTGTTGAACTTTTGAAACTTAAAATTTGGACAAAATATTCGTATATAATATTGTTCCGTTTATTGTAATATAAACCTTTCGTGTTATCCGTATTTCATGTATTATGCACCCGCCGTTTCGACTTCCAAAAGCAATGCGAGGGGATTTCCAGCAGTATCGTTCCAATTTTGGGTCTGGATTTTCTTGAATGTATTATAGCCAAAAATATACGCGTAAACATACTGCTTCAAAGGAAAGGATTAAAAATATTGTTTTTATTCTATTTTTAGAATCGACGTTCTTTAAACTGTCCTTTCTCGATATATTTTCTATGATTTTTGCAAAAGGTCGAGAACGTCATTACATTTATCCTCTGCATGGTCTAGAATGACCCTATTTTAATTCGGGTCAGTGGAAAGAATTTTTTTAATTTGCAGAACTAATGTGATCCTGTTTTAGTTTTAGTCGGTGCAATAAAATTTAACAGGTAAATTTCTAGAGGGTCAATAGGCTTTCAACTATAACCGATGAGGATTATGGTTGATCATTGTCGCTGAAAAGCTCGTGGAATAGAAAGAACGTTTTTACCTCAATAGGCAAAAAGTGGTTCGACCACCACTTCGCATCATTGTATCATGACAGAAAACCTCAAAACTTTTTCTATTTGTAACTTTAACTGTCATTTTGGAACCCAAATGGAAAAAAATTGAATATCTAAGCATTGTTTTCCGTAAAATAAAAAAAAATCGGCCTAAAATCAAATTTTAAAAACTTTTGTTCAAAACCTTTTTTCATAAAATGCGTGGTTCTCGAGATATGCGGCTGGTTCATTTAAAACTATATATATATATTCATATATAAATGGAACATATGTAGGGTACTATATGGTTCGCCACTCCAAGAGATTTCTGTATCGTTACATATATTCGACTTACTTATACCGTAGAAAACTCAATAGAGATCAAGAAATCTATATCTATATACGTATAGAGCCCATAGCAAGACTCAGCATAAAAGTTTGAGTTGATACGGGTTTTCCCGTCTTGAACTCCGGGAGACCTCTGGTAACGCTGATTGAACACCAAAAAGTACTCGAAGCGAGAAGAAGGAACCGGAGGAGGTGTAGGATGCCGATAAAAGGTGGTACCGAGGCAAGAAAGGAGCCCATGTATATAATCCGGAATATAAATGTGCGCGAAATGAAACTGATTTCACCCTCTACCTTGGACTCGAGTCGGTATGAAACATTTTTATGTCAACTATTCGAAGAGTCGTTACTATGTACCTACTCTCGGTTCTTTTTTCAACCATGGATACATAAAAACTTTCGAGCACTTCTTAAATCTTATATTCTCGTGAAGTTTGACACAGTGGGGTATAACGTATTACTATTTAGCATCATATTTATTGCGTATGCATTATTGCTCGTAATTCACTTTAGACGATTGTGATGAAAGTGAGCAAAAAATAAAATAGTAATTTTTATGAAATTAAATAAATTTTTGTTTTATATCGATATTTGAATCATATCGATATTTTTTCGTCTCTAACAATAAGCTGAAAAAAGTGGAAATCCTGTGAGCGAATGGTCTCAGCTCGAGCTTGCGATCTTATAACATTCCTAGAGCGAAGCGCACAAGAATGAAGAAAGAGTCGGAAAGGAAGACGAAGGTATGGAATCTCCATTATTCAACGAGACGAGGTTGAATATCTGAAATATGCGTGTGATTCGACTCGTGTGAAGACACGAGTGAATGCGTCAATGCGTGTCTCACTCAGTCCCGAGCTTTTCCTACGCCTGCATGTGTCTCTTTCAGACCAGCCTATTGAAGTCTTTGAAATCCAAATCAAAGCTGACTGTGAATTCCGTCATGACAGCGACAAACCTTGCGATTGTGTATAGGTTACGGCAGCGTACAATTGGTAGCCGAGCGTTCATATAGAGAGATATTCACCCCTTTCTACTGTACCAAACGAATGTTTTTTGTTTCGATATTTCGAAGCGAGAACTCGACGTATAAACCCGTATTCCTCTTGCACCTTTTCGTATCACCACGAAAGCCATGAGATACGGTTCGAGGCTGCGAAAGTAAAATCGCGGATAACATGGCCGGTTGAATCCGGTGAACGAATTTCGTGTATACGACGTGTGTAGTATTTGGTTATTTCACCCTCCCGAGGGAGTAAAGAGTGGTCGAAGGCTTCTCCGGTTCGTCCCGCATTCTTTCTCCTTCTCTATCTGGTTCTCACCGATGAAAAAAAAGTACAGCAGGGGTTAGCCGATGGGGTAACACACAATAGGAAAATACAAAAGGCACGAGCGAAAAGTTCTCGATAAGAGGATTATTGAAGAGGGACAGAAGGGTGGAACAATCCCGGCTCGAAAAGCATTCGGTCGAAAGAAAAAAAAACGTCTGGTACGATGGTTACACATGTATCTCGAGAGTTTCCGAGGAGGAATGACAGAGAGGGGCTGGAGGATACGATAGAGAGAGGTGGAGAGAAACGAGAGAGCAAGGTTGTGCCAAAGGCTGTGGTAGAAAGTGACCAGCGACGGTTTTACGACCTTACGGGGTATCCGTAAACGCGCAGCTAGCGCTGGGCTCCTCGCCTCTTTCGTGGGTGTACACGTACAGGAAAATGAAATGTTCGCAATGAAGTGCTCGCACCGGCGCTTGAGTTACGGCTGCTACCATGCAAAAAGCCCATATTGCGGATATACGTTGGTGACGTCGTCGGCCCAACGCCCACGACGAACGTTTCGCCCTCGTTGCTTTCGCTTTTGCGTAGCACCGGCGCTCCCGGACACCAGCTTTGTATTTCTCCATATACCTATATACTTATGTGTACGTATTATTATTGTATATGCGATAGCTGAAAAACGATCCGAAACACCTGCGAAGCACGATATAAGAGAGTTCCCTCTCTGTCACCGTTTGAGAATGATTGCTCATAAAACCATTTTGATGAAAAATATAAATAAATAAAAGCACCAAATTCGCCAGCGTGAAATAAAAACCACCCTCGAATCGCTAAAAATAAAATTGTTTAATTTACGCGATGTGAAAATGCCGCATCGATTTGTTCTGACCGTTCGCGTGATGAACGACTGACGCGGTGGAAAAACGTGATAGTTTTCCATCTCTTTCCTGTCGCTCTGTATGATTAATAGTCATAATCCCAGAGGGGTGTACGTTTATACGTGTATGTACGAAAAGACCCAAAAGCACGGATGAGTAATTATTCATCATTAATGACACGCGAACTGAAACGATTCCCCTGTTGCGCGTCTATACGTCCTGGAATATATCGTGAAATTTAGAAGTAGTAAAGTTCCTCCCAGATCAGCAACAATTGTATAAATACGTGTATATGGCTAACGAGGCCTATACAATTTCATCGTTCGTTTCAGATAAATCGGGTATGAAAAATGTAGATGTATTTCGGTAAATTACAGGTTATTAGACGGGGGGGGGGGGGGGGGGGGTAGCAACATTTTTTGACGTGAACAATCGATATCGGATGGAAAAATATTACTCAGGGAAAGAAGTAGGAAATAAATTCGAGTCAAGGAAATATTATGTTTATTATTCGTGAAATTTTAATGAGTACAGGGTCGAAGATTTTATCAAAATTTTCTAAATGAATGATTAAAATAACACCTACAGGTATGTTGTCGAGTACAAGGACGTGTCTGAGGTTTCACTCCTTTATTTAGATCTTTCACATTGAACCTTCGTATTCTTCTTCATCGTTGAGGTGTATTACTCACAGCTTGAAAAATCACACGAGAAATTGTTTAAGCAGTTTATACGTATTGCAGGAAGAGCCTAAAATACGTAGTAGATAGTCGTTAACACTCTTGGTTGCTTTAGAATTTTACATGAAGTACCTATATGTGGAAAACGTGAAAGAATGAACTTGGATATAGTCACTTTTGAGATTTGTGTTGATGCATTCCCTAGGGTAAGATTAATTTTCGATTTACCCTGTGCCAGCACTGTACAATATTGGTCCGCGCGAGAGAGAGAGATCAAGCTGATTCCTTGGAGGTATTCGAAGCACTCGGTACTGGCGGGCGTCCCTCGCACGGAATGTCGTAAGCTCTTTTCAGAGTGATTCCCAGGGCATATAGCACGTACGAGGCGTTCCACCCCAACTCGGTGGGGCCATGTGGCACATTGTTTTAATTAGTATGCTACGCAGCTCCACAAAGCAGCTGTGTGAAAAAAAAACATAGAATTCAACACCTAATTAACCCCTGTTAATAATTGCAAAACAAATCAATCCCGTCTGACAAAATTCAATTATGACATTCTATTTTTAACTACCTTTCAGATTACCACTTTAACATTCTTGAATTTTCATTTTATCATTGGGGATTAATTGTTCTCATTTACGCTACAACTATTCAAAAGCACTAAAGAACGCGAAACCAGTAGTCAAATGGAATAAGGATGGAATACCCCATATATAAGACAGGAGAAACGAGGAAAACGAACCCTGGTTCGTTCAAATTTGATAAGAAGGTCCCGGGAAAAGGACTCTCCAGGTCGACGTAGTAATCGTTGTTGAGTCGCGTAGAATCGAGATTATCGCCTGTCTCTCGAGAGTTTTAACAGAAAATGGCGGACATAATCGTATTGTCGAAGCTCCGCGATCCTTCTCCGACCGACTCGTCCACTTCCTCTTTTTCTCCTCTTTCTTTTATTCCATCCCGCTCTATCTCCCGTATTGTATACCTACACATCCATTTCCCAATCCTCTTCGTCCCCCTATTTCGCTTAGAAAATCGATACATCCGGACTGGCCGAAAGACAAAACATTTTTATTTCTCTGCCGAGTTGCTTCATCGAGGTGACGAAGATCGCCACCCAGGTCGGTAAAACGATGTCTACGTGTAAACCGCTCGTTATCGGGGACATTTTCGCAGTGACGAACGAATCTGAACATAACAGAAGTATCGTCGTTCGTTCTATTATTAGCTTATCGATTGTCATCATAAATTCTGAATCTTAACCTCAGTCGCTAACCGAACAAACAATAGAGGGGTTGAAATCAGCACATCATTATTGAGGTACGCTAGGGTGGACCTTAATGGACACGCCTGTAAATTTCAATTAATTTTCCTTTCCCACATATCTTCTAATTATATTACTTATTTAAAAATCTGTATGTCCGTTTTTCACCCTCAATATTAACCAGGATCCAGCTGAAGATCAATGACGTCACGTTAACCTTTCATTCTAACTTAACCCTTCGGTCCTCCATCAAAGGATACTTTGCAATCTTCGTAAAACGTCAACTTGATGACGCCGGTGATGGCATCCCTCCTAAAGACCCTTTGACAGTCTACAACCGCGTTCCCCACTAATTTTCAGCAACAACCCCCATTGGGGCTGCGTGACCGAAGTGTGAACACTAACCAGCCGATCCTTAGCTTCCGCATATGCATGGCTATTTGAGTAATGTTGATAATGTCTCTTCGGAAGAACTAAATACCACACAATGTGTAACACCATTATTTTCTATTTTCACGAATAATACGAATAGTGAAACCATCGAGCCAACAACATTGTCATCGAGGTCTGGTACAAACAATCTCTCTCGCTCTACGCGTCGTGTTGGTCGCTTACCACACACACACACACACACACACACACCCACACATGTATATTATATATACCTATATATATATATTTATATATGTATATATATATATATATTCCCCAACAGTATCACCGATGTGTTCGTCGACGGAGATATATATAGGTGCTTCGTGTTAATTACTCCCGTCCTGGGACTCGTGTAAACGCCCCCTAATTTACAGGACGTCGGTAAAGGGACAGATGTTCCCAGGAGAATATACGGCGCACAACGCTCTGGTCTCTGACGCGTCGTGCTCCTCGTTCTCCGTGAAATTAATGAAACGCCGGACGTGTCGCGACGTCAATCGTAACTTCGAACGGCGGAGCGCGCGAAATGCTTGACGTTATTCTCGCAACGCTTCGATAATCTAGGATATTCCGAACATCCATGACCAACATCGTGTTCGATCTCTCTCTCTCTCTCTCTCTCTCTCTCTATATATATATATATATATATATATATATATATATATATATATATATATATATATATGGGTGTGTGTGTGTGTGTGTGTGTGCGTGCGTGCGTGCGTGCGTGCGTGTATGTGGGTGTGTGTACTACATAACAGGGTTATTCACCCTCCTGCGTGCTTTGCGCGCCAATTCCCCCGGGGTATAGTTACTTTTCTTTTTCATCCTCTCTCTCGCTCTCTATTCCCTCTTCCGGTTTCCCATTTTCTCTTTTCCCTTTCCCATTTTCATTTGCTCCATCAACGTTTTCCCCTTTACCTCGAAGCCCTTCCCCCCTCCCCGTCTCTCCGTAGTTCGCGATTTTCTTCACCCTCTTCGCGCAGATTTCCCCTTCGTTCGCAACACCGTATATTTTCACTTCCTTCGACCGAGATTATCGTATAAAATGACGATTATCGATTTGCCATTGAGGACGGCGAAACGTGCATAGAATTATGATTTCCAGTGAATTATTATAGAACATTTTTTGTTTTTTTTTTTCTTTTTGTACGAGGCAAAAAAAAAGTCTCGTTACGTGAGATCCATATTTCTCCCGATTTTTCTACTCTACGCTGACAACTGCTCGATCATTTTTCTTTTTTTTCATTTTTTAGCTTTTTCTTTTTCGTCACAGGATTACGATTGAAAGTTCTGCATCGTCAATTTCTCGGTTCTACATTTACATAGATCGAACGTTCCGCGAATGAATAAGCTTTCGTCGTCATACCCCTTTACGATCTTTCGAGAAAATCGCACCCGATATTTGGTTAAGCTCCGAGGAAGCGCGGCGCTTACGAGAAAGCTGCTGTTGGATCGTAAAAATTCAGAAGGGGCTTCGTTCCCGCAGACTCTCGTCTCACGAGATGCTCTCTATCCTCACCGATGGGTACTCTAAAATCCATTAACTAAAACGCGAAACATCTCTTGGCTGAGAAAGAAAGCTCCAAGATTATTCGCTTAGCGTAGCTAACGCTAAGCTGTCTCTCTCTCTCTCTCTCTCTCTCTCTCTCTCTCTCTCTCTCTCTGTCTCTCTCTCCCTCTCTTTCTCTCTCTCTCTCTGTCCCTCTCTCTTTCTCTCTACGCATACTTTGTACATATAATATACATCATCATTAAATATATAATACAAGTCTGGTGGCTTTAATCGTTCAAACTTTTAATCCGATTTTTTCATTTGGCTACGTCTCTTCTTGTTTTCCCATACTTTTTCTACTTTCGCATTACATTCCTTTAATTTAAATAAGATTTATTTCATCCCGTCGATCCAACTTAATATAATTCATTTAAGCATGAATCTGTCTGCCCAATACGAATAAAATTTAAATAGAAAATACAAAATATATTCGATTAAAATTTAAATTTATTCAAATTAATGAAAAATGGTTGAAATGATGGAAAAATCAAGAATTAAAGTCGTAAGGTTCCGACTCAAAGAAGAACCGCCTTTTATTATTCGAGCCTATGTATGCAACGTATACTCTCTCGGGATTCACCGTTAATTGCGAATGTCTCTCTGGAGAGGGAGACTTCGTACAACACTCGGGGAATTCCCGAGCGCATTCGCGAGCTATGCTCATTGTCCGAAGAGCGTTTACAGCCATTGATCATTCCGTAGAGTTCTACTGACAGGAATGTAATTACTCGAAAAGCCATAGCAGTCTATATATATATATATATATATAAACACAGCACAGCAAGTATACGTTACAACAGCGACGCAACTGTACGGCGTGTCAAATACAACCGGCTCGCCCGACTGTAAAATAAAATCAATTTTTTCACGAAACGAGTATACACGCAATTGGAAAGTCACATGGTAAAAAGACATTGACGAGAGTTTTTTTTATTAAAAGGTGTTCGAGCGATAGCGACTGATCGAAACATACGCAAGAAGTAATTTTAATGATAAAATTCTGTAGGATTATTAAATTTACTATATAACGATCAATAATACGCTCAACAATTACGCGTACAAACATTATTTTATATTTGTTTGTACTTAACTCAGTACTTATCTACTTAAATTTTGTCGATTTGTAACGATAATCGAAATTACGTTGGAGTTGAAAAATTAAGCATAATTCTGAGAAAGTTTTTTTTTTAATTTCAAATTTATCCGGGACAAAGTGGAAAGAGAAAGTTGATAAATTGGTAGACGATATAATATAAATACATATTTATAAAAGAAAAATCTCATTTCTGTGAAAGTGTCGTGCGATCTCTCGCGCGATATTTTTCAGCCACACTTTGTCGACGTCTATGAAAATCTTCGTGGACCCATTTTCGCGAGATATTTTCGTGCGCCAGACACGGATAAAGAAGACGACACGATGTGAAACTTGGTGAGTTTGGAGGAGCACGTGGCTAAACCGTTTTCACAACGTCGAAGAGAGAGAGAAAGACGAAATAAAAAAAGGGAAGGAAAGAGGGATAGATGCTTCCCTTTATCAACCCTCGGTCCACCGGATCCAATAGGGATTACGAAATTCAGACTGAGGCAGTGCGCTGTAGACTATAGTGCTTCCATTCTTGCCCTCTCTCTCTGTCTCTCTGTCTCGTTCTCATCCTTCCTTCCGTTTTCTCTATTCTTCGAGCGAGAAGAAAAAAGATAAGGGACCATGCGAGAAAAGATAGGAGCCGAACACCAATGTGTGAGAGCGTGCCCATCCAGCAGGATTTACCGGGGATTCGCCGTCTTCGATTCATAAATATCCTCCGGCTATAATACCTGTGTGATGAAAGAAAATTTCTTTTCTTTTTCTTCTCCTCGTCTTTTTCTTCTTCTTCTTCCTCTTCTTATTCTCGTTTCGTCGTCAGAGATGGTGAAGACGACCATGAAGACGATGGCCTAGCCGTATAAGCTCCGTCTTTTTCTGTATCGGTGCACCCCATTGTTCTCTCCACGAAATCGTTATTGCCGTAACGAGTCATTCAATGGACAACCGAGTGTCTCGGTACTATCTCTGTGCCAAGGAAATTCAACAAAAAATGTCACGAAAGAAAAAAAGAAGCTCGGCCCGAGAGAGTAAAGTCGGTGAATTCACCAGCTCGAATGTTTCCTCGCGCGGAAAAATTGTTTGAAAAATTATTCCGCAAAGTGTACGGTTTGGCTCTCGCTCGTATTCCTCTCTTCAGCTTTTCTTGTATGAAATATTTCTTTGAACCCAACGTTTCCTTTTTTTTTAAACAGCAAGGTATTTATTTTTAATCCGTCTTTTTTTGTGGAAATATTCGCGTCCGAGGCGAATTATATTCGAGTATGTCACTCGAGATGTCCTACTCGAATAATGTCGCTTCGATAAGAATTACCGAGACTGGCTTTCGCATTTTCGACATTTTAAGTTTGAGTCGCGAGACTGAGAGGGTGGCGTTAATAAATATACATAGATATAATAAGGGCGCGTTTTGGGGTAGTAGCGAGCGAATTTTCGCGAGGCATGATGCGGGAGAGTTATCCTTCGAGTAGGTATATATATATGCGAGATACGCCGGGGCTTGAAGTTTCGCGTTGCCGAGGGTCGAAAAGTTTTTTGTACCCCCTCGGGATTATTCGTTGGCCGGGAGAAAGTGCGCGCGCGGTCGCTGTCGTCGCGGAGTAGTTTATCATTTACTTTTCTTGGGCTCGTGAAAGATAACAAAAGAAACAATATTATATCCTACTGCATTCATCGCCGCTTCATTTTTTTGCTTTATCTATTCCGCAGAGAGCGGTTGTCTGAGAATTAATTGTCCGTCGATTTTTTTCCCTTCTTTTTGGACCGAGAGAAAGAGGATTTTGTCCTTGGATGTCTTAGAGGGCTCGTCTCGGTCGCGATACTTTGGAGCGCTTCTTTGGTCCCGCGCGAGACGAGACGCTTTAGTTTGGTCACTCTGTAATAGCCCGAAGCGAGAGCGATATGACGCGCGTGAGACGACCTTACCTTACTCTCACGGCGGGGGATCAAAGGTTCGAGAAGCTGGGCGCGAAGAATGAGAACTAGGCACATTCTCTGGTCGCGGCTGGCAGTGGAGGAGCTCCTTTCACCATTCTTCTAACCCACGATGAAAGCCCAGCGTGCTCCCTTTTCCACCTCGCGCGAGCGCGCTTTTTTTACTTTGCCATACGCCACCCCTGTCATCCCTTAGAGTTTTTTTCATCACTTTATTCAACTTTATCGTCGGCCTAAGAGAGAGAGAGAGAGAGAGAGAGAGAAAGAAAGAGAAAGGGAGAGACGGAGTGATGTGACACAGCCCGTAGCGCAAAGTTTCGCCACCGCAAAAAAGAAACTCTGTCCATACGAAGAGCCATATAGATATATGGCGCAATGTGTCAGCGCTCTCTTTAACGAGAGACTCTTTAAGCCGAACAGGGCTTCGTTTCCGAATGAATAAAAATCGATGAATGTTATAATTAGACCGTCTAAAAATATTATTGCTGCTAAATTAACTGCAAATGTGCTTAAAATGTAAACAACTGTGGCCTTCGTCACTTTGGAACTCGTTTGTTTTATTTTCTCGACGTAATTCCATCAAATTCCGACTCTTAATTGCAGCTAATCTCCACTAGAACGATTTTATTACAAAATTAAATGTATCCGTCAATTTCTTTTGCCTCGACCAATCTTTTTATACTCGTCGCAACTTTATAATTCAACGTTAAAACCGGAAATAAAATAACGAAATAGAACGTAACCTAGCACCTCGGTATAATCATGCATAGCAGTTTTTATCGCACATTACTTAATTTTTAGCGAGAATACAGTGCAAAACGTTTGGAGAGAAAGCAATTTGTCGGCAAATTTTGAATGCGAGAAGCTCTTGTATAAATGAATAATGATTACCTACCTACTACATTTGCTCGCAATACCGTTGAAACGATGAGTGAGAAGCCGAAATAATAGATACCACATGCATATGAGAGGATTCTACCGATACCCGTTGGTCGTATAGATTTATGAATACCACCATGTTCTCGGTTCTGCTAATGGCAAATATATGCGAAAGTCGAAATCTCGTATTAACATCCGCAAGAGCGAGTAAAACACATAGAAGCACGAAAATGTGTTCTGTATTAATTTTCAATCTCGGCTCTACCATGGTGTCTGGTCAAAAGTAGCGTTAATTGATGCATGCCAGTTATATTATGCAGATGTTACGAGTACATACACATTTGTTTCACCTATATTTGCTTAAACCCACCCACACACACACGGAGATATTTTTTTTTCACATACATACTTTATATAGAATTGTTCTTTTGCAAAGCTCTAGCATTCTCGTTTTCAATTATGCAACGAAGTCATTAATTACGGCTACATTTGCGATATAACAATTATCTTGTAATATTATATGTAAAAATCATATTGTATTACAGTGTTCGTATGAGCGAAAGTAAATTAAAAGTAGACTTAACGCATGCCTCAATCGCACCGGAATTATAACAATATTCAACGAAAATTGAAGCTTTTTTTTTATCCTTGGTGTGAAAATTCGTTTGTCTAGTAGGAAAATTGTGACAATAAAATGACGCGTAATTATATTACATTGATATATGTATATATTACGGTAAATACCCTTAACGATTAATATGTTTATTATTTACCAACATAACGTCGAAATGCAGCAGTGTCTCTTGATAAATTCATATATATCTGGATATGTTATAAATGCGTTACGAACGTAGTCAGAGCTTTCTTCATCATTACGTACAGCCCGCACAATTACACTAAAGTGTTGCAATTATACGCGCTCGAGCACGTTGAAAGCAGCACGTTTACGGAGGCTTTTCTTTTGGGCTACCTACACACACACATCGTCGTCCTTCTCTAACACGCGACTCACGGCGAAAGCTCCCGCTTTCGCCCATTCTGGGCAAATGAGACCCTCTCTCGGAAAAAAGAAGAACATTGAGGGAACGACAGGAAGAGAAAGAGAGAGGAACAGAGAGAGAGAGAGAGAGAGAGAGAGAGAGAGAGAGAGAGAGAGAGAGAAATAAATAGATAGATAGATAGAAAGAGAAGGAGAGAGAGAAAGAAAACCGTCGGGAGTTGGAGGCGAGTACGTGGGTATGGTCGACCAAGCTTTAGAAAGCACCTAGAGTACTTCTGATGGTAGTTGGAAACCCCCGGAGGTATAATGATGACTTTTCTTTAATTGGCGTAGCTCGTTAAGGGACTTTTATAACGCGACGCTGGTGGCTGGTTTCTCTTTCGTCCTTCTATTACTTTCTTTTATATTAATTTCTGTTTCTCTCTCCCTCTCTCATTCGTTTCTCCTTCTCCGGTTCTTCTCACGACACGCGATTCCTTTGCCCAATCCCTCTCTCTCTCTCTCTCTCTCTTTCTCTCTCTCTCTCTCTCTCTTTCTCTCTCTCTCCCTTTAGTTCTCAAAATGTATGCTGTTTACTTACGTCTCGTTGTGCTTTTGTCTATTATAGCCTCCCCCCCCCCCCCGCTCACAACCTTTCTTGCTTCCCTTCGCCTCCTTTGTTGGGCTATTAAATTTCGTAACGGATATAAAGTACAATCGTATAAATGCTGCGTGCTCCTGTTATTAATGTAAAACCGGCAAGGAGGTCGACAAGAGAAAATAAAAGAAAAAACATAACGACTTCTATATATTATACCTATAGATAACATTTAATATTTCCAAACGTAAATATACTATACTAGTACGTAGACGCTTTTGTACATCGCAAGAATGACACCTGAAAGGTGCATTTAAGATTTTCTCGGATATCTGAATAAGACCGTCGCTTAAAACACACAATTAAGATATTGGTTATTAAAACACTTTAACGGCGTCGAGAAGCCGAGGGTTTATGCTTATTATGATTATTCACTTCGAGATTTCTCTCTCTCTCTCTCTCTCTCTCTCTCTCTCTCTCTCTGCTTTCCTCTTTCTCCCCCGTTCTTTCCTCGTTTGTGTATATTACTGCCGAGCAGAGTCAGCTCGCCCTATGAGCATTCGCGTATTCCATTTTCCGGTTATATTGCAAGCTCACGCCCCAGCTTTCTGAAATATCGCATCGGCGCGCTTTCCCCTCCTCTCTCTCCCTCTCTACCTCTTTTTCGCTATCCTTCTTGCTCTCGCAACGATCATAAGCGTACTAAGGGCGCGCGTTTAATGGCAAAGGCTAAAAATGCAAAGGCGACGATATGGATGGATTAAAGACCGGGACGGTGAACCAACGTTGTGTATAATCGCAGCGAGAGAGTGTGTGTATTTATTAACGTGAACGGAAAGTTTTTGACGCGTTTTAATTTCAGTTTCAACGAGAAATAGTAAAGGAAGAAGAGTTGTTGGGAAATAACCGTGAATTAACTGGAGGCAGTTCTTCCTCTATTTCCTTATCGTTTTATCGATGTCCGTTAACTACTGCGTCCGATAGTGGACACGAGTATCCGGAACTGGAATAACAATGGTCTATTTTAGTGAAAGACACGCTACCCGCCAAACTCAAACCCAGACCCATGTGCCCGTGTTATTTTATGTTTTTTTCACCCCTCTACGTACCACGTATTGCATAAGAGTTCTTTGAATATTTCACTTCAATTCACCCACGTCTCGCATCATCTCGTATTTCTCGAAAGCTTACTTCTATTTTGACAAACCTTTAGAGGTTTTTTCGAACACTTTTCTTTCGTTGTTCCTCTCGAATATCCACTCGAAAGCTCGGATGTTTTATGAACTTTCGTCTCCCCGTATCGTCGAAATATCGGGTTTCTCTACATTTCTCTTTTTATCGCGCTCGAACGAGACGAACAAAACCATTAAATATTGGTATCCTGATAAATCCATTGGAAATAAGGTTTTCGTTGAAACTAAACGCCGAAGAAGGACGAGAACGACCAAGGACGGATAATCATAATGAAAAACAAATTTTCCATATTTTTGCCCTTAAGGGTATTCGTGGGTGAAATCATAAAACAAATTACGTAATGAAAGAACTCTCTTGTCATAAAAGTGTTTTACTTGTACATTAAACGGCAACTGATAATCGGTCCCATTGATAATCAAACCATAAAAGTTTTTGAATAATTTATGATAAGAAGGAATTGAATGACTGAGGGATGTGTAAATATTGAAACGATTGAAGAAAAGCTCATACATAAACTATCGATCTATGAGTTTCGGTTCTTTCAAATTCATCTCGTAAAATACTTCGAACCTTCTATGATTTCTGCGTTAATGTGACAGAACTTGACAAGTGATCTCTACACGAATACGAGCCAACATATATTTGGAACACAAGGAACCTGCATATAGTGACTATTTCGGAGTCAATAAGCCAATAGTAGGAAGGTTCCCCCCACTGAGTTCGAAATTATAGAGATTCCAACTTACGCTCCCCAATATAGAGACTAATACGTGGATATGATTCTGAACCTCGCGTTTCAATGTGGCCTCGTTCATGAGTCCGGTGGTCTACCAGTACGATTGCCGTAATTGCGAACCGTAATGCAGTCCTACGTGCTCTGCTGGTGGTCGACGAGACAGATCAGGATTGCAGCAGCACGTATATCTGTATTATCGGTATTTTATCCATTTTTTCAATCTTCCACTATTGTTACTTAACTTATCCATCAATTGATCTATTGATTGATTTATTTCTTCAATTATTGATTAATTTATTTCGATTATGTTATTATATTCTTGTTTTTTATTGAAGAATAAATAACGTATACTCGCTCGATATTTTTGGATAGTAAGGAGAATTGAAATTAGTGAAACATTCAAAATGAAGAAAAAAATAGAATTGATATTCGTTTTATGGTAGTTGCAAATTAGGCGTAATTTCGATCTCGTCATTATTCAGATACGCCTACTGTTGCAGAACGTATGGTATATCAGTGGTACATAATATCGATGCAACGGTGTTTTGTTACTCCTATACGTGTTATAACCCTGGATACACGTAATTAAAGTACTTCGGGGGTTACCGCATTCGCATTGCAACTGGCATCACAGAGATACGAAGCAGCCCTCTAGCCAATCTAGTGGTGAATGTAACTTTATTAACGCGCATATAAAATCTCTCGCAGCTGTACAAATACCCAATCCTATTTTGTTACACCGCACCTGGAATTCTCTCGTTCTCCATTATCACCGCACAATAGTGAGAATTTGATTCATTCGTCTGTTTTTCATGTTTTGTTTTATACGATTTTCATGCATTTTCTGACATTCATCATTATTCGATTTATGGATCATTTTTCACATCGATATATGCCTGAAGAGTGTTTACGTGTATACAGTGACGATGGAGATTTATTCTTGCGTAGCTGACCGCCCCATAAAACATCCGGTTACCGATAGGACTTCGTACATATATACATCGGTGATCAGACGAGAACATTAAACTACTTGATGGTCCGAACAATAGCTTATTGTCACTCGTTTAATTCACGCAAAATATCGATGATGAGATTGCGTTAACGATGCATTTTTCTTTTAATTCACAAAATCCACGTGAGTAAATCTTATTAATTTACGATTCTTTGTCCTTAATTCTGTATGCCGAAGGCAAAATATACCGAACGTCTCGTTTAAGTGGAATGTGTAATATACTGGCTGTGCTAAAAATAATTATCGGACAATAAAAAAGCTCGGACCAATATGAAACTTTGCATGAGTGGGGTTGTGCTAATTTTTTCACCTTCTGACGAGGATGAAATATATAAATAAATCGAAATTCTATATTTCCACATACACCTCCGTGATCAACAATGAGGGAAGAAGATGGGCCACAATGAGTAGAAAATTATAGCTTGAAAATTAAAACTATTTAGGATCGAGTTTAAATAATGAATACATTCATTAAAAATCGCAAATACGTGTAACTTACATGTACAGTTAGAACGTAAATGATACAATAATAATGTCAATCTTTCCATCACCGTTTGTTCGAGTCTCCCTGAGACTCAAGTTAGAGCAAATGTAGTTTGTCGCCGGGCTTCGATCGCTCTTCTCATCTCACGACCTACTTGTCGATCCGGTTGGGTGGTCTCGCACGTCACCAGCACACGTACTTTCTTATCTTCCCACATACATATACGTCCCGTTGCCTGAACATTGTTATAAATTGGTGAAAACCCACGCGCGCCCTCTCGTTAGCCACGTGCACGAAACCTATTCTATAAAAGTTCGTCAGGATGACGACAACTAAAAACGTATTTTTAACGACTGATATTCGGTATGTCACAGATAATTGTGAACTGGCGAGACATTGAAAAGTAATTTATAGTTCGAACGATCCTGTTTTTATTTAGGTGCATCCGCTGATCGTCTGATCTTATCAGTATAGAACGACACTTACTTTAAACTCCTGAAATATAACATCTTATAATATTATGATATTCTTTTCCAAATTTTACGTCGTATAACATAATTTGATTTCTATGTCGGAATGAGAGAGCAAACCAATACGATGCTGCACATTGAAGATTAATCGGATATTTGCGTATAAATAAAAAATAAAACATAATTCAAGCCTAATCAAAATACACATGTGAGCAAGCATTCTCGGTTCGCAAGCATTGCAATAACACAGCAGGTACTGCGAATGTTTTTATTTTTTATTTCGATATTCCGGACGCCTAAAAAGTGCTTGACATGAGAAAATAAAACATGGTCAGTGGATGGAGTGAATTAAAAAAAAAAATATATATATATATATGTGTGTGTGTATAACGTTCATGAGCCGGGCAACTAGCTACGGTCTAGAGAACAAAATCGATATCATTCCAGGCGATGCCAAAATAACGAGAGAAAAAGGGACCGAACCAAAGTCCTATGCTTCAAAATCAACCACCCATTCCAGAAAATCTCTCTCAGAGAGAGAGAGAGAGAGAGAGAGAGAGAGAGAGAGAAAGAGAGAGAGAGAGAGAGAGAGAGAGACATATATATAGTATGGGTATGTGCGTCAGTCGATGGCTATGTGTAAATCCCGAATTCACCCATGGATCGCATCACGCAACGATGCCAATATAAATTTACACGACGAGCCCGGGGTGTCGTTTATTTATCGGGGTTTCACGAATGGTTCTCCTCTCGAAAATGCTGAACGAGTGAGAACGCACTGTACACTGTATACGGATCGGCAAGGGGTATGCGACCGGGAAACCAGGAATGCGGCGGGGTGCTCGAGGCAGTAAAATTTCAATGAATTTACATTTTCAACCCCGCTGGTTGCATGTATACTTTTGCATCGGCAAAACCTGTTCCCTACATGTATATTATATAGAGATATATATATATATATATATGTC
This sequence comes from Netelia fuscicornis, assembly GCA_946811545.1. Lineage (NCBI taxonomy): Eukaryota > Metazoa > Arthropoda > Insecta > Hymenoptera > Ichneumonidae > Netelia > Netelia fuscicornis. Next base: position 20,099,019 of record OX328011.1, on the reverse strand, counting down.
CATACACGTACGAGAATATGTATAGATATGCCCTCTTCGGGCATTCTCCACTACCTCGCATATCCTCCAGCTTCGAGTAACACTCCGGTCGTCGAGAGACCATCATCGCATACACCAACACTACTAGGTCAGATATGTTCTTTTTGTTCCATTTATGAACTGCCCGGTAACGTTATTTTTTGGGGACACCCACTGCCCTCTCGCACCTAGCGACCTGACACATCGAATAGAAAAATATGTATCCGTTTTCAGTGTGTTTTTATTTTTCTTCTTTTACACAATTTTTAGAAATAACTACATTTTCGTATCGCAGGGTTTGACCATTTTATAGTTTTGTAATTATCCGAAACTGCGGTAATGGTAAAGCGCATTGGATATGCGTCTACAATAGACGTGCGGTAAAGATATTGGAAGATTAAATGGGAGTAGACATCGAGAGGCTCACTGGGAGAACCTCGATCTTCTCACATTGCCGTCAAGCGCGCATAGAACGTGTAAACCGGAGATTTTGAACTTAAGCATATATCTATATATATTACTTGAGCTCGACATTCAGGGTTATATATATATATATACATACATACATGTATATAGGTGCGGTGAACATACTAGCGCAGTAATGTGAAAGGTATGTAGCCCGTTACAACCGATTCTACGCTCTGAGCCATTAGCGTACGATCCCACACCATTCTCTATAATACTCTCGCCCAACCATCTTTGCGGCATCTTTCGCTGGCGATGAATTGATATTACCTACTCTAATATTATAGCTCATGGTCAGGTGTCGTCAGCTCTACGGGGTTCTCCAAAATTGATATTCTCAATTAGGGGGAGAGCGTCCCCCAAGGGTCTTATGAATGAACGGTGTGAGTTAGATTGGGTCAGAGAGCTCCCCACCCTTTAATGTAAGCTTGGGTTCCATCTCCTGGCTTCTGCTTTCGCTGATATAAACGACGCACTTCATGAATGAACTAAGGGGGTTATGCGAATGACAGACTGCAATATCAAGACTTTGTTTTGGCTATCATTCTCATTTTTGCTTTCGGTCATTAATGGTAGAAAATCCAGGTGCAAAGTTTTCTCGCATTACTCAATTTTAGAGGATTCTGTATACATTCATATTTCAATAGAGTCTAGCGTTTTATCAGACATACCGGTAATTAATAATAAGGAAAATTGACTTAAATCTTGTGGGTGGTTCTTGCCTCTTAACGCTCAATATTCTGATTAAAAAACCAGCTGCTCTCAAACTTTTCCAAGCTGAAAGCCTATTTTAATTCTTTCCCGTGAAACTTCTCGTAAAAATAGAATATTACAAGTAAAACGCCATTAGGGATTAAATAAATTATCAGACAATTTTCACTTTTTTCGATTTGATAAAAGAATATCGAACCAGAAGGAATTATTATGCTTCACCCCAAACGTGTGGGAAAATCTTGAATGGATCTTTCTTTAAATTCGTTAAGTAATGATGAATGTTCTTTCCCATGCACATTGTAGATATTCTAATATTACAACTTGGAGGTTTTATAAGCACTCTCAGGAGACGATTTAGAGCGAGGGTAGTTTTTCGTCTCTACATCCCTCTTCTATTTTATCGTATATCTTTTCGCCTCAATACCTTATTTTTTATATGTATTATAGGATGCTCTACCGAAGAACATGGATATTGTTTCAAATCCATGTCCTCGCGAAAGATTGTTTAAAATATTCGAATCGTGTATCAACGAACGTGTATCGAAACACCCTAAACATCTGCTACAACTGTCTGATCAAATATGGACTTATACTACTGATTGGCGTTTAGAACAATTTTTTATTTCATACAATGACTAAAAAATATTTGTCTCTGACCTCTATCACCATCATTAGTAGTTAATAAAGTATACTTTACTGTGAAATATCGTTTAACTGCATAGTATAGTTTTTAGAATCGTTAGTAGTGATCGAGAAATAGGACTGGTACGAAAATACGACTGGAATACAAGATCGGCGATTCTTCACCCTGAACGTTCTTTGTTTTATGTTTACCTCAATGTGCATATACTACTAATCTGAATACTTCATATTGGGATCTGACATGGAGGCGTGGTCAAATTCAATATGGCGCATCCCGGTGTGCAGTCGCCTGTCAAAACTGCGCAATAGTAGACTTACCGTGCCAACGTGCGGAGAAACAGTTATGATAATAAAACGACACTGTGATATGAAAAAATATATGCTTTATTGTAATAAATTATTAAAATAAATTTAAATTTCCATAAATTTGTCGTTTTTAATAGTAGGTGAAGATAAGTTCACAGTGGCACACATAACTGTAAAAAATGTCTCGTAATCGGGGGATAAAGTTAGCTGGCATTCTATCACCTACGATTTTAAACATTTCTATGCGTTGATTCGATCGTTCTATGTGCACATGAGAATTTATTTCACAAGTAATCCTTAAAGCGTTTTCCATGCTTGGGTGTTGCTCCACTTTTTCCATTTTACCGAACAAATTTTTTTGGTATACGCACCGGGCATTTTTTTGGGGGAAACTATGGAACGTCAGTTCACGGTTTTTTTTTTAAAGAACTCTCGCATCCATATACGGAACATGCAATTCTTTTTTTCGACGGGTTGCGAGATGTAAAGACACCTACTTCTGCCATTTTTTGTTCAATTTCTCAAAATTACTGATATTAATGATTACGTTGTAACTTGAGCAATGCACCCCGATTTTAGTTTCAACGTGTACCACCAGATGTCTCACGAATTTTATCAGATCCCAATTTGTGTCTACTGGAAATAGAAAATTCGAGTTATTTCAGCACTACTCAGCGATCCGACTTGATTAATTCATCCAACAGATGAGAATATCTATCGAACCAGTTAAATAGGGACGTGCGTCTTAAATGTATTTTTAATCTAAAGAAGGAGTGTGACAAGTTAAATTTGGCTCTAGTGAGAGAATGATATTTCTCGACTGTTCTTTTCTTGTGCTCTAAAAATTCTGAGAAAGGAAATTCTTAAGAGGGAGCTACCTGCATTACTATTTGCACGATCTTCCCTCTCTTTTATATTAAAATGTCGGATATAAATATATCACTATCGAAGACGATGGTCAAGGACATTATATGTATATATTGATATGCTGCATCCTGTATCCTCTTATCACCTAACGCGACGCTTTTTTACTCTGGTTTATCTGCATTCACCATAACTTTCCTCCCCAACGATATTAAATTTTCACAGAAGGAAAAGTGGAGGCCACGATATGAATCAAAAATGCTTAGCCACGTATCAAATATATAGGAGCACTTTACATACGAAAAAATAACACAAGAAAAGCTATTATATTTTCTCTCGACACTGTATGTGGTATATACGTTTTCCCTCAGCCGCAAGGTACTCGTATACTATACCGTATAACTAAATCGTATAGATTTAGTTATCGTCTAAATTATAACTAAATCGTATAGATTTAGTTATCGTCATACGTTAACTAAATCTATACGATTTAGTTATCGTGGACTGTTACATTGGCGCCACACTGGTCCATTGCACAATTTCTTGATACGTACTGAAGAGAAATAATGTAAAAATAAATAACTTAAACGAATTAAAAATATATAAATATATAGAAAAGTTACAGATGAATAGATATAGTAGTATCAGTAGCAAGAATAATATATAAAGCATAAATGACTTTTGTCTGACTTTTCATCGATCTTCAATACTGCCTGAAAAATGAATAACTTAAACGAAATAAAAAGATATAAATATATAGAAATATTACAGATGAGTATTGTATCAGTAACAAGAGTAATACAGAAAACATAAATGGCTCTCGTCTGACTTTTCATTGATCTCTACTACTGCCGGTGCAGCACCAACGATAAATACTCTCAAATGCCTTCGAAACAACTTGTCATTTCACTCTTAAGTCTAGTACTTTTTCTTTCACCATTTTCCGCTGGTTCATCAATCCATTTCATACCCTGGACCAAACTTCAAAAGAAATATCGAATTTGTTAAAATGATTTATTCTATAAAATCAACTGTCATGATTTTGTAATTTTTAGTATAATGTAAATTCACAGAAAGAACATGTGTATAGTTTTGTAATCTAATAAAAAAGATGAGTTTTGAATTTCTAAGACGATAATTTTTCGTTGATTTAAAATCGATTTTACACATTTTTGATTACTTACTAGGCGAATCTAGGTATTCGCCTGCATTTATACATTCAACGTTCTTACATTGCTTGATACTCTTTACCTACGCTACATATTCTCCGTTCGTATTTCTCCTGATCTTTTTTTGCTATGTGCCTTATTCCGACTGTATCTATATATAATACGAATGTCTGTGAATTTATGTATATATATATGGAATCGACGCAATATACCTACTGCTCGTTTCTATCTATCCAACGAGAACTTAAATTCTCCGGAACGAGAAGTGCGGGCAAAATGAGAGAAAAACGGGGTAACCGGAAAACGGAGAGATGCCGAAACGTTTTCCATTCGCGAAAACGAGAAACCTATTTATTTCGAGATAGGATGCCAACTCGTGAGAACAGCCCTCGCGGCTGTTACTACTGATGCGACTCGGAAAGAAAAGGGGCCGTGATGGTTAGGAAACCCCTGAGAAAAGCGAATTCCAACTACTCAGGGAAGGGTGAAGGGGAGGCGAGGTTGTGTTCGAAGAATTTACACTTCGCTCGTTCGTCCCACATCCGCCCCCCCCCCCCTCCCCCCTCGTCTTTCCCTATAGATATATTCTATATGAGGTCTAAGTTCATCCTGCGTTTATTCATCGGTGATAAATGTCGTAAATGATAAAAAAAATATAAAACCTCATTATAAAATACTTGAAAACCCCCGAATAAGATTTCCGCAATTTTAAATATATTTATCGAACCAAGAATGTTCATATTTATTAACATTCAACAACCATATGCATCTCGGATTATTTCAAATTTTGTAGTGGTGCGAGACGCAAAATATACATTTCGCAATTTTAATTGCTCGACCAATTGTTAAATAACCATTAATCGTATTTAAATTGAATATTGCGAAATTGAATCCAACGATATCTAACCGCTTAATGAAATAATTATACGAACGCGGTTTTTTAATTGATCGATAACGATTGTATATTTGCGGATTACTAACGAACGATATTATGAAATACATTCGCGGTGAGAATTTATGCGATGCGTATACATTTTCTGATCAAGAATTGGACCTTTTGTGAATACTATGACAACACCGGGGGGGTTCGAATGTTATATCCATCAGTATTTCTGCGACGGTATCGTTCGATTTGTGTTTACCCACGTCATCGATCGAAGCGTCAAGGGTTAGAAGCGAGAAAGAGAGACAGCAGAGCGCCTGCCAATATTTATCTCAACCGATCGCCCATGCTGTATATCGAGGAGATGCAAATAACCGACGTAGATGAAATATTTATTTAGCAAAGTGCACAGGTACCCATTGTGTCACCGCATCTACGTGTTCGCTTCGTTTCTCCATCCACTTTTTTTCAACGAGACAGAATATTGCCATGGCATACGTATACGAACCATCACATACACGCATATAAGAAATTCTCACGTTTATATAAACGTATTTTCATGTTTTTCTCTCCTTTTTCTTTTTTGCCGTTGTTTTATTCGAATTCTAATTGTTATTGGTCGTTTCTTCGGCACTTCATTGAATTTATAAGATTCTGATGTTTCAGATCATTTTTTCTATCTACTTGTAGCATTACTGTCATGATAGTTAATAATAGTCACATACATACATATAAGAAATTCTCACGTTTATATAAACGAACTTTCATATTTTTCTCTCCTTTCCCTTTTTTTTTTAATTATCTTACTCGCCTTGTAATTATCATTGGTTATTTCTTCGGCATTCGTGTCTGTCCTGAAAATTAATTAACGCGAATCCAAGAAACGGGTTAATTGAATCGATCATTATCCTTTTATCCAGAAAATCCGACAACATCGGCTGTTCACAGTAAAAATGATTTAATCCATATTTCTTTATATCGTACATCACGCTAGATTATTTATATTATCCAGTAAGCAACATGGATCTGGTATATATTATGCACGTCCTCTCTTTTTTCTTCTGTTTTAGTTCACCAGGAAAACCGCCGTTTTCCCTCGGGGTGAAACTCTATAAACGAAATCCTTTTTTTTTGTGAATTCTTGGCATTTTTTGCATTACCCACCGGCAGGCTATAGAGTTTTTCGTCTTTGGAGGTGTGATTTAAAGGGGAAGCTATCAAGAAACATTTTAAATGTGAGTTAAGGCATGAAAACTCGATCCCGCGTGAAAGATTGTTTAAAATCAATTGAATCATGTACCGAGGAACGTGAATTGAAACGCGCTAAAAATCTGCTACAACTGTCTGATCAAATACGGACTTATACTACTGATTGGCGTTTATAACGCATTTTTCTTTCATACAATGACAATAGTATTTGTGTCTGCCCTCTATCGCCATGATTGATGGTTAATAAAATATATTTTATTGCGAAATATCTTTAACTGTATAGTATAGTTTTTAAAATCGTTAGTAGTGATCGAGAAAGGCATGAAAAATCGAAAAGTCTTTCAACTAGCATCCACGACTTGTGTTCAAACTCGAACACGTTGTATAGTTAGCGATGATAAACTTGTACAGCTCATTTGAGACGTCCTCGCATTTTTTGAATATATAGCGCGAACTTAATGCATCGGTTAAAAATATTTTAGAATCGTTATTTCGTGGAATCTATCATCGATACTGAAATAATTATGGGGACTTTTCATTGTAGAGAATGAAGTTTACAGCCATAGTTTTCATTTTAGTATACGAATCGTTAACAACCCATTTTTATTGAACATGAAAATAAATTTTCAAACAAAGACAACAGCTAAGAATTCTGAAGATCCAAGAACAATTCTACAAATTTTTCGATATCAATTCCACGATTTATCAATTTGAAAATATTTTCATCGAAACTTTTCATCTCGCGCTCTATTTTCTAAAAAGAATCTGGCTGATATCCAAAGTGGCTTATACATTGCACATCGCAAACTCTACAAGACACTCAAATTTGAACAAAATCCAAAATGGTCCCTGGAAAGGTCTTCAATTTTGTCTGTTTTTACTCATATATTAAAATCACTCTCACGTTGACGTCCTTCTTTTCTATTACCAGATTTCGTTCCCTCTTGCATTGCCCTCTCTTCCCCTTCCATGCTGTTATTGTGTCGATCTCGCCATCTTTCATCTCTCCTTCGTGTATATCGTATATATATATTTGTATATCTCTCATCTAGCAAAGGCAGAGCATCTAAGCCCACACGTAGCAGCACACGCACATATACACTCACCAGTACATTCGAAATTGCGCGTGAATATTCAGCGGGTTTCGCCCTCTGGTCCGCCCAACGACCCTCGACGCCCCCACGACTCCGGTCTGTAAAACTTTTAGCATAAAGGAGCTCAGGGCCACGGAACGTTTTATGCTTGCAGCTTCGCCACCACCATCATCCCCCTTCACTGCGGACTGTTGCCATACACCTAACCCCGTTATCATTCGCCTTGTGTATGTGTGGGTGTCTCCGCCCGCTAGAGTGCGCACCGACGAAAGAGAGAAAAGAGCGAGAGTTTTACAAGACGTACAATGCCTGTATCGTGTTAGCCATACGTAGGAACAGATGTGTGCGTAGGCGTGAAATTTCTGAGGAATCAGAGGTGGCTCTTCTTTTTTTTTTATTTTGGTAGAAATACTTCTCACCTGTATTTACGTTAACAGTCAAACTCTTTTCACTTTTCCTCTACTTACTTTCTCCATCGTTTTTCGTACCTCGAGGCAGCCCTTCACCCAAACGTTAAATACAATATTTGTTTATCACGTAAATAAAAGGTCTTGGTTAAAATTTCCAGACGAAAAATCTATTTAACAAATGGTATCATTTCGTTATGGGCAATTAATTAAGCCAGAGTTAATTCTTAATAATTCGAATGAAATTGTATAGCACATATTTTCAAATATTTAATTCGTTATTTTTCTCTACATATCTGAGTCATTTTTCATTTATTTATACGTCTACGATTCCGACGTCGTAAGTTATGCGCTAAAAAACGATTATTTGAAAAGTTTAAGCCCTTCGGCTGAAGGAAGAAGATGAAAAAAGGGGCAATGAAACTAATTAGAAATTGTTTTTTGCTTTCATTTTTTTCAGCTCTAATATTACTTTCCGAAACTTTTTTATAAGGCTTGAGAGCTGCATAGAATAATTATACATTTTTAAAAATTCGCCACTTAAAAAAGTTTGTTTTTAAGATTCAGTTGGATATCACGAAGGAAAGGTTAATGGAGCGACGTTAATTATGCTGAAAAAGACGTTCACTCTCGGCTTTCTAAAATGCCCTCAACGTTGAAGGCCTCAATTTTTTTTAGAACGTATATTTTTTAACATAAAATTAACCCATAGGAGGATAGACAAAGAAAACCTCTATAATTAATGATGGATTAAGCTATGTATACGACGAAGTCGAATATCGGCGAACTGGACGTGTATTTTGGATCGATGCCTCGTGATTTTGTCCCTTAGGTTGAGTGCGGCATTGAGGAGGTCCTTCTAGCAATAAGTCCCTAGGTAGTCAGCGAAGTGTGTCTCAACTTTACGCATGAATCGTTGGATAAGTTGCTTAAAGGGATCGATGCGGTCAACTCACATGCGTCAGAGCTGTACCTCTCTGCAAATTGACAACCGATGGTTCTCAATTTCCTTCCTACTATTCTCGATTCAATAATACATTCTTTGATTCATGGGAATCTTTATAGCGAGTAAAAAGGCATGTCAAGAAATTTAGTCACGGTCTGACTATTGCTCGACTTTACTCCTTGCCTGCCTGTTCTGGATGGTGAAACGGTTCGTAAAATCAGTAATTGTCATCATTATTTATTAAGACCAGTTTGCAAATACATCAGAATTTTCTTATCCTAAATTCTAATGGTACCAAGGACCATAAGCATTGCATGAGGAATTTGGAGGTCCTCGGTGACAGAAGGTGTGATCAATGGCCAATCTGTCGGCTATGTGCGGTCACTGCGGTTCCTTGGGGTCAGGCTCATTGAGATTCTGAAGTGGGACCATCAAGTGGTGGCTGATGTCAAGCCTGTTAACACCAAGCTATACGAGGCCAGGCTAAACAGTCGATTGCTCTCGTCTCGGCCTTAGGAATTGCTCGGAACGATACTTCTTCAGTCGTACTTGGGATACTATTGTCTCGTCTATATCAGTGTACTCCGGGTGTTAAAATTAAGCTATATATAACTATTATAACATTAAGCTCACGGGCTTATTTCATTTTCGGTTTTGGAAGAAGTGAGCAGAAAACATTGTATGCCGAAGAGTTTATAAGAAATAGAAAAACGAGGGATGAAAATGGTGGTAAGGGTTGGTGAGAAGATGGATCGGTTTTTTCGACTCTCATTTCGTACCGGACGTACACGACAACGCACAATTTCATACACACCGAAGCATCGACTTCATCCCCGACTCTCTCTCTCTCTCTCCCTCTCTCTCTCTTTCTCTCTTTCGTTTACTCCCTCGAATCCTCTGCCTCGTTCTCTCCATCACTCTCCCTCGTTTCGCAGTATCGAACGAGGGCGAGAGATGTTGCTGGAGGGCCTGAAACTCGAGAAGAAAACTTGCTAGACTCAACTCCCACGAAGACCACACGCTCGTGGGCTTAGGTGGATATTCGAGAAGACAGCCCCGCAGGCAAAGCTTCAATTTTCGATGCTCCGCTCCAACAGTGCCTCCTCGAGGAACAATCGAATCACCAACGACACGCTCAACCAACCGCTCCGTTTTCCGATCTAATAGTCGAGCGATCGTCTCCCCCATTTTCGACTTCTTATATCTACGCGTATATAGATATATCATCGACACGAGTATATCCGACCTGGTTCTTTTATTCTTGATCCAATCTCTTCCCTTTCTGAGACGCTCGGAATCATGTCAACGAAGTACAGAGATTTATGGATCAGTTTCTACGATAATTTGTGTATAAAATCTTCAAATTTGTTCTTGATGCCTCATTGCTTTTCAAAAATTCCCACTATCAGTAGTTAGATCAACGACAGGTCAGCCACAATAAAAAATTGACGTTTGTGACTTCCCATTACGACTCTCTGTCACGTAAATGGTAAAATTATGTTCCCGATCATATAACCCAATGAAAAAGGACTAGCTGTCATAAATCTGATAATCTCCTCTCGGGCTGCATAATTAAAAAAGTATTGATTGAAACTGTTTTATGGACTGTTAGAATTAATAAGCATATTCAAGACGCTCATTCATTGGAGGATAATATAACATAATACTATACAAGCTTAGTACATTGGTAAACTTGCATTCTTCGTTACTACGTTCAGAGTGCAGATTAGTTTTCCCGCGCACGACATGTGTAGCTAGACTTTCGTTTTGTTTCATTCATCTCTTTTGTATTTTGTTTATGTCAAATATATATTCATATAAATACTTTCTTAGCATTCCTCACCCGGAATACCTTTTTCCATACATTCTAACATGGACTGAGTGAAAAAGGATGGTTCGAGATCAACTTGAAAGCAATGATTAATTCCTTTTGGTCGTTATGAAATTTATTCGTGCATGATAAGTACGAAACCCTGTGTACCGTGTGAATTGAACCAGAACCGCAATGGCGAGACCATTAGTAGTAAAGGCTTACGCTATGGTCAGACACGAATTCTCGGTGTTCACTTTGACGCTAAGTGAGGGGGCGCTGATAGCCAATGTTTTCCACGCGTCATGGGGATTACCGCGTTCGTGTACATGTGTGTACATACGTATATATAGAGACGAGAACGTTGCACAATCGTCTATCCAGCATCAGGCATTACCGATAATCTCCTCTCTCACCATCTCTGAGCCCTCGCGGCTTTACCGCCCACATAGAGCATGGTCCACCACATCGAGAACTACCGGTTCGTGCCTGAGAACAAGGATTCGAGCTGGAATCATTACCCACCTTCTACCAATTCGACCGTGTCGGCTTATCTCGCATAAATACGAAATGATTAGCGAAACAAAACGCAATGAGAATTAATTCGTGCTTCTATTACTAATATTAGTAATAATAATATCAACGTCGATAGTAAATTGGGCACAATAACATGCTCGTATACGTTTATAATAAACATTACGAGTAAATTGCATTTAAAGTTTTTTTTTCATATTTGTGATTAATTGCGATCTTAAAATATTTACCGTGGCACAAAATATTTAATTATAATTTTGTAATAAAATTCATGATTACGTATACCTCGTGTATATAATTCGCGAACGAACAAGAGCTACTCTTGAAAGAACGTTGACTAAACTCATCTTGTGAACGAAAAATAGTCCGGCTCGTACCTTCCTCTTTTTTTCCCTTTCCTTCTCACTGACGCTCTATCACGAGCGATTTAATTACATTTTATAGCGGATGTTATTTGTACTCGAGAAACTCTCGACTCTTCGGAGTTTGCAGGAAATTTCGAGATGAAAAAGCTCTCCCGTCTCGTAAATCTTTTAACCGACGTCCGTTTAACTCGTAGTCCGCTTTACCGGTTTCACATAGAATTAAATCGAACACGCCTCGCATTGTCGCTGGGAGCGTGGAACACCAGCGGTAGATCGAAACTCGGATGGCTGGAGGTACTTTTGCTTGATGGGAAAGACCCGGTGATCCCCTGTGCTGCGCATTGATAAATATATGTATACGTCTGGAACGTTAGCGAATGTATATGTTACGATTTAACAGATGACGATAGGCAGCGAGAGAAACACACAGAGAGAAAGAGAGAGAGAGAGAGATAGAACAAATTTAGCCGCATCGAGGTCCCTGCGTGCGCTGGGCCATGTGGAATTTGCCCAGATTGCAATGAAAACCTCTTCCAACCCGTTATCCGCACTCTCTCCTGAACGCTGCTACCTACACACAGCCCCAACCTTTATGTACAGCTACTATATACCTATAAAGCTATTCGCGTTATCTCCATTTTCGCGGCAAAATCTCTCAACGAAATTAGCGATCGTACAACGAGAAAATTTAGATGCAAAAGGCATCGGGCCGTGTGTATATATTCATATGTATCTAGTGAAAGACTAATCGAAGCTTCATGGCGCGTTAAAGGGAAAGCCCTCAGGTTGGTTGCCACGCGTACCTTTCAGAGGAATGCAAAACGCAAATACCCCTTGAATTCTCCACCGCTATTCCTACATTTATACATACATTATATATATTCTATATATGGATATGTATATTTCAGTAGAATTTCAAATTCAGGCTAGATCGACGAAATTTGCACTACGAGAATCGTAGCTATTTTACGAAAGAAACCCACGATGGTATAGTGAAGCTAAAACCGCAAGATGTAACTTGGGCTCTACCGGTATGCTATAGCGAAATCATTCTTACTGAGAAGTTAATTCCCCAAGTCAGAATAATAATCTTGTATCTGAGAATTCGAGGAAACCACATTCGTTCTCCGAATGCTTTTAACTTATCAATATGGATGTGCATCAAATTTCAATTTGAATTTTGAGTTCTCAAAAACTTAATCAGAAATTAGACTAATTGTAAGTAAGAGAAATTCGAATATAAATGTGTTGGTAAAGTTTGTATCAGTTACTGTATAATAAAAAGTCTAATTTTACAATTTTTCTTCTAATGTTTTCAGAAAGTGTGAAAGCAGTCAAGTTTTCGTCAAGGATCATCACACACACTGCATCGATACGTGCAAAACAATAACGATGTGTGGCGAAGTCGTAGTTCCCGATGCTCATCTCGATGTAAGTATGAGAACGTATATATCTCATTGACACATAACAAACATATAAAAAAATGTCGTATTATTGCTTATGAAAATCATCAAAGACAATTAAAAAGATAGAGAAAATAACCTTAATTAAATTTATATATATTGATAGAAAAACAAACAACTTTATGCATATATATATCGATCCTAACAATTATTAAGGGCACTGAGGGTGAGAGCTGAGCCAGAGGATTAATTTTGTGAGCGCGTTGTAATTCATTCACCAATGTATATACGGGTATATATATGTAGCTAAGGGTTGGTTTGGCTCAAACTTCCCCTCGGGTCTTGTTCTCTGCAATTTCCGTTTTGGACCAAAAGCTCGGATCGAAGCATCGATTAATGCCTAATAATGCTAATGAATATTTAATTGCTCGCCCTCGCTAACTCCCCTCCCCTTTCCTTCTCCTCTACCCCTCTCTCTACCCCCATCTCGTTGTCAAACTCTCTAATGTACCCATATCGACGTTATCAAGCCTGCTTCTGTTCCCCTCTCGACTAAGCCCTTCTCTCCAATCCTCCAAAAACTTTGACGATTAAAATAAACGCCCTCCCATTCCATACAGCCCTCTCACTGTAATCTTTACCGTCTCGCGCTGACGACCCCAACGACGAAGACGACAAGAGAGAAACTAAACGAACCATCTTAGCCAACTTTTGGCGTTCTAATTTGTCGAGTACGTCTGTAACGTTCGACGTTTTCCCTTCGCGTCACTTACTGTACTTTTTATACGTAAAAACTCAGGAGGCGAAAATAATTTGGCAATGACTCTTCGGGGAGTCGAGCGTGCACTCAAAGATTCTGAATTTCGTGAAGCTTTTACAAATACAGAAAATATAAATTCTTAATTTAAAAGTGCATTCGAGAATAATTAATGAAAAGTTACATATTTTTTATACGATTTATCGAATTGATTTGTTTAATTGTCAAGGCAAAATGCCGCTCATTCGCGAACCAAAAATATGGTAGGTATATAGGGCGCATCTATATATTTTCTTCAGCATTTGTCATTCCCACATTATTATCGCTATAATAAAAATGATCATCGAAATCATCGAAACAATAATTAAACGAAAGTCCACGTATTATCGTTTAACTTGAAAGAATGAACTTTTAAAAATTGCCATCAAATTTAATTTCCATAAAATTGTTCATTTGGCCCCGGGTTATTTTCACGATGAAAATGAGAAGGATTATTCATGTTTATAAAACGCCCGATTTAACAAAATTAAAGCTTACAAAAAGCATTTGATAAATTCATGAAAATAAAACGTTATTATTGTCATGTTGAAAGAAAGAATTTTAATAACGGACGGCATAATTTCATATCGGCTGGCAATGTATTTTACGAGCATGTATTAATATTGTCCGCGGCAATCTCGCTAATGTATATGCTCCGAGCATGATACAGAATGAAATTTTGCTTCAAATTTATGACCGAATCTTCCTCTCTCAAGGCAATCCGTCGCCATATTTTCGCCGAGACTCTGAATTTCTTGCCCGGGTTATATATACATACATCAGTATCATTCTCGCGAGACAGTTAATAAGGGAACAGGCGCTGCAGCCGTAGCTTTTCCGAGACCGCGTTACACGTACACACGTACATATATGTATACGTAACGTCTCACGGAGTGTTAACGAGGGTAATGGTTTCTGACGCACAGCCACATCAACACACGCGCACATCTTCAAACAGAGGAAGTGTGCAAGATCTATTCGTTCCTTTTTGGTTGGCTACGCTCGTACATTCAGATCTACTAGACTGCTGCCCTGGCTTCGTCCTTGATCCTTGTCGTCTTTCCTAAGGCCGTGTGATTAATGTTACATCCGCTTTAAGCTCAATTGCGTTCCAGTCTGGAACATTATAATATTAATACACAGAGTATACACATTTTAACTTAAAATGAGCCGCGATCTATAAATACGATGTCATAAGTTGCCTGCAAGAAATCGTAAAATGGAACCAACGTAGCAGTTGAATCAAAGCACCGAATCAAAAATTGATGTATCGAAGTTTACTTTCAATTCGAGTACGACCTTCACCGAAGGAACTTTAGGATAGACTAAAGGACGAACTTATTCTCAAATTAAATCTTCGCTGGTTTAATTTCTGTCGTTCGCACTTGTCATTTCTGGAGATGAAAAAATGGGGCTGTCTCTCGCGCACTAGTAGCAACCCGATAAGTATTGCAGATCCTCTTAACACACCTCGAGTCAAGCTCTGATCTGAACTCATTTTTTTTTAACCAACTAGTTATAATTAAGAGGTCATGATCCGCGTTTCCAAGTGGTATAAAGAAAAAGAGAATACAACCAAGGATCAAGGTATAGCATTGTACAAATAACTTTCGACCTGACACCGTTATCTCGCGACGGGACGTGCAAATCCAATATTTGCTTCGTCTCATTAACCAGTTTCATATAATGATGAGCTAGACGTCTATAGTACAGGAAAAAATGAGAACCGCCAACAGAATTATATATGTACCCTTGATATAAAATTCTCCTTCCCTCGAGTCTATCGCTTTCCCCCTCGTTGGAGCTTGTTCATTAGCGGTAACCATATTACAACTCACTTATACCGTAATTACGTCAATCTCTCTCTCCCTCTCTTTCTCTCTATCCTTATCGTTTCACGCAGATCCTCGATATATAATTATATTCTATATCTATATATTTATTCTCTCTGAGAAGCCTTACTTCCACGTCGAATCTAGTAACGACGCTGTCATTAACACGTCCAACAGCCTCGAACAGGCTTCTCTCCGTTTCTAGCTACTCATCGACCAACCTTCTAGCTATGGTCGTTTTTCGCCAGTTATATGAAACTAATGACAATATCGCGCCGACTCACGACATCCAATATCAAAGTTTTATCCAAAACTTTTTTCTTTTACGTCTTCTTCATCGTTCTCATATCAAACGCTACTCATTATTATCGTGGAGCTTGGTACGTGTATCGTAAGCCTCCTCCGTGGTCATTCATAAACAAAAGTACAGGGTACGATCATGTACAACCAGAATGACGATATGGTTGTACATAAATACTTACTATCTGTTTCATAAAAGCACACCCCCTTTAGGTAATACTCGTTAACGGTATTATGTTACCCATGCTTATATATATTTATACATCGTGTACAACATCGATATATATATATATATATTTATATATCGTGTGCAACATCGATATATATATATATCATATGCAACACATCCTCATTTATAGCTCGAACTATGTGCCTACACTAACCGAACCATAATTAATTGTGACCCTTTCAACCAACCCCACTATATACTTAGGTGAAGACTAGGGTGAAAAAAAGTATCAAGATATAAATTAATACAGAAGGCAGTCGTACTTCTACAGAATAAATATTGGGAAAAATTGTGTCCATCCTTTGGACTTAAATATCTCAACAGTAGACATATCAATTTCTAGAATAAGTATGTGTAATGTACTACTTGTAGTTACAGTTTCATTATGGTTTTTTTTTTATCGTTAGGTGTGTCGAACGTGTAATGCAACTGGGCACAAGTGTGGAATTGCGGAAGGTAGTATTGCCGGAGAGGGAATCGATGGTGCAGATTTTGTATTCTACGTTTCGGCTATGCAGACCGAAAGATGTCACAAAGGATTAACGGTTGCTTATGCAGCTCACTGCCAGCAGGAAGCAGCTTTGGATCGGTGAGTCGATATCCCGCCAGTTACAATATTGAAGGAAATGTCGACGATTTAAATTCTTAAAATCTTGCGAATAGCGTTAACGTATTGCGTTGAGTTTATTATGATATCGTCATCGACGCAAATGTAGCGACAGTTTGCATATTAGCAAATTTCGATCCACGAAGATGTTCGGATCACTGGCTATAATTAAACAATGAAGAATTTTCACATGCGTCTAATTAATTTATAAAATATTCAGAACACAGATGGTAAAATCGTATTCTATGAAATATTTCTCATTGGGCACAAATCCCATTATGATATTTTATTATTTTCATGACTTTTACGAAATTTTGAAATTATCCAATTAACGAGTGGTTGTAATTTTGTTGCTGTTGAACCAATTTGGATTTGATACCAGATATCTAAAACTGAAACATAGATTGTCGGATTAAATTCTCGAACCAACGTGAAACCGTAATTTCAATATTGTCCAGTTTTTAATATTACAACGAATCAATCGAATAACTAGATATATTAGAAAAAAAATTTCTTTCGAATTTTCTAATATTACTTCGTAACCAAAAATTTGTTATTTAGGGTCAAACATATTATTCCCTAAATTGATGATACAAATCCAAACCGACCCGTGCAGACTTAACATAGAAAATTGAACAATTTTAACGAGAAAACGTTTTCTACGTTAATTTGTTTCCGCAATTTTTATTCGGTCGTATTTCTCAGTAATTTCTAAATGAAACGAGGAAAAATGAAGAAATCACGATCAAACCAAAATTACATGTTTCTAAGAAATCCGACGGTTATTCCCATACAATCTTCCACACGTGAACAGGCGATATAGAGCTATTTTGAGACCCCGAGAGTACCGAACGAAAGGTCTGCCAAATTACCATCAACTACATATATGCACTTAGGGTATGATTCCGTTCCAATACTAAAAAGCACGCGGAAGCGAGAGAGAAAGAGAGAGAGAGAAAGAGAGAGAGAGAGAGAGAGAGAGAGAGAGAGAGAGAGAGAGAGAGAGAGAACCAGAGCACGAGAGGGTGAGAGGGTGAAAGCAGAAGAGAGAAAACCCTCCGACTCGTCGTACTCGACACAACGGTGGTTTTTCACCTGCCGCGTTTCGAACGACGTGGCGCACCGCGCACGCGATAACAACGTCGATCCAACCCCCGACCCCTTTGCCGCGATAATGAATGTCATATCGATCCTCGGCATCCAGCGATCAAATGGAAGAATAATGCACGCGCCAACTCAATATATGTATAGCGCGCACGTAGTACGAGAGGTATTAGATGATCTATATGTACGTACCTTCATATATATGCACTATGTGGATATGTATGTGGGTGTATATGTGTAGGAAAACACGAACGAATGAAGGAAAATTATAGTGCAGTCTTGTTCGGTATACACTACGGGTATAAATCATCATTACGAGAGCTGCTCTGGCGTGTGCTCCCTCTATGTCTCGTGTCCCGTTCTTTTTTCTCTCCTCTTTGTACATTTTTTTCGTTCTATTCTAGTTCTATCCCGACTTTTTCGACCATCAGTCGCGAAACCCGGACTGCATCGGGGAGTACGAGATACAGACGTATACATACATTAAGTAACGTGTAATACACGCGAGTGTGTCACTCCGTAATGGCGCTGCCTTGTGAAAATTGAGATTTTTTTTTCTTTCTTGTCGCGTTACGTACACCTATCGTCTCTTGCTCTCTCGTCGAGCTACATGCCACGTACATTGTCGCGTGGAATTAACGAGATTGCCGATACAGCCTATGGATATTTATTCGTTAGAACGTAACAACGAGAAAATGTTCATTACGTACTATCAATTAAATAAATATGCTACTGCATATAAATTTGAAAAATCGTTGATTAAAATGAATAACGAGAAAACAAGGATATCTCTCAATAATGATTCATTAATTAAATAGTCGATCAAAATTTCGTTTAACGAATTTAGAGAAAGAAACTCGCTTGTGGCGTATTTATAATTCCATTTATAATTACGTTTATATTTGATTAAGTTAATGGGACATTCATTGATTATAAATAAAGCTAAATTGTTGCATAATACTTATACGTCGCAGTAAAATAATCATACTCGACGTTATCGTGAAAATGAATCAATATTACGCATTTACAAAGAATTTTTCTATAAGGAAGACGAAATTGAGAAAGTTGCTTTTTCGTAAAGGAATTGTTGAGAATCGTAAACGTTACGAGAAAGTCACGTGCGAGTTTCAATTAGCAAACCCCGTTGTTTAATTATGTGACTTCGAAGGGTCGTAGTTACCCTTGATAGGACGAAGCCCCGAGCCTCGAACTTTCGTTACTGTCAAAATGGCAATCTCGCTCTTATATAAGCTATCAAAAATCCCATTTTCATTCGATCGACTCCCGTTTATTATAGACCTCTCTCGTAGCTTTCCGCGTAATTAATTTCGCTTCGCCAGCAGTGACCAAAAGCCCTTGCTGCCTTTATATCTATGTGCACGTAGAATAAATCTATACTGATTCCCTGGACTATTCCTCGGTTGGTACAGATCGCTCTCGAGAGTTTAGCACAAAGTGTGGGATCGTAACAAGCGAAGCAGCATACCCAAAGGGCTCAACGCCTCGGTATACGGATCGTTGCGTTTAAAGCGCTTTGTTATAACGTTGACACGCGAAAACCGTATACTCGCCTTCACCTTCATTAAAAGTTGTTTCATTATCAGTTTTACCCATCTCCGTTCACGCCGCCACTTCTTTCCGTCTCGCTCGCGCAACTCTCGCTCGCTGATCCTTTTCATTCTTTTTTTTTCGATACGGCTTTGTTTTTCCTATTTTGTTTCTTTCATCTCGCTCTTTAAACTTTTTCTTCTTTTATTTACATCGAACTAGATGTAAAAAACATAGCTCCACTGCAAAGTGCAAAGTGGAGCTATGTTTTTTGTTTGCCATTTTTCACAAGTGAGGAAATTGATAATTAGCTAGTAATTAATTGAATTGGCA
Organism: Netelia fuscicornis; assembly: GCA_946811545.1. NCBI lineage: Eukaryota > Metazoa > Arthropoda > Insecta > Hymenoptera > Ichneumonidae > Netelia > Netelia fuscicornis. Next base: position 20,079,441 of record OX328011.1, on the reverse strand, counting down.
AGTAATTATTTTCATTGGGAATTTCAATACTTGATATAATTATAACGCTAATTTATAGAGAATGTGATTTTCATGGTGATTTATGAACAAGTATGTGGGGTGTAGGGACGTTTGCTCGGTGCCACAAATAAAAGCGAATATTGAAGAATTTTGATTTATCGCAGGCCAATCGCCGGTCACGCGAACCTGTGCCCAGGTAGCATCAGCACGAAGCCCCAGGAGCTTGAGAATCTGTTGAGTACCGTGAAACACGAGATTCTCCACGCCCTCGGTTTCTCCGTCAGTCTCTATGCATTCTACCGGGACGAGCACGGCGAGCCAAGAACATCCAGACGCAGCGAGACCGGCAAACCACCCCTCAATGAAAAGTACGTTTCAACACTCCTGCTTAAAATTCGTGTACCTTATATCTTTCCTCCAGAAATCTTGAGAACAGAAATAAATTTCTACCTTTTCTTATATAAACGAATTTGACATATTTATTTATTTAAAGTTGTCAATATTTCATTTACGTAATAAAGAGTAATTGAAAATTAGTTGGGGTATGAAAAGAAGCATGATGTCACTCGGTTCGATAAATATTTGACTGAAAATTGCACGACGAAGTTGCATCGGAGGAAATAAGACAATTTCTGAAACAAAAAAAAAACTTTCTTAAAATTTTGGTAATAGTTCATCAATTAACGACGCAAACCCAGATTCGTGGGGTGTCGTGTAACTCGTTAAGCATGAAAAATGTACGGTTTTGCGTACGATAGGAGATATGCAAGCAGTATTGTAGAGAAAAAATAATCGATACGTTTTTTCCTTAGACTGCAAACTCACCAGTGGAGCGAGAATACGATCAGAACGGTGACGAGACCCCAATGGCAAGTGCATGGTGGCACGGTCGAGAGATCAATGCAAATGATCGTTACCCCGAGGGTCCAGGCCGAGGTACGCTCGCATTTCAAGTGTCCGTATCTGGAAGGAGCAGAGCTCGAAGATCAAGGCGAGGACGGTACAGCACTGACTCACTGGGAAAAACGAGTATTTGAGGTATATACCACTCCAATCAACTAGTGCAGATATTTCGACCAAAGATATTCAAAACCAAGATCATGAATTTTACATGACCAGTCGTCAGACTCGAAATATTTCAATGGAAATAAAATCGTTAGTAATTGATTGACTTCGACCGATTGGATTATTATAAAATACTGAATAAGGAAGTAACATTTATTTTGTGCTAATAAGACATTTCTGGTACTTGTAATAGCATTCGTAATAGACTGTTCCTAAAAATTAGTTCAATCGCGAAAATACACTTCTTTTATCTTTACTTTTTCTAGCCATCCATTGTTAATGGTTGCATAACAGGATTTTTCTTTTTTTCTTTTCAGAACGAAGCAATGACCGGCACTCACACTCAAAATCCAGTTTACTCGAGGATAACCCTCGCACTGATGGAAGACACGGGATGGTACAGTGCGAATTATTCAATGGCCCAGGACCTTGGCTGGGGTCGACATTTGGGATGTGACTTTGCCATGAAATCGTGCAAAGAATGGATATCTTCGAAATCTTCGCGATTATCGTGAGTAATCACATTTCTTTCTACGTATTTTAAATGACGTTTACTTGAACGATATAAAATGCATTTCCAATAAACATCGGTTATTCGAATTTAATTTAATCCAATTTGGAGCTGGATCGAATGCATTGTATTTATTCGCAACAAATTTCGTTTAATTTAAATGACGTTCATTCGAATGGTAATTTATCGTTCAGAAAAGTAAATCTGTATATGTCTATACAAAAATCTCTTTGATTGCTGTTTTTGTATAATAATATTGATTTAATTTCATGCATTCGTTAAAAGTGACTCTAAAGATCAAAAGTGAGTGAGAAAATCGCGTATCGATCATCCATCATTCGGACATGGATCGTATCATCGCTCAAGATGCAACGTAATTCCTAATTAATTAAAATAATTTGTGTTTTTTTTATCTATTTCAGGGGCAAATCCATCCATCCATTCTGCAACAAAGTTAAGCAGGATCCTCTGCAAACAGAGTGCACAGACGATCGCAGCTCGGTGGCATTATGCAACTTGGTGGAACATCCTATGCCGTTACCAAAAAAATATCAGGTATGTAGAGAACAAATATAAATCGAACAATGAGTACAGTAACACTACGTCATAGATTTCCCTTATTCTCAGGAGTTTTCTTTACAAGGAGTAACTTTTATATACCTAAGCTTGTGACTTTTATAAATTTCTCAAATATTTCTAAAAAAAAAGAACTCATTCGTTCCAAAGGTGATTGTGCCATTCGACAGAAAAATAATCGTTTCAATAATTCATACATTCCTTCGTTAGTAACCATTTCTCGAAATATGGAAATTTAATCTTTTTACAGAATTTCGATTCGATACCCCACGTTACTCCGGGCAAGGAACAGTACTACGGTGGATCGGTATCCCTCGCCGACTACTGTCCGTATATTCAGGAATTTACGTGGCGTGCCAAGAACATCGTCGTTCGAGGCTCTCACTGTTTATACGAGGAAAACAATCCACGTGAGTTATTCACCGATGTGTCGAGGCTCTCTTATCACCAAAAAAAAATCAAGCTTACACGTTTCTGAATATTTTCCACGTCCCAAAACAAGATTATCGAAGGTAATTTTTTGTATTTTTATTATCATACAGATCCGGAAAAGAATTTTGCTTTGGAAAAGTATGGAACACGGTCGAGATGCTTCGATCATACGAATCAAATGTGGGAGGAGAGAACGTGCAAGCAGGCGAGACAGTGGCAACATTGGGGCTCTGGTTGTTATCAGTACAAGTGCGAAGCTGGCAGGCTTCACATAATGGTTTGTTCACATATCTCGACGAATTATAAAATCATACGAATAGGTAAATTTAAAAAATAAATGTCTATTTTGATAATTGCAGGTATCAAATTATACGTACACCTGCTATCACGCGGGACAAGAAATAGCCATACGTATCATACAGAACGATTGGCTTCACAAGGGAGCCCTGATTTGTCCCCCTTGCAAAGATATTTGTCGGGTAAGTCATTTTTTTAAATTGTCGATCAATCTGCTTTCGAAATTTCAAATTCAATAAAACGTTGACTCGTCAAATTTGATTGACAGGCGGAATTACAAGCCCAGGGTGAATGGTGCAAACCGGGCGATGAACATCCTCCAGCAACGTATTACCACCGAGACAATCTTGACTGCGGCACTGCGAATCAACTTGCTTCGAGTTTGTTCACTATAGTCGCTTCGACAATACTTCTCGTCGTCAGATGATCTGCCGACCGAATGTAGCTAATTTTTAAATGTTGAATATTCCAAATGACGAAAGAACAAACGACAAAAACCAGAAAGACACGGAAAACGTTCGGTAGATAGAGCTACCCAGCTGAACTGCGAATGAGGCAGCTCGCGAAAAAAAACTAACGATATACGCAAACACCCACACTTGCACATACACACAAATATACACACATATATATATATATTGTTACCTCAAACTATTTTCTCGACATGCTGCGGGAGCAACTTTGATTTTTGTCCCAACGACGAAATCTTTATTTGCAAAAATTACGGATAAAAAAAGAAAACAAAAATTGTATCCACGAACGTATGTTCCAGAGACTGTCATTACTGACTTTTCTCTCTGTAGAGAATTGACAACAAAAAAAACGCCAGTAATCACTGAGAAACTCCCTCCCGTGTCATTTCTTCAAATGTCACAATTGTTTCGAGTAGATCTCTTTTTTCTGTATTAGTATTTCCGCATTAATTGTATCTGAGGGTATAACCGGCGACGTATTAGAAACGTCCTTGAAAAATCTGAACCAATCCTATTCCTCCGTCCTTTTAAACGCTTATCCGTGATGTAAGTTCACCTTCAGTCGAATCCGCAACGTCCAACAATTGCTACTTGTAAGCATGTTTCCAATGTTGTTAATATTGTTTCAAAATCATATTCGGTAAAGCGTTTTGTTTTTCTTTGGATACTTTACCCAATGACATTTTCCAAATCCCATTTGGATTACGTAAATTTGCTAAATTAGATAATGATTGAGATATTTGTTTCCTCTGTTTATCCCTTTTGTTTTCCTGTTTACCTTTTCCCTTGTTTCCCTACGAGGACACTTGAGTAGCAGGCTCTACGAAGAGAGCCATTTACATACCCAATCGTAATGAAGAGACGATAGGTTCAGTGGCACGACGAATAAGGGTATAGGTGATTGAGTCGTGCGTCGTACGAGGCATATCGCGTGGGTGTCCCGCGCAATACACGCCCTATAAAATGCACGCGTTAAAGTCATATCGATGAAAATGAAGAAAAAACAAAGAGAAGAGAATGAGAATAGAGCGATAAAAATGTGTGAAATTACGGAAGCGCGATGTATGCAAAGTGAATCTAAATGAACAATCGGCGCGTAACGCGTCAAGAACTCACTAAAGTAAGTGAGGAGATGTTATGTTATAAACGCATAAGCTATATATACATAAGAAGTAAAAAAAGAACATGGTTGTACATAATTTTTAAAAAGAATCAATAACGTCAAGAAAAAACAAAGAATAAACGAAAAACAAACATGAAAAAGATATTTACGTATGATAAGTATATATATGGGCCATCCAGGGCGATCTCAAGTCAGTGTGATGAGACGATGTTTGTACACGTCATCGATGTTAGAAATAAACATTTTTTTAACGACACATACGCGAAGAAAGACAAACAACAAAGAACGAATAGGACAAAGGGAGGGAAGGATGGAAAGAGAGAGCAAGAGATGAAAACATTGATCGGTGAGTTTCATAGAAAAAACGGTGAATGCGGTTTAACCGCGTATACGCTGAGATAAGGAATTTTTGTTAATCATGTAACATTTTTTTCAAGAATGCATCGGCATTTTTCGAGTAATATCAAACAAGATAGAGGCATTACGTAAATTACAAAAGCATTATATATTGCAAAAGCTCTACATAACACGAGTACTCGACCAACTCTATTTCCAGTCGTTAAGGATGTGAGCTCATTCTTGTTTTCCTTTTCCCCCAGAAAAATCATCGGTGTGTTTAAAAAATTCAGATCCGTCTTACGACAACCAAACATTCCGTAGTGGAACATAAAATTTTAGTTCCTCCATGGGACCGATTTCCACCTTTTAAAATGATCGTCATCTATGCAGAAATCATTTTAACGAAAATTAATGTAATCAATTTGACAACTACATTTCTTGAAAAGTGACACAAATGTTGCCCAAAAGACTATTTACTGTATCAAAAGAGTAGTTAATACAATCTGTGAGGTTTGTAATATAGTTTTATCTAAAGAAAACCCACAGGCGCGTCTGATGCATGGTAAAATCTTTCGGGCAATCGGTCAATTACTCTACTTCTTAAATATTGTCAATATCTGGAAATACGGGACTGTGATCACCTTTCTAAAAGCAAAGTGCAAAAACCACAAAAAGGGGAGCTATTAATGGCGACTATTTTGTACACGCAAAGCTACCAAACTAATTCCATCGAGGAACTGAAACTTTATTTGAAAGTGTAAATACATGCATGACATTCCATACAACGAGGATTATTTGGATATCCCATTCTTGTTAATTTTACACCATGATTTTGTTATCGTCGCAATGATTTTAAACAACATGCCCAATGTGTACGTCCTCTCAACGAACTACCTGATTTTAATGTTTTAGCAATCTGTCAACAAACTAATGTAGCACTATTCTTCACAATCCGATACTTTTATTTCGCATTCGAGGTAAACATTCATCAATGCCCGGACTTGTATCGTCCTTCGAAGGTTAATAACGTCTAATGATTGGGCGAGGCCCCTGGACCATTTTCGCCCTCCATGCATATAAATATACATATAATACGTTCGCTTATTGTTTATGGCTGTACAGTCTCGCCAAAAAAGCTAGATGAGACGAATATTGAGCGAAAGTTGGTCAATATGAATATCTTTAAGTTTAGCGGCTTTATGCCATACTTGCTAAGTTTCAAGATCACTGCCTGGCATTTTAATAAATAACATATGACCTACTAAAAGATCAGGAAGATCCTATCGGATTATTAATTTTTCGCATGCCTTGTGGAATGAAAGTTATTTGAAACCATCAAAATTCTTTAGAACGAAATATTTGTATTAAGATATAACAGAAACTCTGTTATTCCGTTTGGAAAAACAATTTACCAATTTTTTAATATTTAAATAATTGAAACTAACGCAAGTAACCTAACGAATGAGCAACTACGTTTTATAACGTAGGAAGAAAAAAACCTGTTCGCAAACGATACATCTCCGGCAAATGTAAAATATATGCCTCGGTGCTCTCCGGTGCATACCATATTATTATAAATATTATATATTATAAACAATACGAATGTTAGTGAGAGACGAATGAAAGTGAGCGAGAAAGCCTACGTGAGTCGGACACTGTTACTAATCGTGTGAGAAACACTTGTAAGAAAGTGCTTCCTTTGTGATTAAACTACATATAAAAGGAAATTTGGTTATATGTTTTGTTTCCTAGTTCTATACCATATCCTCTGCTGTAGTTTCTTCAGGTGCAAAGAATCAGATCTCATACTTTAAGAGATTACGTACATTTAGGTGCAATGAAATTATGTAAACACTGAACATTTTTTATAATTGGTAAAATAAAGTTTTATTCCGAAATTCGTTTAAATATAGGCAGTATAGGTAAGGAGTGAGATACCTTGAAAAATTGAGTAATAAATATTCAAAATAGTCGCCACAGTCAACTTAATCTGACACACTTTTATGAAAGCAATGTTTACAGTGCCAGTAAAACGCTGGCTTCTTTTACCTGAAAAATATATATATTTAATTAAAGTAGATAAATAAAACTCGTACTTGTTATAGTTAATTTTTCAAATATTATTTTTTCGAGAAGTAATCATTATTTGAAGCAATGAAGATAAACTAAACGTTTAAATGAATAGTTTTGTTAATAAAAACAAAACGAAGGCACACATTTATCGAATCTTATGTCAAGTGCTAGTTAATAGTTGCTATAATAGTTAATTATATAAAATTTCATTTAATTTCATTTCCGGTTTACAAGAATTGGCATACCAGCATCTCAGGCATTGGGTGTCAACACTCGAGCATGTACGAATTTATTTACAGAATATTTTTGAAAGACGGTCCTATTGAGGAAACTATAATTGAAAAGTCGATTTTTTCAGAATTATAAAAGTATACGAACCCTGAATAAAATTGTCCTATAAAAGACATACCTATGCGTGGCTTGAACTTGAACTCGAAATTGATCAAGAATCTACAAATTTGTATACCAAATTCGAACGTCCTCCTACAATTATTGTTATATTCTCTGCTTCATATCAAGAGTCATGCCCACATCTCGAGGAAAGTACGCTTACCGACCTATGATGCTGATCGATAACACAGTATTTGTTATTGACAAACGATAACTCCTTAAGCACGATACATTTTTTTTTAAATTGCATATGTATATTCCTGCACATGCTCTGCAATTTGCAAATAGACACGCTTCATAACAATGTCGATATACACAAATTTCCAACGAGAATGAGAACTTATACAGTCAATCCCCCAATTTATTTGACGAATTTTTCCAAGGGCCGAGGAAATGCCTTGAACAAATGCACTTGTCTACATTCTTTGTACACTGTATTAATGGTTACCGTTAATCAAAAACGATTCTAACTATTGTGTAGGGATTATTGCTGCGATAGGGGTCAAGTTCATCTGTTCATTGCGAGTCTGGAGTGTGATGATACTCCAGTGTATGCTGTATTGCCTCGAGAAACTTTATAACGGTGTGCAGTCGCCATGAAAAATAGCACGCATGTCAGTACAGAAGTCTTTCGAACGAAAGCATTGTCATACGCGCTTTGTCGTGGAACCATTTTTCATAGGGTTCTATCGTCGAGGGGACTGAATGTTTTTTGTTCGTGTTCCCCATTGGCAAAAGAGAAACGGTGATTTTTTTTCTAAAGAATTGCTCGCCTACCATTAATAATAACAAGAACGCTCGAGTATCAGTGCTATTAGCTTTACGAAATATCGAACAGGCGATCAACGGTTCGGAATAAATGCCTTCCATTAAAAAAGAACGTATTACCATTGCTATGATTCAAATCCAGATCAATCTGATGCGTTTGACGCCTTACTTCTTGATATAAGCTTGATATCTATTATAGATAATATGAAGCAATATTTGTTACCGACTAAAGGTTCGAAGATATCTTGAAACTACACGAAACAGAAATAATCACTTCTACATTAGGTACTTTACCAACGAACGAGAAATTGTTTTCATTTCACAGGATGTGAAATACCTCCTCATCTTACCTTTGTAGCTACTTCACCTTCTTTCCCCCACTCGTAGAAACTACAGCTTTGTTCCATACAACCTCCAGACGATCTGAATTACCGATCGACTTGTCTGCCCTATCGCATTTTAGGCCGATGGCCATTTTTTCCATAACTTCTCCATTTCTTTACCTACGAACGAGAAATTGCATTCATTTCACAAGATATGAAACACATCCTCAAGTTTTCTTTGTAGCTACGTCACCTTCTCTCCCCCCACCCGTATAAACTAGATCTTTGTTCAACACAACCTCCAGACGATCTGAATTACCGATCGACTTGTCTGCCCTATCGCATTTTAGGCCGATGGCCATTTTTTCCATAACTTCTCCATTTCTTTACCTACGAACGAGAAATTGCATTCATTTCACAAGATATGAAACGCATCCTCATCTTTTCTTTGTAGCTACGTCACCTTCTCTCCCCCACCCGTATAAACTAGATCTTTGTTCAACAAAACCTCCAGACGATCTGAATTACCGATCGACTTGTCTGCCCTGTCGTATGTTAGGCTAATGGCTATTTTTTTACCTTTGGATAAATTTCGATATATAAAAAAGTGAGGTCCATCTTTTTCGTTCAAAAATATGTTGTAGTTAGATTACGAAATCGGAAATTTCTCACATAATACGAATACCTATAACGAATTAAACGGTGTTTAAAGGAAAATTTGAGTTGTTGCCAAGTCCCGAGTAAAATTTGACAATGACATTTATCAAATGATATTGAATAGAAAGACTTAAACCACGTTACTGGTACAAACCTCAGATGAAATTTGCTTAGGGGTGAGCACGCATAACCCACAAGCAGCTTGCATTTACAATTTACTTTTGCATAGTAAATGTATTTGAAATACATTTACTATCTATGCTGTTAATTAAACCATGGTTAAATTGGCAAATCTAATTAGCGTGCTTGAGCAGGATGAAATTTAGATATACACGTGTGTATGTGCTATATAGTGACGATGTGCGGACGCAACGATCTATGAATGGTGGGATGGGAGAAGGAAGGGGAACTGGTTTAATATTCCCGGGTAATTGTACAAATTAACAATGTGCGAGTATAAGGTGTTCCACATATAAATACATATACCTAATGGATTAATGAATATGGACCAACGTCACGATCGAACAAATCCTAAAATGAACAAGAGCTCGAAATTCAAGCGCTCCATAAATTTTCCAATTTATTTCGTATCGATATATCGCAACTTTGCCGTAAAAAAACAAACATTTGAATAAATAAAAATTGAGAAAAGAACATTCTTTTGTTTAAACGATTCAAATACGTGCCGTAAAGTACCTACATGACGTCGAAACACTGCTACGCCTCTTGATGCACACATTATTTCACATTTACAACTCGGAGGGTAAATATAGGTGTGCGCTCTGCATATATTTATATATTCATCTATTATGCAATAGCAGCAGCGGCAGTATGGAGAATATCGGGTTTATCGATCCAAATTTATACCAGGAGAAACTTCTTTCGACTCGATACAGAGGGAATGATCAGTCGCAACAATTTTGTTCTACCATCTCTCGGGGTCGAAGACTGAAACGCTTCGACGAACGAGCCTGACTAAAAAAAAGCCGTTACTTCAAATGAGCGTATCGCAGCGACAAACTCAATATGGTACGTGTATTATTGCGTATCCACGAACTGATAACTCGCAACTGTTTTATACGTACATCTGTATAGAAGAGAGAAAATCTCTCGCTCTTTCTTGGTTCTCTCGGCATCCCCGATGAATATAAATCGTAATTGTCCGAGCCCGGTCGCTCGAGTTTATTCGCTCGAACTCTCGCGCTCTCGACTACATTATGCAAAAGACGTAATAGAAAAAAGTATCACCATCAACTCCCCTTGAGCCAAACCCCAGACGAGAAAATCGATTTATTCATAATACTTACAATATATCGTATGAAAAGTGATATCAGTCTTGGATCTGGCGGAAGTTTGTCGATAATCATGAGATCCTTTTCGATGCGTATAAATAACGAGTGATTGAAATAATGGCTTCTTAATTATTTACCGTTAACGAATGAGTCTGAAAAAAAATCGATGTCGCTGCGCCAAATGGCAATTTGATGTGGAACTAATTATCGAGCGAAATACTTCGTAGAGAGTCGTGGAAATAATTTAATAAAGCTCAACGATGAGATCGACGCAGTAGAAATGGTTCGTCGGTGAGTTCAAGGGTGAAACGACTTAGCCAAAAAGTCGACGATGGAAAAAGGATTGTCGACTTATTCGGCAAAAATTGCGTTCAAGTACGTATTCATTAAGCGCTATCCTCAAGTAGGATGAAAGCTCGACGTGTGCTTCTTCCCCGACGTGCTCTATGCTCGAGTGTCCGACACTTCTGGTTCAACGAGCTTTAGCGACGAGTATCGTTGACATATTTTCCAGCCTCTCGTGACAGAGTGGGCCTCTAGCTAGTATGGAATGAGTTCTAAAGCGAAGAGGTGGCTTCGCTGCATCTGCGGAGAAGAGAAGAAAAAAAATGAGCGCGAGAGAAGGCAAAAAGTAATGCGAAGAAAGAGCAAACGCGTTCCATTCTATTCGAGATTTTCCAACGAGTTCAATTTTTTTTTGTATACGAGATGGACGCAAAGCCCCTCTAGGCTACGTATACGAGACTGCGAAGGTATACACGTTGAATTTCGTTCTATAACGTTCCGGGGAGGAAAAGCAATTAAAGCGAGACCCGACTCGATTCGGATGAAGAATGAAAGATAAATTGCGGTAGTTTGGAATGGTCAAAGGACACACCAATGGACGAAAGAAGAACGATGAAGCAAATTTCGATACGAAACATTTTATATTTACACATTTTTCGAAAAAGGGTTTTTTAACAGCAAACCTAATGGCTTCGTCGATTGTAATTACAATTTATGTCAATCGCCGTTGTTTGAAGCTTGTTTGTTAAACTCATTAGCACAAACAGGAGTATTAATGTGCCATTTGCTAAAAATACTAACGACTCCTTCCTACCTGAAACCAAAACAAAACCTTTTCCATCACGAATAAATTAAACGCATTATTCAACGTGCAATATGGAAAATACCGAACTGCAATTCCGTGGCTCTTGCGTAGAAATATGCTTTTTATTTCGATATTTAACAGCTACAACAATGCAGCGCGACCCGTTCTCGTTCACGCTTGACGTTAAACCCTTGCATCATAATATTCCGTAATAACGCGTCAGGAGACGAAAAATTTTCCTGAAGCCTGAGGAATTTCTGAATACCTGCAACATCAGACAGCTTGATTTAGCTTTCTCGGGATCTTCACGAGATCCTACCAAGAAAATGGATTAACGCCACTCTCAACTTGCTCCGAGTACGAGATTATCCGAGAGAACCACCACTTCACTATCCAGGATTTCGCGTATTCGTGAAACCGTGGAAGCCTGAAATTCATTCCCTGTTACATTTACAATGTTTCTGTTTATGTAACGTTGGATACAACCTGAAACGTTTATATAACACTTTTCTATGAAGCGAAGAGTTTTACTGTCGTGGAACCGGAAAAGTTATAACATTAGAGAATCCTTCGATACCTTTTGCCCTCCACGTGTCAAGACTCGAGATCTTATTTTTCGTCTTCCCTGAGATATCTTATTTCATTTTAAGTGAGAACGATCACGTTTAAAGTTCAATCACGATATAGACTTTTATATTGCTTCCCAACGCCACCAATCCCCTCGCCTTTTGTCGACAGTTGTAGACTACCCGGAGTTTCACATGGTGGCGTTGAAAAACATCTCGCGCAGCGTATTAGAGTCAGTTATAAAATATCAATTCGAATGGCGAGATGGTAGAAGAGAAACCGAGATAGAAGAAGCTTTCTTCGGAAATTCGAGAAAGAGAAGGCTCGAGTTGTATGTGTCGCATTTGAGTCGTATCGGTAGAAAGGGAGGTTTTTAAGAAAGTCCGAAGCGTCAACAATGTTTCTGGCATTATGCCCACGAATGCTCGCGTATATCAAAGTATTAAAAAACAAAATGAAATGAAATAAAACGACCGGATGATCGATCCGGTTCGGTTACATACCAGCGATATATAATATATATATATATATATTTTTCATTACTCACAGACAGCTTCCGGATCTCATCTCGTTACTTCTTTTCTCCTTTTTAAAACATCCCTGTGCCTAGCTTCGCTTTTTTTAAGTATATTCTTTTTAGACTTTTCTCATACCTGCCTCGGCCTTTATCGAAACTTATCCCAAACCTGGCAAAGAACTTTACCAAAGAATTTTTCTTTCACTTTTTTTCATTTTTTCATGCATCGAGTGTTGCGAGTATATTGGATTCAACCGCATACGCTATCTTCCTTTTGTACCCTTCGAGTTAATCAAATATGCGATGTTAAAAAAATGGGGTTTTGCCAATCTCGAGGTGAATTACTTTACTCGAGCTTAGTTGAAAAAGAATCGAACTCGTTTTCAACGCTTATAAATCGAACGGACAAAAGAAATATAAAAAGTAATTCCTTTTCTTCGGTTATGTCGATTCATTTTCCGATTTCCTGGCCGGCAATGCTTTATCGATGTGCGGGCACGATGCGACCCTTTTTACGCCTTTTCGTGCTTTCAACGGAAATTGAAAAGTTATTGATATCGTATATTCGGACATAAACCGGTTGTTCGATAAACCGTGATGAAATTATCCGGGCTTTGACCGAGCGACGACATTTCGGCACGATCAATAATCGCACCATTAGCCTCGGTTGGATCAACGGCACGGTTTTCACTTGTACTCGTTTTGTGCTTGACATTTTCTATTTTAACATAAACCATATGAATCGTCATAATGGATGTACGATAAATGATTATAAAATGTGATTGCGTACCGGTAAGTCATTGCCATTTATTCGAAACTCTGTGGCTATTCCAATAAACGAACGTTCCCATGGGTGAAAATAATTGCATTAACTTGGGCTCGCTTCACACGAGGATACGGTGGATCCGTAATAATCATCCCTTTCCTAATTGATATGCCGAGTAATTAATCACGCCGATTAATATAAAATAATGTAAATACAAAATGGCACGGAAAATCAATCACGTTATCGATCGCACGTACGCACCGTTTGTGGTAAACAGAATAATTCTCGTCTACGTCGAGCATTGACAAAGACAGGCACAATTTTCGAACAACCCTCGGACTGAAAAAACGAATATTCATTGGAAGAAAAATTATAAAAACGTATTAAAAATTGATTTTTAGTCCCGACTGTACCGACCGGAAAGTCCCTAAGCATCGCTTTATTCGAAACAGCAAAGAGGAAGTAAAACCGCGGAGGGTCAGGCGAAAGAGAAAAAATGTCGTCAGACGTCCGAGCCATTAACCACCCTCTCTCGCTACCGGTCAGAAGAAAAAAAATTCTTCGGCTTCATGACGTTCGATTTATTATTAAGTATAACGCCCGAGGGTTTTGAACTCTCTATGAAATATGCTCAGAGTTTTTGAGAACCCGGGGGAATCGAAGTTCCCTATATTTCTCCTTCGCTTCCCGTAGCTCTCTCTCCCTCTCTCTTTTCCTTCTCGCCCCTCCCCCGTCACCCTCTCACCCCCTCTCTCTCTCTCTCTCTCTTTCACCCTCGCCATCCCTCTTTCGCTCTATTCTATCCTTTCTCACTCTCTGGCTGCGTGACCCCTGAAGTGAAAAGATGGTCATTGGACGTGGAAATGTTCGTGATAAAAAGTTCTATATCCTGCGACTGTCGTATACACCCGCAGCACACAGAAAATACCGTTACGTGAACCCGTGCGAGGATAGTGCCACGGTGTTACGTAGCGCCGCAAAACGCGCTAGAATAACATTTTACAAGGTATATCTCCTTCTCGCATGGCTATTCTTTACGTCATATATCTATATCATGAAGATACTACGAGTACAATGTCTATATCGGCATTTGTACATACATACCCTATTTCCTATATAACGTGTACATAGGATGTGTATTTTTATTTTTTGCGGTGCTATATAAGCCAGACTACATGCATACGCTGAGCTAGTTCGGCAACAATGTTGTGCACAGAACCCTCCCTTGACCCCGTCCAAATAATAAAAGAGATCAATCTATTACGTACAGGATCGTTAACCGGCAGTGGTAACAAGTACAAATGACCGTGACGGAGGTTTTTTTTTCGACGCGCCTATCGAGTGGTGCCTCAAAATGGCCAGTGACTAGCCAGTTCTCGATACAAAATATACATCGAAACTGGACAATAGCTACACCATGACCAAAAAATTGGCTCCCTCAACCCTGTCTCGACCTCTCCCTCTCCAACGTCATGTTTATTTTTTTCTCTATACACATACGTACGTACCTACGTATATTTGGTCTCTCCCATGGCGATGGCTTAAATTCACATCAACTTTGACGGGGAGGCTAACTAAAACAAACTGGTAAAAAAAGTTCCTGAGAGACCGTAACGTAAAGGGTCAAATAACACATGGCAATTTTTTGCCACCTTACTCTAATGTTGAACACTCTTCGGGATGGAGAACGGGGCATGTTTATTTTTTCACTTTACAATACTTCATACAGTCGAGTCATGAAAACTTTAGAAATGCAAAATTCTGAATGAATTATTCGAGAGGATCGTGTGTCCCTTAACAAGGCTTAATGTACATTGTAGAGTCCAAGTTAGAGGCACGGGCTCGCAGATAGGCTTATGTACTTGCGTGTACTTTGTCGGGAGTGAACATGGAGTAAGGAAACATAAAGTCGAACAGCTCGTACACGAACTACTTGATGCCAGAGTGGCCGCATATAATCATCCCTCTGTTTCGTAATTCTCTTCGTGGAACTGAAAGCATCCAGGGAGTAATGGAACGAGATTTGCACGGATGTATCGTTCTCGATCATACGTACGAATTCCCTTTAGGACGATTAATTATACAGGGTATTGAATCACCCGGATATACCTATAGACTCTAATTTCCCCTGATTATACGACGATAAAAGCGATTAAAGCGATAGGCGTGGATTTAGATGAACGAAAAGTAACGGTTTGCCTCGAATGTAAAGTTTTATACCGATGTGTTATAGCGCAGGCATATTATTGATTACACGACGTGTTCGTATCCAACGATAAAAGTCATTAATCTATTCTCGCATTCGTCATTTAATTAAAAAATTTCTGTATTATCGATATGCAACACGGTTAATTTTCCGAATAAAGTAGGAAGGGAAATATTATGAACAAACGATGTTTCTTACTTTTATAAAAAAAAAAGATGTTCGTGAGATTTCTTTTTATTCATAAAACACAAAGTATCTACATAGACTTAACGGAGGAGGTCTAGTTGAAATTTGCAAAAAATCGATTTTTTCCATTTTCTAAAAGTACAATATCTTACGAGTATTTTCCGACTAATTATATTTAAATCGGAGCATTATTCGCCGAAAAACATAACTTTGAAGGAAGCCGTGTTAGAGCCATACAAAGTAAAAGTATAGGTAAAACTTTAAACTCGTTTTTCTCGAAACTATGTTTTCGAAGTCGGTGATCACTGTAACTTGAGAACGGCTTTATCGATCGGGTTGAAATTTATATCACTTCTTCTATATATAGTTGTCCTCCGGATGAACGAAGCATTTTTTTTGGACAATTTTTTTTGTAGTAAAAAATGTAAGTGAAATTTCGGTCAAAACAACATTTTTGACTTTCAACGTCCGCCATTTTGTGAAAAATGGAAATTTTTCAAAACCCTTCGTTCAACCGGAGCATTATATCATTAACTAAAGATCCCCTCTGTGTTGTTGGTTTCAGATAATCCGTTGCAGCGTGGGAGTTATCACCGCAAAATCTGTTTTTTTGCAGCGTCTTCGGCCGGTGATATATAAAGGCTTATTTTTAAATTTATTTATTTCAAAAAATTATAACGTTTACACTAAATATATAAATTTTATACGGAAGAACTTTTGTTATAAATTATTTTATCGTGTGGCCAATAAAAAATCGGGAAAAAGGCCTTTTTTTACTTTTCCAACTAGCCCTCACTCCTTAACGCTAATGAGATCAATACGATATCTTATGTAAGGAATTATTATTCTCTATAGGACAACTAAGTAGATAGGGCTGTTAATGCGATCTGTTTCCAATGTTGTGTCACGAGAGTACTTCCACTTCGATTTCCATCATTTATCTTCCATTCTCGTAGCAAAACTCGAGGGGAGGATACTAATGGGGGTGGAATAGAGGCCGAAAAAGAATGTTTACTTCAGAATCAACACATCCACAAGTACGATCGGGTTGTCCCATCGAATATAGCAGGGGATGGCGAGGAGAAAAAAAACGAACGAAAGGTTCTGAGGGTTTGGGAGACAGTGGTGGCGAGGGTCGAAACGACTCGTCGCCGTCGAACTCATCCTCCCATACATTCAGGTGGTTTTTTATTACTCCTGCGGATCTTTTTTCGTAAGTTCTCTCGAGTTCTGTTTTTCCATCTTCTCCCATTTTTCACAATTCTCTTCCTTCCTTCGTCCATCTTGATTCTCCGCTAATTTCACGTGGATAATACAATATACAACATCGATAAATATAATCTTAGTAAATCAAGACGTATGCGTCTTAAGGTAGTTCCATCGTGACATTAAAATCGAAAAATTATTTGTCAGTTTTACTCACATACAAAATGGTTTGCGGGCTCGAATTAATAAAGAAAAATTGTTGCACATTGACTAAAGAACAACATACTCCAAATTCAAGGTCATCCAAGGTTATACGTACTTGCTGTATAATTACAAAAATTGCGAAAATTCTTTTCTTTAGATTTTTTTGAAAAACTAAGTAAAGCTTCTTTAATGTTGCATACGAATGTATGCAAAGTTTTAGAAGGCTTCACCGAGCAGAAGCCAAGATATTTATGGATGAAAATGCAACTTTTAACACGCGCTCTTATGAGAGACTACCGAAAATGCTGATTTTCACCAATAAATATCTCAACTTCCGTGTGGTAAAACCTTCCAAAAATTATTACAGACGTATATAAGACATCAAAGAAGATATATTCAAATTTTCAATAAAATCTTAAGAAAACGATAAAACGACATAACTACCTTAAAGAGATTTGAAAAAGGGTAAATTTTACTATTTACCATTTCGAAAGTTTTTGGGAGGTATCGTGAAAAATCTAACGATTCAAACCACAAAGCTACTTCAAATGTGAATTCCGAATAAATTTTTGATGTATTGCAATAAAATATTTCTATGGATTTAATCTCAATGTTGAAAGCATTCATCCACTCCATCATTGAAACAATATGTTTTTTTCATTTTACTTTGTTACGAAGGGTTGATAAGAGTTTTACGCAAACGCCAAGCTCGCTTCAAAAATTGAAAATGACAATGCCTTAAATAAAATAAAACCCACAATAGGTATTTCATATGTGATAAAAAATAAATTTTCCTGCATTATAAAAATGTTATCTGTGGCGGAGTGGTTGGATAAATCGAGATGAGCGTAATTCTCGACCTGATGTAAAAAGCAATGACAGTGTGTGATTACTATTCGCGGTAAAATTATCGAAATTTGAAGGGTGCCTACACGAGAGAATAAATGATAAAGGGACAGACAAAGAGCTCGATTATTTTCTAGATACGCTCAACGATTTTTGAAGATTATCAAGTATGCTCGGTGACAATCCGTTATTTCATTTGTCATCGCTAAAAACGTTTCCATATTTCTCGCAACGAATATGATGCTATGACATTCAGTAGGAAAATAAAAAAATATCGTATAGATATTTCATACGTATATTGAGAAGCGAATTTCACTGTTCTTTTCGCCCATCGAAACTGTAGTTCTTCGGTTCGCAGGTCTTTATAATATTTGAAATTACTTGACAAAGATTTGGGTGACACTTAATCTTTTAAGAATCAAGAATTTTTAGGAGAAAAGAGACAATTCGGGAAAGCTCGTTTGGAGGTCTAATAAAGAAAAGCGGATTTTATGAAAAATACTGAAGCCGATTGACAGTAAAGCGCGTTTTATTTATAATTTGCAAGATTGTCACATCGTTAAATTAACAATCAATTACAAAATTTGATTGTCGAATCTTCCCTTATAATTAATATACTGAGTTTTTGTAAAAAAAAATTGAGTGTGGAAAAAACGGCCTTTTTATAATTGTAATAATGACGACTAAAAATAACCTTCCGGTCAGAAATCATTGACTTTCTTAGATTTTGGTCAGTGCATTCTAAAAGATCATTGAAAATTCTACTCTTGCTTCAACAGACTCACAATTCATCCCACCTTTCATGAGCACATTTGTCGACTGGAGGAGAAATGGGATTTCAGCAAAGTTTTTGATTTTCAAGAACGTGGTTCGTACGTCAACATAGAACGAGGTCGTTGAAAAATAAATTTGTCCGTCGTAACATATATATCGTTGATAAAATAGAATTTATCATTCATACGCATTAAAGGTGATTTGCCTCTGCACTCACAATCAGATAGAAACGAAATTAAGAACCCTCAAAGAGAATTGTATCGCATCGCAACGAAATAAAATGCCAATGAGCTTAAGTCGATCCAGTGTAATGTATTAGCAATTATAAATACCTCATTTACCTAGCTGATTGACATATTCTCTAAATGTTTCATAATCTAATTTCCGATGCATCGAGTAATTTTCATATTAACAATAATAATCCTTGGCCACTGACGTTCAAACTTCTACAAATCTTTTTTTCAAGCGGATCGTATGAAGCACATAGTGATATAAGAGAGCCATTGACGTTCGTATTTCTGCAAGCACCGAGACATTGAATATCGTCTGTTTCACGACTAGGAAAAAAAGAACTCTTACTGCGATCCAATTTAAGCCAGAGAGATAATGAAACATATAACCCAGAATCGAACTTTGCGAACCGTGAAAAGTCGAATGGAGTACAATAGTATCGAATGAAAGAGTATTTTGAATGCCGAGTGGTTCAAAATTGCGATCCCTTTGTTCCAGGAGGGAAATGAGATTTAAGAAAAACGGAAAAATAGAAATTACCGTTAAAAATCCGATAGAAAATAAAATCGGACAAAAACAGATGCGGGAAATATAGATTAGAAAAGTGGGAGAAAATAAGACGAGGTAAACAATTCACGCGTACGATGGTAACGTACGTAATTGCACTTTAGACCAGACACTGATTTCTCAACAATAAATTACTCGTTTGAGTGAGCACAACTGCTGTTGAAAAAGTTCGTTTTTTCCCTTCTTCCTCTTCATTCGTGCTTTCCTCCTTCCTTTGACTGAAAGTCCCTATCGCCGTTTCAGGCTGTTTCCATAGCGATTGTGGGCGACGAAAAGAGGGCTAGGGATGGGAATACGGTGGCAAAATATAGTGCGGCTCACATGGATGATGGACTCCGGTTCGTTCAACCTCTCATCGAACCCTCCGCCTCAAAAGAGTACACACACATACACATATACGCACACAAATCCCCACATCTCCTCGCTTTATTCTTCCTCAAACCCTTTCATTATTTTCCCTTCTCCGTCTCCCTTTTCCTATCTTTCTCCTCTACTCGTGTTTCACTTATAGCGTTCTATCCGCGTGAACCTTCCGGTTAACAATTGAACCGGACACGATCTTCTTTCACTATATTCTTGAAGGAGCCAGCTCTAATTAATTTGCGAACTGGAGTCTCACCGACTATACCAACCCATTTGATGAACGTTCTAGTATTGCAATTCTCCGTTCTATTAACACTATGAATATTAGAGAAATAACGTTAGTAAAAAAAATGCTCCGCTGTATAGTGAAAATTATTTTCATTATACAGCGGAGA
Source organism: Netelia fuscicornis (assembly GCA_946811545.1). Classification (NCBI taxonomy): domain Eukaryota; kingdom Metazoa; phylum Arthropoda; class Insecta; order Hymenoptera; family Ichneumonidae; genus Netelia; species Netelia fuscicornis. The sequence goes on along the minus strand of OX328011.1, from coordinate 20,059,204 downwards.
AGCGCTAACTTTCTTTTGATTTTACACGGTTTTCTTGTAATAAAGTCCCATTGTTTTGCTATTGATAAACATGCTTTATTGTTTTGCAAACGTTAAAGTTGTAGTTACCATAAAAAAAAAGTGGCTTCGAGCTAAAGTTCAAGGATTTTCTCGAACGTCTACAGAATGTCAACGGTGTATATATATTTTTATTCATAAAAGTATACACAGTTTACTTTATACCCTCTTAAGAATTGTCCTCCCATGTGACATTGATGATGACGTTTGTGGTATTGCATTTTCGCCTCTTCAACGTCCTCGTTCTTTTTCGCGTGTTGTTTGTCCCATTTTCTAGTTTTGAAAAATGTTTATTCTACCTCTGTAAGAAAAAGAGCGAAGAAAAAAAGAGGAAGTGAGCCGTTTCCTTTCGCGGGCTGAGAAACAGCCCACACTTATAAGAGCACCGTACCGATCGGAGATAGAAAAAAAGCTTTATACCTATGACGCTACTATAAAAACTGAAGATCCCACCGAGATAGTTTTCATTGCCCTCTGTTGCTCCGACTGGTTGTTCGAGCGCGTTTTATCATCCCTTTGCATGGAAGGGGATATATAGTATATGTAATGCTACGACTGCTACGAGGAAAAGCTACAGAGAACTATGGAGATAGAGACAGGAAGAAATAATAAAACACAAAAATAAACGAGAAACTGACGAAATGGGTTACGTCTGAAAGTCGTCGGAGCTTCGAAGCTTTCTCAGTTATGCTTTCTCCTCGGCTTTTTTTGTCGCATAACGTAAAAAACATCTTTTCTGGCTTAAATCTATTTGTCAAAATAGATAAGCGTTGCACGTTTTTCAGCGGGAAATAATCAAGATAATGATAATAATGATAGTTCGATGCGGAATGGCAGATCAAAGGGATGTTCATATAATATATATGAAGCGTATCTATCCTTACTACACATATACTCTCGTTTTTTTCTTCGCCTCTGCATCTCACCATCTCATTTTCGTTATAACTGCAAAATTCCTGAGAAAGAAATTAACGAGTTTTGAAAGAGCTTACACCCCAGAGATGAGAACACCCACTAATATTTACGTGCTTACGGCACAACTTTTTATCATTGTACACTATGCCATGTATAGGGTGAATTTCATAAGGTGTAACAGGCTTCATTCTAAGGTAGCTGGGATCATTACAAACAAAAGTTGCAAATATACATTAGAGATATTTTTAATAGTTTACGAGATATAAATTTTTTTAATTGGTACAATCAGAGCGCGCCGAGAAGCGTTGGAGCCGCCCACTTCCCGCCCTAGCAGCCAATGGCCGAGAAATAAAAATAACTGCGTAATAATGTAATAAATAAAATTTATGGCTCTGAATTTTGCAACCCCAAATGTAAGGCCTTATCCTGTGCTATCTCTACGGCTAGGGCGGGAGTGGACGGCCCAAATGCTTCTCGGCACGTTCTGATTGGACCAACTTTAAAAATTTATATCTCGTAAACTATTAAAAATATCCCTAATGTATATTTGCAACTTTTGTTTGTAATGATCCCATCTACCTTTGAATAAAGCCTGTTACACCTTATGAAATTCACCCTGTATACATACGCAGGCTTGTGTCGTCATTATTAATATTATTATTTGTGTAATATTATTATTTGTATTATTAAAGTAAATATTTCACATCAAAAGACTGAAACGGTATGGCAAACTGTATATTGCTAGTGTATATTATACTATGCAGTCGCAATATACACTTTGCCATTCACATACAGGTGAATGCGTAATTCAGTTATTCGTTTCGCTAACGTTTTGTGTGTCTGTGGTATCCAATTATTTAAAGTAGACGGTTCACAGGTACTGTCTCATTTATACGGAAATAGCAACGTTATCGTATCCCGAGGCTTTCTATCTATCGAAGATGAAAAAACAATGATAAATGTTTATATCGTTGCACTTTCGCGTTCGATTTTCTAAAGTTTTCAATGGAAACGCACGAATCCTCTGATCAATGGGATATTTTCAATCGAGTGTGATGGTAAATTAAAGAGAAAATATACTTTGAAACGAGCATTTAAAAACACTGTCGACGCGATTCAACTGAATGTTCGCAATTGATGCTTCCGCTTTAAAAAGTGTGCCAGTATATTAACATTGTATAGATCGAGGGGTTTTATAGAAATAACTTATCAATAATGGTTGCCGTTTTTTGCAAAGTGATAGAATGGCTGCTGTTGCATTAATGGCTTTATATATCCGTTAGAGCAGAGCGATAAAATTATCAGCAGTAATCGCACCACAATGCACATAAGCCACGGTCACGTAAGTCACTATCCAATCGCAGATCTACGAGGTGTTGTCTCGTTGGGATATCCTCTGTTCATAATAACTCCATGACCTACAAATCCCATTGACATACATTAATCGAGTCAATATACGCGCGGAACAACAGCTCGTACAAAGCAGCGATGGAGAAAAAGCCATAATAGATAATGATGAAGATCCTTGTTCGGGGCACTAATGAGAGATAGGATAAGCGATCGCAGAGGCGAAACTCCACGTGTAAAATGACTTCGGTAAAATGAGAGGCGCAGTCGTGTAACGTACAGGTCTTCGACGATTAATGAAAGGCAAGTTCGTCGGGGCTTACAACCTCTACAGATTAAAACCAGACCCTTTCTCATTACATGCGATCTCACGAAATAATCGCCTAATTGTCGAAATATGAGAATATTGTAAGACGATGCAAGTTCCATCTTGATCAAGATAGCCAGAAGGTGCGAATTAAAACTGATTGATATGTTGCTCTCTCATAATCGTCGTTTATTTAACAAGCAATTCATTTATGATCCTCTTCAAAACTATCTTCTCGAGCTTTTTGAAAGATTTAACTTCATTTCAATAACTTCTTCTCAAGCTATTTAGTGTTTTTGTTACTACTATTCGCAGACACGATTGGATGGGATTTTTTCCTGATTCTCGCAAATCAAACTTCCTTGTAATTTTCTTGGAACGCTTGAAAAGTTTTGATGAAATCGATTTCCAATTTTCGGAAAGCGCATGCACACAGTTATTCGCGCGTATATGGTGGTGATAAAACTGTAGACGACACTTTCCAATCTTAGTCATAGACGTAAGTGAACAAATATCCGAGAACCATGACAGAAACCTTAACGACATTTTTTTGAACGATCTAGATGGAGGACTTTGCATCGTGGTGTTAACGAGGCGATGAAAACGTGTTAAGGACCACGAGAGAAAAAGACCGGGAGCACGAGATATGGATAAAAAAAACTCGAGTTAAAAGAGGTACGAAAGAGAGAGAAAGGAAAAAGTAAAAAAAAAATGAATACAAAATAAAAAGAGAAGAGAGTGGCAAAAGAAAACCCTGGTCAAAGGAGTCTTCTTCAAGCTCTAACCGAGACGCCTTTTTCCATCTCTCAAAAGAAAAATCGCGTACTTGTGCTACAAACCGTATAATAGTCTTGCATATTCAAGGAACTCAGCATAATACGTAGACAATCTCTTCTTCTTTTATACGTTCCTTTCACGTAATCACGTGTTTTTATTTTTGTTTCTGCTCTCATTGAGTTTTCTTTTAATCCCTAATATATTCGTAAAATAACCTCTGACCTTCCGCCACTGCGACTTGCCGACTCGTGTGTACAAAGCCATATGGATATTCCTCGTACCTGGCCGCCATTTTGTGAATAGGAAGCGGCCAATTTGTTAGTTGCGATTATAGTTGAAACTGAGAAATCAAAATCTCCCTACATCTCATTCTGTTTATCACATATCATAAACATAAACGTTTTATCAAAGACAATCAAATAAAATTCTAGTCGTAATGTGGTGCAGATTAGTTTATTTTTAAGCTGGGAAAACTTTCCATTTGGATGTGCAATGGTTTGTTTGAGAGGAGAATAAACACTTTTTTTGAACATGTATTCTTAGAAGAAAGTGTATAAGTAGAAAAACGGATTAAGTTCTGCAAATTGTAGGAATTTTATTTCTATGATTCAAAAGTAATTTTTTGTATATAAATTACTGTTGTATGAAAATAAAAAAATCTGAATATTTATTTTAAATTAATAATTGCTATCAACTATGCAGGACTTTCTATACAATATTTTGAGAATGCAAGGAGATTTTTAACGAATATCTGGCTGTTATAGGCAGATAAGCGATTTGAAAAGATCCGCAAACAAACGTTTTGCGAGTACCTACAAAAGAATTTTTTGGTTCAGAGATCTCCAGCACTTTTTGAGAATAATGGGTTAAGTATTGCTCTTCTTATAGGCATGACATTCCGAGAGAATGAATTTTTCAAAAAGGAACAAAAGAAATGGCAGTCCGTAGTGGTTTTAAGCATATACACCAGTCATTAGGGATGGAAAGATTGATTACAAGTGCCATGCATTTTTTGTCGACCTTGATGCGCACAAAGGGATCGGCTGGATGAAAAAAAACTGCAAGAGAGCTTTTTGGTTAATGATCAAATATTCGCAACCATCAGTTTGATATTTATATTGCTATTTCCAGATTTATCAACGTTTCTCACGTTACGTTTGATTTCATGTTTTTTTTCCAAGCTGAACCCACCATTATCATGTATTAGTATGCAAAAACCCCAGTCGAATGGGATATTGATATTTTTCCTAAATTGATTGTATTGATGGCTGGACGATTCTGTCACCATATAAATATAAATAAACCGATACTTATTCTTCCTTTTAATTTTTTATAACAGCGAAAAACACCGTTTCGATACTGCAAATTGTAATTTTTTTATTTCATTTTTATAGAAATTAAATAAAGTTAATTATAAGCGATAAAGGACAGACGTGAACCAAGTACAAGGAGTGTTAAGGATGGTAAAGATATATAACTGCGATTTCTTTTCTCATTTTCACCAACTTGTAGTTCTTTCATTTAACACGCGAAGTATGCCTTGGGTTTTCATACATCTCATGACAAATGAAGGTATGCAAGTGCACAGCTGGAGATTCCTTGATGCTTCTTGCTCCTAGAATGACATCTCAAGAGAAATTCGTCCAAGGAGTTAAACACACACGCCCTCGTTTTCCGCTTCGAACCATAACCATCCCCATTTTCCTCGTGAGTATTCTAGAGAGAAGGACAAAGCCACGTAGGCGAGAATAAATGGCAAAGAGCAGAGATTCCACCTTCTTCATGAGAGAATACTTCAATGAACTTTTGTTTTTTATTCTGCTGAAAGGTTTTGGAAATGTACACATTCGTTTATTCGAATTTATTGTTTTTTTTTAATTCCACCTCTGCTAACACAAATCGTTAACTATTTGAATTTCAATGTGATCGTCCGAAGCAACGAATAATAATTTTTTCGAAAAAATAAAAATATTTCAGAATCGGGAACATCTACGTGATTTCAATATTTAATTGTACAGAATTTCAGGTCGATGACACCTGTATCTTTAAAAATGTTGGTGAATAAGTTTCATTGTGTACTGCTTTTCAAGGCTAAGGCTAAAGTCGTTGAGCAGCTATTCACCGACGAATGCGCTTACTCCTTCGTGTTATTCATATCTTTTCGCTAAGTGACTTTCCGACATTTTCGTAAATTTTTCAATCGTCTCGAACATTCGAGACTGGTAGAAAGAAAAGGGTTTTTTCCCCTGAAAGAACGCGTCGTCTAGAGTAAGGAGACGAAGGAAAGGACGAAAGGAAATCTTTTTTGGTGAAAAAAGAAATCTGAGACAAATACTTGGACAAATTTCTATCCGACTCCGTATCCCTGTCGACGGTTTCTTTTCAATTCCTTTGCCATCGTTCTCTACAGCCAAACGAGAAACAGCGACCGAGCATCGAACGTATTCTCGTCCTTTTTCCTCGCTCTATTGCTTCGCTTCTACCTTCTTCACTCCGTATGTCGCAACTTGCACCACTTCGTCCATTAGCTCTTAAAAAGTTTCAAACGTTTTCTCGGGGATGGTGTTCGGCGGTCGATATACTACTGGAATTTCTTCAATTTCCTCGAGGTTGAGAGAAAAGCAACAACAGTAATCAGAGAACGATCGAAGGTTTGTCCTGTGTGAAATAGACTCCGGGATACCTAAATACTTTTGTGATCGTCACGAGAAGAGTTCGCTCTCTCTTGCAGAGAGAAGCTTCCATGCCCAGTGTCATTCCTATATATGCACGTTCGCAAGAGCGAACGAGGCAACGAAATAAAACGGCCGTTTCCGCTTCTGCTGCACCGGGAGGATCTACGCCGACGAGACCAAGAGACCTTTCGTACCGTACGTGCATGAGTATACACTCGGAAAGTCTACGGGTTTGCTCAACAGCGGCCAATTTTTTTTTTCCGTTCCCATTTTCCATCTCTATTTTTCCTCCCATCTCGCTCCGTACTCCTTCAAAGGTTTCCTCACCCCGCGTACCAAGCTCGTTCGTCCGTTTTCCCTGCGGATCTTTCTCGTATCCATTCTGTTTATCCATTTCTTACCCGTCATTTTTATTTCTCGGCAGTTGGAGGGTCTGGGGCGTTTGGAGAGAGAGGCAACGCAGACAAGGATGCCGCGCATAAAGTTTTCTTCGGGGGTGTTTATGCTATTGTGTTGTCTTCATATTGGATCCACGTCTCGGAACGCCATCAACGTCATCCTTCCCGCCTCCCTTTTCCTTCTCGTCTTCGTCCTCTTCTTCTTCGTTTGCTCCTGCCTTTCTCGTCTCGAGGGTTGTTTCTCGTACGATCATCCTCCATTCTCACGTTGCATCATTAATCTTAAAAGTTTAAACGTTTCTGAGGTATAACTTCAGGTGGAAAATATCTTTCGTTACCAGCTAAGCGCAAATATAAAAATTGTGCATATATTACAAAGTTAGACGTACCGTTCCCATTATTTTAGCTCGTTCGCAAAGCTCCTGCTACGAACGAATCCAGGCTGAGTGTTTAAAATGTTGGGATCAGCTCATAATTTAGCCATGCTTTAATTCGTATTCAAATTTTGATACATCTCAAAGTCTTGCATCGATTATTTATGGAAATAATTACGTGCAACGACGCCATCTTGTAACATATCTCTCGAGCATAGCTGTCGAGATTGCTCTAGGATCTTATTATCTATTTGACGACAGATTACCCTTATAAAAATAAGTTTTTTCGCACCAATCGTGTGCAGAAAAATAAGTTTGCCGAATAAATCAAATTCACGGACGGGTAATTGCTTTCAGGTTTCATCGGCAGGTAAATTGCGTTCCGGTGAGTTTCGGGATTGTTTGAATTTCTTGGCGTGACTAGTATGTTTCAGCATGATCTATCAAGAGACCAGAGTTAAGCCGAAGCGAAGAAGATATGAATATTCAAAATATCCCATGCAGATGGGGCTTAGCCGGGTCTAACTAAAATTGCGTAAATATGACTGCGAAGGGACTATTAACAATTATGTAAATAACACCACGTGATGTTCAAAGATAGGAAAGTTGTTTGAAAATAACGCAATATCATAAAAAAGTTACGATGATGAGGAAAAATTCAAAATGGGCGATGTGAAAGGCACAGACGAACTCTGACGGAGTCGGCACACTAGTGAACGGTGCGTGCAACGCACCGTATCTGAAAGGGTTTGCCCGCACCAAAAGGGCTTTTCTAGAAAGGGATTTTTTTTCGTAAAAATTATTTAAAAAGCATTTTCATCGAGAATTTTCCGCACGTCACGAGATTCCCAGTCGTTCCTTCAATAGTTGCGAATTAATGGGCGAAAATCGAACAAAAACCCCAAAATTTAAGGTTTATTCGCCTGTTAACCTATCAATTTTTATCGAACAATTATATAATACTGATATTATTAATTTCTTGATTATTCCTTAAATTTAATTTGCCCGGTAACTTTATGACGCGAGTGTATTCCATTTGCGATTAAAAAAAATAACTCTAGTTCCTTTCTCCAACAAAATGACTGAACAACTACTCATAATAATTCAGCAAATTTTCAAAGAGTGTCACGTGGTAATGACTCGAGGTAGTGCATAGTAGCGACGAGATTTAATTTGGTCTCGCTCCCTCGATGATTCCACAATGACACTATGATTGCCTTAAAGAAATATACCGCTCAAGGTTTTGCGATGATCCCACGATTACGCGAAGGGGGTAAAAGAGGAAGTCGAACGAATGCCCTGCTTCGAGTATTCTGGTTGTCTTTCAATTCGAAGACAACCCTTGCATTCCAGACGCAGACATTCCACTCGGTGGATAAAACGAACTTTGAGTAGCTATTTCACAATTCACACATGCCCGAGCGGAAGGCAATGGATGATTTCATAAAATCAAACAGTCCTCTAAACAGAGATTGTTTAACTGATAACCGATAAGCTGAAACTGTTAAGCTAAAATAAACACTTCAATCATAAAATCTGCGAAACACGCGCAAACTATCTTAAAACGGCACGTGGAAATAGGCAAAAAAATGAAGGACCCCTCGTGGAAGGATCGAGCATTGATTATCCATTTTCTGTCTCGCCTGCCTAACCATCACACGTAAAAGCAGAATCTTTACCGTGCTTACTACCTACGCGCCTTCGAGGCTTCCTGCTTATTCCCCTTATCCCCAAAACTGGATCGAAATAGAGAAGCAAGACAGAAAACACGTCATATTCAAGTCCCCATTCTCAAGTTCTGTTTTGCACTCATAGGGATTCATACCACACCTGGGTGTAAAACCTAACTAGGGATCCACAGCCTCGTTCATGCTATAACACCCGGACGAGCACCACCTTTTGGTAAGAAGATGGAGGCTCTCGGACACTTACAATTTTCTTACTCTAAGCGGCCTGAAGCGTTCCACATATGACACCATTTCTCATCGCGCTCAACATTCCAACTGACAAGAATCCCATCACTGCACCAAGGATAAACGCAAAGCGTGCACGTTCGGGCAATCGATATTTCTCCATAACGTATATATATATATATATGCGTGTGTGTGTGTGTTCCTTCGATTCCTTCTTGAGATATGTGTGCACTCTCCATTCCGAGAAAATGATATTCCAGATTCACTCGCAAAATTTCCAATTCCTAAGGCGTATGCAGCGATGAAAGGGGCAAATGGCGATAGAGAGAGCTTCGCATGTGAACTGAGAATTTCGGTTCGTGTATTACCTCGAGAATCTCACGGGGTTGACTAACAACACAAATAGTGAAATCTATGTATATACAAAACCCTGTAAATCACTGACAGTTTGATGAATCAGATTTTGATACAAATCTTTCCTAAAATATGCAAACATCTTCCATCCAGTTCTTCGACATTTCCATCTACTTCTTTCGTCCCATCGAGGATACATAAGCGGAAAAATATGTAAAAATAAGTAAATTTCATCGCAAAATCGTCCCATGGGTCAGTTTATTATAATTTTCGTCGACGTAGCTTTAAAAAAATCTTTTAAAAGCACATTTAAAGCTCTTCAAGGTCATAATCAATGAACTCAAAGAAGGTCATCCTGCGAACGAATTAATCCGAGTTAACATTTTAATCCCCTCATAACATTTTCTTTAAGATGCTTTGCAGAGTCATTTCATCTATCCTATCCCATTTCGACAAAAGAATAATTTGTAAGAATGACGTGTTATATATTGAAAGCCAGAGATGATAATTCTTTGCTTGAAAACATTGTCATCACAAAATTATTATAATTTTGCCCAATGAAACGTGTACGCGAGAGATTAAATATTTGACTACCATCTGTAAAATATCGTCTTTTGTACAGCATTGGTACAATGCTCAAATGGCCATTTAATGCCAATAGGGTACTGCGGTAGAATGTCATTTCTATCTTGAAACAGCAGATGCAGGATCCTCGCAAAGTTCTCTTCCATGCCAATGGAGATAGCATCGCAGGACTCCACAGCAGCTGGCAAACCGATATCATCAGGGGACTAAAACTGCATTTCGAAGCAAGGTTACAACCCTCCGAGCCTCTCATACATGACACCTTCGAGACATCTCTCAGAAACTTATTCTATGTTGAGACTTATCCTTATCCCCGAGATCTGAGTTATCCCTGATATCGTATACTCTTGGTTACAAATTTTAAAACAAAGTCTGAATCGGTATTGTCAAGCATTGTTCGAGTTTGATTCTTCTCCAACTTCGACTATCCCTCAACTAGACTTTTTCTTTTGGCGAGAATGATGAATCTAAAAGAGGATGTACTAAGAACTTTTAATATGCGAACTAAGAAACCGACATTTTCTTTCTATCGTTTGTTTTTATTCTTCATTCTCCTTCCTGGGGGGTCAGGACTGTTTTTTTAAGACTCTCTGTTATTTTTTAATAAACGATCCACTTCATACTCGTTTATTAATCGAACAAAGAACAGGAAATTAAATTTTTTTAATATCCTAGTCAACGTTGGCGCTTTGAAAAATGAATAACGTAATTATAAAACGAGATCTAATTCCATTTGAAAAAAAAAACAACCTCTCAAATTATTAAGACGCATTATCAGCAAGAGTTTATTTTTGTAAAAAAAAATCTGTTTAACCCTCGGTGGGTCGTTATAACTCGTATCTTATAACAGTTCACGAAGTATATCGCTGCTGGGAAAAATCTCGTTAGTTGAGTTTTCTACGATTCTTTCGTAGGCCTGTACTTCGTTCTCTCTCCCCTTTTCTCTCAGCCCTGGTTCGTGCTTTCGGCTAAATCTCGCGAGTACTTTTCTCGACACTCTTTTAAGTGTGAAGTAACAAACGTTGGCCCGGTAACAAAAGAACAAGTTCGCCCCGGACGAAGAGAAAAGGAGGGAGGGGGAGAGTGAGTGAGAAAAAGAGGGTAGGTAGTGAGAGAAAAACGAAGAAAGTGGCATTACTTGCACCCCGTCGGGCCGTCTGGCTCGGTCCGAAGGAAAAGTTGAGTTTCGCATCCAGGGGTAACAGGTTGGAGGAAAGGTTGGGGTTTAACGTTTCAGGGGATGGAGGGTAACAGGTTGGAGGGAAGAGAGAGAGAAAGAGAAAGAGAGAGAGAGAGAGAGAGAGAGAGAGAGAGAAAGAGTCGAGTTTACTGAGGTAACGACGCGTGGCAGCTCCGGTGCGACGTTATATTCGTTGTCCTATGGGTCGACGTTGACTCTGCTGGTAAAATAAAAGTAAAAAAGAGAGAGAGAGAGGTGATAGCACGCAACGACCATATATGAGTATGGTATCGACCTCTTCCCACCATCGACTTGCAGTTTTTTTTTTCTAACCTCCCAGATCGATATCATCCCCCTCCCCCCTCCCCCTCGGCGTCCCACTCACCCCCTTGCCCTTCCGCGTTAAAATGTTTTTACCCGAGAGCCACGTTCTGAATATTTCATGAAATATTTTCGACGAGATCTCCCGGTGGATGCTGATAAAAAAAAAGTCAAATAAAGGAAAAAAATATATATAAACCCAGGAAAACAGTCTCTGGAGGTGTAGTTTGATAATGTGTTGGGTAAAAATAAGACTTCCATATCAGAAGATAAAATTGCTGTATTTTTATTAATATCATTCGGAACTCCGTACATTTATTTTTATTATAATCGAAAATCTTATTAGTATCGCGGTCTACCATCTGGATTCAACCATTTTCTAATTCGGTCGATTTAATTATACGATCCAAATCGAGATTGACGATATTAAACAGCATCCTGTCTTTGTAATTCCAAATTTTCATTAAAGTGTGAAGAATTATATATCCTCTGGACAACTCCGAAAACGCGATCAATAAATTCTTTGGCGTAACGGAATCGATAGAAACAAAATTGATCTCGCAACGATTGAAATTTCCTCCGAAACGGTTGATCGCTGTCGGAGAATTTATTATTTCCATTTCACAATTACTTCTTTCACCCCTGTGTCGAACCTAAACCCTAACATACTTTCGCAACAAAAACCGCAAAATTACAATTCCCATTTATTTTGCGACCGTACCAGCTCGAAGAACATTAATCGAGGCGCATTCGTTTGAAAAATAAAATTTCTCGTCCCGGACGTTGAAATCGTATTCGACGTAAGGCGTGAAACAAAAATATTATACCGTAGTCCGGTAGACAGAAAACCAGCGGGGTTGGATGAGCCTGCGTGTCGAAACTCTTTACGAGATCATTGCTTCTCGGTTCGACGGCGGCCTCATCGGCGTCATCGTCCGGTGCGTTCATGCGGCATCCCTCCTTGTCCATGACAGCAGGCTCCTCGTACACAAACACATCCCGCAAAAGCTCCGCAAGTTTTGTCGTCGGTTGCAGAATGGTTGGGCAGGGATGTTGGAAACACGGCGTCTGGTGAGGTCTCTGTCCCCCCTCCCGCCCCCCGACCTCCCTCTGACTCCCACCCTCCCTCGCTGCGACGTTCCATCCTCCTCCCGCCCCTCTCGCGGTTCAATACGCATGCGAAATAAAGCCCGACAGGGCCAAGGGAGCGAGCGTTTGGAGGGGGCGGGGGCGGCGGGGGGCGCCCGTCGCGCTGCGCCCGCGTACTGGCCCGACTAGCTCGCCGGCTCTTTTCGATCGACGCCGACGTCGGGGGGCCACGCAGAGAGCGAGCGAAAATCTCGCCGATGGCGGCTGAGCGCACGTAGTAGTCGCTGAACGGTGTTGCGGCTGTGCAACGCGACGGTTTTCGCGTCCCGAGGCCGATTTATATATATATATCTACACACACACACACGCACACGCATGCATACATGTATATACAGATATATATATAGTAAATATATATGTGTGTATATAATTTATGCATATATATACGTACATATATATAGATATAGATATAGATGCGCATACATACGTGTGTATACACAGCCGGAAAAAGAAAACGAGTAAAGGCATAAGGGCGGATAAGGATCGCGATAATCAGCGGAACAAATTGAAATACTATGTTATTATGAAGTGAACCATCGATCGATCCGTGAGTCTTCGCTGTTTGTGCAAAAATTGATGATCCCAGGCTCGTTGTAAAGCAACATGTGGCTAAGTGCGTTATTGTAGAAACAGTGCGGGTTTAATGTGGAAGGTTGAGAACTCGTGACCGGCGTGTGATTATTAAAAGTTGGGATAAATAAATCGAATTGTCCGTTCGGGATTGTTGAACTTAATGTACGTTGGGTGAAAAGATAGTTTGAAAAATGAGAAATTAGATAGAATGAAAATTGAAGTTTTCTGATTTTAGTTGAAAACATGTTTTTCTTCGAGAACTAATGTGGCGTGAGACTTTCGTCGCGTGGAAGTACTTCCGGATTTTACGATTTGCGGTCAACGTTATCCGGGGGTATCACCGTACATAGACGACGATAAAAGGGAAACCTGTGAGACAGAGTGGGGAGTATCACTGGTGGATTTCAGGTTCGATCCAGGCCAGATAAAGTGAAGTTAGAGCGAGTGAGACGAGGCTCCCGTTTTTAAAATCGTCATCAAGAAAAACGCGCGTGTGTATACGCGTGTCCTCTGTGTCCAATGATGAGTCTGTGAACAGCGCTCGTGAGAGGAACGACCGTGCGGTTGATGGAGCGGACCAACGCGGATGATTGAGATAAGGGAGGAAGGCCACCCCTCTTTTCGGTCTTGTGGAACGACGTGTTGAGGAGGCGCATGGTCGACCGGACCCGCTATTCGGTGGACAAACGCGTCTCCCTTTTCCGGACTTTTTCCCCTGGGATATTTTTTTTTCCTTGATTTGTTTCCTTCTTGATAGCCAAGACCGTGTAAGCCGCATGTGGAGAAGGCAAAGGTCCAGTTTTATTTCTCAAATCTTTCCATCTTAACGCCACGGGTTATTAGTTGGCAATATCCTCGTTGTTTTTAAAGGTCGAACCTATATTTTTCTCTCGACAGCTTAGAGCGAGGGTGACCGAAACTTTTCCTGGTACGAGAGAATGAATCAAGAGTTGCCCCAACCCCTGATGACAAAAAGAAGGGCAAGAGACTTGACGAGAAGTATCGATAAACCACCCCTTTCTTCGCTGCTATCAAGAAGTTGCGTCCAAACCGCGATCTTTTCATGATCGAGCAAATTTTCGAAAGTTTCGAAAGACCTGCCGGAAGTTCACGGTAAAACGAGGAGGTTCCCGTGGATCAGCATCGACGAAAGGCGGAAGTACATCGCGGTTAGCTTCGCGACCCGATCGAGACTCCGCGAGCACTAACCCGAATTCATTCTCAAACGTACCTACACGTTTGTAAAGTTTCTTAATTCCATAGAAACTGAGCCTTGCTCTCTTCGAAGCACGCCTTCAAACAAAAGTTCGACGCAAAGTTTCAATGCTTCAAACTTGCTCCAATCAGGGAGAAACTGAGAATCATCGAAATTCGTGAGTTCCGGTGAAAGAATTAAGCATGAATATAGAAGAGTTGATGAGGAGATGAAAGCGTTTGATCTTGCTGTGATCGAGATCCTTCAGACCGCAGTGCCATTAATAAAAAGAAAAAAAAACAAAAGAAACAAAACGTAAATGAGAACGAGAGAACAGTCTCGCGAAGACATTACACCGAATCAAGATTCCTTTCCGAGCTCGGGTACGAGGAAGAAGTAGGAAAGAGTAATTTGAAAAAGGACATCTCTCGAAAAGGATAATAGAATAATGGAAATCGGTATACAATTTCACGAAATGAAAGATTCATAACATTTCGAGGCGGTAACTTGTCTCGTTTCTCTGCCGACGGAACTGTCCTAAGGACGAAAACGATCATCGTGTTGTTCCTGATGTTTGCCACTGTCCAATTTACTGCACCTCATTAAATTTGACCGGAGGTTGATGCAGTTTAGGAAATTCGAAGAGCGAACGGATTCGCACGTTTGTCGGTTTTCAAGAGTAGCCCGAACGACGCGGAGCGTAAAGAAAATAGGAAAAAAAAGGGAAAACGAGAGCCGATGAAACGAAAAAGTGTCGGGTAGCTCGTACGAGCGATGTCGAATTCGGAGTTATAATTACATTTAGCATGATTGTAATTGCCAAAACCGTGCGGTGATCATGATTGACCGAAATCTTGGCCTTAAGAGCACGAGATGCGTGAGGTCGAGTAGGAGCTCGAGACAACTAAACTACGTGCTGATAGCGAATCTATTAACCCTCTGGATTATTGGTGCATTCTCCGTCAAAGACAGTGAGTATATACTCGAGCCAATCTCTCGATGTCCTCAAGTCCTTACGCACAACACACGACCCTCCTTTCGCTACGAATTTGCGGTCGATGTTACGTTGACAATCTCTTGCCTTCTCGCATACTAATTGCAAGTTTACGTTTGACAAATTGATCCATGGCATCTTCGACAAACATAATTTGCAATTATATTAACGAACTGGATTAAATTGTACGTAGACACTCGAAGCTCTATTTACAGAGGAGTTGCGAATCTGGGCTAACTTGTTTATCGAATTCCTGGCTATTGACTAAATTAGTATCTTGTTAGATTGTCCCCGACATAAAAATATGCTGAACATATCTATTTGTTTTTCGAATTTTCGTAGTTTTTGCGAAAATGGCTAATGAATTTGTAATTAAAAGACAAATGTGTGCGAGGGCCCTTGTACAATTTATAATCAATTTTCTTTCTTTTTATGAATTCACTGAAATAACGGAAATTTTTCATTCTAATGCATTTTGAATGCATTGATTAATACTCATTTGGTTTATTCAGCTGCATTTTAATTTGAATTTGCAACTTTTTAATATAGGTCCATCGAAGTTTTTCAAAACCCTCGACCTTATCAGAACCCCACTAAGCAACCCCTAATTCTCATCCTTTGAAAACTTAGAAACTTTTCTTTTTTCCGAAGTACAAACTGGGCTTTTATTATCTGACTCGATTGAAAACTTTCTGTTAATCACGAAATAGCTCTACTTCTCAACGGACGGGAAAACATCCATTTGTAAATTAAGGAAAGAAAAATTTTCAATTTTTTCCTTCTTTTTGCGGAACGACGAAATGTTTCGAAGACACTTCCTCGCCTCGCTAGTTCTATATAATAGGCGAAAACTCTGTTGAATAACAAAATGGAACAAAAATGTCGTGTTTTTTCGGGTCAGAAAAGTCCTAAAACGGCACTCGAAGCGTTAATTTGGTAAGGAGAACGTGGAAAAAACGGAAAAACGAGGACGAGCGCTATAAAACGAGAGAACATTTTTCTAGGATACGAGAGCGTACGTATGTGGGAGGACAGATGACCATCGTCTCACAAAGTACGACTTTGACCCGAATTGCAAAGTTCCCAGGGTTAAATACGAAGGGGTTGTGATGAGCAAGTTAAACGATAGGTAAGCGCGTGAACATTAGTTGTATAAGTTGTGCGAGGAAAGAGAGACGCTGAAGTGGGAAAAGGCGGATCGGATGGTCGATCCTCTTTCCCTCTCTCTCTCTCTCTCACACACACACACACACACACACACTACCTCTCCATCCCTCTTTTCCCTCTTTTTCCATTTTTAAACGAGCAACGTGTATTCTCAACCACCCGAAAGAGGATACGTGGCATGTGCCCCTCTGTTTTTCCTCGTCCTTCAATTCCCTCCTTCACTCCTCTTCCTCTTTCACTCTCTCGGTCTCTCCACCCGATACGCGCGATCACGCCCGAACCAAATTCCAACTTGAAAATTACATGCATTACTCATCGACTTTGGGAGAGTTCCTGGCTCGAGCTGTACAAACACGCTTGTAGCGGCTCCTGCCAAGCTGTTTCGACACAAAAGTGCGGAAGAAAGGGACGAAGAGCGAAGAGACGTCGACGAAAACGTATCGTAAAATCCTCGACGCATGTCGGCACTTTCAAACGTTGAGACAAAATATTTCCCATATCACGTATTCTATTGTCTAAATTGCAATTTCGCAATTGAAACAACGTTTTTTTTTCATTTTTAGCTTTTTCATAGAGGAAACTTTACGGAATGCACAAATCTTTCAATTACAGTATTTATTCAATTTCGTTTAAAATCGATAATTCATTGTATCAAATTAGACGTTTGATTCTCTTAATTATCGATTTTCTTGATAGAGGTTGGCTTTACAGATTTGGAAGATTTTCGTCAATTATTTTAGCGTAATTGAAACAGAAAATTCTACAATTCTCTGTAATTTGTAAATTCGAACCACTTTCTCGGTTCTTGATAAACTCAGTATCAAGCATCGTTAGTCAGTGATTCATATGCGGATAAGTAAAAAATTGAACAAAGAAAGGAAACTATTGAATTTCTCATATAACAAGTTATGGGATAATTTAGCACGATACGAAGTAACAATACTTGAAAAAAGTGTTTCTCATTGTGAGATTTCATCTATGGACGATAAAAAAAATGGATGCACAAGGTATCAATTGCTTTTTAAATTCTTAAAACTAAGTTTAAGAAAATATATTGTCCTCTTTTCCGTAAGCACGAGTAATGCAATCTTACATACCGTATGACATCTCTGTAGTGCTAACGGAAACGCTTAACCGTCGTCCCTGAACTTTTAAGTGCCGTGCGTGACTCTCGAGTTTCCGAATCTCGCGTTTTTTCGCCGATTTTATCTCGAGTGTGAGTATAATCGTGCGCAGGAAAAATTACAGGAATTTTCCAGAAAAATGAAAATTCGAATTTTTGTTATGGAAAGCTTTAAATTAACCTGGCCATTTCAAGAAAAACAGAATAGCCCGTGTATAATTGTCTATCTTCGTTCTCACCTGTCCTGGCAAGCAACAATGCCGTTCGTCGTGGCGTTGAATGTAAAAAAAACTCGGGCTCGGAGATTGTTTCAGAATAATGGGTCAAGAGGTCACGACGAGATTAATCTTTTTTTCACGAGAGTCGGGCGAGCCACGGACGAATGTCGAGAGGAATTTATAAGCGTATTGAATTTGGTATACATATATACGCGAGGTTAAAGCGCGAGGTTAACAGGACGAACGACTCTGGAATGAGAATTTTTGATTCGCAAGATACGAATAGTGGACTTGCCATTCCTCCCAATGTAGGTACATCGCTCTCTCGCGAAAATGCACATTTTATTCCGCGACGAGCGATCGAAAGACGACGTTTGGAACTTCAACCTCGAAAAAATACAATGTCCCAGATTTGAGCTCGAACTAAATGCTTCGCGTTGCGAGAACTTCACTGGAACATCACTGACGAACGTGACAACGTCGGATATTCGAATCCAACATTCGATATTAAAGAATTCGCTGCAAACAGTGATGAAACATGAATTCTCAATTGCTAACTTCCCTGTCGTTCGAATAATTTAAATTATCGCCGGAGCGCCTGTGTGGACTAAACGATCCGAGAAAAGAACGTGCAACGAGAGGAAAGTCTGAAAATGAAGTAAGAATAAAGGAACCAGGTAGTGAAGGACGGATAAGGCGGCTGCAGCGAAGAAACGAGGAGCAAAGGACTACACGTTAGGGAAAAGAGAAAAGAGCATAAAAGATTACGAACCGAGCGAACGAGGTAGAGGGAGAATGGGAAGCGAGAGGGTGAAACATGAAGGGAGAGGGAGGTTTATCGCGAAAAGAATTATGTAAATACGGCTGTGAGAGTACCCGGAGCATGAAAAAAGGACCGAATTGACAGGGGTGGAAGGCGTGAGATTAAAGGAAATAAGAAATGAAAATAGGTGGTTGAATTATAAGCGCCAAGAGAGAAACGAGGGGTATAAAGTGCCTCGCTATTGTCGGTTCCAAAGCTGCTAATGTAGGTTGTTGCAGGGCGGGGGGATGAACGGCAAGAATATGAAACATAGGCCTTGTCTAAGTTTCGGGGTTGAGAACGAAGATGTTGGGGGTAACATCACAGGGGAGTTGGCAGAAACGAAATGGGCAGCAATATCATGTAGATTTTGACCAACCATGCCCTGAAACGCCCTTTTTCCCGAAAAAAGAATGACTCATATTTATTTAAGGTAAATGGAAATGAATGTTTCAACACCCACGATACTTTTTCCATCGGAAAAACAAGACGCCTATTTTTTTCTAGCATGACTTTATTTTTTTATTTTATTTTATTAACGTGAAAAAAGTCGCCGTTGAAATTAGTGATGAAAGCATTATGGAAATTATTGCACTTTGACTACGTTATAGATGTAAGATTATCTTGCCGATGTTCGAATTATCATCAAAATCTAGAAAAAATGAAAAAATACCCTCGCGCTAACTGCAAAATGCACTATTTGGCTTTCCAAAGCTCTAGCTTAGCTCTCTCGACGATCGTGAACCAGCTTTCCCTAAATTCTGAATCTACCAGCAGCCTGAAACATACGCAAAAGCAGTGCGTCGCGAATGCATCGCTCGTGCACGTGCAAATGATATTTCACATGTGCAGGCTAGATGGCGCTGATAGGACACGTTCTCATTGAAATACATTATCGACCATTGCGACTGCGCGAAGCTTTGGATTTTCTATCCACGCCACCGTTTGCAGAATCGAAACAAAATACGATTCATTCGGGGTGTTTTATCAATTGAAACAGCCTCCCCGATTGAAAACGTATAATTTAAATTTCCCGAAGGTCCACCGGTAGATTCAACAACCTGTAGATATCGTTCAGAGTCCCGCGCAGGTCAGAGTCGGTGGCAAATAACGACAAGGCTGATACAAACGAGCGCGATCCAGGAATATCCGCACTGAGGTGTGAACGCTCATGACGATTCCGTTGGTGGTGGTTTTGACTGGTTGGAGCATTTGGGTCTCGCGATTCTCTCTTGCCGTTTCTGTGGTCGTGCCGGACGATTCCTCTGCTCTAGGGATGCTCATTCTCCGCGTTCTGCGGCCATTACGCCGAGTTTAACGCTGACGCATCCTCCAAACCTTCGTGGGATAACCGGCGATCGATTCTCCCTGGATAAGCTCGATCAAGTTTTAAGCGGTCAATTACGCGCGAATAGGGTCGATAATTACATCGGTTTCGCTTCGTTGCCGATACACACGTGAAATTTGTTCCGCGTCGATGCAATATTCGTCCGTTATTACTTAGGCTACTCGAAACTGGTGCGTATATTTGAAACGTAAGCCGTTCACTCGAGGGTACAAAATTAGAAACTTTCAAGTTTCGAGACCTGTTGAACCCCGTAGGTACTTGGAAAATGTCTCTACAAATTCTATCTCATTCGAAATTATGGCCTCATTTTAGAGTCGATTAATCGCTTTGCGCGACATCTTCGTTAGTACAATGAGCAAAGGGAGAATTTCTTTTATCCGCAATAGATCGTAAATCCGCAGGAAGCTCGATAAAGTTTTATTACCTGGATAATCCTTCGATTCCCATCATACTTCAGCTGTCGCGACGCGACTTTTGAAACATGGATGAAATGAATCTCGCTAAATTTTTCATTCGCGTTTCATTTACAGTTTGACGGACACTGTCAACCATTTACAGAGAGAACGTTGTTGCACCTGAAGTAATCAACGAGCTATATAAATACGTCAGTTATGGAAACCATCACGAACATCGTGGTCTCTGACTGCACGTACCAACCCGTCGGCTATATCTTCTGTAAATGGATATAAATCCGTTATAACGCCGTTTTCGGGCATCACTCTCTATAATAGCGGTCGTCGTGGTTTTCGTTCAATTCGTCCTAATGCACACCCTCTGAACCAAACCGAGGCCCATTGTACAATGCTCAATCGACCCTCCAACCACGGAGTGGATTTATACAGCCCCGAGCGTTACATTTTTCTGTCCTGTTGCCACGCTCCATCTCTCTTTATCACACACCATATCTCCCTCTATTTCTCTCTCTTTCTTTCACTGTTATTCGTTGGTGGCTCGCTGATTCACTCTGCAATCCCAAACTGTACATCTTTTTGGGTTTGGCTCGAGCCTTCGATATCCCACGTGAAAATCTGTGCTACAAGCTCCATTTTCGCTCTATTCCCAGGACGCTCTATGAAATCCTTCCGTCCGCAGGGTATTTTATTCAATTTTATTTCATCGTGCCATACACTTTTTCTCTCTCCACGGGAATTACAAGCTGGAAATTCCGTAGCTCTATTCGTAACAGCGCAAACATATTTTTTCCTACACTCAAAATATTTGTTTATAAGCTACGTATTATTTTTTAACGAAAATTTACATCAGGGTTTGATCAGATCCTGTTCCAAAAGGATGTATCGCTTAACCCCCTCCCCGTCAAGAGGTCATCGGATTTTCGTTCTACCATCATACGGTGCTCGGGTAAAAATTACGTCACGTATTAAAATAGCAATATGGATAACGTACTCATGAATAATTTATACGGGATACTCGCACGTGAATACGAGCCGGAGATAAAATGTTAGTTTTTGCGATGAGATCAAATTTACGGAATATTCATAAAGTTTTACAATAGTGTCATTGTTAACAAAATCGAGGAATTTTCGAAGATTTTACATCGACAATTTGGTGATCGAGAATCACTCTTGATGGGACTTATGTACTCGAAAATTTGTTGTCGAATATGAATATAATAACCTTGCTATGGAGCTTTAACAGTTTGTCGTTAACAAGTCGGGGAAACGTGACGTTTTTGAGTCCTTGGACATTAAAATAAAATTACTAAAATCCGAAAATGGCTGCAACTTTGATTTCAGCTGGACTTGTAGCTCCACATTTGTGCTTCGAAATCGCATTTGGTTCACATAGCTATTACTTTTTCTGTTCTTTTACAAATTTTTTAAGTTTATGTGTACGAATTCGTTTACATCAACATCGCCCTTTGAGGGAAAGTGTTCGCATCGCTACCACTTCGGGGCTCGTTGAACTATCAGAACGAATTCAATTCTCTATTCTCTGAGTCTAGCCTTCAACTTTCCAAAACCGCACAGTTAAACCTAAATCGTTAAAATCGGTCCGAGTTACTCTCGATTCAAAATTTCGATATCACATTTGCCGGCAAAACTTCAAAAAAAGTGTGTTCGAATGTGATATCGTCAATCTTGGTATTTAGCAATGTGTTGATTAAAAAATTGACAAAAGCTTGAACGCTCCCGTTTATTAAATTTTCCATTGACAATATTGTTTAATAAAATCCAATATTGTCAATGGAAAATGTAATAAACGGGAGCGTTCCACTGGATTTTATTAAACAACTAGCGGTACCCGGCTTGCGTTGCAACGCCGTTTTGGTGTCATAATTTATTTGACACACAATATTTTTTGTTTTTTTGTCCATATGCGGAGTATAGACTTTCCAAATGTAAATAATAAATGGACATTGCAAATGCGAGTCGCACTGGAAACTGCCAACGTTTGAAATCGAATGGCATATATTTTGATACCATTAGGATATGTGGCAACAGCACATATTCTCCTTTAAATTATCCATTTTTAATTGTAATCTCATTCGGATTGTTCATCACATTTTTCCCGAAAACCACAGTACCGTTGCAAAGTCGTGGTGGATTGATGTTTCAACGATTCGATAAAAGAATGAGGTACTCTCATTTTTAATGTTACAACGTGCGGCGGTATCCTGGCAAATTAAGAGAATTCAAGAATTTAGTTACATATTAACAACTTGTTCTTGATTAATAAAAGCAGCAATCGAAATGTACATTTCAGCTTCTCATGGTATTCTCTTTTGAATCGTGAAATTACATACTTGACATTGGTGTTTTTGCTGCTAATATAGCACGTTCCCTTAACCACATATTTTTTTTGTAGTTATGTGCAATATTTTCAAAAACTTTGTTAATTAATTCGCCTGTTATTGCTGTTATTTTAAGAAACTTTGTACGTCGTCGTACGTACTCCAACTGTTTCCTGTCTTGCTTTCTCGTTGCTCGTCCATTTCTGAAGCTCGTAATGTATTTTTCATTTGTGACTGACGGGTATATCTTCCAATCGTTTTCCGATTTAATGTCACGATTAAGTAAATTTATCTGGTCAGCGAATTAAAAAACATATATTGATTAAAAAATCAGAATATAGTTATCAGTATCTATAAAGTCGTGTTCTTCAAATTTGAAGTCTCGAGGATACCTTGTTCGCGAGACATAAATAAAAACATATTTTTCCTAAATTAACACGTACCTTTATGGGTTTCATTGTTTTTTCCGTCTACGAACATTAAATTCACAACCATTGACAAACAGTTTTCGACCAAAATTGCAGAATTAATAAAACAATATCTAAGGAACATTTGTAGAGCTTCATAAAATCGATTAAGTACTCATGAGATTCATAGTAAATTAATTTGTCTCGAATAATAGTAATTTTGGCGAGGTTAAGCATTCGCCGCACTGTCAAAGATGCTGAATTGACTACGCTTGTCACACAAATTTTTGTTTTGACTTACTTGATACCAGATAAACTTCCTTAATTTGACATTTGCTGTCAAATGAATTATGCAATCGATATGTGTAATATCGAGTCGATCGAGTCGTTAAAACAAAAGCGTGTCTTTTATTTCGCATGTCATTTTGGTAGCATACTTTGACAGCTGTCAAATAATCTCTATATATAGATATACATAAATGTTAATTTTGTTTTGCCTCGTACGCGTTTATTTTGGCAATTAAAATTATTCTACTAACGCAGAAACCTTCTCGGGAGTGCGGACTACAATTCACCAAATTTTCATCGCAATCGGACGAATGGTATAGGAGATTACTCGTGACACACAGACAAACAAACATTCTTCCATTTTTATATATAAGAAGATATATTGTCAATGGAAAATGTAATAAACGGGAGCGTTCGAGTTTTTGTCAATTTTTTAATCAACAAATTGCTAAATACCAGGAATGACGATATCACATTCGTATGAATCTTTCTAATCGGAAAAATCTCTCTAATACAAATAAATTGAAATCGAGGTAGTCAGGAGGAAAAAGGCTTGTTAACAGCTGCACCAGAGTTTTAAATCTTCACCCGAGGGGAGGAAAAAATTTCGAAAATACATTTTTCAGTGTTCGTGAAATATTTTATTGAAGTTTAACGAGGGTTTCTCGGATTAAAAGCGAATAATAACAAAATATGAATATGGTTCTTGTTCACCGTGATGAATCACGATGTTACGGTCTTTACGAACCTGTTCCATCGTATAAGTATACGATTCACTTTTAACGGCTCAACATTTGACGATTCGCCAAAGCGCTCGTGGTTTTTCACCATCTTTTTGGTATAGTCGCGCACACAGTGATAACATCGTCGTCATTAATGACGTCGTTGCCAGTCGACTACGAGCACGATATATCAGCGGAGGTAGATACATCGAAAGGTTCGTTTTTGCTTTTGAATTTTAATTGCAACGCGATATATAGATCCTCGATTCGCGAGGAGGAAAAAAATTGTTCGCCTGAACGAATAACGGAAGACCTCTCTGCGACTCAATTAACGACGCCGGGAGGGACAGGATGGAGGATGTGGAAATAGTAAAGAACGAATAAACCGACCAAATTAAAATTTTCTGTTTTTTGCCCTTTCACCTGTAATTTTCGAGTGCAGGACAAAAAAATCGACTGGATTCGTAATTAGAGCAACCGTCCGATTAAACAGAATCCTTTAAAGTTTCGAAAAAGTGTGAAATTGTTGTTTCGATATTTAAGCAATTATCAACACCTTGTCGTCTCTGACATTTGTTTTCATCCCATTGTCACAAAGAATACGTTTAAAACTTTGCGAGTCCGCCATAACGTGGTTCCCAACGATCCGAGTCTAGAACAACGTTATCGCATCGATGATGTTATGCTCGAGGTCCGAATTGACGACGCCATAAATCTGGTGATCCGGATCAACCTAACGCCATTATGGAGGACCAGGTCGATGACAACATCATTCTCGGAGTGCAGATCGATGACCTGCAATTGGAGAATGACGCCATCGTTGGTCCAGATGCGCCAAGAACGCAACCATCATAGTCCTGTACCTCGAGAAGTACTTCATCGTCGACCTCGATGTAACATTTCCTTCATCGTAGCCCTCTAAAAAACCATGTCAGCTATAAACACATTTTATATAAATGATTTTATTTCAACAAATCGCGAAAAGCTTTTTTTGTGCCAGCGGTCAAGCTGTGAAAATATTTTTTATAAAGCCCAGGGTCTTCATTTATTTTCCTTTTAAAAACTAACAAGCTTACCGAATTACCGAGAGTGAACAATTCTCCCGCCGGTAGGTACACACTGCGTACGGAATTAGTAGTTAGGTAATATTACGTACTAAAGGATCGACAAACAACGGCGTTGTTCCAGAGAAACGCTATTGCTGGTATACGAAGATTCCTCTTGAACGAGGAGAGAAGCAAATGCTAGATGTTTCAGTTGTTTGCTTCGATACCACGGTTGTCTCTCCACTCCAGCGTACCAGAAGTTTCAATTCACTTAATGTTAGAGTTGACACAATAAAACAGTTGTATATGTTTCGCCTTATACATTGCGAGTGTGTTCGTTTGTCTATATATTTTTAAAATATTCTATTTTATATATTCTTCACCATTGACGCAGCACTAACCAAAGCACTAACAAAAATTAAGAAATCTTTTACCTCGACGAGGAATGCGAAGTTGACACGAGACACATTGTAACGAGGGTGCAATAAAAGTTTTATACATTGACAAGACACCGCAAAGTTACATATTATCTACTAATTTATATAAAATTGGCGATAATAAAAATTCTAGGTACAGAAATTTCGGGATAATAAGTCGTGCAACTTTAACGTGATCTGTCAGTTTCGGACAAGTACGCGCAGCGTACTTTGCATTTCGCACTCTGCGTTCTGTTGAACATTTACTTGAATTGTTAGGTTTTGAAATATTATAATATGTTGTTTTTATGTGATTGTGGATTATAATTGATAATATAGAACTATGTGTTTCGTTCTTGATATATCTTCAGTAAGAGTCATTGTTCGAAAGGTGATGATTGAGATTTTAGATTTATATTAGTAGGCACTTATAATTTTACAATATAAGGATTGCACATTTTATTTTCATGATATATTTTGAATGTTGATTAACGTGGCCCTTTGGGACGTTTTAATAGGCACTCACACCGTAATTTCCAATTTTAATTAATTGTGTTTTGGTAATTGTGAATGGCAAACATGCTGAAAAATTATAAAAATTCTATGTTACAATTATTCAAATTCTTGTAAAACTTTAAATGTATCAAAATGAAAGTACAAGGTGAAAATAAAACAATTTCGTTCACACATCTCTGTGCAACCAGTACAAAACTGCAAAAAACGTTTGTTTTTGTTTAAATTGAATGGTTAACAAAGTTGTAAAGTTTTTAAATTCTAGAAGACATTTCTTTGAGGTCTTATAAAGAAAGTTCATAAGTTACATAAACATTGGTTTGGACACAAAATTGGGATGGACACAAAAATAGCGTTTTTGCTGAAAAATAGCTTTTTTTGATCACTTTAATATCTAACAAGATCTAAAAGGATTTACATATGAAAGGTCTCGAGGTTATAGTGAAATGAAATTGTGCTATGAATTTCAACTTGATCCGTTCATTCGTTGCTGAATTTTAAGTGGGGACTGTGTCGGAAAATCAAGGAGGACAATATTAATAGGCACTTTTCATATACTTATGGTGAGTGCCTATAAATTCATTTTTCACGTGTTTTCGTCCAATTTAACGATCGCTTCAACTTTAAATTCGTTGGTAACGTTTCCGGGTTTCAATTTCTTGCAGTTTTTTTTTAATAAAAGACCATTCAGAAAAAATGTGAATACCGCCCGTATCGAAACCAAAGAAACGCTGTAAAAAGGGCGTAATATACTATTTGTTTTTTGCTCACGTTGTCGAGCATATTCTATATACGATTTTTAATATTTGGGGAATATCGATACTATGATTTTGTCAATATATTTAACAGAAAAAAAGAACTTCGACGTTAACGTGAATTTGCTCAAATTGCCTTCTTAAACAGATACGCGTCGAATTTTTTAGTCCAATTTGGTTTCGACTTTTAGTGCACGTATGGCGAAAATGGAAAATATACAAAGCGCAGGTCATGCCATATATAGGTTATAAAATCATCGCTTCTATAGCCTCGAGTTTCCATTCGCGGAATTTTTTCATCCGGGAAATCATTCGCTCGCCCAACCGAAACTGCACCGTTTCCACTTTTTGCTTCTCGTATTTTTCAATTCATTTATATTTTTATTCTACACTTTTTGTCCTACCGACACATTTACCTACGGTCATCCGGGCAGAGAATAGTTTTGACATTTTCGATATTCTACAAATGCATGATATGAAAAATGGATGTACGTATATAAATAAAAGATTACTATGAAATTCACAGTATTCTCCAACGCGAGAAGAGGAAACGTATCGAAATATTTATAATAAAACTAAAGTCATAAAACAGATTTTCCACGCGCATTTTAAGTTTCTTCGTGTTAAATATAAACATCAGGTTTATCAACGTTGTAACACGCTGCGAAAGCTTCAACAGTGTTTTTTATCGAACCAAATTATTTCCATTTAATCGATGCATCCTTTAAGATAGTCGAGGCAAGCAAATTATTCTCTTAATTACCATTTATCGAGGTGATCGATTAGCTCGACGTCAGCTAAGAACCGGTATACATTTAATATAAACATCCTCAAAGTTGCACAAAGTACTTAAAATACATTCGTGAATATAATACCCCTGATCACCGGCAGAAAAAAGTTATTACCAACCTTGCGATGTCCGATATTTCAATTCCAGTCCGGAGGTCCATATTTCAATAAGAAATAAAAAGTTTCCAAGCTGCCATCAATTAACTAGGTACTGCAACTCCAAGAGGGGTCAGGTTTCACAATTTTATGGAGAAATATTCTCACTTTCGTACGGAAGTATCAGTAACCCTACCGAACACTCGTTTAAAAGTTCCGCAATTCAATAATTTCGGCGACCAGGATCGAATTATTCACTGGTAAAGTTGGATCGGGTGTAACCGTTTTAAGACGGGAAAGGGTGAAGTTTAAACCACCCTCGAGGTTCGTCTCAGATATTTACCCACAGATTTTCCTAAGTACTATTTAGCGTGGAGAAGGGGAGAGAGAGGAGATCGATTACATAGGGATATCGGGAATATTGGTCCATATTAAGGGAACTATCGGGGTCGGTGACGTAACTAAGAAAAGCGAGCGAGCGAGCTTCGGACGAAAGATTGGAATAGAAATTCCATGATCTTTCGCCATCATGATTGCAAAAATCGTAGCTTACACCGTGGCAGGGACGAAAGAACGAGATCTCTCGTTCCGACAAAACGTGAGGTGCTCGCAGGATAAACTTTCCAAACAATGTTTTCCCCCTTTTTCTGTAACCAAGCGAGCTATCGATAAACTCGTAGCTTTCGGCAACGCAAAATCATCAAGCCTTTCGTGTGCTCGATACGTTTCTCATTAAATTTCATAATTAATTTTCGATTTAATTACGAGTTAATGAAATTTTAATTATTCTTTATATTTAATTCGATCGGGTCTTTCGGGAGAAACGAGCCGCGCTGTATCAAATCATTGAACTAGTACCGGGAATCGGTGGAGAGGACTGTCAGCGTTACAAATTCAATCTGGCCTGCTGAAGCCCCAATAGTAGCCAACGGGTGCGTGGAGCTCTTCCATTTGCAAATTAGTTCGTAACGGATGTCACTAGGATGTCCGATTGCCTGGTATATATACCGTTACGTTTGTTATATATCTACGTAGTATATATGTACTATCAATGTTTCTACATAGAAGCCCATCCCTGTGGTAGGAACACATGATTAAATGCTCGTTGCTCGGAGAAGGAAGGGACAAAAGGGCGCTAGTAAATGGAGTATGAGGAGGAGGACGAAAACTCGCGAATCGTGACATTATAAATTCCCTTCGTTATAGTTTGACTCGACTCGTTGCCTGCAACAGTCTACCTGGTATAAACATATGTATATCTATTATGTATATGGAATCAACTGGTAACTCCAACTATTAATATTGTACCATCCCATTTCCATGTTAATATATATCTGTCTATATATACATATATATGCTATATATACATATACTCGTATGCAACTTGTAGTCTTCAGACGAGGTTGCTAGAGGTGTAAACGTGGGTATAAAAGGGAGTCATCTTAATTAGCCGCGAGATTTTAGCAATCAACAAGCTATACCGTAATTAGAAACACCCAAAAGTTTGAGCCGATGAACATTTCGAGAACATTCATGAATCGTGATGCGTCGTGGAGCTTCGTTTACATTAAAATTAAGCTTTTCGAGAGTTTCTGACGACGTAACCATCTTTTAAACGTGAAAAATATGTAATCAGTCATCTTATCGAAGATCATGATAATATATAAATAAGAATTTGTCTATCGAACTACAATTCTATGTAACTGCATTTTGATATTTTGAATTTCAGAAAAGAAAAGTGAAAAGAATTGTAAAGTTTTTAATTTAATGGTGGGGCCTGTTTGATTAATGAATATTGTTTGCTAGCAGCTTCCTTATCATCATTCAATGGTCAAATTAACTTAAATATAGATAGATAATTATTTCATATTCTCGCGCTGTAGGTCTATGTATTAAAAATTTCATTGAAACAATTTTCTAAATGCGAGTGTAAACATGCTTAAGTCGTGAATATTAACTCCGGTACTCATAATATTATTACGAACTCGTCGTTAACTAATCATTATCACACGCCCGTACGCACATGGCCTAGACCCGAGTAAAACGATCGTTACGATTGCCGAAGTAGCCTCGCATTTCCCGCTATTATATAGGAATACATAAAAAAAACGGTGGTGGCAATACCAATGAAGTAATTAATGGTAATATTGGCGAATATTCTCATTAAAATCGTATTTTCTACTCGTTACGTTTCCCAAGTTTTATACGCATCGGCGTGTTTTAAAGAGAGGAATATAAAAATAAACCGCGGAAAATCAGTTTTTACGATTGAAAAAAAAAGAAATCGTTTTTTTATCCGAGATATAAAGTAGAAACTTTATATCTCAACGCGACTTTCATTGTGGACAGTGAGATTAGTTCATCGAGATTAGATCGAAAGGAAGGCACAAGAAATCGAGTTAAAGCGAAACGAGGAACGAAATACTCGAATAGAATTCTGAGATTCGCGTGTCTCGGGGTGTTACGAATCCTTACTGCATAAAATTTAACATCGATCGAAGAAATCCCTTAAGTTAAACGACTGTAAAATACTCGCGCGAGGCTCGGAGCTATAAAAGACGACTGCACAATGGATGGGGTGTGAATGTTGAGACCCCGATATACGCCCTTCTGCCGCATTCTCGTTCCGTTGCTGCATATACGTATATATATACAATGTGTTACGATCAAGGTTTCATTTGCTTTTCGTATTACTACTACGTACTGCGAGGATGAGATATTCATTCCCGCAGAAATCGTCAAAATTCGTTCTCGCGTCCACGATAATTGCGAAGCTGAATGCGCCGGTGGATGCGGGCCGAGCAATTTGTCGAATTACGATTCCATTTCATGGGGCAACAAAATTGAATTCCCGTACAGCGATCCTCGCTCTTTTCGAAAACTTAAAAATTTTCAGCCACCTGGACGATAAATAATAGTAATAATAATTATTATCATTATCCTTTATTATTATTTTTATCATTATTATTATTATTATTGTTATTTTTGTCAATAACAATAACAATAACCATTTTGTTTAATATTATAATGATAATATTAAACAAAATGGCCGATGTTCGAGTAATAAAACCAACGATGAATAAATAATTAAAAAATGATATTCTTCGGAATTTGGATATCTTTGCAGGAAAAAAAAATTATCATTATTATTGTCATTATAATATTAATGAAAATGGCCGAAGTTCGAGTAATCAAATCAACGATGCATAAATAATTAAAAAAACTATATTCTTAGAAATTTGGATATTTTTGCAGGAAAGAAAATTATCATTATTATTGTCATTATAATATTAATAAAAATGGCCGAAGTCCGTTAATAAAATTAACGATGCATAAATAATTAAAAAACTATATTCTTGGAAATTTGGATATTTTTGCAGGAAAGAAAATGATATTACCTCAATGAAGACTTGATGTAACGATCTTACGCTCGAATAATTATCGAAGCTTACGCTCATTGCTCTAATGCCTTCGATGGAGATTCACTTCGCGGTCGAGTACAACCGGCGTCGTATACAAGAGATCGGCAAAACAGAATTGTGAAAGTGCCATTAGACCAGAAATTGTTCCGCGAGCGTAGTTCCAATTACGTCGCATCAGTGAGAGATAACGCGCTATATTCAAATTATCTTTCACCAACAACGTCGCCTTCGAGCACTCCTTTCATTCTCCCTTACGAACACGGCTCGGCTAATGAGAATCTATGCAAATAATACAATGTACGAGTGAGAAAGCAGTGGAAAACGTGAACGTTTCAAGCGCAAACGATTCGTGAAAGGCCTCGACGCGATTATTACCACACAACCCTAAAGATCTTCAAATTTCTTCAAACAGAAAATAAAATATGCACGCATGAAAACGAAATTGAAAGAAACCAAAAGTAACAGTGATAAGTAAGTGTCGTTGATAATTTTATTTATATGTTCGCATACGTATAGTAGATGAAATTTTTTCGATTTCCAATTATTCGTCGATTCCGCGAGATTCAAAGTGTACTCGAAATTCGATACTACATATCGTTTACCGATAGCCAACAGCGCCATATTTTTCACCCTGCCGCATTGAAAATTGCATGACCGAAAATGGGCAATTTAAAAAAAAATTCAAAAGCTCAATTTTACAATAGCCACGTAACGGAAGTGCTCCGGTCCTCGTTCATCACTTTCATCGGTCACCGCTTCACGATGCGACAATGTTCTCCGCGAGGGCAACATTTTTTAACGTTCAACGCGATTTCATCAAGAGGCGCGTCAAATAAACGCTTTTCCCGTTGTACATAAATACATTATTAGCTTGAAAAAGTGTCTACTCCACGCTCACACACGCGCCTCGTGTACGTTCTACCGTCTCCGTAAATCAGATTTACTGGCGCTTGGCAATATTTAACGTGTCGTTACATTTAAAAACAAAACGCGAAAATAAATTAGCGGAAACAAATGTTCGTCCACGATGAAAGAGGCAAAAGAAATGAGGAATTAAAAAAATATTCGCACTGCACAATCGTGGATGGAACTGTTTATTTAAAACGAAAATATAGATTACACGAAAACGAAAAAAGAGAAATGTGTTGCCTGTAATGAAGAGTAATATGAAAGCTTGAACCCGATTCGTTGCAGGCGAACTCATTCAACCCCAAGCCGGTGTATCCCGAGGGGTTGTTGACTGACCCGATTTCACGTAGGTTATGCAAACGAGAGCAAAAAAAATATACATGTATACAGTCCACTAGTTCGAACCCGATGATTTTTCACGTATAAACACGTGAAAAAATAAACTTGTAATTCATCGCGATATTAAAGCAACATTTATTTAACAGTCGATCGGAAAACTGGAATAGTTAATAAACATGAAAAAAAATTCGGTAACAAGTCCATAGGAAGTTTGAAAAAACAAAATAACGCAATATTCTACGCGGTTTGGCACTGCGATATAATCAATTATTTATTGCGATGTACCTGCAATGGCGTAAACCAATTTTCATAAATTAGAAATTCAGGAATTGTTTTCTCATTCTCGAGTGGAAATTGAAATTCAAGCATTTTTGTTTACGATTAAGGTACGAGTACTTATAGCGAAGGTACGTATATAGCAACGCGTTTAGTTAACACTAGAACTAGTAAATGAAAGCCAGCGTCGAGCATAGGCGTTAAGTAGAACTTTCGCATCTTCACGATCTTCGCTTTGTATTTCCGCATGAAGAATCATGATATGAGGGCATAAAAAATTCACCCCCCGCGGTCAGACCGGCTGATATGCGAATACAGTGCACGATACAGAAATAGAAGCGAAGAACGAGAGAGCCAAAGCTTTTCTCCACCGTTCGCGCTTCGTTGCGCCTGAACAAACATCCTACCCTCGAGTTTCCTCCCTTTCATGATATACCTATATCTTCATACCACTGACCGCAGAAACGCTCGTGGGCGTCTCGGAGAAAAAGGAACATGTGCAGAGCAGCGAGTCAGAAGGTGAATGAAAAGAACGATTATATATGAGCGTACGGAAAAGTCGATATAGAACCTCGGTGCTTCACCGTGTACACACTCTCACCCCATGGATTCTATTCACGCCCGGTCGCTCTTCCGTTGGCTGTTATACCCTCGCGGAGGGTGTAACGAAGACGCGATGTTTCATTCGGATGGACGTGGTGTGGAACTTCTCCCATGATTATTTTATCAAACTCTTGACGATTCCTAATTGACATTGATACCTCACAGGTATTAACACCGACACCAGCTATCATTGTGAAGGAGACATTTCAGGCTGTGAGTAGGATTTGAGGCTGTCCAAGTTAATCAATGGAACAATAATAATCTTGTATTATATTATCTAAATAATCGTATTATATTGCCTGAATCGTTATTATCACGAAATATTGAGATGCTAAAGAGTCGTTGACGTTTTTTCAAGCAGCTAGTTATTTCTATAAATCTATACAGTTTAATAAATACGTCTATCATTTAGTAAATACGTTCACGATCTTATAAAAATAAACAATTATTATATTTATCGACCGATAGGAGAGAAAACAATTTCGTTTTGTATTTTCATTGAGGTTGATAACTGATTGGATAATTTGGGATTTCCCGAGGAATAATGATCTTCCAGGATTTTTTTGTTTTCGATTAAAAAACTTTCAGTCGAAACGAATATTGACATAAACCATAATGATGTGGCACTAGAATGATGTTCAACTTCCGCATGATTATTTTATCAGCCTCTTGACGATTCCTAATTGACATTGGTACTTACTCACAGGCATTAACACTGACACCAGCTACGACTGTGAAGGGGACATTTCAGGTTGTGAGTAGAGCTTAGGGCTGTCCAAGTTAATCAATGGGACGATGATAATCTTGTTTATATTATCTAAATAATCAAATTATATTGTCTGGATCGTTATTATCACATAATATTGAGACGCTAAAAAATCATTGAGGTTTTTCAAGCAAACAGTTATTTCTATAAATCCATTATTTAATACATACGTTCGTTATCTTAAAAAAAAACGATTATTTATCGACCGATGTGAGATAAAACAATTTCGTTTTGAATTTTTATTGAGGTTCATATGACTCGTTGGATAATTTGGGAATTCTCAAGGAATAATAATCTTACACAGTTTTTTTTTCTTATCGATTAAAAAAACCTTCAATCGAAACGAATATTGACATCAACCATCGAGATTTCCGTATCTTCGCCTCGTGTAAATATAATCAAAGTTGTTGAAAGAGGGTAGTAAGTTGGCGTAGGAAGTACACCCCCACGCAGTCGCTATTTGCTAGTTTTATAAATGCATTGTGAAAGGTGAGCGATGAAAGGTGATATGTACTTACGCCTACCCACTATCTTTCACATAGTCAATGACCTTGGGATATCGACACGAGTACGAGAATAAATTGGATCACAAAGCTCACGTGAACATGCCAACGAGCTGCCGTGGACAGAGTCAAATCCATCTCCTCATATCACACTCGTACTCGATATCATCGTCGGACTCGAACCACCCCTCGACACCCAAACGTGAATTTCGTCGTGTCCCATAGCTCGATACGTCATTTTCTCCTCTCGTACTCACCAGCCTGGATATCCGTGATCGACGTATATTTTCGCCTTTCGTGAGAACATTTTAACGTGGAATTTCGACGGCGAGACGAGCTCTTAAAAAAATATAAAAAATTGATATTCCAGAACACGTGTCGTATTATGTGAAAAAAGAATGATTTACATTCAAGATTTCGTATTTTTAGAAGATTTTTCAAATATTATTAAAAGATGGAATATCTCGTCATATATTTTCCGTGGTTGAATATTTATTATCACATGTTGATTATCTTTCATCCACCTTAAAAGGGGTGAGAAGGGAAAAGAGTTATGTCATATCGCAATTTTCCCAAATTTATCGCGGTGATTATTAATTAAGCAACTGAGACTGAACAATATAGTGCGAATTTTTTTATTCGATTTTCATTGGCCTAGCTTTATCGTATTTTTCCCCTTCGGCTTATTTTCGAGGGATATTTAACTAAGGGTGTTCACCCCTAAGGGGCTTCACCCCTCATTCGCAATGGATATTTTCATTCGTATCATTTTGCTATCAACGTGAAAATGAGATGCAAAGTAAAAAAAATATCGTTCTCATTGAAAACTTTGACGATATTAATCGAGAAGTCATTCACCTAGGCAGACTTCTCGCTTTTCAACCAGTTTTATATGTCACGACGAATAGTTTTGTAAAATGTCAGCTTACATGCGATGTACCTACTGTTTACGTATAAAGTTTGTTCAGAAACCGGAATTAGTTCGACAGGACGAGTGTATCTTGAAGCGAAGTCATTTATAATTACGAATCGTGTTGAGAGGTTATACACCCCGATGGGAAAATCGCAAAGTTCACGGACACGAGGCAGGGCCTCGGTATCGATCTTTCGTGGCCTCAGGCTTCTATGCTGGACTGATACACTGGTGCGAGAACACAGAGCTGGTGGTCGATGTACTTTCCGAAAACGCCTGATCCCCCGTCTGTTTCTCGTAACGTAATATTACATACGTGCCGAACCTCTCCTGTATCTTCGCACTATCATTCGGTCCTTATATTTCTTACGTTCGTGTCTCTGAACACGAACAGTTTTACTTTAATTAAAAAATTCACGAGTCTTATAATTAGTCCCATCTAGTTTTTGAAAAATTTATAATTTCATCGAAATCGAATTGTTTAATTAATTCTCGCTAAATTCAATAATGTTCATATTTTTGAACACGAAAAGTTTAACTTTAATTAAATAATCCACGAATCTAATAATTAGTCCCATTTAGTTTTTGAAAAATTTATAATTTCGTCGAAATCAAGTCGTTTAATTAATTCTCGCTAAATTCAATAACGAAAGCACTTACTTCTTGCATCGTTTTCAAGAAAATTCTATTACGTTAAATGAAAAATGAAGGAACCCTGGAGCTTACTCATGCTTTCGTAAAAAAAATATAAATTTCTACAGATCCACAGTGATAGGTACGCGATCATCGAAGTTAAGCAGCATCTCATGCTGTCAATACTTGGTACGATGATCAGTTACCCATGAGCTGGCCGTGACGCATCGAATCGCCAACCGGACGGTTTATTCTTCCGGGTTCTCATAGATTCTTGTAGGAACATATTAGACCTTATAAGGGTCGACTGTACCTGACGCGAATTTCCCACAAATTCCCCGTGCCCTGAACCAATATACTAAGGTATAGAAACTCGTCTGCAGCCGAATCCGGAAAGTTCGGTTCGATGGGCGAAGCATACGCAGAAAAAAGGTCTTACCCAAAAGGGAAAAGGGATCGGTCGTAAAAATCCAAAGAGGTATACGTTGGAAACATGGATAAATAAATAATTATTACGAAAATGTATGAACAAGAAGCTATAAAATTCGATACGAACGGAGAAGCTCATCAGTCATTTTGACAAAACTCGCAGGAAGTCAGAGAAGCCTTGTCCCAATACACGTTTCGTCTTAAGACGCCCTTTTTCTTCATCGATATATCATAACAATGACGAAATGCACGGAAATGTGAGGAACACGCCATAACATCCATTTTCATGAGCGTCAGCTATTTTCCTTCGCAGTCTTCTGTCTCCGATGACGTTGAGAGTGGTGTTAAAAGAACCCCTTTTGCACTCGTTACACCGTTCTTGGAGTCCGTTCTACGTAAGGGTAGCTTCGCGAGTATGACGGAACTGCTTCAACGTACGTGTCACGTTAGTCGAACATTTACGAGAGAGAACGGGCGATGTATTACGAGGATGAAAACCATTTGAACCAAACTACCAGGTCTCGTGCGTGGTCTAGTCGTAGACTTTATACTACGAGCATATGTCTTTCAACGTGTTATGCATAAGACACAAGTCATTTCCCAGTCGCGTTGTAATGTTTCGCATACTTTACGGAAGACATGACGTGTCCGCTTCTTACAGGTGGGATTCCCTCGTGAAGCTCTCAAACTTTAATGATGGCATTATCAAAACACGAGCTAAATATACTCTCGTTGGACCTTTTAACCCAACTATGTTCTTATCGTTTAATTAAAACAATTTTATATCAAAATTAAGAAAACGACGAAACGATATTTCAAGATAAGTGAAACACTCGCAATCTTCGCCAAACGGAGATATTGCTTCTTTCTAGACCCTATATAGTGCGTTTTTTTGAAAATGAACTTATTTTTATAGTTGGACAAATATGAAAAATTGTAGGTTTATCAAACTATTTATTTTCATTATTTTTTGAAAATAATTCGCGTCTTCCTGAACGATCCGTCTTCGTAGCCACTGAAAATTTAGCGTTATAAAAGAATGTTGCGTATAGTTTACAAAAAAATATGTGACGATGTTTAATTACCAAGGACAAGTACGTAACGAGACAGAGTACCGGATACAAAGCTCATTCATGGTCTCGCGAGGATTCCCATTACTTTAAGCAATGCGCAATGCTCGTCTATCAACATCCACTATACACTGTACTATGTTTGACTTAGGAGGCGAACTTCTATATGGGATCTCTTCAGAGCTTCCTTTGCGTAAGTATGCCCTTCGCCTCGAAGTAATTCGTACACTCCCGGTCCTCTCGCGACGTGGCTTTTGCTAATGGCATTAAATTGGCACGCAAACCTTGAGAAATTTGAAATTGTTCGCACTGCGTTAATACGAGAACGCGTCAACGATGCTTGGATCTTGCCTTTTCCATGTATGGAAGCGCGATTACCTTATTTATCCGGTACGGATGTGAATTACATATGGCCTTATCTAATTATTCAATAGATTTTTCATCGATTGAACTATATTCTTTGAATACAACCTTCAACGTTTCACTTTTATTTTATTTGGAATAAAAAATTAACCAATCTCGTAGTTTGAAAAATTTCGACTCTTGAGGGAAAAATATTTATTTTGCTATATATTATCGTAGATACGTAGATTATAAATATTACTAGCGTTAAATAAGGTAGTTCTGAGATTAGAATGATTATCGCGAATGGCGAGGGGAGCGTCCGGCGCGTGGCGCCCCCGTGCGGTGGCCGTTTGTACCACACATTCTAGTCATCTCAAACTAGACCTTTCGACGATTACGATCGAACTTGGCCCGCGTAACTTTCGTTGATCGTTAAATATATGAAGTATCTTCGTGAAAAATGCCGAAAATTCACGACCCGCTGTAAAATTCACGAACCAACGAATATAAATCGTAGTGATGTAGACGGCGGTGTTCTTGTTCGAGATTGTCTCCTCTCTCGTCATTTCGGCTCTCGGGCATAGCCCACGAAATTACCCCACCGGAAGCTTCGGTGCTTGTCGTTACGGCGCACCCCGAGCGTCGCAAAAGACGAGGAGGTTTGTGGAGTGAGCTTCGCGATATATATTGCGGAAGAATCTTCGTAGGCAAGATAGGAAAACGTTCCGTTGAAATTCGAGACTCGACGCCGCTCTTCTCATCTCTTCTCGTGTACCTGGCACTCGTGGTCGATGACCGTACGGCGAGGAACGACGAACCTCTTTCTCTCTCTATATATTACGACTTCTATTCCACTGTGCTTACGCTGCCTCGATGCCCGTTCACCCTTCACTCTCTTGCACCAGTCTCGACGACGGGACCGAGGACGACGACGAATGAATTCTGCTAGTGGTCCCGTCCCAATTCTATGTTTGCGTCGGCGTTTCTCTCTTCGCTCTGTGTATCTTCCTCTCCTTCTTCCCAACCTTCAACCCTCCACCCATTCTCACCCTCCCTTTCTCTTTCTCTCTCTTTCTCTCCCTCTATCTCTCTCTCACACACACACACACACACACATTATAAATGCTTCCGGTTGCGAATTGCTGCTAGAAGAACCCTTCTCAGTGAAATTCACCAGAGATAGCTAGGATTGTATACAAAATCAAGAGAGAATGGATGAATGTGAAAACTGAATATTTGTAAGATAAATAAAAATATTCACTGGCACATGAAAAATAAAACAATATATATGCAATATCGTTGAAACGATACAATGATAGGAGAAGCCATATATTCGTATGTATGTACAGTCAAACCTGGGTGAGAGAGAACTGGATAAGCAAAAAAACTCTACAAGTGAGAGTAATTGCCAGGTCCCATCATTTTAGCCCTCGAAAACCTCTATAAGTGAGAAATAGAAACCTCTATATGAGAGAGTCAGTTTTCATGCCTGAACCTCTATAACTGAGACTGACACGTGTCCTATACTTCTATAAGCGAGAATCGAGCATATTTACTATCTGTTACAATGTGTTTTGTTTTCCACGAAATTGGCACGAATTTCGTGGAAGACAAAACAAATCGGAAAGACAGCTATAAGCTCGGCATGGGTAGGTGAATCCCCGAGAAAGACGCCACCATTTGCAATCAACCGCAAAGAAAGAGGCTGTCAATGCACTGGAGACGCTCCATCGGTTTTTTGAATTTTCGGTGGTTGTTGATAAAACAATTTTCGATAAAATTTATGAAATTGAAAAACACGTACAAAATACGAAAACAGAAATGCAAAAAAAAATTAACGGATTTCTTTAAGCATCGGTAGTTTACTTATTAATAATCAGTATAAGAATATATATGTAATTGTTTTATTTTTATGAAGAAGTATTTCTGCCAAATTCATATAAAAAATGTATATACTACATATCTATCACTGTTCTTTGTATTTGTGTACACCTCTGTAAGCGAGAAAACCCGCTCCTGCACCTCTATAAGTGAGAAACTCGGTTAAGTGAAAAACCTCTACAAGTGAGAAAAAGATTCCTGCCCCTTGAACTCTCGCTCATCCAGGTTCGACTGTATATAGTTTCCTGTTTTAATTCTTTTCGGCGTATACCACTGCCTACTTTGTGCGCTTCTACTTTTATGTTTACCTATGCGTTTGGTCACCTTCTCAGCTCCTCCCTCTTTGTGCACCCGCAGCTGGCTTACCCCTATCGCCATATCAAATTTGCAATGGACCGTAGAGAAACCGGGGAGAACCTATTGTCGATGCAGACCAACCCTTTTAACACTTTTACGCGTGTCCGTATGACGAAACTCGATTACATACGAGAAATTCCTCGGAAAAATGAACATTCGGTCGGTTATTCGATGCGACAGTTAGCGTATGACTGAGCAATCGATGCGTGTCGGCCGCTTCTGTTATTCGCAGCTAGAAATTTTGATTAACCTCTGCGACGGCCAAATTCCAAGAATTCATTTATTCAGATCTTTGTGAAATCATTTTACGGCCTGCTCAGATTTTTGTTATTATCGCAATTCATGGATCAAAGGATCAAAAATCGTGAATATTGGCTTTTGTATTTAGCACATTTTCAATATTCCTTTTTTTGGACAATGGTAAGACCGGAGGAAATAAAAGAATCCACAACGTTCACAAAAAACAAGAAAAAGAATATATTTTTTACAATCTTCCAAAAATTTAAGCTCTTTTTTTAAATTTAATTTTCATTTCCAATAGGCATGCAAAATAAGAAATATGGGTGCAGAGTTTGAGTCATTCTCTGCAATAAAGATGACGTTAAAATTTTCCATAAATTTAACGATATATCGCTTCGAAAAATAGTTGGACGTTTAGTTGGCGCGCGTTTGTTGGAGTTTATTGAACACTTTGATTACGCGTTATATGCTGAAAAACGAGTTCAATAACTTGCCATCGTAAACGGTCAACCAACACAATCGAATTTGAATAAAATCTCAGAGGATAGTGGAAATACTTTTCAATTTCACCCATTTTATTATTATATCTCCGTATATGCGGGAATGGAAATAAAGAGCACGAACTGCCACGTGCAAGACCCGTCGAGCAGAGACGTGTGGCCAAGAAAACACGGAAACGCCTGATGTCTCGGTGACAAAGGGCTCAGTTCTCAGGTTCCTCAGACATGAAATGGAGCAAATGTCATGGTAGTTTTTTTGACCTTATTGGATTATTATTGATACTTTCAATACGTCGATTGTCATTTAATTTTTGTATTTCATTAACAAGTCATTAATTACTTGAAACACAATCCTACTGTATATGTAAGTCTGTACAAATTTCCTGTATTTGAATCAGCATGCAGTTATCGTTCGTACCAGTTTATCTATATTAATTTTCATGTTTCGGTTGAAAAAGTGTCCTGTTTGTATTTCCCCATCTCAAACAGAAAGACAAGACAGCCCACCATCACTTTCAATCGGGTAACTATTTTTTAAAAGTCTGAGTAAACCGAGAGTGCGGGACAAGCGCCGGCACGATGAACTAAACGAATCGCGCGAACAGGTTCGAGAATAGAGAAGGGAGTAATGAACTGTCGATATGCGGGTGTGCGAACGAACAAAACGGAAGCTTCCAAACTGCGATTCTCGGCCTCCCGCCTCCGGCACTTTTCTCCTCGGCACACTGGAATTTCCAACAGTGATTCGATACTCCGGGCAGGTACTCCAACGGGAAAAAAAAACTATCGATTTCACGGGAGAGTTCTTTTGAAATTCAACGTCAATCCTATGTTTGCCTGCGCTCGTACGTGTATATGCATGTGCGTGTATACGAGTCCGTTGACTATACCTGTCGTTCGACTCTAGGCTCGCGCTCTTTTGCCGTCGCATTCGCCATATCGTACTTGCAAACTCCCTTTTCAACATCATTGTGACCCATCACAGAGATTTTTCCACTTGCTTACTCTACCAGCCGGACTTTCATAGAGATTGGCAGAGAATAAAGGCTTTCGAGGGCATTTCATGTTAATCAACGATGTCCGTT
Source organism: Netelia fuscicornis (assembly GCA_946811545.1). Taxonomy (NCBI): domain Eukaryota; kingdom Metazoa; phylum Arthropoda; class Insecta; order Hymenoptera; family Ichneumonidae; genus Netelia; species Netelia fuscicornis. Next base: position 20,017,377 of record OX328011.1, on the reverse strand, counting down.
TCAATACCGGAACGATCGCCCCAGGAAAATTCTATCCGTTCCAAATATCTAGCAGTACTCTTGCCATTTATTACAAAAATTGACAGGCTAATCCATTCGAGTGGTGGAAATTCGATTTGGGGAACAAGTTATTGGAAAATATGTCTGGACTCGGACTTTCGATAATTATCCGATCAAATTTGGGACCAGAAAAATTGAAGGTAGCCAGGAAGTGCTCGTTCTATTATATACCGAAATAATACTCCCACCCTGATGCTGTATAGGGTTTGGTGCTGCACTACTGGACTCTTGAGGTAACAATCAGCATTGATGGTACGTTTATCACCAAGCACCGTCTCGAGACGTTTTGCGAAACACAATACCTCCTCTTCAGCAAGAGCGGCAGCAGCAGCAGCAGCAGCAGCAGCAGCAGCAGCAGCAGCAGCAGCAGCAGCAGCAGCAGCAGCAGCAGCAGCAGCAGCAGCGGCAGCGGTGGCAGCGGCGGCAGGCAGTTCACGCGCATCGATCGATGCTCAGCGCATGACTGCCTGCTGGCGACCGCGGCTGACCTCCTGCTCGAAACGGCGAGAGGGACAAGTGTTGGCCTCCCCTTTTGCATCCCCTGCAATCCCGTCTGCAGAAGTTTTTGTTAAAAATTCGATGAAAGATTTTCCTCTCTCACTCGTAAATCCCCCCTCGTCTCTCTCTCTCTCTTTCTCTCTCTCTCTCTCTCGCCACTCTCCCTCTGTCTCTTACTCACTCGAACCCCGCCACACCACCACCCTCCTTACGCTAGTCTCGATTTCGAGAGAAACTACCCTTAATCGGGGTCAAAGCTTCGACCTCGTACAAACATTCCCTTTGCTCGAATACGAGTGGCCACTTCGGATACAAAAAGACCGAAGGAAGTCAAGATTATGTCTGATTGATTGGAAGGTAATCGGGGTAATAGAGCTAGTTGTCGTAGCTTTGGACAAATCGAAATAATTCTATATCCAACATGTGAGAATAAAAATGAAGACGTAACATTATCGACATATATTGTTGTTATAATTTTTAACTCGATTCTTATATTTATCATCGGCATGCATTCTATAGTTACATTGATGATAAAATTGGCAACTGGTGATATTTTATGATTGATTTATCACATACGAGGACAATTATTCTCTTATTTATAAATTCAAAAAAAAAATGAAACTAATAATTGAATGTTTTCTGAAATTATTTGAAACATTTTGTTGACATTTTATATCGATACAATGATTGAAACGTTATCCTCATAATTAAAACGAATGTCGAACGAACCATTACTTTATCCTTGTCACTTTTTAAATTTAATTTTAATTAAATTTTTGTCGAGCGTAGGTAACTGAATCAAGTAACAGTATCATCATTAATGGGTTCATTTCATCGCACGCCTGGTTATTTTATAATAACGTCATTTACTCGAATAACGATTCTCGTTACTGATCAGTATAGAAATACATTATGATATTACCTATAAGCATATTAGACCCTATTGTCAGATAACACGAATGCACGTGCTGAAGCAAGCATGAACTTCGAGACGTACGTCGTATATACGTTTCGAACTCCCTCACACGAAACCCTAGAACTGACAGATGGGCCGAATTAAGTTGTCGGCGAATTTCCTCGGCACTACCAAGGCTTCCATAAACCATAAACTTAATGGCTTCCCAAGGATTCAAAAGAGTACTAATATGATCCATATTACTTACTATAAGTCTCGATGGCAATCTCACAGAACATACCTCACAAAACATAAGTACCGACCTTCGAATCTTCTCTATAATCGAACGTTTAATTGGCAGGACCGATAAGTTAATAACTTTTGAGTAACCACTTTGAAATTTTTCAATATAGAGTGGAACCATATTTTTCAATAGAATTTTATACAACTCCGACGCAAGTATCGGCATTTTTTAAATTTGATATTTCGTTATAGTAGTACGCGAAATATTAACACGTAAAAAACATATTCATATCAAACGATATATATTTTTTATGGTCCGGCGATTTTATTTCGATGCACTGAAAATTGAATAAATCTTTTGCTCAATTTCCCAGCAAGCAATGAGCCACAGCGTAGCTAGAAAAAAATACCTTTCAGATTTTATAGTAAGAATAGGTATAATGTATCGAGCACTTTTTAAGTGTGAAAATAATAGGCACACGAGTGTATTTTCGTACGCGTCGATGTTAATACACCGACATATACATACGAGGGCGAATTTAACTTATTTTGTTCATGCAGGATAATAAGATATTTCCAGAATATAATTTTAGTCAAAATGTATTAAGTACTACGGGATAGTTTTTATCTCGATACCTTGGAAAAAAATACCAGATGAAAATCGGAGCAGAGTGCTTCGGTCTATTCCGTTTTATCCGAAGATCCATTTAACGCCTGACCAGGAAATTTTTATCCTGTAAAGTTTGTTTCGCGGTACAGCTTCCCGTAGATTACGAGTTCGTGCATGAGGTTGTTAAAATAAAACTACGCCAATATTGTCCGTTATTATCTTCAATAATCGTAAAGGCAACATCGTATATACGAGATCATAAAAGTGCCTAACGATTAATTTTTTTTCATTCGCAATTTGCAATATTCTTCATCCTAAACAATTCTCGTACCTAAATATAACGCACACAAGCTCTAAAGCTCGAATGTAAACAAAGTTGAAAAAGATAAATTCAAAACCGCCTGTAAAAAATAAATATCTACCTATAATAAAAGTTTTCAGCTGAATTATCATCGAACGAGAAGAAAAAGCGAATCCCTCCTTACATTTTTAATCCCTAACGACTCACTTTAGTCGATTATCATATCTATACCCTTATCATAAATTCAGAATCTTGTAATTTCAAGCATTTCAAGCATATCGTGATATTTCTCTTAAGCTTATTTCTCATAATAACTGTAAAATTCTTGCTATCGCAGAAGCCTTAAGACCACAGGTGGAGGTGTGTTGCACATTTAATTTTCTGCGAGGGACTGTCGTCAAACCGTGTTTAAATGGGGCTTCCACACGTTTCTTTGAACTTTTTTCTCTTACGACTATATCTTCATGAATGACAAATTGAAAAGCCAGATGTTACTTTTCAATCTTATTCCTCAACGGTGAACAATATACATATGTGTACATTATTCGTATCGAACGTTTGAATGAAACGTATATAACGTAGATTTAAAATAGACTAACATGACACGAAACTGCGATATACATCAACGACTTTCTCCAAAGAATAACATAGTGATATACGTATTTCCGTGTTATCCATTATCGGACAAGTGGAAATCAAATAACTTTTCGTGAAAGGAAGAGCTACGGAGTAAAAGTCTGTGGTGGAAGGCTATAAAGTAAATCCGTGGTGCTACAACTGTTCCTCCACAATATATCACTATATAATATATAGTATAGGTAAAATAAGGCTGCATCGAGTGGGTAAGCGAGCTCTCCGGTACTTGAGGTCACATGAGACCCACAAAAGCAGAGATACCTCTGGAAAGCTAGAAAAGCATTCGGACAACTATCCCACACACTCGAGCGCGTGTACACACACACGCGCGCACAGATGCACGCGCGCGCGAGCGCACACACGCAGGCACATAGACACACATATGTATCGGAAGAAGAGGGACAGTCGATAACGTTTACGCAAATCCCGGATTTACATCGAAGGCTCCCCCGGTACTGCAGAAAAAAAGCGACGTAGAGCATTTTCCACGAGTGAGATACGAAAATAAAAGTGAACTGAGTGAGAACAAAAAAAATGAAGACCTCGAGCAGGTGGAAAAGAAGGGAAAAAATTTAGAGAAAATTCCTCGGAGGAAGGCAAATGCACGGAGAGACGGTGCTATACACACCGGTACATCACGCGTATATGTATAATCTATATGTGTTTGCGGAGAGAGGAAATCTCTGGAGAGAAGTTTATACAGAGGAAATGCAGTTGGGCGCGAAGTGGATGAAAAGCTTTTGAAGCCCTCGTACGTTTTTGAGAGCGTATATACGAGTATACGCTTGTTCCTTCAGTACAATTATTACCAACCTTTCTCCCATTTGAATGTAACAACAACAATTATAATAATAGGGCATAATAATAATAATAATAATAATAATAATAATAATTGTTGTTTCGTGAAAATTTAAGAAGAGGAAGTTTACACACCGTTTCTTTTTTTTAGCGTGAGCGAATAATCTGTTATTTTAAATAACGATAAACGATTGGGCGTTCCGTCGTTTCTGTATAAATCAAAGTAGACAGCCAATGATATCTTACTCTTTGATTTTCACTTTGTGGACCTAGATCAAAAAAATATTTTCACACGAAAGTCTCGAATTCGAAACGATCGATTATAAAACAAATTCGATACGTATAATTATTCAAAAGGGTTTACTGAGTAACTGATCCAAGTTTCAAACAAAGATATGAAAATTTTGAATATTAGGGTTAATTCTCGAATTTAAATAGAGCTGACGTTTGTAAAGTCCTAAATTTCTTTTTCATCCGGCTCCACGAGAAGGGAGCCCTTTTCTCTCGCTACTATAGATCTTACCGGTAGCTAGTCGGCTAGGTTCGTGTTAATCTCCTCTTGAAACGGGGTAAGACAGGATTTAATTCCGGAACTGTGCGATACACTTTTCAGGAAGAGTCATACTTGGATATGTCATTATGCAAAACATGATGAGGAAGTCTAGCTATGAAGGAAATTGGTATAGGTGAGAATGTATAAGGTGCCGTTAAATGTTCTCATCCTGTTCATCGTTGACTGTTCCCATCTAGCAAATCCTCATTTGCTCTCTTTCTGCCTCTCTTTCTCTCTCACTCTGTCCTTCTCTCTGCCCCTCTCACCCTCTCGCTCTCCCTCTTTCGCAATTCCATTCCCCGGGCTATTTCATTTTTCATTATCGACCACCTCTCTCCTCAACGACGATGTATAATACACCGAAGGCACTGTGCAATGGAAGAGAAACAGAGAGAGAGAGAGAGAGAGAGAGAGAGAGAGACAAGAGAAAGAGGACGAACAGCAGCAGACTTGATGTTACCACGCGCACACACTGACGAGCACTGGGAATAGGGTGATTTCCCGTAATGCCCTGAAACGGTACTGTTGGCCTGCGCGATTCGTGTTCACCCTCTTATACGGCCTAGCTTCGAGAAGGTCGGTACTACGAAAAGAGAGAAGAAAAGAGCGAGAAGACATCTCCGCCATTTGGTGGCGGAGGCAGCAGCCACCATCGCCACTTTACAGATCCTCTTTTCGAAAGTAATAATACATAAAACGGAAAAGCTATCCACGATGGGCTTGGAAGAAGAAGGTATAGAAACCGGTGGCACCGGTACATATAGTCAAAGGGCAAAGAGGGAGATACGTGGTATGAGACTTGGATTATGGCTGGACGACTTGGAACCTCTCGTGAACTCTTGTTTCGTAGCGGTGGTAGTTGTGTAGTAGGCGAGGCAGTAATAATAATGATATGGTAACTTTTTGCGCCTTTTATTCCGCTCTTATTTTACGAACTTGTTATACCTCTCGTAGATAATATATAAGGGTGGTATTCACCACTACAGCACCTCCGTTATTATACCAACTATATCGATATAAATCATATATTCGAATGATTTCATTATTATACAAATTTTACACATTTCAGAATCAAAAGTCATTCGACGATTATCGTTGGAATAAAATTGTTAAAATAGTAAATAATTATCTATTTTATCGTCGAAGAATTTTTTATTACGCTAAGATGAACTAATGGAGTTGCTTTTAGACGCTTTTAAATGGAAATTCGTTTGTTTCAATATTTTAAAAAATACATATATAAATCGTCGCGCACATTTGAAAAGCCTCATGAGAATTGCAGAATTCACTCCCATCTACCGTTAATCGAATAATCCCCTCGTAACAAATGTTCGTACTCTAATACTAATAAAGCTGTGCTATTTATACATCTATACCTACCGTGTGGCAGTATTCACTATCTAGCGGGGACTCAGATATGTAGATTGTCGGATCGTGCACCTTCTCTCTCTCTCTCTCTCTCTCTCTCTCCCTCTGGCTCTCCCTCCAACACACCTCGTTTCTGTATTATTTCGCTCGAGCAGGGAAATGGCCAAGGGCGAAATTCCGTGCTTTGCATTTGCATCTCCAAACGTGCTACTACCACTACTGGGTTGCTTGTGCTGTCGCTGCTGGTACCAGCGGGGGAGATGCTCGCATAGTGCCAAGCTCGTTCGTTAGGTTGCCTGACCCACAATTTCAATGCTTCATGAAACGTAGAGAGGGAAGAAGATACCGAAGGAAGAGCGAGAGATAATGACGCCACGTAACGATTCATTCTGTTAATTTGCGCTTCCATGTTTGTTGCTGGAAAAGTAAAAGAGTGATCTGCCGACTTTGCTGATTCCTACGTTGAAGACGCGGTCAAATACCAGAACTCCCACACATTCCCCTTTGCTCCGCAAACTCGTTCGCCCCAAAGAACAATCTCAAATTTTCACTAATCCATCGGATAGAACGTTATTCATTTATAATAATTGATTTTACATGCGAATTTAATTCTCGCCTCGAGGCATCAACCGAATTGAAAAATCTTGTCGTCTGCAATTTCTATTAAATTAACGTTCGATGGAATTAAATTCAGGACGAAACATTACAAGTACTGCTCTCTTTTCGAATAATGTGAGAAAAAGCGATTTTGTTGGAATTTTCTGACGCAACATTAATTATTATTTTCGATCGGCATCGCGTTATCCATTTTCCGTTGTGAACCCGTTCGTACTAGCTATTGTTCCCATTCAAATAGATATACTCCTGGCACTATGCTTCCCTGTCTATTTTACTTTTTCAAAGCTCCTGATTAAACATACTCCCCGAATACCACCACCAATCATATAGTTCTATATTCGCACCGAGTACAATGAAATATGCTCGATTTAGCTCGGTGCAAAGATTTCAATCCAACATACCAATTTAATGTTCGTTGTCATTCGTATGTGCGATTCAAGAGGCGATGAAATTTCAAAGCGAAAAACTTTTATAATATATTAATCAGTACTTTTCTCCCCTCCGTTAATTATGTGCTAAATTATTTTTGATTATTTATTATTATTCAATCAAATTGCTAAATTTGTCGCATAAGTTATCCAATATCATTTTTGTTGATTGTTTAACAATTATTATTATTACTCGGAGTAATCAGGAAATTGATGATATTTCTTACCGGTAAATAATTATATGATAATTTCCATATTATATAAAATGGTGTCGACGGAATTAACATTGTTACGGAGATAATTTAACAATTACATTTGCGGTTCACAATGGACTGACAGGATCTATCAGAGAAAGGACGGTAGCAAAATGTTCGTTGTGGTATACATTCGTACGATTTCCGATTGGATGAGGTTTGAGAGAGAAAAAGAGCTGGAGAGAGAGAGAGACAGTGAAGCTTGCAAATGTACAGATCCGAATGGGGCTGGACGGTCTCTTGTTGGCGCGAGAGGCCACAAATTTTCGAGCAGAATGCAATTTTAATCAAGAGGTCAATGCTCCGCCGCCCGTATCCCATTTTCTCCACTCGGCCGGGAATCTCTCATGCTGACAATGGACCGCGAGAGGACTATAACTAATGACTCGTGATGACGTACGGTAGGCTTAACCATATACACGGGTAACACCCACGATAGTCGTGGCATGTGCGAACGGGTCACGGTGGTTCGATTTTGAGCGTGGTTAATAACTCGAAGGCGTCAATAGCGAAAAAAAGCTACTGTGCAGAATTATTGTTACTACTTATTATTGCTTACACGTAACGTTCCCGGATTCATCAAGCTTTTCCATTCGCGACCTCGTCACGGAAACAGCTTCATCAATAGAAGTGGAGAATCAGAAATCAATATGCCATTTATAGTTTGGACATCTTCGAGGAGAAAATTGCTACTCTCTTCAGCCCCCGCTCTTTGAATATTTTTCATACACAACATTTTCAGTTATCCAGTGAAGTTAATTACTTTCGGATAAAAGAAATTTTTATAAACATTTTTCATCGTCGCATAGAGTTAGTATATTATTGAAATTTCGAAAATCGTACAAGCGGGCAAGCTCGTTGAAAGTTCGTGGAGATTTTTTAACGATGCTTTTCCACAGTAATAATCTAGGCAGCGTCGAGCTTAGCAGTTTTGCAAGGAATTTATGAAAATAGAAGACACCCAAGAGTCACGGTCGAGGAGAACGTATGAGTCCAGGCGTAGCGTTTGTTCACGGGTGAAAGTACTTGCTGCAAGTTCCATTGGACTCAACATGCGAGTGAGTGCAAAATCTGATTCGTGCACGGGAGTTCAAGTGGCGAGCGCGACGTCCTAAATATTTCATCGCAAATTCAAGTTATCGTTGAGAGGAGTGCATTGCAACGAAATTCTGGAGAATGGCCGATATAGAGAACGACGAAGAGGAAGGGAGAACAAGAAAGCTCCATTCTGGTCGTTAACATAGCGTATGTAGTAACACACGAAGTGGTAAACCAAAATCTGTACCGAATAGACGAATTCTAGTGGGACGAGGTCAATATTGAACTATGCTTTTGCACCACCTAACAGAAACGACATCAGTCATACAGTGAGAGAGAGATGATGATGATGAGAATTTATTTATGCCCTAGCACGCTATGGGGCAAATTACAAGATACCATAACTAATTCACAGTAACTGAATTAGTTGTGTATAACATTACAGAATATTTAAATTTAATACATTTACGGTGGTACTAAACTATTGTTTACATACAAGAAAGGTAATGATCAAAGTAATTGAACAAAGAATTATGCTCCCTCCTCAGACAAAGAAAATAAGAAAGAGTAAAGAAAGAAAAATCGACAATCAGCAAGATACTAGGATCATAAATAAAGGTATCAAGAGTATAAGAGAACGACAGATAGCACAAATTTTGGATTAAACTTATAGTTTCAGTAGGTTGCGAACTTAAATGTTAATCATATGCATAATGGCGCCTGATATTATGTTCACCGATGATTTAGCCAATCAGACCATCAAAGCCAGATCGTCGGCCGAATGCAGAGTGATTAATGGCTGTCCATTTTCCTTCCTCGCAAATACCGTTGAGTTTTTCGCCCAGACATACTTGTATGACCTCACGGCCGCCCGAGTTTTCGCTTGACGTAGCAGCTTGTAGCTCCCTGTCGGTAGGAGTTCATTGGCATATATATTGCCCTCCAGATTAGTATTAAAAACATCTCTGACCTTAAGGTCTCGCTTTGATCATTTTGCGGCAATAATTGTGTCACAAACAGCAGCCGATGTGAGGGTCGCTATAATAGAGACAGAATGAGAATGACGCGAGGAGTTTCCTCCCCCCGGCTGTCCAATAACCATAATTTATTTTGTATATACATCCACAGGACCATCTTTTTTCGACAGAAAAGTTTTCGTAGAGAAGTCTTAGATCGATTAGCTGGAATTTCCCAAAAATTGTGATATTTCATTAAATAACATATGGCTTTATAACGGGCGAAAGAAAATGCCTGATTTGTAGAAATTCCGTGAATCGTCGAAAATCGTCAAATCGAGTGATGAAAGCGAAGCAGTAAACCGTACGAAATTACATTTGTCTTTTAACTGACCGATATTCCCAATAGAAATATCATTAAACTTTCTGAGACCCGAGAAAAACAGGAAAAAGAGAATAAGGCGTTGTTAAAAAAAAATGAAAGTAATTTCCCGCCGCAATTATATAGCAACTAAGATGATATAAAAATGATTGCTTTAATCACCGTGTTGCTTCGCATTTATTTATCCAATATGTCTGTTGACACGTTTAATGCAGTACATCAATAAAATTCAAAGAGACGAACGAGTTGTTGATACTTGCAAAATAAATAGAGGGCGCGAAATGGAAAAGAGCTTTGAAGTTGAACGGTTTAAAGAACGGCCAAGTTGATGTGACCTTAACAGCCGATAAATACAGAGTGATTCAGAATAACTGGGGTCGCGATTTTCGGAATCGAGGCGTGTTCACAGACATCGATCGGGGTCGGACCAATTACCGAAACTCGGTACGAAATTTAATTGCGAAATTATTGGCGTTCGGCCAATCGTATCAGGGTGAAGTGATGGGAGTCGTGAGGGGAGGGAGGAGATGGAACCGGTATTCATCGAACGGTATCGTTCCTTCTGGATTTGACATTTTAGGTTTAGCCGCGAACGTAAAACGAGTGATAAATGAAAGTCAGCGGAGAGATGTTCGGTTGCGAAACAAGGCTGCTTGCGTGTAAAACGTCATCGCTTTCTCGACTCGTCCCGTTTGATAGGCTCGTCGACGATTCTCTCGATAATTTCGTTGTTGAATTTCTCAAAAGCTTGTCCAACATTTTCGATATCTTAGCAAGACGTCTTCGATGAATATCGTTATTAACATCGACCTTCATTTATTTCTAAATATTTTCGTAGATTAATTGACACTAATGTCAAATATATCGAAAGAAAATCGATCATCCCCTCGCGTCTAGTTCGAAACCGATCGCATTTAGATTGAATTCCATTTATATATCATTTCTCCCATTCCCTGGCAATGCCGTGCTAAAGTTAGAACCGGTAGAAACGTACGTGTTCGATCCAAGCCCATTTCATGATTGTTCGAAGTTCAATTGCCTGACAATTAATTTCGCTACCTTGTTTCGCGATCGTTTCAACGCCGATCGTTTCCAACGTTTTCCTCGGTCTGAAAATCACTAGACGTCCGAGAATGCCAAATAAACCTGCCTATACCATTATATACCTTTTTATACACAATTACCCTATTGTTTGGTAGAAAAAAATCTATAGGGATATCTTCGTACCTCCTGTGTTGGAAAATAATCGATACAAAAGCTCAACACATATAAACAATAATAATTTTTATATTAAACGAGACGAAAATGAGACAACGCTCTGAAATTTTTCTTAAAACTGAATCCTGAAAATTGGTTTGAGTCATTCACGCATCGAAGCTTACGTATCAAAGTCACCCTGTATAGAAGATCGACTCGTTTCTCCCTCTTGGTCTTACCTAGGTCGTTGCCTGGTTACATCAGTAGCTTTTCATAGAATTTCGTATCCGCCCACTGATGGGACTGCCGGTCAGGTTTCCTGCATTTTGTACGGATAGGTGTATGTACATAGATATATATAAATATATCGATATATATAGATATACAGAAATGGACCTAGGCCGTCGAGGCTATTTCGTTGCTGCAAAATTCTAATCCCGCAGAATCCCTCTCCAATCCAATTACGTTATCCGCAGGATAAAGTTCCCGTCTGCCATTCACGAGGGAACGAGATGATGTTGGCTAGCCATAAAATGGATTCTCTCATAAAACTTGGAAAATAACTCGTTGCCTCTGTTATGCGGTCCTCATGGTCCACGTGATATTCTCATTCAATATCCAACTGCTAGCTCGCATTAGAAGTGTCGATGGTGGTAATGGATGGACATAGAGATATCAAAATCCCTTTGTGCTTTTGGTACGGATGGGACTCTGATGTTTGTCGAACAGCTCGCCAAAGATGATTGATCGAGCTTGACCAATCGATTCGTATTATATCGATTTATTTCTTACATACATGATTTAATCGTATCAATCGGTTAATCGTAAACATGGAACTTGTAAGCTTTTAATATTCTGTCGTTCAGGGCTATATTTGTCACGGTTTACTCTATAACGATGATAATTAGTGAAATATCCAACAGATCAAACAGTAACTGAGTTACTAGGACACGAATGTGAACAGGTATCAGCCTAGAGAAAAAGAAAGTAACGATTTATCGAACAGTCATATGTAACGTCGTACGTCGTCACATATTGTAACGATAAATTCAACCTAATATAACCCTTCGATCATTTAGCCTTTATGTAATACAGATGTACGATAATATCGTAAGTGTACCAAGCTAAGCGGAACGAAAAATGCAAATCGGTTCGTGACATCACATCGAAACGATGGAGATAGGGAGAGAGAGTCGTCGAGAACGTACACGATTTTTCACATCGTGAAGCACATGCAATGTTTAATATAGACGATACACAGCTTCGTCGGGATATATCCGACAAAATAATACTCCTAATCCGACGATATGTCGAGAACCCCCGCGCAAGTTTCGTGCACTCGTGGGATACGACCGATAAATCGATAAATCCTATAAATAATGTGAATGCCGAACTAGATGTTATACCCCGAGGTCTATGTACACAATGCATATACACGTCGCTCGTATCTATAGACCGTACATACAAAGGCAGAAGCGGGACAAGAGAGAGCTGGAATACAGTACGAAGCGTTATGTAACAATGTAGATAATAGTACATAATACGCGAGCATCTATGTAAAATATATTACATAGGTATATATATTGCACAAATATGAATTTGTAGGCGGTTTACATAACGACAGTAGCTAGCCCGCTCATCTGGTCGTTCACTCATCGATTTATCGACTTATAAATATCGAATCATTTCTCGTCTTGAAGCTAATCCAACGAATCACGATAAAATTACAATCGATCGCTGTCATCAATTTCGTTTGGTCTTCTCGATATGTATAATAAAGTTTTTCCCCTTTTTATCAACTTGGGTTGTAGGGGAGAGCAGAATAATGGGAGCCCTTGTAAGAAAGGTGTTTAGAATCGCTCGACGTGTTTCGAAACAAACCAAAGGCGATGCCATGTCATTCAACTGTCGATGGCAGCGTTGCCAACTCCTACAAAATGTCCCCCCTAGAGTCAACTTCAAATCCCCCTAAATTTGGCTTTAAACCCCCAAAATTCAATGAGCAGTCTCTGTTTTAGGGACATATTCAAATATCAGTAAAAAACGCGCTCGTGCAGAATGGAAATGGGATTTTAATCACATAGTTACATTTGGCATTGTATAGTTTAAATAAAATAAAAATATAAACACGAAATTGATGAAATTTTATATTAAAATAATGATATACATACATTATATGTGCATTATAGGAACTGTTTATCAATTACTGTTACGGCAATGTATGAGACTTGGCGACCACGTCGAAATTTTGAGAAATACTCAAAAAAAAACTATTAATCGGATCGCTTTAAAATTTGGTGTGAGGATTTAATGACATAGCAGGGAGAGAATTACGATTTTAGAATTTCCAAAATAGTGACCATTTCGAAGAAAATAGAGTTTGCATCTTGCACGTCTTGCAGCTCTCTCTCTCTCTCTCTCTCTCTCTCTCTCTCTCTTTCCCGCACTCACAGCGAATTCGGGAGGAGCTGCAAAAAGCAATCTCTATTTTCTTCGAAATGTTCATTATTTTCGAAATTTTAAAACCGTCATTCCTTCCGTGCTATGTCATTAAATCCTCACGCCAAATTTTAAAGCGATCCGATTAATAGTTTTTTTTTTGAGAATTTTTTTAAATTCGTGGTCGTGGGTCTGATACTTCGCCATAACATCCAGTGTCTATCAGAACATTGATGGAAATATTGAAAGTGAAATGGATGGTCAAACACGGATGCGTGACGAATGAAATATGTCGTAAACGATTAACGTTCAGCCAACAAGGGTGCAGCGCATGCGCAGTGAATATATCTGATGTTGCGGATATATATAAATTGCAACCTTTTTGTAGCCTGGGAATTTACCACTCGATATCGTCTCCAAAATGCACGCCCCCAAAAATGCCCCTAAAAAACCCCTTTTCATCTTTGTTTCCCCTAGATCTAGGGGGAAAACCCCTAAGTTGCCAACGCTGGCCGATGGTGGCTTCAGTGCCACAAATATAACGGCAACGACCAAAAACCTATTCTTCGTCCTTTCGTTATAAGAAAAATATTGTTCTCACAATGAAAATAAATATCCAAAGTTTTCTTATTTAATTGTTTTTCGAGTGCATTTGGTAGCTTAGTTCATGTACTTTGGTTTGATTGTAAAAAACATAGGTTACAACTTAAGTTGTTTATATTATTATGTTTAATTCAAAAGGCTCCCATTACCCCAATTCGAATGTCAACGCTTATTTTTATTTTCAAATTTTACCATAGCGTACGAGGCATGCTTACATAGAGAATAGCTAGGATGGTTGACACAGAGATAAGTTGAAACAATGTCAACGTCTAGGAAAAAATCGTAAAAAAACCTTATTAAGTTTCGACATGTTAATTTATCTTCCAATTACGCTTTAACAATGCAATATGTGTTCAATGTTCGTGTTTATTATCAATAAAATTTACTTAAAAAATTATTGAATTTGTCACGTTTAAGGCGACATCAGCGATTTCACGTATGGTTATTGCATAGCTCCCATTACTCGCCATGTCGTCGGGTAATGAGAGCCAAAGTCACATTGTTGAAAATTCAATTTTTCACTACCTTAAACAATTACTAGTAAGTTTCAATTTCATAACAATGAAAGTTTATTAACCAAAGGAGTGATCAACAGTGAAAAACACCAATAATACCTTTCATAAATTACTTTTTTTTTCAACTTTTCCTTAGATGGCTCCAATTCCCCCGTTCTCCCTTACTCTTTACGACTGGGCAGCGGGAAAGTCGAGGCTTGTTAGTAAGTAGGGATAGTAGGTAGCTTGTAAAGGATTTCACGAAGTAAGAGATATTCGCAGTTATAATATCGTTTGAGCCTAACGATAGGAAACGAGAAAATGAGAGGGGAGTGCACAAGGGGGATGAAAGTCGTTTGAGAGCCAGGGAAACTTTCCATTGCAAAATGATCGCCATCACAGAGCTGTTAGAGCTCAACATTGTGCTCTAGCTGAAGGTACGATATGTATATTGTACGTATGGCTGGATACTATATGGGCAGGATAAACCGAGTAGTAGTAGAAAGAGTGAGAGGAAGAGAGTAGGATGCCCATAGTCAGGGAATGGTACATGCCCATGCCAGACTTCCGCGGGATCTCGACTACTTTATACCGACTCTTACGCAAACCACATCTGTGTATGTGCAATTTCTGTATAAGCGGCGCCGAGCGGAACAATGGGACACTTTCGAGCTAAATCGTTCGTTAAACGACACGAATAAACGGTCCTGAACGACCAGGGACTTTATACCAGCCGCGAATAACCCGTGGGCAAACACGACTTATCTGTTCTATATTTTGAATATATAGGTATATATAGAAGATTTGATTTTTTCTGTTGAGTCCACAATCCACGTTCTTTGATGAGCCTCGCGTTGTTTTTCTTGTTTTTGAAATAAAAAAATTATCCCAAGTGGTTCGTAGCTGGACGATTACGGAAAGGAAGAGGTATAGAAGGAACGTTGTAACAGAGCATAGAAAAGTAAAAAAAATCATTTTGGACTCAGACAGGAAATTGAAAAATTATCGATTTTCGATAAGTTTGCACACGTATCGCAAATATCGTTGAATTTTGTCTGTTCGGTAGGTACGTCGCGAATATCGGGTAGTCGTGAATGTCGGGAATGTCGCCACATCGTTTATCGAAATTTTGTTTTTCGTCGCCAAAAATGTAAGCAAAATAAATAATAAAAGTCGGGAATTTTGTTTATCGCCGCTGTTTAAAGATGATACAGGGGGCATCGTCGGCAAAAAAAAATCCCTCGGGTCTTCAGGGACAGTCGCGTGGTCTGAGCTTGCGCTTCGCAAATTAATTCGGAAACACTAACATAAGCCCAGCAAAAGATGAGTTTCGCAAGTTGAAAAACAACGTAAAGTAAAGGTTAATACGAGAAAATTCACAATTAATAAAAAAAAGATTAATTGTCAATAAAAACGAAATGAATCGTTAAAAGGAAAATATAAAACGTTAATAAACAACATTGAATATTAACAAAAAATAATAATGAACCTTAGAAACTCCGCAATCTCTTTAAAACCGTACAAAATCGCGGTTCGTCAAACTCAACGATTTGTCAATTATCGGTGCTTTGAAAATCATGTTCTTGGATCAACCTCTCGGTGAATGTGCAAGTACGCGCTGAGCATGCAAATTATTTGCACCTGCCTCGACCAAAGGGAGAAATACAGAGAGAGAGAGAGAGGGAGGGAGAAGCTGGTGGCCTTGCTTACGGAGGGTTGCTCGTGCTTCTCTAGATGCAAACACGAATGCTTCGGCGCATCGTCGAAGCTTGCCGGAGTGATGTGTGTGAGATGAGCTCTCCGAGTAGCCTAGAGATATCCGAGGGGTGCACCAACGGATGTAGCCCTCTTATAAGGGCTTAATGTATATGCTTGCCAGAGAGTCAGATCTTGGTTTACTCGGGTTTGTACGTGCCTGTACGAACACGACTATGTTGAGCAAACGTATATCAAATACGATTTTTCAAAAGACTGTAGGTATATAGATAGTCGGTAGGCGTGTAGAGAATTAACTGACCGAATGCAACAGGATGTACGAGGATTTACATTCACCGAATATATAGGAGACGGGTGAAGACACGCCATCCGTTGTTTTCGCATTCAACAGGATGTCCAACGCCGTACGAGCTTCTAAAATTATGTCCAGTTGGGTTACAAGCTCAACGTCATATCCACTGTTATCGCGGATGGATCTTTCGTAAGAAAGGAACAATTGCAATGCCACGAACCAACGAGACTTGTGTATTTTGTTGGGAAATGCATTCCGTTTACATTACAACAAATGCCCTTTCGTGCGCGTGATATAGTTTATCTACTTCGTATCATATGGTTTATCCACCTTAGGCCACGTGTAGGATCTCTCGTTGGTCGTCCGAGTGAATAAGGTTATAATCCTGTTTGTATAATCCTGGAATTGTTGTAGATCCGTGTTTGTGTCCGAATATGTATTCAGCTATGAGCAAACTTCTGGTTATCAGCCGTTGTCCAGATCCGGTTCGTCCATTTGATAGAAATTTATTTCGAAGCTCTAACCGCGCTACCATTGTTATCGAGGAGATATCTTCTGTAATAGAGAAACAATTGTAATGCCATGAATCGAGATACACGTAATTTGGTACGTGCGATTGATTTACGTCAAATATCATTCGCACCCCTAATATGATTAATCGATTAATTATCGTATGCCCAAATGCAATCGATAACTTCACATTTGACGAATATCTGGCTATATCTGATTCGGCTATTCACGCGTATAACTCGCGCTTTTCCAATTGATCAATTTTATACCTATGCTTGATTCATTTCGAACAATTTGTCTAAATTTCTGTTCGAAATGATGATTTGACAATCTTCAACTTCCACTTCGTCGGTCTTTTCGCTCCAGGAAGTGCGAAATGGATAGAGTAAAATTCCTATTCAAACTTTCTTGGTCACCATTTCACGTCGAATTTCAATTGTATATAGCAGACCTACGTTTCGATTATAGTTTGAAGAAAACGTCACCTTACGACTTAACCGTATAAAGTAACAGTTTCTTGAAAGTAACAATGGTTGAGTCGTATAACAACATAAACTTCGAAAATAAGATCTCTCATTCTAGGAAACGAAACGAGAAATTATTGTAAATATGAATTTTTGTAAAAAGTAACCGAACAACGAAGTGCAAAAATTTATTATTTTCGTGAATGGGCTAAAAACATTTGAACTCTGCGTTGGTGTCGTATTCCTCAAAACGCACGTACATCATAACCATTCCCGAAACATTACGATGTACGTGCATATCTCCATTTCGTAATAGAGCGAATTACAATATCGCATGTGCCGTGCGAAAGCAGGTTGAAGAGGAGGAGCTAAGAGAGGGTAGTTTCTCGTAGACGTTATACGTGTACAGCCCCCATTATGTTTGAGGTTGATAAACCATATTAAGACCATTACTACTGTCTGTCAAATGGCCGTTCATACGCCTGACTTGTCGTATGCTTACGTAACGGTAATATGTAGCTACCATTAAATAGGACACCCTCTCGTCAATCGAGTACGAATATATTTAACCAGTCGGTATATTTCTTCATGAACTTCGCTCGAGGTGTTAGAGAGTGCGTTGCACTCTATCTAGTACTTTTATCTCGCTTTTCGGCATACGATTCGTGAGTAAGAATCAATTATTTTCACATCAATTTGGGTTACATTGATTATTTCAAGTTGAATTAACGTCGAATTGAATATTTCTCAACGAATTGGATTTGAAATAATTATTTCAAGTGGAACGCAGATTAATTATACTTCTGCGCGATGTCGGCTCGCGGTGTTACAGAGTACATTGCACTCTATCCAGTACTTTTATCTCGCTTTTCGGCATACGATTCGTCAGTAAGAATCAATTATTTTCACATTAATTTGGGTTAAATCGATTGTTTCAAGTTGAATTAACGTCGGATTGAATATTTCTCAATGAATTCGAGTTGAATCGATTATTTTAAGTGGAATACAGGTTGAATTACTTGTTTCAAGTGGAATTCAGTTAGAGACAAAATAAACGTTACGAAAAATAACGAAATACTGTTAGTAGATTTTGAATAGGTAATAAACGAGCGAGGGTAAAACGTTACGAGGTCATCTCTGGCTTAGATTGCAAACAGCGGCTTAAATTTCACTGCCTGAACATGAAATTAACAGTACATACCGCGAAGCCATAACTTTCGGCTTGAGGGGTAATTATCAAAATATCTATGTGCCTCTTAAACGAATCGTAAATTAATCATGGTGGTAGTAAGTAGTGCAGCAACAAGCACCGAGTATTTTGGCCCGAAGGACACTAGTCCACTCGTAGTTATAATTAGGTCTGTGGTCTCTGACCCGTCGCAAAAGCACTTGAATATGTTACCGTCCACATATACGAGCGTCTGTGTATGTCTCTTTCTCTCTTCGACTACGAGAGAACGTATTTTCGACATATATCATGAAATTTGAATGGGCTGTAAATATATTACGCTTAATGCCAACAGCCACAGGTCCTCGTTAAGATAATTTTACATAGCATTAAAAAATTGCGAAATAACGAGCCCAGATTATTCGAGCTTAAATAATTAAAATATACGTAAAACGAATGATTTTTCATCCTCTTGACGCAATACTTTTTATAATCACGAACACAATAGCCATTTTCTCAAAATTCGAAAATTTCAGTAAAGAGTAACTAAATATAGATTTATAAAATCGATTTACTTTATTCGTAATTATTTCATCTGCCAACAGTTCCGATATCTCACGTCGTTGCGATCGTCGGTGAGCCAACGTATCTACCCTGTGACATATCAACCAGTCACGACGGTGATTCGGTCCATCTGGTGCTCTGGTATCGAGACAATCTCGATACTTCTGTCTACAGGTAATTTCGACAATCATATCGTGTCGCTTTTAAATTGAGAAGATAACAAACGTGGCGATACGATATAAATCCATACGAACTTAAGACCGATCGTTTCAACGCGACAATGGCTCGATGAAGAGGAGCTTTATCGTTCGTGATGATTTCTCGACTTTGCTACTGTGGAACCAACATTAACGACGACCAGGGCGATGCGACAGGTCCTCGAGAGCTGGCACGAAGCTTCCTACCCACTCGAGCGCCAAATCCTCTCCCATCAATTTCGTCGTCGTTTATGATGCCCGGACTTAAAACTTTGCGACGACACGTTGTCGCCGATGAGCTTTACCCTCTTTCCTCGTCATATTTTTTTTATAACCTTCTTATCTCTTCATCCTCTTCTCGAACCTCGATCAAACATCTTATCTTTAATCCGGCACATAATTATCAATACATAGCCATTTATAATAATCTTGATTAATTGTTATTTAAGATTTTTTGATAGTCTCGTTAACACGTGTTCCATAACAAATTGGAATTTATTTAAAATAGCAAATCTAAGTAGGTACGTGTGAATTTTGACATCGTAAAGATATAAAAGAGACATATGAATAATCAATTTAATTTTCTGTAAAGTAATGGTAAATTAAAGGGCGATTTCTTTTTTCACTACAGCCTCGACGCTAGAGGTCGTGACTTCGGGGTTGCCGAGAGATGGTCGGATAATACAGTTTTCTCGAATCGTGCTTCGTTTCTGCAAAACAAGCAGCCGGCACTATTGGGGGTCGATCAAATAAGGGAAGAGGATGCAGGGATCTACAGATGTCGTGTGGACTTTCAAATTGGACAAACGAGAAATTCCAAGGTCAATCTCACTGTCATAGGTAAGTCCTTGCCAACAATCTTGCAGTTAAAGATAAGTAGAATATATTTTTACAACAAAATTTTGTACCCTTCAATGGCGACTTTTTCTAGTCAAAGCAATATTTTCGTTTTAAAAACAAACCTTTTCTTTTTGTTCGAGCAAACTTTTTGTTTTTAAACGCGTCTTTGCTGAAAATAATTGGAGCACGCCTCGCGTCGAGAGACGACGTACGTTCGTCAGGTAGAAAACTTTTGCGGATGAAAAAAACAAAAGCCAACAGCAACGGCAAAAAAGTAGAGTCAACGAAACGTACTTTTTTCAGCCAGAGCTCGACTGTGCTTAGCTTAAGCAATTGTTCCTCCAGAGTTGTTTTATGTTCTCGTGGGCAAACTCGAGCGCGAAGCGAAAACACACAGGGAGCCATTTTGTTCTAGCGCAACCGTTTTCATTTATTTATTTATTTGTATTTTGCAAAAAAAAAACGTTGAGAGAGAGAAAGAGTCCTTTTTTTTCGAAGGACGAGGAAAATATGTCAGCGATAAATTATTGCGCCAGACTGGCTTTCGAACGGCGTTACAATGCTGCCGGGCGCAGATAATCGAGAGGGGGTTGCGCGTGCTGAAACTCGGAGCGTTGGAATGAATGTATAAAAAAAATCATAATAATAATAATCATAAAAAATGTTAATAAAAAAAAAAAACGCGACACAGCGGGAGTCAAAATCCTGGAAAATCGAAATATGCGAGGCACAAAGTGAGAAAACCGAAAGAGTAAGAGGGAAAAAAGCGAACACACGTAGCTCGGGCCGTTATGAAGTCGAAAAGGAAAATGAAGACAATGACGGAGAATGAATACTATAAGAGTGCGAATGCACGAGGAAAATCCCGGAAAGAGAGAGCCAGGGACATGGAGAGAGGGGGAAAGAGTGAGAGTGAGAATGAGAGTGAGAGTGAGAGGGCGAGAGGAAAAGAGAGAAAGAGGAGGGGGAAAGAGAGTAAGAAGATGGGCACAAAGCAAGCTGGGAAAGAACAGAAGGCGAGAGAATAGTGGAAAGAGCGAGGGGGCTGGAAAAAAGAAGAGGGTGAAGAGAACACGAGAGTTGGCGAGTAACCGGAGGAAAAAATAACGAAAAAGATAGTTGAGGCAGAGGGAAAGGAATGAGAATAGGCCATATAGACATTGATATATATATATACGTATGTATTAGAAGAGCAGAAAGAGGGGGAAAAAAGAGCCGGAGAACGAGGGAGAAGAAAATGGATGAAAGAGGATGAGTAGTGAGAGGCGAAAAAATCCAATTAACAATACGGTAGCCGAAGCTCTCTCTCTCTCTCTCTCTCTCTCTCTCTCTCTCTCTCTCTCTCTCTCTCTCTCTCTCTCTCTCTCTCTCTCTCTCTCTCTCACTCTTTCTCTATCTCTATCTCTCTCTCTCTCTCTCTCTCTCTCTCTCTCTCTGACTATGCAGCGAATCTTGACTCACGCAATCGTGCTTTCTCGAGATCTTTTTTCCTCCCCATTGTGTAGAATGGCTCATACCAACCCCTCCATAACGACAAAAACTACTACACCATGTGTTATTGTATACGTGTGAGTACATACTTAACGCGTTTTCTACGATGAAAGGGACTTTGTATCATATATTCGCGTCAGTATAGCTTACCAAAATTTATGATACAAAAACTCTTATATAATTCATACGTAGACCCGTGTCAGTATTGCTATGAGCTTGCAATGTGGCAACTATGAACATGAAAAATGAAGAAAAGCGAGTAGCAGAGAAGTGATGTATGTAATTAATGTGAAAGACGCGATAATTACAACGATGTCGACGATTCAACTCTCAACTGTTGCGAGAGTTAAAAATACACAATGGTCATGCGATAATTCCCACTTAAGCAAACGCGACGATCACCTGCGTGACGCAACGACGTGTCTACTTTATATTTTTAACATAAAGATTTAATTAGCGTTGTACCACCATTTTCAAAAACAGGCGTTTCTGAAAAATTAAATATCTCTCATAATATGGTGTTTTTTTTGTTCGTGTTTATGCGAGACGTTAATTTTCATACGTGCTTTTGATTGGCGTTCCTTTTAAATCGGTGAAAATGTCAAACGTTTCAATATCAAAAAGTGGAAATAATAAAAACAATCTCACGATTTTTCTCGAAAATTCGTCATTCGCGTATGTAAAAATTCGACAGCCTTTTCGCCAGAAAGAATATTTTTCACTGGGCCCAGCACAACGCTTCTGCGTCAGTCGATACGCTCTCATTCTCTATCGCATTACCTTTTTCTCTTCTCCTTTTTTTGTTTGCCATTTACTTTATTATTTTCTTTCAATTTGGAAAGTAATATTTTTTTTCGGATGAATCACTCTCGTCGAGAATCGACTCCTTCTTCTTCTTGTCCTTCTTTTCCTTCTCTTTCTTCCTCGTCCTCTTCTTATTCATCTTCTTCCGCAGAGCTCTCGAAGCCGCTCACCGAGTGATATCTTTCAGGCTCATAAAGTCGTTTCTCGCGCGGGGAGCGAACGAGTTAACCAGTTAACTAGCCAAGATGGCAAGAAAAAAATGGTTAGCCCCCGTGGGTTGGGGATCGATGGCTCTATTCACACTCCCGCCTTTTGCGCAGTAGAAAACTTATTCAATCTCTCAACTCCGAGAATTTTTCTGATGAGAAGGGGGGATCGGGACTGGTCGAGAGAGATAGGATAATAAGCTGTGAGTGCCAAACTTCAGCCTTCCTCTCTTCCGAGTGCTGTACTTAACGCCCCGTCGAGGAAAATCTCTTTTGCTTCTCGCAGCTCACGAACCGAAAAATACTCGTTCAACTTTTTCTTTTCCATAAAATCAACCGATATTCGTTATTTTTTGGTAAAAATAATTTTTCCCGATCACTCAAATCCGGAATTTCTAAAATCCAAAACTTCGCCCTTCGCAAATACAAATTTTCATTCGTTTTTTTTTTTTTTTTGAAAAATTGTTTTTACGTAAATTTGAAACTCGTTTTTTTCAAAATTGATTCGTTTCCTCTGCCAACGTCATATACACTAGTTCACCCCTCTACGGGGTGAACAACCACCGATTACATCTTTACTCGTCATATTGTCGCGTATAAAAACGTCCGAGTAATTGAATTGTCATACAAACTGCTTATAGCCTCCTATACTTCCGGGAACCACCTGCGTCCTGTCCGCGATAGCCTTCCCGAATTAACATCCCCTTCTTCCTTACTGCCATTGAAGTCCCCCAAGAAAAAAAGGAAACAAAAAAGAGCAAGAGAAAGAGCTTGGTCAAACTTTTCACACGATACGGAAAGGAAAAGAAGGAGGAAAAGAAAGATCGGGACGAGGAAACGAGATGAGGAAGGGGGAAACCGAAAGAAAATCCGGGCCGGATCTTCGCGAGATAACTTTGGGGAAACCCAGGGCGCGTAAATCCCCGTAGAATCTTCAGAAACAACTATATCTAAGGTTGTGTAGTGTATACATGTGTATACGGTTACATTTTCCTTATTTCGGAAGTAAGATATTCTCGGCGTCTGCTTTTTTAGCTGCGACTTTCTATGCGAACTTTTCTAGCTATGACTTTACCCACGAGAATTACCAAAGAAATTCGGCGAACTTTTTTTCCTTGCCGGTGCACCAACCCTTTCTCACTTTACCACGGCACATACTGGTTCGTCTCTATCGAACCAGCTCATCTTTATCGTTCGAGAGTTTCTTCCCCGTTGGAAAAAAAACATTCAAAAAACATAATGTACTTACCCCTTGCAGTGGACATAAAAATAAATTGCAGAAAAGATCAATAGGGTAAAGTTTGAAGAAAATAATCAAAATATTTATTCTTTTATCGTTTACGAATAAATCCTAGTGAATCCTGGATTTGGGAAGCAGTTTATTATTATTTGTAATTTTGATTATAAATTATTCATCGCGATTCATAAATTATAACTTCTCATGAAGAAATGATTATAAAGTTTGACTTTAATTTTGAATCGTTGCTGTGATTTTGATCGTTAGCGAAAATAACAATAATTTTGATACGAAAACAAAGGTAAAATTTTACATAATGCAATATTTTCTACAGCACTTAACAATTTCCATTATTTATAAGTGCAATTTTACGACAACGACGATAGAAAAGAAAAAATGGCGATGAAAATCCGAAAACGGAGTAGAACAGTCTTATGCGTTCCCGACTGATCGTATATCTTTCGATCGGAAGATACTTCGTACCCTTGTTCGTTTCTGGGAAGACGTGCGAACGTGCACGTGATAAATCCGCCTGATCGCCCGTCAGTCACGATCACCACTCTCGTGTCTCTCATTTTATACATCACACGGAAACTCCGTAAAATCCCACGAGGACTGAGTTACGAATAGTGAATGTGAAAGGCTTTCGAAAGAATTCTCTCGAGATTTCTCCTATTCCCGATGAACATTACCACTTTTCTATAAACACTTGGTGAAATAACAACGGATCGAGAAAAATAGTCAATCGAAAAGACAAGGGACAAAATATATTTCGAAAATTTGTTCTATCTCAGTGGTCCAAGAGATCGAGTGTTCTCGCTTTCACAGATTTTCTCGCGTAGCTTCGTCTTCGTGATCTTGAGGATTATACGATAGGCTTTGAGGTATAAAGAGGCGGGAGAAGTATCTAAGCTGGTAAAGAATTGAGAACGAGCGAGGAGCGGAAATCAATCCTGGAAGGATATTTACCAAGAATCTTCAATGTGACATGTATTAGTAAATGTTCGATTGATCATGATTAATCGATAGAAATACTAGAGGATGACAGCTAAATGGACAATAATCGAAAACAAAAATTATTTCAAAATTTTTAACATTTCTAATTTTTCAGATGCATTTCGTTTTTTTGTTTATCCTGAAACGTTTAAAAACATTGCAGTTTTTGAAAAAAATACATTTCGATCGCGTCGATATTTTGTTTGATTCGTTTACAAGAGTTTTCCGATTTATTCCAGTCTGCGACACGTTTTTTTAGAGTCATTTGGTATAACTGTCCGCACCAACATATCGTAAAATCAACGAGATCCAAGATCACAGGTTTTCTCGTATAACCGACGTTCTCGTTTCCAACACTAGGATCTAGTTAACATCGGCTCACAGACTCTGCTGAGTGCATTCCAATCGATCCGCAACGGACCGTTCGAAAGGATATCTACCTATTCAATGGATCCACTTCCATTGGCTCGTATTCGAATCGTGTGAATTTTCGCATTTACCTCATACTCGTGCCATTTTCTATAGCTTTTCTCACTTTTCCCATTCCAAGATATTCGGTTAGTGACAAAAATCACATCGCCTAAAAATACATATTCCCTGATACCTGTGCTGTATAAAGATACAAGAACGCCTATTTTACAAATCTAAAACCCGAAACGATCGAATCAGCATTTTTTATGACCGACCTTGTCGACATCGTTGGCGTTTCGTCTTTTCACAACGTCTATAGAGTTAAAAATATTTGACAGGGTAACAACTACTATTATCTCCTACTTATTAATAATTCGATCAATTCATTAAATGACCGTGGATAAAAAATTATCACGATTTGTACATATATTAATCATAGGAGTTCGGTCATACAATTCTATTTTTATAATAACAATAAATAATGTCCATAAAACGATTTAGGATTCCTCGCTGTTTAAAAATCGAACATCTTTTATCATTTAGCCGTGGTTCGTTTGCTCACGCGTCAAGACGAAATGCCACGATATTCTTTCGTACCCATAAATCTCTTTTATTTCATTAACTTTCAGAGCTACTATATATACAGGTTACCTCCCCGTAGCCCGTAGTCCTCCTCTATCAGATATGCATTTAGAACGCATATATATCGTCGCGGTATTATAATTTACGACGAACGTCCGCAATAACCGAGGGAAAGCTCTACCCAAAAATACTTGGCGGGCTTGGGAACATGTCGTGTACCATCCCCAGGATGTCGACGTGTCTCGGAGAGTTGGCCTCCGCGCTCTTGTCTCGACTACAAGATTGCCGGAGTTGATGTGTCAGAACTCGATCGAGGGTAACGCATAAGGTATTCAACGGGTCACCAGGTGACATGGGGTTGAGCAAACTTTAGTTGGCGATGCTTCCATAATACCGATCTCATATATAATCAACAGTTTGTTCCCTGCAACAGTCTGAGGATACTACAATATTATATATTTCAAAAACTTTAAAATCAAACAACGAAAAATCTCTCGAACACATCAGCAATTCGCTTCGGCTTATTTTTCAATCCAAGATAATTTTCCTTAGAAATAATGTTAACCTCGCATTGCCAAGCTTTTCTCTCAGTTATTGATCGATGTTTGGAAAACCGTCTGTCAATATATCGACGAACCATTTTCGAAACTCTCGAGGTGGTAACAAAACGTTTTCTTTCGTATACGAGACGATATCTCACACAACATTTTACCCAGGCTTTTTTTTGACGAAGCTCTTTGGCTTCCGATTGAGGGCAAAGATGCAGCAACAAAAGCATAGATACGAGAAGCTCGGGTGGATGTATTCTGTGAATATTAGATTCAATAAACCCGTTCATCCGGGCAAGTCTTTTCTGTCAGTCAGAGCAAAAATGCTGCATGAATAACTGTGGGATACCTCTATACATTTTCATTCGGTCTTTCTCCCTCTTCCAACGCCATACGTATACGTCCACTGTACGATTCCACCTGCTCTGCCTTTTCGCATTCATAACCCTCCATACAGATGCCGCATGCACAACGCTCGGTCGCGCTTTTTCTCATCGTCCCCTCCCCCAAAGCTTGGCAGTTTTCCTCGTGCAGGGTAAAAGAAGGAAACGAAAAGAGAGAAAAAAATACGTTCTTGGAATATAATATTCCATATCTCTGTGGCATATTTAAGTATATCGCGTTATACCGCGACGGGATGTTCCGCATGTGAGATCGCAGGTGCGTATATGACGACTGTATGTATATAAATATTCTCACTTAACAGATATACATACTACGACAGGGGCTGTATATTTTCTCGTATCCTAGGGAAATAAAATGGCAGTTTCCCCTCCTTTGCCTTACTCGCCGATATGAATATGTTTTCGAAAGGTTTTCATGCGAATTTCTTCAGTTCCCGAGGAAATTACTTTTGTTTTCACGTACCGGAGGAACATATGGATACGCCGAATCCCAAAGGAATTTCTACGATTGATTGCTTTTTGATAGAGAGAGAGTTATATTTCGAATTTTTGTTTAATTCGTGTTGAAAAGCCTCTGCGCATGCCTAACCAGAAATTGGTAACGCTAACAAACTATATCTAACTGCTAACGTGTATAAAAATGAACGAACGGCGTGTATAATGGCAACACGACATCAACCATGTACCTACCTATTGTCCGCCACTCTCGTGGCCCCATTATTCGACACGTACGGCACATCGCACGAGAGGGCAAAGGCGCCAAGTGCCCGAACTGCACGAAGTTCTGGTGTAGATATAGTTGAGCTAATCATAGTCAGTCAATTTAAAAACGAATTATTTACACGAGAAATAACACGGTTTTCTCAACATCTGGCGATTATGTCAAATGGCACATCTCATCAGGTAAACGAAAATAATTATTCCGCATGGAGATGGAAAAAGGTAAAAATTTATGTCATCCTTTGTGATATTCAAGTCTCCGTAACGTCTCGCAAGACTGCCACGAGCACTGGTTCCGGCTCTGACTGAAGGTTGATACGCTTCTCCCGAAGCAATTATGTCCCGAGGGAAGGACTGGAAATCTCCGGTGCTGGAGATAGAAAAGAGAGGCAGTGAACTCGCGGATTCCTACCCGACCCTACCCTGGTGGATCCTTCTGGTCTTCTCCTCTCATCTCCTCATAAATTCTCTGTCTCACTCGAGACACGCTGTCTCGCATTTTCCAGTACAAATCCTGACTCAGCTACTTCAACTTCAACAACGACGATGACGAACCCAAGCCATGGACGAACTCGTGAATCCTCGCCACCGTTTTCTCCTTACCGAACGTGGTGTGGTCTCGTACCGAGTGAACGAAAACGAGCGAGCTCTTCCCTCTGCCCGATAACCACTAACTGCGCGTCAATCTTCTATACACCCAAAATTGTATCAAAGACCTAGAATTCAACGATCCAGGCCAAATGTTCTCACTCCCCGGATAGCACCGTGATCATCTTGTATTCTCGCTCGATCTACCATTTTCGCTGCATCCCCTAAACCGTACACGGACGGTCATGATGATGACATTCATCAAACGGACACGGGTTCGAACTCGATGAAAAAGTGAGATACAGCCATGAATTTTGGATATGTTGTCCACGAAGAGACTAGTTCCAGTAAACGACTCGATGCATCTCAATTTGCACCGTTTACTGGTTTGCTCAAAAACGACACTGCGTTTTTAAAACGTAGACACGAATTTCCATTTTATCAGAAACAAAATGCATTTACTCGTTGGCCAACCTAGTATTTTGTAACTACGCTTTTACTAACGAAATTCGTCAATTATGAAGTTTTTGGAAATTTGACAGTAACTCGCAACAAGATAAAAAATCTAGACACGTTTTTCTTGTACGCTCCATCGTGTTAGTCAACCTTTAATACATCACGAACAATCATCGTCCTACTTCCACGATTTCGAACATTTGTTTATTTTGTTTTTCTTCTCGAAGCTCTGAGTGAAAAATGTCGATAAGGATTATTCTAGAAATAGAATTCGAAATTATCCTATCTCTGAACAAGCCCGCACGAGGTGTTCGTGAGAATAGCAACCCGTCGAAACCTCGCAGCTACAATCCTTCTTCTTCCCCGTCGTTTTCGTGTTTCGCTGTTCGTTTTATTTTTCGTCTTTCATTTCGTTGAGAAATCGACGATAGAATATAAATCGATCGTTGGCACTTTTGCTTCCCACGTTCTGGCTTTTCAACTGCCAGTCACACGCTACCCTGAGAGCACAAGTGAGGGAGAGGGTCAGCATACATATAGTAGATAATCCACTGGCGCGGAAAACTTCTGGCACTTGTGGCGAGCTAACATACGTGAATATACATATAGAAGTGCTGAATCGCCACGAAACTCACGATTTCTCTATGCAAGGTCCAAAAATCTTATATACGACCTATCCCCTCCAAAATAATTACACGAGCTTGCACCTCGTGGTTTCAAATTTGCTTACGATATCAAAATTCGATTGTCGAAATTAAACGAACATAAGAATTTCTTTTTTCGTACACAGTCGTTTGCAATTTTTCATCTTTTTTCAAAAATAACTTTAATAATCTTATATATTTTTTAATACAAATAAGAATAATAAATAAAGCGGACGAAAAATATATTATTTTGCAGAACGAAAAAGCTCTCGTAATTCAAAATCTATCCAGCTCGACACGAAAGATACGTTTCATTATCTCGCTCCGTCGGTAATATTTTGGCTTGCTCGGAAATAGCTCGGCCAAATCGTAACGATATTTATGTGTGTATAATAATACCAAAATAATTACACGAAGTTGCACCTAGTAAACGAACATAACAATTTCTATTTTCGTACACAGTCGTTTGCAATTTATCATCTTTTTTAAAAAATAACTTTAAAAATCTTTCTTTTTTTAATACAGATAAGAATAAAAAATAAAGCGGACGAAAAATATATTATTTTGTAGAACGAAAAAGCTCTCGTAATTCAAAATCTATCCAGCTCGACACGAAAGATACGTTTCATTATTTCGCTCGGTTGGTAATATTTTGGCTAGCTCGGAAATAGCTCAGCCAAACCGTAACAATATATACGTGTGTATGTGTGTCTCCGTGCGATTGCGAGTCTAGCAGATTTTCCGTCGAGGATAATAATTTGCATCGTAGCTACACGACAAAACCCAAACGAGCGGTGGCGGCAAAGTACGTTCGTTACGTGTGGAAAGTGAGATAGTGCGAAAGGGTCCAAAAACATGCTGTCTCGAGAGTCGGTGAGAGGGAGAGACGAAGAGCTTAAGTCGATTTGCGTTGTGGGAGAGCTCGCACTTCGGCTTCTCAGGATGGAACTTCGCTTTCCGGCTTCCCTTCTGTACCCACTCTACTGTATATAGAAATGAGGGGAATTATCCTGCTACTAACTTACGACAACAACTCGTATACCTCGCTCATTTTGGAGTTCCAGCGACGAAAAAGCAAAGGCAACATTACTAACTTTCGTGTCTTTGCTATGCCGCTTCCATCTTCGTTGTTGACCCCTACCTTTTTTGTACCCCTCGATCCTCCTAAGAGTTGGCACTCGCGTTGTATCAAACCTGACAAATCTCAGCTTTTGCCTCACTCACTTTTTCGTTCTATATTGCACACATTTATATATATACGCGTATACAAAAAGGAAAATAAGGCCTTTTGCTCCCCGCGAGTCTCGAAGTCCTCGAAACGACAATAAGAACTCGAGGTAGAAACCTCAGGTATATTTACTTCGTTTTTCCTCGAGTTTTTAAAAACGTAGAAAAAAAACAGGTTCGAGATACGAGTCGATAGTTCTGCAACGAGAAAAATATCATCAATCTTTAAAAAATGTTCAATTTATCAAACTCTTGAACAATTATCTTGTTAGAAAGAAATTGAAAGAATGAAAAAACGAAGAAACGATCATTTTTCTCTCCTATTTATTGCTCTTCCTTCTCCGCTCTCCGTTCCTCTCGATTTATTTGTATCGAAAAATGATGCTTCAAAGTGTTTCGAAAAAGGATTTACTCGAAGCTTTCTTCCATCAATATGTTTACTCGACTTCCTTACGCCGATTCTTATTCTTCGATAACACACAGCGGTTCCTTTTTTCGCATGATTAAGCTGTACCTTTGCATCATGAAGATCTCGACTTTGAGTGCAATAGAAAAATCAACAAAAGCTCCGTTGAAATGCTTTCAATCCAGCGGGAATGCGAATACACGCATGTGCGAAATGCACACGTACCGATCAACATGCATTACGTTCACTTCCGGCTACTTCGACTCACCACTAGGATTTACCACGTCCGATCGTCAAAGGAAATTCCTCCTACCCTCCCTTCCCTCTCTGACTCTCTGTTTCACTCTTACCCACCATGCACCCATTCCTACACACATACCTACCTCCTATTTACCTATTTAACGTAATTTAATCAGATGAAAACTCGAGTTATAAGAATTACATAATCTCTCAAATATTTCAAGATTTTTATTGAAAAAAGCTTACTGGCAAATCCCTTAGCTCCCTCCTATTTATAATTTCCCGAAAGTCTTTGAAATAAAGAAAAACTTAATTTCCATTTAGATATTGCACGCCGAGATTAAATGAAAATAAAATAAAATAAAATAAAATTCAATAAAAACCTAGAAAAGAAAAAAAAATCCATGAAATATTCGACGGTCTCGACGGAAGTGAGCCAAAATACTTTTCCAGTCACGAGGGAGTAATCTGATAGATGGGCCGACGTGGTTTATACCGATTTTCCAATTATGGCAGAAACCCTGGATGAAATTCTGTATTCTAGTGGTGGAGGCGTGTTGCATAAATATACGTATACAGGCGCATCTACACGCGTGTGTGTTTGTGTGTGTGTGTGTGTGTGTATGTGTGTCCATGAGTATGTAGGTGTATGCGCCTGCGTGTTTACGTCAAATATACAAACGTACATCGGCAGACCTACGTGCTCGAAGCTTTCTGCCCTATATAAATACACACAAGACACACACACACACGCGCACGCACGCACGCACACACAGACGTACATAGTATACATACAAAAATCTATTATATTCGCATAGTACCCTAGCATCTACACAATCTCATCGGTATGACGAAATCTGGCGTGGAATTTCTCGCATGTACGCGTGCACGAGAACGTCCTATGGTGATATATAGTCATAGGGCGTGCAATCGATTTTGGGAAAATGCTTTCGTTTAATGAATCTACAGGATACCGGGCCACGGAACCATCTCTTGCGGTCCGTGCCATCGAGAGAAAACAATCGGCATATCAACTTTTTCGAGTACGAAACTATTCCGAGCGACGTAAAGTGACACGAAATTTAAATAATCCCAATTTAGAATCGGATTAGTTCGAAGCGAACCATCGCTAAGTTCATCGGATAACAGAAAATACGTTTTAAAAAATTACAAAGTCATGAGGAGAATCGTCAGATGTAGCATGTAGTTCGTTACCGCAATTGCTCGAACAAGGGAGTCGAACGCAGGCCAATTGGCGAATTGGGTCATAGTAACCGTCAGTCCTCGTTACGACTTTGTGTTTATTTTCTTTTTTTGGGTCCACGAACTTTTTACAATTCGTATTTTTCTCAACGAAAATATAAGTATCTTATGTTACGAATTACGGAAATATAAGTTTATTGCATTTCCGTACAATTTATAATATGCCAACAACGTGAATGGCAAGGTACTTGAGAGATCCAATCTCGAAACTCTTCGTTATTACGTTTCTCAGCGCAAGAACGTCTTTTTGCGTTTTAACAGATGTAATAAAAAATAAAGAAAAACAATCCATACTAATTGAAATCGCGAGTGGCTCCTTGGCTCATTCGTTATAATTGGTTACCCACTCACAAAGTCCCTTTTGTGACGAATATGCTTTCTCAACATTCAATTATTTATAAAGGAAACTTTGCTAATGAACAAACCTTACAAAGAAGCCAATGTTCAATATTGAAAATTGTACACTTCTTCTCTCATATTTGTAATGACAGGCAATCTAAGATTCGCTCGACTTCGTACTTTTAAATAAAACAGTTATCAAGTTGAAATATGCAAAAAAAAATTATTTTTTTAAGATTTATATTCTTCTAGTATTTAATTTGAAGAATCGTTGCTTCGTTCTTCCAACAATCTCTGTATTTTAATTACAATATAATTTCAGTTCCACCACGAGAGATCATAATCTCCGACGAGAAAGGCGTTGCGAGAAAATCCGTCGTCGGTCCATACTCGGAAGGGGATGATCTCCAACTTTTCTGCGACGTATTTGGTGGTGAGCAATAAAAATAGAATACGCATTATAAATAAAAATCCGATATAAAAGAAACAATATTTAAAGAGACAATCCTTTTGCAGGTAAGCCACAGCCGACCGTAGCTTGGTATCGTAATCAAAAATACGTAAACAACGAGACTGTGAGTGTGAGCGATGAAGTCTTACGAAGTGCCATAATGGTGAAAAATTTGGGACGA
The DNA here is from genome assembly GCA_946811545.1 of Netelia fuscicornis. Classification (NCBI taxonomy): domain Eukaryota; kingdom Metazoa; phylum Arthropoda; class Insecta; order Hymenoptera; family Ichneumonidae; genus Netelia; species Netelia fuscicornis. Next base: position 19,984,061 of record OX328011.1, on the reverse strand, counting down.
GACGATACGGATCTTGAGTTCACGTGTACAGCAACAAACAACAATAGATCGACTCCACTCTCATCAACCGTTCGAGTTGAAATACATTGTAAGTAAATTTACATTAAAATAATTCAATTCAATATTTAAACAAAATCTTGAACTATTATTAATAACGAACACCTAGAAGATTTCTTATCATTCTCGGTGTATGAAAATCGAGCTACGTATAGTTTGAAAATTTGAAAAATGGCGGCTCTAAGAGCCACGGGACTGGAAACAGTGTTAGAAGCTTTTTCGCGCGAACGCATATCATCCGGCCGAGATTTCTATTTCATCGAAGGTACGAGGGGCGAGATCTCTCACGCGTACTCCTCCCAGACGCGTCGTCAGAATTTCATTATACGTAGGAAATTGGATCCACCGATCAATTACCCTATTCCGAGCCATCCTTACTTCTCGTCGACTCCAAACTATCCTCACTTCTCGAGTATTCGTAGCTTCTACCTACATTCGTGTTATCTCGCGAGCTTTTCCTCTCTGTCTCTTTCTCTCACTCACTCTCACCTATTACGCTTCATCTGGTATTACTCGCTCGCTCTCCGAAAACCCGTCTATCCACCTATCACCATCCGTACTATTAGCAAGTGAGGAGAAGATTCTGGAAGGACTTTACGGGCATAAATCGACACACCCTCGTAGGTACGACTATAGGTATATGAATTCCGCGTGACATTCACGAGATAAGAATAAAAGTCGACGAAGCTTTTTTTTTGAGCAAGAAAAATCAACGAGATAACGCTCGAGTCAAGATTTCCTTCGCTGTATTAACTTTCGTCTCGTAGTAACATTGATTTATTAGTAATATCGATGGCTATTTTTAAATAAATACACAAAATGTAGATAACTAACCTCGTTTCGAAAGACTTTATAGGGAATTAAGTTTTTTAATTGCACGTGGAACATTTATTTTTGGATCAAAATTTGTCCCGATGCGAATATCGAGGCAAAACTTTTTCCTCGAATGGTTTTCCGTTTGATCTGAAAAACGCTATACCAAATGAAAGCTCCCGTTTTCCATCCAAATCTATTTTAATTATACACGTGGTATACGGGTTGACCTATTTCGAACGGAAATATCGGCAATCCCTAAAATAATCATGGCAGAAATCCAATCTGTACAAACTCCTATAGTTATGGTATATTAAAATGATCGACATATGCCAATTTTGTTGCTGGAAACGTATTTTTTTGCACCGTAGGTATTGTTTTTTCCATAGACTTCGAGCCATAAAAAAAAGTACATCGTTCTATCCGAATAAGGGATGAATGAAATACAAAATAAAATGGTACATAAAAGCTTCGCAAACGAGGTGCCATTCCTATGGTTGCTAGTACATTTTTGAATATCAACAATGAAAGCAATCAGCTCGATGGACCCGGGATGAGTTCAACGCCCTCGGCATCGAGCGCGATAGAATGTGTTCTCACATTCCTCTTACCCGCTTGTGCATACTCTCCTGATGAGCTGTAATTTTCCAGAGGCGCACTTAGTTCTTGCCTTCTCGAAACGTGGCAAATTCCCGAAACGCGCGCACCTTTCTATATTCGACGCTTTTCGAGATTATTGAAGAAATAACTTTAAGACATGCTCAAGTATCGAAATTCCCTTTATATACCGCGGGGTAAAATCGAAAACAACCCTTTCCCTCGTGATAGGGTAACGGAGCACTGTCCGGAGGCAACGTTAGCTATGTTGCATACGAGCGTTGATCGTAACGTTACCTCCGGTACGTGCTGAACACTGGAAATCGATAACTCGCAGAACCCCTCGGGAGCTTGCAGGTATTATGCACGATGTTTTATAACAGCGAGGTCTGGGCCTGTTTCTTCCCCAGACACGGTGAATTAATTTTTCTAGCCAAAGCATTGACTTAAACCGTGTAAAAATGATATATACATTCGATGATTCAATGTTCAATGGAAGAAGACTAAAAGAAAAGTAACGTGCCAAAAAAAGAACCGATACGTTTTCGTAAAAATGAAAAAGCGACGAGCAAACTTGTTAACGAACTTTTTTTTTACTTCGCTCATGAATTTTGACGTAAAATCGACATCAAATTAGAATTCCGAGTGATAATATATTTTTCATGTTTCATTGGCTTATCGAGACAGCAGTGAGAGTTGGAGAGCGGGTGGGACTGAGAGCGAGAGAGGGAGGAAGAGAGAGAGAGAGAGAGCGAGACAAAGTAGAAAGTTTGAAGTACTCTCTACTCTCTGTTGGCCAAAAGTGTATCGGAAGGGTTGAAGTTCTTAGAGGATGGGAGGAAAGGGTGGGAGGAGAGTAACCTCGTTAGCCGTCGACTCAATTCGCTCCTCGTCGACCAAAGTATTCCCTAACCAATGGCCCCATTTCTATCCGCCACCTCGTTTTCGTTCGCCCTTCAAGCCCTTTCTCACCCACCAGGTCCATCCAGCTCTCTCGCGACGAGCAATTAATTTCCTACTCAATTTAACACTGACGCGCGAGCCGGCAAATTCGTTCGACGACCGAGCCGAGCTATATTTCGCGATTCGGTCGATCGAGTGGTCAACTTGTGACCTAAAACGAATAATAACAACGAATTAAATTGGTATTTGTCGTTATGAACGATCTATTGTAACGTCACATAGACAATTAATCATCGCTGACGTTAATTGACACTTAAAATCGCGTCAGCGAAGGAAAAAATTCACAATCTTCCGATTTTCCGTACAAACTTTGATGGATTTTTCGACCATGAACATAAATCACATTTTCGACCATAAAATACGTTTTTTTTTTTTGTTATCATTCTTTATCGAATTTCATTGGCGAAAAATAACGTCCGAACTTTTGTTACGATTAAACGAACGAGACGAAGCTTTCAAAATACTATCGCTAAATTCTTTTTTGTGAGGAAACGTCTTATCGTCATGGTCCAGTTCCCATTTCGAGCAAGGGCTGTTTATCTCCCTCTCTCTCTCTCTCCCAATCCCATTTCTTGATTCTAGCTCAATCTCGATGCCACCGCAGACTCTTCGAAAGGAGTACAGAGAGACTTTCTTATGGGCAATTTAACTCCAGAGTGTTTCCTGTGTTCACATGCCAAAAGTAGTTCGCGCTATATGAGAAGAGACTATGGTTGACGTTACCGAGACTTCTAAATACTTTTCTTCAATATTTCTATCTATACGTTATTTGGAACGAAGGATATACGAGGTTCTTGGTTTATACTGGCGAACATTACGTTGGAACGTCTCTGAGAGGATTTCGTACCACGAGAAAGTAGTTTGAAAGCTTTATATTTGTTCCTATCCATTATAATACTGCGTATCCCCTATACACATTTTACCATATTAACGTGAACGTTTTTTTAAAGAAATAACATTGAAAAGAAATACAGAGAAGTTTTTTAAAATTAAAATCAAGCCCGACAGTTGCTTTGTCGAAACGATTTACAAAATTACGTAACAAGTTTCTGCGAAAATTCAAGTTATATACGTTCGCGAAATGTTAATTAAAATTGTTCATTATTATTTATGTAATATTTAAAAATAAAAGAGTTTCTTTTTGTAATCGTTGATTTCATTTGGCGCATCCTCCTTGACTCGTTCCGTATTAAATTATATTTTGCATATTCCGACATCGACACGTAGAAATTCATGAAGCAGCCTCGTGTCTAACAGGAATGAATTATTTCACGAACGATTATGCGGAGAACGAGTTTTTCCACGTCGTCGTTTCTATCGCCGCTAAATCGTCGGTTCGATACGATATAATACACTTGACATACCAGTACACAAGATTCTCTTACGAGGTCGATGCTCTTGGGTACTTCGGTACACTTTCAACACCCTCTGTACTTACCCTCCGCTGTGCCCGTGGAGACATCCGCCTTAACGTACTTCCGTAAAATGTTCATCGCGGCGGGAAATAGGTCCTGACGGCCACGTAGGGGGGTTTCCTCCCTCTCCCTCACTCTCTCTCTCTGAACTCTCCAGCAGGTAGGATATCGTCTATGGGGTAGAGACGACAATTTTCAGGGTAACTCAATTCTCTAGCTCGTGCTTCTTGTGCCAGAGTCGCCGTCAGGCTATATAACTATCACCTATACATATACATACGTGTGTGTATATGTATATGATTTCCTGACTGCGACGACCTATAGCACTCAACAGGACGAAAGGAAGGAAGGAAGGAAGGAAGGAAAGATGATGTATCGCTTTTATAACAAAAGAGAATATATCAACGTCAATTTACCTATTATGTTAGAATACTGTCATTCGTGCACTTTTCGTATGCACTTAAATATTACAAAATGTAAGTTGGCCACGTTTACACTATCTATTCGTAGAAAAATTCCAATTTCGATATAAAAAATTTTAATTCCATCTCTGGAAACAATATTTGTGTATTGGAAATGAAAATTTCATGTTATTATTCTCCTAATGCATATAAAAACATAACGTAATTAAAGACTCGAGTAATTATACTGTTCTGTAAATAGTATTACTTATTTATCTATCGATAATTTAATATTATTCGATATCATTATAAATTATAAGCACGATGGCGATACGAGCGAAGCGAAGTTATTCTCGTACATCTTTAATCAATTTTAAAGAAAATTGGTTTATCGTGTACGAGGAGGAGAAACTTGAATTATTTGGTTTTTTATAGTTGCGTTATAACAGAATATCACTTTAATATTCAAGTCGAGATTGAAATTTTACTAGTGTCCTATACGTGTATACACGAGCCTGGTCGAGCAGCAATGGCAATCGTCCAAAACCAATTCTTCATATAAAGTACGGGCCAAAATGACAATCGTGAACCGTAGATTTGAAGGAAAATAATTTTAATCCTCGAGCATTGCCGTTTTCTGTAACAATTGTGTTTGCGTTTTTTATTTTGTTTGCAGCTATCCTGCGAATATAACGGTAGTTATCATTACCGAGCGTTCTCACAATCCGAAAGACGAGCTTGAAACTTAACTATAATAAGAATTGCTAAATTTGCAATATTTATGATAAAACAATAATAATTATAATTTTTTTAAATTCCAGTCAAACCGCTGAAAGTTGAGATAATCGGGTCTAATCAGCCGTTATCAGCTGACAAAAGGTACGATCTCGTCTGTACAGCATACGGCTCGAGACCACCCGCGAATATAACATGGTGGAGAGACGGATTGCGGTTTGATGTTGATTCCAGCGGAACGGTGAGTAACGTGCGTCATTTTTACAATTTTCCTCCAATCTTCCGCTTTGAATCCGTTTACAAATTTTCCACATTATTCTCCAACGTTACAAACGCTGCTTCGTATTTACTTTTTCGCAACACTTTACACAACGCATACTCATTCCCACCAATTTTTTAAATACGGCAATTACCTCGTTCCCATTTCTGTCTTCTCGTCGTGATAAAAACAAAAACTGGGAATTAACTAAAAAAATTTGAATGAAGTAGAGATAACGCGGGGTTAAAATGAAGAATTGGATTGCAGAGACTTAAATGTTCTCGTGTACGTTAGCCCCTTGTAAATTAACTCGTTGCAACAACCTAAAGTCACGAAGGTGTTTTGAAAATTAAATTCGCAAATTTCACAAAGCTAATTTTAGAAAAAAGAAGAAATTCTGATGACTTTTGAATTTCCACGCGACCCGAGTGCTCGATACGACTTCTTGTCTCTTGGCATTTTTATCTGACTAGTTGGACTGGTATTTGTAGATGATTGTTGAGAGTATGTCATAAAAAGGAAAAATCACAATGGTGAAAGATTCCAGAAAAAGTCTAAATTTATCTGTCACTGGGTTTGATTCGTTCCAACGAATGGAGAAGGGTTTGGGTTTGGGTTGACTACCCTTGGAGCTCTAAAAAACAATCCCTCGGACCCGTGAGACGCGGAAGACTGGCGAACGGTGGACGTCGTAATAGCCACCACTTCTGCGAAGGATTTGTCATAAGCCCGACAAAAAATCACTCGAAAGAAACTTTTTGCGAATCACTTTACCTCGTACCATTTTTCTACTTTGAGTAGATTGATGTATTTGAAACGATAAAAAAAAGCGCAGCGCAGTTTTTTTCATAAAAAATGGAGGATTTTACCATCGTGTTTGACCATGCGTCAGCAATTCTAGACTGATTCGTTGCTACGAATAAAATAAAGCGTTAATTTTTTTCTTGCTACCGTTCGAGAGTTTGTTTTCCTTTATCGTTACATTTCCAATGAAACAGAGATAGAGGGCGCATTTGTATAAATGTTGGAACGGTACACTTTTTCTCGCTTATCGATCTATGAAAAAAAAAGTCATAAAATTCCGCGTTTCCGTTTTCCAATAATGGGGGGGGGGGGGGGGGGGGGGGGGGGGGTTTAGACACAAATAAAATGATAAAAAATTCACCGTTTTGTTTGTAAATTTATGTGTAGGATCGATTCTTTCCCAAAGAGGCCAATCATATTAAAAATTGTTATGATTAATATTCATCGATTCGTAGTAGTTTCGCGGGGTTCTGAAATTTCGTGAGAAGAAAAATCAAAATTTTCATCGACATCATGATTTAATTCTTTCGTGTCTGCTTGCTTCACGACGACTGATCCATTATTGAAAATAAAAACAGGTAAAGAGACGAATGAATATTTTGCCATTTAAAACAAATTGTGTAATACCGACAGTTACTCGTAAATCGAAAATATTGAGACGGGTAGATTGAAGGGAAAAAAGTGTTCCATTAGTCGTCGTCGTCGTCGTCGTCGTCAACGCGAAGGAAAAAGGAAACTGGCCTATCCTGCCTCTAAGTACATGCTCCGGATGTGTTATCGGAACACCTCGGAGTTTCCCGTCGCCGGGATCCTTTACTCGTTGAAGCGTGCTTTCTTCGTCTACCCTGGCGCATTAATCAGAGCGCGAAATTGCAATTTCATCTTGATAGAGGGCGACCCTACACCGGCACAGAGAAAGAGCCCAGTGAATGAGATATGGAGACTTGGATCTCACTCGCTTTCAACCCTTCTTCTTATTATTCTTCTCCTCCTCCTCCTCCTCCTCCTTCTCCGCCCCCATCTCTTCCTCCTTCTCCTTCTCATCCTCTTGTCTGAATGTGACAGGAACCGCTCCGAGGACAAAACATTCTCTACAAACGAGAAGGAAAAACATTTCTTTAACCCTCGGTCGATCCAGAAAAAATGCCTCACTGCTCCAAAGACACGTTCAACATTTATCATCTTATTGTGCAGGGACAATCAGGATTAATTGCAAAATTAGCGAACAATCAACCGTAGGGCATATAATTTGTTTATATATTCCAAATCCTGTCTATGTCTGTCACATAGCGCGATCATTGTCCGAACAAAAATGGAATTTCCACAATGTCGATAATTGTATTAATTCATTTATTAATCATTTCTTAATCGTATCCAAGTTTTTCACATGACAAAATGATTCCTTAAGAAGTAAATTAATCATATCGAGGTAAGATCGGTCGAAAACCGAACAATTTTTCAACGATTCGGTCATAAAATGAAAAGTATTAAATAAAATTGTGCTTGGAGAATTGTACCACGACGTGTGTAGGTGATTATTTTTGACATGTTCAGTGACCGCATCAAGTAGTTTGTTAGCTCATTACGAGCTGTCGGCAGTCGACTATTTGATTTCTACCACCCGATGAGCGGTTATTGTATCGAAACTGTTTAACAATACTAAAACCAATGCGGTTTTTAGCCATCGGTCATATAAATGGCAAATTTTAAATATACATGGCAAATTATGATTACGTAGTTCCCTCGCCCTGTGACGTATTTATAATAAAGTTAACAAGCGCATCGCTAAAGCGGATAAATGATTTCAAGCCTCTTGGGGATCTGAATACAATTTGTCGTATTTACGTATAACTTTCTAATGTTCTATAGCTGTATGGTGAAGATTTAATTCGATAAGTGGGGCTTTTACTACGTGAACTAATTATGTGTTTTGTATCATCCGGTATTTATATAGCTGCGAGAAAGTATAAGCTTATTCTGTAGCTCGTGTACTAGCTACACCTATAATGCATCTATAACTAATCTATTCTAGGGCTTGTTTCGCCACCAATATTTGGGTCAAAACGTGGCCAACCTCAAACGCGATAGAAGCTCCATGGCTCAGTGAAAGTAATCCTAACTAATCCTACTTCAAAACAGACGTATTCTCAATATTAAAAATGTTATTGTCGAGTTAGTAAGGTTTCGATTCATCTCGTTGACTTTTTACAAATCAAGAACCGCGTCTTTATTTTCCCGAAATTCAAGTCGTTTGTAAATTGAAGTCTTACGTTTATTATGTAAATCTAAGAACAATAATTGAATGTTTTTCTTCATTTTTATTCGGGCCATTTGTCTTTGTAATTATCCTATTCTCACCTCCTTGTCATATTCTCCTTTCATTGGTTTACTTCCCGTAGCATCTTCTCCACAACCTGTCTCATCTACTTTTTAGACTTTCTGCACTCCTGCTTTCATACAAGATTAACGTTCCTTTTTAGCTCGCCCTTTTTTTCTATTATAATCGCTTCTCCGATAATTTTTCTTCAACGTTCCGTTCCTAGCCTAATCCTCGCCTCTACTTCCACTTATCGTATATAGCTCCCCCCCTCCCCACTACTCCGCTTTCAACCCGCGGCTTACTTTCTACCATTTTCCCGACACTCCACTTTTCTCTTGGCGCTTCTCTTCTTTCTTTCTTTCGTTCTTTTTTTCCTTTATATGGTAGAAAATATTATGCCTGCTCTCCCTCCCACGTAATCCCTCGTCATTGCTTGCTTTTCACGCTCATTGTGTTCTCTCCTATTAAACCTCTACTACACGTTCTTACCCTTCGTTTTCATCAGACACAACGTGACTCCAGCGATCAGCAGTACGAGTGTGTAGGCAAATCGTTCGTTTCATGACTTGCGACGACACAGACATACTTTGCATCCATATGAATGAAAAGCTACTTTGAAGCTTCTCTTTGAGGTTTTTGCGACTATGTACCAGTGTGTCTGTACGAAAACCGGGGAAAACGTCAAGGACTGTCCCGACAATAATGGGGTATTAGCCTCGAGACCAGAATGTCCTGCATAACTAGCGATCGACAGATCGCTATCTATTTTTATGCATTCTTCTTGCTCGACCAGCATCGATATGCTGGTCGAGCATATCGATGCTGGTCGAGCAAGACATTTTTTACACACATTTTTGTGATAATTTTTAATTACAATCGCCACAGACTTTAAAACTCCATCAATGTTACAATTTTGTTTGGTTTTTGTATTTTTATGCATTCTTCTTGCTCGACCACCATTTCGAAATTGAACACAACATTTTTTGCACACATTTTCGTGATAATTTTTAATTACAATCACCGCAGACTTTAAAACTCCATCAATGTTACAATTTTGTTTGGTTTTTGTATTTTTATGCATTCTTCTTGCTCGACCACCATTTCGAAATTGAACATAACATTTTTTGCACACATTTTCGTGATAATTTTTAATTACAATCGCCACAGACTTTAAAACTCCATCAATGTTACAATTTTGTTTGGTTTTTGTATTTTTATGTATTCTTCTTGCTCGACCAGCATTTCGAAATGAAAACAACATTTTTTACACATATTTTCCTGATAATTTTTAATTATTATCGCCACAGTCTTCAAAGCTCCATAAATGTTACAATTTTGTTTGGTTTTTGTGTTTTTATACATTCTTCTTGCTCGACCAGCATTTCGAAATGAAAACAACATTTTTTGGTGCAGATTTTCGGGATAATTTTTAATTAAAATCTTCTTTAAAACTCCATAAATATTACAATTTTGTTTGGTTTTTGTATCACCAAGTCTGCACACTTGTGATTACACGTAAAAATACACATATTTTTATCCATAGTTTGTGTCGTCGAATATTTTTACTGCAATGTCACCGAAACTTCTGTATTATCGGTGCCGGCACAAATAATAGAGTTCGCTCGAGTTCGAAATGACAGATTACGGATAAAACTAGATTCCTATCTCGATTCGAGGGACGGAGCTATAAAACTTTGTGCATGGTTATAAATGCTCATTGCGGAAAAGGAAACGAAAGCGGAGAAAAGCGGGAATGCTAAAGCAAAAAAGATTAAAAAAAAAAACATAGGCAACAACGTAGCGATCAATGGTACATTTCACGTGGGAACAAGACATTTGCCAACTCTGCATTTAGATTTCTATCTTACTTTCTCCCATTGTTTTGTTTTTCCACCGACTAGTCTTTATAAATGAAGTCTTCCGGATATTACTTTGAGCCAATGTACTTCTCTCGTAGATGACAACTAGATACGTATGTTATTTATATCGATAGAGTAACGATTATTTTCTAGGCTGACCCAACAGTATCATTTGTTCAATACTAAACGGATTAACGATTGTTCTACTTACAATGGCTTGCAAATCTTTTTTCCAAGATTAACAGTCGTTGAAAAATAAAATTGGCCGGGGTCGACAAAGCAACAAAGGTGGAACAATAAAGTCAAATTACAACGTTCACAAAAGTTCGTCTTTATTTTCCCCATTGAAAACTTTTCTCTGTGAATAAAATATAAATTGGTAAAACTACCCCCACGTTGAACGAGAACAGAAACTTCGTGTATTCTATTTTTTTTACGTACAGTATTTTTTATTCGTACATTATACGATATATTTTTAACGTTGACTAAACAGAATTGTTTTATGTAAAAAAAAAGAATCGAACGCTATAATTCTTATTAGCCGATTAATGAAAAATATAAATTATCTGTAAAATCCATTCTCGAGAATTTGGAAAGCAATGTATTTCTGAAACTCGTTCTGTCAATGATCTCGAAACCTTTGCAATGTAATTTTAAGTATGTCTACCTCCAAAATTTACGACCCCATCTCAATTTTCACCGTGTCTGACTTTGGTTGAGAGAAATGCGATTAAACATCAACCCCTATTGATTATTCACAGATCGCCAATGGCGGCAATACGACGACAAGTGTTTTGTCATTCAAGCCCGGCAAGGCGGATTCTGGAAGACATTTGTCGTGCAGAGCGGAAAATCCAATTATGGAAATCAAACCGATTGAGGACGAATGGATCCTGAAGATACATTGTGAGCACTCGATAATGAATGTCAATAATTCACTCGGCTGTGTCATCGTTTCTATCCAGGCTTATGTCACAATCACGCGAGCATATTACCGTGGTTCGAGTATTTCGTGTTCTCGTAAAACAAAGAGAGCGTATAATTTGGACGTCTTCTTTCCATGGAACTTTTATTTCTCGTTAAACACTTGAAAAAAACTAGTATATTCACGAAACCGTTTGCTATTTTCCATGTAAATTTAAACAATATCCTTGAATAACTTTCAAAGCAATATTATCAGTGATTAAATCCGTAGTACTAAAGCAGCTTTCCTTTTCCATACGCGTATAGCAAAGTAACCAAGTATATTTTCGTTACGGCGTTACAGATAAGCCCGAGTCCCAGATAAAACTCGGAAAGTCCTTAAACAAAGACGCTATCAGAGAGGGTAGCGACGTATATTTCGACTGCAGAATTAACGCCGAACCATCCGTTTACAAAGTCGAGTGGCGTCACGAGGTAAGAGTAGACTGGTTAAGAAGAAACAGGAAAAGAAGTGTCCTCGATATCAGTACCAACACCTTTCGCCCTTTCGTCAAATTCATTCTGTCCTTTTGACGTTTAATAGCGCATAATTATTAATTAAGGGACTTTGAGCTTTTTTTCTCGTAACGTAACTGAAGTAAAATAAATTCATAAAAGCTATCAATGAAAAAGGCCACTTTTCCGCACGTAAACGAACTTTCTTTTGGTTCTTGAAAGATCTAAGAGAAAAAAAAAGGGAAATAAAAAGGAAATGGAGAACCCAAGGACCCTCGTAACTGTTGAAAACTTTTTTATTTTATTCCCCGGTTGGCCACGGGGCAAAAAAACGGGCATTCCGCGTTTAGTGGTGATCGTTACTCCTGATTACTCGTAGGGCGAAAACGTTTTACTGTAATCAACTGGTTCGTGAAATTTAAAAGGTCACCGCATTTCTTCGAAACCATAAAAAATAGTCTGACCAAATTTGGTGGAGTAACAAAACTAAAAAAAAAAAAACTATACTTTTATAGCCATAAATCGAAAATTTCGAATCGTCCGAGTGAAATACTGCAAATAATTGATAATCGTTGGCCATTTCTCGATTTATCGAATTATTTTAAGATCCTTATTATGTTATTTCGTACCACTTCTGTCAGATCTCAGATTTTGATGCTCCATCGTAAACTCTTGTCTATATTATAACGTGCGTTGTTCCAGGGGAAAACGCTTAATCACAATGTCACACAAGGTATAATAATAAGCAACCGAAGTCTTGTACTCCAAAAGGTCGACAGAAAGAGCGCAGGCAATTACACCTGCGTCGGTTACAATACCGAGGGTGATGGCGAAAGTTCAGCCTTCTATTTGAGAGTCATGTGTGAGTAGTACTCTTTTTCCTCACAGTTTGCTCGTTCTTTCATCTTTCGCGAATGTGCTGTACAGTATACACTTATTATGCGGAGACACGAAAGGCTCGACCAGTTTTTTTTTTCACGTCTGTGTGAACGACAAACGCGACCACGATGGTTCACCAAGGATGTCTCTAATTATAAATGATGAAATTTAAGTACGTTCTCGTAGCAAAAAGAGCCTCAAGAAATTGGATTTAAAAAATGTCAGTCAAGCACATCTCGCATTTTTAACCCTTACCGTGCAAACGTTTTTTCCTGTCTTAAAAATATAAACATGGGTTATTTTTCACCGACGTGTTTTCCACCTACTAATTAAGCTATGAAAAATATTTTATAAAATCAAGCAAGTTCTTTGATTCATCTATGAAAAATGAGAAATAAAATTGTCGAGTAATTTACTTAAGCATGTTTTTATGACTCAAATAGATCAAATGATGCGTAATGCGTATTTATATTATGCAACTTTAATGAACTACCAATCAATGATGACGAATGTTAAAAAAGTGTTCATCATTCGTTTACCAGTTGCTCCAACGTGCAAGCCAAATCAAACGAATGTCCATGGCGTAGCTAAACAAGAAAAAGCCAATATATCGTGTCAGGTCGATGCAAATCCTACGGACGTAAACTTTCGTTGGACTTTTAACAATTCTGCCGAGAGTATCGACGTTACAACCGATAATATCGTGGGATCTGGCAGCACATCGATCGTGTCTTACACCCCGATGACAGCTTTGGATTATGGAACTTTACTTTGCTGGGCTTCTAATGATATCGGTCGACAACAAGTGCCATGCGTGTATCACATCATACCCGCAGGTATCTTTATTTTGCTATTTTCGTTTCTGAATAAAACTAACAGAAAAGTTTCTGCGCCTAAGATAATTCTCAGTGACTGGAGAGTCTGCAGAGACAAAACCCGAAACGAATTTTTATAAAATCCTACAAATTGAATAGCTGTAAATTGCATCAGCGCGAAGGTAACATCTTCCATAAAGCTTTCCCTAAGAGGATGAGCAAAATAAAAGGAAAACCTGTATCGCTAATGAAAGCACCTTTGTACGATAACGAGAAGAATAATGAGGCAATAGACAAGTCCAATTTGTAAAGTTATGGTCCCCTGGTGTACGATTGACACGCTTGCTCGATGATACGATTTAGGGACTTAGATTTAAGCTGACAAGCTTCTTGCAACTCCTATTATACTTTGTTACGTGCACTTTGATGTACTAAATATGAGGGTATTAATAGGTCATCCGGACATGGTACATAACTGCACAACTTCCAATACATCGACAACGTCATTCGCCGTTCGTTGCGCCGAGGGCTTCAACGGTGGTCTCGATCAAGCTTTCTTGCTCGAAGTGCGCGAAAGCAATAGCCAAGAACTTTACGCAAACATGACCTCACCGATTCCCCATTTCACCGTGACGCATTTGGATTCCGGTACTCTCTATCAGGCTGTCATTTATGCTTATAATAGTAAAGGTCGCAGCGAGGCGATGGTCGTTCAGGCTGGTACTTTGAGGCTACCGGAGAAACAATTGACTTCGGAAACAGGTAAATCACGAGGTAACATCCAAGTCAGAAGTTTGTTGAGCGCTTTCCGTTCGTTATTTCTCTCGTCCCGTAGATTTAGCTGAACGAGTGAGGCTATTGGAAAGCAATAATGGTGACAACATTTCCGTTCATAAAATCGTTCGTACGATTTAGTGTACAGTACAATTTCAAACTTTGCTAACTATCAATTTCGACCGCGACATTTTATTTGATTCGGTACAAGTCTCGCTTATTCTGCTATTCGACGTTGACACATTTTTTTTCCTAAAAATAATTTTTGATTAAGTGTCGGATCGATTATTGAACCGTATCATTGTAAAAAAATATTCACAGAAAGGCCGAGACATCACGTTAAATTGACACCAATGTTAAGTGTCATGATCGGAGTTGTCGCAGCTCTGGTTATCGTTGCTGTAATCGTGATGGTAGTTTTGAGAATTCAAAATGCCAGTCCCGATGATCAGGGAAAACCACACATGGAGGATCACGATAAAAATACAAAATCGATACCTATTCAACGTGAACTAAGATTTCGCGAATGTAGCAGCTTGTTAACGGAGGAAAAACACCCTGGCAGTCCTTTCAGAAAATCTGAGACTACGGGCGAGCTTAGCGAAGGGGATGAGAAAAATCCTGACATTATTCCTCAACAAATAAACGGTGAGTGAAGTTAAATCATATTTTAAGAATTTTTGTATTGTGTGTGCAGAGGGATACTTAAAGAAGTATTCTAGTATAAATTTGTGTCCAAAAAGTAGAAAATTCTTGAACCCAAACTCGAATAACATATTTTTTTTATCTATTTCGGTTGTAAAAAATATATTTGATTGATTATTATTATCTACTAGTGACAAATAATATTTTGCAATAATTAAATATTATCCTAATGAATGCTTATACGTTGATCCAGTAAATGATTTCTGAAATGGAAGAAAACATGGATCTTTTCAAGTTCGCAAAAAGAAAATTAGTTCCACAATGAAATTTATTTTTTATTTTTTTAAGGTGGCGACGAACCGACCGAATACTTGAGAAAACGACATCTTATCTCAACAATAGACACGTCGCCGTCGCGAAATGTACTGGAACACCCACCGGCATCTGCACTCGGGGGTCACAATAATTACGTCGGCTATTGTACGATTCGCAGTCGAATTCCGCTCCAGGAATTCACGGGATTGTCCACAAGGCATAAAAGCGTAAGAAAACTATATATTAATTTAACGATCGTCGGTCCAATAATTCAAAATAATATCCAATTCATCGAAAACAAAAAATCAAGTTTGCCCCACAAAAACAACTTTCTACCTAAATTATATCAACCGAAACCAATCGTACAAAATATAAATACAAAGTTTCGAAATGAGAATTAAGAAAAAGCTTGTTTCTTTTCTAACGAAGCGACGGAAATATAAATAATCGTAACTTTCTTCTCGTTAGGTAACGTCGATGGTACAATCGGGCAAGTCATTTCAGTTTCAACAACCGATGGTTAGCGAGGTTTATGGAACGGGTGTTTGTACTTTACCCCGACAACACTGGCCAAATCCAAGCGCTCAATCAATGACGATGACGATGAGTCCACCGGTACTTTACGCCGGTTTGGGTGTCATGAGTCGTTCGTGTCTTACGAAAGATGTCGAATCTCGTGGACATGGACAGTGTTGCATACAATCGCAAAAAGACGCTACAACGAGCACACCGATAGTAATGACTAAGCGCGAAAGTTCGGTGTGACGTTCTACGAGACTTTAAGCAAAATCGTACGAGAACGTTGATAATTCGTCGGTGAGTGGAATAAACACAATTTCCATACAGGGCCCATTCTTTGTGTTTATCCAAGCCGAATCTGTTAAGTAATTGCCACTTTCGCAATGAAAATGCATGGTCGGTAACTAAAAAATGGCCTGGCCAGAGAAAGAAAATGACTCTGGTATTATGTACGGTAATTTGTACGAGGCGTTATAAAATTCCCCACTATAATATTGCCGTACGGACTTTATTGCTTGTCGTACGCTCTCAAAATATTACGTTCTTTTTGTATTAATTCAAATTCGTCCGATCGTCCCAGTGGTATCGTCCGATCAATATGTTACTTTTACTTGGATTAGACGTTTTATTTTCCTCGAACTACGGCAAATTGTATGATCAATCAAGTGCCCTTTTTATATCGAAGGAAACTGAATCTTAATTATTAGGGGGAAAAAAAAATAAACGAGCAAAAGCTGTAAATTATTCGACTTAGATGAGGAGAAAGCTACTGGAGTGAGATTCGTAGGTAAGAATGAATTTGTATCGTATAATTCGCGTTTCTGTAAATACCTTAAAATATCGAAAATATTTTGTACGAGCATTTGGTATTAACTCGTATTTGACTTTTATCGTAAAAAAAAATAAAAGAAAAAAAGAATGAAAAAATGGTATAAAATTAGAGCTCAAATTCGTAGCGAGTGACCTGAATTTCGTCGATCGAATTGTACCTACCAAGGAATGTTTTTTCCTACACAAATATATTCGTTTAATTTGATTTGTTTATTGGTCGCGAATTTCAGGCCATTCTGCACGATATATAGTAATTGCATTTTGAAATGAGGAAGGGAGGAAGAAATATAGTATGTGTGTATATGTGTATATATGAATGTAAATAAATTATAGGTACGTAATAGATGTAAATTATAGGTAAATACATATATTCATAAATCTATGTATAAACTCGAATTTGGAACGTTCGAAATAATGCAAAGCCGAATATGCTTCATCGTGAGATCTGTCAACACGAAGGAAGAGGAAATAGAATCAAGACAGACATATCGTTCAGTTTTCCATGAACAAAAAACCGAATTTGTATAAAAAAAAAAAACAAACAAAAGATATTCGAAGCCTCTTGACGAAGATATCGATTTGCATTTCGATTTTCTTTTCGTTACGTGATCAATTCGATTACATTCGTGTATATATATAAAGTATATAAAATGGCACTATCTTCGCCGTAATTTTAACAAAAAAATATATGAATAAATAAACTTTAACGTTGTTTTATATATGTATACACGATATACACTCACGTACTTATATCTTCAACTCCCAAGGCTGAGATAAATAAAACTCGCCACTTTGCAAAAAATGTCTAACTCGTGACATTCTATTACTGCCACTTGTTTAAAGCTTGAAGTAAAGAAAAGAAAGAAGAGAAAATAAAAAAGACTTTAATCGTATAGCCTATAACATTGATATATTGTCATATCCCAATTTTTTTCCTATCGTTGAATCCTGTGGGAAAAGAAATGATTATGAATGGAAATAAAGAAAAGAGTTGCAGTAATATATTTACGTTGACAATTTTTATCTTATCTTTATGCGAGAATAAGAAATGTTGCGAGAAAAAAATCATCGATTGTACAGCGTACGATGAGAGAGCTCATCTTTGTTTTATTACAGTTGAGTTGAAAAATTCAATGGAAACAAAAATTACATATGAAAATATTATTTTAGGTTTTAAATTAATATTCATTGCCGTTGATGGAATTGATGTGTGGACGTTAATCAATGTCTTTGACAACAAATTATCGAGACTTGGGACAAAATTTCGAAGAATCCTGTCGCATCGAGAGAGTTAAATTAATTCGAAGGAAAGAATATTGGAATGAAAAAAAAAACAAACATCTATTCCGAACCAAATTCCTAAAAATTGGTCACTTCGATCGAAGTTTGATCGAATCCTAGATAAAATAAAATCAATTTAATTACTTTTGATTCAAATCTATTAATACATTGTTTTTAATAAGAAGTTAGAGTAACTAAAAATTGGCTAAAATCGAGTTGCGCGTGCCAATAAATTTGGATCGAATCAAATCGACAATTCAAGGCTTAGATAACATGATTTTCTTCTTTCGTATTAAGAGCGTGAATTAGACATCAGATTTTGGTCAGGAGTCAATTTTACATTCAATTCGTACGGATTTCGAATATTTTTGGCTGTAAATTCATATTGACAATGTGCGAGATATATAAAAATGCAACAACAAAAAAAATAACAAGATCCACACATACACACGTACACCCACACACTCGTTATATGATGGCTATATAACTAAAGATAGATAACTATTTTCATGGGTAAATTATATTCTGTAACTTAAGTGTTGTCGACGAGAGTGTGTCGAATAATTTTAAATTCCCAATGTTCTCGATGTTCTTGTGCAAAAAGTGCTCGCAATGTACGCGATCCGAGAGAAAAAGAGAAAGTCGTTTGCGAAACGCGCAACGAAATTAGGAAAATTGCGAAGCGAGAAAAAAAGAAAAATCGTAACTTCATTTCTGACGCTGCAATTGTTGCTGTTGAGTCAAACGTTTCAGCATAAAATCACGACGTGACGCATGTTCGACGAATACCTCGTTGGGCACAAAATCGCAAGTTGGTGGCCAAATGATTTCTGTAAAACAATCACAGATTGGATAATTGGCGTAAGAACTTGAGATAATGAAAAGAAAAGAAAAATAGGAAAGAAAAATTATCGTTACATTCGAATTTTTCTCTGAATAATCTTTTTTGCGAGGTCTGTACAGTAGCAAATATAATCTGCCGTGGCAATCAACGAGAAATAAAGGATCGATCCTACGATCTATGAATTTAAATGAAAAGCGTTGATAAATCGATTTAAAGATTTTGTTTTTTCAATTTCATTTTGTTTCTACGTTAGGAATCACTTTATCGCATCATTGTATCATTCCATCACATAATCAATTTTCTTTCGGAGTGTGAGTCGATTTATTTCTATCCATCTTTCTTTCGCTATGTGATATACAATAATTATTGGCGACTGAGAAAAAATTGGGGATCTAAACTGTAAGTCGCGATCTCTTCAATTTTATATTTTAAAAAACACGTATTTTACGTAAACCTCGAGTAGTACTCGTAGAAAAGATCCTTTTTATAAGAGTATTCCCCTCTTACAAGAATACAGAAATTAAAAACGATAATGCTGGATGATTTTAAAGAGTAGGCCATTTGTAAAAAGAAAAAGAGAAGAAAAAAAAAGAAAGAGCAAATGAACAACAAGGTCGACAAGAAAAAAAATCTGTTTTCCGTTTATTTATCCAAATATCCAAAAATAAACGACGCATTTAAATGGAAACTCTTACATTAGAATCAGACGGCACCGATCCATCTCAAAAACTACCTGCACTTGTATTATTCCATGAAAAGGATGCGGAAAGACGAAAAAAAAAGTATAAATGTTGTGATTAACGCGTGCGACTATTTGAGCGAAAATCTACGTGAAATATAAAATAAATTAAAAAGAAAAAAGAAAAGAAACATTTGTGTCCTAAGCTTTTAGCAATACTCAAAACTTTGATGTGTAATCCTGACGTATGAGAAAGAAGAAGAAAAAACACGTTTTTTTGATATTGTACATATTCTGAAATAAATAATCGTTTTTATTCCATGGTGGTTTTGTGAAAATCTGTAATATATATTCGAATGGCTCACCGTTATACAGACGAATGTACGGCGGCAACGATGCGATATCGACGTATTCGCGAATGTCACGAAGAATGGGCGATTTCGCATTTAGCAAAAAATCAATTATTGTACTTTCCGGAAGATATCGTTGTTCCGTCTCTTTTAGACTCTGCAATATTTCTTCCATCCTTTTCACCTGCACCACGAGCAAGGAAGTCATTATCGAGGTTTTTGGAATATTTCGAAAAAAGCGAACAATTCACATTTTTTTATACGGAAGATCTTCCGAATGACCTTCACAATGAAGGTTTTCGGAAGATCTTCCTAAGGAAACTTGAATTCAAGAATATCTATTTTTTAAATGGAATTTCATTGAATCTGACAATGATATCGGTAAATTGAGAACAATTTTTTAACACGGAACATCTTCTGAATACACTTCCTAATGAAAAGTTCCAATGAAGATCTTCGGAAGATCCTCCTAATGAACTTGGATTTTTAAAAAATCCATCTTTTAAAGGAATTCCATTAAATCTGACAATGAGATCGGTAAATTGAGAAAAGAAAATTGATACGGAAGATCTTGTGAATAAACTTCCTAATGAACTTCCCAATGAAGATCTTCGGAAGATCCTCTCGAAGAACTTCCATTCGAGAAAATCCATTTTTTTCACGGAATTTCCTTAAATCTGAGATCGATAGATTAACAAAAACTCAGACTTGTTTAACTCACGCTGCCATTTGCAGACATTGATACAAACTCGCAAAGAGTATAAACTTTCGATAAACAATCGGTCAATTGCCTTTCGACTTCGGCGTTGCCAGAACCTTCCAATTTTTCCAGCAGCTCGGGAGGTTTTGTGTACACTTTGAACCATCTCGGAAAGAAGCGCTGAGTACGAGAAAATCTACATTGTACTTGACGTATATCGAGTAAAGGAGGAATACTAAGATTAAATTCGATTGAAATAAAAAGAGAAATTAAAAATGCAAAATTAAACAATAAAAATTGAAGCTTGTTCATTACGCGGTAAACGTGATGATACGGAGGTAATGGTAAGATTCGACCAAGATTAATACTCATTTCCTTGTCATAAAATATGGCGTTGAGATGTCGAACGAGCAATTCTTCCGATGTCTATGAAATCGAAGTTTTCGAATTATTTTGTGACTTGAGGAACAAGTTTGTTGATAGCTATAGTGATAAATAAATGTTACCTCTATAATGTGCAAAAAATATTGAGGATAGATGAGCAAGAGGCCTGTTATGGGAACGTCGGAATATTCCAAGCCCAAATGATTCACGACCTTCTGAAATTCCTGTACAACAGAGATGAAATTATATTACAAGAAATCCCTAATAATTCATAACGGCTTGATCGAATCATTTTCAGATTGTAAAAGTTTCGTGTACCTTCTGCAGAGTTTCGTCGGTTCCATGATAGGCGCCAATGTATACCAATCGCGTAATGAATTGGACCTGGGAATTTCAGGTAATGAAAATTATGAATATATTTTCCACTTTTGATTATCAAGGAATTACAACTATTGAAATTAACCGACCCTCCAGCGTCTAAAATTTGAAAATGATATGAGATCGCCTAATCGATCTAACAATCGCTACGATTTTTTACAAGATACTTCTTTGATTTGAAAAATCCTCGTTTTGACTTCACCGTCGATAAATGAAACGATTTTTCTATTTTCCACGACATTTATTTTAGACCATTAAAATATGTAAATGATCAATTTTCCATTGATCTAGAATGGTAATATTCTCTCTGAACTATATTCTTTGAAACGCCAAAACTTTGGGGTTGTAGAAGGAATTAATTCAATATTTATCAATAGTCGTACTTCCTAAATTTCTATTACGGACTTATATTTTCTCTCACCTTGTCAACCGCAGCTAAATTAGATTTAATTAGATCAAGATAACTTTTCCTTGCTGGTTTGTGCATCACGAAGATCTATGTACACCACGCGTCAGAGAATTCGTAATGAAATTTAGAAATTAGCACATAAAATTATAAAATTTCAAAGGCTACAGATAAAATTAAGAATCGTGCAAAATGAATTCTTCTAGTTTTGCGGTGTTCTTTAATCTACCCTTTTATAAAACTCGTTTTGGTCTCTTGATAAACTTCTGTTGAACGATAAAGCCAACGTTCAACTTACGACAGGAGGTTGCCAATTTTTATTTATCCATCGGATGTGAACAAAACAAAATATTTAGAAACAGAATCATGTGAAGAAGTATACCGAGGAGCAACTTTTTTCACCTCATATGTTTGGTTAATTAAACTGTGATCTTACATACTTAATTTAGCAAAATTATTTATACGAATAATCGAATTGAGTATTCTTGATTAAAATCGTAAATCGTAAAGCGTATTTAAAAAAATCTAGGAATTACACTTTTTCATATTTATGTATATCGTTATATTTTTGTATGTGTACACCAATAATCTACAGTAGCAATATGAAATCAAAAGAGTTTACCAATATTAATCTATGAACACTTAATAGTAACTGTCACTCATATCTTTTCTCTAAAAAAAAAAGGATGCGACGCTTGCAATTTTCAATATTGTTGAGTGAAAATGTCTTCTCGAAATTCGCTCATCATTTTTCAATGATTAATTTCTTCGCATATTTTACACAATTCATTTAGGCAATGAACACAAAAAGACACACTGCCAATAGCATCATTAGCTAATTACATTACAATTTTATCTTTTCAAAGTGTTATTTACTATATGAAAAAAATGATTACCAGTATAAGTACAATCCTTATTTATTACCTTAAAAACGTCGTACAGTATTTATACATCATAACTTAAAATACATTGTAAGCGTTTTGTAATACTGAAATCAAATTGATGACCAAAGGAAAATCTTATTTCGAAAACCAACAAAATTTCACAAATTCTGAGGGATTGATAATACTGCTTGTCAAAATAGTACGGCAATTTGTCGATTTATTCACGCTCGAGACTACTGCGCATATCACATATTTGGTCATCTCGATCAAGCGAAAAGGAACATAATCTAAAGGGTATTCCACATATAAGGAACTGGTAACGTTTCTTTTTGTAAGTAAATAACTTATAACGGCAAGATGCAATAAGTGTTATTAAACGCGTACAGGCATGATGAGAAAATAAAAAGTCTCTGGCCAATTTTTTTAGAGCTCCATTGAGACTTCGTTTCAAAAACAAATCTCTACAATCTTCACTTACCCAAATGTGTGAAACACATGAATATTCTATTGAAACCTCAGAATAACCTGAACCTGCTAAAAACCTGAATTGATATTTTCTCCTAATGCCCATTGATATTTTACATTACCTTGATTACAGGTACAATTTAAACACGATAATTTTAATGTCGTTTATTTCTTAGATCTCGGACGATCCAATATTGGTGGTGGAGGTGGCGATGGTTCACTTGGACTACCCATCCAAACATTTTTACTAAAACGACCTTTTATAACGGGTCCCTGCCATTTATTAGTCGTCGTTATACTAATTGTTGGTTTCTCAGCTGTAACTGTAGCAATGCTTACGGTCCTGAAAATGAAAATGAGAAACACATAGACTGGATTGTGCTGATCCGCGTAAACGACGTTTTCAAATTGGAGTCGCGAAAAGGAAAGAGAGGCAGTGGAGAAGAAAAAAATCATAATAAAATATATTTTAACGCAACGAAAAAAATGTTTTATTGTAAATTACATTACATGTAGAAAATTTTGGATAATACCGGTATAAAATACGGGGAGAAATCATATATCGGAATAAAATCGCTTTGTTTGATAATGTATCGATTTCTGTACATGATTAAATTCGACAACTACATTATTCTTTTTTTTTGGCACCGTATAAAAAACCGACGACTATTGAGAAGTAATTACAAAGAATAATAGTGACTCAAAAAACGGAGCGAGAGTATTAAGAGCGAAAATACGCGGACTTTTTGTTTACCAAAGAGCTTTTCATTTCCTATAATATATAACAATCAAATTGACATACGGCTTCAAAATTAATTCACCAACGAAACCGTGGGTTTTGTTTTATATGAAATATTCTGGGACATGGAAAGACGAATCGTTTGTATTTCATCTTTATTGTTTATTCTAGTGCCAAGGTACTTGATTCGGATGGCTGATGGAACCCAATTTGTAGTACCTTGTGGTAGATAGAGGTAGTTGAGCATTTATCGGGTGACTCGGTGGTGTAGCAATTTGTGGAATTTCGGCACTTTGAGCCGATGTTCCATCACCCTTGAGTACCGCTACGCATTTCCAATTATTGATGTAATTATCCTTCCAAAGACGTACGCAACCGTCATCACCCGAACTGGCTAATATTGTGCCCATTGTGTTCCAGCATACACGCCAAACGGTGCAGTAATGATCGTCGAATTGTGCTGCTGTCGTTATTTCAAAACGTGAAAGTCCACTTTGAGCGGCATCCCTAAGGAATTAATGTCACGGAATTTAAAAATGGGAGATGTTAAGAGACAACAAATTCAAAATCGAAAAGGGTACAATTAATTTGTAATGTACAAACGTATTGCATAAACGAGGTTATGAATAGATACGTACTGCATTGGTTTTAGAGTAATAATTCGAACGTCTTTCGTTGCAATGGCAAGCGTATGAAAACTTCTTCCCAAATTTGGTGCAAAAGCAATATCGTGAACAGGATCGACGACATTGGGCAGAGTTTCCGGTTTTGCCCATTTCCGGCTGTTTTCCGAATATTCGTAAATGAACACTTTACCACCACTCGAGACGCTTGAATCGTCACTGCCAACGGCAATCATCGGTGGATGTAATCTAGATGTTTAGAGAAAGAGAGCAAAAATGTATCACTGTTAAGTTTTACATACCAACCCCATAACTTTATTACTCATATGTGGCAGTAATCATGATCAAAATAACTTCGTTAAAATTGCATGAAAAACAATTCTATAATTTTCCGCACTCAAAAATAGTAAAACATTTAGGTAATCAGAAACATAGATATACACACAGTTCTTGTCCTAATTACCTGGATAACGACGGATTCCATGTAAGACAACTACAAGGAAGTTTGCACGTTATGTCATGTTGCAGAGTCCATTGACTGAGATTCATAACATCGGGTGCTTCATATATTCTTATAACTCCATCGGCGCTACAAGTTGCAAGTAGAAGACCCAATGTTTTTGGTCCAAACTTCACGTCCGTTACAGAAGTACGAGAATCTACCAAGTTCGTTCTTCTGACCCAGTGTCGCATTCCACGTTCACCTGGACCAGAACCTTCACCAACTGCATAACATTTGTTTTTAAAAAATTATTTCACATTTTTTCCCTGTGATATCTGATCACCGTACCAATTTCTTCCCACACAGCCGCTGTACGATCAAAAGAGCACGTAGCTAGAACTTGACCAAATTCAGGATGAGCCCATGTCACTTTCCAGACCGAACCACTATGAGCTTTCCAAGATGCTGTTAAATGCCAATTTTCATGTTCATCCTCGTCCCATACCTAGGATTACATTCATTTATTCTACACAATTTACGATACTATTTGTACATAACTTATGTAATATGGTAAATTAATTCCTTGCACTTATGACTATTCAGAGACATCAGGTGTTTTTCAGCGACAATTTAATTTATTTAATTTGCATTGCTCATTCAACTAGTTATATTGATGTACATTAAATTTTATATACAGGTTTCCAAGTTGATTAAACTGCTGGAAAAAACTATAATATATCTACTAAAACTACAAAGCTTATCTGCTCTATTATTTCTAATGCTGTAACCCGATTCCTGTCATCTCCATGTTTTTTTATAATACAAATCTAAGAAGTTTATTCATATTTAGGAAATCTAGAAATATATGGATTTTCAAAAGGTTTATCTCAAACTTTGTCAATAAAAAAATGAAAACAAAGAAAATCATACTAGTACCGATCTAAATCGGATCGACCCAGATACAAACAATTTTTGGGTATCACAAACTACGCATACAGAAATATCTGTTGAATAGTAGTTGAAATCGAATATCGAAGAAATTTGTCGTATAAGAATTCATCAAACTTCCGATAGTATGCTTTTTTAGCGTCAGTAAACAATTATAATATGTTATACTAAATAACCATAAATAATTATGTGGTTCGTCGAATGATAGTATGTCGACCGCAATTAATAGATCAAACAAAACCAAAGAAAAATTTCCGATAAAATATTGTTGCAGTGAAATTGTTACTTAGTGGTTAAATTATTGTTCGTTAACTTACCTTTACAAATTGATCACTAGAACATGTTGCCATGCGTTGTCCGTAAAAGTCGTAAGCAATATCGTGAATCAAATCTTTATGCTCAGCATTTATACTGTGTGCTTCGAACATTGTATTATTTCTTAAATTACCGAACTCTTATCACCAGATAAACTGTAAAATATTAAATATATCGAGAAACGTTGGAAATATTTATCGTAACAGACTCGTGCATTTGGAGGTTGAGGCACGATATTGTTGTTTACGCTTTGACCAGGAATTAGAGAGGAGATCAGCAACGCTCATCACAAGTTGAAACTTTCAGAGTTACTACTGCGACATCTGAGCGTCCAAAGGGTGAACTATTTTGTACCTACATTAAGCTGGCCGAACTGGCCGCACGCTATCGTAGTTATATATATGACGTATACCGTGGCGATTCAAACGACCGTGCATTATAATCGTGGTCAGAGATCAAGTAGGGATAGAGATTCGGAGGGAGATCAGCAACGCTCGACAATAGTTGAAACTATGGAGTCTGTAGAAGGAGACCGAACATAATACGTTGCCGCCAAAAAAGCAGAGATGAGTAGGGAGATCCGCAACGCTCGACAAAAGTTGAAACCTGGAGAATTTGTTCTGCGACATCTGAGTGGCCAAAGCGCCAACTATTTCGTGCCCCCGTTAAGTTGGCCGCAAGTTACCGTAGTCATATATATGGCCAACGAATTCAGACGACTATAGAAGGAATATGCCTATCCTTAATTTGAAGTAAAGTTTTTTCCGCCAGAAACTGCCACTTGGTGTCGCGGCGGTTGATCGTGACGTCACGCCGATACTGTACCCACCTCGGTGGGCGGAGCCACAAGAACGTAAAAGCCCTGACGTCTCTGAATTCTCAACTCTAAGAGGCGAACGATCGAATCTCCCTGAAATGCATTTGTTATCTTTATTTTTTTTATTGTTTTGTTGCTTTTTGCATATAGATAAATTTTATTTTTCATATATATTAACGAAAAAGAATTATGAAAATTCTGGGCGTCGATATTATATATGTCGACTCATTGGGGTACGGCAATAGCAGTGCAGAAAAAAAGAGAGACGGCACGTGTACCCCAGCCTATAGCTCGCATTAGAAAAAGCGAGATAAATAGCACAAAAAAGAGAGGGACGGCATGTGTACCCCAGCCTATACCTCGCATTAGAAAAAGCAAAATAAACAGCACAGAAAGAGAGGCGGCATGTTTACCCCAACCTATACCTCGCATTAGAAAAAGCGAGACAAACAGCACAGAAAAAGAGAGAGACGGCATGTGTACCCCAACCTATACCTCGCATTAGAAAAAGCGAGACAAACAGCACAGAAAAAGAGAGAGACGGCACGTGTACCCCAACCTATATCTCGCATTAGAAAAAGCGAGATAGACTGCAAGACGTGCTTTCTCGTACGTGATTGGTGAGAAAGGAGGCGGAGCTACGCCATGAGGTTGTGTGAGGTATACCAGAGCGTGTCCATGTGACCTAACACATGATTATAGCGACACTAGCGACGCCAGTCATTGGGGTGCACAAGCTCGTTGGGGTACACCATTTCACGTTACAAATTAAGGATAGGCATATTCCTTCTGTAGTCGGCTGAATTCGTTGCCTATGTACACAAGTGTTTCTTGATGAAGGTGTAACCAGAGAAAGAACAGCAGGGATGCCCGTAAGACTCGAATTGAAGTGTAATTGGGAAATAGGTTCGGCGGAACGATATCAGCAACGTCAACGGACCCCCAGTGTATGTATATATATGTACTTTTCGACCTATTAAGGCTACACAAGCGCTGCCAACTTCATGTCGAACTCGTAAAAAATGGGAATAGTTCGCCGTCTGGACGCTAAGGTGTCGTTTCATTGAACAGTCTCTCGAAGTATCAACTTTTACCCAAGCGTTACGGATCTTCCTATTCATGTTTGGTGAAACGTCGTCGCCGTCGTCGCGTAATCCTCGTAATTATCTTCAGTGTTTCGTCGATGTTTCGAATTTCAAGATATTTGGCTGGTTCGGTTCGCACCTCAGGGCAGTGTAGAATAAGAGGAAGCTCGTATGCAACAATAAAGAAAAAGAATCTTAATATATCATGTCTGTGTTTTACGTACAATCTTCCAAGCGAAACGCTTCTATGATCGTTTAATAAAGCTGTCAAATTTGCACTGGTGGTAAATGGAGAGACTTCGAATACCGCGTGACTCGATCTTCACGCTCGAAGGGTCAGTGTAACTATGTATAATCTTATGACAGATCTCGTTTCTTTTGCTTAAATTCTTAAGCCTCGTTATTAAATGACGTGTCAAATATACATATATATATATATATATAGGTATTTAATTTCTATGTTAGGAATCTGGAAAAACTTTCCATTTGTTATTTTTACAATCGTATTCGTGTTTTTTACTTCGCGAAACATTGATTAAAGGACCTTATATTTTTGGTTGCCGATAAAAACAACGAATCATTAATGCTATCGTCTTTTGCTTTATACGATTATTTTCTCATACGTGAACGAGGCCCAAATGTCGTTCCGGTTTATTGTCGAACCACTACAGCTGCATTTCGAGATAGCTACGATTGATTGCAACAAGCACGTCGAGATTAATCGTGATTTATAGCCGTCGTAAAAAGTCTTCGATCTTAACGACATTACGCGGCAAAATTCATTGTTGACAGAAAAAAACGAAATTAAGGTACTCATGCTTTCTGCATCGATCAATGTCGATAACAATCAATACTTAGAAATGTCATCTTTCTTTAATATGTTTCTTCACGATGGATCCACATAAACACTTTGAAAAATCTATCTGGGCATAGATTCGGTATTATTTCCCGATTACTTAACAAATTTATAGGTTTTAGAAACTTCAGTTCTGGAAACGGGAAATTAATTTTTCAAGCCTAAATGGATAATTACATTGTATTACATTTTTAATATCAATCAACAGATGGACAGAGTACACTTGTTGCCGATAGAGTTGCCATCTGCCAGTAGTATAAATAATAGCAATGGTAACGTTAAGGGACGAATCTCATTCATAAGACGTTTGGCTCTGGGCTGCGTTTTGTTAGCAGCCTTGGGTTTACTTTACGTACCCGCTTACCACTCGGCACAGGGGCCTCTACTTGGCATAGGTGAGACATCATCACCCGCAAGATCTTCCAGAGGTTCACACTTCCTAGCATCCGTAGGTACGCATCGACTGTCACTGCTTGTTTCCTGCTTTTTAGGCACATTAACATCAGTTTATAAAAACACATCGTTTCTAGCATTTATAGTACATATGTGCTAGGGTGGTGCTTTAAACCATTATAAGATAGATACACAAGGCGAAAATTTTGTGCACCGTTACAAGACTCGACTAATTGACAAAAGTATATTTTTTAACCACTGTAATGAATTTATATCATAGAATTTATGTTATTCGAACTATGGATCTTTTTACGTAATCCATTTTATATTGAATAAATCAACGATAAAAGGG
The DNA here is from genome assembly GCA_946811545.1 of Netelia fuscicornis. Lineage (NCBI taxonomy): Eukaryota > Metazoa > Arthropoda > Insecta > Hymenoptera > Ichneumonidae > Netelia > Netelia fuscicornis. The sequence continues at coordinate 19,954,700 of OX328011.1, read as the reverse complement.
TTATAATCGACTAGAAAATCGTTACAGAGAAAATGTTTTAAAAATTTGGTAAGTTTACCAATGGAATTTAGTTATAATTGTGAATTCTACTTGCTTTTTTCCCCTCTATTTAGTATGTCTCATTTGTTGTATTTTGTACAAATATCTGAATTTTTGTGATTTGACAGTCAGCGTTACTTGAAACAAGAAGCGTCCTATTTTTGTTTTCATAAGCCTGAAAGAGATATTTTTCCCCTTTTTTTTGCATGGGAGCTTTGCAAAAGAATCAAAAAGCATGTTCTGAATTTCTCGTTTGACAAATAATTCAGAAGTAATTATATTATACAGAAACTATCGCTGCCATGCCGTTAAAAGTACACTAATACTTTCATGTAATATGTAACGAGGCTTCACTATAATTCGGCGACGTTTAAGAGTCTGTTTCCTTCTGTCGCGAATTCCATAAAAAATGCTAGAACATCATCGTTTGTCTTAGTCAGTAATGGATGAGATATCTTGATTCGTTAATCTCAACCAAACAAGTATTCTCATTCGCAGTGATCTCTCGTTATTGTCATTATCCCATTTTTCCATTATGCATAATGTCGTTGCACTGATCTTTTAAACTCTACCCAATTAATTCACTCGATTATAACATTTTATCAGATTATTCCTATACCTTGTTACAAATTGGTGTTTTTGAAATTTTGATAAATTAACTGTTATGATCGTTATATTGACTCGTGTCGTAGAATGCTTTAAACGGACTGTATCTGCGACCCGTCCCAACAATCATGCGTAACATTTATCATTGTCAGAAAACAAACAGCTTTATGCTCCCAAAACAAAATAAAAGACATTTTCTTCTCTTATTCATAATACAAGGAATCTGACTACGTATCATGCTTGCACCGTAATCGGATAATCCTTGAAAATTAGCTAAGCAATATGGCGAAATAATTGTTGTAAACTTTTGTTTTTATCCTTCCAATATCGCTAAATGAAACTTTCAATTACTCACGATGAGCGTCGTGTTAAAGGGATATGAAGTGGCAATGTCTGATCATTACTTGCATTTTTCAGCTCAGTTACCCGGCTGGGCTCTTAATACATCAAGAAATTTGAATTCTTACATTCATCCTGAAAACAATACGACGATAGTGAGCCCAGTCGATCTTTGCACACCCTTTCCATATCTTCTAATAGTCATATGCTCGGCTGTTGGCAATTTAAATGCCAGAATGGCAATAAGGGATACATGGGCGAATACGACCAATCTCGGTGCTATGTACGAGGACACAGTCAGAGTGGCATTTCTACTTGGACAAAGTGACAACGAAACCCTCAATGTACGTTGAAAAAATTATATAAGACAACGATGATGAAATATTGCAAAAATTGAATTCCATTGAATAACAAACTTTCTTTGTACCAACCACATTACATTTTTTATTTCAATTTCCAGATGCTAGTAGGATTTATAATAACAATAGTAACAACAGTAATGATAATATTATGTGAATGTTAATTCAATTTAGAGAAATAATTGGAAGATTATTAATTATGATAATACAAATAGAATGCTTGTCAGACATAAAATCCGGCTTAAATTAATATTCTTTTAGCGTAACTGTTGCGAAACTTATCCATGTTTCGACACAAATTATATGCACTTATCCGATTGATTACGTTTCAGAATTCTATAGTCGACGAAAATCTTCAGTATAATGATATTATACAGGAAAAGTTTCATGACACGTACAACAATTTAACATTAAAATCTGTCATGATGCTAAAGTGGGTAACGACGAATTGTCAAAGAGCCAAATATCTCATGAAAACTGACGACGATATGTTTGTGAATATTCCCACGCTCTTGAAAACTCTTCGAGCGAGGCCACAGATAGCTGGAACTCTTATCGGTTCTCTCATTTGCAATGCTCGACCTATATCGGACCCGAAGAATAAGTGGTAAGCAAGGAGAACCGCATTTACAATTTTAGGAGGCGATAGTACATGTCGTTGTACACCTACGAAAACTTGGTAACCAAGTAGTTCTATGAACAAATGTAAATTCGACTCATTGTGAGTTTCGTCATTTCTAATCACGCGGTGTCACTGTTATTCAGGAAAAGTTACTTCCTATTTTAGAATTTTCAATGTCTCCCATATCACAGTATATTACACTGAAAAAGTTCTTTAATTTATTGATTAATCATTTTTCAACATTTGAATTTGACAAAATCAGGCCTGTTATTTGCACTAAAAATGTGTTGGAGGTTTAATTGAATTTTGCCTATTACTAATGTTTTTCTTTTAAATTAGTATTAGAATACCAAATGTGCATCGATCAAAATTGTATTTTAGAGAAAATCTTGATTTACACTCAAATAACAAATGAATTTGCGACTTTTTGGTTGGCAATGAAGTTAATACAAAATAAGATATTATGCTTTGAGATATCATGTTTATATTTTTTTCTTTATTGTTTTCACAGGTACACACCGAAATACATGTTTTCCGAAAGAATATATCCAAACTATTTGTCTGGTACCGGATACGTGATGAGTCTCGATGTCGCTAACAAACTTTATTTTGCTGCCCTCTCAACGCCACTTCTACATCTCGAGGATGTCTATATAACGGGTGTCTGCGCAAGAACGGCAAAGCTACGTCCCACTAATCATCCCGGTTTCAGTTATGTACCACGTAAGATTGATATATGTATTTTAAGAAGTGCTATTACGGCGCACAAAGTTACCACAGCCGCTATGCACACCATATGGAACAAATTGAGAGACGCTAACGTCACGACAACGTGCTCGAACCATGCAACTGGCGATAACAATAAAAAAGCTACGATGTTGAATAAAAATGGTCGAAATGCCGGATACTATCTCGTTAAGAGGCGGGCCAGTAATCGTTGCGCGTGAATATCTTTTTTATTGGAGGAATATATTTCTCAGCGAATTCGACTGTGTTGAATTCCACCAGCGAAACACTGTTTCCACAAATTTGAAACGTAGCTACGCCTAAGTCATTAAGAATTTTTTCGTGGGATAAGAATCGATGATTCATCTTTTGTTTTGGTTGCCATAATGAATCTGTATCACGACTCTGGTCACGTTAAGCAATATTTTTAGACGTCTGCATGCGTGTGTGTGTGTGTGTCTGCGCGCGCGCGTGTGTGTGTGTGTGTTTGTGGCCAATCCACGCATTTCAGCATTTTCAAGATGAGATAAACGATCAAGATACAGACGAAAAAAATAACAATAATCCTAAGGAAAAGAACAATTTGAAAGATATTTTTTCAGTCTGATTGTCGTAGTATGTAAGGGAACATTGTCAATTAGGTAATTGTCTCTCCTATCAATACTATATACACTTTTTTAATTTGTAAATTTGCTTTGTTAACCTCCGGATGGTGCGAGTATATTATGTATATTGAATGTAGCGAATGATCTGACTCGTACTCTGATGGTTTAGGCTTCGATGCCAATGTTGATTATACAGGCTATTCCGTGCTTCCCGAATCGTTATTTCTTTGTGATGATTAAATATGTAAAATGGAGGTTAAAGCCACCGTATTTTAGATCTGAAAGTTAATTGCAGCTACATAGTTTGTTATACAATGAACTACGAAGAAATTTAGTATGTATACTCATATCAACGTTTTTCAACCTGCTTCCATAATTTGAACAGTGTCCTTTTTTTTGTACAAAATTATAAATGATGCGCATGTTACTGGAATCTCTGACATTCTACTATCACGAGCGAGGAAAGAAATCATCATTCAAAAATATCATTTCTTTTTGTAATGGCAAAACATAATTTATCCGTATGCCCTGTGATATCATGGATATATCCAGTGGTTGCAGCGGAGAAAGATACTTGACAACGACAAGAACGTGTCATAAATATCCGGCCATATAAGAAGTTACAATTACTTTCCAATCTTACGTTTTCTTTTTTCTCTGTGTATTCTCGAATAGCTCGGCTGTGTGTAAATATAATTATGAACCTAATTTTAAACGTACGTAACAGAAATGTAGCCTATGCATGTATGGCGATGAAGGATCATCTCCGTTTGAGAGTTGTCGAAATTGGTGAATATCGAATAGATAGGAACAAATCATATTTACGAGGGGGATTTTCTGCTTGTTTTTACGCAGATGTTCGTCGTTTTACGACGACAACAAAACAATTTTAATGATTTAGAAGCTTTAATAAGAAATTTGAGGTCGAAGCTTGTCAAATGATTTTTTCCCAATCTCTATTGGTCTGCATATATCAGTTCTCCACAAAATCAAATAGAGTTCCTTTCTCCAGTATCGAAAGCGCCAGTGTAAAAATCAAATATAAGTTAATCCTTTTTCCATGCGGTAGCGAAGTTCGTCGAGAAATTTATAACGGTTGAATGTGACTGTTAAAAAGACTAAATGAAAAAAAGGTTAAATACAAGGGCTGCATATTTTTACTGTAACTATTATTTGATGTTTTGTTTTATTTTTTGGGAGAACTCTAGTGGCCTTAGAAAAATGTTTATTCCATACAGCGAGAAAGCATTACCGAAGAATTTTCGATAATTCACGGATAAGCAACCGACTTTGGTTGGGTATTTATATATTGTATATGGCGGTGCTATTGAACGGTTGAACAAACGTAGGGGCGTAAGTAGTGAAAGAGAATTGCGTGCGTAAAAAGTTTGTTCGACGTACTATACTTCTTTTTTTCGTTACTGATTAACGAAAGAGGTAATGAAAAGTCGAATAGTGGCGAAACACCTGAAGATAATTAATATTATAAGGCGAGGCTTGCTTTGCGTCGAAGAAAACGACCCGATCCATAGAATACACATTATTTATTAAGAGAGAATACAATAGTTATCCTTTGTACATGTAAAAAAAAATAGAAAAACAAAACGAGCAAACAGTTTCGTCTTCCTGTATCAAATAATAAACGCCTTACAAGCGTTTACAGATTAAATATTAGAAATCTTGACGTTGCCAAAGACCGTTTTCTTTTTTACATTATACCTAAGGATCAGGGCTGACAACTTCTTCGACCATTTTTTCTTTTTTTTCCTTCTTCTGTTTTTTCCACTTTTTCAATTGTTGCGAAACTTCAAAATTCTCGACGAGATCCTCGCCACGGCCCGAATCAACGGAATCTTCACAAAGATTGACAGCCATAAGACTTTCGGACAAACGTTCTACACGTCTTTTCTGCAGTTTTGCCTGGAACTTTTTCCTCCACTTGTCGATACGATTGTTTAATTTATCTGCCTCGACTAATTCCTTTTTACGCTTTTTTCGTAATTGTGTCGTTTCGTCGTCATTATTGACCGTAATCACTTTACCGTCGCCCAATTCAATTGTTTTATTCAACAACAATCCACGTGGTTTCTCATTCTCGTTTGCTTGAATTGAAAGTTTTCTCTTTTTCTTTGTTGCAATTTCACTCTCCGATTTCGTTTTAACGCTCGCTTTGTTCGTTTTTCTTTTTCGTTTTTTAGCTTCCATGCTAGACTCTGTCATCCCATCGACCAATGTAAATGCATCCAATTTACTCGCAAGATCGTGAACACGTCGTTTTTCTTTGCGTCGAGATGTTTTCGATTGTTTACGAATTTTCGAGCTCTGTGATTCTTGAGTGAATCTTGCTGGGACTAGAGAATTCGCATTAGCATCTATGTGTGTTGTATTAGCAGAAATCGCCGAATCCATTTCATCCGTGCTTCTCCGTCTCTTACGTTTGGATTTTTTCTTACATCTGACTTCTGTCCATTTCGCACTATCTCCAATGCTTTCTTCGGTATTTCCAAGCAGTTCTGCTTCTTGTTTTGCTATACGTGCTAGCTTTCCACTCAATTTTAGACCATGCCGAGCACCTTTATGGGCTGTTCTACCACCACAAGCTTGAAAAAGTTCTTCGTCCGTTAAAGGAATCGGAACATCCATAGTTTCATTGTGGGATATTTTTGGTGCATTTTCATCTGGCACCACTTTACCATTATCGAGAGTGGAAGTTTTAAGAAAACTTCCGTACTGCAGATTGTGATTTTTTAAAAGTTTTTTAACACTCAATTTGCTTGTTGATATCTCGACTGCATCAGCATCTTCTGCTCTAACGGAAATTTCGTGTGAGTCCTTTGATTTTTCAACTTTGACATTGCTCGAAGCTTCGGCATACACCGACTCCCACCATTTGTACTCTTTTGTGTCGTGACCGATTCCAGCTGTATCGAATTTGAGTTTAGGCTTTAGAGGATCGACAATGCCATTCTCATGCTTTCCCAGGCCTTTACCTGTTAAGAAAAAAATTGTTTTGAAACAGAGAATTGTAGCTTTTTGGTACAGGGATAAAACATGCTTACAATTTTTTCATTCTTTCAAGATAGATTGTATCAACAATAAAAAATTAAACGATATATTTGCAAAATGCAGTTAATATGCTTTTAAAGTCTGAATATCTGAAATATGTACCCTGTTTGCATCTGCTTGGGAATTTATGTATGTAAAAATATTAATGGATGTATTCTTGTCAAATTTAAACATTTTATTATAGACAGTCGTTGCATGTACTAATTTATAACACGGCAGTTTTCCCATTGGGTAATTCCATCCAAACTAACAAGGGGAATATCTCTACCTGACCTGACCGATTTGAGCCATCTTTTGCAGGCTTGAAGGCCGTCACGAGGACTACATCAGGTAGAAATATTAAGACCCGCTTCTCAAACAATAGCGAGAAACTCGCCTTCGAAATATTCCGTTGAATTATGTTATGATATTTTCAAGGAGCGCCTGGCATAGCAGTAAACGCTCCGCCTCGTATGCGCGAGGTCTCTGGATCGAATCTCACTGCTGTAATTTTTTTTTTTTTTTTTTTTTTTTTTTTTTTTCTTAAAATAAATATATCAGAATTGTGTATATTATTAATTTTAAGAAAATTAAGATATATTTATTTTAAGAAAAAAAAAAAAAAAAAATTACAGTAATGAGATTCGATCCAGAGACCTCGCGCATACGAGTCGGAGCGCTTACCGCTACGCCAGGCGCTCCTTGAAAATATCACACGTACCGAGTACATGGTTCAACTGAATATTTCGATGGCGAGTTTCTCGGTATTGCTTGAGAAGCGGGTCTTAATATTTCTACCTGATGTAGTCCTAGTGACGGCCTTCAAGCCTGCAAAAGATGGCTCAAATCGGTGAGGTCAGGTAGAGATATTCCCTTTGTAAGCCATAGACAGTACCACAGGTTTAAAACCATGTTTATATATTTTTTGTGTCCTTCATTAATCCAACAGACTCAAATTAAAAGATAAAAACATTTGACCTTAAGTTAAGTGAAAAAGTGTTACTGATATTCAATTCATTAGGAAATCAAAAAGATTTAGTTTTGGTTAAATTCTCAAATCTTCAAATAATAGAGCAACATATCTCCCATCAATATTGTATGGCATAATGCACTAATAATACAAGGTTTGTGAACATTTTATGTTCGATTTAACACAAAGAAATAAAAAGAAATCGATTTTTATAAAATGTTGGAATTACAAAAAAAGGCTAAACATTATATCACCCCTTTTTTTCTCTGTTCATAAATGTTTGTCTATGTGAAGAAAGATAAAATAAAATATAGTTTACAAAAACGGTTTGTTGTGTCTTCCTTAATACTGGGTATATTTGGGTAAACATTGGTACAAGGAATCAAGAAAACTTTAGCACTGTATTAAATATGTATCGGTACAGTTGGGTATTCAATATTCAATATGTTTCAGTGCAATATTCGGTTCAGTTCAGATTCGTCCCTTTTCTGCGATATTCGCGCATTTGGAGAAAACTATCTTTTAATCATGTGTATCTAACAATTCTAAGTAAAGTAAAACAAAGTAGACTGCGAAACTCGAAAACACAAAGAGATTTTGATATTTGTGGTTATGGTTATAATGTGTAACCATAAAAACGTACCTTCAGTCCAACCGTACTTCAATAATTGGGCTTTTGCGAAATTGGCCATCAGGAGTTACTGAACACTTGAGTATTCTGATAATAGTATCGAAAATTGCATTACACTGCGTTTCTTTCGTTATATTTATTTATTTATTATTTTCGTAACACCACGCACACACGAAAGTACTTCGCCCGTTTTTTCTAAACACTTTGCCCTAGAAGCGGACTGTATGCAGTGCAGCCAGATCGCGCACAAAAGGCACCAAAGTTACCCTCTCTCTAGTCCCTCGTGCTCCCATCACACAATCATAGGAGCGCGTGTCCGTGAGCGAGCGACACTCGGACGTCTTCGGAAGCGGCCATGATTGGTTAGCTGGCGGTACAGTAGCAGCAGCTAACCAATCATGGCCGCCGGTACAGTAGCAGCAGCTGACCAATCATGGCCGCCGGTACAGTAGCAGCAGCTAACCAATCATGGCCGCTTCCGAAGACGTCCGAGCGTTGCTCGCTCACGGACACGCGCTCCTATGATTGTGTGATGGGAGCACGAGAGACTAGCGAGAGGGTAACTTTGGTGCGCGATCTGGCTGCACTGATTGTATGTACTGTCGAACTCGATCCCAATCCAGGAGATACAATTTTTTTAGCAGACGACCATCTTGATCCCCACTTCATTAGTGGTATAAGGAAAAGTCTAACGGTATACATTATTACGCTACCGGGGCCAACTTCATGTCGAAGGCATCAACTAGTGCATGGAGCCTAGAGTAAAGGAGGTAACTCGCTGTACTTTGGATGTGGGCCTCAAAACCGACAAAAATATTATAGGTTATGGTGGCGCTGCTGTCGTTAGTATAGGATGACAGAGAAGGACTGAGAAAAGAGAGAGAGGAACGTATTGCAGATAGTGCGGTTATATTGTTACGTCCCAGTGGCGCGATTCTGTAACGTGTTATGAAAATAACGATTCGGAACGCTATCTTAACGATAACGAATTTCACTGTGCGTGGAAAAAATTATTTAACAAGTTTTTCTAAAAGTAATTTAGATAGGAAAATTGTTAATTACTATGAAATCCGAACTTACTTACTTATTTGTTATTTCAATCGTCCTATTTATTTGTCACTTTTTTTGGCACATATTAAAGGTTAATAATTTACGAGGTACTGTCACAATGGTCGTTATCGCATGTCGAGGGGGTTACCAAACCTCGTTATCCGTTATGCGATATACACCATTGTGACTGCGCCTCGTAACTCGATAACCTTTAATATGTGCTCAAAAAAGTGACAAATAATTACAACGTTCGAAATAACAAGTAAGTTCGATTTCGTAGTAATTAACTAATATATTACGGCGTGTAAACACTAAAAGACATAAGTATTATTCTTATTTCAACAATGACCGGGCCTCGATAACGAATAGCCCTCACTTCATGGCATCATCAATGCCATACTTCATGTCCTATACTGACAATACAAGCGCGCTTGTGGCTGAATTTCGAACTACAACCAACATATATCTTTTTCGTCGATTTCAGGGTCCAAATTTATCATGATTCTGCTATGCCGTTTGATCTCCTTCCCCAGGGAGACTAGTCCCTGTTTGGGACGATTGCGCCATAAGCGTTCGCACTCCTGGTATCTAGTCTCCCTGTCCTTCCCTCTAGACTGCATGTTTCACATGTTTTTTCGTGTTAAAAGGTTTTCCATTAGATGTTGCGGTATCGGAAATTTGCTGCGCAATATGATTATCGCGGATATAACACCGAACCGCCATCTACTTATATGACTACGATAGCTTGTGGCCAACTTAATGTAGGTACCAAAAAGTTCACCCGTTAGACACCCAGATGTCGCTGTACTAACTCTGAAGGTTTCAACTTTTGTTGAGCGTCGGAGATTTCCCCCCTAATCATTGCTTTTACAACGGCGTTTCAACTCAAACGCGCGAGAAAGACTCCAAGAATGAAAGGTGCCATTGTCATTTGATTAACCGGTTCGAACATTACTTATTATCGTAATGAATACACCACTTGAAGTCCCGATGAAAAAGGTATATTAACTGTTACAATGTTATATTCATATAACAAGATAGCAACTGTTATTAATTCAATCAAATTTTGTATCGGATCCATTTTGCCAAAATTGTAACCATCAAAACTGTTCACTTTGCAATTATTTTTGTTTTCGGAAACCCATATACGGACACGTTGGTGATACAGACCATTGAATATGATAATTGTATTGTTAATATTTTAATAGAAATTTTGCGTGGCGCTTCTAACTTATTTTTATTAATCGCTATCAATTTATACCACACGTGCATGGTACAATGAAGGGATTGGTACTCTTAAAAGTTGCACGTAACAATTTTGAAACTCATTTTCTCCAGGTCCCAGAGACCATAAAGCTTGCTAGTACTGAGAATATTGATGATTGTCAGTCTGGTAAACGAGGTCGAGGAAATAGCCCGGAAGATCGTTACACCAAACCACAAAAAAGAATTAGAGAGACATTATATGAGATCAATGTCAATACCACCACAAAAAAATTAGGTAAATTAGATGGTACTAATGAATCCAGCACATTTTCAAAAAACGATAACATAAATATTTGAAACAACTATGCCTTTCAATGTTCTTAAACTGGATTATAATGGTGTCTTTTCCAATAAAATTGTTTTTTTCTTCTCAGATTCTCTTATCGAATGTTCAGTCACAAACAATGGTCACAGTGAAGAAACAATGAATAAGAAATCCTGCGAATTAAGCACTGACAATTGTCAAAATAATACAAAAATAGTGGATGATAATAAAATGGATGAAAAGGGTGTTGATGCAACCACTATTTTGTTGGATTCCGAATTTGGCACAGATTTTCATGATTTCTTTGATGAACCCTTTGACGACGTTGATGAAAAGGCTGTTGATCTTCGAGAGTTTCGACGTTGTAAAGTTTTTGATATCGTACGAGATAAAGGTTCCACAAAATTAAGTGTGCAAGATACTCGAGAAAATTCTACTGCAAGAGTTCTATGTTCAGGTTTTTGGTAAGATGGGAAACAGATATTTCTTGTAGCCATAAAGAAGCCTTGTAAAGCATGTTTTCTATCATTAATCTGTAATGGCAATATGTTCTATATATTTAAAAACACGAGAATAGCACATTTTTAGGCTCATACAACCATTTTTTAACTCAAATACGACCTTTAATGTGATTCTCGTAACATCTTCAAATAAGTTTTACCTTTTCTTTTGGTTATTACTTTACCTATTTCATGAAAAAGTTATAAAAGTAGTAAATGTAACTTTTCATAAAACACTACAGACATGCGTTTGAAAACAATTGGGAATACTCTTAAAGAAGTCATAATTTTCCATTATTCGACTGAAAATTTTATTTAGAAATTGAAAAACTTAAATTCCTATAACATAAAAATTTGTAACCAAAAATATTAGTAATTGTGAAATATTAAATTTAGGAGAGAGATGCCGATTGAGATAAACGATATCGTGTCAATTAAAGCCAAAAAAGAATTGGATTATTGGACTGTCAACAACGACCATGGTTTCCTTGTTACTCAGCCGGACCATCTGATATCTGGAACGACAGTTGTAGGCACACATTTTTGCCTGCGTCGTGGTGTGCTTAAAGAAATGTTTGCAGGCCTCGATTCCCTACCAAATCTCAAAACTGATGACTGTGGAATGACGATCGGCATAATAATCCATGAAGTTTTGCAAAAGGTACCATTATTTTTAACCACTTATTGCATGATTAATAATAAGGGATGTAATTAGTATGTAATAAGATTGCTTTTCTAAACCAACTATGAATCCTAATTGTATATTTCTTTGTATAACTAAACGTGTCTGTTTGTTGTCGCAAAGTAAAGCAATAGAAAAAAAATCTTTTAACATACTGAACAAAAGTAGAAACTTTAGCAGTCACATTTACCTTGGTGTGTGTGGTAAGGGGTTAGTTGAGGCTATATAAACTCATTGAATTTCCGTTGAAAGTGGTCTTAATGTTCCATTTCGATAATCCTCACAAAATTACCAGAATCAATTTTTACAAGTCGTTTGAAACAATCAGGAAAAACCGAAATGTTAGTTTCTTGTTCTAGTATATCCGATAAAAATTAAACGGCAGTCTTGAATTTTCTATTGTAATACAAAATACGGAAATTGGTACAAAAAATTTGAGATTTAAATATTCTATTCCAATTTTATGCAAATTATCTTTCATATAGTTGAAGGCAATGAAAACGGATTCATAAAAACAATGGGATGAATAAATCATTTCATACTATAGAAGACAAATCTGGATTCTGCATGAACAGTCTTTCCTTTCAGTCGCCTTATCAATATAATTGTTTTAATTATTCATGTAACTCCATGTGCCCACTAATCGTGCTCATAATTTAGGCTGTAAATGACTAAACTCATCACTGGTGATGTTATATTAACTGAGTTTATATTTTATAATATGCAGCACGCATGTACCGTTGCGGTTGTTCAAGGTGCTGAGAAAAAAGTTAACTACTATACCCGAAATACGAAAGGTTGCATACGAGATTATCAATTCACGTCATGGGGCACAGATGTTGCTTGATGCCAATATATCGCTGCGCGATTGCAAACAGCAACTGGAATCATATATTCCTAAGATAAGCAATTTTGTGAAGTGCTATATTCTCGGTAAGTTAAAAATTAAATAACTAACACGTATAGATATATTACAATTCGTCATCAAGACAAAGATATGTTTTTCGTCAAACATTTATTTTCGAAGGTGATGCGGACCAGATGCTGGACAACAATTTCAAAGGAAAAATCGAGCACGTACGGGAGATCGAAGAAAACATTTGGTTACCTGAGATGGGTTTAAAAGGAAAGATCGATGTTACCGTTGATACGACGGTTAATCTGAATCGGAAGATGATGCCGCTAGAGTTAAAAACTGGCAGGCCTACATTTTCGTTGGAACACCGTGGTCAACTTATACTGTATAACATGATGTTACGCTCTCTGGGACAGGAAGTCGATACCGGCCTTTTGTTATACATTAAGTTAGTAATGCCTATTACCGATTTGCTTATGATTCAGGCTTATTTTTGGACTCTAGCAGAAATTTTATACTTCAGGGAAAACATAATGCAGGAAATAAAGAACAATCATCCTGAGGAAAGAGATCTCATTCTGTTGAGAAATTCTTTTGCTAACTACGTAACAAAAATGCCGCAATACGAGGAAGTCAGAGATAAAAATGGCAGTGTCAAGAAAGTTTGGAAATCAATGGAATTGCCTGAGCCGATCAATCATCATGTAGCATGTCAAAAGTGTCCTTATAATACTGTATGCTGCATTTATGCCGACAAGGACCCAAATATTCAACTTTCGGACTCGAATGTTTTGAAAGATGTCAGTAAAGGAGTCATGAATTATTTGAAACCGGAGCACATTGATTATTTCATGAGGTGGGTGACTATGCTCCGACTTGAGAACTCGATCGGCCATGATCTCGCAATAACGAAAAACTTGTGGATGCTGGAACCACGAAAAAGGTAAACCATGCAGGGAGAGCAGTCAAACTGTTGATTTCCATCTGATTTGTCATTACATATTTAAAAAACAGACATTAAATTTTGATATTTGCTTGTTCTTTAGGGAGAAATTGGGAACTTGCGTATATAATTTGGAAGTTTGCGGTGATGTTATAGAGGAAGATGATCAATACTTGCACACTTTCGTTCGCAAAAATCAAAATAAGGAACATTCTATAGTCGATTTAAACTGTGCACCCTTCACAGACTCCGATTACATAATCGTAAGCACGGACACGAGGATAAATATATCTGCTGGTTATCTCAAGAGAAAGAGCAAGTACGGGCTTGAGATTCTCTTGGACAGGTATAATTACAATTGACTATAATCTGTAATTCGACATTCAATGCTAAACACAAAATTCCAGATGTTTTAATTTTAATTTACAGAGATGTTACCAGACAAAATGCAGCAGGGACATTTCATTTGGACAATTATCCGTATTCCGGATTGTCGACCCGTAATTTCGCCAACGTCGCTTGTCTTTTGAATGACAATGAAATAACTGAAAAAATACGAGGCATCGTCATAGAAAAAAAACCAGCTACTTTTATCGAGAAATTACCAAAATCAATTGCCGAACTAATGGCGCCATTAATATTTCGCCTAAATACGTATCAGCGAAAAGCTATATTAATGGTTTTGACCGCTAATGATTATGTATTAATAAAGGGTATGCCAGGTACAGGTAAAACACAGACGCTAGTGTCTTTGATTGAAATACTGGTGAAAATGGGATTGTCAGTTTTGATCACCGCGCATACTCACAGTGCTGTCGACAACATATTGCTCAAATTGAACGAACGTGATGTTGATTTTTTGCGATTGGGCAACAAAGGACGAATACATTCTGCTTTGCAGCACAAATCAGAAGACTTTATCACATCCAGTTGTACAACACCGGAAAGTTTGGAGGCTATCTACTACAGCAAGGTTATCTATAGCAGATTTCCATTTGACAAATGTTTACAAATTTGTGAAAACTCATACTGAAAAAACAAATTTTTACAGCAAGTGGTTGCCGTTACGTGCCTTGGAGCATTTCATTCGCTCATAGCTAAGCGGATTTTCGACGTTTGCTTGGTGGACGAAAGCTCTCAAGTACTACAACCAACCGTATTGAGACCAATCTACAGTGCAAAGAAGTTCGTTCTGGTGGGTGATCCCCAACAATTGCCACCCGTCATTAGAAATGATGAAGCAAGGTAAAATCTACTGAAAGATAAATTCTTGTATTGGAAATTAATGTTTTCTACCACCTCAGAAAAATGGGTATGAACGAATCACTGTTCGCCCGACTATGCAATGAACACAATACAGCAACGTTAGAATTACAATATCGAATGAATCGAAAGATCATGTCTGTCGCCAACGACTTAACGTACAATGGAAATCTAAAGGCAGCAAGTAATACAGTTGCAACTGCTACATTGCATTTACCGAATACCATGGTATGTTATATAATTTAGTCGATATTGAACCAAATTTACAAGTAGTCTGAGCATATTACAACCTAAGGCGATAAATTGCAGCCTTGAAAAGTAGAGTGACAAGAAAGAGATTGTTTCGTAGTTCGGACGTAGCATATTTCGCATCTCAACACCTTATATTTTGTTTCAGGTTCTTGAATCCTGCGAGAGGTGGATTTCGAAAACCTTATCCCTGAATCTCGAAGATTCCATAGTTATGTTGAATACAGGTGGAACCTACGCACTACAAACTGAATCCGAATGTGAGAAGAATCTTATTCAGGAGGAAAGACGAGTTTGCAACATCTTCGAAGCAGCAATTATTGTGCGTCTCATCAGTGTGCTTCAAAAGGTAAGAGTTTGGTCATAAATTTTATATAATATCAATGTCGTATCAATCGTATTTAGAAAAATATATCAGCTAAACAAATTGTTTTTAACGTTTATTAAAGGCTGGAAGGTTTTGTCAAATAATTAGACAATAGATCAACAGAATTGGCCGAGTTAATGAAGAGTTTTTTTACGAAGAAACTAGTATTAAGAATGCTGATTCTTTATAGAGGGTTTTTGGAAGTAAGACGATTATCAAAAAGCAGAGGGGAAACGTTTAATTCTTCTCTTTTCTAGGGTGGTGTTAAATCGAATTCCATTGGAGTGATCTGCCCGTTCAGAGCTCAAGTAGAACTGTTACGAAACTATGTAAGAGAGGACATTGAGGTTAATACTGTTGATCAGTATCAAGGTCGGGACAAAGAGGTGATTTTTTATTCGTGCACGAGAAGTAAATCGGAAAGTTGCGAAGCACCTCAGGTAAACAGCACACTCGTGGAATCATATGAACACTCTCTTTTTGATCAGATTACAACTGAATGTGTGCAATTTCTAATATAGGTGTATGAAGTATTGGAAGACTCTGAACGTCTCAATGTAGCTGTCACTCGAGCAAAGCATAAACTCATTATAGTGGGCGATAAATTGGCCCTAAATCGATTCACACCGTTCGAGAAGCTTTTCAAAGCCATAAAGAAAGACATTGTGGATTTGGAACCTGGACGAGACGATTTTTCGTGGGACGATATCATGCCATTGAAAAAATAAGAAGAAAAATGTCAAAATTTTCACAAACTTATTTTGTTCCTAAACTCACTACCAAAATCAGTATTCCTTTTGTTTTGTGGATGTGTAAAATTTCAATACATCATTAATTTTTCAAACCTGCACAACATCCTATAATG
Organism: Netelia fuscicornis; assembly: GCA_946811545.1. Classification (NCBI taxonomy): domain Eukaryota; kingdom Metazoa; phylum Arthropoda; class Insecta; order Hymenoptera; family Ichneumonidae; genus Netelia; species Netelia fuscicornis. Next base: position 19,938,452 of record OX328011.1, on the reverse strand, counting down.
AGGTCAGTATTTTTTATGGTCAGATATAGAATACACATTCAAATTTGAAGAAATGGAGAAACACCTTGAAGGTAATTTTAGCTTATTTTGCTATCTAGATGTTAATGTTTTTTTATCCGATTTACAAATCTGCCTGATGCAGCTGTTTGCTATTATAAAATGTTCTGCGATCGAATAAAAGAATTAATACAATTGCCCAAAATGCAACTTTATTTTTATTATTAGTATTTTCTAATTTTTTTTGTATCCATAGATACTGAAGCGCAGCGAAAGCAAAGCTACATTTTTAATTATATATAGTTCTACTGATTTCTCATCTATAGTCAATCAAAAGTCCATCGCTCTTGGGTCTCATTTGTTGCCAATTTGATCCTCCGTCTTTTGGCACTGAGAACTAACATTACGAGGGCAGACTACGCGCAAACACGATTACACCGTTTGGGAACACGTTGACTGTTGAAAAACTATATACTGAGATCATTCGACGCTAGCATTCAATAGTCATTTGGCTCTTCAACGGAACTACCGAATAATCGATACAGTAATCGAATGATTTGGCACACCTGTTATTTTTTACATTTTTTTATACACCTGACGAAAAGAATAATAGCGTTAGAATCGAGAGCTATAATAATAGCTATCTGGCAGACGTGAGCGATTAAGGAAGCTTCCTCAGGGCACCTGGAAATGTCAAGGATTTTTTATACCCATCGGTGAACAATTATCGGTGATAATGTTCACTTGTTTTTGTTTTTAAATTTTCTTTTTTCTTCCATGGACCCAGATGTCTTTTCAACACCAAAGACTTTCAAATATGACAACTACACGAATATACACGAATTATATGCGAACTAACTGTCACATTCTATATATAAACCACGAACAATTTACGAATTATAGGGCTCTGTGTATCGTATATATATGTAGCTACATATTGAAGATTCGCTGATAATCAATGGTCTTACGGAATGAGACCACAATGTGTATCTCAAGTTATATTACACAATTATTTTTTATAATTTATGATAATCTTAAAAGTTTATTATTATTCTTTTCTTTACTTTTTTTTTGCTTTCCTTCGTCACCTTATAAATATTATAATTTGCATGTTCTTATCGTCGATCAACCAATACTGTACACAGGGATCTCTTTCTGGCCTGATTCCACATCAAATCAGTACGGGATAATTCTTTTTTCCTTGTTAGAAATCAGGTTGGTGGGCGGTTAGGCATCTCGGTGAGTAGCAGCTAATCAACGTTATTCAGCCGACGATGATTCTCGCCTCTTTTCCGCGTGTTTTTTCGTAAATTCTTCTGCGTTCTTCAGATATTTTTTTCTATCTTTCAAAAATTCCTCTGCTAGGTCGGCCCTCAAAGGATGTTCGGGTTCTGGATCATTGACAAGCGCAATGAGAGCTTGTATCACTGTAAGAAAATGGGTGATAATTGATTCATGGAAATAGAAAGGTCAATAAATGTGGCATTACTAAATGTACACTTTTTAAACTTCTCTCCCATTACTTTGTTAATTAAATTACATATCGAGAAAGAACACAGAGATAAACTACTAACCTTGATCGGTCTTTGTAGCCGGTTTCCAATTTTCCGCAGTGATAATGGGCAAACAAACTTGACCTTTTTCATCGACGTTGGGATGATATATCTTTGTCTTGAATGTTATTCGTGGAGGTTTGAAAGGATATTCTGCTGGAAAATTAATTTCAATGCGAAAGGCACCTTTGTTGTAAGGTGGACTGTCCTGAAATGCAGAAATACGGTGATAAATAAATATAACATTTACTAATGCCGGTTTTCACTATCATGTTAGTCGTGAAACTCATTAAATCTATCGTTTTTCAGAATTGCACCGAAAAAAAAAAAAAAATTGATTTATTCATATTTTTTCATCAATTCATTTGTTGGCACAATCTACACTAAAGCCATATTCACATTTGCAAATGTTTGATACACAGTGAAAAATTTATGAAACAACTTCGATTTGTACTGCGACTATGACAACTGTGAATAGTTGTGTACTAGTTATGAAATCTCCATAATGACTCATCAATAATTTATGCCAATTTTCAATCATGGAGACAACTATATTAATTGTGTAATGAACTATTTTGCGATATTGTTCTTTTATAGTATTTATTTAAATATGACACACAGTATATTACGATTCTTTTGATTTGGTATATTTTCAAAGGAGATATTTTATCAGCATACTAGTGGTTATTTGACATGGACGTAATTACAAATGCAAAGTTTTGTAGATAACTCCATTAGTATTTTATGAACATTGCATTGAAACATTTGTTTATTTTTTCATTAACGGTAAAAGCAAAATAACTTACCGGTAATATGAGACCTTGCCAATTGAGAATATTGGAATCATCTACTTGAATACTTGTGAAATTTTTCATCGATGAGGACCGCAGGTCGCCCAATTCCTAGGAGGAAGAAAAAGAAATTGAGTGATGCTGCTTGAATAGAACGATCGTAAGATGGAGTATAGGCAATCGTTGTCGTTCTGTTTCCCAAAAGCATACACGAAAACGATGCGAATAAATGATAACAAAAATGATGAACAATGATTGGAATGCGACTGCTTATGAAAAACGACGAATTAACGGTTAGACGTAACGTGGTTGAAGTGTGTCGGTTTAACGACTGCCCATACACTTTTGGTATCAATATGAAGCTTATGACTGTAGTATTTTATTATTTTCATCATTTTATCAACTAAATTACATTTATATGTATAAATATTGACAGAAACTTTGATTTACCTTCTGCAACCTTCTCGTAGCTGCCATTTTGAAAATAAATTCCACTAGAATGATAGTCAGGGTTGCCGCCGTATTTTAGAGGTTAGAAAACAAGACAGACGGAGGCGCTGGTTAGTTTGCGGGGAGCAGGGGTGTTAGAAAAAAATTCTACAATAATGCATTTATTTCTTAGCCGATATTTAGCATCGACAACAAAACAGGAGAACAACTTTTATTTCGATAATTCTTCTGAATGACGAAAGAACACGAACGCAAATAATCATATAGATGCAGCACGATTTTATGTGAGATAGATCTGATGATAGACCTAGAAATTATGCAATATATTTAAAAATCATCTCATATCAAGATATAAAACGTATTATAAATTACGATAAGAAGTACAGAAATTACTCGATTCAAAATGAGAGTGATGCATTAATTTTTATACCGCACTCTTTCTTGCGGTAAGCGGATGAATTATTTTCATGAGCTGCCATCTCGTGTTTTAGTGTTCATGGATTGCCCTTCTTCCGCGTTCTAGCTAGTCTAACCTAACCCAGTCTAACCTGTCTAACAACAGAAATGTGCTTTGGCGGGAAACAGTGAGAGAAGAATGAGGAGCTGTGTATAGTTGTGTATCGGTTAAAGAACGAGGAGGACAAAAAAGAAAGACGATATAATAAACCAAATACGACAATCGCTTAACTGACAATCATCGAATTCAATATGTTACCCGCGCAAATTTCTCAAAATGGGAAAAGAAAGCGAACACAATCTGGGAATCACAGCAACGATGAAAAAACTTTAGACACTTTGGCAGATTCCACAGAACCCCCTCGAGTCAAGCAAGAAGTTCTTGTCGAGGAAAAATCGGAAGAGCAAGTTCGAGAAAAGCTAGATATTAAAGACAGTAAAGAATTATCATCTAAACTTAAAACAGAGGAAAATGCTAAAGAATCAAAAATCTCGAAGCACCAATCTAAAAGAATGGTACAGATTCAGCCACGATGTCCCATGTGCAGGCAGAAAGAAAACGAAGTACAATTCTATCCGGGACATCCAAATGGAGCTATGGAAGAATTCGTATCCCTCGTTGATCCTAGACTTTCACTATTCACAGGAGATGAAGAAGCTATTAACGAACGGGATGAGAGACCACAAAACAAGTTGACACACTTTAGGTATAACACTCAATGGGGCATATCTACCTTGGAATTGAAAAACTATCAATATTATTATTTCTTTGAATAATTAATCATCGTAGTTCATATCAAGTGGTTCATTTTTTAACACCACCATTACTATTACTTTTATCAATAAAATACCATAAACATGAATTTCTAATGATTAACTTTCTGACTGCCCTTGTATTATTCATAGGATATCAAAAGTTTCATGGCGAAATGTAAAAAAGTACCTCGAGTAGTCAGAAGGTTAATAAGAAAATAAAACAGTACTATAAGCTTGTCTAATGTGAGATTTATTCCTTTATATTATACCATTTCAATTGTGTTTCATGGACAATGTACGATTTTCTTTTTCAGTGTATATGATGAAAATGGCCATTTATGCCCGTTCGACACTGGCCTCATAGAGAAAAACATATATCTGTATTTCTCTGGCTATGTCAAAGCAATTTATGTAGATGATCCCAGTCCCGAAGGGGGAGTTCCAACCAAAGATATGGGTCCTATAAACGAGTGGTGGGTCTCGGGCTACGACGGAGGTGAACTTGCTCTGATTGGTTTTAGCACACCATATGGTGAATATATCTTAATGGAACCATCCGAGGCTTATGAGCCATTCATGACCACAATGAGAGAAAAAATTCATATGAGCAAAGTAATTATTGAATTTCTTCTTGATGAAATCGATCCAACATACGAGGACCTGGTTAATAAATTGCAGGTATTTATTTTAAATAAATCTGTGAACTTTTATGAACTCGAATTGCATAAGAATGCATTAATACATAAATTTGTATGTTCCAGACAATAGTCCCGTTAAAAGGATTAGGGAGATTTACAGAAGAATCACTTCTCAAGCATTCTCAGTTTATATGCGACCAAATTCTTGCATTTGATGCATCTGCAAATGTCGAAGACCCACTCTTGATAACGAATTCATGTATACGAACATTATTCAAATTCGCTGGTGCTGACTCAAGTGTGAGACGAGCGAATCGACGATCTAAGAAAATTGATCAAAAAATGAAAAAACCATCATGGACGAAGGCCACGACAACGCAACTGGTGAATAATGTATTTGAAACTTTCTTTGCTGAACAACTGGCTGGTGATAACGACAAAGAACCATCGGTATATTCCTTGTTTTAACACAACTGTGAAACTTAATTGTACATATTCAAAAAGATATGATGCAATCTAAGTGCATTATTCTCATTTTAGGGTCCACGGAGACGGAGATGTGGTGTATGCGAGGCTTGTCAGCAATCCGATTGTGGTGCTTGTGGTGCCTGCAAGCACATGACAAAATTCGGTGGGCTTGGCAAATCAAAGCAAGCTTGTGAAAAACGCAGATGTCCGAACATGGCGCTCCAAGAAGCTGAAGATTCTGATCCAGAGGACGAGGACGAATATGAAGCACTCGCGGAAAACTGCGGTATCGAAGAAAGCACCGACATCAAAGACAAGTTGCAAAAGCTACCAAGATGCCTTGAAAAAAAAGTTTTGTGGCAAAGCGATGTTATAGTCGATGATGGTCGTCGAAAGTTTTACGTCTCGGTGATGGTTGGTAACGAGATAGTCGGTCTGAACGACCATGTTATGGTAGCACTCGGAGATCCAACTATACCTCTGCAAATTGCCAAAGTAATGTACATGTGGGAAAACAAGGACGGCACGAAAATGTTTCACGCGAGATGGTATCGTCGTGGAAGTGACACAATACTCGGTGAAACATCGGACCCGACAGAACTATTCCTCGTGGAAGATTGTCACGAAGTGTCTCTTATGTCAATATCGTCAAAGTGCACCGTCATTCAATACAAAATTCCTGAAAATTGGGCGAAGCTGGGTAAGTTTCATTTATTAAATACGTAAATACACTCTTACGAGTAGTTTATAATACTAAAATAAATGTAATTACTCATTTTTTAGGTAATACAGATAGTAGTATGGAAACTGTGATAACGAATAATGGGAATGGGAAAACATTTTTTTACCAAAAACGTTATACCCATGAGCGCGCAAGATTCGAGGATCCTTTATTGGATATGGAATGTCCAAGGCCTGAGATCAGTCACAGATATTGTCCCGTGTGTGCAAGATTTGGAGCCCGTCAGAAATATAATACGCCCATAGTACGTTTGAATGTGCACTGCCACTATCATTTGGTCAATTTTATTTGATACTGATTTTCTTTTTAATAATTTATTCCGATAGTTAGAAGAGCGAGGAGAAGAAAAAAACAGACGTGAAGTCAAGTATGGTCTTGTGAAATACAAAGGCGATGAATATAGAGTCGGCGATGCCATTTATCTAGTGCCAGGATCATTAACATTCAAATACAGGCCGACGATTCCTGATCCTTCAGATCCAAAAAAAGTAGAAGTTGACGAGGATAAGTATCCGGAATATTATCGAAAATCTTCGGATTATCCGAGAGGGTCCAATTACGATACGCCCGAGCCTTTTAACATTGGATACATAACATCGATTTATGCCACAACGAACCGCAAACTTGTATCTCCTGATGAAATTTGGTTAAAAGTCAACAAACTGTACAGAGCAGAGAACACGCACAAAGGTGACTCGTTGGTACATCAAGTCGATCTCAACATGCTGTACTGGAGCAAAGAAGGTAATTGGTTGTTCATTTCCCAAATGTATAAATACAAAAGTATATAAACTGAAAAATCTTTAAGAGTGTGACAAACATCCATCCATGAGCACATTTTCACTACAGTTTGCAGAGTTCGATTTATGGAAGTGGCTGGAAAATGTTATCTCGCATATTCCGAGAATTTGGACATTCCGATCGACGAATGGACGTCAATGGGTCCTCATCGTTTCTACTTTACAAAATGTTACAACGTTGAAGAGATGACGTTCGATGAACCCCCGTCAGAGGCAATGGCCATTGGACTCATCGGTAAAGGCAAGGGTATGGGAAAGGGTAAGGGGAAAATAAAAGGTAAATCAAGTGGAGAAAATGACTCGAAGAAACTCGTGAACAAACCCGTAAATGATCCCCCTGTTGTCAAAAAACTGCAAACTCTCGACGTGTTCGCCGGTTGTGGTGGTGAGTTAAGCCTTTTTTTAAGTCAAATTATCAATAGATATGTTTTAGTTGTTTCTAAATTTATTCATTCCGACTCTTCTCTCCGAATAAGGTCTTTCGGAGGGTATGCATCAGGCTGGTATAATCGAAAGTCGTTGGGCTATTGAGAAAGAAGAACCTGCAGCTTGGGCGTACAGTCGAAATCACCCACGCACCACAATGTTTGCCGACGATTGCAACGTGCTATTGAAGAGAGTAATGAATGTGAGTGCACGAAACCTATATTTGAATTGAGATTTGTTAAATGCCAGCAATTTGGACAATTTTAGGGCGAGAAGACTGACGATAAAGGACAACTGTTGCCACAGAAGGGCGACGTCGAGCTAATGTGCGGTGGACCACCGTGCCAAGGCTTCAGTGGCATGAATCGTTTCAAATCAGGACAATACTCACTATTCAAAAATTCCTTGCTGACCTCATATCTTTCCTACTGTGATTACTATAGGCCAAAATACTTTATAATGGAGAACGTAAGAAATTTTGTCTCGTTCAAACGCAGTATCGTTCTCAAATTGACTCTGAGGTGTCTGGTAAGAATGGGATATCAGTGTACATTTGGAATTCTGCAAGCAGGAAATTACGGAATACCACAGACGCGCCGGAGGTATGCCACAAAATCATTTCCTTAAGACAGTAAAATGATGTTACGATTTACATTGTAAGACAAATGCTTTCATTTATTACATATTATTTTTTCGCAGATTAATAATATTCGCTGCAGCACCTGGTCAGGTATTGCCAGAATATCCTGAGCCCACCCACGTTTTTAGTAGACAAGCATGTCAGTTGAGCGTCATGGTCGACAACAAAATATATCAAACAGATAGTGAGTGGCACGAATCGGCACCGTACAGACCCATAAATGTTCGTGACGCGATGTCAGATCTGCCGAGTATACCGAACGGATGTAATCTCGATGCAATGTCGTACGGCGGTGAGGCAGTATCGCACTTTCAGAAAAAGGTGAAAGCCAGCTGGTAGTCCGAAAATATAGTGTAATCTTAAAAACAATCGTAAAAACTTTTCTATTGTATCTCGGGGCTTCATTGAAGACTCAAAATCTTTTTAACGAGTTATTTCGTACTGTATTTAAGATACGAGGGAGTCAGACTACACTAAGAGATCATGTGTGCAAGGAAATGACGCCATTGATCGAGGCGCGGATGGCTCACATACCGATGGCGAGTGGTGCGGATTGGCGCGATTTACCAAATATTGTAGTGAAACTGAGCGACGGTACTTTAACGAAAAAATTGGAATACACTCATGATGATATAAAAGCTGGAAGAAGCAGTACAGGCGCTTATCGCGGGGTTTGCGCTTGCTGTACTGGAAAACCTTGCGATCCTGTCGAGAAGCAGTTCAACACTCTGATACCTTGGTGCCTTCCGCATACAGGCAACCGGCACAATAATTGGACAGCCTTGTACGGAAGATTGGAATGGGACGGACATTTCAGTACAACTATCACAAATCCTGAACCTATGGGGAAGCAGGTACAATAAGCCCAGAAAGAAAAACTCCTGCAAGTTAACCGAATGTGAGCATTATGAAATTAACGAGTTTCTTTTCAGGGTAGAGTCTTGCATCCTGAACAAACTCGTTTGGTGAGCGTCAGAGAATGCGCGAGATCTCAAGGATTTCCCGATTCATATCGTTTTCACGGTAACATTCTCGATAGGCATCGGCAGGTTGGAAATGCCGTACCGCCGCCTCTAGGAGCTGCGATCGGGCGGCAAATAAGAAAAGCTCTTGCCGCTAACGTCAATGGCATTGATGTAATAAAGGCCAAATCTGAGGAATCCGTAGTCCTTTCAACCGAAGACTCTCGGCAGATCGCTGAGACATCCTCAGGGTGCTCAAATTTCGAGATTACCGGTAGTAGCACAATGAAACCAGAAAAGATGGATATTGGGTTGTGATGACTAATAAGAAGTCGACATATGTGAGGATATTAAGTTTTATTATTCTTTGACTATATGAAGGTATTATATTTTTCTACGTGGAACCAGATTATGAATTATATCTTATGAAGTAGAACCTCAGTTTTTCTCAGATTTTTACTGCATAATCAGGCATTAAAAAGTATTATATTATGCCTCATTATAGCCTAATCCATCCCCATGAGTACGTACAAAAATGAACTCTCCACAACACATGGAAAAAAATGAAAACTCCTTGAGATACCGAAGACCTAACGTAGTGATCTATTTCCAAGACTTAAGGAAAATTTCAAAATCCACGAAATATTTGGTCCAGCAAGACTTTAATAGGGGGTTGTCAAATTCGAAATTTCTCGTACAACATAAATATTCCTATTCGTATCTTCGCTCGTTGAAATTTGTCGGTTAAAAGAAAGGATAAACGGGAGAAGTCAATTTTTCCAGGTTTCCCGGCTGGTGGCAGACAGCATCGTCGAGATCATAAGCATTTAATATTGATCGACAGTGTCCCTCATTAACCAACAACCCCAATCACAGCCCACCAAAATGTAGCACCTGGGCATTTTCTATTGAATTGGGACAGGTACATGGACAACCCCATGAACCAATCGCTAAATGTGAATATTTACTCTCCCACAATTCTTTCATTTGCGGAGACACTGTTTCTCAGCTAATACGCTGTAAACAATGTCCTACTAGTTCAAATGAATAGTATGGTCTTGGAAATACAACGTGCTGCGTATTAGCTAGATCTATTGTCACTCAGTACTGACCAACATGCTGTATGAATGGTTTTTTTGAGTTTTTAGCCTACTCCATCAGCAGTTAAACTTAATCTGGTGTTGTTTGTGTTGATTCTCTAAAATCTTCTCACAATATTTACATTTTTGTAAGTATATTTGTTTTGGACAAAATGTATGATTTGTTGTAACGTTTCAAGGTATTTTCTGTAAAATTATTTCTTTATTTTGTCAACACAAAAATATGGTATAAAACATGGCTGACGTTTCTCCAAACAACGCATTTCTTCGAAATCCCCGCCACTGTAATTCTCACTAAACTTGTAACGCCAGTCATGCGCTCATTTTTTTTTAATTGTTACAACTTTTTATAATTATGCAAGTTCGAAACAATGTTGCATGCTTTCAAATCGTTATTGCAGCGTATTTGCAGAATCGTTCGAGTGGAAAGTATTGCAATGTGTATCGGGATGATTCCGATTCGGTATTCCGCAACTTTCAGTTACCGGCCATTCGTGTAAACATGCCAATGGGAATTCTCACATTCCAGAGACCGTGCGTTCGGAACTTGAAGCTCTAGGAATAATAATAGGATCGATATTGACGTTATTCGAAATTACCTCTCCATCAAGATCTAAATAACACGGGAAAGCAAGAGTTCGAATTAGACTTCGAATGGGTTGAGTAATTTTCAAGCCCATGTATGAACTAGAATATTGACAAGTAGACGATTTAACGATTTGGCCAAATGCGAGGCGTGTGTTAAGGTTGGGTTTATGCGTGTGAAATTATAACGTCGATAGTGGTGCATTCGGACTACGTAACGACATAATAGTGTTGAAAAATTGAAAAGGTTTATCATCGAAATTACGCCACCCTCGACAACCACAGCTATGGTAAAGATATTTTGTTCATCCACGAGTAATGGCTGATTTAAAAAACATTCATTCTGAACTCGAATATTGATAGTTGGTCTTTTTTATTTCGTATATGCAGCTCGCGTATGACTCGATGTATAGTCTGACGTGTGTTCTCTCCATATGCGCCTGACGTTTCAGTCGAAAACTTCTTGTCCTTCAAATGCATCAAATTAAAGCTTCAAATGGGGTATTCTATATATCCGCGTCAGATTATACGCTTTTATATAAATTCTTAAATATATGTCAGCGTAAATTCAATATTTCAATGATATGAAATATGTTTTTATTTCATGTTTCGTTATCCTAACCTTTCACCGAGGTGACGTTATGAGGCGGTATAAAGTTCTCTAGCGATAACCTTCATTTTTTCAGATTTTATTACAATTAGGATAAAATGTCTCAACCCACTGGCTCATCTGATACTGAAATCGATGTTATATTGCCGAGTCAAGGTCTACTCTATGAAAAAGAAACGTTGGAATACATACTCTGCAAACCAAAGCTCCTCCCGTTGAAATCAATCAGCCTGGAGAAATTAGAAAATATGCAAAAGGATGCAGATGCTAAAATGAGAGCAGCCCAACAGAACAGTGTCAATGAAAGTCCTAAAAAGAAATAACATAGTTATTCGTATCAATTTGGATAAAGAAACATGAATTGAATACGTCTATCGAACTTTTTTACTGAGACAAAACTGGGTATGAAAGCAAACAAAAAATAAAAATGAGTCTTGGGCCACTGTTGACTGAAGTTGTACTGGCTTTTTGCCTTGCTGCCAGTCTATTATACAAATACAGCAATGTATTTCGGCATCATATTATCGTAACGATCTCAGTACTGATAGCATGGTATTTTTCATTGCTAATTATTTTCGTTCTACCATTGGATGTTTCCTCGGTGAGTAGAATTCAAGGGTATTTGGAGTGTTCATATTCATTTGAAAACATATTCCATAAGTGTGGGAAAAACTGAAACTTTATCTTTTTTTAGACCGTGTATAGGCAATGCATGGAGGAAAACAACAACAATTTTAGTATTACAAACAGTGTTGGTAATACAACCGTTGGGGTGTCTCACATATGCAAAGAGCCCTGGTCGAACGTTCCTGAAAATGTTTTTCCAAATCTCTGGAGGATAGTTTATTGGACCTCGCAATGTCTGACATGGCTCATACTTCCTCTTATGCAATCTTACATAAAAGCCGGTGATTTTACTGTGCGTGGTAAATTAAAATCGGCCCTGATCGACAATGCAATATACTATGGGAGTTATCTGTTCATATGTGGAATTTTATTGATATACATTGCTCTAAAACCAGGCCTGGAACTGGACGGGTGAGTTTTTGTCAGATATATTTAAAACCATTATTGCCTATTCCAAAATTCCAAAACTATTTTTATTTCATTAATAACAATATTTAGACAACAAAGTTAAATTAAATGATTTATTAATTTTCCTCTATAATGTGAATCGACTTATATAATTAATGATACAAAGTTAGTTTAAAATTGTGTTTATTGATTCATTTTTACCTTTTAATAAGAATATACATGCTTAGTAACACACAATGAATTTCGAATTTTATGTAAATAGCGAATATTCTTTTCACAGCCAAAAACTTAAAGCTATCGCATCGTCTGCTTCGAATACTTGGGGTTTGTTTCTATTAGTTTTACTTCTTGGCTATGCACTCGTGGAAGTTCCCCGCGGTCTTTGGAATGCCAGTAAGCCTGGTTACACATTGCAGTACAGTTATTTTAAAGCGGCAAAACTCAGCTTGGATAAGTGTGAAGCTGAAGAAACCGTTGATGACATTCTCGAGGTAAATGTTGCATGTAACCTCATTAAGAAAGATTAGGATTCTATAAAATTATAAATAGAACATACGAGTCATTCGAACATGCATTTTCAGTCACTTCAAGTAGCTTCTGCAGGCATAAACAGTAGTCATCCATTCCTTCGAAACTTGGAAACCATATATCAAAAAGTACCGGCCGAATTGAAGGATCGAATGAACAGGCGCCAATTAACGGACGAAGCACCTGGTGATACGCGAACGGAAAAATCTCTAATACGATTACATAGACAAGTATGTTGCCTGCAATTAATTTAAGTAAAAATTGGTATCATTCGAATCGAGATTTTATTCTCTTACGTTAAGAATATTTGATTACCGAATGATTATTTTTATCTCTATTACTTTTTTTGTAAAGTTACCCCCAATTATTTCTCAAGAATAATTATTATTTTGCTTCGGTGAAATGAAAAAGGGTGGTCGAAAAACTCAATTTTCCCTATCATTTTCAGACAATCAAAGCTCTTCAAACGCTTCAACGAACCGAGACACAGTGGGGAATATTGGTCGAAAAGATTTTTTATTTGGAAGACGTCGCAAAGAATCAAGCTAGTCACGATAGGCGATTCAAGCCTTCCTTTCCTTATGATCGACCAATTTCATTGCGCCTTATCTACAATCCTACGATCGGTAAGGTGTTAAAAACGAACGAATCACACCGATCGGAATATTTTCGAACAGGTAAAGAAAAATTTTCATAATTTCAGAGTGGTACTGGGAATGCATTGTCAAAGGATATGTTCAAAAGATTGCTGCAGTAATCGCTGGTTGCTTATCTGTGGCTGTGGTATGGTCCGAAGTAACTTTCTTCAACAAGACACCGGTGTTATCGCTGTTTGCTCAGTTTCTCAATCTTGCAAGAGACAAATATGATTACCTGACGATCGAGGTATCAGATAATCTTATACTTTTTGCTATTGTTTCTTTGTAAATCCATTTGTCAAATAGAAGTTCGAGCATGTACAATTGCGACGATGTTGAATTGTTCATTTTTTTTCAGATACTATCGACGATGATTATAGCGTATCTCTGTTACTGTGCCTACTCCACAGTCTTGAAGATTCGTCTATTAAATCTTTATTATCTTGCTCCTCATCATCAGACGAATGAGTATAGTTTGATATTCAGTGGAATGATGCTTTGTCGTTTGACACCACCGATGTGTCTAAATTTTTTGGGTCTCATACACATGGATTCGCACATTATAAAGACGCACATACTCGAGACCCATTATACCCAAGTAATGGGACATATGGACGTCATATCAATTATATCGGATGGTTTTAACGTTTATTTCCCAATGGCAATACTCGCTTTTTGCTTAGCGACGTATTTCAGCCTTGGTAGTAGATTGTTATCGATGCTCGGGTTTCAACAATTTCTCGGGGATGACGAGCTCACTACGGATCTCGTTGACGAGGGCAAAGAATTAATACAGCGAGGTGAATATTTTTTACATTCTAACTGATTTTGTTTCATGAATAATGAACAAATATATAAATATTCTGATACTTATTTTAAACAATTTCGCAGAACGTCGAAAACGTCAACGTGTCGAGGATTCGATGAATCGTAGACGTGAATTTCAGGAAAGATTTTCCAATCCTGGTTCATTGGCATCTCGATATAGAACAACGAGACAAAGTACTGATACAGGTGAGTTTGAAAGGGTTGAAAAATATATATAAAAGGAAAAAAACCAAAACCCAATGTAGAGATTCTGAAATGATGAACAAATTTTCTTCGTAGTGCGACCTTTGAAGCGAGATGATTCGACCGAATCGGCAAGGGCGGGTCTCTTGCGGGATTTCGATCCTACGGACTATTACGTTGGTACTACCTTCGGGACCGGCGGTTCGTACGGTGCCAACGATCCATATGAGGGACGTGATTACCAAACGGCTGATTTTTACGGATCTAATACGAATGATCCGAGAAATTCCATATCAGCCACTGATAGCACTCGCGTGAGGTCCCCGCCGCGGCGCTTATTCGATGACGTATGAACTAGAGATCTATAAAACATTCGTTGGTTTGCAAGTTATTTTGATAACTTGGACTTTTGGAACTATCGTAAGATTGAAACGATCATGGTTCATAGATGAAGAATTATATCCCTCGATGATAACTCACGTCACACTTTCTAATGTAAAGTTTTGACCGAGATTGTAGCTAATTTTTTCCATAGATAATGTAAATTTGTCCTTCAATGGCATGCTTCTCACGGGCAAAACCATTTCCGCGTCGGTGCAATATTACGATTAAAATCGTATATCGAAGATTGTGTATAGGTTGTTACCCAGACGATATGTGAGATTTTATTTTATTCCCTAATACGAGAAGTACTCGAACATATAGCTGCATTACGAATTAGAGTCATAGAACAGCAGCGTAAAACTTAATATTGTTTTCTAATATAAGATGTTGGTACTGTTATTTTGTGGTAATGTAAATTATCTTGCTTTATTACTCACGACGTAACTCAGTCTGCAACACAAACTGTATTAAAATCCTCTTTGAACACAGTTGACTTTTCGGACAAAAGGAAAAGATACCTTATTGGATCTAACGATTTTACGGTGGTCTTTTGCCCGAGAAGTCATCCGTTCCGAGGAAACAGGAACGGCACAATGCTGCTGTATCTTTTGAAGTCACAGGGGGTTAGAGTTGGTGTTTCAAATCGTCTTAAGGCGACGCAAGTATGTTTCGTAAGGTAAATTAAACATTGGTGTTATTAAGGGGTATTCTCAGTGGTCGAAGATAATCAAGTCTATGCCGAACAGAAACTTTTTACAATGCTTTGATAAGCAAGTTGGCACTTATAGCGACCTGTTAAAGTAACAAACGCATCTTCAACACAGAAGAAAGTTTAGTAATGATTTGTTTGTGTCAGCTCTTTCGTAACGACATCCATTATTTCTGCGTGTAGGATACATTTGTCATGGTCGATGTTACCATATTCATTTTGAATGTCCTTTGCCACCATAGGAACTTTAAATTCATAAGAAATATTTTTTTACCGGTTTCTAGTTTATGTCGTTTGATCGTCGTCAATTGTGTGACTTTCTCCGATGTTGAATCGAGTTGTATGAATAGCGAATAATTGCGATTGACCTGTGCGGTTGCTTCATATTTATTTTACTAAAGTTTTACAATTTTCAGTTCATAAAATAGAAACATTATTTGAGATTAATTCGTTATAATTTTGTTTCATTTTTCCTTTGGTCACTGGAATCAATTATTTCGTGTCGTATCGACGAATGCTTGTACACTTCCATCAATGAGAAATAACGAGGAAAACATGATGAAGATTATCTTTTCAGTTGCATCGTTGAAAAAAAAAAAGCCGTAGGAAATAGTACGACGAAAACCAATTTCATTCCTTAATTTGCGAAAAATCTGTATTCTTGGGATCGCTTTAAATTATCGTGATCGACGTATTAATAAAAATTTATGCTGGTAGCTTGGCTTATATGTGGCATTAGTTGAAAATATAATAATTTCTAGAACAGCTCGTCTCTCAATAAACAATAGCAATGGCAGTTTCGACATCCGGAAATATAGTTTTCCGAATTATAATAAGATATCCAAAATGACTAGGTATAATTTTAACGCAATGTTCAATAAAAGTAATTTTCACTTCGATTTGGTATTGAATTATACGTACTCGACAAATTTCGTTCAAACTTTCAAAGTAAAAGTAGCTGAAAAGCAGAGCAATGACTAAAACTGATGTTAGACAATGAGTCGCGAATCTTTAATCAAGCATTATTAGGTGCGTTCCAACTTCCGGTAATATATGTTTATGAAATGGATATTAAAATAACGTAAAAACCCACCTACACCGAATACTAATAACGATTAAGTTTCTCGAATATCTTCTAAATAAAATCTTGTATAATTCGGTGGACCAAAAAACGAGAAGGTCTATCGATAACGTTCGTATCACTATGACAATTTATACATAATTTAAACATTTGTCTTTTTTTTTCTCTTTTAAATATCCATAACGATCATGCAAGACGTACAAAAATACAATTAGACTTTTCCTTTGGACCAGACAAAGTACTATAGATTTTCATTTCTTTTCGAGTAGCGTAAACGTAAATTCGTTGTATATAAGTAAAGAAACAATAATATTTTTTAAATCACCCTACTTCGCCTTTTTGTGAGTATAATAGAGATGTACGTAGTTACGTTGTTACGTTGGCCACTTGACGTATTTGAGTACAATTATTAGTGAAAAGCTAGGACGCATATGCAAGTGAGATTATTCGAAGAGTATTAGAAATGTGACGGAGGATAGAAACATTAATAATATAGGAGACAGCATAATTCACGGAGTTTAAGAATCATCCAATGCTCATTCCGAGGATGGCCAAATTCTGAAAACGTATCTATAATTGTACGTGCCTTCATTCACAATTGCAAACTTTCACTTTCCATTGATTTAACAAAAATATATCATCCCGACAAAAGCATAAACGTCCTTCGTCGAACTCATTTCTTTCGACGAAAATCTATCGAAAGAAAACGTACGGTGGAATTTATTTTCTCAAATCGCAATCACGGTTCCTTGTCCGAGTTGTTTCTCGACAATCGATTCAAGGGATTTACAAAAAAAAAACGAAAGACGGCGTTAGAAAGATTTTTGCGTCAGTCCCACGCGGTAAAGAGAAGACAAAATTGTTAAGCCCTAGGCGGTATCAGCCAGTTTCCTAGCTTCTACGTGAAATATACTATGTAAAACGTGATTATAGCTAGAAGAAAAAACGAGAGCGTGTATGCAATCACCATTCTCACTATCTTGACGTGCTCGGAGTGAGTGATACGATTTTTAGCGACGTTCTGTCGAGGACTGGCCAATTCGGGCATCAGTAATAACGGCTCGAGCAGTAAAAGGCTCGACCTATTGTTGTGATTAGCCTCCCTAATGGAAAGTGATAAATGTTGATCTTCCCGTTGTTCGGTCGTGTCACGCTGCGTCCGCAAATCGTTGTCGTAATTCATCCAGTATATTGTATTCTCGTCATAAGCGGCGCTCTTCACGGATGAAAACGTTCGGTTCGATTTAACTCCTCGAAAGATCATTGGCGTCAAAGCTTCGATCGCTGATATTCTTGAGTAACGATCTGCGGCAATCCGATGATAAATCTGTGTATTGGAATCGCTGGATTTTCCAAGGCTCGTCTCAACTTTAATACCAGGTCCTAAGCTGTCTTCCAGATCGAACACGTCTTTGAAAACGGAAAGTGGATAGAGTATTCCTGAAAAGTTTGCTTTGGTCAAATTAGTAACGGGCATGTAGTCCTCTCGTTTGGTAAAGACCGAGGCAAATTCACGAAACGTATGGTCAATCCGATAGAACGACGGGGAACGATACGTGAAGTAAAGTTGGGAGGATGTGAGCTCGTATTGATGGAACGTAGCTTCTTTCGCACGGATCATTTGCTTTCCTCGTACTAGCCGATCGCTGTAAATAACTGGACTGCCGTTAAGTATTGTACATTGCGAGCATATTTTGTGGCTTGGTAGAACGAACGTGTCGACTGGTACTTTTTTTATTTTGCAACTGTAATTGCGACGACCTTTTGCAATCTCGTATCTTGATAATTCTTCTGTTTGTTGAAAGGAGCCAACCTCCTCGTAAACGTGATCGGTGGACTGTTTTTCATCTTGTGGTTTGGCGATCTCGATCGTGTCAAGCTGATGACTGGTGAAACGATTGGTCGTATGGCTCGTATCGATTTCCGACGTTCTGCGCTTTGCTTCGATAACTCGAACGGGATGATCAACATCGGCCAATACTACATCTACTATTAGGGTGCTGTTTTTGTATACCGGCATTTCTTCCTCGGATTCGACGCGCCGATTTGTATATGCGTGTGTCTCACTCCGTGGTGCCGAAGTTTGTGTACCTTGTGCTCTTTGATATTTGACGGACCGTTCGCCGATACGACGCGTCTCGTCGAATATCTCGTTGCGCTCTTCTTTCTCTATTAAATTTCCATAATCTACGTGCAAGTGACGATGGTGAACACACGCAAAATTGTATCAGTTCGCGTTCTCGTTTTTCGCGTTTATTCGCAACTCTCGTTTGATTTTCTCAAGATCGTAGAGAACTTCGAGAATACCGGAAGCGCTCCAAGCCTGAGTGCGACAACTGTCGCGACAATATTCCCCGTCCTTGTTCGTTAGCTCGGCAAGTCCTCGCCAATGATTGGTCGAGGCTTCGAGCAAATGACGCGATATTATAGCTTCGGTCGATGCGACCGTACGACGAAGTTCTTCTTCGCCGCCGACTAGAGGAGCAAAGTGAAGTCGAGCTCGAAGGAAAAATCCTAAGGGCCAGATCCATTCCGGTCCTTGATGATAATTCCATCCATGAGCTAATTTTGTATCGCTCGAGTCGTTTGAGTTGTCGTAGTAACCATTGTACGCCCAATCAGCGGGATCCAAAGTCTTCATTCCGAAGGGACCCAGCAGTACTTCCTCGGCAACTTTTAGCGCCGTCCACGCATGACGAGGCTCGAACAGATCTGGGGCTACTACCATGGCCACCGGGAAGTTAGGTCGAAGCTGAAAATTGGCCCATGCCTGAGTCGCTCCATGACTGTCTTTGAATATACCTCTACGATGGATCAATTCCGGTTCCAATTCATCTTCTTTCGGTGTCTCGTTTACGTAGAAGTACTTCTCGAAATTTTCGGCGATTCTGTCCGACCACTGTTTATAACTCCAAGTGACGAGTGTACCATCACGGTTTTTCCTCTGTACACTGCCGTACGGGAAGAGATTCTGCTTGTAGAGTTCAGCAAGAAAGCCAAGAGTACTTTTGCTCAAGCCAACGATCTCGACCGCGGAACCATCTCGCGGAGTCGCCGGTTTTCCCTTGTTTCCCGCTTTCTCTGAAGATCCCATTTTGTCCATCCAAGTTCCACAATTAGCGTCGTTGCCACCAAAGACGAAACCGGTATCCGGATTAACACCGATCTGATTGTTGAAGCCACGATCGGTCATGTGCTCGTCGATTTGCTTGCCAGCATTTCGCTCACGGAAACACAAGCCTTGGAAATGGATCGTCAAGGCCTCTTGTATCACATCGTACAGAGGTTGATCTACTTCTCCAGCTGGCAGAGCGGGTGAATCATCGGTCGGGAACAGTCTGGATACTTTGTCCGAGAGGATCTTTATACCTTCCGGAACATGTTGAACGTAGCTCTGAATAGTGTACAACCACCACCAAACTGCGTCGCGACAGTTGAATCTCGCACTCTTTCCTTTATCGAGGAGATTAGGTATAAGGCCATGGCGCAGGGTAGCGGCGAATCCTAGAATAATGAATCGAGCCTCCTCGTGACGATCCGTTAACAGGAACAAACCTCGCAGAGCAATGAAAGTATCACGTCCCCAATTTCTCATGTATCCCGTTGTGAAGTGAGGAAGTCCGGCCGACATCGTAAGGCATATCTGCTCCTTGACGTTATTCACAACTTTGGTTTTTGGCTTGGGTGCCTCCAAATTCGGCGACAAATCCGGCAGTTGCGAGGATCGCACGATTCCACCTACTTGGACGGAAACGAGCGACAGCAACTTTACGAACGTCGAACCATCCTTGACGAAGTCTGACATCAGCGAGTAGCATTGTTCCAGAATGATCATGTAAATGTTTACAACGATAACGTCGAAATAACTCGGGACGAGATAGCGTGGAATCAATTTGAAAGGCTCGGTTGCTTCTTCTAACCATTTACCAAGAGCGGAGGTAGATTCGTCCTCTTTCAGGCGCTGCCAAAGATAATCTATCAGCCAATTTCCGTCCCGAAGATTGACGCATAATGGATGTCCAAGGTCGTTGTTTGGACGGATTTCTGAGAGCAGAGATATCACACCTTGAAGCCCTGCGTAAACTAAAGGCCCGTACGACGGTATATCGTAAACACCAAAGCGATTTCCGGTCTCGTCTCGTTCCTCCTGATCGCAGCGGTATAAAACTTTGTTCATGTCTGCTAGATCCATACGTGAAACAATGGCACGCAGTTCCGAGCTCGTAGAAGATGTCAGGGTCTCGATAGTGGAGTGTAATTTAGCGAGGGCTGGTTTTATATTGACGTGTAAAGAAACTCGAATCGCCACGACCGAGCCCGGTTGAAAGTTGACGAAGTTCAATTGTGTAATTTTCGAATCTCCCGAGTCGACCTTCTCCAAGATAGTGGAATCGCATATTTGTACGTGCTCTTTAAGATTCACACCGTAATCCAGAAGGCCGTTTATGAACTCGTCGTCCTTGACGTGTTTGTCGGGATAATGAAATGGTGATGTGCCATTCTTTGAATCTCCGAACGAAAAGGAAGCTTCCAGAATTATTTCCTCGACAACACCTTCGACACGTAAAGGCCTAACGTGTCTCCTGAGATCATTGGCATTCGAGTTAGGATGTTTGAACGCAGTGAATGCAACGAGCACGACACTCTCGTGGGTCAAAGGTGAGTGTCTGGTAACTGCTACGATATCAGAATCCATCTGATCGACAAAGACTTGAGAAAACTTCTGTTTACCCAAGTTGTAATGAAGATCGTTCAATGCTCGTTTCGCCGCTATGATTCCAGATTTTGAGCTCACTAGGCGAGAATCACCCTTTGCCAGGCTCTCGTCGTCGGTCCATGCTGTGTATTGCCTATTCTCATCTACAACATGAATGTGATGAGGCACCAGCTCGTCGTATCCACGACTACTGCCACTTGCACAACAAGCCATCGATACAAGAGCTGCACTTGGCAGCAGGTCGAAAACGCTACGTTTTTCAATCGGGCTCGGATTATCGTGCGTTTGGTCCATGAAAAGCGCATGGGCAATGCATGGTACGAGAGGACGTTGACGAGATTGGAAAAAAGCGCCGACTGGTTCACCGCCGTAACGATAAATCAGTCTCCCTTCCTCGTGACTATCCCACGCCGACATCGCCTCTCTAATCAATGAGGTGATACCCAGACGATTGACGAATATGTTGTCCTTCTGATCGGAATTTGTAAATAGCTCAGCGACAACGTACAAATCGGGCCGAACACGTCGTGCCACGTCCAGCAAATACTCTGCCACGGGTATCGGAGTCGAATGACAATTGTCCAAGCGAATACCGTCAAAGATCCTTGCGGTTTGTTCAACATATTCGGTCATGTGTTGCCACAAAAATGGATTGTCCTCCGGCTTGTCACCGAACCTCAATTTCACGCTATCACCCCAAGCGATCAATTCTCGTCTGATGTAAACGTTGGAATCGGAATCGGCGAAATTCTTCAAAGGATCACTGTTCATGACCCAACCGTTGTGGGCCATCAGGTAACATCCTTTCTCGGAGTACATTATAGTTTCTCGTTCGGTGAGTGAGCGAGGAGCTCCATAGTCTGTGAAATATCTATCAAACGTATGTGGTCAGTAACGAACATTCAACAACTGTGCGAACTAATGTTCATTTATTAATGTCACGAAATAGTATTTGACGAAAGAAGTCGAAAGACCTCGGTAAATTTATGTTCCGGGTTCAAGTTACGTTGGGACTATCTGATATTCGTAAAATAGAAATCGATGTGTACTAATTAACTAGTGTAATGTCTAGAAGAATCTTACCTGGGGACTAATGGATTGCGTTCGCTAATTTCCTTCAACCTTGGACCATCCGCTTGTACTCTGAAATATCGAATGCCAGCAACTGTATTTTCTATTGCTGCATTCAAGTGGTTTTGGATTTCGTTGAAGATGGCGGTATTCATTTCTTGAACTTTTGCGCGAAGATCTTCGGCACAGCGTCTCAAACGGGTCTCTTCATCAAAGCAGTCCGCCCTGATTGATTGACAAAAGAAATAATACCGTAATGAAGCATGAATGCGGTCTTCTACTTTTAATTCAGAGATTGATTCGTCGGCTTTCAATAAATTACCTGTAAACGTTGTAGGTTCGCAGTGCCAGCTGCATATCTATCGTTGATTTCAGTCTCTGATATTGCGGATCTTGTATTATCGAGATAGAAGATTCCGGTGTTGGCGAATTAGCCGCTGGATCTTCGGGCATTCGGGTACGCGCGAGATTCAAGAAATCAGCAATTATCTCGTCAACGTTAACTGTGTACAATTCATGGATCTTGGCGAGAGGTAAGAAGTAAGTGTGCAGCGCATGACGTATTGCCTAAAAATTTGTAAACATTTGATTGTTAGCTCCAAGACCGTAAGAGAAACTGTAAACATTGTTCATATTCCATTTGCAATTTTATATGTTCATATTCCATTTGCAATGTTATATAATCACTGATTTGCCAATTTCAAGAATTCTAATGATTTTTCAAGTTTTGAGAATTTTTTAAGTATTCTCTTCGGCTCATTTTTTGTTGAAAGTTCGTTCTCAAATCATTAATTTAGAAAATCATACGTGTTCTTGACAAGCAACAAAAATCTGCAGCTTTCAGCTTCCTTGAATTGTTCAGATACAGAAGGATGCGCCGTAGATATTTACATTCAGGTGATCCTCGGTTTCAACGATCATAGGTATTCCTTTTAAATCCCACTCGTCCGCGGCAACTTGAACGGTCAACTCGAACAGCATAGCATCCAATAGGTAAGCAGGCCGCAAGTGTGGACAGTTGAGGCAATTGTACGTGCATTCTGGGTGAGATACCAAGAATGGACTTTCATTTGCCGTATGATTCAAGACTATATCGCAAATACTCAGCACCTGTTCAACATGAGCAAAATAATGAGTAGAAAAAGAATAAGTGATATATAATGTTGACAAAAAAAACAAATATATATTGGTTATATAATCAAAAAATCGTTGAGACAAGCACACTCACGTTCCATTCGTTTCGCATTTTATTAGTGAGCCGTTCAACATCATTAAATGTAGTAGGTTTATCATGATCATCAGTAAATGTGGGATTCAGTTTCAGTTGATCACTAAGACTGTAGGCCGAGTGAGAACCTCCAAGTTCCTGAAAATGACCGTAACATTAATTGCTGTCATTGATGTACCTAAATTTTCAGGTAACCAGTAAAGAAAAAACTTGTTCCAGGCGGAGGCAAAAAAATAGCGAAAGTGCAATCCTTCTACACGAAACTGTTTTAAAAACAGAGTGAACGTGAGGAAGGAAGCGGATCTTCAATACAATCGAGCGATAATAGCATTGCGAGACATGAAAAAGTTAATTTCTTTTGGGAAAAGTAACAATGATTCGTTGTCTTTCGTAAATTACGAACCTGTATTGGTGTAAAGTGAATCATGTTATAGCCCGAATTCCTTGCAACGGCTAGTTTGTCTTCCCAAGTAGAAAAAGGACCGAGGCACTTTGACAAGACGGTTTGACACTGAATACAATCCAGAGGAAGAGTTTCACCGCTTGTTGGTAATTGAAGCTCAGGTTCCACCAAAAGATATCCGGATGCAATTGGCTTCACTCCGCTCTCGCCTCTACACAATAGAATATATAAAAAATTCATTTTATAAATGTTACATTATCATCTTAGTTTGTTATTTCTGTTTGCGTTAAATTTGTTGCATATACTCCTGTAGAGCTTTCCAAAAGTAATGTAGTTTGGAGTTTTTTTATATCAGCCAATTCTGATTTAAATGTTTGCTCATGAACAATATTGAAGAATAACTTGATGATTGAAAATTTTCAAAACGCGTCCTCACTCTGAATCCGTCACATAGTAATGAAACGATCCTGCGGACATCAGTCGAATCGTGGCGCCATCGTTTTTCCATTCGAGCTGGTAGTACGTTTGTCGTTCGAATTGTCGATCTACAGTCGATGGATGGTTCGTGAAAATGTCTACGACCTTGCCAAATAAGGAAGATCCCAATCGGAATTCGATCAGCCATCCTGTTTTATATGGAAAGACAGAGGAAAAAGGTATAAAAGGAACTTTGCCAAACATTTTAGTTCAAATTGATTTAAGATATACATGAAGATATTTAATTGCCTAGATAAATTGTGCATCGCTCACCTTTTTTCACTCTATATTGTATACCATCCAGATGCTCTCCATTATTCAAAGTAAGTACCCTCACATGACCTTTTCCCTCGTCGTCGTTATTTGAAGTTTTCCCGGCCATTTCGTCGGTCGATTGCTAGAAAAAGCAATTAAAATGAAGATCCGATTTGGCCAGTAAAAACTTCGTACCGTTCTTCTCAAATTTATCTTTAAAGACTGCGATTATTATTCCAGCATATACGAACTGTCCATACTTACGTCAACAAACGTGGCTAAGTGAACAAAAGGTATGGATGCAAGCGCTTAATATAAGCTTTTGCCACAATGCAGTTTACAGAGCATGCAAGCCGGTATCGTGTTACTTTTCGTTTCGCTATGTGATTGCATACAAGAACCAGAAGCTATTTTCTTACTCTATACACACTTGAATTACACATAGTTTTGTAGCGAAAAAAGGGATATTCCGCTTGTACGAAAAAAAAAGCCAGAGCTTCATTTACCCGTTGTGGAGAGTTTAAGGTGAGCGATAGACTGAAAGAAGTTGTGGATAAAAACTTTGAAAATATTAAAGTAAATCTAGTTTCCAAGCTTTGATTTACCCCCAGAAGAACTCTGTCTGCAGATTAGAATGAGAACTAATTTTTAAAGTTTATTTATAAAGATAAATCGGTGTAAAGTTAGTATTGAACATTGTTTGCTTGTGTAGCTCTTCTGACATGTAGGGACCTTCGTTAAACATACGGTCTGGCCTCCAGATGTCATTTTTCTCAATGATTCGTTCTCAGAACTTACAGTGGCCCAGATAAGTCGCAGGAAGCGCCGCTTGACCACTCTTTGAAAGAAATTCCTAAGCTTTCGGAAGAATTGCTTCATCTTGGTCCAGATAGTTCGTGTTATACCGATTGACACATCCATTACTCTCGATCTAGTCCCGCCTTAAGCAAAGCCACTACGAATTATCAGCGTTTATTAACTTGCACAGTGATTTGAACTTCCACCTTCCGAGCTAATCTGGCGTGCTCTTATCGGTAATAATCATATTTTTTGTGTGGACCAAGCTTTGGCGCGACCTATAACAAACATATCTGAAGCATAAGATACATCTATATCTTCTTAAAAACTACAATAATCTTATATAGAAGGTTTCAGGTACATTGCAGCTTCGATTTTTATACACATAAACGTATTGATCGATTGTTAAATATGTTTAATGACTCAAGGCTAAAGAATCAAAAATTCATCAAAATCAAGGTTGCCAGACCTGAAGCTCCCGTGCAATACGAATGAACCAAAGATTAAAAGCAAAAGCCATGCATATTCTCAAATAAACAACTAATTAAACAGGACATGTGTTAAATGGTGGAAAAATTATTGTATGAATCACAAATATATTTAAAATGTAAATACTAGAAATGAATAGATGGTATAAAAGCAATAATTAAAATCTACCGTTCACGACACGCTGTCCGAAACAACAATCACAGCACGATACAATTAGAACGCGCGAACTGGCAGTTAGAGGGAAGGGGGTAAAAACGCCTATAGAGATACAAGGCGTTATTGTTTCGGACTCGAGAAAGGCCAAAAGGGTATCACTATCACGTATCAAAACAATGTCAACCAATGCATCGTGAATTATCTCTGCAGACTTTTAATATCATCAACTCATAAATATGAGTTGAAAAGATTCGATTCATAAATATGTGGAGAAAAATCCTAACGTCCTTATACCTTTAGATACACACTCGAATATCACTCGCAACTTCGAGCTGCTTACATTGACCGAAAACTTTGAAATTTGACCTCTATTCAAAGAGGCAAACGATGTTAAGGTCACGAACATAAAAGCATTGTCGCAGCGACGAATTTTAGGGGCACGAACATCATAATACGGACAGTATAGATATACTCAGCGTATACATATAGCAGACGAGTTTTAGGGGCGAACTTCAGGACTGTAAAGAAAAAAGAATGATACAGCCGAAAATTACAAAATTTACAGTTGAAAATAGTGTATGTAAGCTTGTTTTATTTTCAACTATTGGAGAGTTAGATTTTTACGCGAAACACGGATAGAACTATGCGTCAAATAACGAAAACGTCGATGCACAATTTTGTCGAAAGCTGGTAGAGAGCATGTTTTTTTTCAATATTATAGCAGGCGACGATCATAACAAGCCAACTTCAGAGTAGTCAAGAAATTATAACCTCCGCGAAATGATAATCATATTTATAATAATAACATATATATTCAATCTGCATGATTCCATGCTTTCCATAATGCATTGAAATAGCGTTACAAACGTATATAAATATGATTAATACAAAATATTCAAACGCGTACTGTCAAATTCCAACGTGTAAATGTAGCAGACGATATCCATATTGCGCGGCATCTTCACAATCGTTCAAAAAATTACTATGGCGCTAAACTCTACTGCCTTCAAGTGATACGTCAAAAATATTTATTTAAACACAAATTATTAACAAGGACTTTACGATAAATCGCATAAATGAGTTTTTCTAAAATCAGCAGCGAGCGGGTAGTAGTCCGGTCGTTAATCGTAACGATGCTTTTTCTCATAATTATTTGCAAGGAAAACGGTGCCATCGAGACCGATGTGGATAACGATGAAGAGTCGACCATTGACGAATCGGCGAATGGCGATGAAGATGATGAGAAAGATTTAAACTTTCCGTTGGGCGAAGAAACCGCTACTTACGGAGCGCTCACATTATCACCCACGATGAAACGTGATAGATGCAACGAGGATCAAATAATGATTTACCTATCCAAACTCGAAATTATAAATCCTGAGATGATTGTTCAAATTGCATCTTCCAAAGATCTCGATCAACTCTGTAGGTCTGTATAAAGGCCTTTGGCAATTAATTATTTTTCCGTTAATAACATAATGAAACATTTGGTGCTTGCAGAGAAGTTGGCACAATATTGAAATCCGTTGATGCTTTCTTGCTGACCTGCGATCCGCTGCCACCAACAAATTTATATATGCAGTTGACAACAGGAGTCCGTGTGCTTCACAATAAGCTGTGCATGCATTCAGATTATCAGCTAGGTCCTCTATGCTTTTTACCCTCGAACCAAAGAGTTCGACTTATTTTTATTATCATATCCCAATAACGAAACACTTCATTTTTAAAAATCAGTTTTTACTTTCACAGGATTTAAAAATTACATGGCATGCTATCAAGAACTTCACAACGAGTATATAGACTGCGCAGGACCTGCAGATTGGACAGAAAATATGGAAGCTGAAGAGTTGTGCAAGTATGCAAACGGATTGACAGATTTTAACATTTAATTCAATGTCTAATGTCTATCCTTCATCACCCTGACCTATTTTATCCTCCTTCAGGGAATATAAGTTGATAGCGGACTGTTATTATATCCAAACAGCAAGACTCTGTGGGGTAAAGGCTGCCACAATATTAAAGGAATTAGTCGTCAAAGTAATCAACGCAGTTATCGAGGTATTTGAATATGAGTAAATAAGGGCAAGATCAGAAAAAAATTATGTTTGCATCTAGTTGGGGAACTGGCCAATACCAAATATAACCTATAGTAAAATACTGTCATAGTTGCGAGAGGCCATACACTGTCGTCTATGGTGTAAGCAGATGCAAACAGTATACATTATCATATTTACGAAAATAATTAACCATTTCCTACATTGAACAGTCCCTCTTGTGATTATGTTTTTACCTTCTATATATTGTTATTTTGCGTAGATAAACTTTCACGGTATATTATTTACATACATTTGGCTTGTCAAACTGTCCTTAAACTCCTCATATCCTATTTTTGCAACTGTTCATAGGCAGCGTGTCCAGAGATAAATGAAAATCCATTGGTACCTGATCCTATGCCGGAGCACAGTGTATACGCTAGAAAATCCAGCTCGTCCATGGTCCTAGCCGATTCCAGAGTATATACATTGCCGATTGTACGATACTTATTTATCTTAATCGGCAGATTATTGTATTAGATGTACACGATATGTCCAATTATAATCTACTACATCCGTTCGTCTAGAAAACTATATATATTTTGTTCGATTGTAACCTTCAAAGTGAGTTTCCACAATACGACAATACCAATGAGTACTTTAAATTATAGTAATCGAGTATAGAGATGTATACCTCTGCGGTGTATCAAGATGTAGTTAATTTCATGAAATTATAATGCATTTCGCGAATCACGAATCACAAAAACACATTTTATCATTTCTCGTGTTATCGACGGAATCTACTTTATCAACGTCATTGATGTGGTTGACATACATTCATATTTGTGCGTTTTCGTCGCACATTGCTGTCATTTTGTTTCTCCGAGCGTAGAGGCATGACACTCGGAAAAACTCAGTTTCAAAATGGCAGCGGCTACGGACGAGCTTTGTGAGTAGTGACGAGAAACTGTTGTATTATCGTATTAATAAGTTCTTATGCGATTTTCGAAAACGTCATTCTCTCATCAATTAATCACTTCCAAGGAAATAGTTTACAAAATTCCGATAAGTCAAATTGATTGCGCCATATTTATCCGAGTCAAAAGTCAAACGTCACGCTGCCATGAAGGGACTACTTCAAGTTTATGCTCCATTTTTGCAAAGAATGAACAATTTGTAATTATACTGCTCGAGATATTTTTTTTAATGCAAATAAAACTTCTTGCACAGTTGTATTATGAACTTTTTTTGACATTTCATTACGCTCACGGACACTGTAATGAAATGCAATATGTAAATAATATTTTATGCACGGAATTTCTCAAGTGCGATTGGCAGTGACAGTACAATTTTTTCTAAAGTTTTGACAATCGGTTGATTAGCTTCTATCGATTAATTAGTGTTGGACGAAGCAAATTTTTATAAATACCATGATGATGATGATGCGTTAATCAGAGCCTACCTGCTTTTATGTCGTTGATAGGTGTAATATTATCTGTGGATATAAAATTATCGACATATTCTAGAAAATATATTACTAATAATAGCATACAATTATTGCATGTGTGGACATGATAATCCAAGCACTATACATTTGCAAGAATAGGGCAATTATAATATGTAATTATTGTGGAAATATAATCATTGACATAGTTTAATAATACACAGATATTAATATTAAATACTACAAATAGGAATTACGTGTATTGATTCTGTTCAAAGCCTATATTACTTTTACCAGTATACAGGAGAGTATGGAAATATCAGTTACTTTTAATAGACATTATTATTGATTTCACGATCGTAATTAGGACACGTTAATTTGCCTATAGCATTTCTTATTTTATATGTGCAATCAACAGAATGTAATGGATTTATTGGGATTTGATATGGTATCTTAGAAACGAGGAATTAAGATAGTTTAGACAATTTTGTAATTATATTAACCGTTGTGATCCCAGGGGCCATTGGAAAGACGCTGTCGAAAAATTTGAAACAGTGCAGAACGCATATCTACGAATGCATATAACGTTTAAATGTTGTGGGATTTTTTTGACATGAAATCTATATAGCAAAATCACGCTACTTAGAATCCAGATGGTTAATCTTTGCTGTGAATTGTGTTGGTAGTTATTCATTATATAAATTGTAATTGCAATTCGTACTTATTAGTACAAACTAGTATTCTAACAAAAGCACATTTGCAATGAACATTTTGTTAAAGTAGTTACAATACTTCTTACTGGAACGAATATAAGGAACGATTTACTTATTGCTTATATAGAATTGTTAGGATATTCATATTCAATTATTAAAACAATGTTCAATAACTAACATAGTTTTACTGATCATTGTTGAATCAGCATTAGTTTATGTTTTAAAGAAATAACTCAGTTCTCATTCTTTATTACTTGATTAAGACATATTTAAATTTGTCATAATAGGAATATGAAGTTGATATCGCCTTGTCGATCATCATTTTCCTGTCACTTAATTAGTTTACTAATGCAACTACTTGACCACAAGAAATTCGATTATACTTACAGTTTTGCTGCTGAATTACATGTACTCTGAATAAATAATGTATTTTCAGGCATTTTTCTACTGCAAACATTAACAACACAACAAGATTTTCAATCGTTTCAATTATAGAACATACTAACAATCTCAATTAAATTTATAAAAATGGCAAAATTTATGGATGTTTTTCTGCTCAATAGTTTTGTTGGAGCGAGTGTTTCTCTGTTTGGGAAGCGCCGAAACGGACGACGAGCTTCAGTCATCGGTATGCAAGTTTCTACCCCCAATTTTACTGAAACTTTCGAGCCCCCAGGAGGGTGTCAGAAAGAAAGTTATGGGGCTGCTGATACACATCAATCGGAGGGTCAAGAGCCGGCCAAAAGTCCAACTACCGGTTGAAGCACTCTTGCTTCAATATCAAGATCCAGCTGCTAGTTCATTCGTGATTGTGAGTCATATAACAATAATGAAACATTCCTCGGGATTTCTCCATCTAATATTGCTTATAATAATAGAAGCATTGATGATAATGAGGTGTGCTATCCTTAACATTGAAAATAGTGGCAAATCAACTACAAATAAGTTCATTCACAGTTGACTTTTTCACGTGAACATGTTTTAAGCAAGTTCCGCATCGCGTCAATGGTTTATATTTTACAGAACTTCACTATTATATATATCAAATTGGGATATCCACGTATGGAGATGAGAAAGCAAGCAGAACTTGTTCCAAGTGTTCTGAATGCCATTGATGGAAAGCCTCTATCTCATCAAGATAGGTAATTTATATTTCATCAGTTCTTTTACATTTTATAAACACATTGTGAATTTCCAATAAATTCACAGACATTGAATATCTTTCAAATTTACAGTTTGCTCCTTGTGATTATGCCAGCGCTCGGAAAAATTCAAATTCCGATGGATCCAGAAAAAAGAGCAGCATTGATAGGTTTGCCAGACAAACTTCAGGTAGCCAAGCATCTATTAAACTTCATACTGGATATGCTACTTCTACCTTATGGGTAAGCATTGCATATATTAGGGATGTACAATAGGTAAAAGTTTGCCTCCAATGAACCTACACACATTAACTAAATAAACATACGTACAAGAAAGGATTTTCATTTCATACAAGAGTGAAAAGTAGAAATCCTCACAGACCACGAACGAACCTGTACGAACGTAATCTAGAATCATCAAATTTAAACTTTGCGCAAATAGAATAAACAGCTTGATAGACAATTGTAGTAAGAAGTATTGGAATGCATGAATTATCGCATAAAGTATTGTCATAACGTCTATATACAAATTTCTAACTTGATGCTAGATCCGTGGGTCAAATGGATAGTAAGGAATCTGGTCAAACAATCGATTGGTCGCAGTTTCCTGTGCCATCAGGATTAAGTGAATATGCGTTTAAAAGAGTGATCGGTGAAAATCCAACATCGGCCGAGCAGCTCGAAAAAATCAAATTGGGAATTGTCAAATTCATCGGTGGTGGAGTTTTTCCTGATATGGATATTCTTATACATCTTATCGTTGCTGCGGCAGACACCAGGTTCAGCGTTGCGAACGCAGCCGATCAAGAATTAAAAAAGATCGTAAGGTACGGTTTATCAATGATTGTCCCTATTTTCGATAGTATTGTTATCGGATTAGTGCCGAAGTTATCAATTATCAATACTATTTTAGCGGATTGGATTGGGGCTTAAGACAGCTTGCAATGCCTCTTTATACTTTGTTTCTCGGGACCGGTGCCTTGGGTACTCGGAAAGATGTCAAACCAGAAATGAAGAGAGTTCCAGCTAATACAAGAATCCGTCTCAAACTCATGTATTATCTTTGTCGTGTGACAAAAGCCGGATTTATCATACCAACCTGTATTCACGTAAGATACTTTGAGCACTAATAGTTCTCGGGGATATATCAACAATAGGAATTTAAGAGTATAATGAATGGATAATACTCTCAATTTTTATTTTTGTATTCAGGTTATCTTTGAGTCGCTCTATGGGAACAATCCCAATCGCAAATTGAAATCGCTGGCTTTGGAATTTACGCTTAATATGGTTCAACAGTGAGTACATCGCCGATCTAAAAATTTCCAATTGTATCTACATGAGATATAATTTTCATTCATTTTTCCGATAAACTCGCTCGACGTGACAATTTTTTTGAGATATTTGTGAGTATAATTAACTTGGTCGTTTATTACAGATGTAGTCTCGCACCGCTGGTTCGAGTAGCCGGAGTTCTTCTGGAGGGAATGATCAAACTGATATCCGAGGGTGAACGAGAACACGAGGCAATGGCGTATACGATAATTGGTAAAATGGGTCAGAGAATACCCAGCCTTGTGAACAAAGATTTGAGTCTTTTGCAACGCTTCTTCGAAGCTCTCGTTACGGTAAGAATAGGGTAGAAAGAAATATTCAAAAGGAGGCAAGGTTATTTTTGCTAAAAAGTGATGGATGACATTTGTCTCATGCCATACAGAGCGAACCCGAGTTGCGAAGAAACATAAGAGATGCTCTGATCTGCAAGTCCTCGGCCTTTGTACTGAGCCGTGAAGATGAAAACAGCATAGAAATGATGACTACTTTGCTTGCTGTACACATTGAATCACCAGACCCTTGCGTTAGGTTCGCATTCGAGGATTTGAAACCCACTTTACAATAATTTTAACATAACTACATAAATGATTGTATTACTTTTGCAAAGATGATTACATATTTCAACAATTGATATGATCTTTCATAATAAGACATCACATCACTTACTACAATGCTTTCAGATCTGTCGCTGTACACTACGCAGCCACAGTATTTCCACCAGATCACGGGCCATCGAGATACCTTTTACTGTTAGCCTCTGGTGATGAGAAGAATGAAATATCCGTGGAAGCCATGAAGGCTCTGTATGGTACTCCGCATGTAACCGAGCGAAATAATGTCGACGAGAAAGTATATTTCCTCCCGGAATTCCCGCAACTGGTATACTACATTAATAAGAAAATGTTAGCGAGAATGGAGCGGCCTGCAAGTGAAAAAGTCACGGTTGGGAATGTCTCACTGCCTTACAATGTCGCAACATTCAAAGAGGTACGGATTATTTTCTATCTCCTCAAATGACAGATTTCCAAGGTCCGATAAACGAAAAGTCGAGAACGTAATAAATTGATAGCTCTGCTGCATTTGACAAGCTTTCAATCAACTGATTACATCTAATGCTTTATACTCTTGAAGCAGTACTCTTGGGCCTAGACTTCTCGACAGTTAATAAATTAAGCAACCAATTATCATTTTCTTAACAATTTTTGTTCGATAGATCATCAGCTATCTCCGTCTCTGCCTGGCAAAAAGTGCTGAGATCACTTCACTATCCAAGCCAATAGAGCATCCATGCGAGCATACCCCTGTAGTTGGCCGATACTTGGAAAAATTGTTCAAGGAACAGCCAAAAGCTTTGAATGATTATTTGGACATAATAATGCCCCTCAATCGAGCAATCGCTGGTACGTATGTTAACGAGGAAGGCAAAATATCTAAAGGACTTTTTGTCTCTGCTGGATTTTTTATCGATTTCAGTGCAGTAACTTGAACTTGAATATTTCTTGTGACACGTATAAGGAAGAGATATTGGAGTTCCTAATAAAAATGTTTATCGCCTAGATCCTCTGGCACTGAATGCTATGTTGGAAATCGTCGGCTCGATACCTACCTGCATGACTGAGCGTTACGTCGCCGAATTGCCCTGGCTAAGAACTCTGCTGATCTCGACCAAACCAGATATAAGAAATCTTGCAGCACAAATTCACGCGATAATTGTTGCCCATGGCTGTAATACAAATGAATTTGAAAAGCGTGCGTCAGAGTTTCTTACCACATCAAGGCATAAACTTTTGGAGAATCAACATGGTGCGCTGATGGCACTTTCCTGGATGCTCGAGCGAAATCTGATGATTCGACGTGCGACTGTCGACAAAGATGTTCTCCTCAAATGGACTATTTACATTAGTGCTGTCGAAACTCTATGTAAGTGTTCATTATTATATCACAATGATTTTGTTCATGCAACTACAAATAGTAATGTAGATATCTCAAAATTTGATCGCAAGTCCAGAGTATTAAAAGCCATGTCCCACGTTGTTGAATCAATTTCAGGGTCTTTTCTCACGAGCAGTACCGAATTATTGGTTGGAGCAGCTGCTCAAGGAATAGGTATTTTGGGAAAAACTTTTGCTCTTCCGATACCCGACGCAGGAGAAACCGCGACCCCAAACAAAAAGATTATCATGGAGACCTTGTTTTCTATTATTAATAATGCTAAGATAAATCATAAGGTAGGTTTCGTAGGCAAGTGGTACGACGATTTACAATCCAAACATTTCCAGTCTAATAAATAAGTTAAAAAGGCAATTTTCTCAAAGACTTTAAATAGTCTCCAATACTATGTGGTGTTACAGATCAAAGAAAAAGCGACCCTTTCATTGGGTCAACTGTGTATCGGAGAAAATTTTCCATACACGAAATCTGTGGCAGAGAAGTTCATTGGACTAGCGAAAGAAGTAAGTGTTCTTAAATGTAGATGAGCATGAAATACAATTATGTGACGAGTCTAACGATGTATCGAAAACTCAAAAATTATAGACGAAAGATGTAACGACTCATTTGACCATGGCAGAATCGTTAGTGCTTTGCGTACAGGGGAAAGCGTGTCCGGAAGCTCGGGATGTATGGACAGTCCTTCCGAACGAATATGATGTAGCATACACGCAAGAGAGCGATGAATTGCTGGCTTTCGTTACGGACGAATTGTTGAAACTTTGTCGCGTGCCACATCCTAATTCTAGACAGGTGAGCTTCCGTATATGAAGGTACTTGTTATTAGCAGCAACTAACTTGCCGGACAGCTGGAATTCTATTTAATTTCTTATCTATTTTATTCTTATTGTTGCATAGGCCGTTGCTATCTGGCTTCTCGCTATAGTCAAGCATAATGCAAAACGACAACAAATTATAAGCAGATTACGCGAAATTCAGAGTGCATTCATGGATCTACTGTCAGAAAATAGTGGTAAGTGGAACCATGTCATTAATTATGACGAAGCACATGTTTTCCGCATTCGGAGGGGTTTTCCTTTCCTTCGAACCCCGCCGCTACTAACTTATTTCGTTAGATGGTGATCGTGTAATCATTTACAATTTACGCTTACAGATATAGTACAAGACATTGCGTCAAAAGGTTTGGGTCTGGTGTATGATACTAGCGAGGCGAACGGTCGGGACGAGTTATTGTCTAATTTACTGGGCCAACTGTCTCAGGGCAAACGAACGGTCACTCAAGTTACACCGGATACAAAAGTTTTTGAAGAAGGTCAATTGGGTACGAGTCCCACAGGGTGAGTAATCTATTCCTAGACGTCAGGTTGAACTGCGATAAATGTACACTAATTTTCCATACTACGCGTGGTCATTATCATATATTATTAGATATATGAAAAGCGATGTTTGACGGAAATTACTAAAGTGTAAATCCATTAATTAAAGGGGCAACATATCAACGTATCGTGAAATCTGTTCACTTGCTTCCGATCTAAACAAGCCAGAACTCGTCTATCGTTTCATGCATCTTGCTAATCACAATGCGGTATGGACATCGAAGAAGGGAGCTGCATTGGGCTTTACGGCTATCGCACATTTCGCTGGCGACGATTTGACCAAAAACTTAGCAAGTATCGTGCCAAAATTGTACAGATATCAGTTCGACCCAACGCCGAAAACACAGCAGAGTATGTCAAGGATATGGCACAAACTCGTCCCGTCGACACAAAAAGTTGTAAGCCACTACTGATCAATTATCATAATCAATCTTGCAAAACGTTATTCGCGATAGCAAACATCCAGGATTGCCATCAGTTGTGTTTCCTCAGTTAGAACAATACCACGAAGAGATTTTGGACGATCTCGACGCAAACCTAACAAACAATGAGTGGCGAGTACGAAGCAGCTGTTGCCTCGCTCTCGCTGATTTACTAAAATCCAGTGCTGAGTTGAATTTGGCGAAACGCTCGCCAAAATTGTGGAAAGAATTGTTCCGCGTTATGGATGACGTTCACGAGGATACGAGATTGCGTGCCACCACAACTACGAAAATTCTTAGCAAGGTACAGGCCATGAATAAAAGATTCTTCATATACCGAGAAGTAAATTAAACGGATCAACAGGATAATGAGATTGCTCATATTTTGGCATTGGGAGATATTCATTCATGGTTCTCCAAATTTTAATTAGTTTTGTGAATGCAAGGTTTTATTTTTGTTTTCAATCGAAGTCGCAATTCGATGCTACGATTTTATGTGAAATGACTCAACGTCGTGTCTGACATCGTTCTGGTCAATACTAACCATGACGATGAAAATTCGTCTATAGATCAAAAGGAGCTAATAAAATTATGCTTCGTTTTCTTACAGTTACTCGTAATTATAATAATTATCTTACTTTGTATCAATCACTGGTTACACCAATTTGGCTCATGAGGTGGCAAATACAAAGCTTTTCTCCCACAGGTTTGCATTCGTCACTGCGACCCTTCGTACGGTAAATCAGGCGAGCTTCTATTGGAAGCAATACTGCCAGTACTATTGGACATCGGCATTACTCACCACGTCGGTACAGTCAAAGCGATATCCCTGCAAACTGTTTCCCAACTGGTGACAACTGCTGGGAGCATGCTCAAGCCTTATCTGGTGGCTCTCATACCGGCTCTTCTAACTGCCGATTTGGAAAGTCCGAAACTCAATTATATGAGCAATGCTTACGGAGCTCAGGCGGAGGTCCAAGAGGCTATTGACAGTGTGAGAACAAGCGCTGCCAAAAGTCATTACGCCAC
This sequence comes from Netelia fuscicornis, assembly GCA_946811545.1. Taxonomy (NCBI): domain Eukaryota; kingdom Metazoa; phylum Arthropoda; class Insecta; order Hymenoptera; family Ichneumonidae; genus Netelia; species Netelia fuscicornis. The sequence continues at coordinate 19,901,054 of OX328011.1, read as the reverse complement.
GGAAACGATGACGAAGGTACAATAAATTTCTCTTCGTACCACAGAATCAAATACAATTAAAATCATGTATCTTGGATTTTCGTAATTGCTGATTTATGATCGTTTTGTTATAACAGTGTACGCAGTATGTTGACGGCACAATTCTCAAAGATCTGATGCCCAAAGTTATAGAACTAATCAAGTCGAGCATAAGCCTTGGAACCAAGGTCGCGATATCACATTTTTTGATACTCCTATGCAGTCATCTGAAACAAGAGTTACAGCCGTTCGCTGGTATGTTTAGATACTTACAGCTATTATAAAACCGAGTATCTCGGATGCAGAATAATTTGTAAATACAATAATACTTACATGAGTTACTGAAACATCAGGTAAAATTCTGTCGGCACTTGCTAATGGCCTGTCCGATCGCAATGCTGCCGTGAGAAAGACAAATGCCGTTACTATTGGATATATAGTCGGGTCTGCAAAAGAATCTAGTCTGGACAAATTGTTCAATATGCTAAATACATGGTACATGGAGAGAGAAGGTAACACTCATATTTTGTTAGCATGAATACACTTTAATAAATGTCATTGCTTTCTGAAGACATAATAATTCATGATGAACTTAAATATGCGTTTCTTTGTTTTAATAAATATTTATTTATATTCCCAATTTTTCAAGCATATACAAATTTTGATCCGAAATAGATATTGAAATAAATCCGGTTTCAAAATTATTTTACAGATGACTCGATAAGACTCGCAATCGGACAAACTCTGCAATCTATAAACAATCACAATAACGATGTTATAAAACAGTACGCCGAGATTTTGATACCTTTAACGTTCTACGCGATGCACGTGGAAAAAGTACCCGGCAATGAGACTAGCGTTGAATTATGGACTGATCTATGGGGCGAAATTGCCCATGGCACGGAATTTGGTATCCGACAACATTTGACCGGGATCACGAGTGTTTTAAAAAATGCGCTCGAATCGGCATCCTGGACTACAAAGGCTCAAGCTGCAAATGCCGTCTCTACTGTAGCTCTGAAGCTCGGGTCAACAATGGACGAAGAGGCGCGTAGAAGCTTGCTCATAATTTTGAAAGACGGTCTCCAAGGCAGAATATGGAATGGAAAAGAACGTCTCGTACAAGCACTGGCAACCCTTGCATGCAACAGCAAGTAAGTTATAGGTTTGATCCACCCAAGTATTTCCACACTGAGACTTTTTTTTAAAAGCTTTGTACCTTATATGAAATTCCTTCAACTTTAGTTTAGATATGCTTTAGCTATGGCCGTGATTGTGAGTGTTTATAAAATTCTCATAATGAGGGTGGTCTCTGAGACCCCATGTCCATAGTTCAAGGATACAAATGACCGAAAGAAAGGCATAAATAAATTAGTTCCGGACATTTTTGAGTAGGTAGATAAGGCGATCGGAAAAATATGTTTTTTTCTTTTCCTAGAAGAACGGAAAGATACTTATTAAACGAAGGTGATCTGCCTGTTGAAAGGATAAAGTTTTAACTATAAAATCGGTTATAATAAAATCTACAATATGTTTCCTCTCAATTTTCAGAGAAGCTCTGAATAACGATCCTGAATTAACAGCCACTGTATTAGACGCTCTGTACAAAGAGAGTAAAAAAGAATCTGTGGAGTACAGGAAACACGGGGTGAAGGGTTTTGCTGAAGTTCTTCACGCTTTGGGCATCGATCGATTTACCCAGCTCTACGATATTGCTCAGGAAATATTGATAAAAGTGAGTTCGAATCTGCAGTAAAAATGAAGAATATTGAACAGATTTTATTTTAAGTTATTTGTTAGTTATCGAGAAAGAACGATGACGACGATGACGACGATGTGCGAAACGCAACGAGCGAGAGTACAAAGCGACGAGAAGACAAATTAAAATTGCAAGAAACCGTTTACGAAGCTCTTGGTAAAGCTTGGCCATCGTCAAACGATAGCAAGGAAACACAAGGTAAGTGCTGTACTTCGTTGCAGTACCGTATGTGTCTTCATATTAGGCTTTTTGAAACATGCATATTCAGAGCCTAAAGAGAATTCTAGAACAGCCCAATTGTACACACCCGTTGACTTTTTCTCATATTCCAGACAAGTACTGCGTACAATTTGTAACGCACTGTAATGAGACACTGCCGAGTATGACACGACCTGTTCAAGTAGCAATTTTAATGACGTTGAATTTGTTCGTGGACAAGCTTTTGTTATTGAAGACAAACGTCTCTGATATGAGCGATCAAGATCAAGAACTACTACAGACAATTTGTCAGACTCTCTACGAAATATTAAAACACTCGATAGGTAAGGATAAATATTGTAGATTAAACAGTATTTTTGCAGGGTGTTGCGAAATGAAACGACGAAGTATTTTAAGAAACAAAATTTTTCTTACGTTTAAGGTAGTCGTATCGGAGGGGTGTTATAATTTGATTCCTGTTCTCACATTCCAAGTGGACTGAGCGTTGAATTTATTAAGAAAAGTTGTTGCAAATCGACTAAAGAACAGCATACTCAAAATTCAAATTGATCGTACATAAAATTTATTTGCTACGTAATGAACAAATTCATGAATTTTTCGCGATAAGATTTGTTATAAAAACTAATTGAAGCTTCTTTGATGTCATATAAAAATGGGTGCAGAATTTCAACAAGCTTCATCGACCAAATAATCGAGATACTCGTTATATAATGTTGCGATATTTGACACGGGCTCTTATGGGAGATTGCAAAAAAATTACGATCTTCAAGAATAAATATCGTGATCTTTGAGTCGATAAAAACCCCTACAATTTTACACACTGTACATCTGTCATCAAAGAACGTTTCTGCAAGTTTTTAATGAAATCTAACGGAAACGCTGTAACGATAGGACTACCTTAATAATTTGAGTAAATTTGGCCAAATTAACTTGATTCAGATTTCTATGCATCATGAGAAGTAGAATTTCTTTACAAGTGAAAAATCGAATCATTCCTTAAAAAAAAAATCGATCCGATGCCACAACTAACAAACGTAACGCATTCATTACAGGTATATCAAAGTACACGAGAATCAGAAAAGAAGCGTTGAACATCATTGTTTCTTTATCAAAGAAACTCGTCGATACTGGAAATACAAAACAACTGGAAGATTTGACGATTTTCTTCAAAGAACTGTTGCCTAAGCTCTCTCGGGACAATCAACCGGAAGTGCGAACGCGGGTCACCGATATCAAGGGAACGCTGAAAATATAATACAAATTTCGCTTACACATCCAATTGAGTTCCGTACAGTTTTCTCATTTTTGTTTTTATTCAGTTGTATACTTGTAGGAAAAAAAAAAACGTGAAACGCGTTTTTTTCGTTTCTGCACCGATTCTATCCGGTTCAGATGAAATTCAGTCTCGTTATTATCGGAAAACTTTTTAATCAAACGTTCATCGACGTTCATATATTTACAGAGCTAACACTCGATCGTGTACATTTCATACAGTTGGATCATACCTCATAGATCAAATACCGACACTTTTACGTGCCTAATTAATTATTCGATCGGTTAACTGAAGCATAATACAATGACGTTGTACCCTTGACTCTTTTTTCCTCATGGTGGAGACAGGAGAGTATATTCTTGGCTGGGAATATATTAGGTTTGTAACTGTATGCAAATGTTTCATAAAAAAGGCTGTATCGAAATATAATTTAGAGATCTAGTAAACTACACGGTTTATTTTATTTTCTTCAGCAATATTGAAGCACCAGGACCTTTTTTCGTCTTGAGCGATTTAGACACAAGTTTTAATTTCTTACTCAACGCATCGACAACGGAAGCCAAACTATTTTCAATTAATAATATCAAGAGAAAGCAGCCTCTGTTGAAATTGATCCACTGCTCGATTGTTTCCACATTCAGTTGTTCTGCTATTATTTCACCAAATGTCTTGGAATTCTTTTCTGCAAAATTCTTGTCTGTTAAAATGAGTTTTTTCAGCATCATATGAAGCCCCGAGTGTTCAACGGCAATGCGTTCCACGCCGTCTTCCTCCTTTATCTTGGATTCCTTGTTCGTAATGAATTGAGCGATCGCCTCCAAAGCACCTTCAAGCTTGGTACCACAGCCACGTTTCAATATCGCCAAAGTGACCATCGCGATGGAGCTGTTGGCCAACCAGATTTGAACGTTTTCGGCTATGGATCCAAGTAATGGCTCAATAATTGCTTCGATGAGCTCCTTCTCTCGAATATCGGCGGCTTTTTTGCTCGTTGCGTTGTCATCGCCTTGCTTGAGGTGTTCCACAAGTGCTGGATGAAAATGAGCCTGATCACGGCGTGCAACAAGATGGAGAATAACTCGTCTACCGTACTCATTCGACGCTATTTCGACCAACTCCGCCAGTATCTCGCTGAGTACCAGCTTCTTCATGAGAACAGTATCATCGATGCAATCAAACATTGCCATTAGTATGACATGACCATGTTCGGACTTTGCGATATTAGCTACCTGCTGTTTTATCGCCTTGAGCGACAACTTACGGTCCTTATTCGTTCCATGCCAGATACAAATCATGGCCAATTTTGTACCATTTGCGGATCCCGACAATTCGACGATCGAGTTTCGTAGCATAACGATCATTTCAGCTCTATCTTCGAGTGTGCATGCAGCCAGATAGTCGACTAACACAGCCTGAATGAGAGGAGAAGTGACTAGGTTCTTGTTGAGAGCTCGAGAGAGGTTGATTTTAACAGCTGACAATGTTGCAGACTTCATGTCACTGGCTGAAGCATAAACATCACTAATAGTTTTAATATTGTCATCTTTAGCTTGTTTGTACATATCACCGTAGAATTCTTGTTTGAAATGAATCTTCTGTTGTTCCGTAGTACAGTTGTTGTAAAGATAATCTATAAGGGGCGAAGATACACTATGACTGACAAGCTTCACAACATGGCCGTAACAAGATGTTACAACTTCCCTTTTCATTGCATCTGTGCCATGTTTCAAGATCTTTTTTATACAATTTTTTGCATATTTCGACTGAAACATTGGTATAAGAGAGGGTCGCAATTCGGTCAATACAGCCTCACGAATTTCAACACTACAATATTTTAATAGCCACTGAATAACTCTCGACATATCATGAGTAAATATGGCTTTGTTGAAACTTCCCTCCAACAATTGGTACAGTTTTTTTGTCAATTTTGCACGCTCTTCCACAGTACAGTCAGCTCGGCGTAACTTTTCTCCAATTGATTTGGCTTTTACACTTGGCTCGTAAACTGCAGCTAATCGCTTTGCTTTACGTTTCTCCTTAAGCTCCCTTTTTTCTTTTTTCAACTCTACCCAATTAGGTTTTTCACCATCGGTACTTGGCGTAGGAAACTTTTTCCTTTCGTCAACTTTATCTTTTTTTACAAAGGATTTATCGTTTTTTTGTATAAAATTCGATTTTGCTGATTTATCAAATTTCTTTGTCGCTATTGGTTTCTCAAATTTACCCCTCTTTGGTTTTTTGTCCAATGTTCCTGAATCGTTAGACCCTGTAACTGGTCTCTTCTTGGCCTGGCTCTTTTCTGTGAAACTCTTGGATTTTGTAGCCTCCTTTTTTACAGATGGCTTAGCTCCTTGGTTATTCTCTTCCCGTTTCATTTTCATTTTGGATATCTAAAATGGAGCAGAAAGTAAGCGGTAAGTTTACATTCAAGAATATAAAATTCTGCTAAAAGGAAGTGGCTCTACCCTAAGAATGTCTTTGGAAAGTGTACTCAAATTTAGTGCAGGATTCGAGGAGTAATTCACCTCTTTTAGAAGCTGATTTATCCTAAACTAATCAAGACCTCGAATTCTATCGCATTCGTCATTGTGCATATCATTGTATTTTTAAAAAAATGTCAGGATAACGAATAAAATGCTTTGGAAAAACGATCGGAGTTTGCACATAACGCTTTCCGATTTTCAATATCCTATTTCTGGTCGGTTGCAATACTAATGAATTTATCAATATTTTATGGATTAAAATTGCATTAAATGCATTGAACGCATGCTTCCACATAACCTCGAATCTATATGGAACCTGGATTTATAACATATTTCGCCTGCAAACAAAAAGCGTACTTACCTCTCTGAGCGCTCAAATAATACAAATGTTAATTATTATAAACAGATTGAATTATGATTTGAATAAACTTTTTCACATTCTTATTAACCAAACTTGTTGACTTGGTTATGACTGTTTAAAACACTCAATGGCGTTCAATCAATCGGCATGCGTCCATACATGTGCCGTACCATACATACTCATAACATCGAATGTTGGTAACGTAAGTCCTCACCTTACCATCTAATAGTAAAATGATTCTTGTTGCTGCATTATCGTTGGAGAGAACTAGTGTTTATTCCCAAAGTTCGATGTAACACCGCGATCGATAGAAATACTGGTAGAGTCCCATTCATAGATCGTTGTAATCTTTTTCGTGTAAGGACAAGTTGCTTGTTAACACGTAACAACGATTTTATCAAAACTGACAGATCACCATGCCCACGTGCTAACCAGAATTACCCAACTTTTTATCGAATCGGCAGGGCTTGCGCGCTGCTTAATTTCTATGTCCTAATCATTATGCTATTCGCACATAATCCAAGTGTTTTTTCTAATGCATTCTTGATTATTGTGGACATGAATTTTCTGCATTCTACAGCCTAATTAGGATTACTGCCGTCGCTCACTTGTCATTCGGACCATTTCATGAGTGTCGTGTCAAGTAAATGCTACGTGTTGCATATTCTGTGGAATTCAAGCTTCTAAATGGGTGTTGGTTTATGCAGCTTTTTCTATCTATAGATATTATTAAAATTCAACGTTTCTGATCTAATTTCGCCGATTTCTAAACCGTGATTACAGCTGCGTAAACTACACAAGCCTTAAAAACCAGTTCACTAATAAAAACAGGGTCATTTGCCATCTGTCGGTCATATAGGTTTCGCAATTATAAACTCATATATTGGTGGATGGTTGTTTTATTAATTATAGACAAATATTTTAATACAATTTACAGCCGAGAAACGAAAGAAATTTCACTAGTATATGCTTATAATTCATGATAGGCCCAATGTATAACATTTATTGCCCGGATTCGGTTTATAATTTTAAAGGTCTTGCGGTTTTTTATCATTTCTATTATTCTTTATTATTATCATGATTATCGAACGAATCGGGAATAGTCTTTGTTATTACAGCGACATCTACGAGCGAAGCTTGTCATGACCGATGTAGAACACAACACGGATATATGACGGGTCTCTTTTCTGGGCTTGTTGCCTGTGGCCCAAGCGAGGTCTTCGGCCGTGTCGTTTCACACTGTAATATCGTGGTTACCCTTTTTACTCTCTAATTTGCAACTGTTTCTATTACGAAAGTCGTATGTAGTTTATTCACACGACTCATACATACAAGCATGCGAGAAATTTGTTTTTCCTATTTCGTCATAATCTCACTTCGATGATACTAGCGTGACAGACATTTTTTTTTATAATTCTACGATCATTGTTCACTGCCTCTATTCGTGTTAAACTTGGTGTTCGAATCACATATTATAATGGTGGCGTGATTACGTTCAATATCGAGGAACAAACCCGCTTCTCTGAAATATATCAAAGATTTTTTGGGAACATTATTGGAATTCATCATTCGAGCAGGTAAAATGGCAGACGAGGCTATGGATTTGGAAGTTGTAGACGTAGAAGATACTGACACCGAAGAGGCTTTCGACTTCGAAGCGTAAGTTGTATAAGTTTTTATGTTTTTACCTAGAACTCGGTATCTCAACGTCACATTTTTTTATTGTCTCCCAGCAGTAATGAATTGTACAAACAACGCAAATAGCAAAAATAATAATGTATAGCCGTACCTACTCGTGCGCAAGTACCCAAGCGATTTCGCGATGGTCAATACAATACCGTTATCGACGACTATAATCATAATAATTCGTGAATTTTTAGTAATCTTATATCGGGAAAGGTAGGGTTGATGGAAAAGCTCAATTATACTTTTCAAGTTCTTTGTATTACGCTATTGCATAAACGCATTTACCAAATAAGCATATAGCGTTGTGCCTGGTTAAGGATGTGTCACAGAAGATGTAAAGGAAATGTAGATGGAAGATAAGAAGCTGTTTAATATATGTTTAGTCAAAAAGGCAGTGGTAGATGGCGTTGTACTTCGGTTTTTGTTTTACCACTACTTTGAAGATATGTGGTTAGATAGCAATTGTCGACACGAGAAATAGAAGAAGACGTGTGTCTCTTACTACTCCAATGTATATGATGTATATTATTGCCGGCACATTATCAATTCCGAAGGTCAAGTACTCTCAAGTATTCTGGTATCCACCACAATGAAGACGTGCACTAGTTAATTGGACGCTGAATTTCAAAAATGGATTTCACCAAGTTTTATAGTTTGTTTACTGTTAAATAGCTACTCTGATTATTGCCAATTCCTCATAAGAATTAAAAAGACATTGAAAAGCAACAACAGAAATTTTTATTCGTTGGTATTTTTGTCAGTAACAAAGAAAGTAGGTAAAGTTGTTTCATAAACTTCGATTATCTGACAAAATTCTATGCTATTCTAGGCAGAAAATTCAACGTCGTATTCGACACCAGTGATATGGGCTAGAATTGCACTGTTATAACATTTCAGATATTTTTACTTTATATGAAATAACGATATAACTATTGATCTTTTGCCAATGAGATAGTGCAGAGTGCAAGTACTTGACCTGCTGTTTGCCAACACTTGTTCATCGATGGTTAATCATACAATTATGATTTAATAAATTAAAGATTGGCTGAATTGAAGAAAAACGAGGCTAATCAGCTATATGCAGCGGGAAATTATAAATTGGCACTAGAAGGGTATACTAAAGTAATAGGTAAGGTTTAAATCCTCAATCTACCTGCGAATGTCCTAATTCCAGTTCCAAATTTCATCTAATAGAGTAATCCTTCGTTGCCCTCAGCTTGATAACTATTGTTGAAACTACTGAATTAAAAACAACAACTCATGAAAATTATCAAATATTTTCAGAACTATGTCCAAACGTAGCAAAATATTATGGAAATCGTGCCGCATGTTACATGATGCTTACCCAGTATCGTCATGCTCTAACAGATGCAAAGAAATGTGTGGAGCTGAACCCCAATTTCTCCAAGGTAATTTATTATATTTCCAAATTTCGTGCCCTGATCATTATTATATTAGTTATTTTTACATTTTGAAAATCTTTCATAGGCATACAACCGTGTTATAAAGTGTTGCTTACTACTGGGTGAAATAGTCGAAGCTGAGACTTTCTTGACCAAGAAATTGCTGATAGATCCCCATTCCGAATCATCAGCCGATGAACGGAAAGATCTTGAACATGTTAAGAGGTACCTGAAGGAGGCTGAAGCTGCTTATGCCACCAAAGACTACCGTAAGGTAAGTGTCGGAATTTGAGGCATGAGAGAGTAACTGTAATGTCTAGTAGATGATAATTAATCAAAAGTATTTTGCTTAATCATAGAACTACCATTGAAACACGTCTTTCGTTATAATTTTTCATCTGTTTTACGATTTAGATTTCCCTTTCTTTTTCTCGTAACTCAAAATAGCATTACGTTTTAACTGTTTATTTTTCCTTTGTACAATCTGTCTATAATGTTTCCAATAATTATTGAGCATTGTGTATTACTTCATACAGACCCATGGAAAAAGGTTTATTTGAAATATCAATTCTCGAAGTGAATCAATGCATTTTCATCAGTTTTTGGTGAATAGCTATTTTTATTGAATCTAGCTTGGTAATGTGCAGATTTTATAAACTACACACCTTTAATTATTATTTACGTTTACCATCTTCATTAGAATGCATCTTATAAAGTTAATAGATATTACCGCATATACAAATGGGTACACGAATTTCTATCTTACCCAGGTTGTATATTGCATGGATCGCTGCCGTGATGTCAGTTCATCTTGCCCAAGATTTAAATTAATGAAAGCAGAGTGCTTAGCGCTATTGGGAAGATATCAGGAGGCTCAAGAGCTGGCAAAGTTAGTTATCTCGCAAGTTTCAAGAATCTTGTACCACTTAGTTATCCAATATTATCCTTAACACACTTTAATTATATGTTACAGCGATATATTATATCAGGAGCGAACAAATGCCGATGCTACTTACGTGCGTGGTATGTGCTTGTATTACCAAGATAATGTTGAACGAGCTTTCATGCACTTCCAAGAGGTTCTTCGACTCGCACCCGATCATTCTAAAGCTCTGGAAATGTATAAGGTATGCTAAAAATGTTTTAATGGAAAAATTTTGCAACATTATCCATAAAATTAAAGTTAGTACACACTCATGTGATGAAGAGCAATTGTGTAAATCATTTGTGGACCAATCAAATTTATTATTATATAATGTATTATGTAATTAATATTATTCTTCATAACTTTTTCACAGAAAGCAAAGTCGTTGAAGCAGAAAAAAGAGGACGGAAATGCAGCATACAAATTGGGTCGTTATCAGGAAGCGTATGATCTTTACACCGAGGCATTGGCTGTCGATCCACATAACAAAGCGGCTATTACCAAATTGCATTTCAACAAAGCAACCGTCGCAGCAAAGGTAAGCTTAGTCGTACTAAGATTATAATAATTTCGATTTTTCATTTACAAGATAATAAATTATCTCGAAAAATTTTCCTTTCAGCTGGGACAATTAAACGAATCAATATCAGAATGCACAGAAGCATTGAAACTCGATGAAAATTACCTCAAAGCAATTCTCAGAAGAGCAACATGTTTCATGGAGTTGCAAAACTATGAAGAGGCTGTACGGGATCTTGAGAAAGCTTGCAAAATCGACAAGAGTCGGGGTATTTGCTTTTTTAATTGCCTATAATAATAGCGTAATAATAAAGTTGTTTTTAGTTTGCCTATATTTCTATATTTTCGTTAGGGGGTCGTGTAAAAAGGTCAATTAATCATAATATTTGCTCCTACAAACTTGTAAATCATAACAATAACCTTACAGATAACCGAAGATTGCTGTATGAAGCAAAAGAAGCACTAAAAAAATCAAAGAGGAAAGATTATTATAAGATTTTGGGCATTAGCAAAAATGCCTCCACGGATGACATCAAGAAAGCATACAAAAAAAGAGCATTGGTACACCATCCAGGTATATCTCCAAATCATTGGCTGTTAAGCCGGGACCGCACGCTTGGCAAACGTCAACAAGCTGTCGCAAATTCAAACGTGTGGATATAATGTTTGGCTTGGTTTGCGTGATTTGCAAGCGCTTGTAGCCGATCCGCGAGTGTCGGCTTTTTTTTTTATCACAAATCAAAGAGAATTTATCGCAAGCGCGTGCGACGCGTTCACACGTTTGTGCGCACTCGCACGTTTATAAAGATTTGGAACTTATGGCAAGTGCCAAGTGTGCGGTTGCGATATTACTCGTTTGTTATAAATTCCGGCTCTTTATATTTTTCATCAATTTGATTTAAGATCGCCACGCCAACGCTAGCGAAGCTGAGCAGAAAGCTGAGGAGAAGAAGTTCAAAGAAGTGGGTGAAGCTTATACTATTTTATCTGATCCGAAGAAACGTTCTGGTTACGACCACGGCCAAAGTTTCGATGAGTCTTGTAAGTACATTTCAACAATTTTCCTGATTACAATGCAATGTTACACTAACAATTTATTTTACAGTTTTTATAAAATTCATAATTATTTAATCCTTTATGATGACTCAAAGCAATATAACAGTCTGCGACGTACTTTTGATTCGGGATACAGGAAGAAAAAATAAAGTAATAATGGGAGCTTGTTTTTCAATTAAATTTTGGTGCAACAATCCCATGTCATGACTTGATTGGAATTACTATTCGAGTGTCAACTCGTTGATCGGGACTTTACTTACTGTCGAAAAGAGCGCGAATTAAAAGTTGCACATTACTTCGCCGTTGTATTCTTACGTTGCCAAATAATCTGAAGTTTTCTTGAGAAGCATCAATCTGATAACAAAGCTTCAGTAATGCAGATGTTATGGACCAAGTAATAAATTGGGGCAGTTTCCAATGCCCCAGCATCATGAATGATGGCAAGCTACTTAGGTCGAAGTAAATAATTATAATTCGAATCTCCTTATTTATCACATTGCCTAGACATTATGACTATTGCCATGCGGTTTTCCGGCAACCTCATAATATACGGATGCATGGCACAAGATGCGGGGAGGAGAACAAACGCGTGACACGCGTTGAGCAATCAGAGTCCGCGACGGTTACGAACAAACGTCAATCGGTTCTTTTGTTTTTGTTTAGTTTTGCATTGAAAGCGAATATAGATGGACGGGGAAGTCGACATGAATCGTCGGTTTAACGAAAGATTAAAAGAATTGGTATCACTCGAAGGACAAAATACTCAGTTTTTTAGTAACGAAACTTACGCAGAGATGATTAAAAAGGTGAAATCTTTGAAATAAAAAAAGTCATAAAAAACCAGAAGATTATCAGCGTTTGCGGAGATGCAATGTCATGAGTATTGGAGAGGCAGAGGAATTAATTGTCCCGGCCAAAGGGGACCACACAATCCGATATTACGTGAGTGAAAACGAAATATTTCGGATTCTACACGACACCGACCTCCAAATTGGCCATAGTGGAAGGAACCGGATGGAGAAAGAGTTGAATTGCGCTATAAAAATGTTATGACAGATATGTTTGTCATTTATTTGACAACTACAACTACTACTTATTTGTCACTATAACGTATGTGACAACTGTGAAAAGAAACGTAACGTACCGAAAAACCTATTCTTAGCAGCGAAATGAATGCAAGATGCCAAGGGGACAAGAAGATGGTCCGTATAAATGTATATTGGTATACCAAGATCATCTCACAAAATTTCTTCAGCTCCGTCCGGTTAAGACCAAAAGGGCCGAAGAAGTAGCACACATGCTACTTGACATTGTTATAATATTCGGTGCACCCACCAAGTATTCTTCAAAGCGATAATGGTAGAGAGTTTGCCAATAAAACTGTCCAGGAAGCTTGTAGCATGTGGCCCGAATTGAAAATTGTACATGGCAAACCGAGACCCTCTCAAAGCCAAGGGTCGGTAGAGAGGGGCAACCAAGATATAGAAAATACCCTCAGTACGTGGCTGGAAGGTAACAATACCAATAAATGGTTCAAAGAATTACAATTCGTTCAATTCATAAAAAACAGCACACCGCACAGGCATTAACTGTACTCCATATGAAGCCATGTTTGGGATGAAGTTAAGAAAAGTAGGACTCAAAAGTTTTGTACCAAATGAGACCTTGCATGATATTAATTTAGAAGAACAATTAGAAAAACTTGTATCTATCGAAGGCGGTGCTGTCGAAAATGATCAAGTCGCGTCGAACGAAAATAATCAAGTGGAGACTACTGGAGATGATCAAATAGATCCTATGGAAAATGAAACAGACCAAGGAGAATCCATTGAAAATAATCAAGTAGAGTCAACCGAATCAAAATATGTGGAGTCCACCGACAATGCTATAAATTTATGTTCATCACCTACCTTAGATGTTCAGTGTGAAGAAACTTTGAATTTAAATTCAATATCTGGAGTGGAAATGCCTTCATCAGAACAAAACGTGTAGCGCTTATTTCGCTTGCAAATGTTCCGAAAACAAATCATCGTTGTTATTGCAAGGGTGGGCTGTATATCTAACAGATGCAGCTGTTGCAAAGAGGACAGATCATGTAACTCAAACTGCCATCAAGGCGACGACTGTTTTAACAAATAATTATGACATTTATTTTGTGTCAATCCTCAATAGTTTAAGTTTTCCTCTAAATTATGAGCCTCATTATTAACATTGTTTATCGTACAGTTCGTTTTAAGCGTAAAGATTACACTTCTATGAGTCATCGCATCTATAAAAAGAAAAGAAGTTTTATATTTTTTGTTATTATAGTTTTGTTTTTTGTTATCTATACAATTGTTTAAGTTTAATTTCATTTGATCAAAGTTTTCACAATAGTTTAACTTCTAAATTTAAAAGTTTGACTAGGATTTAGACTGCTAAGAACTAGAGGACTTAGAACCTCTTTCTAATAAGTATAAATTATGAGTCTGACTATTGATATGGTAAAGTCAAGTTAATTTAAGTTTTTATTATCATAGGTCAGCAGAGTACCTATGAAAGGAAAGATTTTTTTTGTTTTAAATTTGTTTTTAAATACTGATTCTACGTTTGAAATAAAAATAACAGTAATAATATATCCTATCCATCCATATAATCCAGTAATAATGTCCTATTAATCACTTGGTCCATAACACAGATAGTCTCGAATTTGATGTTATTTTTTATTTTCCAGATGAATATGGGACCTTCAAAGCATTCTTCGATGGATTTGGAAAGGAAACGGGCACTTATCAATTTCAAACGGGTGGCTCACCATTTACGTTTTGATTTAATAACCAAGATTTCAACGAGTTTCCTTTATGCCGGTAGATAAATGTGTGAGCTCAACTTTATCATTAGACCGGGAAAAGTTAGATGATTCGACGTATATTTTTCTTTGAGTCAAAGGAAAGTAGAAAAGGAGAGTCTAAGTTTATTTCTACTTGACCGTTTTGATGTTGATTGCCATCTAAAAAATTTCTCCAGCTAACCAAAACGACAAAGTTGACCGATCAAATGACAGTTCGTGTTCTATAGTAGCAAAGAATATTGTAGCGTTAAGGGGTTAGACTATCATGACCGCCCAAGAAAGCAAATAATTTTCGGTTGTATATTGTAAAAAAAAACGACACATCCTGTTCAGTTGCAAAAAAAAAAAGTAAACCGTAGTCCAACCCCTTAATGAATAAATACAACATATTCGTTCATGGATTCTTTGATGAAATCAATCAAACCCGAATAAGAAGATCGTTGAAAAAGAAAACCCGTAGCATTTGGAGCAATATCTGTTCTTAAAAAATACCGTTTAAATGATTAACTATACAATATAAACTCGAAACTTACAATAGACTGCGATTCGAAATGAAAACAACCGGAATAATCGCGTTTTGTTTATTTGTTTATGTTACTGTTTCCCATCAACATTTAGCTAAGGAGAATAATGCTTTTAGCGTTACATTTAAATGCAATTTTCTCGATCAATCATTCCGTTACTAACATTCATGAGTGTGAAAGAGTTTGTCGTATACAGGGTATTCGAGAGCGTGGTACGTGACCCCAAGTTGGGGTTAATCGGGCTAGTTGCATGTACGAGGCAAAGAAAAATAATTGCACTGTAAATTATTAAAATCGTCATGCATTAAATATGAGCGATGACCGATTGAAAAATTTATTCTCCAGTAACTCTTATGT
The DNA here is from genome assembly GCA_946811545.1 of Netelia fuscicornis. NCBI lineage: Eukaryota > Metazoa > Arthropoda > Insecta > Hymenoptera > Ichneumonidae > Netelia > Netelia fuscicornis. The sequence continues at coordinate 19,885,641 of OX328011.1, read as the reverse complement.
CGTCAATGTTGATTAGCTTCTCGTTTGAATCATGCGAAAGTTCCATTAGCAATCAATGGCAAGCCCCCGGCCTCACATATAGCATTTGATACCTCAAACAAATACAGACATAATTTGCTGTTATACTAACACTATTCTGATGTTTACGTGTTTAACTCGCCATGTACACTATGACATAGGGTCGTAACAAATGAATTACATAGATCCGAAAAATCATAAGAAAATTTAGACTTGTCAGACGTTTCTTTTCTCTGGGAATACGTGCTTTTTATGGCATAGTGCGTGAAAGACTTTTTATACAATGCAGGATAAAAAAGAAAAGCGTGACGAAGAACCATTGGCGTAGAAACTTGCGCGTGTTGTGTACTTTCTAATAAACCAGAGATTGCACAAGTTCTGATGAATTGAGTGTGTTTGAACGTGATTTGATTCCAGCTCTTTCTGCTCCAGACCTGAACCGATCTGCAGTTTTCAAACTATTTGAAAGTCTGACGCCTCTATAAAAGCGTCATCGCAGGACACTTGATATCCAAAAATCATGTCGTTAAGTTTTGTCTGCAAAATGATTCAATTACTAAATGACTTTGAGCACGGTCAAAGTACTTTTGATTAGAGTAAACTTCGGTATTATAGGTTAATTCATAAGTAGTCCAAGCAATAGAGCTCTAAAATCATCAGTTTTTGACAAAAATAGCACCCGATAACGGCGAGTGCCATCAGACGCGGAACAGCCTCCCGATCATAACTGACCACTTTTCGACTCCTGATTTCCATTTTATTTTTTGTTATTAACATATTAGTGAAAAAAAAACCACATGTTTTTCGTTTTTTGCTTATAAAACACAAAATAATGAAGGAATCTGTTTGGTTCCGATGGACGAATTGTAGGTGAGCCGTGAAAGAAGCCGATCGGTCAATAATTAAGGGAGATACACTGGCAGAATCGAGAAAAAAAGCGCTTTTTTCAAAAATGTATAACTCCGCCATTTTTAAAGTTGTAGGCCAGGCTCTGCGCGAGATAGTAGGTATTGATACGTACTTTTTGTGTGCGAAATCTGGGCGCTGTGAGATAATTAGTTTTTGCGTTATTGCAATGAACATTTAATTCTGCCATATTTTGCGGAGAGGCTCGGTGCTCTGGAGGTCGTCCGATTTAAGTTTAACAAGCGGCTTTTGAAACTAGAACTGTTGACCTATAAATCGTCAATTTTAGATTTTCGTTTAATTGCGTTTAAGTAGGTGAAAATCGCGCCTATACTTGACCAAAAACGCCCGAGCGCGCGAAAGTGGTCGAGTAGTGGGGGTAGACCGGCAGACGCGGGGAAGTCGCGCATATATAGCAATAGAAGCGCGATCGACCCAAGTTTCGTATCTATTTATTTGATTATTTCAAGAACCAGTGGGCCTATTTTAACATTTTTTTTAATTTGGGGTAACTCGGTCACCGGAATCTGATTCTTTACTCAGATTTCATGTAAAATGAACGAGATGTATTAAATGTTCATTGCAATAACGCAAAAACTAATTATCCGACAGCACGCAAATTTAGCACACAAAAAGTACGTATCAATGCCTACTATCTCGCGCAGAGCCTGGCCTACAACTTTTAAAATGGCAGAGTTATACATTTTTGAAAAAAGCGGTTTTTTCTCGGTTTTGTCAGTGTATCTCCCTTAATTATTGCCCGATCAGCTTCTTTCAGGGCTCATTTTATGCGTATTTCAATTACCTACAATTCATCCATTCGGACTAAACAGATTCCTTCATTATTTTTTGTTTTATTAGCAAAAAACGAAAAAAATGTGTTTTTTTTTTCACTAATTTGTTAATAACAAAAAATAAAATGGAAATCAGGAGTCGAAAAGTGGTCAGTTATGATCGGGAGGCTGTTCCGCGTCTGATGGCACTCGCCGTTATCGGGTGCTATCTTTGCCAAAAAAGAAGTTTATTTGCTTGGCCTAAAGACAGAACAAAGTCAAGAAAATATAAAAACTCGATTATGTTTCAATTTAATATTTAATCGCTATCTTCGTTCGGCTTACTTTGCATTTGGTACTGATTTAAAGTCGGCGCAGTATAAACGAGTGAAAAACGCACTTAACATTTAACTTTGCTAGTGACTATGGAGTAGGAAATAATCTAAGTTTAAATACTCCAGTGATAGGGTCTGATGGAATCATCAATAATCGAATAATTATATAAAATGATTAGCTCGAGTAGACACACTTTATGTATTTCACCCTAGGATTTTCATGTCTTCACAAGATACTTTCGCTATATCCAATCCCATCGCTATAATGTACAAGATTTGCTTGCGGGACTGGGAATGAATCGATAATAGACACTATATGTAGAAGATTCTCTTTATCGATCGATCTCACCGAAAACGACGTCGAGCGTACCAATAATAGCAACAACGTCAGCCAACATGTGATTGGGTCCTATATATTGGAGTGCAGCGAGATGGGGAAATCCAGGTGCTTTGATTTTACAACGGTAGGGTTTGCTGCTGCCGTCGCTCACGAGATACACACCAAACTCGCCTTTTGGTGCTTCAATCGCAGTATATGTCGAGCCTGGTGGAACTTGAAAACCCTGACTGAAGAGCTTAAAATGATGTATGAGAGCTTCCATGCTTGTCTTCATTTCGTGGCGACTCGGTGGTACAACCTTTGCATCATCAACTTTTATCTCACCCGCTGGCATTTTATCAAGACATTGATTTATAATGCGCAAAGACTGTCGCATCTCCTCCATTCGGCACAAATATCTGAAAATGTACAAAGCATATCCAGGCAACGTTATGTCTCTACTTTTAGTTTAGCAATGCTTATTCTTATTTTTTACCTGTCGTAACAATCTCCGTTGATTCCAATCGGTACGTCAAAGTCAACAAGATCATACGCGTCGTAAGGGGAAGCCTTTCTCAAATCCCATTTTATACCAGAGCCTCGAAGCATAACACCACTAAAGCCCCAGTTTATCGCATCCTCAGATGTTACGGTACCAATATCAATAGTACGATGTTTCCAGATTCTATTTTCGGTGAGAATATCCTCAACCTCGTCGAGTCTCTCAGAGTATTTAGATGCCCATTCATGAATATCATCCATGAGACCAAGAGGAAGATCAAGAGCAACACCACCAGGACGTATATATGCTGCGTGCATACGAGCACCACTCACGCGTTCATAGAATTCCATCATTTTCTCACGCTCCTCAAATAACCAGAAAAATGGAGTCATAGCGCCTACATCCAAAGCATGTGTTCCAATTCCCATTATGTGGTTCAAGATCCGGGTTATTTCAGCAAAGAGAGCTAATTACCAAAACATTACTTTGCTTCAACCATTCTATATCTATCATATGTATAGTATATCCTTAAACACAAAAAACAATACCTACTTCGAATGTACTTTGCTCGCAGAGGTACTTGGATATTAAGAAGTTTCTCAATAGCCAATGAGAAACACTGTTCATTACACATCATTGATACATAATCAAGACGGTCGAAGTATGGCAGAGCTTGCATATAAGTTTTGTATTCTATGAGCTTTTCTGTACCCCGATGCAAAAGACCTATGTGAGGATCAGCAGATTTAACAATCTCTCCCTCCAACTCCAATACCAAACGTAGCACGCCATGAGCAGCGGGGTGTTGAGGACCGAAATTAATCCTCATATTTTTAATATTCTTCTCAATCACCGGTTTGGTCTCTAATGGTTCCATATTCCATTTAACTCCGTCATGAGGATATAGGATTGGGCCATTGTACCATTTCATGTACTCAGCATCAGGATACCAGGATGCTGTTCTCTGCTGGCTGAAAATTAATGACGAAAGCGGATTACAAGTAGACTTGGAACTTATCCTTTCGAAATTATATGACAATAAGTACGACCGAGTCAATACGGTTAGTGTACAGTGAGTGCATATATACAATTAGCGAGTGATTGAGGTTAGGCGTATTATATAACGTATTCTTCGGTGAATTTTATTGTCACGGTTTACCGTGTATTGAGACTAACTTAGTGAGATGCAGAGGACCGCCTAGCTTCTGTAGTAAAATCTTTCCATCGTTCCCAAATCCGGTGGATTTTCGTAAAACAGTTCTCAACACACCCGTCGCCATATTTCACGACAGATCCAAACCAGACGGAGTTCTGGTGCACCGTGGGTGCACCTATCCGGTTATGTTTATAGTAGTGGCTTTCCATTTGACCATGGAGTCTAGAGGGAAGGAGATCAAACGGCATATGCTGGTTGTAGTTCGAAATTCAGCCACGAGCACGCTTGTGTCGTCAGTATAGGACATGAAGTACGGCATTGGTGATGCCATGAAGTGAGGAGTATTCGTTATCGAGTTAGTTAATTACTACGAAATCGAACTTACATATTATTTCGAACATCCTAATTATTTGTCACTTTTTGAGCACATATTAAGGGATTACACGGGTTTCGTCGGGTAAAAAAAGGCCTATTTTCAATATTTTTTTTTCTATGTAAAAAATTATTTATTTAATTCAAACTTTTTCTGTCTTATAGATACATATTTAAAGAATAATTTCTGAAATTTTCAAAAACAAAAAATTAAAACTCCTCCATTGTGACGTCATTTCCGGTGACCCCTCGGAAAAAAGGTGCGTCCGCGTTGTCAGCATAACTCCTGACAGGATCATCAAAAATGAAAAAACAAAAATGAGTGTTTTAGTTAAGACCATAAACTCGTGCTTCAACGAAGGAAAGAAAAAAAAAGTAAATATTGGAATTTTGGCAAACATTTTTCCAAAAAAATGAAAATTTCGGTCAAATTTGCTTGACATTTTGTTTTTTTTTTAATAGTTGTAATTGAAAAAAAAAATCCTTCGTCCAAGCACGAGTAAATTGTACCTCGAATACCTGTGTAAAATTTCATCAAGATCGGTTGAGTAGTTTTCGAGAACATTTGACAACCGACTTTGAAAACACGGTTCCGAGAAAAACGCGTTTAAAGTTTTGAGTAACAATAAAAGTGGAAAAAAAAAATGTTTTTTGTAACTTACAGTGAATCGTCGATTCCTGGGCCATAAAGTAAAGATCCTGCAGCAGTTGCAATGTCCAGGGCATCCTTTTGCTCCTGTCGATAACGGATTCTGGCTTCGCGAGTCTCGCTCGCAGATTTTTTTTCGGCTGCGCACACACGGTTTTCATCCGAAATTCGGGCATATTCGTGGGAGTTTCGGCCTAATTTTAAATCCATACCGTGCATAATCAATAATGAAGCTGATGTTCCTTCATTGAAGATACAAGCAGCGACCAATGCCGCAATATTAACAATCTTTGAACCAGCAGGAAGTATTTTTGGAGTACTTTTCCAGATCAACTGGTTCAAGCTCTCGTTGTTATTTTGTGTGAAACCACCAACACACCGTGCGAGAAGCTCATCCTTACTGAGATCATCATATATTGGTTTCATAGCAATCAAAACTTCATCTGTTAATGGAGTATACTCATGTTTAAATTATGAAAGAGTATTTGTAGCTAATGCTCGTTGCCAAGCGCACCAAGAGTCTGGAACTTTTGGACAGTTATCGTGCTGAGGTTTTGTATCTGTAGAGCTATAGTGATAATAGGTAGCCCATATAGCGTCTTTCATTTTTTCTACTGATTCACAGTTTCTTCTTATCGCCAAACCATAGTACACAGTTAATTTGTCTATTAGTTTACTGGTCAGTTTACCTTTGCCAGAAAGAGTTTTTTTTTTGTGTTTCTTTACCTTTTACTATTTTTTCCTCAGATGTTTTCTTTACTAACTCACGCAAACGGGTCCCCATTCTTTTTTTGCACGTGTCCAACGCATTCTTTTATATTGATAACAAAATCCTCACCGTAAGGTTGAGCTTTGAGAAGACCAGAGTAGGTTTTTGAGTCCCCATCTCCTATATAATTTACGAACCTCAGTCCATATTTGACAATCGAGCGTTTAAACATTTCAATAATCGATGAGACTTCCATGTTTCCTGATGCTCCAGTGTGATTGGCGGTGCATTGATTTGTTTCAATGTGTTCTTCTTCATATTCCATTCTTCATATTCTGCAGTATCTAATTTTTTTTCCAGCTTTCACATAACTTACAATAAGAAGATTTCACCAACACATCCAACACTTTTCCCGAATAATATCCGATTAGTGAACACACACCATATAGTGATGAGAAACCACGTTTCTTCCAGGTACCGTCACCGGAAACACTCACATCTGTCGTATCTTGTAAATCGTTTTCAATATTTGTAAATTGTTTTTCTTCTTCAGCAGCAGATGAGAATAGAGTCTGAGTAACTGTCTCAATACACTCATGTATTTTATCAATATAAAAATCGTATGTAGACTGGTTTACAAATGAACTGCTTATGTCCATCAAACCGCAGAATTTCTTAGCTGTGCAAACTTGGCCCACCGATTTTGACTTTTCGCATTTTTTTTTTTTAACGTTTGTTAGTCGTTTGTAGTTGTTTGTTAGATTAATAAAAACGTTTGTTAGATTAGCCCTTTTGCAAAAAACGAAAAACAAAATTTGGTGTTAACTTGGCCCAATTTTTGTCATTTTAATCCGAATCAAGTCCGCTAGGGGCTCATTCGATGCGTAATCGTTTGTAGGTGCCGAATAATTTAATTAGAACGTTTGTTAGATGATTGTTTCTTTTAAAAAACCATAAAAACCATTTTCGGTCATCTAGGCGGTGCGGTCATATGACCGTGAATAGTTGAGCACAAAATATTTAATTCGTTAAACATTTTCGTCTAAAAAGTGGATTAATTGATTCGGAATCGTTTGTAGGTCACGAATAATTAAGTTGCAATGTTTGTTGGTTCTTTGGTAATTTTAAGAAGAGAGGACCGTGCGTCAGACTCTTTCCCTGTATATAACACGGGTAGACGGTGACGTCATCACCACTGGATAAATGCGGTCATTTATATATTTCATTTAAACGAAGAACCAACAAACGTTGCAACTTAATTATTCGTGACCTACAAACGATTCCGAATCAATTAATCCACTTTTTAGACGAAAATGTTTAACGAATTAAATATTTTGTGCTCAACTATTCACGATCATATGACCGCACCGCCTAGATAACCGAAAATGGTTTTTATGGTTTTTTAAAAGAAACAATCATCTAACAAACGTTCTAATTAAATTATTCGGCACCTACAAACGATTACGCATCGAATGAGCCCCTAGCGGACTTGATTCGGATTAAAATGAAAAAAATTGGGCCAAGTTAACACCAAATTTTGTTTTTCGTTTTTTGCAAAAGGGCTAATCTAACAAACGTTTTTATTAATCTAACAAACAACTACAAACGACTAACAAACGTTTAAAAAAAAAAAAAAAAGCGAAAAGTCAAAATCGGTGGGCCAAGTTTGCACAACTTATTTGCGACTCTGCGGCTGCGCGCGCTGCGCTGAAGTTATGTCCGGTTCTTGCACTTTGCGAGTTTCCACCGTCTAGGAATAAATAGGAGGATTGAAACGTCCAGTTTCCATTACTTTCGTTGCTTCAAGTGACTCTATCGATGATAAAGTCGCGGTGTAGCGCTGCCCAGTTATACACCATGAGAAATTATGTCTCGCAGCAGACCGGATAGTCAAAACTCGACGATCGTAAATGACTGAAACTGAATGAACAAGTGGTACACACATAAGTTTGCCGTCATCAATATTGTGTAATGAATGTTGTATAAGGTAAATAAATTTACAGAATAGTTTCAAATTATCGAATCGCATCGTTCGCATTCACTGTCCTGTACATTGGTTCGCCGGGCGAGAATTATTTGGTTCCTGATCCCAATCTCGTTTTTCTTACGGCAAGTTTAATGACACTCTGATGTCGTTACTGTTTTTAAATTCGCTATCGTTACTGTTTTTAAATCTCAGACATTTTTTTGTTTTTATTTTTGACGATTTTTTAGATCGATTCTTACTAGATCGATTCATTGACAGTCGATTTTTAGGTGAATCGATTCTCGAGATGGCGATTCAAGATCGATCTAAGAATCGATTCTTTTGAAAGAATCGCTCATCCCTAATTCAAATGACACTGTAATTTTCTGCGGCGCCAAGCCAGTTTGAAACGCACTCAGAGTTGCTGTAAATAATTTCTATCATAAGTTATATTACCGCTGTATACGTTGTGAATATTAAAAATATTTCTCCATCTTTACCTAGAATTTGCGAAAATGTTCAAAATGTGGATAAGGAACAAATGAACATAAACTTTGATCAATTTCATGCGTATGTTACTGTTTATTAGCTTCTTTAACGAATCTATTTTTTTATCGACATGCACCTCTGCATTACAATCACAACGTTAATTTGATAAAACGAGCTAACGATTTTTCCTAAATTGCTTGAAGGAAATAAAAAGATGCGATCTTATTCTTTTTGTTATAAACGCGCCAACGATGATCGTGATTTTCTACAGATTGTATATATTCGCTAGTGGAATGAAAGAAATAGGGTGTGGTGGTTATTTTTCAGATCATCCAAATTTTTCTTCCAAGATAAAAGGGTATTCGCACGATAAAATGATAAATTTTCACTTAATTTTAAACTTTGTTAAAAGCGGCAATGTCGGTGCTCTGGACGTATTCCTCGATTTCTTGAATCGCCTCAGTCAGCCAGTCGACAGATACTTTGTCGTCTTCAACGACGCACGAAATTTGAAGTTTGTGAATTCCAAAAGCGAGTGGTACGAGTTTTGCTGGAAATAATAAAACATATGAATTAAATTCTACATGATGAAGAACTTGAAGTTCTCATTATTTGATAAAAGTAATATCACACTTATATTTCAAAAAACCTAATAAATCTTCAGCGAAAAATTGTAATTTTGTATATTAAATAAGCTCACCCGCTCCCCAAAGAAGACCATCGCATTGAATCTTGCGCACTTCGCTCTCCATGAGTTTCATATCGGTCTCATCGCTCCATGGTTTGACATCGAGAATTATGTTTGACTTAGCGATCAGTACTGGTTCTGCAATGAAAAAATAAATACTTTTACCAATGTATTTTTTCAGTATTTGTAATTTAAAATATTCTTGTTTTTCCATTTACATCAGAAAAATTGTCGATCATTCGACGAAATTTGATTTGAAAGTTATCCTTGTACTCACTCTTGGATTTTTTTGCGGCATAAGCAGCAACTCGTTCTTCCCGAATCCTCGCAGCTTCAGCATCTTCACCCTGAATAGTGATTCAGAATAACGAAAAACCAAAACAACATTCTTTACAAACGAAGGAAAAAATTAAAAACGAACTACAGTAAAATAACGAAATGGAGAAATTGTAAGAACGTCGAGTACGATGATAAAAATTGGGAAGATCACAAAAAAAGGACATAAATGTAATCAAACGATATAATTAATTTTCAAAAAAATCAATCTGTCTCATCGATTAACACTTATCCAAGTGTCACAAATCGCAATCAAATTCGATTGTAAAATATAAAATTACAGCTGCTGTAACGAAGATAAGCCACATAAAAATGATTGGCGAAATTAACGTTGCATAGCTTTTTCTTTGATTTTTTAAAAAGTAATTAAACTATTCGATTCCATTTGAAACAATGATATATGACGGGTGAATGAGATTCGTGCATATTTCGTACTGACGTACGGACGAACGGTTGGGAATATCTGGTGTACGTTAACCGAAAAAAATTCGCGACAGCAATCGCAACAGACACGTAATAATCTTTTGATTTTTTTTTCTTGTGTTAATATTCATAATAAAATGCAAGCAAATACGAGAATCATGTCGTCAAATCGAACTCAGGTAAAAAAAAATAGTGTCAACATTGAAGAAAATGTTGGCGGCGCGGATATACATTTTTCCAGGACCGTTATTCGGTACTATTTCTGGACTACGTACCTCGGAGTCGGAACCGAAGAGGTCAACATCGTCGTCACCCTCCTCAGCCTTTCCTCCTGAACTAGTAGTTTCGTCCTGGGGTTTGGTTGGGCAAACAGCTAAATGAGGATGAGCATATGCGGTTACTTTCTTTTCCAACTGCTCGACGACATCCTTAAGCTCTCGAACGCCTAGACAACAAAATGATTTCATCAGTTTTTGATTACTTCTTCTTCAGTTTCAGAAACACGTATTCTCCCAAGTGGATACAAAAAGTGGTACTCACTGTTTCGCAATTCTAGATTGTCCTTTTCAAGAGAGGCGAAGCGGGAAAGGACACTCTGCATGGAGACATCGGTGCAAGCTGCGATTCCATTCATCTGAAATAAAGTCAGAGTTAGAAAACACAGCGACAGTGATCGATTGAAAAAATACTAATAAATGTCACGTGGGTAATATAAAACATTGGAAAAATAATACTAATGTCAACGGCACTCTCATCGTTATGCAAACCATTATAAAAATCAAATCCGTTTACAGTTAATGTGTAATAACCGCTCAAAAACAAAATTTTCGCCACTATAAAATAAATCTCCACTCTCAAAAGCATTCATTGTATCTAATATCTCAAAATAATTTCACGAAACGCTGAAACGTTTTATTATCATACTTTTCAATGAAAATACTTGTTTGCTTCAAATTAACGTTTCTTTATCTCTTTGTTTACTTACAATAAGAGAAATATCAAAAAGTCACGGTGGTATATGAATGTGGGACGTGCGAACGATAAAGCGATCACCTTTAAGCGAGGCGATAGACGCGAAAAAGAATAGAGATGAGATTTAAAGACAAAAACAAAATTAGAAAAATTCAACTATTATCGTTTAATGAAAAAAAAAAAGAAACAAAAATAACAACAAAATTTTTAAATCACTCAATTATCGAATTTACAGTACTCACACACTGTAAAGATTTTTTTATGTGCTGTCGAGCCTTGGCGATCTCGTTGGCCAAACTTCCACTGGCAGGAATGAGTGGACAAATGAACTGTTGGCTTTCCTGCATCCACCGATATTAAAGGTCAACGCACACCAGGCCAATTATAATTGAAAACAAGCATATTGCCATAATTCCAATAGATATTTTATTATTAACATAAACCTATTTTTATTCAATGTCGAAATTGAAACAAAAACCATCGGTCAAACTGCATAATCCTAAACGATTCTACAGTCTGTGCACCCAATGGAGATATGCACGTTGAATGCAACAGAGAACAAAATTGACATGATCGAAAGGAATATGTTTTTGTTTTCTTTATCTCCAAGCAGTTGGCGAATTAATGAAAAATTAGAAAGCATGCGGGATCGGAGGAATGAATGAACGTCGCAAAAGCAATTTCATCTAAAACATCCAAGGAATTGGCTTGGAACAAAAATTGAAATAAACAAACTTACAAACTTTTTAGCAAGGATTAGCGGTGATATTTGTTTGAAAAATATGTTCTGTTTAGAATTGAGACTTCCATCAATGAAGTGTTAATAAAAATACAAAGTTTTGGGAATGATTGGTGAACGTAAATAATAACGGAAATATGACCAGATAAATATTCTCAATACTTGATAATCTATGGGTATTCTCTCAAAAATAATCTTTCATCATCAATGTTCTCAATGAAAACAAATTATAAGAAATATAACTTCTACCAAAAATCTACAAAATACACACTTTGAAATGAAAATAAAAACTAGAGTATCGCGTTGCATTCCAATGATATTTGCTTCGATATTTTATACCTGTTGAACGGTAGCTTGATGTTCTTTCGTATCAACCGCATCGCTTTTAGATTTTTTCAGATTTTTGTGCCGTTTAGCCGCTTTGTTATTGTTATCCTTAGATTTTTTTGAGGAATTCAACGACTGTTCGTTAGGTGCGTTCGTTACACCTTGCGATGAAACATTCGTTATGAATTTTTTCGGACTGGGTTGGAACTGTTGATGCTCCAGTATTTTAGCAGCAACCACCTTTGCAAAGTTGGCCAAAGCAATGATAACATTCGGTAATCCCTCGACAAGAATTTTTGTTAGAAAGTTATTCGAATAGATTTTTTTAAAAAAAGTACATCATATTTTCACTGTGTGTAAAATTCAAAATATACGCTGTACCACAATCATTAATAAAAGTACGATGATTTAAATACACGACTGATAGACGTATTATTATAGAGAAAGAGAGAAAGAGAGATACATGTGTTAACATTGATCGCTATGTTAGTAATTATTAATACAATTAATATCATTATTTTACTTCAAGCTTGTCTATACATTAATCCAATCATCACCAGATATTCCCCAAAGCACGAGCCCGATATTTCATGATTAGTATGTACAATAGTGATTTGATTAAAGATCCAAAATGCATAGCAAAGTCTTGAGAGAAAATGATTTAGTTTGTGGATGCTGGGGGCCAAGTAGGGAGTGGTTCGGGCGTTTCCAAAGTATTTGTTTTCAAACGTTCTTGAACAATTAACAATTTTCTCAAAATCCAGTTATACTTCTCATCTTTATCGTCACAATTGAGAAATTGGGAAACCAATTTATTATCCAAGCCCAATGGGATGTTACCTTCTTGCAAGATCCTTGTTCTCGTTACGATTGAACAACATTTACTTCAGAACTTCCGAGTGAGATAAACGGTTTTCGACGATGAATTTTTAACGAGTAAAAATCATATGTATATTGTTTGCTTCGAGGAATCTTGTCGGAGGACTAGCTAGTTTTTCTTACCTTGGCGAGTCTTTCGAAATGCTGGCATGCTGCCTTATCGTAAGTTGGTTTATCGAACCATACTTTTTCCTGTGCCAATGCGGTTGCAGCCATTTTTTTGTTTAGAATATTGTTCTGTTTTGTGCTTGTTACTGAGATTTTTTGCGACCAGCTGGAAACGAATTAGCTGAGATTTATAACATTGCGTTAATTAAATTGGCAAGGCGGATTAGTTTTCTATCATAAACAAGTATCTGTTTATGAATATGCAATTATTATTGACAATAACAATATGGGAATACGAAATTTAATAAAAACATCTCGAATAAAACCTTTTAATGTTCGAAAATTGTTTTACCCTTGGATAAAATGTGTTGCGTGTATAAAAGATTCATGATTAAACACAAAATGCAATCCAAATAAGCGAGAAAGTTAGCGGAAGTCTGGATGTATAAACGTTTCATCGATACATTTATTTGTTGTATAAAAAGTACAAAATTTCCAACAGCTACAACATCTTTCTTTTTGTTATTATGTTTAAGAAAAACGATCGATAAGACACCATATTGAAACAATAAACTAATGGAGGTTTATCGATAACACTTCATCGATATAACATTGTAACTCGAAGTTAGTCGATTCTTATTGTATCCTAATTCGTGAAAGTTTCAACATTTCACATTAATCTCTCTATTCTGCCAATTGGATGATGACAACTATACGAAAGATTAAAGAATACTTTCCCTATCTAAAAAAAGCTCCAAAGTCTTTGGTCTTAGAAGCGGATAATTTCTATGGAAATACAAAACTACTATCGTTCGTTATAAAAATAAAAATTCCATCAACAATCGATAATGCGGATGGAAAGTTAGAACTATTGAACCAAGCATGCGATGATCACCATCAATCGCTGCTATCGTCACTAAAATATCTCAATTCTATTCGTGGCCTCTTGGAACTGTTTCCTATCAAAGATTCAAAATTGTAAGACTTCTCTACCGATATTTCTTCAACATTCTTATCTACGAATGTTTTTCTCATTTCATTTAAAATGTCGACAGCGCTTGTTTTGCAAAACGCCGGTGGATCGACGCAAGGGAAAATGTCTTTGGGTTGAAAATATTTAAGAAAAGCTTTGAGTTCGTTGTAAGACGCATGCATCGAGATACAAACGTAAAAACGATTGTCAACTTTGTCATCCCACTCTGATATTTTGTTCGTCAAATCGCGACCAGCCCAACGATAAGCCGACGGTACGATAGTCAAAATATTGTTGCAGGTAACGTCTCGTCTGCATTGCAAACCGTCGCGTGATGTTTTCATCATGCAAGCGTGAATCGGTGTGCTCTCGGGATCGTTAGTTATACATCTTGATAATTCGTCTATACGTGAATAAATATCATAAACCCAGTATTTAACATGAACGCGTTTTTTTAATCGTTCCATGAGGTCTATATAAAGAAATTCCGAGCCATAATTTGCAGGACATTCGATAACGATGCAATTTTTTGGATTGCGAAGAAGCCAGTCTTTGGCAACACGACAAATTTCCTCGAGACTTGCTCCTCTGCTCGGCAATTCGGAATAATCGGGATTCAAAAAAGTCGTGTCGAGATAAATTTTGTCAAATTTACGGGGAGCGGTTTTCTTCCCATTGTAAATGTTGAGAGGTTTCAATTTCGGAAAATCGTTCGGTGAAATACGAAAATCTCCCGTATATAGAATACAAATGTTGCCATGCTCGAAGATGAACATCACGGATCCTGGACAGTGACCGGATGGAATGCAATTAACGGTGATACTCTCGTTGCTATCATTGCAAACGTAATCGACGATTATCGGTGAGCAGGGTCTCACTTCCTTGATAAATTGTAACGAAGTATCTTCGAGACGAAATTTTCCTTGGAGAATTGCTTTGCTAAGCGACGAGCAGTATAAATACTGATTTTTTGCTTGGAGACGAAGAAAAAATGATTCGTTGAGTCCTTTCATGTGATCGCAGTGGCAGTGACTTAAAAAGTATGCCGAAGATAACAAGTTTGCATCATTGAAACGATCGACCGATATTCCTGGGATCTCCTCGATTAGACCTTCGAACGTTGACATAACAAGATGCAATCTTACCTGCAATTAACAAATGTGCTACGATCGACTGATGTTGAAATAGAGTTTTATCAATGAAAGAGTGTTAGCCTTCTTTAGACACGATTCTAATAATGTAGCAATCGTGTAGAGATAGACAGAGTGCAATCGAGGGTAAATCGACTATCAATTATCAATATTATAAAAAAAAAAAAGTCGGAATATCATTGAACTCTGTCAACCTAAGTTTCTCCTTTATAGAATTCCTCCCACATTTAATTCCTCTACCAATTCCAATAAGACCAATGAACTAAAAGTGAAGATTTCTCTATAGATAAAGAAATAAAATATTATAATGAATACTGATGGTGAATTCATGGAGCTTCTATCGACAATCATTGCAAAAGTTGCCTTATCAAGATTTGCAGTTGACAACAAATGTAACTTCTAAAAATCAGAATGAAAATGTATCGAGACCTACCATGAAGCGGGTAAGCATACATTTGTTTCTATTAAGAAAAAACATCCTTCAAGATGTATTTAACCGAGTCAAATCTATCCTTGAAAATATATACACATTTTTTTTAATGTTCAATACTGGAAGTGCGAATACGAAATGGGACCTAACGATTATGCCCTAATACATATAACCTTTAATAATTGATAGAAGGATATGAAATATCGTCGACCAATTTTCCCAAAATAGTAATAGCGAATATTCGAATTGACATTTTCCAAAAGACTTCTTTCTCCACGGTATAAGGAGAGGAAACAGCTGTTTGTCAAAACTGAAAGAAAGTCCCGTTGAGGTTATGTCAATCAAACCTGCCCTGATATCCAAAAAACGACACGACTTTACAATGGCTATTCTTTAAGGTACTCCTAAGTATTAATTCAGGTTCAAATATTTATGTACGTATAACGCATTTACGGATGTTCGTTAGAGATTTGGGAAAATGGTTATGTGCAATTCAGTCGAATGTACCATGTGCCGTATCGATCGTGAGAGGCCAGACACGTTGAAGTATATTTGAAAGAAAGTGACAAACGCATACAAAGCTGCGTAATAGATTTTTCAATGCACGAATGTAATGTGAATTAAGCTATTTTCGTAACGTACCTTGTAATTCTGAACGTACGTTGATTACGTGTCCTTGAAAAAATAGATGAAGTACCTCGTAGGAACGTGCCAAAAAATGTACGTGGTCGCCGGACACTTGCACGAACAAGAGTGAATGAGACGCTTTGGAAACGACGCTTTGGGGGAACAGAGAAAGGATGGTACGGGCGGTGCAAGAATACGGCCCTGGAGTCTAATAGAAAAATTGGTTAAATGTATGTAGAACGGTGAAAAATGAATTTTACATTTGTTCTATATTTTCAGGTTATTCGTCTAAATAGTCATATGAAGATTAAGAATTTATTAGCGTCAATTGCCTATCTATATTCTTGTAAAACGCCCCGGAAAAGAGTGAGAGGCCCGAACTTTGCGAATACGATCCTGGGGGTACGCGCAGCGTTATTGTGTATGTTGCATGTTGCATGCCGTCTATCGTTTAAACATGGCAGCACATGGGTCGCCCGTAAAGATGAAAGAATTAAATTTGCCGATGTCGCGCGTTAAAACGATAATGAAAAGTTCCCCCCATGTCGAGACAGTAGGTCAAGATGCCTTGTTCTTGGTCGCAAAAGCTACGGTAAGGAATTTTCAGCTTTACTCACATATTCTGGATCGGAAAATTCGGTATTATGATACATGCGTGACGACGGCCATATTTATTATTTTGGCGGCAAAATTTAAATTCTTTAATTCCTCAGTTACACTCTTGGTTCGGAGTAACGAGTTAACATGCGGTTTATTTGTGAATTGTAAAAAAGAAAAAGCAGATTACGTAGTGAATCATAAAAAATAGTTTTTATCAGCCCAATAAACCGACTTGTTTTTCCCTTTTTTAGGAAATGTTCATACATCATTTGACAGAAGAGGCACATGGCCAAACAAACAAGGGGAACAACATGGATTACAAGCATCTTGCTGAAGTTGTTCAAACAAATGAAACTCTCGAGTTTCTAAAGGAAATAATGCCGAGGAAAATAACTGTCAGGCAATTCAAGGAGCTGATGGCTGCGAAAGAATCAAACAACAGCAGTTCGTCCGAGAGTTCCTCAGACTCTGATAGCGATAGTCAATCGGACAGTGATTCGTGTACAGACAGTGACGATGCTGAGGCAAAGAACGAATCATCCAGCAGCGAGAAGAACAATAAAGCTAATGGAAAGTCTAATTCAAATAAAAGTGACTCTAGTTGCAAGAGCGACAGTGATGGAGACAATAAAAATTAGGGTATCTAGTATAATTGAATAAGTATGTATATGGATAATTTGACGCGTTCCTCATATCACAATAACAGTTCTTTTTTTGATATATATACGATAAGAATACTAGAAATGTTTTTTGCGTATAGTTTAAATATTTCATTTTCTAATCATATAAATTGTGAGTATTTTTAATCATCTTATCCTTTATTTCCAATTAGTTAAGCCACTTTCCATTTGGATATTTTTACGATGGAACTATATACATATATGTGTAGCATTATACCAATTTTTTTGTGGGAATCAGCGTAAATTATGGAGAGGTTTTTGAAAAACAATCCTAATGCGAAAAGCACAATAAATTGTGTACAACACATTTACTTTTTTAGGAAAATTTTAATGATATTCTAACATCTTTTATTTTCTCGAGCTGGTGGTTTGATCGGAGAACATATCTCAATTTTTGCAATCATTCTTTATGCAATTTGGTATACGAAGCTACCTCTTCGCAATGTTCTTCGTTTAGTTTCTTTGCCAAGAAATAAATTTCAGCAAGCGCTATTACAAGAGCGCATATGATTCCCAGAAGCAATCTGAAGCCAAAATCCAAATTCCCGACGATCAATTCAACGCCGATGAATCCGAAAGCAAAACCAGCAAGAACGGAGAAGACGAACTGCGCAACGGCTATCAGTTGACGATTTATTTCTTTCACTGAAAAAAAAAAACGCAAAATTGCTCGTACCAATACCCTAAGAATAAATTGGATCTTTGTCTCTATATAACATGTGTTTTCTCACTTTGAAAGGCAATTGTATCCTCGGGTAAGCGTTTTCTAATTGGATCGACGCCTTTTGTCATTGCCTGATATTCCCGTGCATTCTGTTGCGATGTTAGCTTTTTAACTCTCGCCTCAAGCTCTGGATCTCTCGGGATTACTTTTGGTTTTGGTAAATTAATATCTACATCTTCCAAAAATTCATGTATGTAAACTTGTTCATTTGAAGATTTACGATATTGTTTCAAGTATCCATCAAGCCACTTGACATCATCCAAATTAAGCAATATCTGCGACCGTTTGCTTTTCGACGTATTTCGCAGATTGGCAATGTTCAATGGTGCTTGTTCGCTCTTGACGTTCTTCGCAACAAAATCTATGAGTTTAAAAGTCGGTTTGATCGTTATCGAAGGATCTTCTATAGGTTCTACAGGCATTGTCGTGCTTTCACGTTTATAGGTACAACGAAAATCAAATAATTCCTTCTGAGCAAATGAGTATAGAAAATGGAATCGTTTTATAATCTATAATTAGTTGAAATGCAAATGGATGTGAAAAAAAATTAAGGTACTGGAAGTTAAGACCCAATGTGCAATTTTTTCTCCAAGTCAACGTAAAATTCTTCAAGTTCTTCTTCCTTCTCTTGAAAAGTTTGATCCACCTTCCTACACTTTTCACTCATATCATTGATAAAACCCTGCCAATCAGCCTTCCTTTTTTCTCTGTTCTCTTGTAGTTTAGTATCCTGTAAGAGCAAACGTGTCGTTTTTTTTCACTGAGTTGAAAAGAAATGAATCTATTATACAAATGCATATAATATAAAATCGTTTACTTTGCAGAATTGTTCTCTCCTTCTGAGTATCCGTTCGCACATACTAACTGCAACATCCGTGTTTGCTTTCAAGCTTGGTAAATGGCAATCCCCAAGCTGTTCAGCTCGATCTAGCTGGCTTTGGCCAAGTTCAGTCGAGTATTCAAGAATTTTGAAGAGCCGCTCCACTTCTCGATCGCCTCGTCGTTCCTGTATAGAACAGATAAAAGTATTAGCATGCACGGTTCATTTCAAAATATAAGTTTTAATCCAAATTATCGGATCCACAGATACATTATTACATTTTCATTAATTGGCACTGAGGTTGAATTTTTTAATTCATCTTAAAATTATCATTACAAATATTTTATATATAGAAAGTCATTCTACTTGCTGTATAAACCCTGAAAGCTTTTATTAGTTAGGATCCTACGAGAAAAATGGAATGGAAAAAGATGAGCCTGTCGCTAACTATTGTTACTCTTGTTGCCGATCAATAATTAATTTCAGTTAGTCTTTGTACATTAGTGGCACTTAATGACAAGGATCATTACATTTTCTAGAACAGTACAAACCCTGGAAGATTCTATTAACTGTGAACTAGGATAATGCATTACCCCATATTCTTTTTTAAATACCCTTGATTTTTTCAGCATAGTAATGTTATGCTAGAGCCCATGCATTTACTTCTTAAACAATAATTAATGCCTTGATATTTATTCTTTTAAAATGTAATTAAATGAATGGAAAACACAATTATTAGTTAAAAAAATTTCATTGAAAAATCGTGATGGCAAAAACTTTCTTGATCAAGGTAATAATTTACCTTACAATATGTAGTGAAATAAAGTACTACACCCCATGATATAATCTAATCAGCTGACAATGACAGCTATGTAGCAAAATCACATTTCGCGAAGTAAAACATTTTTCCAGTATATGTTACAATTTTAGTAAGTCCAATGGAAGTATCACAGATTGTGGTGAGATATTATTTTTAATAATCTGTTGATAAGGTAAAGTATTATAACTATTTATATGAAACTCTAGGTGACATTCGTCTAAAAGCTTGCAGATTGCGGTTTTATCATGAACACAGGCAACGAGGAGTGAGTTTTGCATCTTAGCAGTGTCAGGAATGTTTCAGCTCTTTATGTAGATCACGGAACAACAACTACTTTTGTTTTATAAACCGTTTGGACGAAAGACCAATAAACATACCAAGGATTAGTAAGGGATTGACAAAGACGTGTTGGCATTTTAAGATTATATGACACCCGTGTAAAAATGATCGGTATAATCAATAATATAAGTCAATGTCATCTTTGTCGTTTTTAGATACAACATTACCTCGAATTCGCGCAAAAAGTATGTTATTTCGCCGTGAACGAATGGCCGGTGATCGAACAGTCTGCTCCAAATCTCGCCAGTGTCTACGAGTACAGTTTGTTTTTTTTATATATACATTGACATACGTTAACATGTAGAAAAAAAAGATTGATACGAGAAAATAAATCGTGGTAGTTCCTTCTAATTAAATGCTTAATTTTACTTTTTCAGTATATCAGTAAATGAATATTTGCGCGATATTTAATTGTCACACCTTTTATGACCGACGCCATATCCTCTCTCGGGTCAGGTGGCACGGGTGGCACAATGCATAGATATGCATACAAAACAAATCCCCCGTGTGTGAGGCGACCTCTGTGAAACCCACCAAGGAACTAGATCCATTTAAGGCAGTAGTCTGCTTTACAGGCGTCAAAAAATCGATTTTTCGTTTTTGTCTTAAATCTATTCCAAAACTATCCAAGAATATGTGTTCAAAATTTTAGAGGCCAATTCGACATATTTTCGAAGTTAGATCAGTTTTACTGGCCGCGCGTCGAGCAGGTGCGAATGCTCGGGCAGACCCGACCGCGCGCGCTTCGCCCCTTCATGTATTCTATTGTTTGACTATACTCGTATATACCTGAAAAGATCAAACCGTCCTTTGAAATATTATTTCAAAGTGAATTCAATGAAAAACCGAGACACTTGGTGGAAAGAAGGGGCTAACGGAGAGTGTCATTAAGAAATTGACGATTTACTACAGTCTGTCAATTCGTCGAAATATGAACTCCCAATCAGTAGAAGGTATGAAGAGAGCTATTATGGCAACATTAGATCATTATTGTTCCACCGATAAAAATCCTCAGCATGAAAATTGTCCAGAAGGCGCGGAGAGTTGGTGCGAATGGCGCAAGGCTCAAGCGGCGAATAATCTGGCATGTTTCAAACACCGGGCAAGATTAATTAATGACAATGTAGAAAAGCACATTTGTCCAATTTACGAAGATCTTTCAAATGACGATTTATTGACGCGGTGTTTAGGCGGACACACTCAAAATTCGAACGAATCGTTCAATTCGATTGTGTGGCACCTAAATCCGAAACACGTAAATTCCGGCTATAAAATCGTCGAAATAGCAGCAAATATGGCTACAGGCATTTTCATCAAGGGTTATTCAGTTGTGCTTTCTACCATGCAGCTCCTCAATATTGTCATCGGGCAGCAGTGCAAAAATTTTGCTGACACCGTCGATGCTGAGCGCATAACGCGGGAGAACCGGCGCGCATCATTTTCCAGCAAGGAGGCTCATACAGCTCGAAGATCGGAAAGTCTCCGCCAAAACGAGTTTTTTGAAGAAGAGGAAGGATTATTGTATGGCCCGGGGATAGCCGATTAACATCTAATTAGTGTAAGTATCCAAAAACTTACATTTTTTTGGACCGAAAACTTTACAGCCCGTTTTCTCGAGTTTTTATTTTCATAAGTTTTGGAAAACGGTGCCGGCGATAGTAAAAACAATATATGTCCGATCGAAAAAACCAAAGTGATATTGAATTATCTTCTATTTGAACTAAAAAAGTTGGACAAAAGTACTATTTAAATTACTTGTTTTGCAACTTAAAGTGAATTTTTTTTTCAAAAAAGTGAATTTTTTTTTCAAACTTCGAAAAAATTTGGAATTTCGTCATTTCTTCGGTATTTTTTTAGTTCATATAGAAAAGGAACTTATAAAAACTAAAAAAAAATTTGGTTCCACTGTTTCAGATGCATCGCACGACCTCCATCACCGGCACCGATTTACGAGTGCACACTCCAGGCGCCCCAGAAAAATCGTTACAACTTTGGCAAATTTCAATAATTTGTAATAATAAAAATTGTTTTTTAAAGCTTGAACATAATATACTATCGTCTCAAAATTTCGTTTACCGCAATCATTTCCTTCCCTTTCAAAAAAATTGTTGAAAAAACGCTTTTTTTCAGCTCCTAAAGCAGACTACTGCCTTAAACACAACACTAACTGTTGGTCATTTTGGTTATCTCAATAATTTTTTAAAAGATTTTATTGCCATCTCTAAGCATAAATATTGCCCTATCAATGTGCAAAAAATTCGAATGAATTTCCAAAAGTTAAAAGGAAACAACAAATCTCGCATAATTGTAAAAATGTTTATTCGAAGCAAATCTTCTAATCGCCCCTACAAATGCGAATACTGCATAAAGACGTAGCTCAATATTTTAGGTACAACAGATCACGTATATGTTTGCGCTATTTAACGATGGAATAATAAGTACCCTAAAAAAAGAAAAAATCGGATGGACCAAACTTGGATTGAAGGACATTCAGGCGAATTTGTGATAGGGATAATATTATAATGCTCAATCCATATTCGCTTAACTAAACCGAATAATAAATTGTCAAAGGCCTCAACAATATTGTTGAAATAACTAAATATCGGATTGAACACCCATAAATCTAGTTTAATCAATTTAACTACCTTCTTTTATCAGTGTACGGTAAAAACCAAATAAAAGAAAAAATAATTGTTTGAATCGATGGAAGTACTCCGCTTGAAATTGGAGAATTTTTCAATTACCGAGGAATGGAACGCTCGAAGAAAAATTTTATTAGTTATTTACTTATTTGTAGCCATTTTCTTTTGATCCGCCTGTTCATTAATTTCTTCTGAGTTTCCTGAAATCGTGAGTAACAAAAATTAATATATTGTTGATGTGTCAGTAAATTTTATCATGCTTTATCCAAGTAAGTGGACTTACTTTGACAAATTCGGTTCTTGCAGGTTTTTCGGTGCTTTTTGACGTCTCGGACGTTGTGAAAGTTCTGGCTTGTAGTTGTTAAAACTTGCGTTACTGCTGACCTCAGAGTCGCTCAAAGGCTCAGGATGCAATGATCTCAGATGGTTTTGT
The DNA here is from genome assembly GCA_946811545.1 of Netelia fuscicornis. Classification (NCBI taxonomy): domain Eukaryota; kingdom Metazoa; phylum Arthropoda; class Insecta; order Hymenoptera; family Ichneumonidae; genus Netelia; species Netelia fuscicornis. The sequence goes on along the minus strand of OX328011.1, from coordinate 19,862,736 downwards.
CTATTTTTAAAGAAAAGGTTTAAAGAGTGATTTTTGAAGAAAGTGCACAACACGCATGAGGGCTCTTAATTTGTTTTCCTCAATTATAAAGATTAATTAAAAATAAACTTCCTCACCGAATATCATTGATCTCCTCAGATGGTAAACTTTCAAGTGACAAAGCTGCTTTCTTCACGCGTTCATCATTAAGCTTTTTCAGTACAACTTTTGCAGAGCTCGGATCTTTCTTGGGACGCCCTACTTTTAATTTTTTCTTGAGACCTTTATGTTTGGGTGTCGGTGGCACGTCCGATTCACTCGTGGAATCAATTAAATTCATATTTGTGAAACACTTTCTCCTACGTTTACGCGCCGGCGAATAAAAATTGTCCGTCGTTTGATCTTGTTCGAAAACATCCGTCGTATGATGCGAATCTACATTTTCCTGTAACAACGGCAACACAAGTCCTGTATGATCGTAAAACGAGTCATCATCATTGACACGTGGACAGGCTGGTGCTACATTGGTACCGTAATTGTGCGTTGTTATTCTCTGCACATTGGTAGTTTCTTCAGGTTCGGGGACGCGAATTTCCGGTACTGATACTATAGGACTTTCGAGTGTTGGCAATTGAAGTTCGTTTATGTCAAAGTTGTAATTTTTTGCAGGCGCAGTTCTCCACATTAGAGTAAAATCGTCAGTGTCTTCGGCAGTACTACCGCGCTTACTGGTCACGAAACGAAGAAAATTCGTTTCCGTCTGTTCGGGTGCATCGTTGTTAAGGTTACGATAATATTCGGATCTGTCGTTTGCCCAAGGAGTTGCAAACTTAATGGCGCGCTCGTCCTTATTGTTGTTTCCGGCTTCATCATAATCATCGTCGTCGCTGTCGTCACCACCGCCATCATCGTCATTGCGGTTATTTACATCCCTATTGTCGCTTCGTTTATTGGCTCTTGGTGATTTCTGTTGTTTAAGGCGAGCCGAGGCAATACGAATTTCTTCGTCAATCATTCGTAACTTCTCTTTATGACTGACGCTAGATCGATTATTTGTTCTTTCACTGTCGTTGCCATTATATTTGGGAGATTTATCGCCAATTGTCGTTGTCAAGTCCTCCTCTGTAGATGAGGCAACGTCCAAATCGTTCAATAACCAACTAGGTCCCTCCAGAGGATCATCCGCATCGTAGTGCGTCGTACCGTTCTGTGTTTTGGTAGTCTTCGTTTCGGAAGTGTCCAACGTAGTTTCGGTCTCGGCATTACTCGGTAACTTTTCGGAAATCGTTCCGTTTATAAATTCGTCTAAATCAGGACTCGCAACATGCTCACGACCATTCGTTTCCTCGTGTTTTTGTGTTTGTGACAAATCTAAGTCCGACGAACTCTCGAGCAACTGTGCAATAATGCAATACAAATTGATAAGAATAAATGAAAAGATGACAATTTTAATCAAGAAGCCTTCGGACTCACCTATGAGTCACTAAGCGTTTTTCTCTCATAACTCAAATTCGTTAAACTACAATGTTTTTCCTTTTTAAAATCAAATAAAAATAATCCTTACCGTTCTAATGTTGACGCTCTGAGAATTTTGCAATAGTCTTGAGACGTCATGCAGGGCTACTCTTGGACTTCTACGACATTCATCATTTTGAACTTCTGTCATACTTTGGTTATTTTGTTGAGGTACTACAACGCTTGCAGATCTCCTTTCGGAACTTGGACGTGAACGACGAGCTGAATGACGACGTGACTTTCTATTGGTTCTCCCACTCGAACGACGCTCATCTTCGTCTATACAATTATTTTTGGTTGGAAAAAATGTAATATTACCACAGTACGTACTTACATTATTGTCATATTTTCGAATTATTATTTGCCCATTTAATTATTTATTATATATTCAGAGCTTTATCGTATTTATTGTTAGGTCCAACTTACCACTCATTCTCATCGAAGTTGGAAGACGTTCCGGTAATCGAGCAATTCGTCTGGTACCCTGCAATATAATAAACTCTTCTTAGTTAAAGAATTACCTCTCATCAAAAAATTAGTATGATGCATTCAAAAATTTATCAATTTTTTTCACAATCATGAAATCCTCTTGTTTTTTTCTTTGATACAAGTTAGGATGGAAAATATGAACTTGCCAATTTTAGTGGTCTCGTCATTGGCATACAAAAAGGCACGACAGATGTGGCAGTTGTAGGGCTTTGTTCGGGTGTAGTGAGAACTTCATCGATGTCGCTCAAATTTGGTGGGGTTCGAACTCTGTGTTCCCTTTGTATATTGAGCCTGCTCAAGTTTATTGTCGGTTTTGTTATCATGTGACCGCTGACCATTGGTTGTACAACACCACGAGCTGGTGATTTGATGGACGATCTTCTTGTTGATTCTTTCCCTATACAGATTTTTTTCGTGAGTCATACTTCCTCTGTAACCCTTTCGCTACGGACGCATTTTCTGGCACGTTACTCTTACTCAACGAGCCAGTGCGCCAAAAGTGTGCATAGCGAGCGTCAACTGTTGAGTGACTTAATTCACTGGTCGTGCGTAGCGAGCGTCATGCATTGGGTGATTATAGTCACCGCTCGTAGCGAAAGGGTTAATATCAGTCAACAACCTTTCTTATCTATGACGCCCCCCTTTGAATTTTACCAATGGAAATACAATTTTCATAGTTATACATATTTATAATATTAATAGAGATAATTGTATAGTCGTAATGTTCGAAATATGATCCAAAGGAAATAAGGGTGCCTTGGGTGATCACCAATAAAAGAACAAGGTGTCTTAGGTTTGATTCCCGATACCATAGTCTTGCACATGAAAGCAGATGGCATAGGATCTGCTCACCATAATAGGACGCGCCAAACACGACTACAAATCTGTGTTAATATTTACACCCATTGGAACACGGCGAGCGCCAGTGCTCGGGAACCGAATCATGAGACAAACTACTAATAGGGAGGACCAAGTATATGTAAGAAATTGGGAGCTTGTAAGCCTGAGAGGATCCATATACAAATGCATACATGCATATAAAATATTGATAATATTACTTACTCTCACACATGCTCAGAGATTTTCTTGGTTCGACTCTTGGCATTGGGATGACTTGTTGGCAAGAAGCTATGGTATTTGTAACATGATTTGACAGTGTGATCAAAAGCTGTAGAGTCTCCTTTGCATTGTGTAGTACTCCTGATATTATGTCCTGTAGCAAGTAAGAATATTTTGTATAATTAAAAAATTGAATATAGACAAATGTAATATATGGGAAAAAAAAAAATATTTAATATTTGTATTATCTTTTTTCATTATACTCACATCACGTTTATTACAAGCTACACCGAGTTCTTGAACTTCACTAGTCAATGCTAGATTTTTTGTAAATAAGTATTGATATTCTTGCTTCTCGGTCGACAATGCTTTTGCCAAGGCATTGTTGTTTGCTTTAAGTTTCTCATATACTGTGGTAATTTTTCAATTAGAAATAATATTAATAAAAAAGTTCTTTTTATGTTTGTCATGTTCACGTTCAAAAGTAATAATAAATCTTTAAGACTTACAGGGCTTGTAACATCTCTTTTTGTACAGATTTTTCTTCGCTAATTGCGAACGTGTTGCCAGTATAGTCGGTCTCTTCACTCTTCGGCATCGCGGTAGACTTGACATGTTGTCATTAGAGTATGGTCTTCGACCTGCAAGACGAACTCCCGATTATTGGTACGATTGTACTTTTATTTTTAATTTATGTGATTTATCGAATACACTGAGACTCCACTGTAATGAAACAGCGTTAAATGAAGGGGTGTTAAGCACATTCATATGGTATATAACAAATCTCCCTAACATAGACGTTGCATAATATTTATCATTGGAGGTTTTGTTTTTAATATAAATCATATCCACAGTACACAAATAATTCCTCAAATAATATTTATTGAAAGAATGATTTCATCTAACCTTTTAACAAACATTATCTTAGCAAGAGTCGATAATTGTGTTATTTTCTCGAGATTTGGTTATGTGAATGAAAGATTATTGCTGATTCATAAACATCCTACTAAACGGGTGACAAAGTTAAATAATCGAAACATGCAAAAATAAAAACCATTACCACGTCTTGTCGATTTTCTTCTCTCTTCCTCGTATGTATGCAGTAAAAATGGCTATACTTTCAGGAACACCTTAGAGAATCACAAGTACAAACTGTGAGTGGAATTGTCACAACGATTCAAACAATAAACCAAAGATTACTCGGGTTTATTTCGACGAAAAACTTTCTTGTACTTGAATGCTTATCAAACAATTTGTACAAATCACCCCATATTGGTGTACAGCGTTTTGCGAACATGTAAACCAGAGATTTGGGGTGAGATTAGCAACGCTCAACAAAAGTTGAAGCCTGGACAGTTGATTTTGCGACATCTGAGCGGCCAAAGAGTGAACTTTCGTACCCACGTTAAAATGTATGTATTATGAATGCCGTGGCGGTTCAAACAACACGACATTATAATCGCGTTATACGTATTACGCGGCAAATTTGTGATTCCGTAACCTATATAAGGCCGTATTTTACCCTAGTATTCTACATCTTGCGATACAGGTGGATCAAAAAATATAAATTTCCTGCCAGATTCGAGGTTTGAACTTTTGACGAGCGTTGCTTACCCCCTCCCCCCTCTGCCGACACGTAAAAAATTACGCTACACGTGTGTGAATGTTGATGAGAATTTTCGCCGTCAATCGCGCCAGTCTCGCGCTACTGGCTCGCACTTTAAGTCTATACTATTATCTAGCAGATGGTAACGCAGTTTAAAATCGTTAAACGCTTGTTGCAGCGGTCGATAACATCAGAGCGTTCCAATTGGCTGTCGGTAGGAGCGAAATCTTGCGCAACGAGTTCTCTCGACTTAGTAGATGACAGACATTGAAGAACGATCCAATACACTGCGACAATCCGCCGGTTCGGAAAATGTTGCCCCTTTTTTACAGTCTCGTGAACCTGTATTATTAAATATGCAAATTGCATAAGTATTTACAAAATAACAATACAAGAATCTTCTTATGAATAAAGGAAATATCTCCCAACCAAAGTAAAACCAGATATAACTATGGACGAAGTAGGGGCGGAAAATCGAAGAACGGAAATAGAGGAACGGATATGACTTCACAATGCATTACACCGGAAGTGGATGAGCATAACCTTCGCGTCTATCGAAGATTCTCTTAAAACGAGGTAAAGTATCAAATAATTGTTTGTGAGTGAAGATATGTCTCTGCAAGTAAACAAGCACGAAAGTGACGATCCTACCTCGAACATAAATGTAAATACGAACGAAAATTCTCGAACAAACATTATCGAAGAAATATTTCTAAATAACAATGACGAGTAGAAACACCGCGACCTAGTGCAAGTGTACACATGCTAATGTTAGTAGCCCTAAAAAAACAAGAAGTAAGAAACGCTTAACAGGAATGTCAGTACAAATAGCAATGCGTACGTCAAAAATATTCGTGCGAATCTTAGTTGCAAGTAGCAATACCATCGATAGGAATATCAGTGGAATATCATTAGAAATATCAATAGAAATATCAGTAAAGAATGTATGCACCGGCAAGCCACTAAATCTTTCAGTCTAACAATAAGCCAAATAGAAATATGTGTTTAAGAATGAGTCGAAACAAAATCATTGAAGACACGTTCCCATCGTCCAAAAGTCCCCAACTACGCCTATCGACCGCCAAGTCGACGTTCTCAATTATAAATACGATCATATCTGCACGAAAACAACAGAATGCAAGAATCCTAACCTAATTCGAAGAAAGTGTAAAAGGTGATCGCGAATCGGCAAGACGATAGTGAGGTCGTTGCCGAGTGGAAATTTCACTCGGAAAATGGAAAATCATAGCTATCGGAGGGGAGGGGGGGAGAGGGGGCACCTTATCTCCATAGATACCGTCGAGTATAGGGAACGGTAGGGGATATCGGGGGATGAATTTCTGTTAGAAGCACGAGCCAAAGCACGGAAGCACCGACAAGGACGATGAAAGCGGGGATGCGCAAGGGTGAAATTACAGGACGCAAAAGGTATATCTGCGACCGTAAAGGATTTCTCGACCATCCAATGAATTCCAACTCCGCCCCTAACCAAAGTTATCCACAACCCACGGTAACGCCGACGCTGTGGCTAAACTCAACACGGGGTTGTTCTCGACGTCACAGGGTGGGCGTTGACTTTCCATGGAAAAGTTCAACCCCTCCGTCGTTATGAGCCAACATCCCCCATATACACGACGTTCCATGAAGCTCTCCACGAAATCGAGGACTCTGTTTACTACCCGGACAAGGAGATCAAGTCACTCGGTATTCGGACGATTGCAGTCACGATCGTCCCGCGTTGACAACCAATACTTTCGGTAGTGGATACGAATAAACGCGAGCGCAAGAACGCGCGCGTCATCGCGCTCGCTATTTGGTACGATTTTTGGTTATAACAATTTTTCTTTCTCTATTGATTTTTGTCAAATCATCAAATTTTTCGCAGTCGGGTGTATCGTCAAAGCCCGTCGAAGGAGTGCGTCCAAGAGGAGCACCGAGGACAGGGCTTCTTGTCAGTTTGTTACGTATTTGTGAAAATCTTTGGCGAACGGAATGATGAATCTTCCCGATCAAGAGGTTCCAGCTGTTACAGCGGATTTGTCGAGAATGGTGAGTTTAATTTATAACGTACGTGTCAATTGCAGTCACAGAGTATTAAGAGAAAATTAGGTATTTGCAGGTAGCCGTTGGTATCGACAAAGTAATCATGAGATTTCAAATTTGATTTGGAAGAGAAATTTGACATCACAGAAAACATTGTTTCTAAACTACACGAAAGTTTGACTCGATTCGGCAGTTTGATTCGGATTTCCGACGATGAAGCACATCGGAAATCTTCAGTTTCCATTCAAACAAACATTCTAATTATCTTACAAATTTCAATATTGTTATGTGAAATTTGGATCGCATATTTGGAATTTGTTAACCCGTTGGAAAATAATGAAGTGTACGAAATTTTTGGTATCACTTATTATCCATAGTGTGAATGGTGGAACGTGTTTAATCAATTCCAATGTTTTGAAAAATATACAAATATGTAAAAATTCTAAATTCGTCCTTACGTTGTAAAAAATATTAGCGAATACTTAAATACTTTATTAAAAACAAGATCTGTACATCAGCGTCACAATCGAGCAACTCCATCTAAGAGACGCTTAAGATTCCATCATGGTTTGCACATTAAAATATTACAAAATCGTATTTGAAATTGCAGCACAGCGTAAGTTCAACTTTGTCGGTTCGTATAACTGGCGAGGATCAAGAATCTTTATACGCAAAGGTAAAAGCATACCTTTAGATCTCGAGAATTCTGAAGAGGCCACTCGAATTTATACGACACTCGTCCCAATCCACACGAGGTCGCAATTATCTTACCAAGGTCAACAAAGCATTATACCTCGTCTCATGGATTACATGGATCTTTTGGTGGTGAATTGTCGTCGAGTCGGTTTATAAACGGCACTATAGACAGTTCGTATCCCACGGGAGCCACCCTTTTTGTTCCCTCTAAACACGTAATTGTCACCCCTACCTTTCCCCTCGTCATCATCATCGGATTCTCTCTATCTCGTGGCATCGAGAGTAGCATCATCCCCCTGCCACTTTGTCACAGGGGGTCGAGGGTTCCCGTGCACCCCCTTAGTACACGGCGGAAACAGGATCAAAGGGACGAGCCCTTATAGTCGGAATCCGTGGGTGGCCCATGCTTTCTCCTTTTACGGTAGACGTCAGGAAACGTTGTACTATGCAGTTTTACGGAAATTACAATTATTTACGATATTATTTTTTAACTCTCGGACGGAAGAAACCCCTGCGGAAGTAAGGATAACAGTTTCTTGAGGACATTGACTATAAGTTACTTCTTGAGGGGGCGTAATTGTCACATCATCAAAACGTTTCCATAGATTTTTACGTATTTAAAACTACTTTGTTTCTCTAGGACAATATCAGTAACAAAATAAGTTTAGAAAGTCTCTACCTATTGAGAAATAGAAACTATTCAAAAAGAACATTATAATAATTTCTGTGATTCAAATCCACATTGTATTAAAATTTGAATACATTGATTTTCGATGTCACGACTTGTCTTAAACATTATTAATTAAAATTGAAACAGTTATAATTTAAAGAAAATGGTTACATATGCCTGAAACGTTAGGTACATTCTTCGTCCAATTGGATTTACCGTCTCGTCTCTCATCATCGTACTCATCCCCCTATTTTTTCATACCTTCCTTTTTTTCCTATATCCCCTTTCGACTGCTCGTTCTCGTGCGCATCCCCTAGCTTACTAACTCACCCTTGCACACCAGTAGAAAACACTTGATTTATGTTTGTTGATTCTAAAAATCACTCGTTTCCCACACCGTCGGAGTGACCACCCTCCAACCCCATTTCATCCCTCACCCTGATCTCGACCGTAGCTCACCCACGCGTGACTTAATTGACTCTTCGCGACTCTGGTACTCTCTCGGGGTACCCAAAAGCATATGCCACCACTCGACTTTCCCATGATGACGATACCTCGGTTATGCAGTCGTGTGCCATCTAGCATTGTCGAGTGAATGAAAAATTACCAGTCTCGTTATAGTTATGTGTATTCTATCGTAGGGGCGTGTTCGACGGGATCACAATTCTCCATCAACCCCACCGTTAAGTTGCCCCATTTTCGTTCCGTCCAGCTCTCGATTTATATCGAGACAACGAATTGTAATGGTCGGTGGTCGAAGCAAAAAATACAGACAAATTGATCTTTCAAATATTCAAAGCAAGACGTAATAGAATATCACAAAGTATCCAACAATTTTCATTGATTCAAATGCCAATTGCAGTTAAATATGTTTTTCTTGAACTCGAGCTTCAAATTTTCTATATATTAAAACATTTCTTTTTATCATCAATGTTTGATTTCATTTTTAATCATTGATTTCATAAAAAAGCACAGTTGATAAATAAAATAGAAATTTTTCAATAATTTTATTGCATTGAAATGTTCTTTATACATACTTGTGTTGCAAGTTGTTTTTAATATTAGTAGGAAATTGGTCAGAATTTTAAAGTAACCGTAACATTCGTGAATGCACGTTAAAACAGAATTCTGTGAACCAGGGACTTTCTACACAATTAACTAGTCACTACATTATAGCATTTCTTGTACTAAAACTACACATTTGATTTAATCTTCTGAAATTAACTAAGATCATATTTTCAGGTGAATCAGGTGTCAATGTAAACGACCGTGCCTATTAGTTGTAGCGGAAAGGGTACGGTTTGCGTATGATTGGATAATTAATCGGTCACACGAAGGATGGCAAACCCTCGTCGGATCATAGTTGGGGGATGTTGAAACACTCCACTCAACGGTAGTCTACGTCAACTACCCCATTACGGTAAACGTTACCTCCGGCAATGTCCCAAGCCCTCGTTGTTGGTCCTGGCAAAAGCAAGGGTTGATGGTGTCATAACGTGTGTGACCATGTGTCGACTTGTCACTCGTTCATCGGTCTCTGTAGACCAGACGCGTTTCGTGTTACATGCTCATACCTCATCTATCTTCCGACACGTATCAATTCCTGTCTTATCTCTATAGACACAAACAAGGTTTACACTTCGTCTTTATTTACCTGGTTATATGCTAGAACCTTCTTACTTTCGGCTAAATACTTCCTCTCGTTTATCGACGCTAGATGTCTTTACTGCCAATGGGATAATGGTGTACAAATAGCTTGTTAATATTCTCACCTTGATAAGCAAGAGTTCAACTCATACGTTGAAGTACAACTAGGTGAAAGCTAATTACTACTATTCCTCTAAAATCTTCGAAATTCTAATAATAATCATCTTGTAAGAAATTCCCAGAACAAACTTTCTTACTTTCTAGAACAGAGTCTTAAATGTAATTCAGTGTTCTCATTTAGGTGATTAATCTAGGTGAAAACAAGCCAATTAACCATTATAACCACTCTGACGAGGTGCCTACTCCAAGTCTTTGATGTATTTATCGTAATGGGTAGCTCTATATAGCGTTACTAGTAACAGAGTATTCTTTAGCACATTCCGGCTCATTGTTTGTCATCTCACCCGTTGTACCCTCTGGAGTCCATTGTCTTCGGCAACCCCTGGGTACCGACCGAACGAACTCGCGAGAGTGAGAACAACGGAAAGAATTGACCAAGGGGTGAACGTCGACACAGTGTCGATTTTCTTTGTTACGACAAACTAGACGTATTGCCCGAAGTAATCTTCTTTTGGAATCGATCGTTGATTAATACGTCGAAGAAAAAAGCACAAGCAAAGTTAGAAGTTATTCCAATTTCGAAATACTTATAAATTTTAAACATTTGACAGAGCTGTAACTCCATAAAACACATTGAGTCAATTGTACTTATAATTTTACTTGCAACAAAATTAATGAAATCATTTTATAACGTCAATATTGATTTCACGTTAATATTAAAATTTCCATCGTTATACTAGTAACAAAAATGGATTGAAGTTGAAATTATCTATTGTCAAAGTTTAAGATTTTTTCAAATGACATTATTTAACTAGACCTTTATTTTTGTTTTCTTTTTATTAATAGAATGGAGTTGCGTTTGACATTGGCTTAAGTAAACGTTGTATACGTAATCTGACCTAAAGAACCGCATAATCCCATTCAACGCGACTTTTCACTGGTTCGTACTACGGTGATAAAGGAGACCCTCGATTCTCCCCAACGATTTTACCCCACGTCGTAGCTCACCCCTGTATAACATTGCGAGATTCCACGTTGAAAAATTGAGTGTTTGTTTCCCCTTTGTCATCTCTCCGATGACTTTATTACAGAGTGAAGCTAAATGCGCAACTACGAGTGGGTGCGTGACGAACATCCTAGAAAAATAAGGGAGAACTAGGTAGCTAGACGACTGTGATAAGATAAGGAAGCATAAATTATTACTTTTTGTCCTCTCACAACAGTAGTCAGAATGCAAATATCTAAATAGGAATAATTACAATTTCATCAACAATTCAAGTGTAATAACTCTTGAAGTAAAATTCAAGTACAACAACTCTTGAAGTAAAATTCAAGTGCAACAACTCTTGAAGTAAAGGCTCTTGAGTAAAATTCAATTGCAATAACTCTTGAAGTAACTTTGTCCGATTTCAGGTCGAAATATCCGACGGACGAATCGTCGCGTTACGAGATATGTAACAAGAGGGGTGACACCCTGCGGAAGAGGTTTTTGAACGTGTGCTTTGCCGGCACGCGTCAGTGTTTGTCCCATTCGCTTATGAGTCATTACCTCGGCAATTTCCTCGTTTACGTATCGCCGACTCAACGATAAAATAAATCGACGTCTGGTGTCTACCGATGCGTGATTGACTCGTACAGATAGAACATATCGGCAAAGGATGATTCGAAAAGGAACAAAAATGACGAAATATTTTATCGGTCGAATCAAATTATTTTCTTTTATCTTTATACATTTTTTTTTATGAAATGTTTCAATAATTATTACAAGCAAACTTTTCAAGCAAATGTGCTACGAATTGATTGTTTCTGAATGATTTGATTGATAATATTTCATCAATCTCTCGATTATTAATATTTTTTTAAATGTTTTAGGTGAAATAACTTTATCGTCGACTCAGCCAGATTTATAGGAAAGACTGACACACGTAGAGCAATAATTATCGTTATACATAAGTAAGACCAGACGGGATGAACGTTTTAATTGAAATTAATTAAACGTTTGACGGCTCGCAGTTTCTATAGCTAGCCCAGACGCTTTCATTAGATTTGATTATCACGATCATTAATAGTAATTAAGAAATCATAAAGAATACTTACTGAATAACATTGATATGGCTTAAGTCAGAAAGGCATTTGTACTATCTGCAAGTATAAAGGATATTATTTTCTAGCTCTAGACTATTAATATTATATTCCTAAAAGTTATATTTATAACGATACCTCGTACATCTTCTATCATAACCGTGAAAACCATTTATGCAAGTCAAATATTAGCCTGAATATAATTTTGCAAATTATAATTATCACCCTCTTCTGTTTATTTTGGTTTAAAAACTTGTTTTACTTAATCGAGGGTTTGTTCAGCTGTGCAACTTTATGAATAACATTGATATGGCTTAAGTCAGAAAGGCATTTGTACTATCTGCAAGTATAAAGGATATTATTTTCTAGCTCTAGACTATTAATATTATATTCCTAAAACTTATATTTATAACGATACCTCGTATATCTTCTATCACAACCGTGAAAGCCATTTATGCAAGTCAAATATTAGCCTGAATATAATTTTGCAAATTATAATTTGCACCCTCTTCTGTTTATTTTGGTTTAAAAACTTGTTTTACTTAATCGAGGGTTTGTTCAGCTGTGCAACTTTATGAATAACATTGATATGGCTTAAGTCAGAAAGGCATTTGTACTATCTGCAAGTATAAAGGATATTATTTTCTAGCTCTAGACTATTAATTTTATATTCCTAAAAGTTATATTTATAACGATACCTTGTACATCTTCTATCATAACCGTGAAAACCATTTATGCAAGTCAAATATTAGCCTGAATATAATTTTGCAAATTATAATGTGCACCCTCTTCTGTTTATTTTGGTTTAAAAACTTGTTTTCCTTAATCGAGGATTTGTTCAGCTGTGCAACCTTATGAATAACATTGATATGGCTTAAATCAGAAAGGCATTTGTACTATCTGCAAGTATAAAGGATATTATTTTCTAGCTCTAGACTATTAATTTTACATTCCTAAAAGTTATATTTATAACGATACCTTGTACATCTTCTATCATAACCGTGAAAACCATTTATGCAAGTCAAATATTAGCCTGAATATAATTTTGCAAATTATAATTTGCACCCTCTTCTGTTTATTTTGGTTTAAAAACTTGTTTTCCTTAATCGAGGGTTTGTTCAGCTGTGCAACTTTATAGTTTGAGCAAGAGATCGAGATTTATCTTTGGACGAAACTAAAAGATGAAGCTTAGTTTATGTTACAGATGTACAAGCGCACACATATACAGACAGATACATAAATGTGAGTCATGTTATTATCGAGAACTGTGCAGCTGGCAGTTGGCGCCAAAGCGGTACACGGGAGCGCGCACGCTAATAGTCGTGAATTCGCCGGGCCGGTAATCGGGTTTACCACAAGATTGCTTCGCGAGGAGGAAACCTTCCAATCGTCCGCCGGATGTCCTCACCCTTTCTCCACCCTCCGTGTTCCATCTTCTCGTGCAACCGTTCAAGATTTCTATCGCCCCCGTTCTTGTAGTCTTATCGGGATAGACACTGGTATAACTCGTACCTTTCACCAGGACCTTTTTTTTTCTCGTGACTTCGCGCCTTGGTCTTTTTGTTGGCCAGTCACCTTATTCCAAACGAGCGATAAAACGGTATTCTACAAAATATGCATTTTAATTTCAAATCGGGACAAGTCCTACTGGGATTGAACGTTGCGAATTAAGATTTTGTGTACGAAATCAAAAAACAGACAAAATAGGATAAAAACATAATAATAGAACGTGAGAAGAACTTTACGAAGTACTTTACTTTAAGAAGTATAATTTCTTGTTTTGCTGAGATTTTTTAGAGTTACAAAATATGAACAAATGAAATAATCGAGATTTTTATGTTTCAGACCGGTGATGGCTTTGGGCGATTGGGCGAACCCGTACTTGCTGTGGTTACCAGTTATTGTCCGGTGTATACGGTCGACGAGACCACCGGTAACGACAAAAATCAACATGGTACGTAGATGCAACTACGATATTAAACTTATCGATGAATTCGTATTTTTTTTTCCGTTAATTGAACCATGCGGTAGGAGTAGAATTCATTAGTCGTTTAGGAAAAACTTGCAGGTGAAGGACACTTTGATGATTCTGCTTTGGAGTATTTCCTTGAAAAGTTTATACAGAATCGAGGGTCAGTATTGATTTGTCAAATCATCCTCCTTAACCCTTTGAGACCTGAGTACTTTCAAACTTATGTGGTCCACAGACGCATAGGCTGACGCATATATGCGTCCTTAGAGCTCAAAGGGTTAATCATTCAAACAGACGAATATATATATATAAATAATTAAATAAATTAGTTTTATGTCTATTTATTAGAAAAAAGGAAATACTTTTTGATCAAGTTCATAGAAATAGCGTGGGTTATTACAAAACTTGGTCCTTCATCTTTTTTAAGTACTGACTTTTTTTCTAGACGAGAATACAGGTGTATCTAGCAGAAACACAATTACTTTTTGAGTAATACAATTTACGTTATAATAAAAGTAGTTCACAAGGGTGATCCTTAGGTAGATAGATTATGAGTTATTCAAAAATGAATCGAGGGTCAGTATTGATTTGTCAAATCATCCTCCTTAATTATTCAAATAAACGAATATATATAAATAATTAAATAAATTAGTTTTATACCTATTTATTAGAAAAAAGGACATACTTTTTGATCAAGTTCATAGAAATAGTGTGGGTTATTACAAAACTCGGTCGATCATATTTTTTAAGTACTGACTTTTTTTTCTAGATGAGAATGCAGGTGTATCTAGCAGAAACACAATTAATTTTTTAGTAATACAATTTACATTATAATAAAAGTAGTTCACAAGAGTTAGAAAGTTAGATTATGGGTTATTCAAAAATATATTTAAGTATCTACCGATTCTCACAATCTTCTGTTAATTCACAGTTTGGAAAATAATAGATACACGTTGAAATATTGGAACTCCTTGAGACGAACTCCCGTGGCTACGAGTCATAACTAAAAGTGAAGGAAATTCCACGAGCACCTATTTCGTACGATCCCCTCAGATCTTAGGCTATCTTAAAGAGCCTTTGAAGCTTCTTTGATACAAGAACGTTACAAGGAGAGAGGGAGAAAGAGAGACAGAAGCAGAAGATGCAACATCTCAAAAGTTGCTGTGTCTACGTTCACGACCGAAGAGATCAAAATTCTAACAACACCCACACAACGAGGGCCCAACTCGAAAGTCTATTCATACGAGAACATCTGAGGTTGTGAAAACCAAGCAAGGACCTCGTCACCCGCCCCATAAAGAAACCCTGTCACTCGCAGGCCCAGTCGAGGCTGGTCGGAATCAGTCGATATCTTTATATCTTCGTATCATCGGCAATATTATTCTCGAGCCAAAAATCTCATAACTTCCAACGTCCAACGGATATTACAAGGAAGATTCTTAGGGAAAGCAAATATATGTCGAAAGAGCTAATGAGCAATAAACAAATTCATTCGAGTCTGCGATTTTGCATATTTTGGAAATATCTATGATTTGACAAATTCTTTGATATCGAAAAGAAGATCTTACATACGCTGTTCAATGTTGTAAAACTCATCTCAAGGACTTTATGTATCTTATATTTGTGTTTCTTCTTTCTAAATTTGAGGAAAGTGATATACGCTCGGAAACTTACATTTTGTGATAGGAATGAGAATATTGCTGCTAAATAACGAAGTTTAAAAAACGTAAATGCAAGTTCTCTCGTTTAGATTTAGAAATAATGTTTTCTCTACATAAAGTTTAAATTATCGAGACACTGCAATTCATACTTATACTTAAACTCTTGTTTTAACCCATCGTCATTTACACTTTCTTTTCCGGATATCGCAATATCAAAAAAAGATAAAAAATAAAGAAACAAGAATCGTGTCGAGGTACGAAACGCCCCGGAGAAATTCAATAAGCAACGAATTATCGCCTAGCAAAGACTCTCGAGGCTCGAGGTAGGAATTTCCCGGTCCTCTCGCTCGCACGATTCTCTTTCTCGTTGAAGAATCATCCGAGAATAAAAAGAAACCACCGACGTACGTCTGCGAAGAATCGCTGAAATATTTCCCACTGGTGAGATTGACACTTTATGTCTAGGATTGTGGCATGCACGACGCGAACTGACGACGTTGGAAAGCTGTTCCTGGCTTTTCCCTCTTTCCGAGACTCGCACACGTATACGGATTGACATCGCCCCCACCCCCCATCGTAACTCAATCAGCGCCTATAATGCTGCAATTTCTCCATAGTAATCGCGTTACGCCCTCACCGTGCTCGATGCCCTGGCCTCCCCTTGGTCCTAACGTATTGCAAACCAACGTCGCAATGCGAACAACCTCAAATACATGATGCTCGGTATAGAAAAAAAAGTATGTTGAAATCATTGCTTCCTTGCCAGTGACGAAATCTAACGCGACGACACGCCACGGGATTCTCGTCTTGGGAAACTCAATAGCGTTCCTTTATCAATTTCTCAGTTGGGCATTTGGTTAAAAATGTGGTGTGCCAAGTCATTTTGAGATAACAGACCATACAGGCTTATCACAAATGTGATTTAATTGAGATTTGTTATTCTCGTTATTATCCAATTTTAAGATTTTATGATTATTGCAAAAGTTCAAAATTTGTGAAGATTGTAAACTGTAAATTTGCAATATTGTGGCCATTTGATTGTAAAGGTTCAACGAAGAAGTTTGCATGAATTTGGAAGATGAAGCGCCGGGGTTGATACGTGAAATGGGTATGTGTCATTGTTCATTATTCACGAGCAATGAGGTATAATGCTGTAGTAGAATTCGATTCGGTAAAGGCGATCGGGATATGGAGTTATTCTGATGGACGTAACAAAATTACCAATGAGTAGTGACCCTCCTGTGGCGAATCCTGGAAATCTATCAAAGGCGACCCCTAGTTTGTGAAGAACAACTCGATAACGATGATTCGTTCATTGTGGCTCGTTACTGACCACGTGAGCCACTAGGAAAAGGGTTGCCAGAAATCCTCAAGTTAATATAGAGAATATGCATTATCAAACTTAAACTAAACACACAAACGGAGCAATAAATTTTCTTTACTAATATAGCAACTTCATGAAAATAATCACGTTCGAATCTCATTATAAATAAATGAAATAAATATTATTTGATTCAAATGAAGTTTCATAAAACTATTTTCTTCCATAAA
This sequence comes from Netelia fuscicornis, assembly GCA_946811545.1. NCBI lineage: Eukaryota > Metazoa > Arthropoda > Insecta > Hymenoptera > Ichneumonidae > Netelia > Netelia fuscicornis. The sequence continues at coordinate 19,845,646 of OX328011.1, read as the reverse complement.
TAATTTTAATCACACGGATGTATTTGCTTTCAGGCACCGCATTATATCCAACACAAGACTTCAGGCACGAAACGTGGCTTCAAGATGGTGAGTTTTTATTGTATCATAATCATAGTCTAACGTTATCTATAAATACATTTATCAGCACGTTAAATTCAGCGTGATTAACAGTGTGGCTCACAATCGACTCTAATACGAGCATAAGAGTCGCATTATCATCGCCTGGATAGCTCAGTCGGTAGAGCATCAGACTTTTAATCTGAGGGTCCAGGGTTCGAGTCCCTGTTCGGGCGTTTATTTTTTGTTTTTTTTTTTCGTACAAATAATGTTTATCCTCGATCATTAAAATTCCATCATATTTAAAACGATAATTTCCCCATTTAATTAAACAGTTCGAATAGTGTAATTGTTCCTGGAGCTGTTTGACTAAGGCGCCAGTACTATTATCATTATCACACAGGCGTCCGCTGGTGAGCGATTCATGACCGCTGACCGCCGGAGCATTAATTTTAATTATTCCAGCCGACTGTGGATATTAATACCATGATGAATATACATAAATCGAAGTGGAATCGTGTAGGAGGGTTCTGCTGCAGACCCTGTGCATGCTTAAAATAGGGTACAACGTCGATATGTGTATACCCAGCAGACAATCATGTACATTATACTCTGAAAAACTATCCAGTAATACATTGAGTCTACACAATCAAGTCAATGCCTGAGGATTGCTTGCATGATCAACATTCTACAGTTGTACATTCTACAAACCATATCAACCATTAAATTTGATCATACAACAGAAAAATAGTGGGAAGATGAGTCGAGTGTGGCAATTTTGGTATAGTCCATTGCTTCCTTTCTTAATTTGATAAAGGGGGGAAAATAATAACTAAAAGAATTGTGTGGTTAAAATAAGCTTTGATGTAATTGTTACTATGTTTAATAATTATTTTACAAAATGAAACTAATTTTGTGTTTGTTTCAATCTTTATTCCAGGCAGCAGCTGTGAAACCGAGGATAGCGAGCAATTTGTTCCAGAATTTCACCACATATCTAGTAAGTAAAAGAAAATTGGAGTTGAGTCTCTCGCATACTTCATGTGTAAATCCCCAATTTCCAAATGCTCTTAACATCAGCCCACCGTATATAAAATATCGTCCTTGAACTAACGCGAACCACATCGAACGCAATTGTGCGTCTTCGAACCAGCAACCAAAGTACGTTCCATGCGAAACCCAATTTCCACGTTGACGGATGCCCGACGGAAATTTCAAAGACTCCCGTGCGAGTTCAGAGAACTTCCATGTTGAATTTGCACCGCTTCACGCACGGGAACCATAACCACTTTAACTACAGGCCTCTCGTAACATTGAGGAGCAACGCGAAATGGCAATACGCAGTAACGGCTCGATGATGCACCCAACTCCGAGAATGTACAGGGAACACAATTTTCATCGCATCCGGAAACAAAGTTTCCACTATTCGCTCCGTGCTTTCTCTCTCTCTCTACCTTCTTCAACCACTCCCCCTCTTGTGCTTTTCACTGGCTGGTTTACTCAATCGCATCAACAGACGGAGAATTATAGACGTTTTACTATACATTTATAAGGAAAGAAACTATTTCGAGCTCATATTTATTTAAAACCCAAAGCTAAAATCACGAAGAGAGTACAGCCTGCTATAAAACCCCTAGAAATTCTAGTTTCTTTGTGTATGTATGATGATTGTTTATGTTGTAGTGGCGAATTTAGTTACTGCATAAGTTTAATCATTTAGACAAAGTCGACGCTCGATAGACAAAAACTCTGTATCTTAGTTATATTTTCAGTGCCAAAAGCAGATTCGATATTGGAAACATATCTTTTCCATCCTGCTGGGGGCTAAGATTCGTTTTTTGTTCCTCACGGATGTTTGAAGCAGACAGGCGAAAAAATTAAGCACTCAAGAGCCCTTCACTTTTCGCAAGAAGCCACTGACGCCGATTATCGATATCGGATTACACGACCGAGCACTTTACACTCATCCGTAACGGAATACAGACTACACGAAACAATCTGGGAGCTCGTGCACATATTTTTCATCCGCCCAGGCACATATTTTCCATCACCGGATCGTGCGATGAATATTTATTTCAAATTTTCATGGGGATTAGATTATTTTTAAAAAAGAAGAATATCGAAAAATGAAGATATTTGCCAGTTCAACTTGTTATATGAAGTTGAAGTCACAGTAACCTTTTGACTCCCAGTGTACACTATTATGTACATTACCTTCATTGCCATGTCCCATAATATCTAATTGCTTTATATTCTTTAAAACCTCAGATTTAACTACTGTTAACTTATCTTAGTTACTTTCCGCCTATTTCTATTCAATATGATGATTTAAAATACACCAATGAGTATAGTTTGGCACTCATGATCATTACCAAAATTATAGTCGTTTTTTTTGGATAATAAAAAGTCAAAGGGTTAAATAACGGTGCTTGATCGATCCGAGTACGAAGAGCCCGATTTAATCTCTCGTATGGATTAACCAACTGATTTTCCTTCGCTTCGTTTTGCCAAATGCCTCTCCACAATCTCGTCCCCTGGCCTCCCCTCATTCCCCTCTCCCACATCGTTCAACCGCTCTATAATCCACCGATTTGATATGCCACGGGCTATTTACATTTCTCCGATGCTACCGTTTCACGTTGGTTCATACACATCCGGTACTGCTCTCTTAGGTACATAATCAAAGAATTTATTGCATCTACGTTATGTACTTTATCAGTCATTGGAAAAAAAATTTTACGTTTTGCAATTTTACACAATGTTCACATTGTTTGCTACAAATTTTCACTCGCTTCGAAAATTCCCTGTAAAAAGTAAATTGCTTTCTGCAATTTTGAAGTTATTTTTTTTATGAGGGATCAATATTATTAATTTCTGTGGTCGTTGTTAATATCATTTCAGAATTGGTTGCTCGATAACCATTCACGATACTCAATATACAAACTTTTCATGCACTTATCACATTTTATTTACATGTACAAAATGATTGGCTGCACGACTTCTCACTTACGCTTCCCACGACCGATCATAGTCTGTTTGATTTATCGTTCATGCACAACGCGAAATCTCCCCCAAGTAAATGTACGCATACAATACCAATGGGACAATATACAGAATAGAACGCACACGTGAAATAGGGATACTCGTCCCCTTCCATTACACCCTCACGTGTCACTATGACGATGCTCCGCGTCGCTTCCGGTCCGACACGCGTCCTTATGTCATTCACGCATTTCTCTACTTTCGTTTCAACACACTCGTATATGCCCTTACGGTCTTCTTACATATAAATTGTCTATCTATCGACTAGCTGAAAAAAGAAAATTTCCTCAAATCGACAAAAAATTACAAAACATATCTTTATAACTTTTTCTTAATTCTTTACCCTGTAACTTATGTTAGTCAACTAGGAAAGTTTCATCTCTGTCTATATTCGAGTTCTCTAATTTCTTAAGTACGTTTGATATTTAGATCGTTATATTCAACGAACTGCTTTGCTTAACTTTCTTCGTTTTCATTTACAGATGGAGATGTCAAGCGTGAATCTCCAAATTGCAAGAGAGGAAGTGCCGACCGTTTTGATTCACAATATGCGAACCCGGTGCAAGAGTCTCATACTCAGAGTAACAATTTTCTCGATCTGAGTCCCGCAACACCGGCAAACTGTTTTGGGTAAATAATATTATAACGATTTTCTTCTCAAGTGTCTTCGCATTAATCATGGCTACAAATTTCTATGAGGAAAACTCGAAAGTATTATCAGGTGTAAACTTTAAATATTCGCTTGACGTTCCTGAGTTTAAGAACCGGTGATTTATTCGATATTTTCTTGAACAGAAATAATCGAGGTAGCCCACACAATGGCGAACCAACGAACAACGTCGCTGTGAAGGAAGAACCGACGGATCGAGGCTACATTGAACCAACGCCTGTAACAAGTTTGACATCATCTAGATTCCAAGAGCCTCTGACTGGTAAGTACAAACTGTCCACTGTATTTGTTGATGGTAATGAAAGATCCGACTGCGAAATGGAAATAAGGAAGACTTTTTATTATTCATAACTTTTTTCGAGTTTCTGCGCATTTGTGCAATATTTGAGGTTTTCCAAATTACTATGTTCCTTCCAACTTTTTGAAGACGACACACAATTTGTAATTACACTACGTACAAGTATTTAAATGACAAATGTTTGTCTGCAATTCCACGATAACTCGTCTTCAACAAATCACAAAATGTTTGATTGTATTTCTTGATTTGGCAATGACAAATTTCACTCACACCAGTTAATCAAAATAAATTGTAAATAGGTACTTTTAAAAAATTTGAGAAATACGTTTTTAGTGTGATAAAGCTTTCCCAGCGACGAAAGACATTATTGGCCCCTGAAAAAAATGGAATAATCATGAGAAACCGAAAGATCGTAGCCAAACAGGAGATATATGACAAAATTTTGTGCGAGGCAAGAACTGTATTAGTTAGTGGCGATGACTACTGACTAGTGGGTTTTGTGCAGATCCAAGCTCTGCGAAGACAGGATCGGTTCATTTCACTCCCTCGATATGAATTCCCCATCTCGTGCCATGACAAATCACTGCACTCCATTCCAGCTCCCTATAACTATACAGTGTGACGTATCCTGTCGGACCGACTCATAATTTATGGTCAATATCATTTCGGCATGGAGTTTTCTGGAAACCATTCGTCTACATAAACCTCATTAAGACAAGACAAACATGAATCGCGCGAATTCGTTTGTGTAGATTTTTGAAGACTCAATCTTTGATACTGAAAAAAGTCACAACTACCTCTGCGATATAAACTATCTCGCATGTAGTTATTCTTGAACGTAGGAATTTCTATTTATGGTTGAAACAAAACGTCTAGAATTGAAGGAAAACAATATTTAAAAAGAATTCGATCAATGTAATATTTCTTCGTTCTTCGACAATGTTTTAAAATCTTCCAATTTATCGTAACGTTGATTATTATAAGAATCTTCATTTTCCCAAGGAGTCCAGTTTTATCCACATATCCTTAGGCAGTAGGTAAACAATCGCTATAGACTATACGTTCGTACGTTCTTGATAAAATGGACATATTAGTCTCAGAAACTCGTCGTCGAAGCGCCAAAGTAATGTTGATGAGAGGAAGCCATAGAGTATCCGTATTTACTTCCGGTGGTAGCAAACATTGTTCCTTGTAGAAGGAAGACAGCCTGAGGCTATGTCTATGCCGAAGCTCGCTTATCGTACTGCTCTTCGCCTCATAGATACGATAAATCACCCTCGACGTCCATCAAGGCAACGATATTCTCCAACTTTTCGTTTGCTCCGAGCTATTACAAACTTTAATGGATAATGTGACATTATGATTTTATAAAAATATCCTCAATCTAACTCCTAAGTCTGAACAATAAAGATTTAACAAATAGAAAGAAACTCGATGATAATAAATAAATTCATGTTAAGGTTGTATGCTTTTCTCAATTATTGCAAAACGTTCAAACTTTGACCATCTCGATTTGATTGGGATTCTCTGAGTTACTACCACTAATACGATAAAAGATGTATAATTTTCTGCAGTGTCTATTGAAACTTCTAGATCTGCTGCAAATTTTCTGATTATTTATATAAACCTGAAAACTTACTAGATATATCGAATTTGATATTACATGTCATAATTCGCATAATTTTGCATCACTTTGTCTTACAAACTCAAGAAAATCTCATGGTTTATAGTAGATAAAAAATATAGAACTAGCACTTCCGTATTGGAACAAAGAGTGCTCCTTTTTGAGCCACTATCTTCACTCCCCAGTGGGACCTCCATTTTCGCAATGCGTTTCTAAGTACACGTAATTGAATAATTCAAGCATGCTTTCAACAGAGAGGGAGAGAGAGAGAGAGCTGAGTTCAGGGATGTTCTTGCAGCAAGCCTCTTCGTACGCTCTGCTAGTGCTGTTACTAGGATTTAAGCGAAGGTTACTTTACTATAATATAACAGCTTTTCGGGTCTATCCAATAGATGTACGCACCATAGCCACGACCCATCGTTTCATGAATGGACTCAATCTTTTCTCCATCTTAGGAAAAAACGTTTACAAGAAATGAAGCTTTTCGACTCCGCCAGATCACCCGCTGTTTTATCCAGGAAACCCAGGTTTTTGTTAGTATAAACACTTATAGTAATTTTCCACATAAACTGAGAATATTACAAGTTTATTTGAATGAATTTATGAAATATTACAAGTTTAACGTTGATAGATAAATTATTTACAAAAGAGAACAGTATAGAAATCATATCTTCAGGATATTCAAGTCGATCCACTATTCTGAAAAACAGTTTTCAGGAAATCTCGATTAAAGGGTAGAACGCACGTTGAATTTACTTCGCGTTCTCAGCTCTGATTTGATTAACTTTTGTAATTCTTGTTAAAACAAATTTGGTTAAGTCATAGTTTGTCTCCATTCCTAAACAATCCATGCAGATCTTTTTTTAAAATTCTCTTCTATTTCAGATTGCAGTAGATTGGAGATGGTGCACAAGGAGTTGCAAAAGCTTGTAAATCAATTCGAGCGAAAAATACCGAATGAAATAATGAATAACTTTACAAAAATATATAAAATAGCCATCGATCGATTTGAAGCTGGAAAAAGTACCGAATGAATTCGTGTATCGTCCTCTGGATTATAAAATAAGCGGCTGATGTTCTACGAGCGAAACGAGCGAATTTCAAAATACTACTTCGCAGTCACCTGGGGATTACGAGCTTCTGCAACAGTCTGTGCACTCGCTCCCTTCTCCGTGTCTGTATCTCTCGTTCTTCGTAATTCTCCCTCCCATTAAGCCGTCTCAATTATTCACTCGCAGTTTACGTTAATAATAGGAGGGAGATAGAGAGCCGAGAGATGGAAAAAGCGAGGATGGAGTCGAGAGAACGCAAGCTCTCGTCCGGATACTGCGTTATCGATAACTCGTTGGTATTTCGACTTCATTTTCCGCATTCGCTAGTTTTTTGTCGTTTTGAGTACAAAGATCGTTGGCAATGGTCGTATGTCCCTGTCCTATTGCATAATCTCTCTCCTGCTGTTGGGACAAAAATTCAATATATCAGTAATCGATTAGCTCCGGAAGTCTCCCAGATTTGACTCGAAATCAAATCGAATCTACAAAAATATATTCTTGAGATGAAATATCGGTAAATTCCAATAAATTACAAATTTAAAAGTCCTGTAGCCAGCTGATAGAATGTTCAATGTATACAATTATTCCTAACTTCTGTTATCACAGAAAGAGTTATCTAATTCAATAGAATTGAAACTTTCATTACCGTTACATCAATTCTCAAATTTCCCCAATCTATAAAATAATTGAGGCGTTTAAAGTACACGAGTTTAATTTAATACGCCTACATCTGTATATAAGTAGAGATGTAGGCGTATTAAATAAAATGTGAGAACGCAACAAATTTCTGTCAAAATATTAGGCTAGGTCTTCCACTACGACCGATCCATAGTTAATCGAAATTTGCGCAACGAACGGGCTAGTTATATTAACCTATCGCATCTTAATATCATAAAAGTAACTTCAGACAGTTTGAAGAACACCGATGCTCGATGATGAGAATGAGGGTGAAAATGAGGTGGAGAGGATAAAATCGGAAAGCAAGGGATGGGTTGTGCCTCGATATGAACCGGGCGAGACTCGTGAGAGAGAAAGAAAGAGTATCAGCTATTGCACTCACGCTTCGCCGCCGGTGAAATGCTCGTCGCACAAATAGCGGCAGGAAATTGATTGATATTCAAAGCCCACGGGGTTGGTTGCTTGGTTGGTTGGATGCTGGGAGCACGCGCTACCGGCTTACAGAGTGAAACCAGCGTACCACCAACAAACCTCAGCCACAAGCTCAAAGTAAAAGTCTCCTGGCATCGGCACGATTTGCGACTTTGCAACTCTCCTACAGGCTCGTGTATATTATTAAAGTAACTCGGTGGCAAATGCCTGAAATCAGTAATACAATTACTACATTTTTCAAACAAATTGCAAAACTTTATAAATAAATGTACAACCGTGCCAAAAACATTTGGAGCGAAGTAGTCTTGAGTGAAAAAATCTTACGTTTTTGCAAGATTTAATATAGAATAATCGAACAATTTTGCTCGAGGTGTTGCTCCTACATAAAGCTATCTCCAACTGGGAGAATACCGTAGCAGGAGCAAGAAAGGGAGAATTTCATCCCCCGTACCGGTGACACCCCCAACTCGTCAGAAAAAGCTATTCTCGATTCGTAATCCGTTTATACACCAAGCCGTGCACAAGGAATATTGAAAAATCGAGAACTCACTTCTCTGTTGATCCTCCACGTCTGGCAGTATGCTCGTGCTTACGTCAGAGCTAGTTGTAATATATTATACGACGTAAGCACATGAAACTTGTTCATCTTTTCCCCTGAAACAAATTGAAGATTTCTATTAGTTTTAGTACATTTTAACCGTAGGACGATCAAGAGTCGTATCTCAATTAAAACGAGTGATTTGAAATAAAAAATTGCATTAAAATAATCCTAAGCTGATAATGAATCTCAGTGCGAGATTGAAGTTAAAGTATAAATAAAGGTCTGCACGACTCGGAAATCTCAATTGTCAGATTTCGTTTTGTTTCAAATAATTCTCAACCAAATTTAAATATTAGTTTTGATAATTTCAACAGCTATAAAATCTTTTCAAAACATTGGTAACAATTATAAAACGATTGCTTCAAACTCATCCTCAAACCCTTGCTAGCACTCTGACATTTGTTATCATTTTCAAATATATGTTAAGGATCAAGTTTGGACAAGCGTAAAATAATTGTCGCGATAAAGCCACAAATGCTTTTCGGTTCGTTCTTGCGTAATGAGAAAAGAAGCTTAAAAGGGTTGTTTCACCGCTTTGCCCGGGCCACGAGAGCGGGCTTGTAGCTTTTGAATAATTGAGCGTGCACCGGATTTGCAAGCATGGGGCACACTGTACCGTCCTCTATCCGTATCTATTACGTACGTCCATCGTTATGCAAAAGTGTTCGTCTCTTACGCGACATCGAGTGTGCCCTTCAAACCCAACTACTCTTCAGTACAGAATGGACCGATTAGGTTTTCGTATCAAGGATGCTAATATTTATCCATAATTAAACTGCGATTAGAATTATAGTTTCGTCGAAGAAACAAATTTTCATTTCCATTCAAGTCTGAATTAAAGTGACGTTGTTATGAAATTCAATTAATTATAGACTTTTTATATTTCTTTTATTAATTACTTATCATCAGAGACAATGTCGATTTCAAATTGCAGCTCGGAATTTGGTTTACCAACGACAGCAAAATTATGGAACAGGAGTATTAACGAGAGAACCAAGAGCTTCACCAAAATCTAGTCGACCAGCGAGCGCATGCTCGTCAACGTCTCAGTGGCATTCGGTGCCAGGATCCAGCGAAACTTCGTTTTTAACTCGCCAAGAAGTTTGGGGCTCCGATATTTACCAAAAAAGAAGCGTAACTCCCACTTGGACCGAGTTAGGTGCTCAGCCCGATTTGAGGAATTCTTCGTGGGACCGTCAAGGTTCTCGTAGTACGAAGCAAAGCTCGCCGAATTCATTGTGGAATTCGGATTACTGTAAGAAACCATCGACGAACGTTGGCCCTTCTACGTGGAGCGATGTGGCTGTTGGCTATCAGCAACAACGACGGGGTTCCCTTCAGTTATGGCAATTTCTCGTTGCACTTTTGGACGATCCTGCCAACGCACCCTGCATTGCGTGGACCGGAAGGGGAATGGAATTCAAACTCATTGAACCTGAAGAGGTGAATCACTTGAGCTTTATTGGTTTGAAATGGGCATGAAATGCTTTAACAATTAACACAACAGTATCTCAGAATAAAATCTAAATATTCATCTCATTGAATTATTTGTACTTTAGTTTCTGTATAAAATTGTAATTAGATTTTGAAAAAAATTGATTTTTCGCCCTAGGTTGCTCGCAGGTGGGGTGTTCAAAAGAACCGACCAGCCATGAACTACGATAAACTCAGTCGTTCCTTGAGGTATTACTACGAAAAAGGAATAATGCAAAAAGTTGCAGGTGAAAGATACGTATACAAATTTGTGTGCGATCCTGAAGCATTGTTCAACATGGCATACGGTGCGGGTGGTCCAACGATACCTGGCGAGGCACAGACTAGCATTGCCAGAAGTCAAGCCATTTCGGGCAAAAGTAATATTGGCGGTGATGTCACTGATGTTGGAAAACACACGGCCTCTGGATACAACGATGCTGTCCTTGCCATGTATTCCAATACGACCACAGGTAACAGCATCTTGATAATTAGAGAAATTACTAAATCAATATTTTATTGGAAACTTTTTTGGAATATGTTTACCTTTCAATAATGATTCTAGACTCGGAGAAAAAATATAACAGTTTTCTGTTTTTATCACATTTAGCTTACACATCGCCAAGTCTTCACCACCATCTTCATCAATACCTTGGAGCGAACGAGGGCTTCAAGACACCACCTAGTCGCTATCATTCTCATCATTCTCATCAGTACAACACTAATCATCATTATCATCATCCAGCTTCGGCATACACGGAGACTTTTCTAAATTACGGTCGCTTATCCAGTCACGATTTACCGATGGACATCGGTAGGAGTCAAGAAATGTTGAGGCCAAATTACATTCACGAATCCGACAGCCACGATAGATCGAGAGACTCGTCATTGGCTTTCGATCCTGGACAACGATCCACTCAATTACCATCGACGAACAGCGGAATTCCACAGCCTCAGATCATCGATGCGACGAGCACTTCGAAGATCGAGCAAGCTCCTTACACCTGCCTCGGCGTTGGTAGTTGTGTATGCTGAGAACCCTGTTGAATTATTTAGAATATACCGTTCGATCGAATCCGATGGTCGATGTGGATCAGGGGCTATACTTATTTTTTCGCGCTGGTCGTAATTTCTCACATAAAGTATTACTTTCGATTCGTAAAGGTATTACCTCGATTCCTACCGAGGCATATGCTCTAGATATCAATGCAGCTATTCGAAAAATCCGGAGTGATTTATTTTTTTTATTACCTAATCTGTCGTCCAAATAGCGCCCATTCCGGTATAAAAAGATAATATCTTTAAAAAAATCTAGTACCCACCGTAAAATTGGCATCTTCGTTCAAATTCAATTGGAAAATGTTGGAAAAATCTTCGTTATTGACGAGAGAATGTACATTTTTCGAACAAAAAGTGCAAACGGTGAGAGTCGAACTGTTATTAATTATATCAGACAAATAATTATGTATAGAAATTCTTTATCGACTGTCCGCGTGCGACTCGAAGTGCCAAAAGAGCTGTTGTGATCACGACGATCATTTTTTGCCGTTAGAACTGATTTCTTAATCGCTTTTATTAGTGATTATTATGTTGAAACTTCTTTAGAGTATTATTATTTATTATCTCGTATCTACGAATGAATGATTGCATTACGAAAATGAATGGGATACAATTCATATAAGCATTGTTCTTCTCCTGTTCCATTGTTTGCATAAACAAGTTGAATGCTTGTATGTAAAAATGAAACCGTGTATTTATGTAAAAAAAAACGAAACCTAAAGATATTATTTCTATAATTCCTTTATGGTTTTTTCAAATAATTAATTTATTAAACTAGACGATAAATGCTCAAACGTGACTGAGTGCGTGTCAGTGTTATACATATGCGTGCAACGTACGACTAATTTATTTAAGGCTTAACGCAATTATCCATAAAAACATTGTTTAACAATTATTTTAAACTCCAGCAAAGCAAACGCGTTTGGTAATCATTCAACAAGAAAAAAAAACGTTCAAACATGAAAGAAAGAAAAAATTGAAAGACAAAATCACGTCATCGACGAACGATTCTCTGTGCCGTTCATCGTTATTTATAATTTGCTTGCGGAATTCGAATATACCCACTTCATGATTCGATTTTTTTTTCACTCTATTACAGTTGTTGTCGCATTCTCCGTATCCTCAACGCAAGTTATACGAGCGTGAGAAGGTCAACAACGATTTCGAAAACGGTGGGTGATGTAATATTAGGTAGCATCAGAAAGATTGTAGCTACAGTTCATTTGGCGTATTTCCAGCAGTGACACAAGTCAGTTTATCGGTGTATTCGTATCATGTACTCGAACAGTCTCCATGTGTTAGATATTCTGTGAGTGCAATATCATCAAAGTGTGGCTCATTACAATCCCACTCTGTCTGATTCTTTCTCTACCAGTCGTAGCCGCTTGGTAAATTCGAATTTCGCCGCTAGTCAGTATTCGCCGTTGTTAAAGTTCACATCAAAGATATCAGTGGCAAGTGAGTTTCATTCGATAAGTTTAAGATCCCTGAAACTTCTATGGTGCTTAATTACTTTTCCTTTCCCAAGGACAAAACTTTGTTTTCTTCCTTGTCTTCTTAAAATTAGATTTTCTTATTTAAATACCAGTCTGATTTACATTGACAAAGAGTAACGCTATGGAAAGATTGTGAACGATATAAGACAATGGGCAAATAATGTGGAAGTTTTCTAATTTGCATTGTTCTTGAATATACTGGTCGTTACTTCGTTTGTATTTTCCATACGTTCTCATAAAGTCGAAAAAGTTAAGACAGTATATAATTAATCGTGACATTCGCTATTGTAAAACGAATCTACGAATGGAAATCAAACCTTGAGGGATTGCACGCCATCGGTACTTTCTATACAAATGTAACATATTTTTTTCATAATAGTAAAATACCATGGAGGAGAACAATTTAGAAACGCAGACTGAATCTATGGGATTTAAAGACAAGGAAAAGGCTTTGTACACACTAAAATGTTTGGAAGGCCGTGACATCGCCTACCAGTTTCGAGCCATCACACATTACTGTGCGAGAGCCAAAAAAATCCTCAAGATTACAAAAGACGAGAAGAAGATTAAAAATATTCGCGAGGCTATGGAAATCTTTGAGGAGTGGCTGCACGATTACAAGGACAATAATCGAGGAAAAAGTAATTTGTCGTATTTGCGTATAGAGACCATCGAAGCGTTCAAGAGTCTCGCTGAACAGTATGCTATTTCCGACGCTGACTTCTACAAGTGAGTCCAATAAGGCTCCCATTACTTAAATAATAAAATCATTCGTCATGAGAAAATCATTACTTCAGTTAATTTCGACCAAGTTATTCTTGGACCAGTAATAATTATTCAAAAACTTTCAGGGCATACAAGAAGGTTAATGGTGATTACAAAGCATTGCGCAATGAAAAAACTGAGGATGGAACGACTACTTGGGATATAGAGAGAAATAAAAGATTGAGAACAATAATAGATAATATTGAAACAAATGATCTCGAATGGTACGAGACTGGTGATGGCGAATGCAATGGATATCCTTCAAAGGAACATCTTCGATGCATTCTTTTGGGCTACAGCCCGGACCCAACGAAATTAAAAGAACTTGGGTCTAAAATTTTGATGGATAATGTATCGCATAAGAAGGATGAAATGGATGTCGACGAAGCGAAGATTCGAGGAACTAAAAGGTGTCACGAATCTCCATCCAGTAGCGACAGTGATGAGGATCAAGAGCCTGTGAAAAAAACACCGAAAAAATCTCCAGAACCGGAGAAACAAGAAGAAGGAAGTGGCCTCAGTTTTAAAGATAAAGAAAAAGCTTTGAAGTCTATTGAATCTCTAGAAGGTCGAGATGTATTATATCAATATCACGCTTTAACTGGTCTTATCAAAAGAGCAACCAGAGTAATATCATGCACAAAGGATGAGGAAAAGATCAAAAACATGAAAGCTGCTGTTGAGGTGTTCGAAAATTGGGTAAGCGATTATAATGTTAATCAGCGCTCAAAAGAAAATTTTGGATACTTATCCCTGGACCTCGTGCAAGCTTATAAACCGCTTGCTGAAAAATACGATCTAGAGATTCCTGAATTCCTGAGGTAAGGCTGAAAATTTTACCCTGTTGAGTAACTCCATGTACTATCTTTTAGACAACTATATTATTGTTCATTTCATGTATTTGTCAATCAGCGCTTATCATCAAGTCGGTGGTGACTACAAAAAACTTCGGTCGGTGAAAGTTTCCAACGAGGACACAACATGGGACATCAAGAGAAATAAGGAGCTTCGCATAATTGTCGATAATATAAAAGATAAACATAAGCAGTGGTTCGAAACAGATGAACCTCTGCGAGGCTTGCCTACGAAAGAACACACAGAATGCATAATGTGGGGCTTTAGTCGAGAACCAGCGAAATTAAAGAAAACATTGGCATTGTTGAAAGAGAAATTGTAATAATGTATAGAATGAGAACAATATTGATACAGTTTACGTTAAGCCATTATTCATGCATGTATTCCTATAATTTTACATCATCAGCTGAGTTATCAAATAGATTTGACAGTTACTATCTCATATGAAGTTTGTGAAAACCAAACGATTACAGGAATTTTTTAATGAAGACAAGTTGTGATTGACGTTCAGTGTCATACCTCTATAATAGTCTGTAATTAATGATAATGTTTATCATCATAACAACGGTGATGGTGAAACAGTGATGAATCGTCTGCACAACTGTGAAAGATATAAACACATTTCCCATCTTGTTTTTCTCTTCGACATGTAAGTTTTCATTGTGCGAGGACAAGATTCTGATTAATTTTTAATATGTACGGCACTAAAAGAATGAACCACCGTTTTTGTAACTGCAGTTGACAATGGAGTTTACGTCGAACGATGAACTGATATACTAATAGAGATGAAATCTACCTCATTGATCACTGTCCGTAATTACGAACGTGTTCTTTTTTATTGTCTAAGGATAACAAAGACTTCATACTTATCAATAAATGGAAATGCTGGCGCCACCTGTCGCGCTTTTGATTAAGCTCAAGAATTCCAAAATGGCGTGAACTGTCAAAGTATTTTAACAGCCCGCGGCGGTGCGTGTGTAACGTGCCGAGTGAAACGAGCGTGAGATCGATAGTTTTTATTACTCTTGCAGGTCTTGCAATACATCCCTTATTTCGAGGGTGAGTGTCGCGCATTTTAGGTTAGGATTAGTAACTCCCCGACACCCGGTTCGAGCGTGGGGAATAAGTCGTATCCGCGTGCAAAATACAGTGAATCAAGTTTCATCGTTTCATCGTTTGTTTGAGAGAAAACGAAGTGTAGCAGTCCTTGCGTCGCCCATGGTATTTTCATGGTCTCATTTACTCGTGGAAGTTCGTGCTCCATAATACTCCCAAAAATCATCTTTGACAGCACCCTGTCTCGACGAATAATTCGAATGACGGTTTTTTGTTGTCTCCAATACGTATGGTGATTATAAGAACGATATTTTTCGAATAACCATGGGCCACTCAAAAATAGAATTCCCTCTGTTTACAAATTGTGCCTGACATTAACACACGAATGGTTTCAAACGTCAGTTAGCGACACTCGTGTTGTATTCATATAGCGTGAGTTGATTTCTTTTTTATGTTACTAGCCTTTTGTTTCATCACAGAAATGGGTGTTAACTGCCTGTTAGATTTGTCATTGAAAACTATTCAACCAAACTGTGAACTTTTGAGAAGCACGAGGCCAAATATCTTTGAGATTCCTTTGTACCTTTAGAACTTCATAGCTATGGCATAAGAATCAACGGTTTCTCTAATTCAGAACGCAGTGAACAACGGTCAGAATAACTGTCATGGCTAGAACACATGATAAGTGAGAAATGTCTCAGAACGCGGATGCCGAGAGTGAAGCGGGTTCTATTTGCGATGAAGAACGTGTGAGAAAACTGTTTCAAGCATGCGACGGAGACGGCGATGGCTTCATTGATAGGTGAGTGCTAAAATAATTCCTCGTAGGAATAATATGTATCTCATACATCAATCTATGAACAAGTTTCAATGAATCTACATAGGACAGCTGCCCAAATATTATGTTGCGAGGCTCTAACTTCCTATGCATTCGAATAAATGTCAATAACCAGGGGATTTACTTAAAGTAGAAAACTGTCAGGCAACCACTGGGTTCCATTCATTCCTAAGGCACATTGGAGTTTTGAGGCAGCAGCAAAATTATAATATCCATTTATTAGTTATAGCATATAAGATTTTGCAGTCTCCAATATCTTGATGCGTCGTTGGAAATAATAACTGGGAAAATTTGGCATAGAAATAACGTTCAAATCAGAATTTTACATTATTTCACTATGATGTGACAATCCCAAATAATACAAAAAGGAGGAATTTTTTTATTTCCTTACAAACTTATTGTCTAATACCTTTTGTTAACAAATTAGTTCGTTTCACATAGTCTTGAGGTAGTGTGAAAACCTATCGATCAATAATAAAATCTATCTCCTTTAACCTGAAAAGTGTAACCTTGAAAAGATATAAAATCTTCTAAAAAGAATGTATGAATTCAGCAATTCCCTAAGTTTTTAACATCTATGAGACATTGGTGTCTACAAAACAAGTTGTATATAAAATATCTCTCCTATCTCGTTTCCTTTCCATCACTCAAACTCAACTAAAAATATGTCCCAAATGCCCACGCCTGTTAATAAATACTTCTTTATGAATTACAATATCTCTTTAAAATCTTCCTTGATATTAATTAATATTTATTTTAAACGATAACGAATATTTATTTGTTCGTTTTCAATTTTGTTTGTAGATGGCGAATCCTGGTAAATCTAAACGCTTTTCTGAGCGTAGTCGATGTGCTTCGCCTAATGGAAATTGTTTTTTTTTCCACCGCTCTCTTTCTGTACAGATTTTAAACGCCTTTGTCAATTAATTCCACTATTTGAATGCGAGAACGCGCTGCCTAGCCGGTTTGCCACGAATTAACAACTCGGAACAAATTCTTTTCTTTCCCTTCTCAAAGGCTCGCGTTGAATAAACTTCAGATAATGACCCACCATCACGCCAACTTTAAATAGTATACTATATTTTTTCTGTCTCGCCTGCAGAAAATCTAGCCACCGGAAAAATCACGAAAGGTAGAAAATTAATAACAAAGAAGAATCGTGAAATCGTGCGAGGTGTACATATTCCATGAATGAGAGCGGAAATAAACCATCCTCATAAATTAGTTACCAACCCCTTTTTAACGTTTTTCATCCCTTTTTCTTTTAGTTTTAATCTCGTTGGAGAAAAAAATGGCATTCCTTGCGGTTAGATGATTTGAATTCACTGTCTGTAAATATATATCAGAAATGTCAGCTTAATAGTTGTAAATTTGTGAAAGTTAGATTAATCACCATTTTTCAAAATACTCACTTTTATAAGTCATTACCCATTTAATTGTTTCTAACAAATCTCGGTTAAATACAAAATTGTTTCTTAGCCCAATTCTTTCTACTCTAAATTCAAAAATTCAAAAATTTCTACTCTACAATGTTTGTGAATTTACAAGAATTAAAGGGACCACAAATGTTGTTTCAGAAATAAAAAAATCTTCCAAGTTTCAAAATCTCTGAATGATTTTGATAAAAAGTTCACGAAACAAAGGGGGTTTTATTGCAGAAGTTTGTCAGAAGTTATCTTAAGGACATACCAGAACACGAGAAAATATTATAAGAAAAATAAATGAAAAATGTAACTACATAAACAACTAATTGGTACAGTCCGCTAAAAGTCCCCTCGCTTCGTCTAGAAGCCATTCACTTCTTGGCTCTTTTTGTTAGTGCTTTTTTCCCCTTCTTTTCTCTCTTTCTTTCTAGTTGCTTCTGCTCCACATCTTTTCATATGCCTGCTTGGTCCTCTCGTGCTCACTGGTAACGCTCATGCGTGCACGCGTTTCCACATGCCTCGCTATTGACTTTGTAGATGGAAGAAAGAGCCAATCCGGACGAGACCCAGAAAGAGAACATGAACTAGCACCATTCCTTGTATACACCCTGCATCCCTCATTGTTCTTTCTAATTTCTTCATTCTCAGCAAAGGAATGGAAACTGACAAAATTCTCAAGATTATACCAAACATGCATAAAATAAAATATTGACACCAAAGATACAAACAATCAATCCAAGAAATTGATCAACTCTTGTAGCTATAATAATTGGAAACTATAACTATTACCTTTGGTATGATGAAAAGAAGATTAATTCCACAAGATCTACAACCCCTAAGATAGATAAATAGAATTGGATAAAATTCCACCCTCTCAATTCAATCTTCCCTTTAATCTAAAAAACATTAAAAGCTGATAGCTCTTATGATCTGGAACAAATTGTGCAGACAAGATTTTTATTAACGCGAATCTCCTTTTTTTTGCCTCACTCTTTCTCTGTATCACTAAATGTTCAAACTGCGAAAAAGGTAGTGTGCACGCGAAAAGATGCCGCGAGGGCACGGGAGAATGTACAGAAGGGCCAAAGAGTTAAGGGTGTAAAGAATGAGCTTGAAGCAGAAACGTATACTCCAGGGAGTGCTTTGAGCCAAGCCGCCTCCAGTTTTCTCTCTCTTTCTCTTTCTCTGTAGAAGTATAACGAATCCAGCTGCTTAAGGTCTCTTGAAAACCGTTCTTCGCTGCTTTCCAACCCTTTCGAGCACCAGCCACTATGTCCGGAAATAAAAAAAAAACAGAACGAGGGGCTGGCGGGCATTTGCAGTATCCTCGGTTGAGCTTCACCGTTCTTCCAACTTCGTGTATTTTTCTTGCGTATCCTTCCTCTTCATTTAGTCCAGAGGTTGTTCTTGCGGTACTCACGAGTCGAATATCACTCTATTAATTTCCACACGGTAAAACAGAGAAACTATCATTTATAATTAATCACAGTACTTGTGAACTTTAAATATAAATATTAAAATATTGCAAATGTCAATATAATCCTTTATCTTCAATTTAATCACAAATTTATGTAACGATCATTTTTTTATTTTAACGCGATGATGAAAAATTACTCCAACTTTCTCATACGTTAGTTAGTTTCACAGTTTTGTATAAGAATAATTGAACCAAGTTCCAGAACATTCCGTTACTAAAAAAGTTGTAATATTGTCGTTGTAATTTAACGAGATTATAAAAAATTACTCCAACTTTCTCATACGTTAGTTAGTTTCACAGTTTTGCATAAGAATAATTGAACAAAACTCCATAACGCTCCGTTACTAAAAACAGTTGTAATATTGTCGTTGTAATTTAACGAGCTTATAAAAAATAACTCCAACTTTCTCATACGTTAGGTAGTTTCACAGTTTTGCATAAGAATATTTGAACAAAGCTCCATAACGCTCCGTTACTAAAAAAGTTGTAATATTGTTGTTGTAATTTTACATGATTATGAAAAATTACTCCAACTTTCTCACCCGTTGGTATAAGACTAATTGAACAAAGCCCCATAACGCTCCGTTACTAAAAAAAAGTTGTAATATTGTTGTTGTAATTTAACGAGATTATAAAAAATTACTCCAACTTTCTCATACGTTAGTTAGTTTCACAGTTTTGCATAAGAATAATTGAACAAAGCTCCATAACGCTCCGTTACTAAAAAAAAGTTGTAATATTGTCGTTGTAATTTAACTAGATTATAAAAAATGACTCCAACTTTCTCACACGTTAGTTAGTTTCACAGTTTTGTATAAGAATAATTGAACGAAGCTCCATAACAGTCCGTTACTAAAAACGTTGTAATATTGAATATTCGACTTTCCTCGTCGACTTTCCAACTTCCGAATTGTTCTCAAAACTAGTTAAAGCGTCTGTATTCATTTTCCGATTTAACGCGGTTCATGAACCCCGGTCAATAACACACACAGCAAGCTTCACGTGCATGAGTAATTAAAATACGAAATGTGAATACGTCGTTCGTGCGAATACTCGTCGCTCGTTGGAAAATATACAGTTATGTGTGATTTCACATATCCCGGTAGACCCTTGTAGTCCGGCTCTCGTACGTCGAAACACGACGGCGACGCCAAGAGCTTATGCATGAATTACGTCCTCCTCATCCTCCTCGACATCGTCGATCACGACGAGTCGCGGGGCTGGATTTTTAATGACCATTCAGGGGCAGCCAGAACGTACTCGGTCCTCTTAAAAAAACATATATATATATATTCTTCTTTCTCTTCCATTCTCATATGATTCTTCAGACTGTGCTCGACGTTCTTTCTCATCTCGATTTTTCTCATGTAGTCCTCGCATTATACTTTGCTATTTTTTTTCTGTCTGACCGTTGAACGCTTTTCAATAATTGTCACCGACAATGAGAGACTTCTATTGTTACTTATGCTATTGGGGTAAATTGTATTTATGCTGTGTTACAGTTACCGTTGCCTATGATCGAAAGTTTCATGACAATGTAAAATGTACAACTACGCTTCTATTAAATTCTTGTATTAATTAATTTTTTGTATTCCGCAGCCAGGATTTGTTGACGGTGTGCCGAGAGCTTAATCTCGAGAATTCGGTCGAGGAACTGATGCGAGAACTCGGTGCTGACGAGCACGGTCGAATTTCCTATCAGGAGTTCCTTAGACGCAGGCTAGCATTGAGACCGGAAATCGAGGCTCTCAGATCCGGGAAACACACGTCGAGCCCGCATCACACTCACACTCCGGAGTACCTTCCTACTAGTAGCGATAATAGTCTCGGTACGTAGTCTATGCACACAGATTGTAGCACCTTAAATGTGCATGGAAGAAATGCTCGACTTGTTTCAAGATTAGGTGAGAAACTTCGAACATCCGCTACGTTTTAAAACTAATTATTTAATGATCTTTCATGAAAAATGTGAGAGTCCGTAATGAGTTTCATACTTGGGCTTGAAAACAATTTTGCAAATGATGCAATCCAATCTGTAATACAATGAAAAAAGTAGATATCCTTGTCGCATCATTATTCATCGAATCAATTTTAGGTCGACCGAGTTTAAGAGAACGGATTGTTTAACTTTGTTTTTCATTCAGGCACTGTATCTGGACGTCATGAGAGTTGGGAATTCGACAGTGGCGCCCGTGATCTATCGCCGGAGCCACACACACTTCAGAAACTCGTTGAGGCTGCCGCAGGTGGAACTGGAAACATGCTAGATCTTGCTAACAAGGTAAGATTCATTCGACACAAACATTGAAACGATTTGCGATATACATGAGTCTTGATTCTCCAAGGGAACTCGAACTAGAAGCCAATTGAAAGCGAGTGACGACTAGCGACGAAAAACTCAACTAAATTAAAACAAAATTATATCACCAGGTGATGCCGTATCGTATACGTTTTAAATATTATACAAAAAGGCGAATGCTCTGCGATATGTAAAATTGTGTATCGTAAATGTTCCAAACTTCTTTTCCTTTTTAAAAATTCAACTCCAAGCTCGGAGTATAATTGTCCAAAACGAAGTTGAAAACAGTCGCTATTTCACGTTCCGTTACGGTTACACTTTTTATTTTAGTTTCTCATTTCTCGATTTACAACGCCGTTTGTTTTACATCAGGCTGTTGCAGTAACTCGTTCGTACTCCGCCACATCGTTTTGTTTTTACACTTTTCCTCGTTTCCCGGCTCCCATCGCCGCCTCTTTCTCTCTCTCTCTCTGTTTCGTTTCTCAACATGCTTAACGGGTGCAGTCTGTTTACCCCACTGCTGTATTTACGAGCATATATTCTTCGTTTTTCGAGTGTTCCATTTCGCTCATTCGCATCCCTCTGGCTCACTCGCGATGCTGATCTCACTTGCTCTTGCCCGGTATCGTCTACGGAATTTCATCGGCGTGCTTATCTCATCCCCCTTTTGCCAGCTCCGTCGAGACGGATTCCTGAGAGCACCGAGAACGTTGGCTCGCACGAGTGCCGAGAATCGTGGATACTTCCACGACGGCGCCACGTCGTGTCCGTCGTAACCACAACTTTCCCTTCCGTCGATGGTGAAATGAGTTTTTGAACTGCTACCCTAACATCTACTACCCTTGTCACACTAAATCAATATGTGAATAAATAGAAGAAAAAAAGATGGGAACCAAGATGTCCTAAGGTCTACTCTTTCGTTGAATAATTTTCCTGGGTCTGCAACCTTTTTCTTTTCTTCATTTGTCCTACAACATCAACTCGAAGTTCCCTGGCTTCTTAAAAAGGATGTGCTATCGCAACTTTGTGATATTTTTATCGAAATGCTCGAAATAGTTTCAAGTAGCGTAGCAACTGAGCCAGACGTACCGAGCTAAGAGGTACTGTATTCGAAAATCGATTGCATGTATTATTATTTCAACTACTCATCGATTACTGTTATTATCCTTTCAACGGTTTACCAACACCACATATTATTTTAATACGTGTTACATGTTAAATAATGCCGGATATGCTTTCTGCTTCTTAGAGAAATTTACAGAGTGAACGTATACGACGAAGACGATTGCAAAAAAGAAACACGCATTTCTCGCGTTATCTCGGCTGTCTTCGGTAGCTCCCGATTGCACCGAGTCGCACGAGAAACAGCACGGCACAGTGATAGGGATAACGCATGGTATTATTTCACTCGGCGTTGGGAGTTGCTCCAAGTGATCAGTCCATGGCCGACCGCGGTTCCGTGTACGTTGAGCTCGTGCCATACCTTCTTCGATCCGACACTAAAATCGTAACGTTTGTCTACGGAGCACCACGTGTCTATCAAAACGTTATATACATTCTTCATCGTTTTACATAAAACGATACGCTTGCGAGTTGTATCTCTGTCGAGAGGAGTAAAATTAATGAATTTATAATGAATAAGCGTGTAATATGAAGTAATGTAAACAGACGTACTCGTTAATATTTGACAATTATTATCCTGATGCTGCAGTGACATGAAATATATTTTATAAAATGAAAATGGTTATACCGCAGGATGCAATATATCCAGCGTGACATCCGAATAATTACAGCCACGCGAAACTCTAGCGCTACTTAATGTAATTAAGCTTCAGGAAAATTCTTGTACCAGTACGTTCGACGTTAGCAAAGTTTAAAAGTGAATTATCTATACATTCGTTTTCTCGCACTGCAGTTCCGTTTCAAAAACGTTTCTTCAAATCTTGATTTCTCATTGAATTTCTTTCAAATGATTGATCTTTTGGGCAATCAAGAGAAGAGTAAACATTGTCTAATAATTCTGAAGTTCACCCTTACTAGCTTCTTGTCCTAAATATTAATCCTATCGCAAAAGTTAACGATAGCTAAATGCCAGTATCATTCGGTCTGTCAGGGTAGCTCTGTCTGTATGTCCCATCCCTTTAAAGATATATGTGTGAAATCCAACCCTCGTTCATTAGGGAAGATGAAATTTGATATCTCAGCTCAGACGTTGCTTGAAATTTTAATGAGTGAAACTTTTAGAAACTTTACAATAACCTTTGTATCAACTTGTATCATGTGACTTTATATAAAGTCAAGTGATATAGGTTTATATAAAATTTCTGTAAACAAACATCACTCTGAAAACAAAGTCATTATCCATGTTGAAAAATATAAAGCACCGATAGAATTAGAGCTTTGTGTTTGCAGTTATCTCGAACAATGGAATAGGCCATGCAAATAATCCAGGCGAATTCCCTATGAGCTAATTCGAATCGTCGATAAACGCGCCAAGTTGGGAAACCGTTTTATCGGGATACGCACATTCGCTTCTAGGAAATCGATGCGATTCATTTAATTTTCATTTGACGATATCGACCGGCGCCAGTCTCACTGTAGTCAGTCTATCCAGCAATCCTTTCGTTTCCAGTCCGTGTGTCCGCCAGTCCCTTCATTCTCGTTTGTTCATCCATCCAAACGTCCGCATGTCTCCCCGTTGACGTCTGACTATAGCCGTGTCTCTACCACTAGACCCAGACATTTACCAGTAATCTTTCCACTAATACAAAATTCTTTCGCTCCGTCGCTTGTCGCTCTAATTTAGTTAATGTAGAGTGACTTTGCAAAAGCTGCTTAGACTTCAATTCAGTTTTGCACTTTCTTATTGACTCTTTCCAATTTTATGGTGTTTTAGAACGTTTTTAATAAGGGAAATATATTTTCATTGAAATTTAACAATCTTAATCAGCCTTTTGTTACTCCCAATGTTATAACAAAGTTTCCATGAAGTAGGGTAGCAAATAGAAATCCGGAAAAAGGTTTATAATTTTATGTTAGATTTGTAATATAGATGTATATTTTATTTTTTAATTTTGTTTTCATGTATGCTAGGTGGTAAATTGAAAGTTGGCAATTTTTTAAGTTACAAAGTTAAACGTTTGAACTTAAACATAACATAAAAAATGATTTTATAGTAAAAGAGTTACAGTCTTTCTTGTTCAGTAAAACGAAACACCTAATAAATTATATTTATTATTATCAGTCAAATTATGAGTTACTAGAAATTATTCCAAGCATCTATTCCAGCAGCAAAAACTTTTGAATATCATATTTACACAAAAACGCTTTTCTTGAAATAACTAACTTAACAACATTTTCAAATCGACAAATAAAATATGTCCAAAGTCATTCTATTTAAGAGAACACAGGCCTTATTTTTTAGCCTGACAAACTGAATGGGTGTGCCAGTCTCTTGCGGCGATTAATCGACTTGTCTTCTGAAAAAGACGAAAGAAAGAAAGAACTGTGCCTTTACAGTTAAAAACGAACGATAAAAATCGGTCGAAAGCAAAATCGTCGAACGACACGCAAACCGAACGTTACATTAGCGCACATGAATGTATGACAAAAAAAACCTCAAAGTCGAGAATTAACGATTCTCCGTACCTCGGGTTATATTTTTGGCCCGCACTTAATTCCCATCGTCCGCAGTACTGTCGAGTCCCCCTAAATACTTTTGGGACAATTCACAGCTTTCTGCCACTTAAACGGTCGACTGGATTTTTTTTTAATTAGACATCAAACTTATACGCAGTAAAAAATTAAAGATTAATTGCTAAAAATTAATAGCACGGTCCGAGTATAATAAGATTGAAGAATAGTTAAAGAAGCAGCTGAGAAATATTCCAAGAACGTTGAGAAAAAAACTGTAGTCGCGTGGTTGTAGCTCGCTCGGCATTACAAAATAAGATCTCCTCACGATCCAACGAGTTCATAAGTACGCGTGGGCGATGCTTGAATAAATCGAGCTGCTATAAATATTATCGAGTCATCGCGTAACGAATGAGAAGTAAGACAGAAACTTGAGGTTTGCCTTTGGTCCGATGGATGCAAAATGCATAAGGCATTGCACCAAGAACGTCATACGATTGTGAATGCTCGAGAAGGCAGAACCGAAGCGAATTGACGACTGGAGAACTGGATTTAAAAAAAAGGAATATCTTGCTGTTTCAAGGGCAGAAAATAATCAAAGAATGCTCGACAATTTCTCAAAGACTCACTTCTCATCAAAACTTTCAATATCGTTATTGAAATCCAAATTTCAATTATGAAATTTAAAAATAATTATGAATATGAGAATTAAAAAAGGATACGTTTCAATGTGAGTTTAGGTACGAAGGATGGTCGAATTCGTTTGGAATACTTCATCCATAAAAGTTGCAGTCACGTCACGGTTGCTTCAAATGGAATGGTTAACGAGCTTACTCTCACATTGCTCTTGTCACACTTGGGCGTGTGCGATTCTCACCAGCGACGAGCCTTCGTAGGTGTAACTCGACGGTGCAGTCGGTACGCTCGTTTGAACGCCGGGTTTTGTCCCACGGACGAGCCACGTGAAACTACGCCACAGCACCCGCAGGCCAGTTCGTTGTCACGGATCGCAAACTAGGAGTCGTACCCGAATCACTAACGAAGGGTTAACGACCAAACGCAATGCCGAGTCTCTTTAACCACGGCCCTTTGAAGCTCGCTACCCTCCATCTCTTCCTAACGGCGCATTTATATTCAGTTTCATTGTAGCTTGCGCGTTGATGTTGGGTGGATCGTGCTGTACTAAATATTAAACCTTTTATAGCTCACCGAGGCGAATTTAGGTCAGGCATTTAAGGAAATCGATTCAATGTGCGGAAGGAAGACATACTTTTGCAACGAGTTTTATATATCGTTCATGATTCAAAAACTTGTTAAGGTTTTCTTGATCATCGTCTCAAATTTGCTATAGTACCAGGGATCTAAGATTCGTATTTCTTAGTTTCTGAATTTGTTAGATTACCAATGGGGTATTTCTCACAGGGTTGAGCTGCACGCATTAGTGCAGAAACGAAAAATCATATTTCAACAAAGTGGAGGGTTTGACGATTGCAGTGAATAATGGCAGCACGCCCCCTATTGATTGTTATGTGGAGCGTTGCAACCATCAGCTTCTACAGGGGCAGAGAGAAAAACGTAATCATCGACAACATCATCAACAGCCTCCACTGCGAGACGTCGTAACGAGCCATTCGCGAGAAATCATCGCTAAAGAAATTCTCGAGACTCCGTCATTTCGTAACGATCTGGTGTACGTTCACTGTGCGACCACCGAGGACGAACTCGAGGATGAGGACGAAGAGACCGATGTTGCAAGATCGATGGTATCCAGGTCTTGGCTCTGCTGTCCCAGTGACCTAAACACAGACGATCGTGATGTTCCCATCGAAATTGGAAGTGACTCGAACTCTCAGCAAAACGTGAGTCTTGTTGGAGGGATTAATTTTACACGATACTGCTGGTTAATCCTTTGCCTTACGATTTAATTTCCAACTGTGCGGGCCAAACGCGACACCAAGGTCGGTCGCGCGTAGGCACATATACAGCTTGGCTCGGCGTTTGAATCTTAGTTTGGCCCGATAGCCTTACGACGATTGTGAGCCGTCTTATTCATGTTTGTCCTGATAATTTTGCGATGCCTCTGAGGCGTCATTGTAAGCTAAAGGATTAACGTAGCTCACTGCCTGATAGCAGAGAACTATGTCAGTACGTGAAAATATCCAGGAATCCGTCGCCTTCTTAAACTAATACTCAGGATAAAATTTCCGTGGATACCAAATATTCAACATTCGAATGAATTCCGTCGAGGGACTGAAATTTTATCTTGGGATAGTTCAAATATTCTACAATGTCCAATGAAACGAGAAGCCTACGATATCCACGAAGAAATCTATAAGGGGCTAACATTGCTCATACGCCTTTTTCAAGACCATAAGCTTTTTAATAAGCTTGAGCCTTTTCTTATTAATACTGCTTTGCACTGCATTTAGGGTAAACGCGTGTCGTCTAATAGATTGCAACATTTAATCACGATCATGATAATTCGATGGTTAAACACAAAAAATCATAACGATGGATACCGAATTGTCTACGATTTTGGACCACAAGTTGGCACCATCCCGGTGCACGTTCCAACATTGCAATGAGGTGCTGCCATTACGCAGGGTCTTCCGTCCGGACAAGGAGGTGCATCTTCACAGGATTTACCTGGAAGATGAATGTACTCGTCCTGGGCTTTTGCCAGCATTGAAAATCCAACCAGCAAAATAGCAATGCTCATGAGAAAACGCATGATGACTTAATTTTCTTTGCAATCTCTGGAACTAAAGCAAACCACAGCTATTAATTCGCATTACACAACAGCGAACATATAGCAGAATAGTTGTAAAGCACATGCATCTTGGACGAAGTGACTTTTGATCACTTATTCTAACATGCAATGATACGACTATGACTCGTAGAGTTTTGTCGTGAACAAGGTGAATGAGGGATATGTCGTTGATACCAAAACAGAGTTCTAACGTCACTTTATGTTCGATATTAAAAGTATAATTTTCATTTAATGGACGTCGTACATTTTGCATCCGACTCTTCTTAATATTACTCGTATATTCAAATTCATGAAATATATTACATAGAACTTGTAAGAAGCAAGTAGACAAATAAAATAAAGACGAATTAAAAACTATTCGAATAATGTCCAGAAATCATTGTATCAAAATCAATTTACAGTAAAAATAATGAAGTTTACACTCATAACTCAAGAGTCGTCTTTTTCTTTTCAGCAACTTATTGATATTGAATATTTCCAAGATAATTCGAACTTCTCTTTTATAGGATATTTCTTTTCAGCTCTTAATTATTCTACTGTATTTAATATCGCTTACCTTTAAAATTTTCAGCTCACAATAGCCGGCACTATGACAGTGACTGGTATAGTCGAGCTTGGAAGATCGTGTTTCTCTCAAAGACGTCCCGTGAATGAAGTCTCTCAGTAACGTCTCGGGTTTCTTATTCAATCAGCTTGCGATGCACACTTCCTCTTCCATACATTCATAATATCGTATAAAACCGCATGACCGACCGACACGGTCTGTTGCTCCATACGAAGGACATGGCGATATTGTTACGACTGCTCTAATGACGGTCCATTTCCTACTGAAATGAAATTGTGTATGGTATACGTGTAAAATTTCCGAATCGCATTTCCACAGTGTGATAGTGAAAAATTGTTTTTCACACGCATACGCGATAAGAACTTTTTTTTGTCATTAAAACATTGTACAAATACTTCACACGATTAGCAGACAAATTACATGTTCAAAACGTGCAATAGTAAAATTCTAGGAAACATATTTACCAATTATAGCTGTGGATTGTAATCAATTTTCATTGTTACAAACTAGGAATAAAATTGTATTCAAAACTTTAATCCTGATAGAACAAAGTTACTCATCTACTAATTCTAATTAATCGCATTATCATTTATTATAACTATTTTCCATTTTAATTTGCTTTTTCATAGATGCAGTTTCATAGTAGTAAGGAAAATAAAAATAATCACAATTTTAACACTAATGTGATGGTTGTTAGTTACTCTTAAGTAAACGAGTTTAGAATTTTTGTAAGATGCGACGATAAAGAATAATTGTTTATAGCAGTTTTGTAACATTTATTAACCCTTTGTAGTCGAGGCGTTTTGCTCGGCACTTCAAAGTGATGATTGAGAGCCAACTCTCGAGTGCAAAGGGGTAATACTTTGCAAGATTATTTCACACTTGTAAACCAACAAAGATCAATTAACAAAGTTTCCTTTTTTTCCAAAATTGCTTTCAGTTGCACGCAGCTGCCCTTTCGTCACTAAGATCCGAAGTAGCTGAGCTCAATTCGAGGCTACTTGTTGCAACGAGAGCTAAGGAAGCCGCTGATGCAGCTTTAATAAGGGCTGAGACACATGCAGCGAGAACCGAACAACGAGCTGAAACGCAAGCACTGCGACACGAGGAAAGACTGACCGAGCTTCATTCCGTTATTGCTGAACTAGGCAGACAACTTGAAAGACATCGAGCCACTGTAATTGCAGAGGAGGATGAATCTGGTGAGCCGATCAGGTTTATTTCGATTCGACGAGTCTTGTTAGTTTTTCAAAGAGCTTTTTCTGACAAAGTTAAAGAATGCCAATCGAAACTTGCGTCTGACTCACATATCAGGATTAGAAAAGTTTTTTTTTTCAAAAAGAAATAACTTTCACTATGAACAATTTAAACGTCGAAAAAACTTTCAAGAAGTAATGCTTGAGTTATACAGAGCTAAGGATAGGGTACAAGTTCGTCGAACAAAAAGTTTGAGAAACGAACTAAAAGACTAAGCGGTCCTTTGAGAGTTAGTTTTTTTCTTACATTTTGATTTTGTCTGTGCTGTTTGTTACAGAAGTCGAAACGAGTCGAGATGCTGAGGGCTCGATTACGAATCCTGTCGAAGAGAGCGAAGCTGGTGAAGATATCCAGGGCGACGGTGATCGCACACTGGGTGATGTCGACTCGAGTTGTTGCGAAGAAATCGACACTAGACCGAATGAGGTAAAAAGTATTAATTTTTTGTCAAGCATTGGTTCTATTTCGAAATTAACCATTTACAATTTTGTCTTTTCTCAATGTTTCACTATTACAGAACGAAGGAGAACAGTTAGACAGCCCCGCTGCACTTCCAACTCCCGAGCCAACTCAACAAGCGGTCTCCTGTCAAAGTGTTGCGGTGGCATCGCTTCAAGAAGAGGTAAATGCTCTAAGGGCGGAAATTGCAACACTCCACTCGCAACTAGCGCAATTCAGAAGTCACGGTCAAAATAGCAATCATGGTCACCTCACGAGCAGCGATTCTCCAAGACGAGATCACAGGGTGAGAAAAACTCATGCAAAAAACATCCAAGATGAAATATCCGTGAATCTGCATAAATACAAAAATCATTGAGTTTTCAAGCCTTCACGAGTTTTTTTGTGCTCTCTGTTTCCACGAAACAGACGCGAGGTAACGTGAGCTCACCGGAACCCCTGACTGCTCCATGTTCACCACTTTTACCACCTCTGCAAACTCCAATGACGAAAATGGCTTCGAGAGAAGAAACACCGATTTTGAAAATGGCCGAGCGAGTCAAATTAAAAAGAACCGACGAGAGGCACATCACCGGACCGGACATAACTAATCTTGGGGTGGGTAGATAATAAATAAGAATTATTCGTAGCGATATCTATAGCATAATGCACTGATTAAATTAGTGTAAAATGTTCGATAGGGGAATAAATTTTCAAACTTTTATATACCAAATGACAGTGATGGTTGCTAAACGTTGCGTTAACATGACGTCATTATGATGTTGGAAATAAGGTTCAGAGAATGTTCATATTATAGTAATTCAAAGTGCAACAATATTAAATTTTGATCAAATCCGAAGAGAAAACTTTAACTAGTCAAGAAGAAAGGAAAATAAACTGAAAAATAATCACAATATTACTACAGTCAAACCTGGGTGAGCGAGAACTGGATAAGCGAAAAAACTCTACAAGTGAGAGTAATTGCATTTTAGCCCTCAAAAACCTTTATAAGTGAGAAATAGAAACCTCTATATGAGAGAGTCGTTTTTCATGCCTGAACCTCTATAACTGAGACTGAGACGTGCCCTATACCTCTATAAGCGAGAATCGAGCATATTTGCTATCTGTTACAATGTGTTTTGTTTTCCACGAAATTGGTACGAATTTCGTGGAAGAGAAAACAAATCGGAAAGACAGCTATGAGCTGGGCATGGGTAGGTGAATCCCCGAGAAAGACGCCACCAGTTGCTATGTATCAATCGCAAAGAAAAAGGCTGTAAATACAACTGGAGACGCACCGTCGGTTTTTTTAATTTTCGGCGGTTGTTGATAAAACAATTTTGGATAAAATTTATGAAATTGAAAGACACAAACAAAATACGAAAACAGAAATGCAACAAAAATTAACGGATTTCTTTAAGTATCAGTAGTATACTTATTAACAATCAGTATAACAATGTATATGTTTTGTTTTTATGAAGAAGTATCTCTGCCAAATTCATATAAAAAATGTATATACTACATATCTATCACTGTTCTTTGTATTTATGTACACCTCTGTAAGCAAGAAAACCCGCTCCTGTACCTCTATAAGTGAGAAACTCGGTTAAGTGAAAAACCTCCATAAGTGAGAAAAAGATTCCGGCCCCTTGAACTCTCGCTCATCCATGTTCGACCGTATATCTTAATGTTTATTTTCTCAAATTTCCTGTCATAATTACCCTAATTGATCCTACCAAAGATCTATAAACTAAATGATTCCTGCATCAGGTATGCTCGACCATGGTTGCCGAACATCTTGTCTCCGATTTGCTGGAACAGTCTAATCTTCAAGAGCTCAATGGCTCGGAAAAACAATTCGAAGTGGAAACTGAGAGATTGAATAGCAGACTGGAGCATGCACGTGCTAACAATACTGTGCTTGCACTCACTCTTCAAGAGAGCAAAGCTCAATGCGATAGGTGAGCTTGCTGATTTTTCGTGATTGATTTTTTTTAATAAACAAAATGTTTAATCTAGAAAGTTTTTCTGCTTTCTATCTTTCTTTTCAATTAGATTGATCTTACTAGTCGGCAAGTACGAATCCAATGCGATCGCCCTTCGTCTCGCCCTTTCCTTTAGCGACCGTGCCATTGAGGCTTACGACGTCTTAGTAGCCCTTCTCGAAACGGAAATAGCTCTTTCGACGGATAGAAATAATATTACAATCGACAATAGACGCACAGCCGAAAATGTTGCCCATCACGTTCTTAATAGACTGGAAAATGATTGCACAGCTTTAGGTGCACCGTGGGAAGACAGTATGATCTTATCTGATGAGTGAGTTTACAGTTTCAATCAAATAATGTCTTTGCTCTAAATTCTAAAGAGATTCTATAAATTCGAAGACTATAGAATACTGTCATTACAGAAATCATAAAAATATAAATTTTTATTTAGCTAAATAAGAGAATGAGCGAAGGCCAAATATCAATGTATGTTTTCACACAGTTCTGAAGTGTCTTGGTCGGTAGAGGATGAGCAAAGATTGCGTAGGCATATAAGCAAACTGAAAGGCGACCGATCCTTGGTAAGATCTACAGCTGTAGAGCTCGAAAGTGTTCATGTTGAACCTTTGAACTCGAAGAACACAATTTCTCTTGCCGAAGCTAGAAAATTGGATCTCGAGACTGCTGTTCTCATGCAGGTACGTTTTGTGATTCAAAGAAAAGGGATAAAAGTGTAAACATAGTTTGCATCTATCCATACTTTTTCGGTGATTAGAAGACAGACACTATCTTATTAACACTGTTAATTAAATAAATATTTAATCATTATGTATCATCATTTACTATAATGCTATATTTACAATAATGTAAAAAATATATTTTGTATCGCAGGAATTAATGGCAATGCGTGAGGACAAAGCAGAACTTAGGGCTCGAGTTTTCTTGCTAGAGAAAGAGCGTGCTACCATAGATCTGAAACTAAATGCCCGAGAAACACAAATTGCGGCACAACATGCGGCGATCCAACATCTTCAAGGACAATTAAGTGATACCGAGGCCATGCTGGCAATGACCTCCAATAGGGTAATTATTTTAGAAGTTTCCTTGGATATTTTCGAATAACAGTCTACAATTAACTATCTTTTAGCTACGTAATAGCGATGTTAGTAAACCCAAAAATGATAAGCGATCATTGTTCAGCCAATTCGCTAAGTATTTGTGGGTTCTTTGATCTGTTAACAGGATCGAGGAATTAGTGACAATGAGAGCGAAGGTATCGAATCAGAGTTAATCGAAGCACTCGGTAGAGAAGCGAGATTGAAAGAACGTCTACAAGAATTAGTCTCCACATTGGATAAAGTAACGAGAAATTCAGAGCTCAGGCATCAACAGTCCGCTGAACTTGTCAATGACTTAAAAATGGCAAATGGGTAAGACAGAATTGTTTAAGACAATGTGACAGTTTTTATGCTAAATGAATACGAAACTCGGACCCAATCGTCCTTAATTCTGAATGTTATTTTTTAGAGCAAAATTATCCTAGGGTAATCACCCCTTTTTTATTTATGCTTCCAGAGCCCTTGTTCAGACTCTGGAAAAATCAAAGAAGAAGTACCAATCGAGGCTGAAAAAACTGGAGCATCAGATGCTCGGAATGTTGGAACGACATGCCTCGCAGGTAAAACAAAATTAAATTCTAATCTAAGGCTATCGGTTTTAACAGATAACATTTATTCGTTACTCTTTTATACAACTTTATTGTTCTACAGTACATATAAATTTGCAAACATGATTTTAAGTCTTATCGATCTTCCGTCTCCTTCGCAATTCTTCTTGAACCAAATTGTCAAGATCTTCTAGTGGTTTGTAGAACCCATGAACTGTTTGAGCTCCTGCAACTGTAAACAGCAAAGCTCCGAAACAGAATCCGAGATATTGACTCCATGAAATCCCAGCCGGCATTTTATATGACGAGATCAAATAACCACAAAATTTGTATTGATGCGTCCAACGATCGAAGATCAGCCGGATGCCTTTATTGCTTTTTGTTCTTCAAGCAATATTTTGTCAACGATCTCTTGGACTTGGCGCCGTTTGTACGTACTGTAGAAGTTAACCTCTCCAATCTTCCAGTTTATCATAGAGAACTCGAGAGCGGCACCAAATATAAAAAATATGGGGAGAAATCGGTAAACACCGAAAATTTCTCGACCGGGCCACTTTTGGAGTAATTTTCTGAGCTTTTTGCTTTGCAGTAACATCTATCAAATAGGTTTCGATCAACGGAATGCGAAAGTTCGACGATAGTAAATGTCGACGGCGGCCATATTACATAAACGCATAACCTCATACACAAAACACAAGGCGCATGAGCGCAAAGCTTCGTCCCTTCCATTATCGTCCCGAATTCTTTTTATCACTATTATAGTATCTCGGACCTTCGCATATATTATAATCGATTAAGAAATGGTCGAGATTGTTCTCACAAAATTTTTGTTTAGTCAATTGTCAAAAGGTTAGAACAGGATACATGTTAGTTATTACTTTTGTTTGCAAATAAGAACATCAAAAGAGACGCCGCTTCAGCCATTGCTAATACGCGAACTCGTCAGTTTTAACTGGGTGATCTAAGTACAGTCAGAATTGAACAGTATATCATAAATGTATACTCTAAGGACGAATGATTTAACTGTTCAACTCTGACTATATAATTAAAATTGAACGTGGGTAGCCCGTATCAAAGCCTCGCGAAATCGTAACTGGACCGCAAAAACCATTTACACAACAAACTCCATTCCCACCTGCACCACATACTACACATGCTACACATCACGTATCGAGCGCCCTGCACACATCAGTCTCGTATTGGTTGGCTATGTATGATGTAATTGTGTTTATGTGTGCTTGATACGAGGAATACGAGTATATTCTATCATGTGCAGGGTATGAGTGTTTTGTATGATGTATCGGTGTGTGGTCCATATATGCATAGAAAAAACATCAAGTATCCTTTTTTTGGCTCTTGAGTGCACGATGACTATATTGCTATAAATCATGTTATATGGATATACTATTAGCATATATCGCTCAATATTAAATTTACAGGTGAAATCTTTGAATCAAAGAATAGTTCTGCTGGAGGATGATGCATCTGGATACAAGGGAAGTGTACCACCACAGTCGCAAAGTTCCGGTGCTAGCGAGACATCTTTATGACATTCGACCGATGAGCCAGACGATCGAATACCAGATTACTACCACTAGTAGCGCATAATATAGTAATACTCGACGAGTATTTTTAATACCAACAATTTCCTATTTAGCAAGGATAACGGTTCCAATCGATAAATATTTAAAGCAACGTATTTTTGTACTTTGATCGTCGCCCAAGCGTTATCTGCTTAGCTATTTCGCTTCGTATAATTGTAAAACATTGATGCTAAAAGCAAATGTCGCAATGTCTCACCATTTAATAAAAAAGTATAATTTTAGAACTGATTGAATTTCGCGCATTTCAGCTCTCCCAGAGCAAAAGCTCTCTGCAGCTGATGTGTAAAGTAAAACGTATCTATGAAATATAATTTATATATGGTTTGACTAATGCAGAAAGAATGTACATGCCACTTTACGATCACGCGACATCTAAACAGAAATTTGTTTTTCTTTGCAGCAATACAGTAGCCGTACGATATGAGAATTTATTGAAAATAAAATTAAAATATTAAAGTAGGAACAGACAAGGGCTGAAAGATGAGCTTTTAGTTTTTAATAAGGTTTGCTTCGTCAAATGTTCCAATATATATATAAATATATTTTCCGTTCGTAAAAATACGTTTTTAGGCTATCTATGGTATGGCGCAACAAAAAAATATGTACACTCTGTTGCCATTGAAAGAATATTGCTGGGCATTCATAATTCTTCAGCATTAGTCACACACCATTTTTAATATAAGTAAATGAAACTACTTCTCTGTATGAATTTGTGTCAACTCTGTATATGCAAATGATATTTACTTGTAAATATGTATATTGTAAGCACTAAGAAATTAACCGAAGCGTGATAGATAAATGTAGACTACGACATAAATTGTGCTTTAATAACGATTTGCAAGGTGTTTTTTTATTGTGGATAGAGAAAACCATGAAATTTCATTACTCCATAGGTCAAACTGGTTGCACTTCTTGATCGTTTCCAATTTCCATGGCTGATTCAGTGGCATTGTTCCCTGGTATTGCTGGCTCTTGCTCTTCTCTAGGTACATCATTAATTTCTACAGCATCATCTCGTTTTGTTGTCATTAGTTTATATATTTCTTCCTCGAGGTGTACGCAAGCTTGTTCGATTTCGTAATTTTTTGATACTAAACCAACCCACTGAGCTTCGAGAGCTCTTAGCTTTTCACCTCCCTGAGTTTGCATCGACTTTCTCTGCCAATTGACTTCTTGGATCTGTTTTCTTAACGTTTGCAATTGTTTTTGAGCATCTTCGACAAGTTGCGTTAGAACATCGAGATAAGCTTTCCATGCTTCGCATCCATAGTCCATCATCAGCTCTAAGTTACATATTCTGAAATAAAATTAACAATATAAATATAAATAGAAAATTCTATTTTCCTATGGTAATTGCGACAAATCATAGTTTATCCATAGCTTTTAAAATAATATCATTCCTCAAGATAATGGACCATAAATAATATAAATAACAAATATACTAAATTTACCGAGTTGCTTGATGTTCTAACTGTGCACTACTATTCTCAACACTTTCATTCCATGCTGCAAGATCATTCATTTTCCCAGGTGGTGGAGGAGGCAACTCATATCTCTTCATACTCAGTACTTCCATTGGCAAGCGGTTCTGCATTCTCTCAAACTCGTGTTTCATTATATCCGTCTCAAAAGTTACTATATTGAGAGGTGGTAGATGTTCCAAATAGTTTTTCGTTGGTCTATAGCGCCGTGTTTCTTCCTCGACCATGGCAAGTGCCTAGAATAAAATTAGGACCTTTGTAGGATGTTCTTTAGTAGAATATGTAAGCCGTACAGCCTAATATTTTTTGCGCAAAAAGATTAAGTTATGGTTTATGTTATTGTATTCAAAATATTGTAACTTAGGAATAAAATGCGATGGGAAGCTTTCCGAGATACCAAATTAAAAAAGAAAGTGTTCTGTTATAGAATTACACTAATTAAAACCTCCAATTAATAGGCAAGAAATAGTGGTGAGTTATATTTTTAATCTAATTCACTTTGTCAACATAACCCTAAAAAATGTAATTCGATTGTTATTAACCAGGGTATTCCAGAATCAAGTTTCATTAGCAGAACTAGGCGTTATTGAATATTGCACATTGTTCCAAAGTAATCCGTTCAAAAATTTGTATTAAAAATGTTTTATTGCACTGAAAGGACTATTTGTTGATCAAATTAAATAACATGAACTTTACTGCTTCTCTGACGCCGGGCTCATCGTATCCTTGGTCTATGTACGGCAGTGCATCGACTACAACTTCACCAGCCATTATTAATTATAATTATACAATGTATTTATTCGCGCTTGATACAAACAAAAACTTGAAATGTCAAATGCTAAAATTTTGCGAAATGTTTGATCGAAGGTTCCTTTAACGCCGTTAGCAAGAGCGTGGCAGCACAAGCACCGGAAATCCTGCAGTGAAAATGAGAACAGTTAATCAAAAGACCATCTTGCGCATTCGTTCAAATATCAAAAAAATAATTCTACTACGTAAAGAATGAAAATGCGTTATGACCAACAGATATCGCAATATCTCAAAGAGTATCGGCTACCGTAACTTCATTCGCAATTTTGCCAAACTGTAGTTCAAAATTACCAGATAAGGTTTCTTGCGCATAGCTTAGCAAAACCGTTTTGATCATGTCGCTGGTTCTTTCATATAAAGTAGCTACGTTTTATATAAAAAATTAAGAATAATGTTGTTGATTTACGTAAATAAACTTTGACTCATTTTTTGTAATACGTTTGAGACTCACTTTGACCAGCATAGTAGCCGCGCGTAGTGCGCATGCGTGAAATGTGTCGCCGCGCGGCTTCCGCTTACGTTCTTCTTCCTTTACGGCCAGGCGAGGCGTGTTAACTGCCTGGTTAGTTTTCTCTGATGCGCCAAAAGTGGTAACAAAACCACGAAAATGGTAAGTCTCGTCGATATTATTATTCATTTTGTGCTTCATACCGGACGCGAAATATTAACAAATGGGAATACGATCAATTTTTTGGAAAATTTTCGTGATAATGTTTTGTGCACTTCGCAACGTATCGTCGACCACGTGTGTGATCCATTGTCCATCATCTGAGTTTGTCGGTTACTTTCAAGTGCTCCTGCAATAAATTTCCTCCCTCGTACGATGTTACGTGCTCAACATTTTTCGGTTCAAAGAAATCTGATGAAGAGACGTTCTAAAACGACTTGCAAGATTTTGGAGTTCTAAGGTTTGGACTGCAGAAGCCGCCATGTGCACGTCATCGAATATTCGTGACCCACGCGTTGAGTTCGTCCTCATATTGAATATTTTCAAGCTTTCATTTTGTATGTTGATTCATTCATTTACATTTTTTGTTAATGTGATTTTTTTATATTATTTTTTTTTTCTGTCTTTGGCATAAGTCCCTTTTTATATTATTGAGCTCCTTGTACTTTATACTGCGAAATTTCGAATTTAACACTGTTTATAACAAACGGGGTAAATGTACAAACATTTTTGACAACCCAACTTTAACACCCAATTTTTTAATGTTCCAGTCGTTATCAACAGCTCGACCTCTTGTCACGGTCTACAGTGACAAAAATGAACCATCCGGTGATTCGATATCGCTGCCAGCGGTATTCAAAGCTCCCATTCGTCCCGATGTTGTGAACTTCGTTCACCAACAGGTATCGAAGAACAGCAGACAGCCGTACTGCGTATCCAAGGAAGCCGGTGAGTAATAAAATCGAATATTTCCATTTCAAAGAACGCGCATCATCAATAGTTTTAATATAACTGTCATCCTATTAAATCATGTCGATTTTTAATTAAAACGAATTTCTGTTTAAAGTGTTGGGATGGATCTTAAACCATTTTGTAATATCTAGAATTATGTGGTACAGTTTTTGTACTTATTTTATTCATGCACTGTAGAAATGTCCCCAGCCTGGTAACTGTTTACCGTGTTGGCCCAATCAGGTGCTAGAACAATATGGTAACTAGGCGTTTCAGTTTAGCTAAATTCAACTCACTCAACTGTGACATGGTCTACCACACATTTCAATGAATCTAATGGCTTTAACCGGTCCATTTTGCTCTGCAAATGAATGTTTTTGTAAAAGTAAACGGTTCATTTGGCACGTGCGTAACATACGAAAATGACGGTTATTTTTTAAATGTGTCATAAATCCTCAAAGGGTAGGTATGTTATCACAGGTCATCAGACTTCGGCCGAATCATGGGGTACTGGACGTGCTGTTGCACGTATTCCCCGTGTCCGCGGTGGTGGTACTCATCGCTCAGGTCAGGGTGCCTTTGGCAACATGTGTAGAGGTGGACGAATGTTTGCACCTACCAAACCCTGGCGTCGTTGGCACCGTCGCGTCAACGTTAATCAGAAACGTTACGCTATTGTCTCAGCAATTGCTGCATCGGGTGTACCAGCCCTCGTCCAATCGAAAGGTACCAATCTTTCATTGCATTTTATATTTCCAGATGAAATTTGAAGAAGACCCTATTATTTGCTAATGGGCTTTTCTTTCTTCTGATTTCTAAAAAAAAAATGATGATTTGCTTTTGGTCCGTGTTTATGATCGACAGTGATTATAACTCAAAACGCTGAATATATGGATTACATCCAAATGAATGATAAATTTCTATCTGAACAATTTTTGTAAATTATTCTCCTTTTATTTAATAGGACATATGA
Source organism: Netelia fuscicornis (assembly GCA_946811545.1). NCBI lineage: Eukaryota > Metazoa > Arthropoda > Insecta > Hymenoptera > Ichneumonidae > Netelia > Netelia fuscicornis. The sequence continues at coordinate 19,805,866 of OX328011.1, read as the reverse complement.
TCCAAGAGGTGCCCGAATTCCCTGTTGTCGTTTCTGACAAAATTCAGGAATACAACAAAACAAAGCAGGCTGTCATCTTCCTGCGACGCATCAAGGCTTGGAATGATATACAGAAGGTAATATAAGTTTCTAACATTTGATACGAACAGTTTGATAACTTTAAGGACCACATATTGTGCACCGTAGAAATGTCCCCAGCCCAATAATCTCATTTATCGGGATGGCCCTATCAGGTGCTAGAGCAATATGGTAACTAGGCGTTTCAGTCTAGCAAATTTAAACTCGCTTGATTGTGACATGGTCTACCGCACATTTCAATCAGTCTAACCTCTTTATCGCTTAATATCGTTCAAATCTTTATCTCGTTTTTTAAGAGGTTGACCGTCATTTCACCTAAATATATGTGATGGCCTAGGTTTTCGTAGAGACTCAATATATGGCAGGCAATTAACATGTTAGAAAACTTGTGGAATTGTATGCTGTAGGTCCTAATTTCTATTCAGCAGAAGACAATAAACATGTATGCTCATTCCCTACTCCTAATCTAAATAGCAAAAACAGAGTGTTATCCAGAATATAACTCAGAAAAAAATAAATTTTAGTATCATCGAACCATTTTCTTGTATTAAGACTAAATTGAGAAACATCATTGTTTAGGTTTACAAGTCGCAACGTTTCCGTGCTGGTAAGGGTAAGATGCGTAATCGTCGTCGCATCCAGCGTCGTGGACCTTTGATCGTGTACGGCCAAGACCAGGTTAGTGTCCATTTTTCAATGAAAATGATATTAATCTGAATTCCCCGAATTAACGTCGTTGTGAACAAATCTCATGTTTTGTTGTTTTTTGCAGGGAATTCGCAAGGCTTTCCGTAACATTCCTGGTGTGGATCTAATGAACATCAATAAGCTCAATCTTCTGAAGCTGGCACCAGGTGGTCACGTAGGACGTTTCGTCATCTGGACGAAATCCGCTTTCGACCAGCTCGATGCTCTTTATGGCACGTGGCGCAAGGAGTCTCAGCTCAAGGCCGGCTACAATCTGCCATTCCCCAAGATGGCCAACACCGATCTTTCGAGACTTCTCAAGTCTGACGAGATCCGCAAGGTTCTCCGAACACCAAGGTAAGGCGTTTTTCTTTCTTTCTAATATAACGTTTTCACGATATTCCGAATATTTTTATTAAGTTTTATATTACACTTGCAGTCGATTTTGAAACTTTAGAGTCGCTTCAGGTAAAAATATTGAACTACTGATAAACTTGTTGGAATATCGAGAGATTGAATTGTGACTATTCACGAAATGATATGATGAACCAAATTGGTCCGTGTTGATGAATTACATTGAATATGCTCTAACCACTTCTGATAGAACATTCTATAAATCATCGACTGTGCCATCGGCAACAATGAATGCAATAAAAAAGGGTTTTTTAAATTTGTTTATAAACAGGAAGAGGATTGTACGCAGCGTCAAGAAATTGAACCCATTGACCAACACCCGGGCAATGCTTCGTCTTAATCCGTACGCCGCTGTTCTGAAACGATCAGCCATTCTGACCGCTCAAAGACGCCAGCGTGAAAAGGATGTGGCACTCGCTGAAAAGCGTGGTGTAAGTGATTTTATACAAGAGAACACGCTTACTGTAACGTAAAGAGCATATAGTGCTTTCCAGTTCCATAAAATATTTATATTTATATTTTTTTGGGAAAACTTTAGCTCGCGATTTCCGATCTTAGCGTTGTTTAATAATTGAATCTTTCAATTAATTAATCGAGTATTGTTATTTTTAGATAACCCTCCCGAAAAGCACTCCAGCGATGAAAGCTAAGAGACTGCAAGAAAGACGCACGAAGCAGATTCTCGCAGCCAAGTCTGCCAAGCCCAAGAAATTAGGAGGACCGAAGAAAGCTGCAGCAGCACCGGCAAAGGCCACAAAACCCGTGCCAGCTAAAACTGCGAAAGTTGCACCAGCGAAGAAGTGAAACCAACAAATAAAACTTCCCGAACAACCATCGTTGTCGACCCGTGACTTTTATTCAATTGAAAAATAAAACGAGGAAAGACTAACCTTCGACGAACCAATTTTTCGTTATTTTTTATGATTGTACAACTTATTTACTTTTTTCTCGATCAACGACCAAAGTACGTTAATCGCTGGTTGAAGTTTATCATTAGCCCTTGTTCCAGTGTATATTATTATTCGTATAAAGAGAAAGAACATCATGGCTTTCCTCACTTTTCTCCCAAATTGGAGCACGAACAAAAATTTCGGTCCCGTTGAAAACCTCAACAGAAACTTGACTAGTGTCAGCTTCCGATGGTATGAGAAAATTAATATTTCGCAGTTTGCACGGAGCGCCTACGGGCTCGTGTAACTTTATATTAAGAACGTGGTCGCTGATTAACGATGCTGTTCCTACCTTTAAGCCCTCGATTTTCATCCCAGCCTGCAATCATCAGTTTTATTGTTGAATGCGAAAGAATAAATATCAGATATTTATATTGAAAAAGTAAGAATAAACCTTCTTAGTAAAGACAATGACAAACTAAAAAAGACAATCGCGAAGTATTGTACACAAACCGCGTAATATCGCTTTTCATCAATCGTATAAAAATCAGGAACTTTGATGAACCGAAAACTTGACTTGACTCCTCGAGATGTCATTCGCAGATCCATATCGTCATACAGTCGAAAAAAGATACTATTCTCAAGATAATGTCGCGGTATTGTGTCCATGACAAAGATTAACAAAGTATCCGGAACTGACGATCAGAAAGCAAGCGTATAATTGATCGCTCACGCCTAATTCCAGAATGATTGGATAGTGAAAGTCGCAATTTGATAATCCTGTAAAACTGTCAATTTGGAATCCCGCAATGTTCAGTCAGAGATTTCGGTATCACTTCGCCTTTCATTCTTCTACTGTTTTTACGCTTTTCATCTCTGAATTTCCAATTCACTTTTAATATAAATTTTCAACGCGAGTAAAAAGATATTCATTTATATAAAACCACTTTGGAGCTTATGGAAATACCGATTGGCATAACAATTTAATTGGCCTTTAGTTTTCTAACATCCTAGAAAATCGTCGTCTCAAGGCTTTGGATGGTTTTATCGGTGGTGCTGTAAGCACAAGTATTCTATTTTTATTATCGATTACAGCTCGGACTTTATCGCCATCGATGCTTTCGGGTATAAGAAAGTTTTCACAGTGCTTGACCGTCCTTTTTACAAGCTCGTTGAGTGGTGAATTTTCGTGAATCGAGATTGGTAAACGTCTAGCCAATTCCCCTAATGGACGTCGAACCGCTATACGCAGATTTTTATTTTTCACGGTAATCTTCACTGTTGACACATCGATTTCCGGTGCTAGCAGTAGTTTTACCTAACAAGAAATCAACGAAATTTTAGTTCACAAATAGCGTTGTCAATAAGAATATGACAATGATCATTTCTTTAAGTATTATTTCATCGTTTCATCCATTTATAAATTCAGCTGTCAAATTAACAAACCAATAATTAATTAAGTTTCGTTTTAGATGTTAAATTCCTGATATCATTTTTGATTACTGTATTTTTTTACTCTTTGCAGATTGAGAAAAGTTAAATCTTACCCCTGCGAACGTGCTACAATGACATAACGTGGTTTTTTAGAAAAAAAAAATTTCGAAAAAAGATAACTCCGTGACTTTAGTCAAACGGCTAAAGTGACTGAAGTTCCATTATTTTTTCATCACACTGCGGAGCTTCATACATGGATATGCATTTTGTGCATGATGTATGTGTGCCTTACTGCAGTATTGTATATGAATACAGTGTTTGGTGCATGAGCAAAGTTTAGCATGCTTGCGGTGTGTGGTATGTTGTGTATCGAGTGTGTATATTATACGTAAAGTGTGTAAAATGTGAACGACACGGTGTGTTAGAATGTGCCTTACCGAAGTGGCTAAAGTCACGTATACAATTTTTTGCCGATTGGTGATTATCGTACTAAATCAATTGAACTTTACAATAAGTGGACAAAAATTACTTTTCTACTAGCATTGTTTATGCAAAACGTAAAATCGGTATTGCCATCCTTCCATTGTTCTTTTCCCTCGCTTGATCGCGTAGAAAATTCGTATACCCAATGTGAGACGAATTAAGATTCGAAACAACAATTATAAATGCAAAAGAAACACTAAATATATCGTGTGTTCCAAGTTAAACCTCGTAAATATTGTCGTTGGTTCGAATGCCAGCAAAGACAATGTTGGTAATGTAATTTGATTCCGTTTGCTTCGCAGTAATTATCGTCGAATCACCGGTTCTTTCCATTCCGGAACAAGTCGAGATTCTATTCAATCTCCGAAAGCATTTTCCACATTTGGCACACTCGCAACCAGATTCAGTGTCACCGTTGCAGCGACTGCAATCCTCCCTCCTCGTGCTCGTAATCATCTATGAACCCACGATGCTTCCAGTAGTCGTAGCTGTTCGCAATTAAATTTTATTTTCACAGTATCGGATATTATTTTTTTCTTGTCATAGCTCAAGACTGTATCAGAAACGTCAGCGACGAGTAAATCGATGCCAATGATTGATCGCCTGAATTTGGCTATAATCGATTAATTTCATATTTCAAATCGATTAATCTCAAATATGAAATTAATCGTTTTTTCTCTTCACGTAATTTTCACATGTTTGAGTAGAAGCTGACAAGAATCAGATCTTGTGTAAAAGAGAATGTTACATCAAATACAATAATTCCCAATTATGTTTAGCGATTACACGAGTCGTGTCATAAATATTATCTTGCTATTATACCATCTTGTTATTTTCTCACGGAAATAATGGATTACTCGACAAGCCAATGCCACAATTCACTTTTTCTTGTCGTAGCTCAAGACTGTATCAGAAACGTCAGCGACGAGTAAATCGATGCCAATGGTTGATCGCCTGAATTTGGCTATAATCGATTAATTTCATATTTCAAATCGATTAATCTCAAATATGAAATTAATCGTTTTTTGTCTTCACGTAATTTTCACATGTTTGAGTAGAAGCTGACAAGAATCAGATCTTGTGTAAAAGAGAATGTTACATCAAATACAATAATTCCCAATTATGTTTAGCGATTACACGAGTCGTGTCATAAATATTATCTTGCTGTTATACCATCTTGTTATTTTCTCACGGAAATAATGGATTACTCGCCAAGCCAATGCCACAATTCACTTTTTCAATCCTCTTGCACAACGTTCACATAATAATTAAGTATGAAAAGTTTTTGTAATAAGCTTATGGATGTAGACCTCGTTCCCAATCTCACTGAATCTCCTCGCTGTATTATTCCAAGCGGAAGAAACTCAGAAATAAAAGAAAGCGCTGGTATATACCCCAAAATGTACTCACTGTACAGATACATACGATTATATGACATATGATTATATATGAGTGTGGTGAAACATAACACACAACGTTATAACCGAAATACGTAACAAGGTTCATATGAATTTTACAGGCAAGCGAGAAGCTGGACAAGGAGGACCTATGCTTATACACTGGGTTACATGATCACTATCAATCCTAAATAGACGGATAATTTAAAAAATGTATAAAATGTCAAAGTGGTTATATATTTATGCTGAAAATAATTAATATTATGTTTTTACCAAGATATCTGTTTTTTAGAAATACTAATAAGAGTGTTCAGATTAGTATACATAAACCTACATATCTTTATATTATATCTCTACAGTAAATCGACTAACCTTGAAGTTCATTTACTCAATAAACAAATCATCAAAACAAAATTGAAACCTTCATAATAATTGTATACGTTTCATTTACTCAATAAACAAATCATCAAAACAAAATTGAAACCTTCATAATGATTGTATACGTTTTCATCAACGTGGCATACAAATTTCGTTGCGTTCTCTCTGTTTTCAACAATCCTATGAACCTTCTTAAAAAACTATTTACCAAATGGAAGAATGTTTTATATTGAATTTAGAATTAATAGACAAAAATGTTGCAAGTTATTCAAATTTGGCAATTATTCAATTTCCTTCTATTATCCAATTCTATTTGCTATTTAAGGGACATAGGGTTGAAATTTCAAGACATGCTGCATGTCGGGTTCCCGCGATAAGGAATAACGCCTGCGCGCAAATGCACGAGCCAATATAGCAATGATTGTTAGGGGTTGGTAGAACGGGGGGTAGGGATGAATGAGCGCGCTGGACCAACACGCAAGGGTAAAATTGAAGCTGCTTCGAAACTGGTTCGGATGAAAAGTAGTCGAAGACCGGTCGCCGTTTCGTTCTCGCGCGTTCTTTCGCATCTCGTCGTTCTCACATCCGGTTTTCCACATGCCGCGTTTCCTCGCTCCGGCGTGCTTCCTGTGCTACGGAGTCCTGGCGTTTTTCATCATCACTGGTAAGTCACCAAAACTTCTTCGATACTAAAAATTAAAAAAAAATATGTTTCACATATTTCACAAAATATGTTACACAAATACGTGTTAGCGTTTTTGTACCTAGTAATAAAAACTTTCTTAATGTAAATTGTCAAAACGAATATAACTATTTCTTTCTAGCATATAATTGTATCAAATAAAAGTAAAACAATGTTTGCACGTTTTCAAATCTTATTCATCATTCGTAGTCGAATAAAATACTCATAATTAAAAAAACAATGAGAAATTATTAATTTAGGCGAATGCTGATATTGTTTTGTAAGAATATCTAAATAATTGGTTCAAGTGCACTCTATCCTTAATTTGGACTCCCATTGGTAATGGAAGAATTGGTTTCACTTGGTATTTCATTTCCCGAGCATTTCCTACAAAATCTACTTGGTAAATTAAGTTTACTTATGTCCAATCATTGATCCATGAGCAATAATAGTAATAACAATAATAATATCTCCAGTATAACATTGGTATACTTATCTAAAAGGGTGTATCATCTTCTAGAATAAACGTCCATAACATAACGCCTCGGGCTGTAATCGTTGATCATACGATATTTCAGCTGTACGAATTAGAGGATGGCTCGAAATTACTCAAGTTCGTAGATTGTTACGAATTGTGGAACATCCCAGCTCACCGAAATTATTAAGCTCGTACCGAATTTCCAAAAGCACTTGGAGCTTCGTAGATGACTACGGAAACAGAACCTGTAGAGAACGAGCGAATGAACGAGTGATAAGGACAAGCGAGTGCCTGGAATCACAGTAAAGATTCAAAGTTCATACATACGAAATCACACGCGCTACACACTTGTCTCTGTTCTCGATTATTCGCATCGAGACGTTGACGTTGATTCCGGTAGAACGACGAATTCCTAATTCACATGATGTAACAGCGTTGTTCCTCGCACACGTTTCGTACGAACAATCAACGCGCAATACCTGGAACAAGAGATGATGAGAAGAATGTTAAAATCTTTCACACTATCTTCAAAGTTTCGCATCGACCCGATAAGTTTTCTTAATAATTCTTATAATTGAAACGAGAAACTCTTCTCACCCTCGTACTACCTTAAGAAAACTTTGGAATCCGTGGCGAAGGATTATTCTCAATTTCCCTCGAAACTTTCCAAACAGGTAGGAGGTTCGAAAGTTTCAGGATGAGACATCATACAGAAAGATAGATAAATGTGATGGAAGAGGATGAGTGTGAATGTAAAAACGAGCCTTGAATGTAAAATCTTATTAGAGAAATTTGATTATCCCATCGAAGCAACTTTTCGATAGAATTATATCCTGTTGAAGATAACGTAATAGACCAAACGTTATTCATAGAAAAAAATGTGCAATGTATTAAAAAACATTGGTCATACATTGACACTAAAATTACTGGGACATAAATCAATGGCAATCATGCGATATAGACAATTTTGAGACTCATCTAAGAGGATCAACGAAAACTCTTTACCTAGGTGTATGCGTTTAAGTCAACTAGGTACACATGCATTATGCATTCATCTAGTCACGGTGCTTCAAGGATATGGTCGTTCCCACGCCTGTTTGCTGGGCCAAAGTTCGTCCACACTCCAGTTGTTCAATAGAGATGTTTTCTTCGTGCAACTTCTACCGGAACGTCTACCTGAACAAACAAAAAACTGTTATACCCTGTATTAATGTTGCACACCGTTCCGTAAATCTCTTCCCGAAGAAATACAAACTGACTTCTTGCCACATGCGCACTATTTCAAACAACTCATACATAGTTCCTGTACATTTTTCTATGCCAATTTTTATTTTAGAATTTAGAAAACGCTTGCAATTCCGAAGGACAAACTTTAATCAAGTACAAGTGATTAAATTTTCTCCATTGTGAAATATTGTTCTTATAGATTTGGCGAAATTTGCTTATCTTGTTTTCTTTTTTACATATTTTATAGCACCGAGACAAACGATATTGCCGCTTGATATTCGCGAGCATTAATTCCTTAATCGAATTCGAGAACAGGTGAAGGCGAGCATGTATGGTACAGCCTTGACGCGACAGCCTTAACGAGAACCTAATATCGCACACCTACGTTAGTTCGTAGGTGAAGTTGCCACAAGCCTCGAGCATGTAGGGTCCATAGGGGATGAACGCAACATGGGTCAAGTGTAAACACTGACTCTCCAAATACGGACTATGCCAATACGTACGGCTACCAAAGCTTGTATTCATGGAAAGAGTAATAGTTAAAATATCCATGGAAAACTTTACCAACGTTCGTCCGACTATCCTTACTACCCTTTGAATTTGAGGGTAACTACGTTATCACGAGTATAGAAGACTGTTGCACAATTTCATCACCATAATAGTCGCACCTGAAAATCATATAGACATTTATATTACGAATGAAAAAGTCCAACATTACTTCGGTCCAAAATTAAAAATAAGGAAAGCCATTACCTTTAACCCATGTGTCTCCTACCCACATGTTCCTATCGGTCATACACGTTTATATTGAACCTCCTGACCGTAAGTGCGAACATGGATGTTAAATGCTATTGAACGTTTTGTAAATGTTGTCCTTCCACCACCAAAAAGCCGTCGCCGTTGATATATACGGATATCCAGCGAGGGGTTGAATCATTTTACAGCTGTGGCGAGGGAAATTCGTCAATTTGCATATTCACTGGTCCCCGAACGATTGGACTCATACTACTGTGTATGCTGGAAACAGGCACACGTCTGCTGAACGACTCGCAGATCGAGTTAGCCAATTGTATGCTTTATGAAAGAAACGGGCCAGGCCAAACGAGGCAATTCGTCGAATAAAATTAAACCGTGCGGGCACACGGGATGCATGCATGAATCAGGACTATCCGCATGGACCGTTAGAGAGATAGATATATAGTAAACGGAGGCATACATAAAAATCAATTTTTTTCTATGTTTAGTTTACATTTTATTTTCTGACAGAAAGAGAAAAGTTTGAACTTTCATATTGACACGTTGACTGTCGCGTTTTGTCATTGCTTTTTTTCTTTATTCAAACTGTTGCTTTTACAAGATGCAGAATTTTTTAAATGATTTCCGTTTGAAAAGCCTCCTAGGGTAAACTCATTTAGACTTTGTATAAGCGCAGGTAAAATCTAACGCTTGGCAAGCCATAAACTGTAAATTGGTATCCATAATGGAATGATTATGCTTCTGAAAGCATCAGGTGCCTGTGCTATAAAACGCCAGTTAACGTTTATGATATTTTCTATGCGAAATTTTCCTTGTGTATGTTTATTGCAATAAATGTCAAGCTTAGCTGCACTTTGAAACAGCGTGAGCTGGAAGACGGCTAATTAGTTTCCTATTCCCTGGTATAGGCCAAACTATTATTCTGAAATTGACAACAAAACAAAATTTAATTCTTTACTATAACCCATATTATTTCATTCCTTTAAAACTTCGCATTATTAAAACGACTTGAAACTTTCCTTCGGTACTCACAAACTCGATTCAACCAACTTTCAAACTTATCTTGTATGTTTTGATATTGCAGTACATTCCTCAGCAGTTCTCGTCTCCCCTGTAAAAATATATTTTTATCAGTTTAAGGTAGTCCTATCGTTAGGTGGGGGATTAAAATTTTATTCCCGTTTTTTCTTACATTGGAAGTGGACCAAGCGTTAAATTTCATTAGAAAAAGTTGTTGCAAATCGACTAAAGAACAACATACTCAAAATTCAAATTGATCCTACGGAAAGTTTATTTGTTATATAATAAACAAAATCATGAATTTTGTTTTCCATAAGATTTGTTATAAAAACTAATCGAAGCTTCTTTGATGTCATATAAAAATGTCAGCAAAATTTCAACAGGCTTCATCGATCAAATGATCGAGATACTCGTTGTATAATGTTGCGATATTTAACACGGGCTCTTATATAGGAGATTGCGAAAAGTGACGATTTTCAAGAATAAATATCGTGATTTTTGAGTCGATAAATGCCCCTGAAATTTTACACACATATACATATGACATCAAAGAACGTGTCCGCAAATTTTCAGTGAAATCTAACGGAAATTCTGTAACGACAGGACTATCTTAATGTAAAACACGTATGAAAAAATGTTTACACATTTGGAAAGATTTGATTAAAGTAATAAAGCATTTGAGGTAAAGGAAAGGCTAAGAGATAGGAGTTGATAAATACCGGCGTGTTATTTCACCACATGCTTCAAATTCCATAAGGCGGAATTACCTATATGGCGATAAATCGATGAGTGTGTATGTCGTTATCGATAACGGTCTTGATACAGCCGATCTAATAGTATAAGCTATTAGGGACTCGGTGCATTGTAATGCGGAAGAGCATCAGCAGTTCCAAACTTCGAACCACCGTTCAACCCTTTCAAGCGATTATCCTCACCTCGCCTATGAAACACCGTTCATTGAATATCCTTTCCAAACTAATCCCTGATTGTTGAGATAGCATTGTATGATCTACATGCTACCCGAAACTGTTGCATTAGCCAAAGTTGAAAAATGTTAATTGCGAGGCTGTGATGAAAATAAATATAAGATCAAAACGAACAACCAAAATATATGAGAAGTAAAGAAGGATACTGGCCAGTGTCCATCCATCGATGGTAACATTGATTGCTGCTGATTCTGTTGTGGTATGACTATTTGCTCTCAAAATCTGTATTCTCTATGAAGAAAGAGCCAATTTTCCACCGGAAGTATACAGTACACGATTGTCCGATTCCTTTTTCATCCTTCTTGGTCTGCCTTTTCGTTTTATCGGAGCATTCCTTACACGCATAGTATATGGAAGGGATAATGCACTTGAAGTTTGTTCCTTGGACGATACCCTACAAGTTCCAATCAGTCTTGTCCCTAGGGTATACATACATCCGCCATTTGATCGGAAATATTTCTCTCATCAATAATTCGTTGACGTGCTGTAGGTACATGATCTGTTGAGAATGAATAGAAACAATGGTTAACAAATTAATATACCCATATTCCTTTTCTCAAATCACTCATCGATACGAAATTTATATAAAAGTATATATTGGAGGATATATGAATTTGAAGTGGAATAACTCGGATATACCTGTATATCACAGCATGCAAAATATCCAGCCCCGATATACGGATATGCGTAATGGATTTTCGTCGAGCAAAATCCCTCGGGTGTTATGACAAGGTCTCGATCGAGTACTCGTACACCTTACCTTGTCCCTGTCAGGGCGGATATCTCGTTGAGTTCTTTTTCTAACGTTTTGTGCAGGAGAGGGTAGAAACTGCATGACGCAAATCGAAAAACGCCTCGTCGAAAGCCGAATACATAGCGTGACGAGTATGAAACTTGCACGACAGTTAGCAGACGTATTGAAGATGACGATTAGACGTCCCCTAAATTATATCCAAAGAATATTAAAATCTAATGTTAGAAAATTTTTAATATATTGTTTTTAAGATGTTGAATGCATCCTCTCGTTATAGTGTCCTATAGCCGGCTACTATTATTATTATCATCATGTTCTTTCAATCAATATGCACCCCAGGTGTATGCTTGGGTGTACGTACCAGCTTTCGCTCTTCACCTTAAAATTAATTAATATTTTCAGGTTCTTGCGACGAACACGAGTACAGACTGACGAAGCATCTCCTCGATGGCTACGATGCAGGCGTTCGACCGGCTAAAAATTCATCTCAACCACTTGTAGTTGTCTTTGGTCTCTCGCTACATCACATCATCGATGTGGTAAGTTGGAACATATTTCCGATAGCTCCTTTGATAATTTAAGCACCCTCATTTTTCGTCCGCGTGTAGAGGATTTCTAAGAGGAAGCTGAAATACGTAACAGATTTTAATATAATGAAGAATTAGTGTATGCTCTAAAATATGAAGTAATAATATTACAACCTTTAATTTACATATTTCTGTTATCGATGCCTTACAAAACAGAATTTTCATTATCTTGAGCGACGTCACTTCAATTTTCCAGCCCAATGAATGTTGTTTCGAGTAAAGCACCTCTTTGTGTTTATACCAAACCGCATTTTTATTTCTTTGTCGAGCGACAACAGTAATATGGAAAAAATCACACGCACAAAAATCTCTATAAGACAGTGGTGAAAATAGTCCAATGAACATTCGAAAAGCTTCCACATGACAACGTAGTTGAAAGTTGTGGTCTGTTGATCCTGAACGTTTACCAGGAAGTCATTACATTCATTGTAGAATTCTTTGTTTCACCGAAAGTTATCATTGTCACGAATAAATAGCCAAGCATTGTCCAAATTGCAGTGAGGTTGGAAGTCCTGAAAAGCAAGATTAATTAAAGGTACATATAGTTACAAATCTATGAGTGATTTCATCAAATATTGGAGATAATTTCGTACCAAAAGTTCGCGAACTGTTGATATTGACTAAATCAAGCTAAAGGCAAACGAAACCAGCTTTGTGCAACTCTCAAGTTGCTCGCCTGTAAATATTGTTCTTTCACAACTGCCTCCACTTCTGAAAGCAATATTATTTAAAATCCCATAATGTTCAATCAGCCACGATGATGTAGCGACAATGATAACATCACTGGCCACTAGCCCGGATCCCCCTTGGCTGATTCAACTCTGCCCGAGTTCGATCAATCAATGCCCGACTTCCTCGATTCCCAGGATTCAATTATCATATCTACATCGTCCCTATCTTCCCTGTGTTCAGGTATACGGTATACCTGTTACGCGAAATACGCTCGAATCTCTCGTGAATGCATAGAAGGTTTTATTAACCAGCCAACCACCCAATCTGTTTATTATTTTACAAACATTGAGAATTCAATATTTTTCATAAAATGTCAAGACGCGAAACTAGCAAATCTAACCTTGGGCGCTATTAAAGAATAATAGCTTGGAATGATGTGGTTGTATATAAAATTCTTCTGTAACTGCCATTCTACGTGGAATGTGCCAAATTGCATTCACCCTTTTCTACTTTTATTGTTATTGCTAGTTTGCTATCAAACCATTTAGACCAGTCAGAATTTCACATTATGGCAATATTACTAGCGCATTGTAAGCAATTATACGACATGAAACACAAGAAATTTGTAGGAATTATAGGTGGCAATTTCTAACCGAATCATTAAAACTCTGTTCTTTTTCATATTGTATGGAGTAACGTTACCACCGTGTAACCAATAACCATAGCCATTTGACTAAATTTACAGAACTATCTTTAAAATAATATTACGTTTTGTCCATTAAACGTACTACCGCTCTGCTACAACTGTTTCACAAACGCTAACGTGCGTGCTGTATTTTATGTTTTGTGCTGTTTGGGATTTTTTTTATTTTAAATCTCAACTTGCTTCTTTCGACATTATATTATCCTAATACAAAATACTATTTTCGCTGCCTAACTCAGAAATGTTATTCGTGATCCGGATTATGTCAACGTTTCTGTACTATGCCTCTTGCAACCTCCTTCATTATATTCCACCGATACAAATTGCGATTTTCCATGGCCTGACGAGCTAATAACGAGAGCCGGAACAGAAAATTAGTGCTGCGATCCGGATAACATGATAAGAGAAGAGGTCAATGTGGATACCTCGTATTTCTCTCTCGACATTATGTGGCATTATAGATTCGAGCCAGAAAATCAACAATCGATTAATTCTTCTATCACTTTAGTCAAATGAAGTGTTTTCGAAAGAGTTTTTTCGGTGTGCTCGGAATGCATTGAGGCCGTTAACGGCGTGTCTCTGGGGCGAGCATATTGTATTAGTTTTTTATGCAAATCTGGAGTGTATAAGGGATGCGTTCAAGTTGTTTTTCGAGTACATTTGTGGAAGGTTGTGCCATCAACGAATCACCTACATCTTACAGTCTTATTTCAGGATGAAAAAAATCAAATCTTGACAACGAATTGTTGGGTCACCCAAATCTGGACAGACCATCATCTCAAGTGGAACACTTCGGAATTCGCCGGAATTCGAGTAATAAGGGTTCCCTACAATCGTGTCTGGCGTCCCGACACTATACTCTACAACAAGTGAGTTAATGTTTTGATCACCGGCGCTTGAAACTTTATCAATGTTGAGGGAATAATCAAAGAGGGTTTGATCGAAATTTATCGCGACACGGTAGGAAAAGATAATTCGAGATATTTTTTTGCATCAACCGGACGTTCGAATCCCTTATTGATTTTTGAACCAATCGATCAATGCCAAATGATCTTTCTCATGATCGATCATCATCATACAACAATAGTTGCATTTCAGTTTCTTCTTTCACACTTCGTTTTTCTTCTTTAGGTTGATATTAATAGTCTTACGTACTAACGTAAACAGTGTCACTCTTTGTTTTCCCTTGTTTTGTAAACTGTTCTTCGTCCTCGTGGTATAATCCGGTTACTCGTTAATTAGTTCCATAATGAGTTCTTGTTCGCTCTACGTGAACGAGTGCACACACAATTGGTGTATGTATGTACATGCATCAACATCTCCGAAAAGTTGGTTCAACTTTCAAAATTCCCAAGAAAGTGGCATGGTATGATTCGATCAAGGATGGGAATGATGGACTTCTGTATTCAACTTCCGGAAGTCGTGAATTCCATGCAAGCTGACTGATTTATTGTCAAATAGGAAACGGCAATTTTGTCCATTTATGGTTTAATGTTAATAAAATATATACAGTCGAACCTGGATGAGCGAGAGTTCAAGGGGCCGGAATCTTTTTCTCACTTCTGGAGGTTTTTCACTTAACCGAGTTTCTCACTTATAGAGGTGCAGGAACGGGTTTTCTCGCTTACAGAGGTATACACAAATACAAAGAACAGTGATAGATATGTAGTACATACATTTTTTATATGAATTTGGCAGAGATACTTCTTCATAAAAACAAAACAATTACATATATATTGTTATACTGATTATTAATAAGTATACTAATGATACTTAAAGAAATCCGTTAATTTTTGTTGCATTTCTGTTTTCGTATTTTGTACGTGTTGTTCAATTTCATAATTTTTATCGAAAATTGTTTTATCAACAACCGCCGAAAATTAAAAAAACCGATGGTGCGTCTCCATTTGTATTTACAACCTCTTTCTTTGCGATTGATACTTAGCAACTGGTGGCGTCTTTCTCGGGGATTCCCCTACTCATGCCCAGCTCATAGCTGTCTTTCCGATTTGTTTTTTCTTCAACGAAATTCGTACCAATTTCTAGGAAAACAAAACACATTGTAACAGATAGTAAATATGCTCGATTCTCGCTTATAGAGGTCACGTGTCAGTCTCAGTTATAGAGGTTCAGGCATGAAATCTCTCATATAGAGGTTTCTATTTCTCACTTATAGAGGTTTTTGAGGGCTAAAATGCAATTACTCTCACTTGTAGAGTTTTTTCGCTTATCCAATTCTCGCTCATCCAGGTTTGACTGTATAACAGAAAAATTCCACATTCGATTTTTTAGAATAAGACAAGCAGGATATATTTGTCTAATCCTTTGACCTACAGCGCGGATCCACAGTACAGCTCGGCAGTGATAAACACGAATGTGATAGTGAGCCACACTGGTGAGGTCGTTTGGTTGAGTCACGGAATATTTCGTAGCAGCTGTAACATCGACGTAGAATTTTTCCCCTTCGACGAACAGAGATGCGCCCTCAAGTGGGCCTCTTGGACCTACGACGGATATCAGGTGAGAAATTAAATTTTTACTCATTCACGAAGTAGGTATACGATAGTTGCGGATTGAAAAAGGAATTTTATGAAAAAACAATCATTACATTATTTGTGTCAATAAAAAGTGATGAAGGGCTGATTCGAATTTATGAATGAGTATAAAATTAGTAAAAATCGTATCAGATTATTCCTGCAAGAGGTAAAAATAAAATAAAAAATTAACAAATTAATACGATATATTAATATTCATGGCCATGCTCCATTATGACGTTTTCACTTTTCCCAAATCGAGTCACACCAGTTGCATTCTACGCATTAAAATTTCCAACGAACGGACCGGAATTGAACAATTCGCGAAATAATCTGGCACGCGGTTGTGTGAATAAAACAAAAAGTCGTCACATGGACGTTGATCGAATTATAATATGACAGAGTTGGACGAGGAGAGAAAAAGAGGCCACAAATATATAGGGCGAATCCCAGCTGGAGCCCGTGAGGGATGCCGCTCGTTATAAAGCGACGAAATCAGTGGTGAAACGACCGAGTCGAAAGGAACTTTTCCGTCGCGACTGGAAAAGCGGCAAATCGAAAAATACGGAACTATGGGAGCGAGAACTTGACGAAAAAAGAGGCGCGAGCGTGTATAGATCGAAACGAAGCTTAATCCCAAATGCACGAGAAGAACTCAATACATCTCTCCCTCGTTTTCCCATATGGACGAACTCACGCTCTGGTTCCTATTCCTCGTAAAATCTCGTTTCTCCTCGTCCTATGTATACATACGCATGCATTTTCCCATTTTCGTACGTTATCCATAGCTCTATTTAGCACGGATATTGGGTATCCACTTTGCAACTCTATCCCACTGTTCCTGCTATTCCAGATACATTAATCCATGAAATGTAGACTCTTTTTTTCCAAGGCATTATGGAGAACGTCCTTCCATGATTCGATATTCTCCATGCCAGCTCTGCTAGTCGAAGAAAATATTGTTTTTACATACATCGATTTTACAAAATTTTACCAAACAACTATACCAACTTTCGCAATGTTGTACAATCTTGTTCCATTTGGTCACAACATAATCATCCCTCCATTAAGATGATATTTGTTATTAATCCTTCGTGCCATTCGCTGAGAATGATTGTCGGTTCATAAATAATATAACAAATCCGTCCGTGAATTTATATCTGAAAATATGATAGAAATCATATCGAGACATTCGATACTTTTTGAAAATAAGTATTACCAGCAAATCCTTGAATGGTTCACCCTGTAGATACTCTCGGTTCACGAACCCAGTCCATTTCACCTGCCGTTCATCAATTTCCCAGAGTTCTCGAAGCCCGACAAGGAACAAAAGACTCGGAGATCCGATAGGTCGTTAATCATCTTAATACGAGCCGCTGGAACGTTGATTGTTTTTATTGTACCGCAGATTCCATTGTCAGAAAACTCTCCTTATATAAACTGCACTATCCACTTTTAATTTTTCAGCTGGAACTTGAGAGTCAGAGTGAACAAGGTGACATTAGCAACTATCAGGCTAACGGAGAGTTCGATCTGCTCGACTTTTCAGCACGCAAACACGTCGAATTTTATTCATGCTGTCCGGAGCCTTATCCAGACATCACTTACGAGATTCGTCTTCGACGACGTCCAATGTTTTACGTCTTCAATCTCATACTGCCATGTCTTCTCATCAACGGAATCGGTACGACAGTTATATTACCCTATGCACGAATTACAAATTATTTACTATCCAATTTTGGAAATAAAATATACAAGTCAAATGTACAAACTCGAAACATACCTCGTGAACATCGGTGACAAAATACTCTCTATTCGTTGACGCGGCTCTCCATAAATCTCTCGTCACTCCCCGTCATTGCCAGAACGCATTGTCCATCCCATCCATTCGGCCGGTGGCCATAGCTTATGCCCAATAGTAAACAAGTGCACAATATGGGAACTGTGTATTCCTATAATGCGGAAAGGAAGGGTAAAAGTACTAAACTCGATGATATACTCGGTTTCGTTGCACGCGAGTGGTTCTTCCACAGTCGGCTTTTGAATTTCATTATATACAAAACGGTACATAGTGCGGTTTGCAACCCGCAAAACTATTAATTTTCACCATAATTCGGACCTCGTTAAAAAAAGCTATTCGTCATTCGTGTCGGAAAACACGACGATAAAAGGGAAAATGGGAAAGGTGAAAGGGAGTGAGAGAGAGACGGGAGTCACTGAGTCGTAAAAGAGGAATGAGGTGTACAACGACCTGGAAAAGTTCGTCAGAAACTGCGGTATCCGTTTGAACGTCTGACTTTATAACGAGATTACCTCAATCTCGTTCCCTTTAGTCAACCCTCGTTCAATTACTTCTTCATAAATGTTGTCTCGCTTTGTACTACTATGCGGGCGAAACGATTTGAAGTGGTGCCAAGTTAAAATAATTCAACGATGGTGTGATATACTTGTAAAAAGAATAGTAATTTTTAAAAAATTGATACCGTTTTTGTAAGAAATTCAGCATTAATTGCTATCAGAAATTTAGTTTTCTTCCGACGAGCCAATGTTGAAAAGATAACAGAAATTATCAGTTTTTTTTTGTTAAGTAACTGAAGAAAATGTTAAAGTATCAGGCCAAAGAAAAAATAGGGCATTGTTAATGAAAATTGATCAAACGATCTATCAAAGTATGTAAAAATGTGCATTCCATCAGAATTATAGTCAATATCTTAATTAAAATAAAAATTATGAACTGGTAATTTTTTCAAGATCTCATTCGTTGCACCAAATTATGAAAATGTATTGAAAATATCACGAGACCGAGAGTTCCGAACTAAAAGCTCATTTTTTGGATGGAAATATTTATTTCTTTAACTCTAACAGTTTATTCCAATGAGCACCGACTGAGACGCCATGCTGCACTATACTGGCGTCGCCAAAAGCCGATAAAAGTTTTCTTCAATGTTTAAACAGCAC
This sequence comes from Netelia fuscicornis, assembly GCA_946811545.1. NCBI lineage: Eukaryota > Metazoa > Arthropoda > Insecta > Hymenoptera > Ichneumonidae > Netelia > Netelia fuscicornis. The sequence continues at coordinate 19,786,748 of OX328011.1, read as the reverse complement.
TCCTGGTATTTTACGTACCATCGGAATCTGGAGAAAAGGTCACCCTTGGGATTTCCGCCCTTCTATCGATGACTGTTTTTCTGATGACGATTCGAGAAACTCTTCCACCAACTGAGAAAACCCCTCTTATCAGTGAGTGACATCTTTGCAGTAAAATATGGGGACGTGCCCTTTATATAAATTTAATGACAAGCAAATTACATTATGACGTCGTTGGAGAAAGAAAAAATATCGCTAAGCAAAATCAACCTCTATAAATAATTGAAAATCGATATCAATTCAGATTTCCCATATTTCTTGGTAAAATGTCTGGTGAATTATGTAAATGAAAATGAGGGCAATTATTTTTGATAATTAATACCAATATACTTATTAAGGCATTAGAGATGGAATTTCTGAAACAATTTCTGGCCTTCTAACTTTCCTTGCATCTTTGTCCATTGCAGGTCTTTATTACGGCGTGAGTATCTGTCTCGTATCATTCGCATCGGGCCTGGCAGTGGTTACTCTAAATATTCATCATCGCGGTGTACGAGGCACCAGAGTACCGAGTATCGTCAGACTGTTGGTTCTCGAGAAACTGGCTAAATTGGTTTTATTCAATTTTGAAGAGGTTCGTACCTTGCGAATTCAATGAACTAATCAATAATCAATAAAATTCCAATAACGAAATGCCAATCAACGGATAGACAGATTTAATGATAAACCTGTGTAAGACCAAGGCAAAAGTTGATTTTTTTTGCGAGGTGTTACTTAGTCTTGTACGTTCTTCTTGAATTGTGTAATAGGTACCAAAGGACTCGAACTCCAATCCTTATCAAGACGCGTCTTCCGATTCTTTGCGACGGAGAAATAATTGTCCATTGCATTGCTCGACAGAGTTCTCTTCTCAACAGCAACAACAGCAGCATGCATCCCCTAAGTACGTGTCTCGAAGACACGGAAGTAACAATGGCAGCCCGAGCTTAGCAGGTGAATTCAAATCTTATAAAAAATTACACCCCTCTCATATTATACTAAAATCTATTATCGGCTGAATTTCGTGTGTTTCCGAATATAAATTCAATTCTCGTCGACATATATCTCTGAATAGTAAACGGCTGGTTATTTACATACATATATAGATGCATCCTCTTTCATTCCATGTTTCATAGGAACATTATTTACCATGTAGTTTAAATAACGATGCTCATACTTCTTCCTATTTCCATTTTTCCATTTTACCCATGTTTACTTTCACGACAACCCTGAAGTTACAGAGTTTCCCTTTGGTCTATTGAAATCTCGTCAAATGTTTGAAGTTAGGAAGTTTCCAAAATCGAGATGTTGGTTGATGATTTTTTATTGATTTCTTTTCTTACCTTTGTCCACAGAGCTCGGAAGAGACGGTAGTCTCGAGACTCACTGGTCTAGAATCCTCGGTAGAGTTCATACTACAATCGACCGGAACGAGAGACGATTGATCGATCAGGATAATCGTGAAAGAACTGAGATGGAATGGAAGCAAGTTGCTCTCGTCAGCGACCGCGCTCTCCTTTGCGTATTCTTCCTTACAACGATAATAAGCACAGCCGTGATACTTTGTGGCTCACCACCCACTTCCGAAGTCACCAAGAAAGGCTAACGCGATGTTCACACCGCATATCTCGTGTGCAGAGAAATTCAATCGTGAAGCGAGAAGTGCGGCCACGTATAATAGTGAAAGACGAGACAATTTGCAAAACACCATCGATTACGCTTTAGCTCGCATCCCTCATGGTTTGTTTCATATTTATATCTTATATCTTGATTTAACGTTAATTTACGAAGATAAATTAAGAAGAAGCATAAAATAATACGAATCGATTAAACAAAGCAGATCGAAAGTTCGTTTTTCTTTCAACTACAATTTATTTTACTCGTATTATCGTTCACGACATTTACACGAAGTTTAATGGTGAAGCAAAACATCAGTCCCTACGAAATTAAGTTGCACCAGGGCTGGTGATTTGCCCTTTCACCTTAATATAAGATCTCTCGTATCGTCTTGAAAAAAACTCTGTAAATAAATCCAGTTTATCGAAACGAATTATATGTTCGCTGTACGTTCGAAAATATTGTTAACGAGATTCTACAATACATCACGTTCTATGGTTAATTAATTGATTATTGTTGAAACGGGACGGAAATAAATGGTTCTACTCGAAATTGTGAGCTCTCGAAGTTTTCATTCTTCTTTCTTATCGTTCTACTGCTATTTTTAATATTTCATTTTTTACACGTTGGTAAATCCAAACGATCCATAACATTTCGCTGTTCTTTATTTTATAATTTCTGTATTGTCATAAATCTGGATGAGTTTATAATCCAGTTTCGATGATGTTTTGATTAGTGTTGCTATTAATATTGGTATTTACATTTTCTTCTATGTCTGGGTAATCGTCAACTGGATCTGGTTCATCCTGATTGGAGTTAGCCCGATTGTACTTTGGAAGTGAACCCTTCGACCCTTTGAAAATCAGCAGTGTACGACCTTCGAGATCAACGAAAATTACAAAAATTTCTTTGGTATCCGGCTTGACGTATTCGTCAGCTCCATCGGGATTAATTTGAATAATTCGTTTAGTAATTGGGTGAACGAATTCCAGTACCGGGACTCCTCTGGCATTATTCTTTTTCTTGGTTTGCATCACATACATAGCGCTGGCTATATCGTACTCAGGGATGCCATCGACGACTTTAGAACCCCATTTAGTGTCGTCTTCGTCATCATTAATTTCATTTTCATTGATATTTTCGTTGTCATTGTCTACATCCACCGTGGATTCTTTTGTCGACAATGAAGGACCGATACCTTTGAAAATCAAAAGTGTTCGACCTTGAAGATCGACGAAAATGATGAAAACTTGTTGGGTTCTTGGCTTGATGTATTCGTCGCCACCCCTTAGGGGAACTCGCATTTTCTGACGAGTAATAGGGTGAACGAATTGTAGCATCCAAATTCCGTCTCTGCCAATCTTTTTCTTGGTTCTCATGACAAATATGGCTTTCGAGATGTCATACTTTGGAAATCCTCCAATAACTATCGATCCCCAATTCTGCTGACCTCTTTCAGTGTGCAATTTTAAATCCGTTGTCCTGTCGGCAGTCTTAGATGAATCTGTACCCTTGAATATCAGTAGTGTTCGACCTTTAATATCAACGAAAATTATGAAGACCTGGGATGTATTCGGGTTTACATATTCGTCACCACCCCGTACAGGAACTCTTATTTTCTTGCCAGTAATTGGATGAACAAATTGGAGTATCGAAATGCCATCATCGTCAATTTTTTGATTAGTTTTCATAACGATTATCGCTTTCATTATATCGTATTTAGGAACACCTCTTACGACCAACGAACCCCATTTTTTCCGGCGAGATATTTTTTCATATTTCTCAATTATTCGATTTTCGTTCATATTAATATTTATATTGTTTTCCTTAGGACTTATTCCTTTTTCTGTTGCAGGCGTTTTATTATCTGTGGACGATTTGATCCCCTTGAGTACCAACAGTGTGCGTCCTTGAATATCAACGAAAATGATGAACACTTGCAGCGTCTTCGGTTTTACATACTCGTCACCACCGCGTAATGGAACTCTTATTTTCTGGCCAGTGATCGGATGGACGAATTGGAGTATCGACATTCCTTCGTCGTCAATATATTCCTTAGACTTCATAATGAATATCGCTTTCGTTATGTCATATTGAGGAACTCCTCTTACGACTAACGAGCCCCAATTTTCTTGGCGAGATATTTTTTCATATTTCTCAAGTATCGCATTTTCATTACTATTAACGTTCGCATTGTTAATACCAGAGTTGATTTGAGTTTCTTTTGGTTTTGTCGTTGCAGATGGATGCATGCCCTTGAATATCAAAAGGGTTCGCCCTTGAACATCAACAAAAATAATAAATACTTGTAGCGTGCCCGGTTTTACATATTCATCACCACCTCGTGAAGGAAGTTTTATTTTCTGGCCAGTGATGGGGTGAACGAATTGGAGTATCAAAAATCCTTCATCATCAATTTTTTCCTTAGTCTTCATAATAAATATTGCTTTCGTTGTATCATACGTAGGCACTCCTCCTACGACCAACGAGCCCCAATTTTTTTCGTGAGATATTTTTTCATATTTCTGAAGTATCTCATTTTCATTAGTATTATCGTTCGTATTCTTTATACCAGCGTTGATTTCAGGTTTTGTGGTTGCAGACGGATGCATGCCCTTGAATATCAAAAGGGTTCGCTCTTCAACATCAACGAAAATAATGAATACTTGCAGCGTGTCCGGTTTTACATATTCATCACCACCTCGTAAGGGAACTCTTATTTGTTGGCCAGAAATCGGATGAGCGAATTGAAGTATCGAAATTCCATCGTCGTCAATTATTTCCTCGGTCTTGGTAATGAATATCGCTTTTGTTATATCGTATTCAGGAACTCCTCCTACGACCAACGAGCCCCAATTTTTCTCCCGAGATATTGTTTCATATTTCTCGACTATCTCATTTTCATTTATATTAATATTGGTATTATGTTTATCAGAATCTATCTCATTGTCAGTTGAAGGTTCTTCGGTTGCAGATGGCTCGGAGCCCTTATCAGAATCCATCTCATTGTCAGTTGAAGGTTTCTCGGTTGCAGACGGATCCATGCCCTTGAATATCAATAGGGTTCGCCCTTGGAGATCAACGAAAATGATGAATACTTGCAGCGTTTCCGGTTTTACATATTCATCACCACCGCGTAAAGGAATTCTTATTTGTTGACTAGTGATTGGATGGATGAATTGAAGTACCGAAATTCCATGGTCAATTTTTTCCTCGGTCTTCATAATTAATATTGCTTTCGTTACATCATATTTAGGAACTCCTCCTACCACCAACGAGCCCCAATTTTTCTCCCGAGATATTGTTTCATATTTCTCGACTATCTCATTTTCATTCATATTAATATTGGTATTATTTTTATCAGAATCTATCTCATTGTCAGTTGAAGGTTCTTCGGTTGCAGATGGCTCGGAGCCCTTATCAGAATCCATCTCATTGTCAGTTGAAGGTTTCTCGGTTGCAGACGGATCCATGCCCTTGAATATCAATAGGGTTCGCCCTTGGAGATCAACGAAAATGATGAATACTTGCAGCGTTTCCGGTTTTACATATTCATCACCACCGCGTAAAGGAATTCTTATTTGTTGACTAGTGATTGGATGGATGAATTGAAGTACCGAAATTCCATGGTCAATTTTTTCCTCGGTCTTCATAATTAACATTGCTTTCGTTACATCATATTTAGGAACTCCTCCTACCACCAACGAGCCCCATTTTTTCTTGCGAGTTATCTTTACATATTTCTCAATTATCTCATTTTCGTTCATATTAATATTCACGTTATCTTGATCAGGACCTCTTTCATTTTCCGTTAAAGGTTTTTCTTTAACAGCTGACGAATCGGTGCCCTTGAATATTAAAAGTGTTCGTCCTTGGACATCAACGAAAATTATGAATACTTGCAGCGTCTCCGGTTTTACATATTCATCACCACCTCGTAGAGGAACTCTTATTTTTTTGCCAGTGATCGGATGGATGAACTGAAGTATCGGAATACCATTGTCGTCAACTTTTTCCTCGGTCTTCATAATAAATGTCGCTTTCGTCACATCATATTCAGGTACTCCTCCTACAACCAACGAACCCCAATTTTTCTCGCGAGATATTGTTTTATATTTCTCGATTATCTCATTCTCATTTATATTAATATTCGTATTATTTTTATAAGAATCTATCTCATTGTCAGTTGAAGGTTCTTCGGTTGCAGATGGCTCGGAACTCTTATCAGAATCCATCTTATCGTCAGTTGAAGGTTCTTCGGTTTCAGATGGCTCGGGGCCCTTATCAGAATCCATCTTATCGTCAGTTGAAGGTTCTCCGGTTGTAGATGGCTCGGGGCCCTTATCAGAATCCATCTTATCGTCAGTTGAAGGTTCTTCAGTTTCAGATGGCTCAGAGCCCTTATCAGAATCCATCTTATCGTCAGTTGAAGGTTCTTCGGTTTCAGATGGCTCAGAGCCCTTATCAGAATCCATCTTATCGTCAGTTGAAGGTTCTTCGGTTTCAGATGGCTCGGAGCCCTTATCAGAATCCATCTTATCGTCAGTTGAAGGTTCCTCGGTCTCAGATGGCTCGGGGCCCTTATCAGAATCCATCTTATCGTCAGTTGAAGGTTCTTCGGTTTCAGATGGCTCGGGGCCCTTATCAGAATCCATCTTATCGTCAGTTGAAGGTTCTTCGGTTTCAGATGGCTCGGAGCCCTTATCAGAATCGATCTTATCGTCAATTGAAGGTTCTTCGGTTTCAGATGGCTCGGGGCCCTTATCAGAATCCATCTCATCGTCAGTTGAAGGTTCTCCGGTTGCAGATGGCTCGTTGCTCTTATCAGAATTCATCTCATTGTCAGTTGAAGATTTCTCGGTTGCAGACGGATCCATGCCCTTGAATATCAATAGGGTTCGCCCTTGGACATCAACGAAAATGATGAACACTTGCAATGTCTTCGGGTTTACATATTCGTCGCCACCTTGTAAAGGAACTCTTATTTTTTGGCCAGTAATGGGGTGGACAAACTGGAGTATCAAAATTCCATCGACGTCCGTCGTCTTCTTTGTCTTCGTAATGATTATGGCATCCGTTATGTTGTACTCCGGGACTCCCCCTTTGACCAGTGAGCCCCAATTTTTCTCGCGTGATATGTTTTCATACTTGTCGATGATAATGCTTATACTCCAATTTATAGCTGTATTATTGTCATCGCTTTTTATACTATACTTCTCAGTCAAATATTTTATAGGGTCGGATGAATCCTCACCCTTGTAAATTAAGAGAGTTCGATCTTGATAGTCAACGAAAATTATGAAAACTTGCATCGTCTTTGTATTTACGTATTCGTCTCCTCCATATAAAGGAAGTTGTATCTTTTCCTTGGTGACGGGATGAACAAACTCAACTATCGGAATTCCGCCCGTATCAATTTTTATCTCTGTCTCCTTCACTAATGTCGCACTCTTTATATCGTGTTTAGGTACACCTCCTATGACCAGTGATCCCCATTTGTTATCACGAATTATTTTTTGATATTTCTCGATTATAACGTTTACATGTGTATTGATGTACGTAATATTTTTAATCAAATATTTCGTAGAGACAGATGACTGCATTCCCTTAAAAATCAGGAGGGTTCGACCTTGAACGTCGACGAATATGATAAATACTTGCAATGTTTTCGGGTTCACATATTCGTCACTACCAAGTAAAGGAACTCTTATTTTTTGATCAGTAATAGGATGTACGAACTGTACCATCACGATCTTATCAACATCAATTATTTTCGTCACCTCCATAACGATTATTGCATTCGCTATGTCGTACTTTGGAAGACCTTTTATGACCAGCGAGCCCCAATTTTTTCCGCGAGATATCTTTTTATATCTTTCGAGGATCGTATTTATATTCGTATTCATGACGTAAATACCACTCAAAGGTGTATCTTCAGAAGAACCAGAATCCCTTTTAGTTTCCTCGATCGAATTTTCGTCGACATCTGTAAAACCAGAAAATAATTTTTCTTTAAGCAAACGATACTACTTTCTCTTTCAATCGTCGTATCAAGCTAAAGATTGCATTTTTCACCACTACAGATTAAAATAGGAATTGATATAGTTATTTCCTTACATGCTCCCTTGCCCTCTGTGCAATTACGTTTTATCGATTTTCGACAAGAACGGAGTGGACCAAGGGTCTTCCTTTCGGAGTGGACCAAGGGTTTTACGAAAGGAAGACCCTTGGTCCACTCCTTTTTTGTCTATTTCATTTCTACGAACAGAATATATTTCTTTGCTTGTATCAAAGCTCCGCATAGAAAAATCACGTTTCCCAATTTACAATTATAGTAAAATACGTATCTGCCCAAAGAATCTTTGGCTCTCTGTAAGTCTTGGAATCCTCTCCAAGGAGGTTTCCATTTGGACATTTACTTCATCGTTCCACAGTACACGCATCTGAGTACATATCTTGTGGAACGATAAAGTAAACATACAAATCAATTCTGAATCAATCGTAAATGTACATCGACAAACAGGGTTTGTATACCTTCCGTGAGGACGCCATGTGGGCGTGTATATTTGATGTCCAAACCCGCTGGATTGAGAGCTTCTTCGGACTCTGATGTAAGGGTAGTTGTTTCAGCGTCTGAAGGCAATCCGGTAGTTTCTGATTCGTTCGCCGGTTCCATTGTCGTGGCATCATTCGTTGCTTCCGTTGGCGTCAGCAAAGTGGTTGGTGTTATTGTCTCCGTTGATCCTTCTATTGTTGTTGACGTTGTTGGTTCCATTGTTGTCGTTGTTGGTTCCGTTGTTGTCGTTGTTGGTTCCGTTGTTGTCGTTGTTGGTTCCGGTATTGTCGTTGGTGGCGGCGGAGGTGGTGGTGGTGGTGGTGGTGGTGGTGGCGGAGGTGGTGGTGGTGGCGGAGGTGGTGGTGGTGGTGGTGGTGGTGGTGGTGGCGGTGGTGGTGGCGGTGGAGGTGGTGGTGGCGGTGGAGGTGGTGGAGGTGGAGGTGGCGGCGGTGGAGGTGGTGGCGGTGGAGGTGGTGGCGGGGGAGGCGGTGGTGGTGGAGGTGGTGGCGGTGGGGGTGGCGGTGGTGGAGGTGGTGAAGGTGGCGGTGGCGGCGGTGGTGGTGGTGGAGGAGGTGGCGGTGGCGGCGGCGGAGGAGGTGGCGGTGGTGGCGGCGGCGGTGGTGGTGGAGGAGGCGGAGGCGGCGGCGGCGATTTTGGTGGTGGTGGTTTCGGTTTGTTCATGAAACTGCCGAATGATTCATCAAATGATAAATACGGTCAAGATTCTAACAACACAACTTCCCTCAATAAATTAACTTTTCATAATAACAAAGAAACATATAGTCGCTTACAAGTCGCCTGCAGCTGCTAAGCCTCCAAGTGCCATCATTCCAAGAATGCATCTTTTCTCCCGCCGTGGTACACTGCTTTGCGTTGAACCATCAGTCCTGGTTATAAGATTGCCAAGCGTTTCCTCCGTGACCCCGGATGTTTCGTTGGTATTCGAGGTTTCATTATTCCAAGGTATCCCGAAACTCGTATCCTTGTTTTCCGTCAAGTTCGAGTACGATTCATCGTTGCTGGAACGTTCGGTCGTTCCATTTATTTCAGAAGTAATGTTATTGTCCACCGGATGGTTGAAGTCCTGATGCTGTCTGCTGGATATTTCTGATACCACGTCATTTTTATCTGGAAGGAAAGAATATATTAATCGATCGACATTCGGGCTAAAAAATTGCTGTGCTTGCTCACATTTTTCTCTAGTCTACACAATTTTATTCATGAGAAAAATATAGTTGAAAAAGGCAACACAAAAGCTGATGATTGAAGACAAGTGGAAACTTCAATGATCAACTTTCTGAGTCGTCTGAAAAAAAATCTTATTACATGATTGATTATTATTTTCATACAATTACCAGTAATATTATGTTCCTTCGCGTACGTCGGATGTGTTTTAACGAGAAAGATCAGAATCGCAATGCGGATGAGGTACGAAACACTGAAGTAGGCGTACATGATCCATACCCCGTTCAATTACAGCAAAGACTGAGAGACAGACTTTGTACATCGTAAAGACTTTCGATAATATTGTATGCACTACACGATGATTTTGTACGCGTGCAATTGATCATTGCTGGTTCCATGCGTGCTATCGAAAGAGATAGTAAAAACTAATGCCTTGTCCAATCGTGCGATTCGACATGGATCGTTTCTTGAGTTTTGATTCTTCGTTCTGCAATACAACGTGTACATAGCACCTTTGGCTTCTTCCATCTGATAGAATATCCGATTCCCAAGTATAAACAAATACAAACGATCATTTCGATTGACAGCCGATAAAATATTCGCTACAGTGGCAAAGAGATGAAGATTGGATTTATAATAATTTCGACGAAGCTGCACGTGGGCTGCAGAACATTTGATTGTATTCGATACGGAGATATTATTCGATACGGCTATACAGCGAAACTCATCGTTTATGTTTGAGGAGATTGAACAGGATGCGAAATAAAAATATAATCTGTCGTTCTATCGCTTCTTGTTACCATCACAATTAGTGTTATTTCTCCCCTTGCAGTAAAGTATATTCTGAGACAATCACTATTCGTTTTAGTATCCATCTACATCGTTACGAGAAGTTTGTAAATTTGGTCTGTATAAAAGTTACCAGGGTAATAACAACAATATGCCCGACTACATCTCATATAATGTTTTGTTGACCTTGATCGCTGCAAAAAATACTTGCATTCGTTTGTAATTCTTATGCCAGTAGAACGTACAGAATCAATCGTATATCGAACATGCATACAAATGTTATAAATAACTCATGACGTTATTGTAATTTCTTTTTTGAAATTTCAATATATTTAAATTACAGCTACCACCAAACGGATAAATACAAATTGCATCTTATAAAATATCTTAAGTCACTACTTGTATGTGACAAATTTTAAAAAGTCCATAATCCCCTCCGAGAACAAAATTTAACATCCAAATGATAAAATGAGAACTATGTCATCTCCTCTCATATCGACAAGAATGTATTCACCACCACCTTATAAATATGGAATGTAGAAAGAGGTTTAATAGTAATCAGGTACTGGAGCACAAGCTATCTTTACAAAGTCTTCGTATTTAACTTGTCCATTTAGAGAAACATTTGCTTCTCGGAAAATCTGTTCAACTGCAACAATTGTAAGATAAATACATATCAATGTAGTATTATATACGGGTTGATGGTAAGTTGTTCATCCGGTTCGAACAATACAACTCGACGAACCTTCTTTGTTACTTAATTGTTCGCCCCAATGTAAGAGCATGTGAGCTAGCTGTCGGGCCGAGATAGCTCCACTCCTTGATGTGTCTGCAGCCCGAAAAGCTTCTATCACTTCTTTTGGTAAATCCTCTGCTCTCGTCTGCAAATGCATGACTTCAAGGAAATCGGCGAATGACATTTTTCCACCTAAAACATAATTCGAATTGATTTTTGGTGCCCTTTTCATGCCTTCTATTCGAATTGGAATACAACACCATAACCCATACCCTTTTCTTTCAGGTATTTATTCAGTTCCGCAATTGTAGGACTCAGACCTAAGGAACGCATGATAATGGTCAATTCATCGAGAGTCTTAATTTGTCCGCTTCGAGCAAACAGATAAAAGCATTCACGAAATTCTGGAAATAAGAACAATTTACAGATAGATCTAGAAATTTTCGACAAGAAAAGATAATATTTTATATTATTCAGCTTACCATCGATATCCTCTTCTCTGAAATAACGAGCCTAAAATAAAATATTATTTACCATGGATACCAGAACAAAATATTATTGGGGAAATAAGCAACGAAGTATTTCAGAAAATGAAGGTTATTAGTTAAATGCTTAAAAGGGTGTGCCAAAGAAAATTTACCAAATGACAATCGGGACAAAAGGATATTATTCATTTAACGATTACCATGGTTGATGCTTTTTTATCCAAGTAAACAAAAACTAAACACACACGATTTTGACAAAGCAAAGAGGCAAGTGAACGTAAGTACGTGTCAAACTGAGAATTCTAACCTAACCTCTCCCACCATTTGTGCTCCCACACCCGGCTCCCCGTAATATTTACGCGTTTCCATCATATAATTCGCTGATACCGTATGACCATGAAATATCGTGTGTCTGAATGGTCAGGATGACAGAAAAAAATAGTACAAACTGCAGAAGACACGCTTGTTGCAAGAAAAAATTCGATTATCGTCGCAATATAAACATAACTCTAATGAGGCTATCATCACGACTCGTATCAAATTATCTACCTGATGCGATAAGCGTTAACTGATAAGATCTCCGCGTGGTGATTAAAAAAGATCTCGTATTATACGTGTAGCACATGGTGATAATAATAATAATTTTGGAGAATCGTGTGTAACAATTTCTATCATTCGTGATAACGAAATCATTCGAACAGACCATTAAATAGCCCAAGTGATTGTCACCAATTTTCCGGACTTATCGAAACATTGGTTAAATAAATTGTCGATTAATGAGGACAATAGTGTGTATACGTATTTTGTATATTTAGTTTGGTAGCGGCCAGTCGCGGCGCCGTCATCGATTCATCTCGTTTCAGGATCTCTCGGGGAATGAGATAGTACTTGCGGATGACGTTGTGAATTCTCAATTTACTCAAGTATATGTTTCGTCGCGTTTAGTCTCGTTCGAGGAGTCGACTCTCGACACACAAAGTCCGATAACAAATTTTTCGCGTGTTGTTCAACGATACTGTTAACGTGTAACTTGGACGATCGTGATGCAGCGTTGATCAAAGCAATTGTTTGCAACAAGCAAAACTCGTCAATTAAAATAATATGGGAATGTGGAGTTAATATTTTTGAGACATTGGATCGAACCAACGTTCGATAGACGCCAATAATACGTAGTGATATATTAAGTAATCGCGACAAATAAGAATGTTGTACATATAGTGAAATCTTTGTGGGATCTATGCAACGAAGAGTACGAGCGTTTTTTGGTTCTCCTGGACGTAAAGTCGCCTCGAGGTAGACGTGGCCAAAGTTCAGAGGTAACTTATACGATGTCAAAGCATTTTTTTCGATTACATATATTCGTTGCGTTTTTTCCCATAACTCTATTCCTATTGTTTTGCGCATTTACCTAAAGTGTACGCATGTTTACTTATCTCCAGACTCGGACTGTGGACTAATGACTACGTTTTTACACTTAGTTCCTGTGAATTTTTTCTGTTCTCTGTCTATCTCGGTGTGCTATATATAGACTCTCTGGATGAAGAATTTTTACACGTCAACAAAGATTAAACCACTGATGACCTTCCATTGTATGTTTCGTAATTCGTTAATTAGTATATGCTTCCTATTATGTATAATGAAATTGGATGAGTGGTAAACTCAAAGAACAAAAATTATCTGATCGAACATGCAAAGTTGTATTTTGTGTGAGGATTCAGCAATGTATTCTCTTTGTGATAGAAAAAACCTGTCACGATATAATATCAACACCTTACGTCGCAGATGCGTATGCTAGAACAGTTGTGAATTACCATACATGAACTCGTCTCATAAGGAACATTTTTCCTTTCATGTAGAATATCGTATACTGGTGCGGATATTTTTGAATTGATTACTAACGATTCTCTAGTTCTTGCTCCAGAAATAGTACAATACAACAATGCAACGGTTTTATGTGGTTGGCCAAAATGTAAATCCTCAATAAAGCATGATCAGAAGAATCGTTACATGTCTTGCTAGCATAGTTTCTAAACAATTCTAAAAAACCCAATCCATTTTGAATCTATCATATATCAAATAAGGTTTTAATAATCTTAATCAGGTGGCAAATATCATATAGGTTCCATTATGTACAATCTAATTTCTATTAGACTTTATATTTCAAACATTATCATTGTGTCGAAAACACTTGAACTTTTAGATAATGGTTATCAGAAATCTATATCGCTAAAAGGACACAATAGCCAAACAACTAAAGTAAAGCTAATGGTATGGAGCATTCTTTGAAGAATATCGACAAAAATGTGGCGAATTAGATTAATTTTCATTAAACTTACATACTTTTATTCATTTGATCATTACTTAGAGCAGTTCATGTTTTAAACAACTTATTGTGATTATTCTGGACTGTCATAAAAATCTAAATTGGGCTATCGTATCGGTTCATCATTCGCTCCATTCTTGTAATAGTACTACAAGATTAATATCGTGGGCTATTATCACTGATCGACGCACTTGAAATACCCACACCAATAATACATTCGTCTCAGTCTCAATTACAAACTTTTGTAGTGGACAAAGGATGAGCAAGAGAGAAAGCGTTACTAAAAATAAAACCTGTGAGTTGATTGCCATCTTGGCTGCTTGTTTCATTTCTGAAGATGGGTCATTGCACCACCAAGTAGCAGGTCCTTTCATGATATGATTTTTTCACTTTTTACAATCCCAAATTAAACAAATTGGCGTTGAAAAACTAGTTCCTTGTAACAAGTCACCTTTTAGCAGGGAGTACTGGTTTAAAATTGTCATACAGTATTTTTCAGTTTTGTCAAATGCAAATACAAAGGATGTTATTTACCACAGAATGGATTGTGAAATGAAGAGATGCAGGCATACTTCATCAATAACAGGTTTTCGAATAGAATTTAAATGCAATTTTACCTCACGTTGATTAGGAAAACAAGATTAGTTTAAAAACAGAATTAGAAGAGATTGCAGCATAATCACTTATTGTTTACAGTTGTGTTCAAGGTTGTCAAGACCGTTTTATTACTTTAAGCTATGTAATAATGTTTACTCTTCTAGCCTTTCTTCGACCAGATTGTCAGATCAATATATTAAACTGATTATTTTCTGTGGAGACGTCAAATTTTGATGTTTACTTTAATGTAAGCCAAATCATTTAACTTTAACAGCGCACTTTGGAGTTCAGCGCTAGAAACGTGACAATTGTTGCTCAATACAACGAGTCAATGTCGCTGATTAGAATGACCGGTTGTGATTAAAGCCAAAACATGACGCATCTATTCTTTCAGGGGTACGAAGTCTACTACTTGTTGACATTGCTATGCTATGTATCATTGAGTTTTGCAATAATTTGCATGTAAGAAAAAACATTTCCACCATTCTTATAAACATTCTGTAACTGAAGATAATGGAATATTTTGGCCGTTCTAGAACAGCGCATTACGAATGAAGGACAATAACACAGTAGCGGAGGCTATTTTCATCGCCGCTCCAATTGCAACATCATCAAACAAATCTAGACGAAAATTGATCCTACGATTGTAAAGATTAGAAATCTTTCTTTACGAAAACATCCCAGGACATGAGCGGACATGCGACAGCCGGTCCTGTTGAAGGCAGTCAAGCTGTTCTTGAAAGGATCCAAGTAACCGTGATGCCAGGCACAACGAAGCAACCGGTACCGCTGGTTCTTTCTGTACCGGTTGTCCCTGAAAAAGGTGCACAAACTACGGTGAGTGTCAAGACGAATCTTATCTAAATCGAATACCAAATAGTAGACGACCTTTGTCTATAAAGTATACACATTTAGTCGAACCTGCTTCCAAGGTCTAGATTTTAACAATTACCTACAAAGAATTAAATGAAAATTGACATAATTAAAAATTGCCTTATTTCCTTTTTATTTCAATGTAGAAACAAGTCACCGAGCCGAATCAGAATATTTCAAATACAAACAGAGTATGGACGAGTTTATTAGCAGGAGCTGCAGCGGGTGCTCTTGCGAAGACTACTATCGCTCCGCTGGATCGAACGAAAATTAATTTTCAAATATCGAAACAACCGTACTCAGCAAGAGCAGCAATCGAATTTCTCATTCAATCATATACGAAGGATGGGCTTGCGAGTCTTTGGAGGGGTAATAGCGCGACTATGGTGAGAATTATGCCATATGCTGCGATACAATTTACAGCACACGAGCAATGGAAGAGGATACTCCGGGTCAATGGACCTGAGACGTAAGGGAGATACAAGTATTATGCTTCATTATTATGGAAAAATGTAGCATTGATTTGGTTTGTTTCATAAAAACAGAAGTCAAGCGATGAGGTTCGTTGCCGGTTCTTTAGCTGGTGTGACTTCCCAAAGCCTGACCTATCCTTTGGATCTCGCGAGAGCAAGGATGGCAGTTACTCAAAAAGCAGAGTATAAAACTCTACGACAAGTATTCACGAGGATCTACAGGCAAGAAGGGATTGCAACATTCTATCGAGGTTTCACTGCCACTATACTCGGCGTTATTCCTTACGCAGGTTTTAGCTTCTTTACCTACGACACCCTCAAGCACTTATTGGCCAGTGAGTTTTTTTATTTAGTCCCAGGAAAAGTTCGTGTTGAAAATTTGACAATTTACCTTGACTGTTTAATGTCCATAGCTTATACTGTGAATAGTCCCGGGCTGTCGGCTATGTCATCCCTAATTTGTGGAGCGTTGGCCGGTGTTGTGGGTCAAACAAGTAGTTACCCGCTCGATATCGTTCGCAGAAGGATGCAAACTTCCGCTGTTAAGGGTGCCCATTACCACACGATCTATGGTACCACCGTTAAAATTTACACGTAAGTTGTCCGACTCATACGTAAAGATTAATTCGTAGCACCTTTATCAGGATCGTACAAAAATACATTCATCCAAAGATTTCTTTCTAAAGGTTATTTTTAAATTTAATGCTTTTCCAACTGTTTTAAGTATTTGAAGTGCATTTGTTTGTTTTCAATTAAATGTTACAGAGAGGAAGGTTTAATGGCATTTTTCAAAGGCCTCAGTATGAACTGGGTAAAAGGGCCTGTGGCAGTGGGCATAAGCTTTGCATCTTACGATGTCATACTGGTCACACTAAGAAAGGTCATGTGTTGATCAGCAGATTCCTGATGCCTGTTCAGGTATTGTTGAACTGTCTTGACTTTGAGATAAAATTTGTTTCCACGTCAAGTATCACGCGTCGCTTGATTCGCTTATCGCGTTTCGTTTGCATTAGGCGAACAAATACAAAGAAACGGCAAAGTGGAACGAAATGTTGTTGTAACAATCGACGAAGTAAACTCATTAATACTGAATTATTGAATCGCCGAGTCATCGATATTTGTTGTTAAATTTGTAAATGCGTTATAATAACGTAAGCGAAGGTTTTCGAATCGTGTAGAGAAATTTAGGATGGGAGACAGTCAATTTATGAACCAGAGAAATTGCGTTCGTCTGGGCCTATACGCGTTTGGGGTAAATAATAAACCGTGCGATTTTAGAATTACAATGTAAAAAAAATACAGAAAGGTGCGAGAATATGTAAATTTGTATCCATTGGTACCTTGGTCGAACTCAATAACCGATACGTTTCGCATAAAAATATGGATAGAACTGTGCAATTACATGATAATTCTTTGTGATTCTTATATTTTTTGCGAATCGCACAGCGAAGTACGATGAGAGAATTTTTGTTCGCGAAAGGTTGTAAGGTATCATAATTTATAAATAATATCACATTGGTGAAGTGTCTAATTTTTAATTGGAAAATGCAACTCTTTAGTCCGTCACATAGATCTTTGTACCTATGAAAGATTTCATGCGCAAACAAAAATACCTAAAGCATAATGTTATGATTCCTAATACATGATGACAATAATAGTTTTTCTCCGAAACGCGACGTAACTATAACATTTTACTAAATTCCATTTTTGCAGTGCAGAATTGCACCAAACGTCGGTTATTTTGTTCATTTTACACAATATCGTACAAATTAGATGAATCGATAGAATAAACTCTGTCGCTTCAACCATGTCCACAGCAGTCTATTTTTGTTTGTTTTCGTTGGCGTGAACGAATCGACGAATTTCATCGAATATTATCTACCAATGTATATATGTATTATAAAATACCATTAACAGAGTAGCAATTCAAATGCTCTGGATAAAATTGTAAATTAATATTATTGAAGGAAAAATATATATGTTACCGACTCTGTTAGAAATTGCGTAATGTACACAGCCTTTTCCCCAGGAAGCTATATGAATACTGCGACAACGATTATTATACAACAACGAATATTAAAACAATTACAGTTTTGAATCTCGAAAAATCATAGAATTCTTGTGTTCAATTGTCAGGTTAAAAAGGAAGGAAAGAAAATTTTGGGAAGAGAAAAGTTTGTAAAATATGAATGCAGTTGTAAGAATCTTCTGCTACATCAATTGGAAAGAACCATTTTCACATAAATTCTTACCTGAATTCGTTGAAAGCTTCCATGTTTTTTGCTCACGTTTGGTCATCCCTCTAAGAATCTAAGGCCGCATATGCCATAGCAACGATCCACAGGTAAAATATGAAGTACTGGGTCAAAAAAGAAGGTCGATAGAGATGTTTATCTTGGACTCGAAAAAATGCTTCATAAAATGATTCGCCGGGAATAGAGAAACAATCGATTAGCACATCCTCTTCTGGAGAATAAATACATTTTTTCTTGTAAAAAACAATAGTGTTTTTTAATTTCATGTAGACCATTTGATATTCAATAGTCATACGCAAATTATTTCACACAGAGTATGTACACATTATCGCGATTTCACGATAGGTAATTCATTTTCAAATAGGGTATATAAGAAAGTGTAAAAATCGTGTAGATTTTCAAAGTCGCGCGTAAAGTTAAAACTAGTAAGGGATTACTAGTTGCAACCTGAAAACGGGAATAAGGAGTTGACTATTTCCCAAATTTTGATCTGTAACTGATATCAGAGAGTTCTACAAAGTTATCAGAAACCTATGAAGGAACGAAATTACCTCGTCCCAAAATAAAAGAAAATGCGTTCTCGTATCGTGATTATTCAAAAGCATTATTTTGGTTTCGTTTCTTGATCATTGACGTATCTGATATAAATTTCACGTTCCTCGTGACCACCAAGTGGTATTTCAGCAGGATCGAGGTAAGACACTCCTATCGCTAGAACTGAGCCGTCATGACTGAAACTTAGGGCTGCAACACCAGCGTTGTAACGATGAAATTGACAAAGACGTTTTTTGTTAAAACCGTCCCATATATTCACGTAACCGTCTGAACCACCGGTAGCGAAGGTATTGTATGTTGAGTGAAAACTTATAGCATTCACAGGGTAAATATGTTCAATGTTGTTCTCCTTTATTCTGTGGCACTTGAAGGCGTACTTTTTCTTCTGAGCTTCAGGAGTAGTATCAAGATACTCAACTGCTACACGACCCTCGATACTGCTCAAAACATAGCCCTGTAAGAACATTATCAATTACAATAGAATTTTATATAGAACATTTGAGTCCCAAAAAGAGTTCGTGGACTTTTTAATCAGTGGAAGTTTTCTAATCCTGACCTGCTCGTTTGGAAAGCCTTTGATACACCTGGTTTGATACTTCAGACTACTCTCGCGTCTCTGGAACATACCGGTCATATTCCTCAGATCCCAAATGCAAACTTTTCTCTTAGCTGTGCCAACGACGAATTTGTCGCCACAAACTGATAATGCAAGAACAACATCGGGTTGCAAGTAGCTTCCCACGCATGTAGGTGTTCTGGGATCCCAAAGTTTAACAGCAGAATCCCAACCACCAGTTAATATCGCATTAACCGCTGAGCAGTATTCAATTTTTCTAATTGCTCGATCGTGTTTACCCATAATAGTTTCTGTGAACATAAAAAAAAGGCATTTTTTCTATGTACAATTGGAATCTGCAATTATTAGTTTTTTTTTCGTAACTGGCACTTCCTCAGAGTACATAGGGAAGATCGTGGATCGAAGTTTTGGGAAAGATGATTACTATTTGCTTTGTATAAATATTTCATAAACATCTCAAAGATCGAAAAGGGTCACATAATCTTGTAACGTAAATAAAGTGACAAGATTATTGTAAAGAAGAATCCATACCTGTATTAGTATTGATGTCGTACATTTTGAGTGTTGTATCTAAACCACCACTATATGCATGGACTGCATCCTACACAAAATAATATATATATAGAAGATATCTTTCAATACAAAAAATTGTAAACATTTTCCATGTACTTTTCATTCATAACGAAAACTTACCTGAAATGCTACATCGAGAACCGGTAAATCATTATTGTATTTCAGTCTCATAGAGTTTGCATGGATATCGTATAATCGCACTGTACCGTCCCATGCCGAAACGAGTAAAAATTGGGTAGAATTTGGACCAAATTCGACAGCCGCAATCGCATCCAACGGAGGCGATTTTATTTTAAACTCCGTACGAGATTCCATTGTGCTATTAAAATCGTTATAGATAAACAATTGTTTTACCGCAATAACCTAAAAGAAACATCGGCAATTTTTCATAATTCATATCATCGTACCATATATTTTAACATTGACAAATTAATCCTTGTCGTTGAGATAAATATGTGAATTCTTTTATACCGAACCACAAATAAACGCAATAATTTTTAATAATAAAGAAAATCTAGCTACACTTATATCCAGCGGGGTGACACTTGGCTGAGTTCGAGTTCACACAACTTTCTCTACCAACCTCCCGGATCCAACCCCAAAAATCAATCATGTTCGCATTGTTGGCGCCTTGAGTTATTTGAAAATGGGCGGCTGCGGTTTTACGAGTGATATCACTAATTTTCAAGAAACAGACCTAATGATGTTCAAATGTTTGTAAAAAACTTACAATAAAACTATCACAAAGTGTGCGCCTGTGTTTCAAGTATACTTTGTTTTAGGGGAAGATAACTTTCCTCAGATACCTTCATTAAAGAGGTATCGAAGACCACATGGAAACTAACCAAAAACCGGCGCAACGCTTTTATTGTTATAAATCTGTTCATCGCCATTCTACGGGCTCCATAAAGTTGGCCGACCGACTTTAACTTTTTTAACTTTTTTTTTGCAATCGTTTGATCGTCGTTTGATACCGTTTGATCGTTAAAAATTATCGTTTGATCGTTAATAGTTTTTTCACAAAATCGAAAAAAAATCGACCGTAAAGTTGGCCGACCGACTTTAACTTTTTTAACTTTTTTTTTTGCAATCGTTTGATCGTCGCTTGAGATCGTTTGATCGTTAAAAATTATCGTTTGATCGTTAATAGTTTTTTCACAAAATCAAAATTACTGTCTCCGAGGCTCATCTAGTAACTTTTTACTGGTGAAGGTTGGACACTTCCAGTTGTTATAATTTATAACTTTTTAAATTGTTTCCTTTTGCTATCGTTTCATCGTCGTTCGATACTAATGTATGTCAAGTTTCGTCGTGTGATCGTTGATAGGTTTTGCAAAAAATTGAAATGACTTTCATCTAATCTCGTCGAGTAACTTTTTACTGGTGAACGTTAGACACTTCCAGTTGTTATATTTTTTCACTTTTTAAACATTTTCCTTTTGCCATTGTTGAATGGTCGTTTGATACTAATGTGTGTCCAATTTCATCGTTTGATCGTTAATAATTTCTTGGAAAAGCGCAATTTACTTTCTCCCCTTGTGCCCTGAAGTTGGCTTCTAACCGTTTACAACGAAAATTCGAACAATTACAATTTTTGTAATTTTGAACTTTTTCAATATTTTCCTTTTGCTACCGTTTGATCGTCATTTGATACTAATGCGTGGCAAATTTCATCGTTTGATCGTCGATAGATCCCGAGAAAATCGAGATTCAACATTGAGCGCAAAGTTAGCCGACGGCTTTTTTGTTATTCAACTTTTTCAACTTTTTCTTTTTGCAATCGTTTAATCGTCGTTTGATACTAACGAATACCAAATTTCGTCGTTTGATCGTTGATAGTTTCTTGGAAAAGCGCAATTTACGCTCGGCCAGCGTGCCCTGAAGTTGGCTTCTAACCGTTTACAACGAAAATTTGGGCAATTGCAATTTCTGTAATTTTGAACTTTTTCAACATTTTCATTTTGCTACCGTTTGATCGTCGTTTGATACTAATGCGTGGCAAGTTTCATCGTTTGATCGTCCATAGATCCCGAGAAAATCGAGATTCAACATTGAGCGTAAAGTTAGCCGACGGCTTTTTTGTTATTCAACTTTTTCAACTTTTTCTTTTCGCAATCGTTTGATCGTCGATTGATACTAACGAATACCAAATTTCGTCGTTTGATCGTTGATAGTTTCTTGGAAAAGCGCAATTTACTCTCTGCCAGTGTGCCCTGAAGTTGGCTTCTAACCGTTTACCACGAAAATTTGGACAATTGCAATTTCTGTAATTTTGAAGTTTTTCAACATTTTATTTTTCCTATCGTTTGATCGTCGTTTGATACTAATGCGTGGCAAGTTTCATCGTTTGATCGTCGATAGATCCCGAGAAAATCGAGATTCAACATTGAGCGTAAAGTTAGCCGACGGCTTTTTTGTTATTCAACTTTTTCAACTTTTTCTTTTCGCAATCGTTTGATCGTCGATTCGTTGGTATCAAGCGACGATCAAACGGTTGCAAGAAAAAAAAGTTAAAGTCGGTCGGCCAACTTTACGGTCGATTTTTTTTCGATTTTGTGAAAAAACTATTAACGATCAAACGATAATTTTTAACGATCAAACGGTATCAAACGACGATCAAACGATTGCCAAAAAAGAAAGTTAAAAAAAGTTAAAGTCGGTCGGCCAACTTTATGGAGCCCATTCTACGTTACATGTTAATATATTAATGTGTATTGCGAAGTGTTCCAGGTTCGATATCATACATTAATCATTAGC
Organism: Netelia fuscicornis; assembly: GCA_946811545.1. Taxonomy (NCBI): domain Eukaryota; kingdom Metazoa; phylum Arthropoda; class Insecta; order Hymenoptera; family Ichneumonidae; genus Netelia; species Netelia fuscicornis. The sequence goes on along the minus strand of OX328011.1, from coordinate 19,764,379 downwards.
AATACTCTATCATTTCGAAGATTTGGTTACTGCTGCCTCGGTTGGGCTCCACGAGTATTCGCCATAACCTTTTAAATACAATGTTAACATATTTCTTCAAGGCAACGAATTTAACGTTCACGCGTATAATTTGTTTTATGAAGTTGCTTATCTTTAAAACAATGATGAATCGATTGAAATTACAACTGCAGGACCACTTGCTTATGCCCCGTGTGAACCGATCCCGCCATATATGAATGCATCACGCCAAGCGGCCATATTTCGGGCAAGAAAATCAGCTGCTGTATCAGGAGAACATAACCTAGGCAGAGAGGCCGGATACGTCTTCAACTTGCCCTGACATTATGTAACTCTGATATAAAGTGAGATTTTTCAATGCCCAAATCCCCATGCTGACAACAAGAGCCGGGACAGAAAATCAGCGTTTGTTTGTGGATAACATAATACGTAAAGAGTCGAAACGTGGATAGCTCGTAAATCTGTGTAACCCTGATACAATGTGTGATTTTTCAATGCCCAAATCTACATGCTGGTAACGAGGGTCGGGCCAGAAACTCAGCGACGGTATCAGAATAACAGAATACGTTAAGAATCTAGTTTGAATATCTTAACAGTTCCGTGGCATATGCAACCCCGATACAAAGGACGATTTTCAATGCCCAAATCCACAAGCTGGAAACAAGGGATCAGTAAGGAGTACCCGGAATGTTTTAAAGTGTATACTCGGAATTAATCAGAAAATATTAATTATGAAAGGCACATCTAACAAAATTAGAAAACTAACGTCAGGATGGTATTTTTTAGTTTACTATCTTCGAAATCCTGATATGGTAATTTTAATTACAATTTTTTGTATTTGTAAATGAGGATGAAATGTGTGTGCTTCGGAAGAACGAAATTTGTATCTTTTACCACACAGGTCGCACGGTTAATGCGTCAACGTTAGGTCGAAAAAATAAAATGTATGTTACATGTAAAAATGCTGTTCTATATAGTTCATATTATATTTCTGAATAAAACGAACATTCGTTTGAGCGAATGGCGTTAATATTTATTTAGAAATGACAAATCCTGATGTATAACTCCGATTTGAAAATAGTATGGTATACTCGGAGCAGATGGCTCTTTTTTTCTAGTATACCGTATCGTCTTTAAAGCAGGCACGAGTACTCGGCGTGTGTTTATTGTGCACGATCTACAATCAGTTTTGGTGTGATTACTAACACTAAGAAAAAATATAACTAAACGTTGATATAAATGCCAACAAATATCTTTGTGTTATATTGTTGATTAACGAACAGTGATTTTCAATTAAGGCGATAACAAACACGAGTGAAAGCTAGTCGACATTTTCTAACCTCAAAACTTTGACAAGACAACTAAGATTAAACGAAGTTACTGATCGTATCGACGCTTACTCAATAATACTGTATCGAAAAAAATACAATTTTGTTGAAAAAAGTAAATATCTGCGTTCGTATTACCTATATTGAATGTTTTTTTTATGTAGAACCAAGAATGAAAAGATTTTCGAGAATGGTAAAAAGTAAAAGAATGTCGGGCATTCAGAAAGTATAAACATCAAACGCAAACGTTCAAAACTTTTAATGGTGAAAAAGTGTTACAGTAAAAAAAATTGAACCACCAGTCCTGTGAATACCACAGTCCTGAAACTACGTTAAACGTTTTTAATGTAATGAACCGACGTCAACCATTAAAAGCAACAGAATTGTTTGATTGATTTTAACAGTAAATAACACAATGTTATGTGTAAAAAATTGTTCATTTCTTTACTAAATCATGTTATTTGCTACATAGCCATTATACATGAAAGATAATGTCGGCCAAATGTTCAGCTAGCCTTCGATGGCACACCTCCACACGATGGTCACAATTTTTGATGACATCTCTGCATAATTGCTCCTCGATGCTTGTTGGCATAGACCTTACTCTTGAGATAACCCTAAAGGAAGAACTCATAAGGCGTTAGAACACACGATTTTACAATTAGTGGCCAATTGACTTTGCTGTTTCGAAACATCATGCAACGTGGGAACTTCTCATTGTTATAAGTTATAACTTCATGAAGTAATTTAATTGTTACATTATGCGACTCGTACCTATCTTACAATTAGTCACAACGGAAAACAAACGTAATTTTACTTTTCGTATATTAGGTACCTACACTTATTTCATCTATATAAGTTTTACCTATTGCAAATAGAAGTATTCATATCCTATTTATACGTATTGAAAATTACGTGTCAATTTGGCTGTTTCCAAAAAGAACAAATCAGCATTCTCTCATATTTTCACGATCAATTTCACTTTGGCATTTACCAACAAATTTACAACCACTCAATTACCTTCTAGATTATAATTAAACGCGCAATTGTATTCTTCTAACAATACCATAACCGATAGCTATGATTCCATCGTATCGGTAGACCCTCGAGTGATGACACGTTTTCGCAAAACCGAGATGTCGAACAAATCCCCCCTGCGAAACGTGCACGTCGGCCATATTGCGGTCCAGAAAATCTCAGATTGTATTCGGATCACAGAAGGTATCGGAAGGTTGCAGCTGGTTGAAAGCACATATAAATATACTAGTCCGTACATTTGGCTGAGTATCAGGGCGTCGGCGCGGCTTCCCACGAAGCAAGAAGTTGGAAATCAGGGAACGTGAGATTCGTTTACAACGTCTCACGTAGTTCTGTATTCCTGATATAAACCAAGATTTCCAATGCCCAAATTCACGACGCGAGCTGAAGATATCGATGGCGTTTGAAACAGAATGGTCTTTGTTTTGTTGATACGAACAATTGGAGAATAACTGAGCGATGGATTGGATATTGAAATCGGGAAATTCCTAGAAAATGCTGATTAGAACGTTGATTAATAAATAAGCAAAAATATTGGGAAAAAGAAATCGAATCGACTGATTCCTAAAGTAATAGTAATTGACGAATATGTTTAATTCAAAACAAATGAAATTTAAAGTGTTCGCTTAAACTTTTGCGTACTCAGATGTATCTATTATATTTGTTTTATCATGAATATATTTATGGTTATATTCTTTATTTAGATGCAACAATCGCGTTGAATATGTTTCTGCAAAGTTAATCTCTATTACTAAATAAATTTTTAGGTCTTTTCGTTCGATCCATGTTACTTGTTTACTCCTAAGTACATTGAGCACGCGCCATCATAGATATTTTTTGCGCCTTTTGGATGATGTCAGGACATCGGCGACGCCGTACCAATCGACAATCCTGGAAGAAACCCTCGTTCCTTGGAAAACCGTGCGAACCATCGGCATATGTTACCAGACCTACGAATTTATTATAATATACAATTTTTTCAATGTGTTTTTTGAATAATATACTACTACTAACTTACAATTCCAACTTACTACTAACTTACAATTCCAACTTATTACTAACTTACAATTCCAACTTACAACTTACTCGTTTATATAAAAATATAGGAATAAACTAACCGAGGCCCCAAACACGTCCACCACGGAATTCTCCCTCAAATTTCATTCCGTCCGCACGCCAAAATACTCCATGCCCATGAAACCAACCCTGCATAAATTCACCCTCGTACCTAAAATTGAACGTTTGGATCGTTAGAACTTGGAACTTGGTTTCATGAGTCTTCGTAACAATTAGTATAGTTTACACGGTATAAATTTATAAAATCTTTTGCATGTATAGAAATAACATAAGAATTATTTATGTTAATAACATAAGAATGAGAGTCTGGAGGAGTATGTCTTCAAAATCTGTTACTATTAACCTTTTGAGCTCGGAAGACGCATATACGCATCTGCGAACCACATAAGCTTGAAAGTACTCAGGTCTCCAAGGGTTAAAGAAAAATAAAAGAATATACTCACTTGGCACCATCAGGAAATATAATAACTCCAAGACCGGAGCATAAACCATTCTGGAAAGCTCCATCGTAACGGGTTCCATCCGACAACGATAAAGCACCAGCACCGTGTTTCAGTCCTCTGTTGTTCCAATCGCCAATATACTTAGTACCGTCATCGTACTTGTAGGCACCGTTTTTCGCTACACCTGTTGGGCATCATTATTTGCTTGTAATCCTTCATTATGGCAAAGTTTGAACCAAATAAAATAAAAATGATTGATACAACTCTGAAGAGATCTTACCATCACCCATGCTTCTGGCACACTAAACGTATTACTGACTTTGCTTTCTAGTATGCATAATTGAATTACTCGAATCGATGCTTTATTTGATTAAGCGATATAGTAGAGTATACCATACCAATTTTTCAATACTGGGGCACCCGTATCCTCAGGGCACTTGAGAAACTTCAGAACGTATGAAACTTGAAAACATTTTTTTGTGTACTGTCCAGGGAAACATCCTTAATCGCTAGAGGCACTGAGGGTTCGAATCTCACCAGATTGGATTGCAGCTCGATGTACAGCCTTTCTATTTGATGAACTTTTCTGTTTTCTTTTTATTTATTTTTTAAACGTGCTATGTTCAATATTTTCACTTTGTACATTCACGTGATTGTTGCGTATAAGTACGGCTGTAAATCTATATATCTGTTTTTTACCCTGTACAACTGTCCATGAAAAAGTACTTAAATTTTGCAGGAGCGTCGATCGTTCGCTTCGAGTTACGTACAGTATATCGAAACAGTGGAGGATATAAGAAATAAAATTAATCCGATATTCCAGGTGCGCCAATAAGATACCACCGAGTCCTTGCTTTAACTGCCGTCTGTCTCACTAAACGTTTCTGATCGTCGATGGGACCAGCAAGTTTGTCTAGGACGTCTTGTTTATATTTCAATAGCTCCGCTATTGGGTAGTTACAGTAACTCAACAAGCAATCCAATGCGGCTATACGAACTTTCTGTAATATTGAAGAAATAATAACATCAAAGAAAAGGTTACGCATAGAAATGTCGATGGTCTGGCGATTGCTTTAATACGTACCATTGCTTTGTACATGGAGAGTTGCAAACATTTCGGAATAAAACACTGAATCTGATCGAGAAAAATGTCGTGTTTAGTTTCTAAAAGAAGCTTGAGGGTCTTCAAGGTTGACAGCAGCAACTGCCCATCATCGAGAGATAGAGATTCGATTAGCAGAGGAACAAGCTGGAATAAAAATATCAATATCAATCTCGAGAAATACTTGTTAGTGTTGACCCACCAATTTTGTGACTTGTTACATTGATTTGGAAACGTGTATGTAAAAACAAAAGATGAAAAACACTTACTCCTTGTAAGTGCATAAACTGCAGCTCTATGGGCACTGCTTCCACCAAGTGTGCCAATGCTACGAGATAATGCTGTCTCGTTTCCGTTTCGTAGACTCCGTTCCATTGTATCACATGCTGGAATATCCTCTGCTTGTAAAATATTTTTATCGTACAAAAGTTTTCTTTCGTTAGCGTATTTTCCGATTTATCAACCAGAGTCTTGAATTCTTCGGACGCGTATGAACCGTTCGAATCGAGTCGTAGAATATTCATTTGCTAAACAAAAATTATAAATTTCCAACAGTGCTGCGGCGATAGAAATAATTTGCTTATAAAATCAAATAAAATGTTTAGACTGATATAGAATTATCTATGTCAAAACGTACGTAATCCAAGAAATCCTGCGAGTTTCTAGTTCCCTTTGTAACTAACGATTTCGTCAGCCAGGTATGCATAATTATCGCAGCTTTTTTCATTTGCGTTGGAGAATCGTTGGATTCCATAATATCCGTTATCCGTTCTCTCAAATTATTCAATATTTTTCCAAACGTCTCATTTTCGTTCATTTTGTTGATCAAGACAGCAATTATTCTACAGGCTGACCGACTTGTCTCGGAAACGTTACTGTTCATAGCAACATTAAACAATTCCGCAAGTAAACTGTCCATATTCCGAATTTGTACATTTTGTTGCAAAGGTGTCAAAAGTCCCTCATACAAGACGATATCGCGGCCAATTAAGTTTTTGTCGTCGACAATTATGTATTTATCGACAATCGCTTGTTGATCTTCAACTTTCAGCTTACGAACTATCGACCGACAAACGCTTGACACGGCACTCATTTTTTTCAAGTTCTGACGGTCACACGACATTAAACGATCTATTGTGCGGCATTTTGCGTACAAATATTCGTAAATATTAAAGGTATTGTTGGGTGATACGAGAATTCGGTAGAGACAACACAATGCTATCAAATCAACGTCCGGTTTGTCGGAGATTGCTATTTGAATAAGCTGGGGAAGAACTACGATGCCTATCTCGGATATTTTGGCGAGTATCGAAATCGCTTCTAATCTTCGCGATAAAACAGCCGCGTCTGTATTGTCTGAAACATACGTTAAATTAGTTATAATATTGTTCATTAAGCATGCTTCGTCATACATAGTCATTCGGTACTATCGAGAAATGAACATAAAGTTACCCACCGACGTCTATTTGCAACCTTTTAGTCAATACATCCAATATTTCGTTTGGATATAACTTCGAAAAAGAGAATAGCGTCGAGTGACCCATGCTTCTCACTTCACCGTCAATATTGGAATCAATTATGTCACACACTTTTTCATATATTGTCATTCTCTGTCCTTCCTTCAACGATGATTTTTGTATAATCAGGCCCGATAGTGCCTTGGTTTTTAGCGTATTTTCTTGGTTTTCAAGTTCATTTAAATACAGTCCGGGAATATCCGTCCATGCAAGCTCTGGAACATCTGTAACATGTTTTAACTCCATGAATGAAACTGTCTGATCAACGTTATTCTAACTGCTTTATTGTATTTTAAGTGTTAATTATTTCTATATGTTGAGACCAGAGAATGGGACAGCGCTTATATACTTGTTGATACTGTTGAAGTATATAGCTCTCAATTTTCCAAAAATAACGTTAAACTGCTCAAACTTACCACCAATTTTAAACTGAAAGTCCATGCTTATCTGTATTAAATTATTCAATGTTTCCATTAGCTTGACTTTGTCCGTTACAGAAGTTTTTGTGGAATATTGTCCTAGGCATAGCGGTACAACCTCAAGTAATACTTGAGTGCAAGAATTTTTCTCGGTTTTTGCAACGGCCTCTAAAAGCTTTGCAGCTGGTGAATACAAGCTCAGCTGAACGTCACATAGTGACCAGCGCGTATCAGCGAAGATTTTCTCGACAAAGCTCTTACGTAATTCCTCATCGTCAGCAATAGCTTTGATTATTTCAGTTACCACTGATAATGCCGCTTTTTTCGTGTCTTGATCGCTGCCGCTCATTATTTCTTTCTTTAATAATGGCCATAATTCGTTCAAATGATGCCTCAAACCTTTTGCTCCAAAAGTCGAAACACCCTTAGTCAATAAATTCAAAGAATCTATTTTCGCGACCTTACGCTCGGAATCTAATTTTTCCATTACATGTGGTAAACAAAATTCCGCAAATTGTGGTATTGCATAAAGACATGGGGCTAATGCCTCAGCAAGATCCTCACGTGTTATTTTCTTTTTTTCACCACCGACACTCTAGAATTATACAAGTGTTTAATTACCTCTTGTATGAACCATTGAAAAATGAGTACATAACAAATATGTGTATAAATTGACTTCTGAATAATAAATGAAAACTGGCCATTTGCTGAATTGTTAAAAAAATTATCGGATGAAAATTGAACTTACCGAGTTGAAATCGATTGGAAAATAGCAAGCAACTACTTCGAACATTTCCTCGGTCAAGTGTCCAAGAGGAAATTCTTTTATAAATAAGGGCAAAATGCTAAATAAGAGCATGAGATTCCGTGGATCACTTTCACCATCCATTGATGATATAACGCCATAAACAAAATCGGGTCCCATTGATTTTAGATCATCCAAATGATTTTGCAAAAGTATTTGCAGTATCAAATATATGTTTCTACGAGTTTCTTGGAGCTCCGATTGGCAACGTATATGTTGAAAGATGCCATGAATCAATCTTGAAGGTGCATCCACCGGAAGGTGTTTCATTTGAACCTATACAACAAAAGATATTTACTAGTGGATATATAAATTATTTTATGCCCCAACCAAGATTCTTATTTCTTTATTCTGTTAAATATCTTTTATAAATTACCACTTTGTGCCATTATTTGAACAGTTTCTTTTAATTCATTTTTTGTTTCAATTTTTCTTTAAATCTTGAATCAACTTTACTATTTCTTACTCCGTATAATATATCCCTTTTCTCGCATTTAACTTATATTCTATTATGTATTTTCTATGCTTTCCACATGGTATTCTGCATGGTTCAATTTTTTCTTAACATTGTTTCAGGTCGAATGGACCAAATATGCAGCATTGAATAGATTTTTCAAGTGGCAATCCAAAGAAGTGGCGAAGTTAATAACAATGACTCATAAATAGTATATAACTGCTAAATGATAGTAACTGAGAATATTTTACATACAATTGCTAAGATACCAAGAATCGTAGCAGGTCCAATGGAATGGTGATCTTTGAGTCTGTCGCAATAAAAGGCTGTCAACAACTTAAGTTCTGATTCGTTGAGATAATCCTTGGGCAGGTTATCGAGAATCAGTGAAAGTGTGTGAACTGCGTTTGATCGAACTGATATATCAGTGTTTGTGAGATACGGACCAAGTTCTTCAACAACATTGTGAACTTTACTGCTGCCTGATTCAATTTCTGTAGGAAATAAGTTAATTGAAATTAAATCACTAAAATACAGTGAATTTTAAACAATCTTATGTACACATGCCAATATCATTTGATTTGTATCTATGTACGTGCCAAGAAATATTATATGGTTTATATGGAAAAATTGGTTCATCAAGAATAAAGTCTACAAACTATAAATATACTGCATTCAAACGTAATAATAAATCGAAAGACAATAGTATATTACCCAAAGCAATGTCCTGGCAAATGGAAATTAGTGCGTCGCTATCATCAATTGCTTTAGATGATTTTTCAACCAAAAGACAAGTCTTGGTTGACATCGTGTTAAATCGTCAACTTCCCAAGGCAGGCGAAATGATGACGTATATATCACGCACGATTTTCTGTATGATCTCCTGTGTATTGTACAAAATGAATATAAACCTTTAGATGCTCCAACCTTCAAAACAAACGTTTATTCCCGATTATAAAATATTTGTGCTTATTGTCACAGCTCGCGACCATTAATAAGCTTTGTATAATACATCAAGGAATTTTGGCAAAGAGAATTATGGAGTCAGCGAATTTTTTATTTCAAGTAGTTTTGCGGTTAAGACATTTTTGTATTTACAGATTTATTGGAGGTTATGAACAAAAGTTTTATACGAAAAACGAGACAGCGATGGTCGGTGCTGGGTACGGATCGTTCGTGTTCTCAAACGCCTGGCCCCGATTTCCAAGCATTGCATAAGAATTGTCGTAAGAAAACCAATGAAATTACTTATAATAGAGTAAGTTGCGATTCAACTGGCTGAATTCTTATTGTTTAAGGTTGGTTCACCCTGAACGTATCACTAAAGCAGCCAATAGACTTCAGCTTTTGCGAGGTTGTTCGACCGACGTCACACTTCACTCGCGTGGGTTACGAAGAAGCGCCAGCGCCGGGGTATATGCGAACTAAAAATCTGCTACAAGTGTGTCGCGATCACGACCAAGAGAACGGATGGAAAAATGGACGAAAAATGGCATTCGAGGTGTTGTTAAATTGCAGTGAAATGTTTGGTTATTACAGCCACCTAGAATGGGAGGCTGCATAGGGATAACAAGGGCAAGGAACGCCTCGGTCGACGACACGTCCGCTAATTCGACGAGGACCAATTCCGGTGAGTAGTCCCCCCTTATCCTCAACTCCCCGCCATCGCCCTCCCACGGCCCGTTAATCACTTTACGACAAAAACACGCCTAATTCTATCGCTATAACCTTGGAGTCACTGCTCAAACTAGGTTCCCGCATGCAATTTTCGCGCGTCCACCGTGAAAACAAAAGTTTCATCACAATTCATAGTTCACCGTATAATTGTTGCCGAACAATCGACACGAACGAGACTATTTTTTACAATTTTCCGATCGTAAAAGTTCAAGGCTGACCTCTCTTAAATCTTTCTTAATATTCATCTTTCCTATCTTTCTGCTGCTGAAGAATTATTACGTTTTGCGAAATTTTCCCGCTTATTAGGATCAGCTGGCGGCTTCCATCGAATGAACATACGCGATGAAACTTTTTTTTCCAGTAATCTCACTGTCCAGGTACCCATTCTTGGATAAGGCGATTCCCATCATAATAGTTTGTTTTTTGCTGGGTTTTCACGAAAAAACCTTGCGATAATTTCTATCGCTTGCGGTAAATTTTTCAGGAAACTCGCGAAAAAATCATCCACTGTGCCACGAAGTGATTAGATGGAAATCTGACGTACCATTGACAGAAGGTCAACTCAGGAGTAAAAGAGACGAATTTTGGGACACAGCGCCTGCATTCGACGGACGAAAAGAAATATGGGATGCTCTGAGAGCTGGTGCAACAGCCGCAGAGGCACAAGACTATCAGTTGGCTCAGGCAATCTTGGATGGTGCAAATGTCTCCGTACCAAATGGATTTTTGACAGAATGTTACGATGAGTTAGGCACACGATATCAGGTCCCCATTTATTGCCTGTCATATCCAATAAATATTGTGAAGGAGGACAGTGGAAGGGATTCCCCTGCCGATTGTTCTGGTAAAGTTTACCTGACAAAAACAAACTGACAAATCTTACAAATTGCAAATATCCTTACTAGAGAAATAACAAAGACATCCGGTCCTTTTTGTCAATTCTCGTCAGAAGCTTGTTAATTACTGAAATTTTACAACTCTAGGATTGGTACATATAGAAGTTTTGCTTATCATACTATTCTCTCATAGTCTTTTTGTCTTGTGCGTCTGTCAGATTTTCAATCAACTATGCGAGGGCTTTTGTGATGTATATAGGGTATAATGTCTGCCCACGTACAGGAAAATTCTATTTCATACCTTCGATGCAGTTATGAATATTCTGATAAATCAGTGACATATGTTTATAGACTTTTCAGTTTTTCACTTCTACCTCAATGGTTCACGTGTCTTCATGATACAACCTAGTATACAGAGGATCATCCCAAATACTTGCTTGATGTATTTGAATGTGCTTAGTTTAGTAGAGAACACAGTCCAGAAGCACTTTGTCCCCTAGAGGATTTTATCCACTTATGCTTGCCAAAGTCAAAATCTGTTTTTTTGTCATTGAAATCGTGGCATAGGTTAATGGGAAAAATAATTTTTTTCATCTCAACCGAATAGTGCATGATATAGTCAACTAAGTAGTATTATTTGCCCCTTTAAGTTACCATATTGATACTTATACGAAGATAAATAAATTAAATCTGTCTGTTTACTTAGAACCTGTAGATGGTGGGACTGAATTAACCCTGAAACTCAGACTGTCGACGACCCTGGGAGACGTCAAGTTGCCGGTTTACAGTAAAGACACTGTTGGAATTGCTAAGAAGAAATTACAGGTTTGTACTGGACCATAGTTATATCTAATGCTGGAATTGTACTGTGAGCATGTTGGATGACCAAAACCACCTTGAGTCGGTGTTATTTTAGTTGTCAACATTTTTTTTAATCGCCCAAACATTTACGACCAAACTTTGATTCGAAGTATCTGAAATAAGATGTTGAAACCGGTATATAAAAATCCGCTTGCACAATATCATAATTTTAATTGTGTCCACAGAGCCAAGAGGGACTAGAACCATCGAAGCAGAGGTGGTTTTTCGGTGGTAAACTACTCGGCGACAAGATGCCCATAGAAGCTGCAAAAGTTCAGCCGGGTTACGTTATACAAGTCATTGTTAATTCGGAGAAAACGGACGACAGTCCGTCCAAGACTAGCTGAACGCGTGTACGCACTTTTTTTCCTTCGTTTTTTTTTTCTTAATTTCGCGGCACGCTTCCGTATCGAAACAACAATCAGCGATAAGCACATTCCTGTACATCACACTCGAACAATTCAAACTTTCACATCGTGCAACTAATTTCTTTGACCGATTCTCAGAATCATACATTTAACATTTTCTTCGTTCGTACGTGGCTAAATGGAGAAGATCTTCGACATGGAAAGTAATTCGGTGATTTATCCAAACAATTGCCATAGATGTTCAATTTTCGAGTTGAATTTGAGAAGAATGAGGAAACGATACGAGACCCACGATGTACGACATGCATTGCACCGTGTGTACTGGAATGTGCTCACTAGGAATATTGAATATGTACAGTAAGATCGACTGAAGTTTAAACTACATAGATGTCTTGCAAATATTCATTTAGCATATTATAAATACTGCGCAGTACTCGTATCGCGTCGTAGCAAAAACTTGTTTGATTTACAACAAAGCAAAAAAATAGCCTTATAAAAATATGAAGAGAAGACGAAAAACCTCCGAAGATGCCCGTCGCGCTTTTTTTCCAACGATATTTTACTTTTTTTCATATCATGCATGAAAGACGAAGGAGGAAATAATGAGAGACGGCGATGGTTAGTGCTGAATTCGTAATTTGTCTAACGCTAAGCGAGATTGGATTAATGGCCGATCGATCGGCTGGCCTAAAAAACACGCTCACCTAAAACTTTCGATTTCTTACTACAAATACTAATTACGATACGAGTCTTTTTGGACATTCTTACTAAGGTGTTTGCGAATAAACCGTCGCAATTTGTGATAGAAATATCTGTCAAAGTAGAATGTCAAAAACGCGTACGTTGGTTTTGTTGTACTTGTGCTATTGCACTTCAAAAGTAAAGTTTAACAGAAGTGCCCCCCCCCGCACTTTTCACGGTCGCTGTAGAACTTAAGGAGAATTCATGTCCAATCAGTAACGGGAATTGAAGAAAATCTCTCTAAAAATTTCTATGGGACAACCGGTATTAAGGGCCGAATCAAAAAGCATCAGTTCACATTTACGTTCATACTGAAATCTTGGCTTGAGTTTGATGAGATAAACAAATTAAACTTACGTTCGTAAGTTCGAGCTCCGGTGCAAACTTAAATTACTATTTAAGGTTTCACTCGGAGAATCTTATCGGGATATGAAAAACGTGGCGGCAGACTTTGGGCACTAAGTATTTTTAAACAAAATTTCAAGGATCAACTTTTCATGTACTGTTTAATATTTGTTCCGTTTTGAGAAGTCAGGAATTGTTCCAAATATAGTTTCACTGGGTTGGTTACCCTTTAGATGCTTCAAACATTGTTTCATTTCCGTTGCTAATTTGTTTAATCCGTATTGCTCAATGCTTCTCTTTTTCATTTCATGTCAAATCTTCAAGATAAAATTATTCCACCTCGAAATGGAAATGTCCGACGAATGATTTTGGAAATGATTGCTATGAACAGAGTTACGCATATCCATTTTTCTCCCCAGAGTCCCTTGGTTAAAAACTAATGTTTAAGTGACATAATTTAATATACTTTTATGATACTATAGTTATATATATATAGTTTCTTTTCTTTCGATTGTAGACTGTCATTACGTTTATAACATACTTACTTTGCGTTTCTTACGTCTATACGTTGTCTTGAAATTTAAGTTTGATTTATGCATATTATGTTGAAAACCAATTTTATATTCGGATTTATTTGAACCTCGACTAGTTTTTCGGTTTGCAATTAAGTTCAGGTTCAAAAGACCTCTAGTTAAGTTTTGTTCCGCGATAATTTTCGAACGGGATGAAATGGCAAAGATCTGTAAATGTAAAAAATAATCATTATTTTTTTCATGCGTTATTCACTTCTGTTGTGGAGAGTCAAAATAGAAGAAAAGATATGAAAGAAACCTTACAAACGGGGGTGTGGAATTTCGCAAGATAGAAAATTACAAAAATCAGCGTTGGATAATTTGACCCCCTGTAAAAATCTCAAAAGTATTTATTCGAAATGGTTCGCACATTTGTGTAAACATTTCACGATTTGAATTATTTACGAGTTATTGATTTGCAAGTCATGACCATATTATAAGCATGCAGAACGATATCATGATATCCATAGAGAGATACAAAAGCAAACATGAAAACGATAAAAAAATTGAGAGGTAAAAAAGCGAATTAAGATAAAGCTAAGATAAAAACTTAGCTTGCAAAAAAAAATGCGAAATGAGACATATATATATATATATATCATGAGTGTATATATTTAATACTATTTTATGCATTTCTGCAGATTCACTTTGACTCGACATTACGGAATGTGAAAAACTTATTTATGAACATCACAATTGTACAGTAAGCGCAATCACGTGTTAAATTTATGTTAGAGCTCTTTGCAAAAATAACAAAAAAACATACACTTGAACACAAGTTCTGTAATCTATCTGTGCAAATATTTCGATACGTTGTTCGATAGTTTCAAAGATGGTGTTTCATGGACTATCAATGTTGATTTTGATCTTTTTTTAAATTACATTGCAAAATTGGATAAATTCTTGATTCGACGAATCTGACGAGAGAGAAACGTCAGTGGAAGTGCATTTATAATAATTCTAACGTATTTAGTAAATATCGTTATTCATCATTGGGAAAAAGACGTTCATCTTTGATCAACTTGATATGGACAAAAGCAAATTTTTTATCAGACTGATTGTAATCAGACCGTCGCGTGGCGAGTGTGTTTTATTTAACATATCTTTTACGATTTCTTGGTCTGTTTTTATCATATTTCTTTTATTATAATTATGTTTTTTTATTCATCGTTTGGGAATACTAATCAATGTGATATAACAAAAGTCGACGCAGTTCGTCTATTCGATTTAGTTGGACTGATGATAAAAGGGCTTTAAATTGTATTTTTTTTTCACAATTTCGCAAGTAAAAACTATAAATTTCCAGTGATAACAAAAATCGAAGACTTACACACTGCTGAATGCTTATTATCCGTTTTCTTCTTCTTTAAGATGTGAAGCACAATAACAATTAATGCAACAAAAAAAAAATGTAAATTTTCAGCAATCGTGGTGAACTTTTGTTTCTTAAACACGAGCGCTCGAATTGCTTTTAGAGTTATACGGAAGAAAGACGCTGAAGTTTTCTTGTTTTTTGTTTTTAATTGCAAGCCGAAAATGATGACACGCTACGTTAAAATATCGTTTTGTCAAAATACTCGTGCGACTGTGTAATAAAAAGTAAAAGAAGATTAGTGGCGAAGGTTGAAACGAATTGCCAAGGGCAAATCGAAATCGTGTGTCGCGTATGTAAATAGTAACGGAAACAAAGAAACGAAGAAATGCTACGATAATTTTTAAAAAAGTGCAATTTACCTAAATGCGTGGCGAATAAGCTCCCCGCTTAAATGTAGACATATGGCCACGCTGGACCAAAAAATGTGTACAAGGCAACACGTTTTTAAAAGAAAAATAGGAAGAAAGAAAAATACACAAATGACGACTGATTGGAAACGACAAATATAGTATGACTGCCAATAATAAGATTATTAATAAAGCTGCGACGAACATGATCTTGTGTAATAATCAAAGAGGTGGACAATGAAAAAAAAAAAGCTGTTGGAAAATTGTTGAGCGAATTTTTAGCAGAACTGTGAAATGAACTTTTACTACAATATGATAGTAATTAAAGAAAAAAACTAACGAGACACGAATTAAGCAGGGTTTACAAGTTTTTCTAAAAATTAATCGTCGGAGAATTCAACAACAGTATACATGTTTATAGTCCGATCCAATCGAGTCCACGCAAAGAAAAAGAAAAACCTCATAGTCCTCATTCGGAGGATGAAACTAAATCCACACCCGCACCATGAAAATACTAAGGTATCTCCAAGACATTTATTTGGTGTCTTATAGCGTTGTTCTCTCATCGGTAACGAGATGACGATTTGTCTATAAGATCCGACATCAAATTCTCGAAAAGAAAAACGACACGTACAATTAAGAAATCGTATAAACGTCTTTGAGACATCTAATGTTTTGTTGCTGTTTGGGCCACATCTTCAATGATTCACATTACATCTTTAGTATTGTTCTAGATTCAGGATAATATACGGTTTTGTTTCTTTTCTGTTTCTGCAATTGTAAAGAGTGAGATACCACATGATAATTTGTATTGCTAATTAATTGAAAAAGCAAATTTAGGAGAAAGATTCGTTTAAGCTTTGTGACTTGGATATATTGATATTTCGTTCTAACAAAGGGTGATTCTAAATGTAAATTAATTTCTGCAAACTATTTGCTCGTTTACGTATACCTATTATCTATATAACACGATGCATCGTCGAAATAAATAAGCATAATGTTGTGACATCGTTGAAACTCTTTTTTTTCGTTATATCGTCGTTTATAATACGTTAACACAGACCTTGACTCATAACTAATCGCTTGTTCGAACATTCCTCATTTTATTTCATCTCGCCTTAGTCTTTTTACCAACTCGTGAGTGTTCATTTACAAAGCTATATGAATATAATAATAGTAGTTTAAAGTGACTATTTAATAAGCCACTTAACACGCTTCAATTCGTGGCAAAGCCATAGCATCGTACTCAGCAGTATTAGACTTCCAGATTGATGCAAAGCTGCTAGTGGTATCGGAACGTGATGTAAGAGAGTCGTGATTCCCAGGATCACTTGAAAATAACCAGCGCAGAGAACCGCCAGGACTGCACGGGATCCACGACCGGGAAGTTTGTGCTTTCGCGACATTAGTGCCATACCCGTTATCAGGGCCAGAGTAGAAACACCCTGAAATATCAATCAACTTGATGAGAAATTTCACCCGCTGCATGTGATAAAGAAAACTCTACTATGAATTATTGGCACGTCCACTAGGATATTTTAAAAATTTGATGTAGCTTAAAATTTGCTAACTTTATAAAAGTATTTCGATATCATTTCAAAATCCTCTAGCTTTGTCATGTGGAGACAAATTTGTGATATGGTATGGTAATTTGTGATATGATATGATCAAAAATAAGAGTTTTCCAATAGTAGACACTTTTTTCAGTACGATAGACACTCGTATTATGAAATAACGAATATGGTCAGCCAAAAGTTTTTACAACTTACCAAAACTCGATGATCGAATTGCACTGTTGTCGGATTTTCAGTAAAATTTTTCAAAGCTGGCGAGAATGCCAAAATATCTTCGGGTATCCATCTGTCTGCCATTTTCGGGAACGTGTTGTAAATTAATCCGGCATCAAGACCGGCAACGAAAGCGCCCGAAATAGCCGTGAAAAAAACTAATCCTTTTGTCGTATTGACGACTTTTTTTAATTTCCTGAGACCAGCAGTCAGTTCCGGCCCGATTTTTCGAGTGCCGAAATAATCGATGTCGGGATTCTTAGCCGGTATAAGATGATCCAGGGCATTGAAGAAAAAACCACTGTATATTAATAAGGCTAGGCCAAGATGAGACGCAAGACGATACTGTGAGACTCTCGGGACATCCGATGGCCCATCGAAACGATCTTCGAGACCTGATTTCACCATATACCATCCCATTAAACCTTGAAGACCGATTAATGCACCCAATACTAAGACACGCCTTTTCATCTCTGGGTTAAACATTCCACGGGACCAAAAATATGCTGCAGGGAAGGCAAAAGTTACTCCTATTAGTCGTCCCCACACTCTGTGCAAATATTCCATCCACCAGATTCTCTTGAATTCCTCAAGCGTCATTCCTGTATTCGTGCTGTAATGAGAATTATGAAAGAAATGAAACTCTACAATTATCATTTACTCTCAAACTTTTTTTATCATGGGGGAGCTGCTAAGATCGTGCAGTTAATTTGTGGGAAGATAATTAGAATAACCGATTAACACCGTCTTACATCTTGTATTCTGGATAAGCTCTGTATCTGTCAAATTCTTCTATCCATTGAGCTTCTGTCGTTGGCATTTTTTCACCAAAAAACTTCCAAGTTACCATTGATAAGCCCGACTCTGTAAGCCTGGTCACTCCGCCTAAACTCCGATGAAAGGTCAGTCACTCGGACATTTAACGATCAATTTAATATTTATTATAATTTAAAAAATTGTACACGTTCGTACTAATAACTTTTCCCTATATTACCAATACTGATTTGTGCTTTTAATAAATCTAGTGCATTCTGCAGATACTTTGTAAATTTACTTTCCATAAGTTTTATCGACAATTATTTTTATGATATGACGTACGAAGAAGTAAAAAATTGCATAACCAATTGTACCTAACGCTACAGCTACAAAAACCATTCCACTGCATGTCAGTAACCAAGTGCCAACAATCTTTTTGGACTTTTGCCGAAGACGATTTGCCGAAGCATATCTAACTGCCAGTGTTCCTGTTTGTCGGAAAAGTCCATGTGCCTGTTGACAATTGAAAAACAGGGAAAGATTGAAATTCCAGTAGCTACTCCAGTTATGACTCATCCATCTACATTATAACGTAGAATAGATGAAATCAAGAGAAGCTTAATATTATAATGAATAAAAAAACGAGAAATGAATCGTCAAAATAGGAACCACATAACCCTTTAACCTTTGCAATGGTTGATTACGTGCCATTGAATGAATCCAAAATTGCTTTAAGTGCTATTAATCTGTAATATATTATATATATTTGACACGCTGGAAATGTTACATACCTCCAAACTACAGATAAACCAGGGAATGTAAGGACAGCCATTATAAAGTATGACAAGTGGAACCCATTATAAAATTATTACAAAACTAGTTGATTACAGCATTCGTGTACTATGCAAGCATGAACAACGTTTATAAATAAAGTATAAAAGTAGTTTTATGCATAAAGTAGAAATGGAACAAGCGGGCATTTGGGTGATTGGATGGAATATGATTAGATTTTTCCAATTATCAGAGATTATGCTTGTAAATCAGAATCGTGCATGAGATATTGCAAACATTGCAGACATATGTGCGAAGGTTTTTAAGTTCTCGGTTGGTGATCATGGAACTATTTTTTGGGGAAAAGAAAATAAAGAATACAGCGAGTGCTTGCATGATGATCTCATATAAAAATATTGATATTAAATACCTGTGCAAATTGTGTTGGAGTTTTCAGCAGTAATGATACTCCAAGATTTGGATTTTTAGGAGTGGCACAATAGGCACTTCGCACACCAAATCCATTTTTTAAAAGAGTGCTTCTTGGAGCAACCCTCGTACAACATCGGGCAACGCTCAACATACTAGAATAGAATTTCACATTAAGATCTCTAGAATTATACGGGTCATAACATTTGACCCAATAATAACCTATAATATTTTTACCTGTATTATTTCTAATATATGTTCCACATATAATGTTTATATAAAAATGCCGGTTGTTTTAATGATCTAGTTGCTTGATGTCTCGAAGATATATCAGGTAGAGTAGTATGTATGTATTAGACAATATCATTTCAAATTTCAACACGAAAAATAGTCTGTTTTTCACGTTACAGAAAATATTCGATTATCGAAGATCCACGATCTTCCAAATTTCATATCCCTTCAACTGCTTAAGACCGTCTCGATAGAGGTTTTCTCTTATACTCAAGATTGCTCAAGATTATCGGCGATGATTTCCCTCAGCCGGACTCCGCCATGTTTTTGCAACAAAACATGCCGATTGCCGAATAAAGTCGCCTCCACAGTGAAGTTGGTGATTAATAACCTCCGTGATATTAGCCGCAAGTTATTAGTTTGTAATATAATTTTTAAGGGTACGGCCGCACTACGATTTAACGCGGGCGATTTTTTCCGGCGCATGATTTTATGATTTAAAAAAATTAATACAAGCGGTCGGATTGACCGCTTTTTGTAGTGTATGTATTTTACGCGGTTTTGCGATTATTATCTGCAACCGCTGCGGCAAAAAACCGTAGTGCGGCTTTATGTTAAGTGAATTTTTTATTCGATCTTATCGGATATTAGGGGCCCTGATAATACCACGTCGTTTGAATCGCCACGGCATTCGCCATATATATAACTACGACAACTTGCGGCCTACTTAACGTGGGTACCGAAAAGTTCACCCTTTGGCCGCTCAGGTGTCGCAGTATTAACTCTCAAGGTTTAAAATTTTGTCGACCGTTGGTGATCTTCCTCCTACTTCTGGTTATGCCGGAAATATGAATCCGGCGTGAAATTAAATATTTTTCACCAGTTCGATTAAAGTTTTTCCCTAGACCACAAACAAAACGACGACTAAGATTAACGTGCCATGAGAGTTTTTCATTCTTCTAGAGTCGTTATTGAATTCGTCACGCACAAGATCCACTTGCAGTTTCAGTCAGGTCGAAGTTGCTCGTTGCTTTTCATTACTGTTCGATGCTGTTCATGGTGTACTGACTGGTAAAGTGCGTATTAGACACGCAGCAGCGGCGCAAGACACACGCGGACAGTACATTTGCGAATCGTGTTGCTTGTTATGTTTAGCCAAAGTTTCGTAGGCATTCGATGAATGACAACGATAAATTAAGCGAATCGTGGTTCCCAAGTGCGCCAGTTGTGTCATCAGTTATTAATTGGTGAAAAATAATAAAAGTATATTAGAAAAAAAAACTTAAAAATGCTATTTTACAAGGAAAAAATACTCTCGCCGGGTCAATTGAAACGACTATCCGAGCACAAGTACAGCTGTTCGAGCGCGAGTTTGCTTGATGGACTCTTGCAACCCTGGTGGGACTGGCTCGTTAGCAAAGTGCCACTCTGGCTTGCACCGAATCTCATAACGATTCTCGGACTCATCGTTAACATCGCCACGACATTAATTCTCGTGTGGTATAGTCCTGACGCAAAAGTAGAGGTACTTAACCTATAAAAAGTTATCAAGTTCTTCATTTCTTAATCAAGGACGTATGGTTTTTATATTGCTCATCTTTCTAATTTAGGTATTCTTGTTTAGAAATCAATTGACACGTGTTTGATATTATCTCCCTCAGAAAATAAAAATCTAACCAATACGTATGACGTATCTTACATTTATAGTTCAGAAAATTTTATCCTCTTTGCTTGTTTTAACGTATTGTGAGGTTGTCCGTGGTAATTGAAAAGTCATAAATGAACCATTATGAAATCATTCAAAATATGTCCTAATCCTATTGACCTGTTATCTACAATGCGATTCATCCAAGTTTCGGTGATCTTATTTACTTGCATTTTTTAGCCGTAGCACGTTAACTTTCCTATTTTTTGACTCCTGAATAATGCCTTTAATGCACTAAAAACTTAACGGCAATTGTTGATTATGCATTTTTCATCGGAATTTTTCTATTGTCAATTAGCAACTGCAAACAAATTTTGAATTTTTTCGTCTGATCAAATGTGTAACTGCAATTTGATAAGCTTTGTCAAAACATATTGTCTGTCCTGTTTCTGGACATTGATGTTTTAAATATTCAGTAAAATTCATCACAATAAATATGTATACTGGAATTCTACCGACGTGATTATGTGAAAATTACGAATTCAAGAGCAATGTCATTACCATTTGTTGTTCAGTTTATCTGGTTTTTAATAACAGAAGCTCAGTTTCATTATGGGAAGGTACTCAATAAATTCATGAATTAGATGTTTATATAAAGTTACACTTGATTATATACTGATATTTACAAGGATTGAAAAAACAACATTTTTTAAGCAATTATTGACAGTATAAGATTCTTGTAAGAATTTATCATACTTATTTTTTTATGTGTGTCAGATTATTCTATATAGTTAAATTCTCCTTAAATGCAGTTTGACGAGCGACATTGTTATATTTTATATAGTTTTCATTTCTTTGTGTTGTATCAACCAAAATCAGTATATGCAAATCTATGTTCGATTCAACCGGTTGGTTCTGTTTGATGGTCGTTGATACCAAATGAATACTCTGATAAATGTTGATGTTATATTCGTGTGTTCTTATTTCTTTTTTTCTTTAAACAGGCACCAAGATGGGCATGTTTTTTGTGCGCTCTTGGTCTCTTCATTTACCAAAGCTTAGATTCTATAGATGGCAAACAAGCAAGAAGAACTGGAACATCCACACCATTGGGCGAATTGTTTGACCATGGATGTGATTCTATATCGACAGGTAAACTAATGAATTTTCATTTTGAAAGCGTTGTACTGTTAGATTGTTGTCTGATGACTCTTCTAATGATTCTTCGATTCGTCAATGTACTATTTCCCAAATTTGAAGACACATAATAGTTAGCTATTTTTTTAGTTTTAGTTTGCAAGATCATGTGGTATAATGGAATGTATAACACTTTTTTAAAAACATTTAAAATAATCATTTGCTAACGTTGGTATAATCCATGGCAGCTTTTTGAAACCAAAAATCCTGTCAGAATGCACCTAACCTGTGTCGCAGTCATACACCCGGGGTTTTTGGATTGACTTCTGAAATTGAGAATAGTTTATTCTCCTCCTGCAAGTTTATATAATTCTAAATGCTATGAACGTAATTACATATAGAACGCAATTTACTGTATTTTTAAAATTAAATATCCATCAGCTCTCATAATTAAAGCTTGTAATGATTGTTCCAAAATATCTCCCGTGTGGCATGTAATCGTAAGTTGATTGAACTTTTACTAGTAGGAGATGGTGGTCAAGCATCATGTTCAGTGGTATCATATTATGAAAACAAAAGCCATAAGGTAAAACAATCGATTCTACATATTGATCGAGTAGGTGGCTGGTATGTAAACTCATTGTAAACCTCCAAGCCCACAAGTTTTTTTATGACTTGGGGGTGGGGCTTGACTTATCATAGGAATTCCACAAACTGCTATCAGTCAAGCATTACTAATCTGGAAATTTTATAATCTGAAACGATTCTTAGATATTGAGGGAAGCTTTAGTGTTTTTTAAATGATAAAATTATGATGACCGCTTTTGTAAACCGGTCCTTGGTATCTTCAAGAAATTTGAGTGAATGGAGACTAGTGTTTCATTGCAGCAAGCTTTAATTTTCATCAAGCCGATTTAAACTATTCTTTATTGTATGAAACTTCCCGAGATTATCGTGCTCTATCCGGATTGTCGCAAATTCTTATTATCATAATTCTTTGGCCCTGAAAATATTATTGCATGTCTATGTATAACTCTTTCGTTTTTCAGTTTTCGTCGCTTTATCGGCCTGCATAGCAGTTCAATTGGGATACTATCCAACATGGATGTTTTTCCAATGTTTTTGTGCGATGACCCTGTTCTATTGCGCCCATTGGCAAAGCTATGTCTCAGGTGAGAATCGTTATTGTACATTAGCATTCAATGGTATTATCACTTTACTCGAACGCCAGTAAAACCCGACCGTATCTATCGAGAATATTCAATACTCAGGATATCTCAGTATCTATGGAAAGCACAGCAATTTTCACAAAATTATCTAAATTATACCGGATAAACTGGAAAAATAAATTGGCCCAGGGAAACCTTTTCAAAAATATAACAATCAGACTAAGTGCAATATTACTTAACATAACATTCATTACAAATTGAAATTCTTTCCTGGAAAGAAGAAAGACCCAATATATGTAAAAAACATTTATTCTTTGCAAATTTACTCATATGGCTTTAAGTTTAAGTTGCCGTGGTACATGACGAAGCGAAAATACCCCACTATTTAATAAGAAAATTGAATTAGATTATTGTTGTTAATGGTCAACATACCTTTTTTTTTAACCAGGTTCATTGAGATTCGGCAAGATCGACGTCACAGAAGCTCAATTCACGATAATAACGATTCATTTGATATCTGCAATCTTCGGCCCTGGCGTCTGGATGATGGAGGTTGTATTTATTCTTATTTCATTTCGTAGCAATTGTTATCCACCTCACTTTTTTCACTATAATTTTACACAGAAAATTATGCATTATCATCCAGAACCATTAACGTTTTGTTTACTCACAAAGGGATTACTTCATCTCCGCGCGGGGGGAATGCAATAGAAAATACTTAGCCACGGAAAATCTTTAAGGATATTGTCGGATATCATGATTTACGAGTTACATTAAATATTATTCTCGGCAGAGCATATACATATCTAGATGTACGTAGAGTCATAGCAAATTCGTCCGAACAACGCACATTTGCACTTTGTGTGAGTTTTGCATTTTTTGCATGACTTACACACTTGTCTCACTATTGTCGCTAAAAATATTTCAGCGTCAGCGTTTTATATTTTTATGGATTTCTACCAGTTTATGTGTTTCTATTCTTGTTGCTTTTCGGTGCGAGAAGGGCTATCTAGGAATTCTTTTTTTTAAATACTTTCTCCACTCTTTTCCATAAATGTGACGGTATGCATCTTCCAAAAAAAAAAAAAAAAAAATAATGCCAGGTTATTTCAACCAAACAGAATTTTGTGCATCCTGATTTTCTCGCAATGTCGCATAAGCTGACATCAAACTGTTAATAGTATTGGAAGAAAATATGAGAACGGATTTTCTACTGACAGAGCGGTGTATTAGTTCATCTTCCGGTGTGCATAGAAATTCCACTTCAGATAAGATTTTGCTTTCCCGCAAAATCTCGAGACGCTTATGAAAAAACTTTGGGGATCAAAGAATTCGAATAGGAAGAATACGATCGTTGCACGTCGTCTCAACGCGATGTGACACAACAACGCCGCGGTCTAACACAGTAGCAGATTTCTGTTATTATTCCTATTCTATTGTGTATATTTACATACAAAAAATACCAAAGAAAATTAATATTCTTAGAGATTCAAACATCAGACTTTTGTTCTTTCCCCTCGGATGAATTAGGGAGGGGGGCTTCAGACTACAAAGTAGAGACGTGCAGTGATCATGGTAGAAGGCTTTCAATGTTTATTCAAGCTTTGATCTAAACATGAGGCCACGCATCATTGAACATGGAAAACATTTGTTCCGGCTCTTGTTTTTTTTCGACTAGAACCAAGAATAAAATATTAGAAAATTTGTAAACTGGATTCTTGCAGCGAAGAAAAGAATAAGCTGGCGACTGAATCTTGAATGAGTCATAATATGTTAAACTTTGTGAGCCTGCGCAATTAAAACTAGAGACTGCTCACCGAGTTTTCCAGATGGAATATAATAAATAATAACAATACAGAATATCATTCGAATGTGAAGTAGGCAATCAGGCATAGTTTGCAGCGTTCCGATCAAGTACTTCGCTTCGTTACTTTGATGTTTGAAGCTCCCTCTAAGTAAATTAAAAAGTAAAAAGAATTGGGAAATGCCTCGTATAAGTGTAATGAAAAAATTTCTTGCAGATACCATTGATAGACGGTTTTGAGTTAAAGTATTTGATAGGCGTTATGACGGTGATGTGCGCGTTGACAAGCTTTTATTCCATGTTTACGGTGATATTTACCGGAGGAGTTGGCAAGAACGGTTCCACCGTCGCTGTAAGTGCCCGACTTGAATTGATGATGATCATGGATAGAGTTACTTTTTTTAATTAGAATAAAGTTAAATCGGATTTTGGAGATATGTTGAAGATATTGGGACCGGCATGGCATGATCAGGAGCGGTGCTGAAACTCTCACTATATATACATATACATATACATTATATATATATATATTTTTTAATATCGCTGCAACTCGTTCACTAATAATTGCCGAAACAAAACAGAAAAATGTCACACTCTCGCATTTATCGTCAAGTTCGTTCTGCTTCGACCCCCGTCCTTCGCTTCTTCGCCCGATCTTCGAATTATCATGTTTTTTTTTCTTCGTTTAAACTCTCCACCTTATTTCGAATAACAACTACGCCTGAAGACGAGCGTACTAGATGTTTGTTTCACCTGTTTCAAGCGATTCGTATTAGCTGACATATTTCGAAATTCTTCGTATCCTCAATCTGCACATTCGGATACAATTTTCGAGTATTCCTTCTGTTAAACTAACATAACGTAATCTCGTGGTACGGAACATTGTTAAATGCGTTGGAAGAACATTATTCTCATGGTGTAACAAAATAGCGCTAAAGGACAACAGTTAAGAATATTTGGAAAATGAAGGTTATCGAATGTTATTGAACGAATGAATTTTTGTAAAACGTGCATAGCATTGTATAAATTTAAACAATACTTAGTCAGCTGTATCATTTTTATTGACGATTAGGAAATGTTGTACTGGTGTAAATAGACGTTCATCCTAGTTTGTGCCTGGATTCAAAACGGTTATTGATAAATATGATTTTGCAAACGTTATACGAACTCTTTGCACGTTACAAACTTTTATTTTTATATCGCAATCCGTTGTTTGGTGATTAATTGGGAAAGCACCATCGGGCAATTATTGCAAAAGCTATTGTGCAAGGGGTGAGCAGTGAAACGTTATTCATTGCCCAACGTTTGTGCACGACTGATTTGTTATTATCGCGTTGCCGATCGAAATTCTGAATATTGGCTACGCGACTCTTTTTTCGAACCGTTCATCGTTCTCCTTTATTTCCGCAATGTTGACTATCTGGGTGGCGCAGTCGCTATCGAGCGTTGTTGGTTCAAGAGATGGTTACATATTCTAGGAGATTCGTAAAAACGATGGAAATCTTTGGTCAAAGTTTGGCTAAGTTTGAAGATTCTCAAAGGAAAAATGTAGGCTAACAATAATCTCATCGTGAGGCAATGATTTTTTGCGGACTTAGCAGTCCGTTCATCGCTTCAGAAGTCCACAAGTTTTTCGACAAAGTAATACAAGCTTATTGCAGGAAAAATGTGCCTGCGTCGTCAGAATGTGTATTGAAAAATTGAAAAAAGTGTATGTAAGGTAGCAGTAACGTTATACAAAGAGGTACGTGGTCTTAAAAAAAAAGCAGACAGGTGAAGGTATGAAAAAACTTAGTTGAAGTCAACCCGAGTATAACAAAAATCAGATGTAGTAGAAATATAAAAAGAGATAAAAACAGGACCGGTCGTGAAGGCCGAAAGTTAAGCTACGCATTAAAAGAAGGAAATTACATAGTTATTTATTGGAAAGCGTTTATACCTTGTCATAGACGTACCATAACCGCCAAGATTTTCTGCACATTTGTTTAGGTCCCTGTAGTCGGTGGTTCGCTTTCTAATCTCGTTGCAGGGATTTTTTACGCAGGCTACGTGCAGGTGTTCCTTGAATTCTGTAAAACGTTCGCGTCCGGTGGAATAGGAAAGAATGGTTCCACGATTGCAGTAAGTTAAACGAAACAAAAAAGAATAAAAATACAAAAAGATAAAAATTGTCGTACAAAAATCGACAGAGTGCATGGGAAGATTGTCTTTTTTAAATCGATACTATTTACTGTGTCGATACAAGTATATCTCAATTATATTCTACTATTGTATGGTCGCAGCAACACTTTTGAAATATTATTTTATGTTTTTATGGAGATAGCTTTGCGCACTTGTCATGCAAGTGCCATGCAAACAGAAATTATTTCTACAAAGTTTCATGGACTGTTCGCCTATAACTCGTGACTAGACTAATAAATGTTTTTTCACCATATCGAAACGATAAAGCTGATATTAAATTAAATAGCAGTAAGTCGAATTGATCGTTGAAGAATAATCTGTTAATTCGCAGGTCTAACTTGTAAAACCAGATTGCAAACTACTTTAAATTGTTATCGCAGGAGTGATTCTATTTTGTAATCGACACATTCACTTATGCTCATGAATTTGGGTGTACCAGCAGAAGTATCTTGAAACTAAATGCAGATTACATTCCATTGCTGTCAGTCTGTTCTATGAAACTTTGTAAATATTATTTTATAAAATTGTGCACATCATTGACCAGTTCGTAATGCTCTATCTATGTTAAACTGTGCGACTGCATCGTCTTCGTATATTTTCTTATTTCCGACAAGTATTGCTCAGGAAAATTTAACAAATCTGTACAAATAGATGTAATATCGCTTTTTTTTATAAAATGATCTCGAAGACCGAAGGAATGCAAGTCTTTTTGCGAATGTTGTCGTAATTTGCAGTTTATATATTTGCAATTATATTTAGTTTCGTCTTTTGGAACAGATTTTGGGGTATAGGTGGTAGGTCTTTTCGTTTTTGTTTTTATTTACTTTTCAAACGGTTACGCGTCTTTTAGAGTCTAATACGGTTCGTCTAACTCATAAAATTTGAATATTTTTACAGTGGAGCGAAGTTTCAAATTCCTATTGTGACTAACCGATCGAAGAGTTTCTTCGAAAATTGCGGACAGTGTAGCAAAATTTTTGGCTAAATCTTTTAACGCTAGGAAGATACTCATGGGTGATTTGTATGGAGATTATGCGGTATTGGCTCAAAATTAAAAAAATTAAATATTGCTTCTGGGTTAGAAAATGTTCTAGCAGATAAACATCCTTGCAAAATTATATTATATTGTAATATTTTTTCAGATTATTAAATTCGTGATAACATTTTGATGTGGAAACTTGGCGATAGAAGCAAAATTCCAATTGGGCAGGAGAAAACGTTTTAAGCATCAAGTGGCGTGCCTAAGTCTACAGAGAATCTATTTAACGATGGGATTTATGAAGTTTCTTTAGGGTTAAGGTTAATGGAAATGGTGATATTGTGGAGATGAATTATCCACAAAATTCTGCTGTTTATAAATACGATTTTGCTGTGGCTACTGGGAAACTTACAGCAGGGGTTACAAATTTCGTTTTCAGACGAATCGCTACTAAAGTTCGCCGGTTTAACGAGGGGCTAATGTGAGAAGTATGGGAATCTCATCTGCCATTCCTATTTCTTTTCTTCGTCTTCATCTTCTTCTTTCTCTTCTTCGCCTTTATCTTCTGTTTTCTTTTTTTCCTTCTTCGTCTTCTTCTTCTTCTCTTTCTTCGCCTATTTTCTGTTCTTGTACTTTCTTCGTCCTGGTCTTTTTAACACTTTCTTTATATTCAAGCTGTGACCGATAAGAACCGATCTGAATAATCCGACCAAATAGGACCTCGATCAATCGTCCAGTCTTTGCGTAGCCATTCGATACCGAAACATCCCAAATACTACAAAAGCGTTCAATTCGGCAACTTAAACGGTCAGAATCTCAGAATTGTAACGGTAAAACTTTAATATTTTATCGTCTCAATCAACGAAACTAATTGCGTTACTAAGCCATCAATTAAGCTACCAAAAACTGTCGGCTCTATACTCAAAGTTCACGATATTTTTATAGTCAACTCACATTTGAAAATGCTCGGCACGTTTTGCGATAAGTTGAAATTCTTTATACACTCGTTCGAGTGATTCGTAGTGCTGTCCATGACTTTAAGCGAGAGTAAAAGAATCAAGGGATAAAAAAGTATGTTAAACACACACACACGTATACAAAAACCTACATACGAGTTTGCACAGGTAGAAGGGACGCCGCAATTTAGGGAAAAAAACACTCATAATCGTGGAGGTATTTAAGATCAAATGGACTAATACGAAAGAACGCTCCGGTGCTTAGCTTGCTTTCCTCAAATCTCAAAGGATGTGGAAGTGCTGGGGTTGGTATTGAACGAAACCTTTTGTTCGTTTTTATTCATTAACTTGAAACTCAAAACTTTACGTTCAACAAGTTAAAATTAAACAGCCAAAGCTTTTAGTCAGTTAAAAAAAAATTATGTATCTGGGTTCACGACTGAGACTGAATGTGAATCTTTATATTGTTAATGGAACATTGTTCATCAAATATCGTTAACTGACCGGCATGTAGCTCTCCCACATCCTTGGCATATTTCACGTACGATCTATCAAACATATTTCCTTCCATCGCACTTGTGAGAAAATCGCTTATCAGCTTTTCATGGTTACTTAACGTCGAAGAAGTATCAATTATTTTCAACGATACCGTGCCAAGCAATTTTACAAAGAACCACAATTACTATGGGATTGAAGAAAAGGATTAAAGCACAATAGAATTGGGCACATTAGGCACGGGGAACTCGATTTTATGTTTCATTATCGTTTTCATTAATTTCATCTCAAGTATCGAGGAAAAATGTTTTTCTTCGTACTTCGTGTGTTGGTACGATTCATTATTCTATCTTGTTCAAGAATATATGATACCTACCCATCGAGTCGTTATAAATTCCCTCTGCAACATCTGGAATAATTCAGTTGACAAAAATTCTACAATAACCAAGGCGGAGTATCATACATTTTTAAACTAAAGAATCAGCAATGCACCGAAAGAAAAATTATTTTTTGTTTCTAATTTGTCATCGAAATACGACTAACTTTCGTTATGTTTAAAATTTCTATTTACATAGGTGCCTTATACTGGCACTGAGGTGAAGGTCTTTCCGTTATGGGGAGCCGTAGGCATTGCTGCTCTACTCGCGCAGAGCAGTATGTCCGTCATTCTCGCTGGTGGTGTAGGAAAGAATGGTTCCACCGTGGCCGTAAGTCACCAATCGTAGAAAAAAAAATCGTTCTTTAAAAGCACCATCCACAGTCTATAAACGATTTAGGCCCTTAATCTACGACGATAGGGATAACGAGCCAAAGATACGAGAGCAAAAGTGAAATTGTCCATTGAGTTTGTAATTGAATTGGCTGAAGAAGGACGTTCCTAAAATACAATAGTAGGACAACGATGAGCCTGGCCATCAGGAAATTGCGTGCAATTCGACATACAAAAGGGCAAATTGGGGAAAAGACATTACGTTCTAAATCATCGATTGCCAGGACTTGCTCGTGACGGACAAAATGAATTAACAGTCGGCAATTCATACCGGTTTAAAATGACTCTAAATGAGACGAACCAAATCCAACGCAACATTCAAATCGACGATTAATTAAATTTTCTTGTTACTCGTCGATTAGACAATTTTCTGTCCAGACGAGGTGCCATTTGGAAGAGAAATAAGAGTAAAACGCAGACATTAAAATTAGCAAATATCTGTTCAGGGTATTGTCAGCAGCATTAGCACGACGAACGAGCAGGATAGATTTTGAAAGTTGTCAAAATGAGGAAACGAGCGTGCTTTAGGTAGACGTTTTTTTTTCAAACGTCGCGTAATTCCTTGTCGCATATCAGTGGGCCTAGATCTTGCATGAGAATCGACCGAGTCAATCATATCTACCTCTAGTACCACCCTCTTTCTTTGCCGTGTTTTACTTTTCGTTACGACTTTCTTTTCTAAACGTTGCCCATCCTTCTTTACATTCTCGCTCACTTTCTGATTCCACGCATCCTAAAGCCTTTCGAATCTTGTCTACTTATTTTAAAAACTTATTTCCTTTTCTTCTTTACAAAATTCATCGTCGAACGCTCAATCGCTTGTACCTTCTGGAATACAAGAGTGAAACCCTAGAAAGAATTATCTCATGATTAAACTGTGCTTACGTTTGAGCTATCCTGTTTCTCTGCGAACAACGATATTCGTGATGATTCAATCTGTTTTACACTTCTAATGCTTCCACCAATCGTTAGTTTGGGCTGTTAGTGAATGAGAGAATGAGCGCCACAGTTTTTCCTTGGTGAATAAAAAAAAAAAACAAAGAAGAGGAATATATCAAGATTCATTACTAAATATCAACTTTCGTACAGGGTGTGCTCTAATATTGGTTGTGGACGACTCGCAGCTTAGAGGCTTCAATTTGTTCCACTGACCTGCTATGCCATTGAGATGCAGCAGTTAGCTGCACCTACCCTACCTTGCAGCTTTTTATTAGAATATACACATACAGTCACAGTACATGACAATGGGCACTATTCGAACGAATTGCCAATGATAAAATAATCGACGAGTGATTAAGTAATTCCAGGACAATTCAAAATAATGATTTTTTCTTCCCCAAATAAGGCCAGATAATAATATCGAATATCGGGACAATTCAAATGGGGTCCATTGCTTGTTTGCTTGATATAAGTATGCCTCTTTTAAGATTAAGAATTTTACCAACGAATCATGAAACAGCAATGTACAAACATTGATTTCGAATTTTTGTTTACACGATTGTGGATGCTTCTTGTTTGTTTATTTGGTTTCCATGTGTATTCTTATTACTGTGGGTTCGCACGTTGAAAAGCTTTGGCATGTGAGAGCCACGATTCTGTATGTTATAAACTTACACTCTTTGAGTTCTTGTACGTGTTTGCTTGAATATTTTGTAATCAAAGTCGTTGCGAAGATTGGGTGAAATGCTGATCAATCTTCATCCTCGAGATACGACTTGATTGTTTGCTTATGAAGATTAAATAAAATAATTAAATATCTATTGATCAATCAATCTTCGCCACGACACCTAGAAGAATCCAATGCATCCAATAATTTTATAATCACACTTGCATTCGTTGGTCAGTATAATTTGTTAAACGTTTGCTGCATGTTAGATTATAAAAATCCCGAGCAATGCTTGAAAAGTGTGGCTTTGATATTTGTAGACCATGCCTGAAATATTGATCTATGAGAAAAAAGAAATTACACGCAGATTGAGATCTACTCGTTGATTTCGTTGGGCATAAGTGGAAAAAGTTTGTTTGAGAGAAAACACCGAATATTCCATTTTTCACTGATCTCAAAGAAACAAAGTAGCGAGTCAAAATCAGCGTTAAACTTTTTTCGTACTAATCCTCGTTATGCAGCTATGATGTATCCATTTTGATTTGACTTTGTTCGTATCGAATTATTATGCAACAGAGAGAATCGATTGCTGCATATATTTTTCTTTTTAATTCCAGGGAACGTCGGTACTATCGCCGATCATACCCTTTAGTTTTGTCGTTGTACCAGCCTTCATTATTTATAGAAAAAGTGCTGAGCACGTTTACGAAAATCATCCCGCATTGTACATACTTGCATTTGGGATGGTCGCCGCTAAAGTCACCAATCGTCTCGTGGTGAGTTACATATCGTTTTTAATTAAAGTCAAAAATCATCGTGTTGAATTTATATTGATAATTCTCAGAGCCAAACAAGACTTTTGCATTTGCGAACTTGTTGATAAAGTCAAAAGGATTCTCCTTTAAGTTTACAAAATCTAAGATTGAATTATTGTCTTGAAATTTCAGGTAGCCCACATGACGAAAAACGAGATGCAATATCTCGATACCGCCCTGATAGGGCCAGCCATGTTGTTCTTGAATCAATATTTCAATTTCTTCATTAAGGAATATTACGTTTTATGGCTGTGTCTCGTAAGTATCTTCTCACTTAGTATCTATATAAATATCTTGATTATATTAATATATCAGTGACTAAATATTTATTAAGAGATTGTACGCTACAACGTTTAGGTATTTCATAGGTCGGTCGATATGAACCATTTGTAATGATTTTGGATTTTTCAAACGGTTGGGAACATGGGAAACGACAAAGACGTGTAGAAAATAATTTATTATGTTTCTCTTCTATTTCACAGATCTGGGTAACCCTGGACTTCCTTCGATACAGCGCTCAGGTCTGTCTGGAGATCTGCGATCACATGAAGATAATGTTGTTCAGGATACCACCGGTTGGCGATCGCAGCTTCTCAGGCGCTAATGAGAAAAATGGTACTACAAACAGATCACAGCGTATTAGGTTGTTGAGAAAACAACATCACTGAACTCTTCTGTGATAAACGAGGGGTGCCTGTGTATAAGTCGGTTTCTTCTTTCTTTTTTCTTCTGGTTTTTTTTACAAGTGAGAGTCGAAGAACGCGAGTATGAGAATGCAAAGAGTGCATTTTTTGTTTCCAAGTACCCAACTGTAAAGGACAAACTCTCGTTCGTGCTCATAAGATTGGGAAGCTTCGAGCGTGTGAAATAGAAGACAAGGGGGAGGGGAGAACAAAAATAAGACGAATAAAGAGGGATAAGACAGAAATCGCGAGTTGAATTGTCGTTGCGATTGTGTAAATATAGCAGCACCCATCCGAATGATTTTCATGCATTGCCAGATTTTTCGCGGTCATGACCTTATAACCTCTTCGAACCTTCTCAAATTAAATTAGGGTCGTTTGAAGACTCGCAGGTTAAGGTGGGAGAAGGAACGAAAGAACTTTTCCTGAACAATATGTTGTTGCTACGAGATAAGACATATTTCGAATTAAGAAACGAATTTAAAAACAGAAAGAGAGTGCCCTTAGGCCAGATAATTTGATTACGTGACTTTCTGAAATTTATTCCGAAACAAACAGAACAAAGGAAAACAAAGTGGTGTTATGTATTTAATTAACTATTGGTTAAACGGGAATCTTACTTATCACGCGTATGCGTATGTAGGTTTTTTTTTCTTTATGTGTGCCGTGCGAATGACTATTCCCCGCTATAGAAATTGATGAATTTATCTATTCGTGAACCGAATGAATAATTAGCCCGATAGATAGTCATTTGAGTATTTTCGATGCCGAGCATCTTCAGGATCGATTAGGGCGATCTAGCTCGAGGACGTAAATGTAAATTATCCTCGTCGAGTTTTTGATGATAGACGTCCACAAGGAATTTTTTGCATCCTTGATTTCAAGATTACTATGAAAGAAATTCTAAAATCAAAATAGTCGCGACAATATGCCCTAAGTAACTAACATCGACGACCCAACAAATTCTCGGTTCTCTGTTTTCTTTGTGAAATCATGTAATATATTTTTTCTTAGTGGCGCCATTGTCGTCGCAATTTTGGATTGTCCGAATTCTTTTCTTGTTTTGGGATCGGCGGGCCCGAAATTTCCCGCCTACTACTTTCGGCTAGACGTTAATATTGTTTTCGGCTATATTGATTTGGCCATTAGCAATTCCAAAATCGGTACGTCCAAGTATAAATCAGTGATACGCGAAATCATCAGTTGTATCTCTGTAATGGAAATGTTCGTGAAGTGAACATAGAGCTCATCTCTCTAATTTGATTGACCCGCAGTTATGATCCGTCTTCGAAATTTAATGAAATACTGATCTAAAATCTTCAGTACCTACTAGTTTTTTGTTTCGTTCTCTCTGTATACTTGAGTTTATATTCGAGTATATATGAGCCGTATGTACATACTTTCCATATATAAACTATAGCTCTTTTAACATTTTCTTTCCATCAATATCTATTTTGTGGAAACCCAATCTGTTTCGGAATCATATTCCCATCTATGTACATCGTATTTATATTCTCTCTATAAAAGCCATTCTTATATAACTCGTACTATGTTTTCATCGTCTTTTATATTACTGTCCATTAACTGTGAGCTCTTGTATTCGACATTGAAATAATAACGTGCGACATTGCCCTAATAAGTTTTATGTAATAAGAATAATTCTACAGCCCCTTTAGTCGCGTCACGTTTTAATTCCTTTGCACAATCTGTTTAATTAGTTTTACTAACAATGTACACCTCACCTAAACATCTTTTTCTTTGCTTTTTCTACTTTCATCCTTCTCTTCATTTTAATTATCTGCAAGTTCACTATCATCTGAAAACTTTTATAACTGTTTCTTATTCTTGATTATTTCTTTTGCACATTGCAGCTTGTGCTAATAGCAACACGAATTGGGAGTCGTATGCATCACTCGGTACCGGAAATCATGACTTAGTGCAACACTTTATTAATTAATAAGCTCTAACTCCGTAGATTAGAAAGTCGTAAGACAGTAAAACGGTGGTCGGTTTTTTTGTTGGCAGTGTTAAGAAGTAATTTTCATAAGCACGTAAATACTAAGAGTCGATAGACAACAGAAGAAAATAGTCCTCATCAATTGGACCCGTTGCTTATTTCATAATAGATATTATCACCGCTCGAAGACAAGATTCTGCACGTATTCATTCGGAAATTTCTAAAGAAGTAAAAAAGAGAATGACTCTATTTTAGGTAGGTCAGAAAATTCTATGATTCGCATGCTGCTTCTGGCTTTTCATATCTGTTTTCCTTCAGTTTTTCCATGGTGTGAGAGATAAAAAAAACTTTATAATTGTGCTTAACATTCTTTCAAACGTATTTTGTATTCATAGTGGGCATTTTTCGTTTTCAATCGTTGTCGTCGTTTTTAATCGGTCCCGCATATGAAGTTATTACGAATGAGTGTTATTGATATTGTTAAAAAGGTGCTGTTCATGCACAATAAGGGGAAATCATTGGTGCTCGTTTTGATGGATCATCGTTCGTATGTCGCATGTATGTGTAGTACTACTCGTCCAGTCAATGAATTTGTAAAATCAAGAACATATTTTTGAAAAGGTTTTCAACATCTGGTCAGTAATGAGATACTATTCGGATTTTTATAATAGAAAATACAACATTAAATTCTGCTCCAACTTTCTAAAGCAAGAACACCTATCAATCACGTGTTATTTCATCAAGAAAAGTTTGCTGAAGTATGGGTCAGCACGAAATACTGTTAATTATTCGATAAGAGTTATAGACACAGTTTTTAAAAAATGTTATACTCATCTGATGGTTGCGTAGTGCTAAAGTTGCCTAAAGTATACTTAACTAATACCATACAAATTCACAATTTTGTTTTGAATCCGAAACCATGAAATGTTTGTTTTGTTTGTAAAATTGCCAAAAGGTTGCAAATTTCAATGTTTTCACAGAAATAATCCATGTTTCATAAATCAAATTTCAAAGCTTGATGGGAGTTTTCTTGCGGGGAAGATTTTTGAGTGTGAACAAAGGTTTTTCATGGTAATGAACGTCCATTATTCATGAACATCGCCCTGGAGTCCAGTTGTCGTGAAACAAATTGAAATAACTTGTTACGGTTCAATCGGGATATGCTTATGTTTCTCATATTCGTTGGAATGCATGAAAAGTTTTGTTCACAGTTCGCATGGTGGTGGAACAAGAACCCTTATTAGACGAGGACCTGCATCACCGTGGCTCGGACACATCGGTCGAACTTTGATATCTAAAGAGACCCGACGGGTTCGGTCACGAGCATTCCGGATGAACTCGAGGATGCACTGCTGTTAATTCGTTTAGATTTTAGAGAAATTCAGTGACAGAAATATTACCTGCCGAAAAGAGTTTAGTCGTAGCTCTTGTACATATAGATTTCGAGGCATGCTCCTCGAAAGTCTTTAGCTATTTGTACATTTAATATAATTTGCGGCCTTCTCTCACTTCGCAATTGGAGTAACAGATTAGAAAATAGGAGCTTTATCGTCGCAATCCTATCACGGCCATTTAAAGGTTCGGATCTCGTCGATTCTAATTTAAAATATTTGAGAGCGTGTCCGAGTAGGAGAATCATTATTTTTCTTATGTAACAAGAAGCTTTGGAAATTGAACGCCAGGGAATCGCCTTAGGGCTAATTTAGTAGGATTAAAACATG
Organism: Netelia fuscicornis; assembly: GCA_946811545.1. Lineage (NCBI taxonomy): Eukaryota > Metazoa > Arthropoda > Insecta > Hymenoptera > Ichneumonidae > Netelia > Netelia fuscicornis. Next base: position 19,727,165 of record OX328011.1, on the reverse strand, counting down.
CTTTGTAAGCATCGGATATTATGTGTATGTTTCTATAACGTATGATATATCTTTGTTTTGTACAATCTTGTTTTGAAAACTTGAGAAATTCTTTTCCAGCTATATTTAAATTCTTATTTAATCCATAATCGTTATCTCTATTCTGAACATAGTGGTCTTTGTAAATAAAAATTATGTTCCAATAAATAACCGTTTTTACGGAATAATCCTAATTGTGACAAAACCAAGACAACCAATAAAGTGATAGTCGAGATGCGAAGCTTTCGCTGGATCGTTGACTTTAAATTCTAAGTACAAATCGAAAAAGATTTGAGCTAATACGATCAACTTCTTTCTCATTCACGTATGGGTATGCGAACCTTTGAACGGCCGTTTTTTTTTCTTCTATTACCCAATTTACTTTTTAGATGCATATTACAAAACGTATAAGTAGAAAGAACAATATTTGAAGTTAAAGTAGCCCGCATTAATCTGTTTGCCCAATTGCGTATTGCGAAAGATAAGTAAAAACTGTACAAAACTCGAGGCGAGAACAAAATCTGCAACAGATGCTTATCGAGAGCCCTAATTTAGTTCATGAAACTCTGGAAAGCACGAATTTGAAAACAACTCAGTTGCTAGGCAAGTACACTGCATCTTAATTTATTTCCATGGCATGAATATGGTACTAAAGAAACTGAGTTGAGAAATTATGCAGGAATAATATTATTGCGATCGACATTTATTTGAAAAAGGAATGATAATAGTCATCATTTTCTTAAATTATTCCTCTATCGGTATAATGAATATGAGGGGTTTATGGTGTGATTGTCAGTTTTAGATCGTACGACCGTGAAATCAGATACAAGGTATTTAAAGAGATATACAAAATGAAATTTTGACTAAAGTTCAATATACTCAATATTGGTTGAAGTTACGCCAGGCGAAAATGAATCCGCACATAGTGCAGAGGGTGTCGCATTGAGAGAGTGGAATTTCACCTGTTGACGTACAAAACTTAATCGATTATTGTACAGTGTACGATTTTATGTTAAGCGTTTAAAACTGCAATGTGGAATATAGTTAATTATTCGCTATTTAGTTAACGTTTCTGCATCACATTCGTTTATTTGGATTTCCTAATTTATAGTTCTTCATTATTTAGCACGAACGATTGACATTCCTGTCTATTTTATATTATGTCGTGTAAAATAAAATGTTTGAAAATGACCAATGTTTGATTTTTGAAGAATGTCTTGATTTCTTTAGTACATAATCACTGTTCTCTATGGTTGCGAATGAGTTTAAATTTGTACTTGTTCCTGATATAATTTGCAAGAACATTTTGGTATTTATTTGAGGCGATGGTTGTTTAAGGACTTCCAGTTTTGTCGACCCGCACACGCTAAAATGTTAGAAGGGAACAAGATATTGATCTTAAAACTTTATATTTTAATACCCGGATTCTTTTTGTATTTAGCTCTCTCCTCCATATGCAACAGCCTTTATCCTGAAAAATTAAATAAAAGTTTCAAATGTCGCATGTTCAGTTGAGTAATAACGCAATCATAAACTTTACCGTTCGTCCTAAAATCTTATAAAAAATCAATATTTTTAATTAACTGTCGTGCATGCATATAGGACAATAACAATAGAAAAATGAAAACAAAGATTGTTCCTATACCTATAGTGCCTTATCAGTTAATGTCTGATAAGTTTATGGGTTTGCTTTTAAAGAATCGACCAGCAAAACAATAAATAAAGAAGAAACAAAAAATGTGCCACGTGTACAAAATATATTTTCCACTTTACATATCTTTTCATTGTTTTTCGGTTTACATGTGAAAACGTGAACATACATTTGCTTGTGTACCGTGACGTTCGATGGAGACACAATTGGTCTGAGTTTGCAACGATAAAAAATCATGGTTTCATTCACTCTCATACATCTCATGATATGAACCAAACTGAACTCTATGACAATACATAACGACTATCATTCCCTTTATTTTACGAGAATACTATAAACGTTGTAGAACTAAATGGAAGCAAAAATGTAGCCTTGGATAATTAGTGTTTGCAAGTTTTACCCAACGTGTGAAATAAAAAAATTGAGACATTTTCAATCTGTCTGCTTTCTTTCTCGCATCGCTGAAAAAGTAAAACCACTTCAAACATACTGCAAACATGCTTTAGCAACGTTAACTCTACATTTATAATTATTGTTACGTTTGCAAGCATTGAAACTGGTGAATTCAAACGTACGTTTTTTTCGATCATGAAACTATCTAACCACAAAGCTTTTTCGAATTATCCTTTGATGTGGCCAGCTTTCCATACTTATTACCTTTTTGTTGCTTTGTAACTTTACATTTATGATTATTGTTACATTTGCAAGCATTAAAACGGGTGAATTTAAACGTACGTTTTCTTCAATTATGAAACTATCTAACCACAAAGCTTTTTCGAATTATCCTTTGATGTGCCTGGCTTTCCATACTCATTACCTTTTCGTTGCTTTTTATCAGCCACTTGGCATTTCGGTACGATATAACTGATATTTTTATGTATATTTACTTCAGGAAGAAACTCAAATCGAGCCATGCAAATCGCCTCTCCTTCGGGATTTTCCAAGCGAAAAGATTTCACCAGTTGAATCACGGATTCGATGTTAGCTGTGTAATCGAACTTTACATGATTCCAAGCATGTTTCTGTCTTTGTACTTCCAGCAGAGGCTCGCTGTAAATCGTATGCGCAATGTTCAAAACTTTTTGGAATATTGCCATCTTTGGGATAATTCTTCTTTTTGAATTTATGATCTTATTCTCGTAGTACATGAAAACAATAATTGCGAAAATAATAATTCGATACTCCGGATCGTTAGTGTATTCTTTTCCTTTCGGAGCCAAGCTCAAGCACATCTGCGTTCTCATGCACCATGGAAAGTCCCCTGCTTTTTTTTCGTTCAACATAGCGGTTGAGAATTTTCTCTCGATCTTGTGCTGTCGCAAATAATTAACAGTCAGAATGGGAAATGCCGCTGCGATTCTGTGCAACGTTATGTTGTCACCTTTGGCTTTTCTCTCGATGTTATATTTCTTCGTCAACTGCTGCAACTCGACATGGCCCACTGTTGTAACACTGAGACGAGTTTCAGATGTTGAATACAAATAAAATTTGACGAGAAAACAAATGTCACGACTGCAAACAGTGCTGTCTCGCTCGATCGTTGCCATTTTGTTTCCCAGATCCCTTGGACAAAATTTCGCATAGTTCTCCTGTTTTTTTACTACAGATGTAAAATTGTCCTCCACATACAGAGCGTTCGTTTTCTCAGTCAACTGGTCCATAATATCCATGTCATTTGGGTTCTCTCGTGGCTGCCTCCAGTAACGACTGCAAACAGTGCTATCTCGCTGGATCGTAGTCATTTTGTTTCCCCGATCCCCGGAACAAAATTTCGCATAGTTCTCCTTTTTTTTTACTACAGATGTTTTCTGTTTATCCTCCACATACAGAGCGTTCGTGTTCTCAGTCAACTGCTTGTCCATAATATCCATGTCCTTTGGGTTCTCTTGTCGTTGTTTCCTGTAATACATTTTATATTGTTACTTAGCAGCAACAAGTTGTGACAGGTGTAGTAAGACCAGAGGAATTGAAACAATTTCCAATCATCGAGTAAAGTTCAAGAAACATTAATATTTCTATATTTTATTTTCAATAGTTCCAGCTCCTCTTTTTTCATAATTCTAGTTTTCATAAAACTACAGTGTAAACAAAGCGTAGATTCAGCTCATTGTCATTGTTTTAACTTTATGAAAAAGGGTGTCGGTATTTTATTGTCCAAAAAACTGCAAAACCTTACTTGTCCATTGTGTACAGCTTTCCACAATTTCTTTCTCTTTTCTTCGTATGATGCAATACTAATAACAGGTCGATGACAAAACTTTGTTATTATAAAACACTTAAGACGCAATAAGAGATGTTGGCCTTTCGGATAAAGGACTGCGTGTCTCTTGCCGGTGCGGCTACGCTAACACTAGGTAAGTTTAAGGAACGAGGAATAAGAGTGCCAATCGAGAAACGCTCGTGAGTTATCGCGGTATGCGATTAGTTGCGCAGTCCCATTCGCCGTTTCCCAACAACAATCGACTAGGTATTTCAGTTCAAAGAAATTACTTCTTTATATCAAACTTGATTGTGAAAACTGACCAATGCGAAACGTCGTGATTTACGTATGATTTACACACTCGTCTATAGTAAAAACAAGAACTATACGACTAACGCACGAGCCTTGCTTCAAGAACGTTCAGCGCCAACTGTGAATTACGAATAGTTTTGAACAGAAGGCGTCATTGAAATGTGATACTATACAATACATATGAGCTATTCTCCGTTGGCCCAGCCGGGTTCTTTATCGACGTCTCACTGACATTGCATATAATTGAATATCCTATTCCTATCCTAGCCTATATCCAATACTTGAAAAAGCTGTAGGTAATTATTTAAAGAATATAAACATCAGAAAACGAAAGTATGTTTAAAGAATTTTCCAAACTAGAAATTAATTTGTTGGCGGACAGTATAGTGCGAGTCGATGGTGCACAATCGATTCATCGAATTGCAATCAATCGTTCGATACAATATTCTTTTTAGCTATGTTAATTTTTTCTGAAAATATTTTGTCTGTCGGTTATTCTTACATTTATGATTATCGTATCTTAAATTTTACTCGTAACAATATCTATTTTGCCAGAGCACCCTTCACATTTTCTTAAGGCTATGAGAAGAAATAATTTGTTCACATTTAACGAGTTACAAGGTTTGCATACAATTTTTGTTTACTTTAAGAAATCAATCCACGACGACTCTTTAATGTATAGTTATTTACCTAACGCATGGCAAATTAAAAGAAAAATATTGAAATTTTACGCAGAAAATGTCACTGAGTTGCACATAAAAAAGTCTCCTGTGTATATCGACACTACGCGAACAAGAAAGTGATAAGAAACGGTAACTGAATATACGCGATAACGGATGAAAATAAGATTGCGTCAGTATAAATGGCGGAAGTTTGTATACAGTGCAGGACGGCTCTCGCACCGCAAATGCGTTAATCGAGTACTTGAGTATCCGACAATTATATTTTTCTTTTTATAGTTTTGACCTGAAAAATAAATCATGAATTAATCATATTTTATCATGAAAAATGTCGACAATCATTAACTTATTAAGTTTATTATCTGCGGGATATTTGCTTGAATACCTTTTTCTCTCTCTCTCTCTCTCTCTCTGGAGCAACAGGTCGGGTAACAGGTGTTCCAGGGCGAAATGGTTTTGTTATAAGCTTATAGGCTTTTGTACAGAGTACCAAGAGAGAAGAGACCAAGGGAAGACCACGCAGGTTTCGTGAAACTGTTGGTTGGCTCGAGTCCAAGGCTCGTGGCTTTATGACAGTGGTTTCCAATTAATCTTTCATGAGTACCACTTCAACAAAAAGCCCAAACTCGCCTACTCCCTTATGGTATATATCTAAAATGATAAATACAAAATGAAATCAGTTTGTTTAAATTTGTTAACTCTAAATCTTAATCTTTATTAAAGGCATAACAATTTTATAACAGTAATAAAAATAACAATGTAAAAACTTGCGAGAGGCAGTAAAAATACAGAAATAAGGATTTTGTTTAAACCATCATAGATTAGGTTTTTCATTACTCGGATGGGATTAATTGCATTTGAATTTAATGAATTTAAATCTGTGAAGCTAAACAAATAATAATTGATGTCATTGTGCTCGAAATTCATGAATGTTGTCCCAGCTGGAATGGTTTCGTTTCAATTATGGAACTTTTTGAAGGTCAAGGAGAATATTAAATCAAGGGGAATACCCATCGAGTATGTTCTAATACGTTGATTAGTTTCGCCTGCAGAGCGTAAACACGATAACCAACGAGATATTGCGACGTTATGACGCACGAATCACTTCGAGTACGATTCGAAGAATCGGAGCGATACTCGACCAACGAGTGGGAAATGAGATAAATATTTTAAAATTTTATATTTTATGAGGGGATATCCTGGCTCAAAGCTCTCTCGTATCTTGTAATGGTGGTAGTAAACTTAGTGCATACCTCTCAGACCGGGGTGATTGTATGCACAGATTCCAATGTCCGACGCGTCCTTCGCCATTTTACATATTTCTTCTCTTCCTACACATCTCCAGCCTCAATTCCACCGTCAACTACTCCGGTGTACCTACTAGTTTTTGATTAGGTGGGTTCCCAACCACCGAGAGCACAGAAAAAATACATAGAAAAATTCCATTGGTGCCGGTGGGAATCGAACCCTTGACCCACTGCGTGTGAGTCGGGAACGCTATCCCCTATGCTACTGCCTCTCTTTCGAATCCTGTAATATTAAATTGTATTAAAAGTTAAAAATATCGTGTTCGAAAAGGGCGCGCTGTGCAATATGTCGTTACATTACGAAAGGGGGCGCTCCACTGAAGCGACAAATGTATCGTGCTACCACAGACTTCTGTCACGCAAATGTTGAAGATGAGACACGGCGAATATTCCAATGAAGCCGAAATTTCACTCTATAAAGCGAGTAAATGAGTAAAAATGAGAAGGATTGCCTTTCGATTTGGCAACGTGAGATCTCAGTGCGCATGCGCAAAATGGAGGATCACGAACAATGGTCTGTCAACAACTCTTCAGTAAACGACGAAGATCTTACTCAAAAGAAAACCTTCAATTTTCTTCAAACTATATTAGAGGGTTGCAGATTTTCGTTTCCTCCAATGTCTATGTAGTAATGAACGATTAATAGAGAAAGGTCAGCAAAATGTAAAAGAAATAATCTCACCATCTTATCCTTTCCAACGAAGAGGTTATGAATCGTTAAGAAATCGAACATCTTAGAATATATCACTCTACAAACTGCAACGTACTGTTGCAGTTTGCATCATTCCATTGTTGACCATGCTAGCCTTTTGAAACAATTACGTTTTTCCAATTTCCTAGAAAAAAAAAGAAAGAAAATTGTGGGTTTACGGTTTGGCCCAGGTGTAAATAAACCGGGCATAATACATATATGATGACTCGCGGCCCCATTTCGTGAAAAAAAATGAACGTCTTTATCGACACACCGACGCGCGCACGCGTCTTTTCCTCCCCCGAAAACCGTTGGCTCGAGCAATCCACGAAGCTCATTATTGATCGAGCATAGAGTACCCCTGCCATTGCTCGTTATGAGCACGCAAGGCCACATGTTGTCTCGTATCTACGTCGTATAACACAACGGCCGAGCGAACGACCTACTATCAGCGACACCTGTCGGAAGGGGAAGTCAACGAGTTAGTTTTCCCGTAGGTGGCCTGAGCGCATGCGTAAAGCCCGGTCTGCCATCACCAAAACATATATATATATATATAATACAACCGATCGACGTACATGTGTATCTATCGTTTTGTTCACCCCCTCGTAGCCGTCGCAGTGACGGCGCGCATTCGTTCGCGACGTTATCAAATGTACGGTCCTGCATCAGTAGAGCGACGTAGTCGTCATCAGGACATCGATGAGACGTACTCGCTTTTGGAAAAATACCTTGCTTGAAAAAAAACCCATGAAATTAGTTATTACATAAATTAAATTATGTCAATAATTGTAAACTCCTGTATTGTACCGACAGACCAAAATTAAGTGTCCAGGGATTCGAGTATAATGAAATAATGGATGTTTCGAGGACTTTATTCGAGCCTGTGCGTTTAACCGTCGGAAAGAATTGATTCCATGTTTGCATCGGAATATTTGTTTCATCGTTTCCAAGCTGTCGTTTGATCCCTGTGTTCGTTCGGCAGCGCAGGCAGCATGCAACTTCGAGAAGTCAAGTAAGCTTTTATAGAAAATTGTAAAGCGTGAATATCATCATCTTTACGTACAATTGTAAATAACCTGTATTGTCCGTTGCTTTTTTTTTTATCGTCTGGGCAAGCTAGTGTCTCCAAACTCACGGTATACAAAGAAAATGGTCCACATGGTGTATATCGTATGACAGTGTGTGCCATAAGCAAAGTACGATATGTATTTCTCTACAAAGCCTCGTCAATCCGCTTACGATAACGCGCCGTTCGCTTCTTCCTCCACGTTTCTACGACACATGCCACTTGTGCGACGTAATCCTAGCACTCTCCTGATTGATTTTACATTCGCTCTACTTTCTTCCTTTTTTCTTTTTTGCTTCCTCATAAAACAAGCATGTTTTTTTAATGGGCGAAAAAAATACTGTGTTGGAAATACTTGATTTGAGAATTGTTCAAATATTGCAAATATTTGGTTGAAATAAATGTCTGTGTCTACCAAGCTCTTAAAACCTCCATCTTAGCTCGAACAGATTCAGGTTTTTGATATTAAAGTTTGAATAGGTCGCCTACGTGTGCAACGATTTTTTTTGTTCGAAGATTTTTTCAAATATTTTCTTCGATCGCTTTCATAATTTCGTGAAATTGAAAAATATTTAATCAAAACGTCATACACAAGCGAATGAGTCTTCAAGGATGTTCGATATCGATTTGGGCAATAATCGATAAAAAGTACAAGATTTTGTGTAAATTAAAAATATTGCAGTGAAGCGAGGAATAATTTTAGCATCGAAAAAGTTGAGAAACTGGTAATCCAAGAAAATCTATACTGACCGCAGCAAAAAAGCAACTGACTAATTTCGCGGTTAGGCGACTCAGTTATTTTTTGGGACAGTCCCCCTGCTGGTGCCCAACTGAATTATTCTCTTCTTCTGGTCTGTCACATGCGATCATACACAATCTCTCATACTACACTCTACAAGTCCAGTTTCTTCTATTTTACCACTCTTCGAGTTGTTTCCCAGACAAAATTACCTAAATTCAATTTCGTACAAAATGAGATCTTTTTAGGCACTCACTATAATATATAAATATTTATAAAAAAATAAAAAAAAAGTGCCTATTAATATTGCCTTCCAAAAGTTTTCGTCACAGGAGCCGTTCGTCCGCACTCCATTCTCAGCAACCAATGACCGGATCAATCTGAAATTTATACCAAATATGTATTTCATTATAATGAAGAGACCTTTTTTTATTTTATAGCAGGGCTATCTCATCCGAATGGACACGCGGTTTGTCCACGAAGCACGTAATTTTACAAGATCCGTTTCTCTAACGACGAGTCTCGGTGCCTAACCTGCACTCCATCTTCTTTACGTTACTCCCAAGTGACACCAACGACACAGCCCTGCACTTCGCCTAATGCGTTATCGTTGTCGATCCACAGACGAGCATAGCGTTGGCTTTCTTTCTTCTCTTCTGGGAATAGCGAGACTGGGCTTGTTCATCACAAACCAATCCTGTGGGAATTAACCCTCCATTCTACGTTCCTACGTACAAGAGACATATCGCGTGCAATGTAGTCCCCTTTGTTTTACCGCCGATGGAATATATTAATTTCGGATATGTTGAGCGTGTCGGTTGAAAAATGGCACATGTTCGTACAGTGTTATCGTTGCGTCCTTCGAGACTACACATTATGCACACTTCGATCGTCCTGAATTCAATTCTTCGAGCGTTAACCATAAGTCACATGGTCATTAATTTCCACTTGGCACTTGACTTTACGAAGGGTTATTCGATGCGACGATATGGCGCTCGTGAATCAAACGTGTCGCCTGAATAAAGTTGGTAGATAGAGGTACCTGCAAAGTTTATGGAATCGCACATTTGACAAATGTAGGGAGCTTCGCCCGTTACTTATAAACTTTTTACCTTATCATTCGACTCCAAACTCTTATAGATGTCTTTGAGTACTCCACATTCATATATTGACTTTTAGAGGTTACCGTACATCTAGGACAAGGAAAAGTAGGGTAAACTTTGAGTTTTCCTTCAATTTGAAAAAATTCCTTTTCTTCTATTTTATTAAAAAATCAATAAGATTATAGGTTAACTAGAAATACTCTTTTTTGCAATACCGCGAGGATTTTAATATAAGTATGTAAAGAATTTTAGTAAAATTCCTACAGTTAAAAAAATACTTTTGTCGCTCCATCGATTTATTAGTTATTGATTTATATCGGTTATCCTATTTAAAGTCAAAATTTTGAGTTATATGATTTTAAAGGTTATATCGTGTCTTATAATCGCATTACGCCTGTGCATCGGAGGCTGCTCGGTTAGTTCGCTATTGGCCGCCATAAACCTGTCAATTTTGTGAATAAATAACGTTTTCAACGAAGAAACTTTAAACGAATCCCGACCAATACAAATATTCTTGAAAAATCGATTCTTCTATCCACTCATGGTCGGATGTATTCCCCCCGTCTTAGGTTTTCCATTGAGCGAGTAAAGTCTCTGAACAATCTACGACGCAATCGACCGAACCGAACAATTTTTCTTTTTTATCGCAATTACAAAGTTTTTCTCGACAAAGGGCGTATTAACCGTAACGATGTTTTATATAAGGAAAAAAAATGAGTGTAAATCCTGATGCACGTGGCAAAGAAACGGAAGCCCGTGGGCGAATTTATCTGCGTTATCACCTCAGCCAAGGACTTTTGGAAGCCGCATGCGCTCTCCCGTGCCCTTCACTCCCGGCCCCGACGATATTCGATAACGAACATTTCAGCCACCCCTGTGGACCTCTAGCCGCGGCGATCCACCGAGGGTTGTGGATTCGTCTATTTTTATTCTCGAAATTTCTAAACGTATTTCTATCCGCACTGGATCCAGCCATTTTACTCGTCTTATGACCCAACGACGCACTCGACACATTCTTTCCTCGTGGCTATTTTCGTTATTACATTCCGTAACCTAGAAATTTTTCACGTCCTGCCAATATTTTATACGACCTTCCATCAAAATTCCAATCTATAAATTCCATACGTACTTCGCGAACTTTGAGCTTTTATAATTGTTCGCGTCTCTGCCCATCCGTAGGGCTTTATATCGTCCGATATATTTATAAATAAATACCGCGGCTTCCGTCTCGCTCGAGGATTGACAGGTATCGATGGCGAGCTCGCTAGACCGGGCATGAATTAAAGATGGCGTCTTAATCGAGAATGTAAACATACGTTGAAATCTTTGCCAGGTTTGCTATGCATTGAAGATAGTTTCTTTTTAATTGAAATTATTTTTTAAGAATATGTTTGCCCAATAGTGAATTCATTTTTTCTTCATCATTGCTAGAATACTTTAGGAGAGTGCGGAATATTTTTTAAGCTAAATATTGAAGCAGGAAGTTAATTCGATTATTCAATTCTAGACTTATTCAGTTCAACGATTGCCAAATTTCTACATTACACTTTGTTTTTCATAAATCAACGAACAGCAACAGCTCAGAGACGTTAAAAGAAAAAGTAAAGTTTGTCTGTTTTTTTATTATATTTTTTCACATTGCAATTCTGAAAAGACTAAATGTTTAATTTTTATTTTCCAGGGTGTGATCAGATCACTCATGCAACGAGGTCATGGTATAGGCCTGTGGAATATTTGGTCGTTGTTGAATATCGAGTTTCTTGGTAAATAAGGGAACAATCGCAGCGAACACCCTTCATCCCATTCAACGCTCCAGACAATTTACCTTAAACATTTTAGACTTCAGTTAGCCAGGCATTGATTAAACATCGTAAAAGGACGTTGAAACGTAATTGAATTAATTATAGCGTTGCTAATTATACACCAGAGTATTTGGATTTAGCTTCGTTACGTATTATCGTCTGGCTAGACGTTTGCCCCGGTGTCATTCTGTATTGAGAGAAAAATATCTATCCTTAAACTTGAGGCTCAATGTCCTTCTCTTTGAACAACTCAACTGGAACAAATTTATACTATTTACCTGGGGTGTGTTGCAATATTTGGGAAACGAGAATAGCAGATTGGAATTTTCTGAAGCTTTGCAGGTGTTTTGTATATGACTCGCAAACAATTAAATGGCGCAATGCATTTTTGACTGTTATTTTAATCAAGGAAAATTAATGTTGTTATATTTATTTATTGTTACAGCTTGAAAAAACGTATGGGAGTAATAGTAATAAAGGTATGCCTGAGTTTGAGAAAAATCCAGGGATAGAGACGACGGATCAGATGTCGCCAGCGGACGTAAAACACCGGTGACGAATCATCCTAGAGGAGTATGGATATACAAAAGAAGTTTTTGTGCCCCCGCTTGGTGGACTACTTGGCCATCGTGGGGGCAAGGCCTTCACCGGGTTCTCGTCAACCTGTGCAGGTACTTCTGCTATAAATTCAATTTGCATATTAGCTAAATTGATATAACGTCCTTTCCAATTATTGAAATATGTTTCTACGGAAACAAATAGGAATGTAAGAATTGCTATTTTTATTTTTATTGCACTATTAATCCTGAGATTTATGGCAGTATTTAGTAGTAGTAGTAAGTCTTTATTTTCCAATGTATCCCCTTGCGGGTTTTTACATTCCTCCTTTCTTACAATCTCTCACTTAAATTATTCCTTTCGTACACTCTATTTTCTTAATTCCTGTATCTTTGGTTCTGTTCTCCTTTTCCTATATACATGTTTACCTATTTACGCCGTCCATCTCCCACTCCATCCTTCGCGCTATGTTTTCAAATTGGCAGTATATATATATATATATATATATATATATATATAACTTATGTAAAAAATTATTAGAACTATATTATATTTATATAATATAGTTATAATAACTTTACTATAGCTATTATAGTATATTATATAATATTATATTATTATTATTATTATTATTATAACTATATTATATTTATATAATATAGTTATAATAACTTTATTATAGCTATTATAGTATATTATATAATATTATAATAATATTATTATTATTATTATTATAACTATATTATATTTATATAATATAGTTATAATAACTTTATTATAGCTATTATAGTATATTATATAATATTATAATATTATTATTATTATTATTATAACTATATTATATTTATATAATATAGTTATAATAACTTTATTACTTATATTTATATAATATAGTTATAATAACTTTATATATATTTGCATAACTTTTTACATAAGATTTTACAAACACCCGTCACCCTTCTTATCTCTAGCCGTCCCTTCCATCGCATTCTCTCTTCTCCCTCTCACTCTTGGCAGTCTTTAGTATTATAAGTATTCAATATTTTCATCAACAAATGTCAAGTACATTTTATATTTTGGCTAAATGATTTTTAATTTTTCTTTTATCAACGTTTGACTCCTTATTGTGGTTTATAGGTTCCGGAGCTGCTGCGCAGGTACCCGGTGGAGGACCACAAAGATTTTCCCTTGCCTCTAGACATGGTCTACTTCTGTCAACCGGAGGGTTGCAGCAGTGTAGGGCCGAAACGTACGGCCTTGCGGGAGGCCACATCTTTTACGTTCACCCTGACCGACAAAGACTCGGGTGAGCAGGAGGGAAAACATTATAAGTCATTTACAGGCTATATTCAAAGAGCGTGAATAATCCGCCTTTACGACCAATACAGGTTTTGCTATCTTTCTTTCTCACCACGTTATTACAAACACAAATAAGGAACATGCTCAATAATTATCATAAAAGAACGTTCTAAATATTCTGTTGAAAATTTGATAAATGTGGGACGTTCATAGTCAGCTCATAATTATTCGTCATTAAATACAGGTTAATAATCTCGTAAGTGTAGGCTGGGAATAAGCGTGGAAGGAATCGTACGCCTACGCACCCCGTCTCACGGGTTCTAAGAATATCTTCCAGGGGGTGGATTCAATTTCCTAAGAGACCCTTGCTAGGTCTCATGTTAAGTAATTATTTGCTATTCGTGACTGTAATATAAGTGGGTTTCCTGTGTAACGTTTTTAAATTGACACTTGAGAAATTGTATGCTATACTTGAAAATTCAAATGTTTTATACCCCTATAAAAAAGCCTACGCATATTTCCACTAGAGCAGATGTAAATCGAGTTTGTGTGTTCGACCTCATTTCAGAGAAAAAAATCGATTTAAAATGTACCCCTAGCACGTCGAAAGGTCATTGACGCTAACGTTTGATCGTGACATTTAATATTTCTTTTGCAGGAAAGACACGATATGGCATATGCGTAAATTTCTATCGACCTATCGAACGTACCAGCAACTCCGGAAGTGGAGGTGTTTGGGTCAGGAGAGAGAAGCATGATCCTAAGCTTCGAAAGGAAAGTTGGAGGAAAAGCATGGAAAAGAGCTCAGACTCGGCATTTTCAAGGTGAAATAACGATGTATCTTAATTTATAATTTTCTTAATTTTCTTCATTGGCGGTATTGGAATCCGACCATCTGGATTTATTTTTCATTATAAAGTAAAGCATTCTGGATAAGAGATTGAAAAAAAGCTATGTGGTATTCAAACTTGCTTTTATTTCATACTCTCAAATAAATCAAATCAATGAAGGAACAAGTAACCAAAAATAATGATCTTTCCCATTATGTGACCTTATCTCGAGCTGTCCGTTATAGCGATTATAGGAGCAGTGTGATAGGGCCCAGTGATTCTGAGAGAGATTGTCCGAGTAGGAGGGATTCCGATACACCCTTAGCTCCACGTGCACCAAGATTAGGAATTACTGCCCCAAGCGGCGATAGCGAAAGTGGCGGAAGTCATTCACCATCGCCTCGTGCATCTCGAAGAAGACAGGTCAGAGGCATATCACTCTCAAAAAATAAAATGAAAAAAGGGAAAAACAATAGGGAGGACCTATAATTTTTCTCTTTCTTCATTCTGTTCCATTATCTTCATTATTCTCGTTAATACAAATTATTTGTTTTTATCAATGAAACCAACAGAGGATACGAAATCATTCGTTAACGTCACTTTGTATCATCTCGCATCATGGATTTTTCACGAAATTTCGTGAATGCTTGTTCGCCCTAAAAAGAATCATTGATGCATGCAACGAAAACTCATCACCCCAAAAAGTGGGCGCGTCGAGGCAAACCAACAGGTGATTAATTTTATAAAGAACTCGTACGAAGTTATTCTCAGCGAAATGGTGTATTTAAAAAAACTTTCTTTATTTATATAGGGACACGGTATGGAGCGTCTTAACCGGTCAAGCTTTCGAGGGCGCCCCCTCGATCGTTCTTCACGACGTGAGAGAAATTGAAACGTGGATTTTACGTTTACTAAGTGCTCCCGTTCCAGTTCCCGACAAGACGAGAGTCGAGGTTGACATATTATCTCAACATCTCCAACCACCCCTGTGCTTTGCACTTCCTGATCATACCCGATTTTCTCTCGTCGATTTTCCCCTTCATCTACCCCTCGAGCTGTTGGGGGTTGAAATGTGCATCCAAGTTCTCACCCTCATACTTCTAGAACATAAGGTAAATTATAATACGAAATTTCGGAACATATGTTCATTTATTTTGCCAACAATTTAACAGTATGGGACTTTATTCACTTTAATTAAAAATCTAACTTGTCGTATCATGAAATTTTGAAGAATACTTTATTTTATATTATATTTTCGTTTTTTAGATCGTTCTTCAGTCCCGGGATTACAACGCGTTGTCAATGTCAGTAATGGCATTCGTCACGATGATTTATCCTCTCGAATACATGTTCCCCGCAATTCCACTGTTGCCCACATGCATGAGCTGCGCCGAGCAGCTTTTACTGGCACCGACACCATTCGTCATTGGAATCCCCGCGTCATTTTTGATGTATAAGAAAAAATTTCGTATGCCCAACGACATATGGCTGGTTGACCTCGACAGCAATAAAATCAGTCCTCCTACAGGACTGCCGGATAACTTGCCGCCTTTACCAGAGCCGGAAGGCTCGATACTTAAGAATCACTTGAGACAGGTATCGTAAAAAACCACCTTTCGCTTGTGCTTATTAACTGCGATTGTCATTCACAGTTTTTACTATTCAATTTTTTGAACAAACGTGTATTTTACTCTGCGAGTGTTTCGTAAATTTTTGTTTTACCGCTTTTCAAATATATTTTCAGTATTTCCGTTTCGTGTCGATTTTCTGTCTATTGTGATTTTCTCATGTTTTTTCAACTTATTTGAATATATAATATTGTTTATGTCGTATTCGTAAAAATATCGTCTTCTCGTTTACCTGAAGCTTTTTCTATTGATTTCTTTTTCTCGGCCTAACGCGACATGTCATCAGCAGCATGCGCCATCAAATCAATCTTTCTATACAGGAGGTCGTCCAATAACTTACATACACTTGGGACCAGGTGTTCTCGAATAACTTATATTTCTCGCACTTGCGGTGTCGTGTAACGACCTACTTTGGTCTGACCGAGAGCATGGGGTTTTATGAATACCCGACCCAAGTAAAAACCTGGTCGTAAAAAATTCTACCTGATATGCGAAGAAGTATAATTTAGTCGATTATAAGTTTTGGAGTTCTTCATCCGTATTTCACGAAATGATTTTTCACACGATGATTAATTGTCTAAAAAATGTCTACTTTCCGCTGCTATCACTTTGGTTCCTCAGGCAATGCAACTGATGGATCAATCGGGCTCTGGTGTAATTATCCTTTACTTCCACTAATCAATCTGCATCGCACCATATTGAGTGTATAGACAGATATAATTAAGGATTAAATACCCCGATTAAATAATCCCTTTTATTTTTCTCTACACGATAGGCTATGGCGAGTATGTCGGCTCCTCAACCTCGTCAACTTCCTATCCGCAATAGAAGCACATCGCCCCAACCTTCGCTTCATTCTCCGACGAGACGAGAAAGTACGTCGTCTCATCATTCGACGTTAAGGTATATACGATGTAACAATAGAATCTTGATTCTTGGAATACGAAAGAGAATATTTTTATTTTCTTTAACATAAAGTCATTAGAGGAAACAAAATATAGGTACTAGGAATGTGAATACGTAAAGGATTGATTTCTTTTTAATGTGAGACGTGAAATAGGAAATTTCTCATTAAGGGACTATTCCAGTGTGACTGGTTAGAAAATTGTCAATTTTTATGACCTTTTTTAATTTATTCGACGTTAAACGACTTTTTCGTTTATTCCTGTGACGTTTGTTAAAAATTGTACACTAGAGAAAGGTTTCTTAACAATGTACACTATAATTATGATGGATTGTTATCGTGATGTTCTCAGCGTAACGACAACAAGGCACAGACCGAGTATGGATCTTGGGAATTACAACCAATACAGCCCGATGAGTTCACCGGGTCAATCAGTCGTCTCTAGTCCCCGACGACCATCGGCGAGTGTATCTCAATCGCCCCAGAAGCCATTGGCTCAAGGAACGTTGCCTTTCAACCCTTTCATATATGGAAATGATGTGGATTCGGTGGACGTAGCGACGAGAGTCGCGATGGTCCGTTTTTTCAATTCGCAAAACCTTTTGGCAAATTTCACGGAACACACGAGAACTTTGCGATTATATCCTCGACCAGTGGTGGCGTTTCAGAAGAATTCGTTTCTTCACTCGAGACCAGGGAGAGCGAATCCTTTCCTCGAGGAATTCGCGAAAACTCAAGCGGTGGAGTTTCTTGCCGAGTGGTCGTTGACACCGACCAACGTCGCGTTTCTTCGTGTGCAGACCGGCGTTTTCGACCCTGCGCAAATCGGCGACAAAGGCCGGTGGTTTGCGAGCGGACTAGAGCCGATTTGTTTCCCGGTATGGGATCCGAGCAGTTCGTTGGCCAATGCTCTTAGATCGGCGGAGGAATTGGAGAATCAACCGACGGACGAGAGCGGATCGGATTCGGAGGGTGCCGATAGCACGAGCTCATCCTATTCGTCTTTGAGTGATTTCGTTTCTGAAATGGTCTCGTCCGATTTGTCACCGAGTAAGTTGAATGAAATATTGCATCTTCCAATCGGGATCAATATTTCACACGATTGGTCTTATAATTTATGCAGGAAAAATTTTGAAATTCATCCAATTAAACATTTTCTAACGTACTAAAGACTGACATAAAAATGTTCTCAGGTTACAATTGCCCTACAGCACCGTTACCACTACCGATGTCATTATCGGTTGATCCTAAAAACGTTTACAATCCACCAAACAGTTTGCAGTATCCTGGTATAATCGAAGACTTAGCAGCTCGACCGGAGAGTCCACCGAGTACCTCGTCCAGTCACAGTGACCTAAGCAGTCCTAGTTTCAACAGGGATTCCGAGTTGGAGTTAAATCCAAAGCTTCAGGAATTATCCCAGGCCCCTAAGGGCGATAATGTAAGTAGCCAGATCTTTCAATAATGTAATATTTCTCAATATAGCATATAATTATTTCCTTCGCCCGTTCGGTAAGTATTTCAAAATAATTGAAGTTTCGTTGAGCTATATTGGCAGAGGAAACGGTTGTTAAAAATTCTATTTTTGTACGATTAGAACTCATTATTCTCGGACAAAGCAAGGAAAGGAACATAATTTATTTCCAGACGTTGGACGTGGAAGTTTTTAATTATTCCTTTAGAAAACAACTGCACCACCATTCGAAATGGATTGTTCTCAGATCGTTGTAGGAATTTTCAACATCGAACGAGTGATAGGTTTCTGTTAATATTATGATGTTTGAACTGTGGAAACCACGATATCTGTCTAGAATAAGCTCATACATGTCTGCTGTACAAAATTGCAAGATGTGATGAGCCCATGACATCGACATGTTAAACATTCAAAACTGTATTGAAACCTATCCGTTACGGTCGAATTCACAATTAAGTGGCGATAGATTCGAACGTACCTGTGCCAAGAACATTTCGAGCGTTAATGCGAGTCCACAATCCATGTACGAACAGAGCTTTGTATCTGCAAATCAGTACGATCAAATCAATCTACTCTATCTTAGTCCTTGCTTATCGCACCATTTTCCTTATCGCTTTCTACCTTATATCAACAACGTATGTATAAATTCCCTTAAATAACTTTTATAACGTGTGTCTGGGACAAAATTTGCTGCTTCGATCGTTCGTTATACTGATTTTAATCACACGATTACTATTCAGCTATTGACAAAAGAAACTAAAACAAATATTTCATTCGTAAATTGGGTCGTCGTTTAAGCATTTTAGAATTTGCATTTTATTCTGTAAACGATAAATGAATGAAGAGCAGGATCGAATAATGCAAGATTAACGATCGCTAATCGTGGGCTTAATCGTAAAATCTTAGGATAAAGAGGAGGGAGGTAGTTTTGAGTCGGATTCTGCATCGACGACGACTACACCCCGAACTGTACTGAGCGTGCAAAGTACGGTAGGCCAGTTTGGAATTGGCGCAGGAACAACTTTCGCGAGTTCTGCTGCAATCGTCGACACTGAACGCCCTACCACTCCTCACAGGACCTCACGCCTTAGTAGATCTGTCACTCCAGTGAGTCGGCCCTTCCGTGCCTGCCTCCGTCTCGCTCTGTCTATCTCTATCTCTACCTCTCGTTCTTTATTTATTTATTTATCTCTGTCTATTAATTCGTTCGCCTGTGATACGTCATTATCATCTGTGAATGCAATAATCCCACGTACGAAACTTAATATTTCCTAATTTCTTTGATCAGAAGATGATTAAAAAATAAACTCATCGATAGAAACAGATTCGATACAAAATTCCTAATGTTTTTTTGTGGTTTTTCCTTGTATGAAAAGATTTATACTTGTATTTAGGCGATATATCTAATGAATAAGAACAGATTTTTATAAATGAAACATTTCTTTCTGTTGTTGTAGGTATTATTTGTTCAGGAGTTTTGATTTTGACATGGGTGATTCTATATACCGATGCGATGCCATAGATAGCCTTGTAATAAATGTAACGAGCTAAGAAAAAAAACAAGTGCGACTATTATTATCGACTTTTCGTTCCTATAAATAGATTGAAATTTGCCCACTGGGAAATTAAAACACCGTTCTAAATGTAAATTAATATTACTTTAGCTTTTTATATTTCCTAATTTATTTCACTAAATATTAACTTCAGATTTGAACCCAACAGTTCAAAACGATATTCGGATAAAACACAAATAGACTCATGATCCATGTTTTTTTCATCCTTAATCATCTTCTTGTTAAAGATTCATCGTATAACTAATAGATTGTGGATAACGAGATGCACACAAGAGCTCCAATCCATGAATGAGATAAAGCACAAAAATCGACGACTTGTATATACGTAACTTTTAAATTATCTTTTCTAATTTTAAATTGAGTTTGTGAAAATAAAAGAACTGGTGCAAATTGCTGTACAATTCCAGGAGCAAGTAAAAATCTTGCCCTTAAAGGAAGAAATGTCATGACAAATGACTAAGAAATTTTTAAACAAAATTTTCCTTTTGCTAGAATAAGCTTGCACCCGTTCCGTTTAATTTCGTCACATTAATAGCACCAAGCATATAGCTTTCTCATAAAGGACTCGCATGGGACCTGCAGTATGCAGAAATCGCATTTACGCTTTTACTTTTATTCACCTTTCTGCACCTCTTCACCGAATTTCTATTTAAATATATCGTACTTATTTTCCTGTTCAGAAGAAAAATAATATTTCTCAAGACTTTGGGACAACAAAAGGAATCCTGACTGACGAATTATCACCTTAATATAAATTTAGTGATCTTTCGTTGTCAAAATTGTGTATTGTCTTACTTATATTGAGATAACGAATTTTGTTGTTGCAAGGTCTTGGTAGGCATCGTAATTTACTCGATTCCTTGTAATTTTGTGATATGCCATGATTGTTGTTGCTACGGCATTTTTGATCGAATAATATTGTGTTCGAAGTATTTAAAAATCTTCCGTCAATCTCGCCATAAATGGCTCTCTAATACGGAATCTATAATATCGTCGAGACGATTATTGAACTAAATACATGTCTTTTTTGCATTCTCATTTGCATCATTTTTCTTTCATTTTCTCACTATCGCGCGAACGCATTTCTTTTTCTCAATGAAATAATTACATTTATCGCAAGCCAATGTCTGCAAATAAAAATCATTCGAAAGGTCCAAGTGGAAAAATAATTATCCATCCAGCTTTTAGAAACGCTATCTAGACTGGATCGTGCACATTGATTCAACGAGATTTATAAATTCCCACTTGGATTTTATTCGTTTAAAATGTTTAATTATCATCCATATTCTTCTCGTCTGTAATTCGCATTAAACATATACTTTCGCACTTTTCGTCTCTTCAATTCACCGCCTCTCGATGATTCCAAACGAAACATCCTGTGAAAACGCACCTGTTCACTTCTAATTATCATTTGCGGTTTTCGATATGCGCTGAAATTCGATTCAGGATCATACATGGAGTTACAATTCTCAGAATCGATGGAGTAATTGTATCTTCTATGGAGAATGGAGATGTGCAATTGCATCGAAGGAAAGAGAAAGAAAAATCATTTAACGCGTGTTCACTAAATTATCAACGTACGCAATTTTCGATGGGAACAGTAAGGGGAAAACTTGAAATATTTCAAACTATCCAAAGTGAGAATTACTGAGACTGGTAAAAATATGAAACAAACTGTAGTTGTTAAAAAATGAGAGAAAGCAAAAAAACGGAACGTATTAGAGAGTAGAGGAAGAAGTAGAATTTGAAGATGAAATTGGATCACGCAGCCCACTTACGGGAGACTGGTGTGTTTCTGTAGTTCTTTTAAAAAGTATATACGTAGAGAGCAAGAGTAACTCTTCGTCTCGTCGGGATGTAGCTGAGTCGCAAAAATATGTACGGAGCTAATTACGAAAAAATATTATCATGTTGTTCGATAATTTTCGAAGGTTCCACCGATCGGTTCAACTGGACTCCAGCGTCAGCCGAGCGTTGGAAATGTTCTGGCGAGAACTTCGAGTTTCGGTTCAGCCGTTGGACCGCTTTTGCCACGACAATCGAGTGCCGGTAGCGATAGCAGCACGTCGTCCCATTCTCGTCAGGGGACTCCTATTAACAACAATAGCGTACATCGACAACAGAGCATCGCTGTCAGTCCTCTTCAGCATCAAAATAGTGGTGGTGCAACAACAGGAAATGGCGTTCTCAGGCAGGGATCTCAAGGCTCGTTGTTTGAACAAATTGCCACTCAGGCTAAGGACTTGGTTCGCGAGACTACTAGACAAAGCAGCCAAGATGGTCTGCTCGCTCACATGGACAAGGTGCTTTTAAAATGTGAACTTATTAAAACGATACAAAAATCATAAATTTTACAATTCTTTATCAATATCATTTTTTATAATTGTCAAAGTTCGATTTTTAAAAACGAAGAAAGATGAGGGGATTAGTTATTGGCTCACATGGACAAGGTGCTTTTAAAATGTGAACTTATTAAAACGATACAAAAATCATAAATTTTACAATTCTTTATCAATATCATTTTTTATAATTGTCAAAGTTCGATTTTTGAAAACGAAGAAAGATGAGGGGATTGGTTATTGGCTCACATGGACAAGGTACTTTAAAAATGTGAACTTATTAAAACGATACAAAAATCATAAATTTTACAATTCTTTATCAATATCATTTTTTATAATTGTCAAAGTTCGATTTTTAAAAACGAAGAAAGATGAGGGGATTGGTTATTGGCTCACATGGACAAGGTACTTTAAAAATGGGAACTTATTAAAACGATACAAAAATCATAAATTTTACAATTCTTTATCAATATCATTTTTTATAATTGTCAAAGTTCGATTTTTAAAAACGAAGAAAGATGAGGGCATTGGTTATTGGCTCACATGGACAAGGTACTTTAAAAATGTGAACTTATTAAAACGATACAAATAATAAATTTTACAATTCTTTATCAATATCATTTTTTATAATTGTCAAAGTTCGATTTTTAAAAACGAAGAAAGATGAGGGGACTGGTTATTGTTAGTCAGTTATCTTAAAGAATAAAAACAGAGGATAAAAGTTAATGATAGAGCAAGGGATGACAGGAAACATAACTTTTTTAAAAAATACTCGCAACATGCTCATGCCATTTTTTTTTCTCATAGCTGAAACATCAGGCTAAGGAGAAAATTAATGAAGCTGGCGAGGATAGCCTGTTTGCGCCGCTTGAACAGGTGAGTTTGTTCCTTAGTTTGTATTAGTCAATCAAACTTGATGAAATTTAATGTTAAAATCGAAATACAAAAATGCTCGCGCGAGACTTTGAAAAAAAAAGTTTGGTGTGTAGCAATTATTGTGACGCATTATTTTTTTTGTATTATTTCCAAAAGATTTAACTCAACTTCTTTATTTTCCCCTCTAATTTATCCATGAACTCCTTGCAATATCGGGCCACCCTCGAAAAATAAAATATACAGGCAGTGCGTATGACATATTCTTAATTACAACATATTTATCTATATAGCATTGATAATAGTATTTTTATATCATCAAATAATTAGTGCGATCGATTAGGCAATTCCCTACTCTTTTGGGTTTAAAACAGCGATTAATTATACGCTTTTCTCTTCCCTCTACGTATTGTCCGAGCATATAAGAATTTGGAAAATCTGTCTTTCAGTTCACTCAGCAAACGAAAAAGGCGGTCGATGGAGCGACAAAATCTGTTCAGGAGGTATCTAAGACCGCGTTGGAAGCCAGCAAGACAGCTGCCGGTGTGAGCAAAAATACGTTCGATGATCTGACTTATGTGGGCAAAAGTACTTTTGGGGATTTCACGAAAAGTGCGAAAGAGGTAGCAGCGAAGAAAGGATTGCTGAAGGTAAATTAATGTTATTTCTTTTCAAGATTTCTTAATTATAATTTCATTTCTGAAATATTATTGGTAGTCTTTATAATTTGTTGTATTCTGTGACATAATTATTTTGTTTTTTGTACAGGGACTTGGAAAATCACAACAATCACCTCCTCATACTCCAGGTTCAATGGGCATGGCGCAACGTAAAGATTCGAATAGTAATCAATTGGTGGCGTCCGATGCTCGTACAGGTCGTAGGGACATTGGACGAGATTTCTTCAGTAACGTAAGCAGTGATTTAAATGGAATCGCTGCTCAGACCAGCAGTATGTTTAGCGATCTGTTTGGTGAGTTTAATCATGAATTGTCGAACGAACGTACCAAATGTGATTTTGTAGTAATAACGTTATTTTTCGTCAGATAGTAGCTAGTGAGTTTTAATCGTTATTTAGATTACCATCAGGAACTATTCATGTCTGTTGAGAACGCTTCGTAGATTTGAATTTAGTGTTCTACTTTTAGTCAATTACTACTTATTCGTCATTTACTTGAAACCTTAAATGACCATAAGGAATGCCAGGTAGATAATTATGCCTTATTTGCATTCTACGAATGAGTCCACCATTTCCATTAGACTTCATTTCATCTCAAAGGTATTTCTTACTGGAGGATCATGTCCCGCCTCGATTTTATCAATCCAACTAGATTGTCAGCTTACAAAATATTTCTTATCTAGATTCTATAATTAAATCTCACGAGAATTCTTCAATAGGACGTATTTTTTTTCTATCTCGGTTGCGTAAATTATACCCCCGTTTTTACCTTAATTCGATTAATCTTATTAGGCATTGCAAGTATGAAAGCTTTTACAATCTGGGAATCTAGCAGGGAAATTGTTTCTTTCTTAAATTTATTTAATAAGAGCAAATGTATCAACGTATTTTTTTATGAATATTTTTTCTTTATCGTCGCCAATGCATGATGCACTTATTGTTGAACTCATGCATCCTGTGCTCCGAGAAATAAGGAATTTTCCTTGTAGTTCGTAGATTTCTTTTGTAAAGACATCAACAATTCAATCGTTAATAGATGAACATCATCATCAAATCGTAACAAGTTAATGAAGTCTCTCATGTAGAAGTTAACAGATCGGCGCTTCTAGCGTTATAGATCTTTGTCGATGCAAGTCTTAATTGTTTACATGCATGTGAGTGATATTCTTTTGTTGTTCTCAATTGAAGAAAAAGCTTGGTAGAATTTGTATACTGTGTTCAATTGAGAAATCATCCATGCTATATAATCTGGTCCGCAGGAAATAAAAATAGCCCTAATCGAAACGCTAGTCCGCACTCCCAGTCGCAAAAAACGAAAGAAAAGAGTCAACCATTCGGACCGTTCCGTAGAGGTAGGCACCAGACAATGCTAATGCAGATTACAATAATAATTAGGAAAAAATCATAGATGTCCTAATAGCGTCGAGGGACTAAACGATTAGAGCGGAAACTTTCGTTGCGTAGCCTGAAAATTCAGAATTATCGCACATTTTAAATTAACATGTTCAATATTCAACCCGTAGGAAAAACTGGTTTGATCGAAAAATCGTCATTGATCAAGCACTCATCGAACAAGAGTAATCAGGAGGAATTACAGAGGATGCAGAATGCTGAAAGATCCAATACTAACAGTGACAATCAAGCTTTCTTGACTGATGTAAGTGTTTGTCACTAATTGTGAAATGATTCGAAGCTTGTCTGATTCAAGTGATCTGTGCCTATGTTTGGTGAAAAATATACCATTCTTGCAAAATTTAAGTAGCATGTTCGCTGCTGTCGAAATAAAGTGATATGGAATTATTGAATTGGATTATTGTATAAATTACACAAAAATGTATCTTACCTCTCCATCAGGTGGTCAATCAAGCTCTTGCGGGCGATGGCATAGGATGGTTCAAAATAAACCGTATGAAGGATCTCATGAAGGACGAGAGTTATCGAGATCTTGTTGTTACGAAGCTGAATAAGGGACTTAACCGAAAAATTAGTCCGGATGATCATATTGACGATGTGGTAAGCAAAAAATCAATGTCGAGGATGCGTAATCAGAGCCGATTGAAAAGTTTATCTTTATAATAATCGAAAGAGTACAATTCCTCTGTAAATAAACTCGCAGCTATTTTTAGATCTCAACAACCAATAGTGTTTCTTTAATTTTAGTGCATCACACGACCAATGTACAAAGAAATGCTAAAGTGCCTTCAAGCCGCGGCTAACGGTCTCTCGAATTCTTATAGAAGTGATGGTATAGGCGGGATGGCATCGGTTTTTCAGCTAATGGAAATTGCTCATACGCATTATTGGAGCAAAGATCTTGCTGAGGGAACCTTCGAAGGATCTTTTCTTCTACAGGTGACTACGATCAAAATGTGTTGTCTTCCTTTATACTGTAATATAATATTATATTCGACTAGAATAGCAAATTTTTCTGCTGAAATTGAAGTAAAGTAATAATTGCACCTGTTATTTATTTTACTTTAGGCAAGCCCATTCGGCAGTCGAGAAAATCTAAAGTCGCCCCAATCTCCGAGTCATCCAGAGTTTGTGGATAATCAGCGACCATCTTCGCAGCATCTTCAAGGTATAATTATCGATAATATAAGCCTGCGAAATCGAACTCGAATCGAATATTGAAAAGTTCCTTCTCTAACAGTCTGAAAAATATCAAATAATGATTGATCGTTTATCGTGAACATTCATGTAGAATCGCCACAAATTCGGTTAGAAGCACCACGATCGCAGCAACATTCAGCCACAGATGCGAACCAATCGACGACGGAAATGTTTTTCGATATGTTTACGAAGAAAGGGAAGCTTCTGAGCAAACTAACTTCTTTTGATTCAGAGGTGAGATAACTATTAATGATACGTAAGGATTGCGTAGCTTCAAGCAATAATAACATTTATTTTTAAAAATACTTTGTAATTTTTATTGGATGTTATAATATATACTTCATATAATGTAGGCAATGAATCATTTCTTTAACTTACACTTACAACCTTTAATGCACAGTAAAATATATGTATAACTTATATGTATTATTTATGTTTATCTAGAACCAACGTGGAGCAGGAACTGCGAGCAATGAAACATTACCGTCGGACACAGGAAGTGCAGCAAGTCACCTAGGTTTCCGTCATGGCCACCAAGCTTCTATTCGCAGTACCGTTTCCGACAGTGAAGTCGAACAGGGCAATGTGAGAATAATTTATGGATTACATCAATATTCGATCAAAAAAGTAAAGGTTGGCCAGAGTAGCAATATATGGTCACTTTTACCAATGCAAGATATTTATAGTATAAGAATTTTGTGGACTAAAGGAACAGTAATGAGGAATACCCCTCTGAAGTCATATGAGTTGCCGTGAAAAATACCTAAGATAATTTACAATTGTATCATCGAAAATGCAGCAAACATTGAAAATAACATTGTGAAGAGAATAAGAATGAATAGCTATACAATTTTTTTTTGTTTTTTTCTTATAGCTACTACGTCAAGATAAACAACGAACTCCTAGCGTTTGGTCAAGTAAATCATCTTCAAGTACTGGCTTTCGGTATCACGGTGGAAGCTTGGTTACTACAACAACAACACCTAGTCCTGAAGCTGCAAGAACATATCTATTCGAAGGTACAGAAGGGAATCATTACATCGCTTCAAAAAACTTCAATTATCTATAATTCAGGAATGTTTACACTACAATTAAAATTAGTAACCATAATAACCTCTTATTATCAATTTTTTTATAATTCTGATCGAATTTATTTTGTCTTTTATTTAAAGGCCTTTTGGGAAAAGAGAGATCTAGTCTTTGGGATCAGATGCAATTCTGGGAAGATGCGTTTCTCGATGCTGTTTCTCAGGAACGTGACATGATAGGAATGGATCAGGGGCCTGGAGAAATGATGGAAAGGTGAGTTTAGGACGAAGATGTTTGACCGTTTATTATTTTATGTTACGCATTTCGTTTTCAAACTCCGATACAAATATAATAACCCAGATAATTCCATACGAGTGAAATGACTATAGCTATGAATCAGGTTATAGTTGGATAACATTTGCGCGGTAGTGATGATTATAAGTAGCCACCTTTTCAAGTTCACCCTGTGTTTATGCTCGACTAATTATGATTTAAAGTATAGATTTCAGAACCACCACCTAGAAACTCAAACGACTTTTTCCATACGTATGGTACTTATGCAATCTTTAATGTTCGTATAATTTTATCATCTATGCCGCAGGTATAAGAGTTTAAGCGAAAGTGAACGGCGACGGTTGGAACACGATGAAGACAGACTGCTTTGCACTCTGCTTCACAACCTAACAGCAATATTAGTTATGCTGAACGTCGATAAGAATGAACTCAAGCGCAAAGTACGAAGGCTTCTCGGCAAGAGCCACATTGGTCTAATCTATAGTCAGGAATTGAACCAACTCCTCGACCAGATAGACAACCTCGTAAGTTTTGAGCCAAATTCCCATAATCCGGAAAAGAAGATATAAGGAATAGTAACCACTCATATTTTTGGAAACCTGTCTATTATAGATTTAGACTTTTATCGGCAGCTCGTTCAACTTCGTTTATTGGTCCGCAAGAATAGAATCACGTCTATACGAACGACCTTAATTTTTGTGTACTTTTCGAGTCCAGCAAGTTTACTGCATTTTCCGTTTGCAGCATGGAAACGATATCGACCTAAAGCCTTTGACTTCGCGTCAAATGCATCGTCAGTCATTCACGGTCCACTCTGGCACAGATGCCGATGGTGACTTACGGTTCTTAGAGGTACGACACGACGGCCTTGTACTAAGATCTGTAAACGGTGTTATCGTCGAACGATGGTGGTACGAGCGACTAGTCAACATGACCTGCAGTCCTAAGAACAAAGTATTATGCCTCTCCAGACGGAACGGAGAACAGCTTGAGTTCCATAACTATTATACCAAGAAAGTGAGTATGTCGTACTTCGCTACTTCGCTACTAATGAATCATACTAACAAGATTCTCTAAGATGTTTGAGATTAGGCTGTAGCAATGACGTCAGACGTAAAAGTTTCTTCTAAAATCAATATGCATAGAGTATTTTATTGGCACGCTATCTTTTGATCTTCCATTTGACTATTAAATTGATATACACGATGGCTCATTTCAGTGCAAAGATCTGTACTATTGCATTAAAGATGCAATAGAGAAGGCCGCAGCTCGTGGTCGTGCGAACATCGGTATAGAGCTCGGCGACGAGTTTCCTGTCCAGGACATGCGTACCGGTGAGGGTGGTCTTCTTCAGGTTTGCATTGAAGGCGTTGGCCTACTCTTCGCCAATAGCAAGGTATGAGCACGTCGTGCAATTTGTTTGTTTTAATAAGATATGGTGAAAAAAAGGCATCGTAAGGAATTATTTGTTCCTTATCGATTATGTGTATGTGCGTGTGTGTTTCTTTTTTTCAAATAAGTATTATGCTGCTCGTAAAACCAACACTGGTTGATACGGAGCAAAAGAAAGTCGATTGAGGAGGGAATTACGTGTAAGAAGTCAGCTACGCTATTCGGATCAGCCGATACGCGAATAATATACTGAAATGATTATTCCAGGATTTTTATTTATTTGCGTTTACTGTGTTACCTATTTATCCACGATGCAGCTAGTCTCGATTCGAGGGAAGCTAAGTCGTTACATTTTTTAATCTTGATGAAACAGAATTTGCCGAATCCTAAAAAGAAACTGACTACTCGGACAACTTGATCGTGTTATAATACACAAAGAAAAACATGAACAGACCGTTACATAACTGACGATTGCTGCAAGAACTACCTTAATTCTCATAATCTAAAATGGAATTGTCTAGATAGAATGTGAACCGAAAAATATTTTTAGTCATGGAAGTAAAGGTACCAAGGCGGCAGATGCCGATTAATTTGACACACTGTCTTTGAAAAGCAATTTCATTACAACAATACCATGATAAAGTTTCGATGGAGAAGTGTCTGCCAAAAAGCCAGTGTTGAGAGTTTAACATAAGGGTAGGCGAGTAAAGGAGGGGGAGAAAATTGACTTGAAAATTAGTCAGAACTTGAACAAAACAAAAAAATGACCAATGGTTAGAACGAGGCTGCTCCAATTGCCATGTGTGCCAAAAGTTATTACTGACTATCCACTTAAGATAACAAAAATCATTTTTCCTCTATGCTTCGACATCTGATATTAAAATACTATTAGAATACCAAACATAAAAGTGAATCACAGAATAAGATAATTTATATTCCTGAATTGAAAAAGAAATCGGTATAAAGATAAATATTGGTAAATTTCAGTAAAGATCAGAGTTAAGACCAAAGACTTGCTGACTTTATTTGAATGCCAGATTTCATTGTAACTGAAACATATTAGAATTGAAAAAAAGTTAATTTTTGAAGATAGACAGGCCATCTTTACCCTCCTAATCGCTGAGCGTATATGTATACCACTCTTTCCATTATTATATATATTCTCTCTGTGTTTATTTCCTGTTTTTTTTAAATATTTTTTTTACATACATATATCTCTTTCGTTGATTGCATTGATGCAAGGACCACTCAATATTATCTCCATCGCTAGCCACCACGATCTGCTTACTTTGTATGTATATATACTTATATATTTCTTCTCGATCCTGTGCTGTATGGAAAAACAGTTATACGAAAAAAATCTCTTCTTTTATCATACGCTCTAGTTTCGTGCCTAAAAATGAAACTCGATACGCGAGCCCGATGCGATGTTACAATTTCTCTACTCTGACTCGGATTCATTTTCGTGTTTCTCACCTTCTATTCTATTGTAAATACTTCTTGCCCGATATTTTGCTCTCCACTTTCTGTAACGTTAATTACCGCAAATATCCATTTTTGGACTTGTTCATTTTTCGGGTAAACATGGAAATTTAGTTGCACACAAATATACAACTCTATTCAACATACTAAAAATGAAAACGAAAGCAATTGAGTTAGACACGTTTAGTTGAAAACAGTAATTATAAAAATAGAATACAATCTAAGTATATCATTGAATTGAAAAAAATTATACCGTTTAAAAAAAATTGAAGGACAGGAAAGAGCTTCTGCGATATAGTGGGGAAATTTTGTGCATATTAATTGCCATTTTTTTTTACACAATACATTCTTGTATAACATGAAACAATACACATGGGGCATTCCATGCCGAACCGATGTTTTGAAAAACCTCTATACTTTTTTTATCAGATTATAACGTTACATGGCATCTAGAAAACTCTGAAGAAATATTTTGACTTTTCTCGTGTTTGAAGATTTAACACTTTAGTTGATAATTCTGACATAAAACGAAGAGAATGAATTTAAAACATTTTTCATAGTGACGTATTGCGACGCTATGGAACACATACCGATGCGAAAATCTTGTGTGGCTCGTTACCAAGTCGTACGGGGAATGGAATGCTCGTTACACAGAAAAACAACCAGAGTACAACACATCTAGTCCGTCTCGAGCATACACGACTCTTTTGCTTTGAGTGTCTCAAAAGAGCTGTGATCGTTTGTAACCGAAAAAGAAACACGTGGCAAGCGGTTCAACTCAAACAAAAATACTCTCTTGGCATTTTCCTTTCTTCACTTACTAAACTTTTTGTTTAACGATAGTTTCGGTTTAAAGCATTATTCAATGTTTTCTTGCATGGAGCTCGATGTGCAGCCGCAGTCTTCTCTTTTTCATCTGTATCTTACGATTGTCGCATTTCTTATTTCCAAAAACAGAAGTTTACAAAAGAAAAAAACAAAAAAAAAGAATTGAAGTTCTGAAAAATGATGATCGATATCTTAATATTCATCTTTTTGTTTACAATTTTTCTTTCATAATAGATACTAATATTCTATATGACTAATATATCTTTATATTTTTTTTATACTGAATGTTGGATGCCTATATACTATATAATATCTCTCTAAAAATCTAACATATATCTTTCTTCTTCAATCTGCCATGGTAATGTGCAAGAGGAGTCTATTCGCCGTCGTTTATACACGGATACTTGTCGGTGATCCGCGCAAAATCTTTCTCATAAAGACAAAAAAAAAATAAACACACAAGTTTTACCAAATGTTTGAAAGCCAAAATACAAAGTTTACATTTTAACAATTCTGGATAGCGGTATTTCTCGGAAAATAGACTTTTCTCTGCTTGGGGAACTTTTGAGATGGTCCTTGAACAATGAAAGAAAGCAATATTTAATTATTACCCTAATCGGCCAAGGCGTATGGCACTCTGTGACTTTAATAACGAAAAACCCAATGCCGTGTGCAAACCTCTGCGGCGTGTTAACAATATATAAAATGTATATATAGACGACATTGATAACTGAATTTTCATCGATATATCTATATATATATATACATATGTATATATATATATGTATATGTATATATATATATATATATATGTATCTTTAAAAAAACGAAATCTTAATTTCTCTCTCTTTCTGTTTTCTGTTTCCTTATCCTGTCCGCGTCGACATTGCCCTGGCTGGACAAACAGGATTTCGAGGTATTACTCAACGAATCATTGTTTGTTAACAATTCAGTATTGACTAATAATTATAACTCAGTGTTGGCCGTTTTACGGAAATGCTTATTTACTTTTTATCGTTATTACTTTTGATAGCCGTGTTGATAATTTATTATTATTATTATTATTCTGATTTGTCATTTTGTTTAATTGATTTATTATTATTATTATTATTATAACACATCTATTATAATACGAATTGCGTATGAACTAAATAGATCTGCTCTGTCTTACCTCACTGTTTTCCTACCACTGATCGGTGTTAGTTGTGATAGATGTTTCATGAAATATGTCGTTATAGTCGACTCACTTATCAGCAATTATACCCCGAATTCTCTAGAGATAAAATAAACACCGTCGATGCGCCACGATTTTAGCGAAAT